>OZ053308.1:20434122-22841622 GCA_964056655.1 Arabis hirsuta
CATATTGGGATTTTCTAGAAAGCGAGAGCACCACGTTTGGTGAAGGTGCTCCTTCCGGGCAGAATCTTCAAAAAGATTCTATTTTGCTTCTTTTTCGCCAAGTCCATTTGCAAGACTCCAATCTTTGTTTCCAGCCACTTTTGTACCTAGAAAGACTCAAAAAAGAGTGAAAGACTCGATAAAAACCTACAAAATAAGGGTTAGAATGCGCCTAAAATGCATTATATCACGTGCAATGTGTGTCAGCTGGTGAAGGCTGAGCATCAAGTTCCGAGCGGGTTATTGCAGAGTTTGCCTATCCCGGAGTGGAAGTGGGATATGATTACGATGGATTTCGTGACGGGATTGCCAGTGTCACGGACCTATGATGCGATATGGGTTATCGTGGATCGTCTGACGAAGTCAGCACATTTTCTGGCCATCAAGAAGACTGACGGAGCGATGGTGTTGGCTAGGAAGTATGTGCGTGAGATAGTGAGGCTGCACAGGGTGCCAGCAAGTATTTTGTCAGACAGGGATCCGAGGTTTACTTCAGAGTTCTGGAGAGCATTTCAGGCTGAGATGGGCACTAAGGTGCATATGAGTACCGCGTATCATCCTCCGACGGATGGGCAGTCTGAGAGGACGATTCAGACATTGGAGGATTTGATGAGGATGTGTGTACTGGATTATGGTGGTCATTGGGCGGATCATCTGAGCCTGGTAGAGTTTGCTTATAACAACAGCTACTAGGCGAGTATTGGAATGGCTCCATATGAGGCTCTGTATGGGAGGCCGTGTATAACAACAGCTACCAGGCGAGTTTCGCGGGACGGCTGGATCGGGACGGAAATGTGGTAGGGCTGAATCGGAACGGAAATGCGGTAAGGTTCTCATCGTGTCGCGGGTCGAGATGCCTCGTGTCGCGGTAAGGACTGGGTCGTGTCGCGAGTATCAATCGGGTGGAACGACCAATAAGAACGACCGATGTGGGGCTTTCGGGTCGTGGGGCGAACGGCCTTGTGTCGCAGTAAACATTTCACCATGTCGCGGGAAGAACGTGCTCATGTCGCGGGTCGAGGCATCGTGTTCCGAATACCGGTCGGGGTTCTGGGCCGGTACGCGGGACCGATACTGGGCCTTCGTGTTGGAGGACGGTTGGGTCGCGATACTGGTCGAGGACGTCGTCTGATACCTCGTTCGGTACTGGACCCGTGTCGCGGTAAGGTCAACATCGGTCGGCCGCGGTCCGGTATCGTGACCGGTACCGGCTGACGGTCGATTTTTTTTTTTTTTTATAAATCCTAAAAAATAGAAATAAAATAGATTAGCATAAAATAAACTTATGAAAACCAAAATTAATATTTTAAAAACTAGTTAAAGCATAAATAAAAATAAAAATGTGGGTTGCCTCACACAAAGCACTTGCTTAAAGTCAATTAGCTCGACTCCTTTGAAGATTTTAGACTTCTGGTGGATCCACTAAAGGAATGGTTGTTCCTTTAGCTTCATTAGGCTTTGATCTTTCGGCTTCTATGATGACTCCGAGTGAATCTCCATTGTCATACTTGACAACTAATGCTTCCGGAAAAAGCTTCAAAGTGTTTTCAAGCTTACGCTTGATAATTTCCCTGTTGATCTCGTCTTCTTTTGGGACGAGAATCTTTATCACCATGTTCTAAAAGATAAAATTCTCCTTTGCTTTGTTCCCATTCTTAGCATCATCCATAGGTCTCAAAGTTGTCTTGACACCTTTGGAAATGTCCTTATGCTTCTCTTTGGACAGTTTTGCAACTATCTTCATTTTAGCTTGAGGATCTCTTTCTTTGACTCCTTTCTTGGCATCTCCGGGGTCTATACTAGGCTTCATATCCTTTAATCCAATCGAGCTTGGTATACGCTTAGCATCTACTTCATCATAGAAGAAATTCTTGTTGATATTGGCGAAAGAGATTCTCCGGTTTTAAAAATCAACAATGGCTACGGCGGTTGCTAAGAATTGTAATCCAAGTATCAATGGATTCAACTTTCCGGTCGTCATCTCCAACACTTGAAAATCAGTAGGAACAATCCCCTCTCCCACTTTAACCATGACATTTTCAAGCATTCCATAAGGTGTAGAGGATGATAAATCGGCATACTCTATATAGACTTTGGATGGTTTGAAATCGACCACTCCAAGTTCCTTTGCCATGGCTAGTGACATGAGATTGACGTTTGCTCAAGTATCACACAAGCAATTTTGGATCTCCTTTTCATTAATAGAGCATGGAAAAACAAATTTTCCCGGATTATCGACTTTTTCCAAAGGTGTCCTTTTTAGTCTTCTCTTGTAAGCTATCTTAGATTCGCCGGGAAGGCATTCCTCTTTTGGTTCTTGGACCAAGATAACCTCTTCTTCAAGTGGTTTAGGAGGGACCACGGCCTCCTCTTCTTTAGTAGAAGCCACATTGCAAAACTTCTTTGCTTTCTTTTCGTCTTGTCTTCGAACACCTTCCGAGGTTTGAACGAGTTGCGTATCCATCTTAGAGAGATGAGTAACAATTGAATCGATCTTAGTGTTAAGTTCCGAATATCTACTGTCCACCATTTGGTTTACTTCCTTCTTGTGTTGGCCGAAGGCTTCTAGCATTTGGTTCTTCATATCTTCAAGTTTAGCATCAAAAGAAACCGGTACGGTTGGTTGGGATGGGTTGAATGGTGGTTTCACTTGATACACTCCCTTAGAAAAGAATGATTGCTTGGACTGATATTGGCCTCCTTGGTTGACATTTTGTCGAGGGTATAATTGATTTTGAGGGTTCTCGACATTGTTGCTCCGATAGGACATATTTGGGTGAGATCGAAAGTTGTTGTTGAAATTTCAATTCTCATATTTTCCTCCTATGTAGTTCACTTCCTCTTGATTCTCCTTCATTCCATCTCCAATACGTTCCATATTAGGATCATAACTTGTATCATTAACGTCTTCAACGGCATGAACTCCTCTTTGGCTCTTAAGTAGTTGTGAAACCATGTTCTTGAGCTCCGCAATTTGAATTGAATCGGTTGATGATCTAGTAGTGTTGATGCTCCTATTGTAGTCTTGAGAATAGTTACCATCACTAGCAGCAAGGTTCTCAATTAAAAGCTTTGCCTCCGGTACAAGCTTGGTCATGAAATTCCCATTACTCGCAGCATTCAAAGATGTTTGGTGCTTGTAATCGATTCCATTGTAGAAGATATTCCATAAGTTTCCTTCAGAGAAACCGTGATTAGGGCAGTCCCTAGTGTACTCCTTGAAACGTTCAAAGGCTTCAAAGAAGGATTCGGTTGGTCCTTGCTTGAAACTCGAGATCTTGTTCCTTATAGAATTCGATCTTTGTTTGGTGTAGAATTGATTCAAGAAAGCTCCTTTGTATTCGTCCCAAGTAGTGATGGACCGTGGAGGTAGAGACTTCATCCATCTAAGTGCCTTATTGTTTAGAGAAAACGAAAAGAGCTTGCACTTAAAGTAGTCGGCGAGAACTCCATTAGCACGAGTCGTATTGCAAATTTCTTCGAAAGTATCGATGTGGTCAAGAGGATGCTCCGTGGACAGCCCATGGAATTGGTTTTGTTTCACCAATGCAATGATTTGAGGTTTGATCTCGAAATCATTCATTTGAGGTAGAGGTGGGCGGATAGGATTTCTATCAAAGAAGAAAGCATCGGAGGAATCGACATCTCCGATGGTTTGATGCTGGACTTGTTGCGCTTGTCTTGGACGCAAAGGCTGATAAAAATCTAGGTTCCCTTGAGGTTGAAGATGTGGAACTTGTTTTTGCATTCTCATATTCCCAGGTGGAATGAAATGTTGATCATTTCCACCAACTGGATTCCTAACAATGTTCTCCGGAGGATTATGGATTGCATCATTACGGATCGGTGGGTTCAGGTGGGCACCGAGTGGTTGCTCCACGGGTTGGTTCTCTCCATTAAGAGCAGCAGCAGCAGCAAGAGCAAGAGCTCATTGCTCTTCATTCATGGTGTGTTCATTAATTTGATCGACTATCCTTAGTTGTCTTTGTCTATTAAGTGCTCGTTCAAGCTTATCGATTTCTTGCTGAGGTACAACTAGATTTTTCTCGTTAGAATTTCTAGTCCTAGGTATAAACACTTGAAACACACGGAAAAAGATGAAAGAAAACGAAAAATCAAAGTCGAAAAAGAAAGAAATAAAATTGAAATAAAAAGAAAAACTGAAATTTAAGCGTTCTAGACTGAGTTTTAGTCAAAAATTCGAAGGTAATGTTCTTCGAAGTCCCCGGCAACGGCACCAAAAACTTGATGCGAGTCAAGTTTTACCTCTCAACTAACTACCTGCAAGTGCACAGCAATCATGGTTAGTATAGATAAAGGGATCGTATCCACAAGGACTTCTTAACCACACTTCAAATTGTAATGAATAAAACTAAGCTAGAACAAGATATTTTTGTCGTTTTTGTGATTGAGAATAAAGTAAGAAAGCAACGAATGTGAATTGTAATGAAAGTCAATAAAAGAAAAGCGGTAGGACTTAGGTATTTCGCAGAGAATCATGCAACAATAAAGATTGATTGATTTTAGGGATTTAGGAATTATGAATTGTCTAGAACACAAAGCACTGATTTAAGGTCATCCCACTATCGTGACGTAACTAACCATCTACGTTTTAACACCCGAATAGACTCAACTGTCGCAGGTTATTATAAGGTGAAAACATGCATTAAAGTTCAAGTTTGATAAAGTTCACCGCACTCCTTAACTAACCTTTCGAATTGTTAAGGCTTTTGGCTCATCAAATACTAGTTCAGGCAATATAACAAGCTTTTGGAGAGTATATCAACCTAAGATCAGATCGCTAAATGCGCGGTAAAGCAATCATGCATTGAGTATAAGTAAAGATGAAGACTCTAATGTATTCCTTAAACAATCATCAATCAATTATCAAATTATGAAACTCATTGAAAACCTAAAACCTAACAAATAAAACTACTCAGACATGATGCACGAAAAACCAGAGATAGATGATGAATTCATGATAAAGAAACTTGAATTAAAGAGTAAGGGTAAGAGGATTCTTCTCTATATCGATATACAAAGCGAGATCATCCACCGAATTGCTCTAAAATCCAAATCTAATGAAGAACACCAAGAGAACTCGTGGTGGCTGCTCCTATCTGATAAATGATATATCATGGTTTTTACCCGTTTTTGACCATGATATAAGTCCTTTTCATAGAGTCTTTTTAGTATTTTTTGAGTCTTTTGAGTCTTTATAGGTTGATGAACGATTGGAGCTTAATGGGAGCTTTTGGAGCATTTTGGAGCATCGAGGAAAGAAGAACCGAAGTGATCAAGTCAGAGTCGAGGAAAGAAGAACCGAAGTGAACCTGTGTGTCGATCGACACGAGCATGTCTGACGTGAAGATTGAAGAAATCCTCTTCGGCCCATGAAGCCCATAAGTTTATAGAAAAGCGCAGTCCGAATTTCAGACCTTATATATAGTTTTTCCTTAGGCTTTTAGGTTTTGATATCCAGTTTTTAATTAAGACTTGAGAGAGAAGAGATTTGGAGAGTTTTTAGGAGATTTAAGACTTCCAGACTTCATCGTTTTCGAATCTCTATATCACTTACTCTATCTCTTTTATGCAATTTATTTCATTAATAATGTTTACTGCATCTATGTCTGAGTAGTTTGATTGTTAGGTTTAGGGTAATTCTATGGTTTGATGAGAAATCGTTAGGATTGAAACCCTGTTAGGATTTATCTTTATGTTCTTCATCTAGATTGTTTTAACTCTGATTTTAGGACTGATCAACTGAAATTGGATATCCTAGGTTACTTTAATAGATGCGAAAGTATTATTAACAACCAGATATAATCTTAGATGAGCAAAATTATCTATCGCAAAGAAATTTGGCTTAGTAATTTTGTGAAAAATTGAACCCGAACTTAATGCTTGTCTTTATTTACTAAATTTGCAAAGAAATTTGGAATTGAGGGATTTCGTCATAGATAATCTCTGCAACGAAAGTTGATTGGTTTTATATTCGTGTTTGAGTTCTAGAACCGCACTTAACAAATCCTAACTGTTTTTTATCCTCGTGTCAATCGACACGGACATCTGTGTCGATCGACACAGATGTATTTCGATTCTTTTCTGCGAATTACCCATAGCCTAACTCTTTTGTCTAATTGATTACAAGAACCTTTATCATCATTCACTGTTTATTTTGCTATTTTTTTATTATGTTCATACATTCTTACTTAACATAATTTGAATTTACTAATCGATTGTGTGTTTAGATTCCTTGTGGATTTGATCCCTAAGTACTACTACGATCTCTTAATTTGAGAGAGTAACTCAGGACAAATTTGAGCGTATCAAATTTTGGCGCCGTTGCCAGGGAATCGATATTACCAATCGATTTTTGATATTAGAATTTTGTCTAAGTTTTTAATTTTTGTTTTATTACTTATTTGTTCTTTTCTCTTTGTCTTGTGTGTTTGAGGTTTATGCCTAATCGCGTTACCAAAATCAACCGGAACGAAGAGCTAGTTGATCTCAACCTTGAGATTGGAAAGTTGGAACGAGCTAACCGAGCAGCGAGAAAGGCAGCCAACATGAATCCGTTAATTCTTATTAGAGGTGAAGATGGGTTTCTTCAGGATGCTGAGGGTCGCAGACACAATGGTCAGGGTCAGAGGATAGATGAGAATGGAGTTGTCATTTTAGAGGAGCCAGCTGGGCGTGGACGTACTCTGGGAGAGTACAACAGACCAGACGAGTTCTATGCTAACAGGGCAGCGATTCGTCCTCCTGCTTTCCCGAGGAACAATTTTGAGCTGAAGCCGGCTTACTTCTCACTTGTGGCTCAGCACCCATTCCACGGTGTTTCCTCCGAGCACCCCATGGATCACATTGAGAGGTTTGATGACTTAGCATCCAACATCAAGGCTAATGGAGTCTCTAGCGACTACCTCTACTGCAAGCTTTTCCCTACTCTCTGGGTGGAGAAGCAGCCTACTGGTTGAAGCAGTTGGAGCCAGGCTCGCTGACTACTTAGGTGGTCACCAAGAATGCTTTCCTCAACAACTTCTTTGATGAGGCGAGATCCGAGGATCTGAGGACTAAGATCTCCACTTTGAAGCAGGGACCGACTGAGGATTTAAGGCTTCCTGGGGAAGATTCATGTCCTACTAGAGAGATTGTCCTCATCACGGGTTCAGTGATGTTCAGCTGTTGGGCATTTTCTTCAGAGTTATTGATTGGAGGTATCAGATGGCTCTGGATTCTGCTAGCAATGGGAACTTCAATACCAGATATCCGAAGGATGCACTCATTCTTATTGATAACTTGGCTTCTAGCAATATTACCAAGAACGCAGACTTCGAGAGGAAGAAGCTTGGTGGGAACATAGATGAAAGCCAGATAGCTGAGGTGAAAGCCAAGATTGACTATGTGCATAATCTTCTAGTGGGGAAAAAGACTGTTCAGTTTGCTCAGGAGGTCGAGACTTTCATTCCAGAAGAAGAGCAGGATGAAGAGGGTGTCAACTACATTAGCGAGACTGGGTTTCAGAGTCAGAGGTTCGGTAGTCAGCAGGGTAACAGGAACTTCAACGCTAACAACTAGAGGACTACATTCACTGGAACTCTAGGCTCACCTAGCTATTCTCCTAAGCCGCAGTTTCAGAAAACCGAGTACCAGAAGCCTTTCCAGAGCAACTACACTAGGAACTACGATTCTTCTTCCTATGAGACACCTCCTCCTCAGTCATCAGAGACCGAGATGAAATCTATGCTGGAACAGATCTTAGAGGGTCAACAGAAGATGACTGTGAGCTTTAACGGGAAAATGGATGCCATATACCAAGATCTGAATGGGAAATTCGAAGCCTTGAACACCTATGTCAAGAAATTAGATACTCAGTTTGCTCAGACCGCAGAGAATTCAAGGAGGCAAGAAAGGTTTCTTCCATCTAGGATGGATGCAAATCTGAAGCATAGTGTTGCTGCTATCACCACGAGGAGTGGTAAGACGCTTGGAGGGACAGTGGTGAAGAAGGGATTTAACGTAGAGGAGTTGGACGAGCTCATGGAGATCGAAGATGATGAGAAACTCGTTTTAGACCCTATGTTGATCGACATGAAAGGAGTGTGTCTATCGACACAAGTCAAAAATTTCAACTCTGGAAAATACGCAATCGGTGATTCTTCGCGTACGGTCGACACCACACTCGACACAGGGTCGACACAGAAAGATCATGTCGATCGACACAAGGACAGTATCGATCGACACAAATCCCAGATGAACCCAATCACGTCGAAACCCACGGCTACTGTAGAGGAAAGAGTGTATGTGCCTAAGATACCTTATCCTAGGAGCCAGAAGAAGTCTAGGCAGAAGCTAGAGGATGCTAGGTGCAAAGCTATGATGGATAAGCTAGTTGTGTAGCTTCCTTTGGTTGAAGCTATTCGGACTAGTCCGGTGATCTGTCGTTATGTGAAGAGGATGGTTACAAAGAATTTGGGACTTGAGGAAGGTGTTGCTATGATTTCAAAGCAGGTCAGCGCAGTGATACAAAACAGAGTTCTTGAGAAGCTCACAGATCCGGAAAGCTTTGTGTTGGATTGTTTGATTTTCAAGGAGAGTTTCCCGAGGTTACTTTGTGATTTGGGCTCTGGTGTCAACCTGATGCCACACTTTGTAGCTGTTGGTCTTAGGATGACTGATTTCCAGCCTACTAATATCCCCCTTATCCTAGCCGACCGTTCAGTCAGGATCCCTGAGGGTGTTTTGGAGGATGTTCCAATCAGAGTTGGCGACTGCTTGATTCCTACTGATTTCGTTATTCTGCAATACAATGAAGAACCCAAAGATCCTCTTATCTTGGGTAGACCGTTTTTAGCTACAGTTGGTGCCATGATCGATTGCAAGGGAGGCAGTATTACGTTGAGTGTGGGTGATTTGGAGATGAAGCTCGAAATGGATAAGCTGATGAAGAGACCCACCATAGATGGCCAGACTTTCTATGTAGACACGCTTACTGACATCGCGCAGGAGGTTTTCAACGAAATGCATCTCATAGATCCCTTGGAAAGGACTTTGGTGAACTCTGTGACAGTGGAAAGTCAGCTTGTTGAGGTTGCTAAGGGGTATGCGAGGATGATGGATGCTGGTAAGAAAGTTATACAGCTGGTTGGTAATGTGGAGTTGGTTGGAACTTCAGAGAAAACGACAAAGGTCAGCGATTGGAGTGAACAAAAAGCTCCAAAAATCGAACTCAAACCACTTCCAGCCGGGCTAAGGTACGCTTTTCTTGGTCCTAATTCCACATATCCAGTCATTGTTAGTGTTTCTTTGAACAATGCAGAACTCACTTTTCTGCTAAGCAAGCTGCGCAAGTTTCGCAAAGCTCTTGGCTATTTTTTTAATGACATTTTAGGTATCTCTCCAGACTTGTGTATGCATAGGATTCACCTAGAGGATGAGACTAAGTTATCGATTGAGCATTAGAGGAGGCTAAATCCAAATTTGCAAGAGGTTGTCAAGAAAGAGATTATGAAACTTCTAGAGGCTGGGATCATCTATCCCATTCCAGACAGTGTTTGGATTAGTCCGGTTCATGTTTTGCCTAAGAAAGGAGGAGTCACAGTGGTGAAGAATGAGAAGAACGAGCTGATTCTTACAAGGACAGTGACTGGGCACAGGATGTGTATCGACTACCGGAAGCTAAACGAAGCCACGAGGAAAGACCATTTTCCTTTGCCTTTCATTGATCAGATGCTGGAGCGACTAGCGAATCATCCCTACTAGTGTTTTCTTGATGGGTACTTCGGATTCTTCCAAATCCCCATCCATCCAGAGGACCAGGAGAAGACCACGTTTACTTGTCTATATGGCACTTTTGCATACCGTAGAATGCCATTTGGACTATGTAATGCTCCTGCAACTTTCCAGAGGTGTATGATGTCGATCTTCACTGACATGATTGAGGATTACATGGAGGTCTTCATGGATGATTTCTCAGTCTACAGTTCTTCCTTCAAGGACTGTCTCGACAACTTGGAGAAGGTGCTTGCTAGATGTGTGGAGAAGCATTTGGTTCTCAACTGGGAGAAATGCCACTTTATGGTGAAAGATGGCATTGTACTTGGTCATAGAGTTTTAGCTGATGGGATTGAGTTGGATCGTGCTAAGATCGAAGTCATGAAAAGTCTGCAACCACCTACATCAGTCAAGAAGATTCGAAGTTTCCTGGGACATGCTGGATTCTATCGGAGATTCATCAAGGTCTTCTCTAAGATTGCCCGCCCACTCACCACTTTGCTCTGTAAGGATGTCAAATTTGTTTTTGATACTGATTGTTTAGCTGCTTTGAACAGATTAAGCATGCTTTGGTGAGTGCTCCAATAGTGCAACTTCCAGACTGGGATTTGCCTTTCGAGTTGATGTGTGATGCCAGCGACTATGCAGTTAGGGATGTGTTGGGTCAGAAAAAAAGATAAGAAGCTACATGCCATTTACTATGCTAGTAGAACACTAGACGAGGCTCAGAAGAACTATGCTACTACAGAGAAGGAGTTGCTAGCTGTGGTTTTTGCTTTCGAGAAGTTCCGTCCTTACTTGATTGGAGCTAAGGTGATCATGCACACTGACCATTCCGCACTTAAATACTTAATGCAGAAGAAGGATACCAAGCCGAGGTTGTTGAGATGGATTCTACTTCTCCAAGAGTTCGATATTGAGGTGAAGGATAAGAAAGGGGTTGAGAATGGCATCGCAGATCATCTTTTACGTATTCGAATTGATGATAACGTCCCCATTGATGATTATTTCCCTGAGGAGAGTGTACATTTCGTTGAAGTCGGTTTGCAAGCGAGCAAAAGAGAGGATCAACACGTTTTCGGAGTTCCATATGTCGTGTCGATCGACACGAAGGATCTGTGTCGATCGACACAGGATTCAATTTTGGAATTCCAGAATCCGAAAACAGGTGTGTCGATCGACATACCCAATCGTGTCAATCGACATGGAGCTTGCTAGACTTTGGGTGCAACGTTTGGAAACCCCGTCTACATTATTTCTGGATCCGATCGACCATGGTATGCTGACATTGCCAATTTCCTAGCTGCAGAGGACGTACCTACAGATCTTAAGGGGTATGAGAGGAAGAAGTTCATGCGAGAACTTAGGCGATATTATTGGGACGAGCCTTATCCCTACAAACACTGTTCAGATGGTATCTACAGGAGGTGCATTACAGAGAGTGAGGTTCGCGATGTGCTTTATCACTGTCACGGTTCTGAGTATGCAGGGCATTTTGCCACGTTCAAGACGGTCTCCAAGGTTCTGCAAGCAGGGTTTTTGTGGCCCACGATGTTCAAGGATGCTCATGCCTTTGTTGCACATTGTGACAGTTGTCAGAGGAGAGGCAAGATAAGCAAGAGGAACGAGATGCCACAAAACTTCATCCTTGAGGTTGAGGTTTTTGATTGCTGGGGCATTGACTTCATGGGTCCTTTCCCGTCGTCTTATGGGAACAAGTACATCCTAGTCGCTGTGGACTATATCTCCAAATGGGTGGACGCGATTGCTAGTCCTAAGAACGATGCTACGGTGGTTGTTAAGCTATTTAAGACCATCATTTTCCCTCGATTTGGAGTCTCCAAGGTTGTTATTAGTGATGGTGGAACACATTTTATTAACAAGGTTTTTGCTAAGCTTTTGCAGAAATATAGAGTTCATCATCGCGTGGCCAGTCCTTATCATCCTCAGACGAGTGGACAAGTTGAGGTATCTAACAGACAGATTAAGGAGATCCTTGAGAAGACTGTTAATTCTACAAGGAAGGATTGGTCTAGCAAACTGGATGATGCACTTTGGGCCTATCGGACTGCTACTTCATTTCATCTGCTTTATGGGAAAGCGTGTCGTCTTCCAGTGGAGTTGGAACACAAGGCAGCATGGGCAGTGAAACTTTTCAACTTCGACATCAAGCCTGCTGCAGAAAGGCGTCTGATACAGCTGAATGAACTGGATGAAATCAGACATCATGCCTACGAAAGCTCCAAATTATACAAGGAGCGGACTAAGGCATATCACGATAAGCGGATCATCTCCAGGAAATTCGAACCAAATGACCTGGTATTGCTTTATGACTCTCGTTTATAGCTTTTTCCTGGTAAATTGCGTTCTCGTTGGTCAGGTCCTTTCACCATCAAGGAAGTCTAACCACATGGAGCTGCTGTTCTTATTAGTAAGGATGGGAAGGAGTTCACCGTGAATGGGCAAAGGGTGAAGCATTATTGGGCAGAAGCCGAGATTCCGGAAGGACATATTGTGCCTCTGGATGATGCACCCGCTACCTGAGCTCCGACACAGTCAAGCTAATGACTGAAAACAAGCGTTTAGTGGGAGACAACCCACTCGTAAGTGTATATTTGTTCAACATTTTTTTCGTTTTGTTTTACTAACTTTGTATTCTAAGCGTTTCTGTGTGATAAGTCGTGTCTTTGGAAAACAGAAAAGCCCGTGTCGATCGACACGGACCTGTGTGTCGATCGACACGGACCTGTGTGTCGATCGACACGGCCCACGAAAAAGGTAAGTGTTCTAAAACCTGACTTAAAACCCAACTTTTTCTCCTTCCTCCTCACAACTCTTTCGACAACATAAGAGAAATCGATCGACACTTATTTTCAAACCTCCATAACTTTTGCATTCTTTCACCAAATTGAGCTATTTTTGGCTCTAACCTACTCGGATTTTCACCCTGATCTTGATTCTACACTCCTTTTACTCGATCTGCGAAGGTATGGTCATCTAAAATCACTTTTTCAGTTCGGCGTTTTGGAGAAAAGGTTGCAATTTTAGGTTGTTTTGGTTCGAATTAGGTTGTAAGAACATCTCATATGCATTTTTAGAGTGATGTTGGACCAAATCTATGCGTTAATTCTGTTGCTTTTGGTGGATTGGATTTGAGTTTGAAAGTTTGAGGAATTTTAGGTTTTTAAAGAGGTGAAGTCGAATTTAGGATGATTTGAGGTTGTTGTTGTACTACATTATACGTATGCGATTGATTTGGGTTATGTAGAAAGTGTTGGTGTTGATTGTTGCGGATGCATTTCTTTGATTTGCACATTTTCGGAATCGATATTGTCTGTGTTGATCGACACGGCCTAGGCATGTCGATCGACACAGATGCACAGAATGTCAACTCTTTACTGATTTCGGATTTTTTTTTTTGTATTGGTTTTGGTTTGATGTTGTTTTGCAGATGGCTTCAAAGGGTACCAAACGCCAAAAACCGAGTGAGGAGGCTACATCCATCTCTCAACCAATGGCTTCAACCGTTGTTTCTCTTCCTCCATGGCCACGACTCGAGGGAAGAAAGATCGCTATCCAGAGGCAGTGGGATGATGTTCCGGCGAAGATTCTAATTCGCAGCGAGGTTATTGACAAGGAGATCACGGAGGAATGGGACGACCATGACTCGCTTCTGTATAACGAGTGGTTAAAGGTGAAGCTCTCTCCGACCAGAGTTGCAAATCCAAGGACAATGAGTGGTTTGGGTCTCAAGGCTGAGGTGTTACGACTACTACAGAATGCAGGACTAGGGACTATTGCCACCCGTAGTTACGATATGTACCCTGACCTGGTCCGTCAGTTTTTTGCCTCAGTGCGACTTGGTCGTGCAGACAGAAGTGACAAGGGCACTGATGATGTGAGGCTGTGGAGATTGAGCTTCAAGATTAGAGGAGTCTGCTACGCACTCACTCTCCGAGATCTTTGCAGAGTATATGGTTTTGACGAGGATCGAGCTTATCATGAGCTTCCGAGACCATCCCAGACATACAGAACTTTTGGGCGCGCTTTCGGACTGGGAGGTATGCTGCTTCCTCCTCCACTCACACTGATGTGAGACATTCGGTCCTTCGCTACCTGCTTTTCCTTTTCTCCACTACGATCTTGTACAAGCTGGAGCCCGGGAAGATGAGACTTCAGGAGTTGGTCCAGTTATCGTATGCTCTTCGGATGGATGTTGCAGACACGGTCTGGGATGAGTCTCAACCCACGACCTGGATAGAGTCTCACCTAACATGGGGGTTGTCTTCGCACACCATTTGATCTCCCTGAAGAACACACCACTTACACTGAAGAAGAGCAGCAAGCCATTCGCACCTGGTAGCCTTCTTACCCCCATTTTCACATTTTATGGAATTGATACATCCGTTTGCACTGTGGAGACAGCAGGTTGTACTGTTGATATCGATTACCTGATGAGAACCACCTGGCTCAAGCCGGACGAGCATTGGGTCTTCCGCCCAGTTCCTGGCGAGCAGCGGATGGTGAAGCTACCGCATCCCGAGCTGATGAAGATCTCTGAGGACCCCACCTTGATGGCCTTCAAGCCAGACCAGAGACTTGTGCGCCCAGTTGGAGCTGGGCGCAAGCAGATTACACGGGGCGCTGCTGCAGCTGGTACCTTAGGAGCAGGCACTTCCAATGCTCCACCTCATCCACCTCAGCTTCCTCCATTACCACCCCTGCCTGACCACCCCATGGACGAGTTTCAGAGTTGGATTGCTCAGAGTCTCCAGGTCATCTGGACCGCCATGTCTTCATGGCCTCGCTGTGGATGAGTTCATCCCCGCCCGCCTACTCCATCGCATCAGTCATCATCATCTGAGGAGGATGTTTAGATCAGCGCTTATCCTTTTTTCTGTTTCCCTTTATTTTCTTTTTATTTACTAACTTTGAGTCATTTTCATGTTTTCTTTGAGTCACTTTGTGTTTCTTTAGGATTTCAGAACTTGCGTACTAATGGGATTTGCCCATGTTTTGCTCTTCATCATGACTATTGAGTTGTGTTTTGCCAAATGATTTCGCTATGACACTTGAATTCAACGATGAGACACATGCTGCATCGGTCCAGAGCACCCATGTCGATCGACATGATTTACTATGTCGATCAACATGGTCACATTTCGTCTATAACTCTGCACAACTCATGATCCGATTAAGAAAACCCGTGTCGATCGACACGATCCTCTGTGTCGATCGACATGAGGTCAACATTGATAAACTTTCATATTTCCTTCACAAGTTCGTTTCCCTTTTGATTCTTTCGCCAATCTCAGGCTTGATAACACTGAGGACAGTGTTGTTTAAGTCTGGGGGAGGTAGTTGCTAACTTTTTTTTCGTTTTTGAGAGTCAGTCCAAAACGTTTTATTGAGTCAAAATAGTCTGTTGCTAACAATGATCCTTCTTTTGGTTTAGTGGATTGATCATTCTTCCAGGATCGATTTCAGAGTCAGACTAATGAAAAATTATAAGGCTGACCAGTTAGCTAGAGACGTTTGTTACTTCCAGCATAATCAGCCCAGGGTTCGAGCTAATTATGCGGTCTCCTCGGTGATTGGTGTTTATAGAGCTTGACTCCTCATTCATACCTGACAAGTGCACCTTTTTAGTAATGGTACTCCTCTCCCTTGTTTTTAAAAAAAATATATATATATATATAATTATGATTGGGGTGAAATGATAGTTCTTGAGAATAAAATGAGGAAATAAAATTCTATTGAGTCAGTACTCAAGAAATGATCACCCGGAGCTCAAAAGTAGCAGTTTGAGTCCCTTAGAACGGATGTAGAGGACGAGCGATCTCACGACCCTGTCTTCTCACAAGAAACAACAGTAGTGAAAGCACTGCTTTTGGGTCTCAGCATTCGAAAAAAAAAAAAGTAAAGAATCAAATAAGTCTGGGGGAGAGAAAGAGTACCAAAGGTTGTATGGTTCACTTGACATGGTATAGTATGGGAATGAGTCTAGAAGGTTCTTAGCATCGAGATCTGGGATGAGACCCAGCAATGAGGACTAGCGGGTTATGTTGATAAGTCATGCATGAATTTGGGAGGCTCCGAATGTCTATGGAGAAGTACATGGTGGTCTGGTTTTGAATTGGTTTTGAATTATCTGGATTACTAGTTGAATTGGTCGGTCCGGCACTCCAAGAGAAGGTAAGTTTCTGCGTTTTCAAACCTTTTTCATATTCCTGGTGTATGTTTTGCTTGAGGGCAAGCAAATGATAAGTCTGGGGGAGTAGATATATCATGGTTTTTACCCGTTTTTGACCATGATATAAATCCTTTTCATAGAGTCTTTTTGGTATTTTTCGAGTCTTTTTGAGTCTTTATAGGTTGACGAACCATTGGAACATAATGGGAGCTTTTGGAACATCGAGGAAAGAAGAGCCAAAGTGATCAAGTTAGAGTCGAGTTTTCAAGGCTGTGTCGATCGACACGGTCCTGTGTGTCAATCGACACGAGCATGTCTGACGTGAAGATTGAAGAAATTCCTCTTCGGCCCACGAAGCCCATAAGTTTACAGAAAAGCCTAGTCCGAATTTTAGACCTTATATATTATTTTTCCTTAGGCTTTTAGGTTTTGATATCCTGTTTTTATGTAAAACTTGAGAGAGAAGAGATTTGGAGAGTTTTTAGGAGATTTCAGACTTCCAGACTTCATCGTTTTCGAATCTCTGTATCACTTACTCTATCTCTTTTATGCAATTTATTTCATTCATAATGTTTACTGCATCTATATCTGAGTAGTTTGCTTGTTAGGTTTAGGGTAATTCTTTGGTTTGATGAGAAATTGTTAGGATTGAAACCGTGTTAGGATTTATCTTTATGTTCTTCATCTAGATTGATTTAACTCTGATTTTAGGACTGATCAACTGAAATATGATATCCTAGGTTGCTTTAATAGATGCGAAAGTATTATTAACACCAGGACATAATCTTAGATGAGTAAAATTATCTGTTCGCAAAGAAATTTGGCTTAGTAATTTTCTGAACAATTGAACCCGAATTTAATGCTTGTCTTTAGTACTGAATTTGAAAAAAAATTTGGAATTTAGGAATTTAGTCATAGATAATCTCTGCAACGAAAGTTGATTGGTTTTATATTCGTGTTTGAGTTCTAGAACCGCGCTTAACAAATCCTAACCGTTTTTTATCCTCGTGTCGATCGAGACGGACATCTATGTCGATCGACACAAACGTATTTCGACTCTTTCCTGCGAATTACCCATAGCCTAACTCTTTTGTCTAATTGATTACAAGAACCTTTATCATCATTCACTGTTTATTTTGCTATTTTTTTATTACGTTCATACATTCTTACTTAGCATAATTTGAATTCACTAATCGATTGTGTGTTTAGATTCCCTGTGGATTCGGTCCCTAAGTACTACTACGATCTCTTAATTTGAGAGAGTAGCTCAGGGCAAATTTGAGTATATCAATAAAATACTCTATTGTTTCGTGGTCATACCTAACAAAAGGCTAAAAACAAGTATATATAGGCTTAGGGTCTTCTAGGGCTTCGTTTAGGTCAAATCCGTCTTTTTACGTCAAAACTTATCCAAAAGTTGGTTGGGATTTTGGCCAAGGAACACGACCAGTATTGGGCCCAAAGTGCCTTGATTTGTGCTGGCATCAGCCCAGAATATCGGTCCATGAGGCAGCCCGGTATTTGGATCGTTTCTGCACCTGCTTTGTTTCTGAGGCATCTTGCATATCTTTACAAATTCAGTGTATCTTCCTGGTCACAGCTCCAAATGAGATGATTCAAACTTCATTGTAAATCTGACTCAAAGATCTATCTTCACACTAAGTTTCATCCAATTCCAAATTGATTTGATCCTCTGTTCACTGCTGAACGTCTGGCATATACGTTCTGTCCAATTTGGTAGAATGTTGATTCTTGTGAATTCTTGGTTCCTGATGGTGTCTTTGGCTTATGAATGTTGCTGTAGCTTGGTTTACACCTATTTTGGCTCTTTTTGCTCATTTTTCCTTGATTTCCTTGTTAAGACTCTAAAACTACAAATTCGAGAAAAACTACCTTTAGAGGTATAAAACCGTAGATAAATGCATAGAAAACATAGTAAAATATATAGTAAAATAGGTAAAATATGGGATATATCACATATCAAGGTAATCATCCTTCATCACACAGCTATGAACATTCACCTACAAAATAGACATATAAGACGTAGAGCGATTAACTGGAGAAGTCTCTTGGAGAAGTCTACTGGATAAGTCTACTGGAGAAGTCTACTGAAGAAGTCTACTGGAGAAGTCTACAAAAAGAAGGAGAAGTGTACAAGTAATTTCAAACTATTTTCCAAATATGTAGAAGAAGAAATAATAGAAACTGTTTGAACATGTTCTCTTTCATGTATTTCTTGCCTTTGGATCCGTTGAAAGCCGGTAGAGGTGGAGTTGGTTTACTTGGAAAGGGATCACCATATGGGACTGCATAATCCGGTAGAGCATAGTACACCCATACTTGGAGAACATGTACAAAGCCTTCCAGTGTATACGACCGGTTTGACAAGTATTTCTCCTTCACTAACTTGATGAGGAACTTCAATGCAACCTTACCCCATGGGTAGTTCTGGAAGGCATCTATATCCATCACAAGCCTAGCAAAGTTAACATTGATGGGTGTTGTCCCCTTTTTAGCTTCAATGTAACTGGCGTATATGCATAGATATCCCAACCTAATGCGGTCCAACCGTGTCCAATCAGCACATAAACCACACGCTTCTATTAACTCATTCACAGTTGGATCCCTCTCGACATCAACTCCCAAAAGATTCCAAAATTCTTTCATTTCCTCAGTGACCTCTACATCTGGGTTATCCAAATTCGGAACGTAATGGCAATTTAGACCGGTAATCTGCTCAAACTCAAGCAATAAAAACCTCAACGGCTTGCATCCAATCAGACTCCATATCTCATGGGTTTTCTTGCACTCTAGCTGAGCAATTAATATATAATGAACCATCCTCGATGCCCAGTGAAAGTCGAGAGAATGGAACCGTAGCAGCACACCCAATGGAAAGAGTAAAAGTTGTTCCCGCTCATCTTCTAATAAGTTGTCGGCTAGAACAATAAACAATTGTTTATTTCCATCATAGTAGTGTATGCTTTTCTCCGCTTGAGGCACATCTTCTTTGGAATACATCCTTGGCGGGAATCCAGCCGCATCCATCGTCTGAAGAAGTCTACTGAAGAAATGTGAGAAGTCTACTGGAGAAATTTGAGAATTCTACTTAAGAAATGTGAGAAGTCTACTGGAGAAGTCTACCTGAGAAGTCTACGGGAGGAGTCTGCTGGAGAAGTCTGCTGGAGAAGTCTGTTGGAGAAATCTGCAGTATTCAAAACCAAACATCGTATAAGAAAATAAAAGCACAGAAAAATAGTGAAGATCTTCGATTTGGAAAACCTTTGATTACTAAACATACTGAGAGATACAAACAAATACACATCCTCTCACAAACCTTGTATTTCGATGAAGTTAAACCGAATTTCGTACTTTCCAGCGGCGGCAGATCTGCAAAGAAGAGTGAAATAAAAAAAAGTTAGATTCTCGAATCAGATAGAGAAATAACAAGTAAGAGATAATAAAATCAAAAAGAGTTGAAGAGATTTTGGATTCAAAGAGATGAGACAAAGCGATAAATAGAGATTTCCGATTCAAGGAGAGAAAGAGAGATTTTTTATTCAAAGATTGAAGAGAAAGTCGAGAGAATGGAAATAGAAAGAGCGCATGAAGTCTAACTGACGGTGAAAATGGAGACGCGAAACTAGGTTGTAATTTAGGTTGTATAGGTAGGGTAAATAAATTGGTTAAGTTCGGTTAATTTGGACGGGTAAATAAATTGGTTCAATTTGGTTCTGGTTAAAGACACGATTTGATTGGTTAAAAAAAATTCTAACTTTTAAAATGTTTTTAAAAAATTCAAATTTGCCTCCATATTTAGTAGACTTCTAAATGTTGTCTTCTAAATGAAGTTTTAAGTCTACGGAAGAAGTCTACTAGAGAAATCTACTGGAGAAGTCTACTGAGAAGTTTACTGGAGAAATCTACTGGAGAAGTCTACCTGAGAAGTCTACGGGAGAAGTCTGCTAGAGAAGTTTGCTAGAGAAGTCTGCTGGAGAAGTTTGTTGAAGAAGTCTGTAGTATCCAAAACCAAACATCGTATATGAAACGATCCGACCCAAAAATTTAAAATTTTCGGATTAAAACCCGGATTATCATTATCACAATTGATAATCCTCAACGGTCGAACCTCAACATGCGGAAATTAATAAACAATCACACAAATTCATGAAACCAATCAATAACTAATAAACCAATATCTAATAACAATAACACAGGGTTCCAGAATTACTACATCCTAGCAATTCTAACTCAAAGCCACAAAACCGAGACACTAGATCATCTGCTCTTCCCGGCCATGATTCCACGATCACATTTTTACTTTACCTGCAACACATGGCAAAAATAGTTGCGTGAGTATTATCACAAATACTCAGCGAGGCGGTCATCTCGTCTACAGGTTATCCACATAGGCATAAGCAAGAGATACAATACCAGGATGAGCAACAACAAGCATACACGAACAATCAAACAATGAACCAATCCAGGAGCACTGTGTCGATCGACATACTGTACTTGTGTTGATCGACACACCACCATGGTGTCGATCGACTAAAGGCAATTATGTCGATCGACACGACATCGTAGAACAGAGAACAAGTCTATCCTCACGTGGCTCGAACTCTCATGCGATCCATCGATCTTCTGCACGTTTTCATCCACAAACACACACGAAATCCAATCCAAACAACCACAATCAATCATATTTCATCTAATCCTTTACCCAGATAAACCTACGGTCATGCACTCACCTCGAAAAAGGATTGAAAAGAGGATGAACATGAAGAACACACGAACAGCCTCTGATTTTATCCTCACAGACCCAAAATCAGCCACAACAACAATCCTCTTTGCTCACAAGCCTCACGAACGAGCCTCAATCAATCAATCCTTCTAAAAAATCACCAGATACTCTCACAATCTCTCTGATTCTGATTCCCACTCTGTTTTCTTCTGATTTTTGGCTAAAAAGCGATAAAACGCGACTGTTCATGCTTTTATACTGGAACCCTAGGGTTCCCTAAACCAATCGCCAAACCGCGCGATAAAAAACCGAAACTGTCGATTCAATTTTAGCCAATGTCGATCGACACACCTCACATGTGTCGATCAACACAACACCCAGAACACGACTTCTCATAAGTCCAAAAACACACGTGTCGATCGACACACACACCCTGTGTCGATCGACACACACACCCTGTGTCGATCGACACCCAACTTAAATCTACTTTTTGGTTCACGGGCGTTATAATTCTCTCCCACTAACACGGATTCGACCTTGAATCACATGACCCTGTCCCGCTAAGGTTAACACTCCCGTCTAAAACCCGACCAGATTCACTCGGAAACATCAACAATGCAACGCTCCTTGATCCGGATTAGGGCTGCCCGATGGATCGCACAACAATCAAACAAGAACAATGCACGACCAACCGTTGACCCCGAATTGGATCAAATGATTGCGCAACAATCAAACAAGAACATGCATGACCAACGACGCTACATATGCTACCAGGGTTGTCCGAACCGAGGTACCAAACGTAAGTAAAAACCCTAGACTCGACATCCACATACACACTCCTGATCCTCGGTCAGCACCACTCGAGATCACCCCTGATTCCCGAGCTCCACTAGTCTTATACTAGCTACATTGCACTGTCTCACCACGGCTGCAATTCTGACCCCAACCGGTCAGCACCACCTGAAATCTACTCCCGATCCCCGAAGTTCATCCAGTCTCATACTTACAATCACACTACAGACACTATTGCTCATACTCATATCTATATACACCACCCCGCTCTCAGGATCGTCACCTTTTGAGCTCTCGATGTATATCATACCACCCCCCCCCTTCAGGTGCGCCATCCATCCAGCTCTCGGTATGCTCCAGTCCCTCCCACTCTCAGGACACACAGTCCATCAAGCTATCGGCTGCATAGGAATCACATATCCTTTGGAGAGGCTTCGGCCCCTCAAAGTATATGCAAAAAAACCACTTTCCCCCGGAGAGAACCTCACTGTCTCATCAAGTACATCCAGGAGAACCACTATCCCCTCTGCAATCACGCTGTAACGTGCATCAAAAGCACCTGTCGACCAAAATCACCTCTTTTGGTTATCCAGAACAATCCAATCACCAGGTGTTCCCAAAGAGTCCCTGGAAAGACAGTCCTGACTCACATAAGACTTCTATTCCACACTCCCCCTAGGGAATAGACAGGCTCTAACTCACATAAAACCTCTATTTCCCAGCGCCATCTAGGGAAGAGACAAGGCCTAACTCACATAGAACCTCCATCCCCAGATAATCCTCCTAGAACATAGACAGCTCTAACTCACATAGAACTTCTATTTCTAGCCTCCCTAGCCGATAGACAAGTCCTAACTCCCATAGAACTCTATCGCTAGACCTCCACATGACCAACCGGTCATCACAATCCACGACTCCACCAGTTATACCATAAGAACACACGTCTTATAACACATTTAATAAGGAAAAATACATCTTATTAAATCTTGAAAATATATAATCGTTACAACAACATTAAAACGAAAATACATACATCTCATAGCCACAAGCTAAAACAGACTCTGAAAACCAGAAAGACACTCAATCCACTATTTGCTTCTCGAACCACTTCGAGAACTTCGTCTTCATCAACGCTTCTGGTTCCTTAGTCTCCTCTTCAATACCATCAACGCTTTGAGATCTTCACACTTATGGTATATTCTTCCGACGCAGCACCTTAACTCTCCTCTCGAGAATCCTCACAGGTCTCGCCGCCAATGTCATGTTAGGCTGAAGATCCTATGGAATCCTAGCTCACACCTCCTCAGACTCATGCAGACACTTCCGCAGCATCGAAACATGGAAGACCTTGTGAAAAGCCTTCATACTCTGAGGTAACTCCAATCGATAAGCCACCGGTCTGACCCACTCCACCACCTTGAACGGACCCATAAAACTTGGACTCAATTTATTCTCCAAAATGGATCTGTTAGGACCCCTTAACATTGCTGCCTTGAGATAAACCAGATCTCCCAGCTTAAACTCCAGCTCCTTTCGTCTCCTATCGGCATAACTCTTCTGCCAATCCTGAGCCTCTCTCATGTTCAACTTCAAGACACTTATTTTCATCTTCGTCTCCTGAACAAAATCCGCACCAAACATGCTCCTCTCCCCCACTTGAGTCCAGCATAATGGTGTCCTACACGGCCTCCCATACGGAGCCTCATATGGAGCCATCCCAATACTCGCCTGGTAACTATTATTGTACGCAAACTCAACCAGGTTCAGATGATCCGTCCAATGACCACCATAATCCAGCACATATATCCTCAACAATTCCTCCAATGTCTGAATCGTCCGCTCGGACTGTCCATCTGTTTGAGAATGATACGCTATGCTCATATGCACCTTAGTGCCCATCTCAGATCCCTGTAAGACACGATACTCGCTGGCACCCCGTGCAGCCTCAGTATCTCCCGCACATACTTCTTAGCCAACACCGCCGCTCCGTCGGTCTTCTTGATGGCAAGAAAATGTGCTGACTTGGTCAGACAATCCACAATCACCCAAATCGCATCATAGGTCCGTGACACTGGCAATCCCGTCACAAAATCCATGGTAATCATATCCTACTTTCACTCCGGGATAGGCAAACTCTGCAACATACTACTCGGAACCTGATGCTCAGCCTTCACTAACTGGCACACGTTGCATGCTGCAACCCAGTTAGCGACATCTCTCTTCATCCTGACCCAGTGATTTCACCGCTTCAGACCACGATACATCTTGGTCGCTTTCGGATGAATTGACAACATGCTCGAATGAGCCTCCCTCAAGATCTCTTGCCTTAGATCCTTAACCTTGGGTACGTAAACCCGCCCGTTCACTAGTATTGTCCCATTCACCGAGACCGAATACTCTGAACCTGCAACCTTAGAATCATCAATCAATCCCTGATCCTTCTCCTAAGTAACTCAAATCCTGCTCAACAAATCCGCATGGTTAGCTAGCTCTAACCCCAACGGCTCCTGTTAGATAACACACAATCTCAACGTACTGATCTCGC
This sequence comes from Arabis hirsuta, assembly GCA_964056655.1. NCBI lineage: Eukaryota > Viridiplantae > Streptophyta > Magnoliopsida > Brassicales > Brassicaceae > Arabis > Arabis hirsuta. Next base: position 20,458,213 of record OZ053308.1, read on the forward strand.
TCACCAGAGCCTCCATATCCCACTCCTTATCTGAAGCAACCCTCTTCCGACTCAACGCATCTGCAACCAAATTAGCCTTACCCGGATGGTACCCATTCTCCAAGTCATAGTCCGCAACTAACTCCATCCAGCGCCTCTGCCTCTAGTTCAACTCTGGCTGAGTGAAGAAATACTTTACACTCTTGTGGTCTATGAACACCTGTACCTTCCCGCCATACAAATAAGACCTCTAAATCTAAAGGGCAAAAATCACCGCAGCCTACTCCAAATCATGGGTAGAGTAATTGCACTCGTGCTTCCTCAACTGCCTCGAAGTATACGCAATAACCTTTCCCTGCTGCATCAGTACACATCCCAGACCAACTCCCAAAGCGTCAGTATACACCACGTAAGGCTGACCCGGCTCGGGTAACGCCAACATAGGTGTACGCGTCAGCATCTCCTTCAGCTTCCCGAAACTCTCCTCGCAAGCTGAAGACTACATAAAGGGAACATTTATCCCTGTCAACTTCGTCATCGACTGCGTCATACTCGCAAACCCTTTGACGAACCTCCGATAATAACCCGCCAACCCCAGAAAACTCTGGATCTCGGTGGCACTCCTCGGTCTAGGTCAACCTCTAATAGCCTCTATCTTAGCCAGATCAACATAAACTCCCTCTGCAGACACCACGTGGCCAAAGAAACTCATCTCTCACAGCCAGAAACAACACTTACTATACTTCGCATACAGCTTCTGCTCCCGCAGCTTTTCCGGAACTAATCTTAGATGCACCTCGTGCTCCTCAGTACTCCTCGAATATACAAGACTATCATATATGAAGATGATCACGAATACGTCCAGATACTCCTGGAACACCACGTTCATCAACCGCATGAACACTGCTAAAACATTCGTCAACCCGAACGACATCACCACAAACTCATAATGCCCGTACCTCGTCCGAAAGGTCGTCTTCCTAACGTCCCCCTCATTAATTGGAATTTGATGGTAACCCGAAGCCAATTCGATCTTGGAGAACCAAGTAGCCCTTCGCAACTGATCCAACAACTTATCAATGCGCGGCAGAGGATACCTGTTCTTTACAGTGACTGGGTTAAGCCCCCGGTAATCGATGCACAACCAAAAACTCCCATCTTTCTTTTTCACGAACAACACTGGCGCTCCCCACGGTGAAACACAAGGCCGGATGAATCCCTTCCCCCAACAGGTCATCCAGCTGCTTCTTCAGCTCTGCCATCTCTGCTGAAGCCATACGGTAAGGCGCCTTGGATATAGGAGTCGTCCCAAGCTCCAGCTCAATCGTAAATAGATTCGACCGCGACGGTGCAAATCCCAACAACGACTGAAACACATCTTGGAAATCCTGAACAACCCAAATATCCTGAACAACCCGTGGCGCCGCTGCAATCTGAGCTAAAGGCTGCACCGCCAACGGCTGCACTGCCGCCACCGCCATCTACTGCAGCTTCGGACACTTGGGCTTAATATACCCCAGCTCTCTGCAGTGGTAACACACCTGAGCACCCCGAGCCTCACTCCTCTTCGGACAACTCGCCACCTTGTGATCCAAGCTTCCGCACCCGAAGCATCCTGGACCACCCTACCCCCTCTGACTCTGCTCTGAAGTGCTCTCCCACTTCCTCTTCTGTCCCTGAGCAGGCTTGCCGCCCCTGCTCGAACCCGTCTACTGCTACAACCTCCTTTGTTGCTGAACCGGTGGACTCACCACCACAGCCTGCTCCCTGAGGTCCTTCTCAATCGCAGCAGCCGTCTCAACTAGCTCCGCCCTCGTAGCGAACTTACTCGCCCTGCAGCGAGTCCTCAAATCAGCTCGAAGTCCCCCCAGGAACCTCCTCACCTGGGCCTACTCGCCCTCCATGCCCCTACTAGCATATACCAGAAGTCGACATAACTCCAAATCAAACTCCCTCACTGTCCGGTCTCCCTGAGCCATGTTCAGAAACCTCGACTCTAACCGATCCACCGCTTCCTGCGGGAAATTCTTAGCGTTAAACTCAGCCAAGAAATCCTCCCAAGCCATCTCGGCCTGTATCCTCCTGGCCTCCACACCTCTCCACCTGAGATGCACATCACCATCCAGATAGTGAACCGCCACATCAACCATGTATCCCTCTGGACACCTGATAGAGTGAAAGTTACGCTCCAATCTCCGCCGCCACTCATCGGCCTCCTCAGGCTTGGCACCACCCGAGAGAAACCCGTTGCCAATCCTCTGCATCTGGTCCCTAATCCTCAGGTAGGATGGAAGCTCCTCTGCAACCGCTACACCCGGCTGCATACCAGCAACTTCCGGCTGAACCCCAGCCACTCCCGGTTGACCACCAGCCACTACTGGCTGCACACCAGCCACACCTGGCTGAACTCTCAGAGCCTACCCAGAGCCGGCACCCCACCCGGTAACCGCTCCAGAATCATCTACAGCAAACCCGCCAAGCGATCATCTCGGTCTTGGGCCACACCTGCGGCAGCACCCCCACCTAGGCCGGCCGCACCACCAGCTACACCGGGACCCACACTAGCCCCACTAGCCCTCACACTGGTACTCGTAGCAGTCTCACCCACTGACCCCTCTTGAAATGCCTACGAGTCCGCCACCTGCTCCTGCGTGGTCTCCTGGGCCACACTCGCGGCATCAGACTCACTCTGCAGTCCTCGCCCGCGCCCACCACGACCACCTCGGCCTCCACGGCCCCCACGACCTCTGCCTCTAGCCATCACTCTCCACTAACCAGCAGACTACTAAGTACAAGAAAACAGAAAGTCATTAAAACACATACGGTGGAATCTCATTGAAGGCTCAGAAGAGATGATCTAGTACTCCAACCCACACAACAATCAATCAATTAACTCACATAATCAATCAATTGCACCCGCCCTAGAACCATAAGGGCTCTGGTACCAAAATGAAACGACCCAACCCAAAAATTTAAAATTGTCGGATTAAAACCTGGATTATCATTATCACAAATGATAATCCTCAACAGTCGAACCTCAGCATGCGAAATTCATTAAACTAATCGATAACCAATAAAAACCAATATCTAATAACAATAACACAGGGTTCCAGAATTATTACATCCTAGCAATTCTAACTCAAAGCCACGAAACCGAGACACTACATCATCTATTCTTCCCGACCATGATTCCACGATCATATTTTCTCTTTACCTGCAACACATGGCAAAAAGAGTTGCGTGAGTATTATCACAAATACTCAGCGAGGCAGTCATCCCGTCTACAAGTTATACACACAGGTATAAGCAAGAGATACAATACCTGGATGAGCAACAACAAGCATACATGAACAATCAAACAATGAACCAATCCAGGAGCATTGTATCGATCGACACAACCACTAGGTGTCGATCGACATACTGCATTTGTGTCGATCGACACACCACCATGGTGTCGATCGACATGATGCATATGTGTCAATAGACACAAGGTAATTGTATCAATCGACACGACATCGCAGAACAGAAAACGAGCCTATCCTCTCATAGCTCGAACTCTCATGCAATTCATCGATCTCCTGCACGTTTTCATCAACAAAACACACGAAATCCAATCCAAACAACCACAATCAATCATATTCCATCTAATCTTTTATCCAGATAAACATACGGTCACGCACTCACCTCGAAAAAGGATTAAAAAGAGGATGAACACGATGAACACACGAAGAACACACGAACAGCCTCACCATGGTGTCGATCGACACAAGGCAATTGTATCGATCGACACGACATCGCAGAACAGAGAACGAGCCTATCCTCTCATGGCTCGAACTCTCATGCGATCCATTGATCTCCTCCACGTTTTCATCCACAAAACACACGAAATCCAATCCAAACAACCACATTCAATCATATTCCATCTAATCTTTTACCCAGATAAACCTACGGTCACGCACTCACCTCGAAAAAGGATTGAAAAGAGGATGAACACGAAGAACACACAAAGAACACACGAAAAGCCTCTCATTTCGTCCTCACAGACTCGAAATCAGCCACACCAACCATCCTCCTTGCTCACAAGCCTCATGAACGAGCCTCAATCGATCAATCCTTCTAAAAAATCACGAGAAACTCTCACAATCTCTCAGATTCTGATTCCCTCTCTGTTTTCTTTTGATTTTCGGCAAAAAAACGACAAAACGCGACTGTTCATGCTTTTATACTGGAACCCTAGGGTTCCCTAAACCAATCGCCAAACCGCGCGATCAAAAATCGAACCTGTTGGTTCAATTTTAACCCATGTCGATCGACACACCTCACCTGTGTCGATCGACACAACACCCAGAACACGACTTCTCATAAGTCTAAAAACACACGTATCGATCGACACACACACCCTGTGTCGATCGACACCCAACCAAAATTCACTTTTTGGTTCATGGGCGTTACAGTATAAGAAAATAAAAGCACAGAAACATAGTGAAGAACTTCGATTTGGAAAACCTTTGATTACTAAACATACTGAGAGATGCAAACAAATACATATCCTCTCACAAACCTTGTATTTCGATGATGCATACAAATTTGACATCCTCTAAATGAAGTCTACTTCACATAAATCGATTATTTTCAATGATTATTCGGAACTTTATACCAAAACTTATTCCAAACATTCAAAACGTATAATATATTCACAAGTTAACACTTTTATGCAAATTTGACATTTTAAATATAAAAATGATAAACCCTAACTTTAACCCTAAGTGTAAAAACATGTTTGCAACCTATGATGTACCTTATTTGGTAACTCTTTGTTTAGTATAGTATGTATTTCATTCATAACCTAATTTGTCTAAGTTTGTTTAATTTTGTGAAATTTTATTTTTCATACTTCACAATTGTTTATAGTAGGGTCATCGACAAAATTTTTTATCAAAATATTTTTTGTTAATTTATAAATTTGAATTTAAAATATAATTATATAGTAGACTGCTGTTCTACTAAACCACAAAAGTAGTCTTTATAACCTAATTTGTCTAACTAGGTTTAATTTGTGAAATTTTCTGAAATTTTATTTTTCATATTTCAAAATTATTTATAGTAAGGTCATCAATCAAAAATTTTTATCAAATTTTTTTTTTAATTTATAAATTTAAATTTAAAATATAATTATATAGTAGACTGCTTTGGTAGTTTACTAAACCTTCTCCAGTAGACTTCTCATGGAGTCTACGCATTGATTTCCTGACAGAAGTCTACTGGTAGACTTCTATATTATTCAGCAGACTTCTCTAGGGTTGAAACAGTTATTATGCCTCCGTTTTATTGTTTGGTCATAAATGATGTAGTTATAATTTCACTACCCATTTGGATTATTTTTCTAGAACATGAGATATGTGAGTTAAGCTTGTATTTCAAATCAATTTAGGGTCATTTTTAGTAACTTTCCCAATTTTAAATTAACATAGTAGTTATATATTTATAATTAACAAAACAACCAATTTTTATAGATATAAAGTAATATTTTATTTGAATTGTAATGAAATTAATTTTTTCTTTTATTTATATTATATGTAAATATGAAGTGATGCTCGATCATCTAAATATTTTGTTTTATAGTTTTGTATGTAACCATTCACCGCTTTTAAAAAATGGAGAATTAAAAAAATAGGTCAAAATTTTAAGAAAATTAAAAAAGTAGCTAAATATTTTTAAGTTTAAAAATTAGTCTTTTGTGACCTTTATTCCAATTCATCAATCATTTCTTTAAGCTCTCCAAAGTATTCATTTCTTTAGGCAGTGGTATTATTCTCTCTTTTGACTGCAATTGCAATAATTGAAGTTGTTTTGATAGTGTAACTTATAGATATGTTGTGGTATATGTTGTGATATCGTTGATACACTTTGATTTCTTTAGTAGCCAGCATTTTCTCGTAACTAATGTATCAATGAATAATTGCGGCTAACTAGACATAGTTTAAAGCTAACTAGTTGAGAGATGATACCAAATTTACATCCAATTGTGAAAGTACGGAAACAAAATTTGCCTCAATACAATCAAGTTCATTTGTGTGCATATGGAATAAACTTAATTAGTCATCTCAATTTTTAGTTTTATTTGTTTTATATCAAATGTGATTGCACATACAAAATATAATATTTCAAAGAACAGATGTATATCAAACCAAAAAAAAAAAAGATTTGATGTTGGAAGAAAAGACAAAATCGAGAGAAACAAAAATTTAGCCTATTTCTTTAATTAAAATAGACGTGGTTCATTTTTTTTAAATTTCAACTCTTTTGGGGTTATTTTCATAATTTCCCTTATAAAGATCAGAATTTTCTTATATACTTCAAAAATCAAATACTGTATAACATTTTTGATAAATCATAAATTCAAAAAATTTATCTTAGTTTCTCATTTTAGTGAGATTGTTCAATACTTTTTTTGTAAAATAAGATATCATATTTCTCTTTAGACGTTCCGCCTCCTAACAATCGTTTGACATAGAATTTCTGACGCTTCCATAATTAAAATTATTTTTTTCTATTCTCTCGTGTCATTTATATGTATTTCTATTTATTTTCTCTTATATATTTATGTTCATTTTATATATTTTCAATTTTTGAAATTAAAATAAGTAAGCATTTATCATTATCATAAATTCATAATTTTTTATTATTCTCAAATGAAGTAAAATATGAAATATATTTTTGTTGTATTTGTGTATTTACAATAATAAAGTATTCTAATATTTGTATGTACTACTTTTAATCATTTATTTATTTATTTTTCGTTTTTGTTTAATTCAAAAAAATTCAGTAGTTATAGGTAACAATAAATATATATAAACATGAATTATTGAACATTTTAAATAAAATTTATTGTAAAAAAAAATTTTGTTTAGATAAATATTTTAGATGAACAGAGAACTTTCTCACTATATTGATATATATGATTCTTATTTAAAGGATTTATTCATGAAATGACTTAATTATAACAACTATTTTGGTTGACTCCGCGTGGAATGGATATCTTAGAGTTAGCTGCTTTTGTTTTGTTATGGGACCATTTATAAAGTTTGAAAGTATACGGCTCACGATTTTCAATTTGTACATAATATACGTCGCGATAGCTACATATACTACGTTTGAAAAGTTTGATTTACAAACAAAGGTACTTTAGTTACAAGGATGATTTTGGATGGGAATGAGATGTTTTTCGGACAAAAGTACTTCTGGAAGAAACGACAAAAATATTTTGAAAAGTTTGATTTACAAATAAAGGTACCTTATTTGCAAGGATGATTATGGATGGCAATAAGATGTTTTCAGACAAAAATATCTCTGGAAGAAGGGAAAGAGATGTTTTTTTTTCTAGTTGGATATTGTGCAAACTAAAGAGGTAGAGTGTTAAGAATATATATGCTTTTGATATAATATCAGTCGTCCAAACTTATTAAAATCTAATGGTTAAAATTGATGCAGGGTTTATCAAATAAAAAACAGATTGTGTGGCTATGTTTTTACGCAGGTGGAAGGATACTCGTGGACGGACTGTTGATTTTTGCTTATTGATTGTACTGGAAATTTTATCATATTTAAGATATAATAGACATCTTAAAGAATAAATAGTTTCATGGACAAATTACTGTCTCAAGAAATGGAAAGATATACAAGATGCTTTCAGTACTGTCTCAAATAATTAATTTTTGCGATTAGTAAATATATAAACTGATACTTTGTACTAACAATGTTTTATAGACTACAAACACAAAGTATTATTCTGTTACACATTGTTTTATAGACTACAAACACAAAGAATCATACTGTTACACATCCTTGTAAACACATGGACAATGTTTTATGGATGTAGCATGGACACATTTTCTTCGACATAGTGTAGTGGACAAATTGATTAAAACTACACATCTTGATAGTTTACGTGGACAAAATTTAGCATGAACACATTTTTTTATACATACTATAGTGGATAAGACTAGCTAAAACGAATTTACAAAGTCTTAAACCTAATTTCTCATAAGACCATAAGAATCGAGTCCATTCTTCAAAAATTGATCCGCTTCACTCGCTTTTATCTCTCCATATAGTTGATCGATTAGCGGAAAAAAAAATTATCACTCATTTCGCCAAACATTTTGTGAGCGTCCTTTGTTTTTCCACCTTCACCATCACGATTTTCTTTCTCTTCTCCTTAAAATTTTCAAATTTGATATTGACCATACTTTCATTTTGGATTATGTGAGTCAAAGATCGATGAATGAAAGTATGGTCAAAATCAAGTAGAAAAAATGAAAGTGTGGTCAAAATCAAAATCATATAGTATCTCTTTGATTTTAGAATCAAGGAAGAAGAAAAAAAATCATATAGAAAAACGAAGAAGAAGCCAAGGTAATTAATAATCGTGACTAGAAGAGGATAAGTTAGATATTTGTAAGTTAGTTAAGGGTAGTATATATATTCAATGATGTGACTGGTTAGAAATTTCATGTGTTCAGTCGATTATTCCACATATCATCGTCAGTCATAATCATAGGTTGGAATTCGAACGTCGGCTAAGAAATTAAAAATCTTCAGTGATACAAATAACCAATAAGAAAATTAGCATAAGTAACGCAAAAAAAAAATATAGTTGATTCATGACTAAAAAATTAATTACTGTCCACTCGAAAATAGTGTGAGTAATAGTGTGAGATAGAGTACCCATTTATCGATTTTTTTGTATGCAATTTCCCCTAAATTTCTTAAATTTCTCAAATTTTTCTGAAATTTCCCAAAATATATCTCACGAAGGTTGTCCTTACCCAATTATTTAAAGTTAGAGAAGTGATTTTAGTTACAAGAATTTATTTTCTGAAACCATTTCGTTATCCAAACTTTTCGTCCTTTTTTTATTGGAGATACGTTAAGTATTATTTTTTAGTATTTAAATTATCTGTTCCTGCGATTTTCTGTCATGTTTCCCGATATAAACATACCCACTAACTACTCCATCCATCCAAACCACAGAATACTTGAGGAAAAATGTCAAATATTCAAATTAATTAACTTTATGCGGTTAGCCTACGATATATACTACCTCTATAGTCGGCAAAAGAGAACAAATTGATGGAGATGACAACCTTTCATATGCTATATGAAACAATCCAACTCGCATTTTTTTTAAATTTAAATTAATTTAAATTCAAATTAATATTGCCATAAATATTAACTTACCAAGCAAACCAACAAAAACCAGTAAAAAATCATAAATCAACTAAACAACCAAATTAACTCAAATATTCATCAAATAAACCAAACATGATTCCAATAATAACCGGCAACCTAACCAGCAATTATAAACAACATCAAACACACAACTAAATCAAGACCCGTGATCTCACGGTCATGATCTCACGATCATCCTCCTCTTCATTGCCATGATCTCACGGTCATACTTTGTTTTTACCTACATCACATGGAAAAATAAGATGCGTGAGTATTATCGTAAATATCTAGTGAGATGGTCATCCCATCTACCGACTATACACACAAACACGATGAATAATCAAGACACACAATAAATCGATTCCTCAAAACAAACACATAATAAGCAACATGCCTAGTGTCGATCGACACCCACTTGGTGTCGCTCGACACTACAAATGCTAGTATGTTGTGTGGATTAGATGATTAATTGGGTTGGAGGATATTTCCTTTGTGCATACGTGCTTTTCTAGTGTGTTTGGATGATGGTGATTTTGCAGGAATCGTCCTGGTGCAGGCTAGAATCGAACCAGAGAGGAGAAAGTTTGATTCTGGCGACTCTGCAGCCAGTGTCGATCAATACCATGAGGGTATGCCAATCCATCCACCCAGATAAGCCATGGTCACGCACTCACCTTGATTTTTGATTGGAAACTAGACAAGGACAGCGACAACCCACGAAATCAGATCCTTCACAACCTAAGAACCTCTCATTTCTTTCTCCTTCTCTCAAAATCACCAACCCTCAATCCCTCTTTTTGCTCCTACAGCCTTAACAAGCCTCGAGGAACAGACTCAACCACAAATCTCCTCTTAACTCTCTTGAACACGAAAAAATCACCTTTTAACTCAGTTTTCCGTGCCGAGAAGGAAGCTGCTCGCGTTTTATATCGAGCCCTGAGGTTTCCTAAACCCAAAATCGCTAACCAAATGATTTAAAAATTGAACCGGTCGAACCAAAAATTGCTAGTGTCGATCGACACTCCATTGGTGTCGATCGATACCACCAGAAAAATATAACCAAACTTTCACTTTTTTTGGTTCATGGGAGTTACAATTCTCCTCCACTAACCTCGATTCAACCTCGAATCCTGCAATGTCGTTCGCTACGGTCTCAACTACCTTACCCACCCAGTCAGCACCACTCGAGATCAACACTTCTGACCTCTGAGGTCCACATCCAGTCCTATACTTATACCCACGTTTTAGACATTAATTCTTCCCAACTTATAACCACACCCCTCACACTCTTAGACACACAGTCCGTCGAGCTATCGGTATACAGGGGAAATCCTCATCCCCTCGAGAGAAATCCTCATCTCTCAATAACATACATGGGAAATCCTCATCCCCTCAAGATAAATTCTCATCTCCCAATAAGTTATTCGGGGAAATCCTCATCCCCTAGAACAATCAATTCTTAAACGTTATTAAGCATATTTGACTAGAACTACCTCCCGTTGTCCTAATATGACATTCCACTGTCCCAAAATATCATCTCATCTATGACTAATCTTCAAGTCAACTCTAAATAACCCACTCACGTAGGGTGTTTCACTGTCTCTCAAAAATATACAAGATTTAATTCCTCATAAAACTTCTATTTCTAGACCCTCAAAACACATAACTCATGACAACACAAGTCGAACCATAAGAAATACTCATCTTATAAATCTCAAAAATGTAATAATCGTTACAACCTCCAACAAAAATACATAATCCAAAAACTACATAGCAACACTGCTAATCTCTGAAACTGGGAACCATTAAAACAAGCTCAACCCTCGACCTGCATATCGAACCATTTCCTGAACCTTATCTTCATTTTAGCCTCTGGTTCCCAAGTCTCCTCTTCTAAACCATCACAGTCCCACAAGACTCTAATCAACGATATCTTCTTCCAGCGCCGATCCTTGACTCTCCTCTCGAGAGTCATCACCGGTCTCGCCTCTAAAGTCATGTTGAGCTAAAGATCTGCAGGAATCTTCGCCACCACCTCCTCAGACTTATGCAGACAGTTCCTCAGCATCGACACATGGAAGATCTTATGAAATGCCTTCATAATCTGAGGTAATTCCAAACGATAAGCAAATGGTCCCACATTTTCCACAGTCTTGAACGGACCCGTAAACCTCGGACTTAGCTTATTCTCTGAAATGGATATGTTAGGATCCCGCAACATAGCCATCTTGAGATACACTTTATCTCCCACCTCAAACTCTAACTTTTTCCTCTTCTTATCAGCATAACTCCTCTGCCAATCCTAAGCCTGCTTTATGTTCAGCTTCAAAACACGGATCTTCTTTGTGGTTTCATGAACAGAGTCTACACCATAAATGCTCCTCTCTCCTACTTGGATCCAGCATAAAGGTGTACACATGGCCTCCCATACAACGCCTCAGAAGGAGCCATACCAATACTCGTCTGATAGCTTTTATTATTGGCAAACTCCACCAAGTTCAAATGATCCACCCAACGACCACCTTAATATAGAACACACATCCTCAACAAATCCTCAAGTGTCTGAATCGTCCTCTCAGATTGTCCATCCGTCTAAGGATGATAATCAGTACTCATATGCACCTTAGTGCCCATCTCAGCCTGTAAAGCTTCCCAAAAATTAGAAGTGAACTTCGAATCCCTATTTGACACAATACTCACTAGCACACTGTGTTGCCTCACTATCTCCTTCACATATTTCTTAGCTCAAGCCGCTGCTTCATCGGTCTTCCTAATGGCCAGAACATGTGCAGACTTAGTCAGACGATCCACAATCACCCAAATAGCATCAAAAGTCTGATAAACTGGCAACCCTACCACGAAATCCATGGTAATTATATCCTACTTCCACTCCGAAATGGACAAACTCTACAACAAGCCACTCGAAACCTGATGCTCAACCTTCACTAACTGGCACATATCGCAAGCTGCGACCTTGTTAGCGACATCTTTCTTCATTCCGACCCAGTGATAATACCATTTCAAATCTCGGTACATCTTAGTCGCTCGAGGATGAATAAAAAATATGCTCGCATTAGCCTCTCTCAGAATCTCCTGTCTCAAATTCTTATCTTTAGGCACTCAAACTCGTCCGTGCACTAGAATAATCCCATTGCCAGAGACCTGATACTCAGAACTTGCAACATTAGAAGCATCAATCTTTCTCATGAGCTACTCGAATCCTGCTCAGAAGATCCACCTAATTAACTGCCTCTAGCCCCAATGATTCCTGTGAAATAGCACACAGCCTCAAAGTACTAATCTCACTCATCAACGCCTCCATATCCTGCTCCTGAGCCGAGCAACTCGCCTCCGACTTAAAGCATCTGCAACCAAATTGGCTTTACTAGGATGGTAAAATATCTCCAGATTATAATCCGCCAACAACTCCAACCATTGCCTTTGGGTTCACAAAACTCTCCTCACAATCCGAAAACCACACAAAGGAACATCCTTTGCTGTCAGCTTCATCATAGACTCAGCCATACTCGCAAAACCCTTGACGAATCTCCTGTAGTATCCCACCAACCCAAGAAAACTCCTGATCTCAATGGCATTCGTCGGTCTTGGCCACTCCCTGATAGCCTGTATCTTTGCCGGATCCATGGAAACTCCATCTGTAGAAACAATATAACCGAGAAAACCCATCTCTCGCTACCTTCACTTGCTTAGCTTAGCAAACAGCTTCTGCTCTCGCAGCTTCTCTAAAACCGCCCTCAGATGTACCTCATGCTCCTTAGGACTCTTCGAATACACCAGAGTATCATCTATAAATATTATCACGAATTCATCCAGATACTCCTGAAAGATCCCGTTCATCAGCCTCATGAACGCTGCAGGTGCATTAGTCAAACCAAAAGGTATAACCACATAATCAAAATGCCTATATCTAGTCCTAAAAGCTGTCTTCCTGATATATGCCTCATCAATAAGAATCTGATGATATCCCGACGCTAAATCTATCTTAGAGAATCAAGTAGCCCCTCTCAACTGATCCAACAACTCATCAATCCACGGTAGAGGATACTTGTTCTTCACTGTAACTCGGTTAAGTCTTCGGTAATCAATGCATAACTGGAAACTTCCATCCTTCTTCTTCACAAATAACACCGGTGCTCCCCACGGTGAACTGCTCGGCTAGATAAATCCCTTACCCAATAGATCTTCCAACTGCTTCTTCAGCTCTGCCAGCTCTATTGGAGCAATCTGATAAGGCGCCTTAGATATCAGAGTCATCCAAGACTCCAACTGAATCATAAAAGGATCAGACCGAGACGGTCGTAATCCCTACAACGACTGAAAAACATCCTCGAAGTCCTGAACAACCTGAATATCTCCAACTGCAACCTCTCCAAAGGTTTCTGGCATAACAATCATCGCAAAATAAGCCTCGCAACCCTTATCTATCATATTCTCAGCCTACATAGCCGAGATCACGAGACTCCCTAAAGTTGGTCTCTCACCCTGATAAACCAACCTCCCTTCCTCACGCTCAAAAGAAACTCGACCCCGATGACAATCAAAGTGAACTTTGTACCAATCAAACCAATCCATAGCTAGGATGACATTGTACAGCTCCACTGGGCTAATAATCAAGTCTGCTAGCATAGACTCCCTTGCCATCTGAATATCCACGCTCCTCGCCCGACCATGAGTAGCTAGAAACTTCCCTCCAACAACTCTGACAACTCCCTACTCCTCACCGGCTTCGCTCCGGATATTGCTGCTCTCCCAACTGCAGACCAGTAATAAAGCAATGCGATGCTCCAGAATCAAACAAAACGTGGGACTCAAAACCGCCCACTAACAAGGTCACTACACAAATCCCATGTGCTAAGAAACCTATATTTCTATCATAAAATAACAAAAATCCAAACAATCAAAATCCTAACACCAACAGAATTTACCAAGTCTGAGTTTGGAAATTTACCTATGATCGGCCTCGAGCTTGGCCCACCCGTTTCCACGGTTGAGTGCACACGCGGTGCTACTGCAACTGAGCCACCGGCTGTACCACTGCCACCGTTATCTGCTGCAGCTTGGGACATTTCAACTTTATGTGTCTAGACTCCCTGCAGTGGTAACAGACCCGAGTATCTCGAGCTTCGTCCTTCCTAGGACAGCTCGCCAATCTGTGATCCATGCTTCCACACCTGAATCATCCCTAACAAACCTGACTCAACCTTGAAGTGTCCTCCCACTTCCTCTTCTGTCCGTGCGCAGGCTTCTCGCCCTTGCTCGGAACCATCTGCTGCTATGGTTTCCTCATCTGAAATGGTTGGGCTGACCACCACAGCCTGCTCCCTTAGATCCTCCTCTATCGCAGCAGCCGTCTCCACCAGCTCCGCCCTCGAAGCATATCTAGTTACCATACATCGGGTCCTCAAGTCGGGTCGAAGTCCTCTCAAGAACTTTTTCATCTGAGCATGCTCGCCCTCCATAGCGCGACCAGCATAAACTAGGAGTCGGTTAAACTCCACATCATACTCAGGAACTGACCAGTCTTTGTGGGGGTCGGACCTGGATAGTTAAATTTGTCAAGGGTGTTTGGGGATTAGAGATTTCTATGTCGCAAACTCACTAAGAAACCAAGACTGAGAATATGTATTCTTTATTGCTGATTCTGTTAAGCTTTGATTACAAGATTTATTCTCTACTAAAAGTTCTGACCCTTTTTAGGTTAATACAATGAGCTATATAGTTTTATTAAGTAAATGAGCCAACTAATAAAATGGGATTGACCCATTAAGCAATATATCTAATTAAGGCCCATAATTTCATTAAGCTCATTTTGATTATAGGTTTAATGTCATTTTGGGCATAGATTTAGATTGGGCCCTTGTAGACTTGATCCGATTTTGTTTGGACGCTGCAGAGTTGATCTTGTCGCTATATTGATCTCATAGGGGTAAATCCGACCCCTTCAGTTAGCCCCCCAGCTTGGCGGTATTGAGTTGCGATGATGTCGAGGTAAAAATTTCTCAAGTCTCAGATCGATATGTTGGACCGCAAAGTTTCCAGGCGTGGACGTCTTGTCATCGAACTCGAGAAGTTTCCATTTTTCCGCGTTGAGCCGATGTCAGCGCGTTTTCCCGGATTTGCTTTCTTTTTCTTTTACCTACAGGATTGATGGAGTTGATGGTCTTCTTGCATTAGTAGGCTTTGAGGCCCGCTGGAAAATTTTCTAGATTTTTTCTAAAATCAAAGTGTTTTTAGAAAATCCTCCAGGTATTTTCTACCAATTCACTTTCTCTTTTAACGCAAGGAGGTAAAAAATCCTCTCCCCTTTCTCCCTTCTTATTTTATTATTTTGGATCTCACAAGCCCCCTTCGCGTCGACGTTCATCCTCTTTGTCCTTGCTCGTGGCTCCGGTGGCGACAACGATCATGGTAGTGACAAGATCGTGGTTCGGACGGCGATGGGCTCCGGTGCACGTCGCGAGGAGAGAGAGATCGACAAGGAGAAAGAAAGTTGACGAGGAGAAGGTGCGTCGTCGATGTTGTCGAGCTTCTCGGCAGCAAGGCAAGATTGTGGCCAGGCGACAGCGAGGCAAAGCGAGGCAAGATCGGGGGAGAAAAAAGTGATTCGAGCTTTCACCGAGTTGACTCAGTTGACTCGATTGCCGATTTTTATTTCAACTCGGTGACTCAGCGACTCGATAACTCGGTAACAAGGCTGGCTTCGTGGAGCGACACTGACTCAGATCATTGCTCTTTGGTGCAGCGGAGAGGTGAACTGAAAAGAATGGTTTTCGACTCTATGGACTTGCAGCTTGACCGTTCGCGCGATAAGGACATCATGGAGACTATTTTAGACTTAGATGATTCCGGAGAGATGGTTACTAATCCTTTGCTTCTTGGAAGAAAGATGGTTTTTTCTCCAGAATCTGACGCTGGTAGTTCGACGAGACCGGCCTCCTTCAACGCTCTAGTTGCGATCGAAGAGGTTCGCGATGAGATTGCGGTTTTATCGGTTGCAAAGAAGCGGAGGGCAAAGAAGATAAGGAACTTTGGTGTTCTCGACGGAGTCGAGCTAGTTGTTCCTTGTTCACTTGCGCAAGCGAATCATACTCCAGAGGGTTACTTTACTCTGTACGAAGCCTACTTTTATACGTACTTCTTGTGGTTCCCAATCCTTGGCGCGATTCTTGAATTTTTGTGGAGGACCAATCTTGCCATTGCTCAGATCACGCCTCGCGGGATGCGCCACCTAGTCGAGATTATGGTGCACAGCTATGAGTGTGGCTATGAAGTCATGGTTGACCATTTGTTGAGTATCCTGGAGGCTAGAAAGATTGGCTCCAAGGGCAAGCTCCTCTATTTTTTCAGTAGCAAAGCGGATATCCAAGTCATTGGGAATTTTTTTGATATACCCTATATTTTACAACATTTTCTATCTATTTTAGTATGGTTTTTATATATATTAATAAAGCTTTTGAGCCAAAAGAGGTAGTTTTCTCGTATATGTAGATTTTAAGGACTTAACAGGTTTTATCATCAAAAGGATGTAAAAAGGAGCAAAAGGAGTATCATCTATGATGCAGCTACTTATCCAAGTCGAAGGAACCAAGCCAAGTCACTTTATCTTGAAGATAATGCACATTCCCCTACTAGAAAGAACGCATACGCCAGAAGTTTTCTGACAAACGGAGGATCAAATAATTTGGGAATTTAATGACACTTGGTGTGGAGATATCCCTTTGAGTTATCTTTCCAATGGAGTTGGAATTTCATCAATTGGAGCTGTACTTTAGAAGATACACCCGAAACACTGAGGACATGTCAAACTGCCTTCAAAGAGAAGTGAGTGCAAAATGAAGCCAAGAACCAGGCCAGGCCATGGGCCGATATCCAGCCTTTGTGTGACCTTCTAGAAGATCCCTAGAAGCTTCCAATACCGGTCACGAAGTCTGATCCTTATCCTGACCGAAATTGCCTCAGTTTTTGACCTGAAAAGACGTAATTGCCCGAAGAAGCCCTAACCGACTTATGCCTCCTTAACCCCTATATATACTTGCTTTTCGCCTCTCTAGGAACTCAAGCAGCCGGCCTAAACAGCCTAAATCAATACCTAAACAATGTATTTCGTTTTTCTCTTATTCTTCATGTTTATTTGATTCTAGAAGCCTTTAAGGATAGGTTGATCTTTGCCCTATTGCAAAGAGATGAGATCTAATTCCTTACGCTTAGATAGATCAACGAATTATACTGTCTATGTGCTTTACTCTTGCTGCTACGTGTTGCAAAACATGTTAGAGTTATAGCTTTGATTTGATTTCTATTCATTCTCTTAATTCTATGTTTTTACGCATTTAATCGTTTAGGGATTTATTCTAGAATTGATTCTTCATCTTTATTTATACTTAAAGCATGAATTGGCTTAGCTACCCAAGGACTGATCTTAGGCAGATATACTTTCCAAAAGCTTGTTATATCTCCGGACCTAGTATTCGATGAGCTAGAAACCTTAACAATTCGAAAGGTTAGTTAAGGAGTTTAGTGAACAATCAATCTTGACCAATAATGCATGTTTTCACCTTATAATAACCTGTGATAGTTGAGTCTATTAGGGTGTAAAACGTAGATGGTTAGTTACTTCACGATAGTGGGATGACTTTACCTTAGTGATATGAGTTCCAGAACAACTAGTACTAAAACCTTAAATCGATTGCTTGTGTTTGCATATGTTTTATGAACTGTTTGATTTCTAATCTTAATTGATATCTATCCCTTTTAATTTTATTGCTTTGTTATTTGCTTCCATAAAACCCCAAAACCAAATAATATTTTCCCTTAGCTTAATCCGAATCATATAGGTTTGTAGCGCATTCATCACTTAGTCCTCAGTGGATCGACCCCTAAGTACTACAATTGTCTTAACTGTGCACTTGCAGTTCCATAGGGTTATAAATTTAAAGACCTAATTGCATAAACCCTACATGAAAGTTTTATGCACATCAAGTTTTTTTGGCGCCGTTGCCGGGGACTTTTGTTTGATTGCCTACAAATCTTTGATAAATATTAAGTCTAAGTTTGTTTTTTTTTCTTATTTTCGATTTTTTTTTTCTTTTTTCTAATTTTTCCTTTTTGTTTTTGTTTTTGGTTTTTAATCTTTGTGTGTTTCAGAGATTCGTCAATGGAGCATCACAATCCCAAGAGAATGGCGAGCACTTACCGTCGTGAAGAAGAAGGAGATTACATCCCCATGCCTCATGAATTTCATCAACCGCCACTTTCTCACCAAAACCGATACAATCCAATGTTGTATCATCCTTGGGAAGCTTATGGAGGAGAAAGTCGCCCTCATCCTCATCACATCCGTCTGCCACCATCACCACAGTACCACCACCATCCCCATTCAAACCGCCGAGAAGAAGAAGACGCCTTGATACATCGCATCATGGAAGCTATACAAATCTTTCGTGAGGCCGATGCCAAGATGGATACTTTGATCTCAACTTTTGATGAGAAGTTTAACAACCTTGCTGCTCAAATCCAAGAGAATGCCTCACGCTTAACCCTCCTTGAAGAAGTACAAAAGAAACATTCCCAAGATCTTCACGACGATGCACGAAAACTTCATGGTTTCAAGCGTAGCCTTGATAGTCTTTGGGAGAATTTTGAAACGGAGACCACAAGCTCTAATGGGAACTTAGAAGAACTTACAACTTGCCTCAACATCACTGCTGTCAAAGCCCATAAAGCCACGAAAGCATTGGAGGAGACCAACGTTACTCATCAAGAAGCATTCTCTACGATACTTGTTCTTACGAAACAACAAGCGCACCATGCTCAAGCAATTGAGGATGTTAAATTCTCTTTGGCTGGACGTTTTAATGATCTTATTGGAAAGACAACCGCCCTCAAAGGAGAAGCAATTAGTACCTCCAACCGTGTGAAGCAACTCGATGATCGTTTAACGAAAATCGAAGAAACGGTGGAAGTATACATTCCTTCGGAGAAAAGAGAAGTATTGATCAATGAGCCCAACCAATTTGATGAAGATGGAGAACACGACCTAAGGAGACCTCATTCACATGCTAAAGGCAACCTCAAGCCTTTAGAAGACTTTCCACCACCCTAAAAACCCAAGGAGTCGAGCTATCCGACTTAAAACAAGCGCTTTATGGGAGGCAACCCATACCTATGTTTTTGATTTTATTGCTTTGATCATTCTAAGTTTTTGGATTTAAGTTTACTTTTCTCAATATTTTTATTCATTATTTTATCTATCTATGAATTTTTCAGGCTTTTACAAAATTGTTTTCAAAAACAAATGTGATTGTTAAGAAGAACGATGAAGAAGAGATCGAACACGACTTGTTCTGTTCACGGAATGACTGGAGCTCAATATCAGCCCGAAAGTTTTTGAAATTTGGTATACACGAAGGAGACAGTCTTATGAAGCTATAGGAAAAAGCAGAACATGATTTGCTATTACGGTTACCAAGTTATGACCGATTGAACAAGACCGTCAAGGAAGGTTACGAAGCCGCATCTTCATGCTTTTTCACAGTTCAAGCCACCACGAACCAGGCAACAATATCCATACCATTGGAAAGATCTCGTTCTCATGAATCCGTAGCATTTTTCGGATCTCAATTCCGATGAGTATAGACGAAGAAAAAGCTTGACGAAAAATCGCGTGTACCGCGACGCGATGCCTTTACCGCGACACGAGGCCGTACCGGACACGATGTTAACCCACAACATCGACCGATATCGCGTCTCGATCAACCGCGACACGAGTGCTCGAATAACGGTCACGTGTGCCGGTCGGATTTCGTGACCGATATTCGGCACGATATGCCCCGACCCGCGTACCAAAACCTTGCCGCGACTCGAAGAAAACCTTACCGCGACTCGATGACACCTTCCCGCATCCTTACCGAGACCCATGTGTCCCGATACCGGACGCAATACTGGTTGACACACCGGACCGGTATCGAAGCCATCTTGCCACACTCGTCCCGATCCCTCCCAAAACCTTACCACGACACGAGAAGCCACCCGTGACACGATGAAGATCTTACCGCGACACGCTGTACACTTTACCGCGACACGAGGCTATTCGGCCCGCGATACTGGACGCGTGTATCGGTCGTCCCACCCGACCGATACTCGGGCGTCCCACCCGACCGATACTCGGGAAGTTTCACCCCGACCTTCCCGCAACACCGACCCATCTCGACCTTCCCGCAGAGAACATCACCCAATCACTTCGCCTACCCGCGGTCCACACCTCCCGATCACCCGACGACACATGCCACCCGATATCGGTCAGAACCGCCGACCGGTACCCAGACCGGTACCCAGACCGGTACCGCCTTGACCCGCGACTCCAAATACATCCAACCACCGTCTCGTGCCGAACCGCCTTGGACCCGAGCCACCACTCGACCGTCCTTGACCGCGAATGGCCACCCGACACCTAGACCGGAATTGATCGCTCCGCGTCACCATCAATCACCACACCACCGGAGTCATGAGCCATGGTCCACCGAACCACCGCTTCGAACCACCGAGCCGACCACCTAACCGTTTGGTCAAAAGAGGTTAATTTTTCCTTTTTCACTCTTTAAATTATTTTTAAAATCATTTTTCTGCACATAATTTTTAAGAGCCAATTTATTATTGCATATTCATGATTATTTAACTAAAAATTATTTGATTAATGAATTTTTGCATTCGAAAATAAAATATGGGTTAGATTTAAATGGTTTTAAATATAATTTTCACATCTTGACATATTCATTCATTGATTTCACCTAGATTTATAGTTTTTAACAATTTGGATTCATTATTTTGATTTCTTTTTGTTTAATATCTATTTTTCCTTCCCTTGGACTTGGCATTCAATACACATGTATTGAAAACTAAGATCCAGGATGAATTTAACGAGTGATTTCAAGTGTTTTTGCAAGGATATGTTGCTCTTACAATAGGATTTCCAGGAGATTCCATTGTGGACGCACAATTCAATCTTCTTAAGACTTATCCACCATCCAAAGGAGATGTGACAGAAAAGAGCAGATATTGGAGAAACAAAGCATGGTTACGATTTATACGGGATACCCGATGCTCAAAAACAACGAAGATCTAAGATTGATCGCGACAACCTAAGATTTTTCCCGAAAATATCCATAGTTCACCGGTTCTATCATTCTATTCTCTATCTTTTTGATTCTTCTTTCAATAAATTTTCATCATTACTCCCTTAATTTGATTTAATTTTACACCGGGGACGGTGTAAGTTAAGTCTGGGGGGATTGTTGTTACTAACACGTTTGTTAGTGTTTGGTTTTTATGTTTTCAACGGATTTTTCAAAATTTATTTTCAAATAAAAAAAAATAAAAAAGTTTTCATAAAAATAATAAGATAGGAATTATGACACTTTCCTAGGATTGACGTTTTGATTTCGAAGACTATGTAACCATTGTTGCAAGGTTTGATCATGACAATCGATTCAGAAATCTCATGATGAAGCTCCCGTCACACATTCAAATTTCTACTTGCAACTTTTTGATGGAAATGATTTTGACTCTCTATTTGGACTACTAATATGGTTTTTGACTATTTCTTATTAAGGATGTTAGATCAAGGAAACGAATCACACATTCATGACATCTTATCCTCTTTTACCACTCTTTGTTGTCATGAATGGCCAGCTCATCTTTAGTTGGTACCCTACCTAAAAACCCTTTACCTTCTTTCAGACCTCATGCATTCTCTTTTAGTTTCATACTTGCAGATATGTGCAAAAAAGTCGGAGAGAAAAGGATCGACGCAATTTTCCAATCACTAGAGATGCGACGATTTGGTAAAGAATGGTGGAGTACATAGAACAAATTTCAAAGAGCTTGGCCGTTCTTTGGATGCGTAAAACATGGTAACAATTCGTGCCTGTACTTGACTTATATCAAAGAGATACCATTTCCCCCTTTGGATAAAAAAAAATATAATAATAAAAAAATAAATAAAAAAAACAAATAAAAAAAAATCTAAGGGAAAGGAAAACGGTAATTCTAAGAGTCTTATGGAAAAAGAATACCCAAGGAATGACATGATACAAAAGAAGAGATGAGTAGAAGAAATTTCAAGTGATTCCCGGAGAAAAATCTAAGTCTGGGAGAGAAAGACGTGAAGAAGTGGTTGGAAAATTGTGGACATCAACAGGTCCATTCTCTCTTGCGATTTTGCATAATATCTCGCACCCGGAGTCTATGGTAACCCTAAACACTTTTAACCTCACCACTAAAATCAGCCTTTCCCAATACCTAGCCCGTCTTCCTTGAATGATATTCTTGATGAGAAGTTTTCATTAAATCTAAGAGAGTAGAAATAGTCAATTGATTTGAAGTTGAGATTCTTACAGGGACAGAGATTTAGAGTATGGCTATGTTGCAAATTCGTGATGGAAGAAGATGACAACGTCTATGAGCTAATCTTGTTTCATGTGGATTACAGGTTTAGAATTTGATGCAACGATCCAAAGGATATGTGAGTTCCTCCAAATTTCAAACCTCTTCTCAATTCTTGACTATTGTTTGCTTGAGGACAAGCAAAAGATAAGTCTGGGGGAGTTGATATACCCTATATTTTACCACTTTTTCTATCTATTTAGTATGGTTTTTATATATATTAATAAAGCTTTTGAGCCAAAAGAGGTAGTTTTCTCGTATATGTAGATTTTAAGGACTTAACAGGTTTTATCATCAAAAGGATGTAAAAAGGAGCAAAAGGAGTATCATCTATGATGCAGCTACTTATCCAAGTCAAAGGTACCAAGCCAAGTCACTTTATCTTGAAGATAATGCACATTCCCCTACTCGACAGAACGCATATGCCAGAAGTTTGCTAACAAACGGAGGATCAAATCATTTGGGAATTTAATGAAACTTGGTGTGAAGATAGCCCTTTGAGTTATCTTTCCAATGGAGTGGGAATTTCATAAATGGGAGCTGTACTTTAGAAGATACACCCGAAACACTGAGGACATGTCAAACTGCCTTCGAAGAGAAGTGAGTGCAAAATGAAGCCAAGAACCGGGCCAGGACATGGGCCGATATCCAGCCTTTTTGTGACCTTCTAGAAGATCCCTAGAAGCTTCCAATACCGGTCACGAAGACTAATCCTTATCCTGACCGAAATTGCCTCAGTTTTTGACCTGAAAAGACGTAATTGCCCGAAGAAGCCCTAACCGACTTATGCCTCCTTAACCCCTATATATACTTGCTTTTAGCCTCTCTAGGAACTCAAGCAGCCAGCCTAAACAGCCTAAATCAATACCTAAACAATGTATTTCGTTTTTCTCTTGTTCTTCATGTTTATTTGATTCTAGAAGCCTTTAAGGATAGGTTGATCTTTGCCCTATTGCAAAGAGATGAGATCTAATTCCTTACGCTTAGATAGATCAGCGAATTATACTGTCTATGTGCTTTACTCTTGCTGCTACGTGTTGCAAAACATGTTAGAGTTATAGCTTTGATTTGATTTCTATTCATTCTCTTAATTCTATGTTTTTACGCATTTAATCGTTTATGGATTTATTCTAGAATTGATTCTTCATCTTTATTTATACTTAAATCATGAATTGGCTTAGCTACCCAAGGACTGATCTTAGGTTGATATACTTTCCAAAAGCTTGTTATATCTCCGGACCTAGTATTCGATGAGCTAGAAACCTTAACAATTCGAAAGGTTAGTTAAGGACTTTAGTGAACAATTAGTCTTGACCAATAATGCATGTTTTCACCTTATAATAACCTGTGATAGTTGAGTCTATTAGGGTGTAAAACGTAGATGGTTAGTTTCTTCACGATAGTGGGATGACCTTACCTAAGTGATATGAGTTCCAGAACAACTAGTACTAAAACCTTAAATCGATTACTTCTGTTTGCATATGTTTTATGAACTGTTTGATTTCTAATCTTAATTGATATCTATCCCTTTTAATTTTATTGCTTTGTTATTTGCTTCCATAAAACCCCAAAACCAAATAATATTTTCCCTTAGCTTAATCCGAATCACATAGGTTTGTAGCGCATTCATCACTTAGTCCTCAGTGGATCGACCCCTAAGTACTACAATTGTCTTAACTGTGCACTTGCAGTTCCATAGGGTTATAAATTTAAAGACCTAATTGCATAAACCCTACATGAAAGTTTTATGCACATCAAGTTTTTTTGGCGCCGTTGCCGGGGACTTTTTTTGGCGCCATTGCCAAACACTAACTTTCCCCCTCCAGGAGAGATGTCGAAGAAGAGTTCTTACTCAAGCATGGCCTTCCATTGCATGATGGTATGACTTCGTGGCAACTCTTGTGGGATAGTGATTCCCTTGTTTTCCGTTATCAGTTTCTCTGTTTGGCAATTCTTTTCTTTGGTTAGCAAGCTCGCCATTGACTACGAGGTGACTGCTCGCTTACAGACTCGTCAGCTTGTTGCTAATGTTCCGAAGGCTTGTGGTGATTTTAAGAAGCAGAAAAAGGACGTAGAGGATCGCATTGGTACTCTCCAAGCTACTGTGAAGGAAACCGAGGATAGGCGTCGCGAGATGGATGGGACGTTCACAGAGTCAGAATCCGAGAAGAAGCGTCTTCAGAAGGAAGTCTGTGACCTTACCACCCACTAAGATGTTGCTTCCAAGCTTCAAGATGCAGCTATGCAGCGGGTTGTTGACGAAGCGAAGTGCGAACTGGAGGTGAAGTACGAGGCGAAGATCGACCACGTCAGAGAGAAGATCAGAACAATCAATGGCCAGCCGAGGATTTACATAATTGATTTTACTGAAGTCCAGAGTAACATTGAGATTGTAGTTGCTTCAGAGTGACAAGGTGCCTAATCTTAGTGATAAACTCGTTGCTCTTAAAGAGTAGGAGGCGGGCTTGTCACTAGCAGGGAAGGTGTTTGTCGAGCATATGCGCGAACTTGAGGAGATCCTTAAGGCTTCTCCTACTAGTACAACCGTTGGTCGAGTTGATGAGTTAGATGCTGCCTCAAATTCGAGTTCTTCGGATTCTTCGAGCAATGAGGACCCGTCAGACTCTGGGGCCGAGGGTCATTCCGAGCGAGCAGTCGAGATTGTCGACGATGCTGAGGACATCGCGTCTTAGTTTTTTATTTATTTTAGCACTTTGTCGTACTTTTGGTTTCAGACTTAGTATTTGATTCAGATTGGATGGTGTTTATCCCTTTGTTTGGGTTTATCGTTGTTTTTTTAAATGGAATTTATGAATGCCGCTTTTATGATTCTCGTTCTTGTCTTTCGGATGAACCGTTTTGTTGCTAAGTCTTTAAACATTAGCGCTGATACATTGATGAGTCTGTCGGCGAGTCGCCATTGACAGGCTGTCCCGATTATGTTATCGTTTTAGAGCTAGTGATTTGAGTTGGAACGATGGTTGTCCTGGTTTTGAGGCAGGTTGTCGTCGATTGGTTCGTTTCCAAAGATAAACTATATTGTTGTTGGGATCAACGATAAGTTAGCTGGGGTTTACGATGATCATTTTGGTTTATGGGCGTGTCCGCGTCGATGCACCTGCTCAGAGAACGATCGCGTTATTGCGTAATGACCAACGATTACAGTGTTGGGTTTTCTCATGAACTTCTTGGTTTACGGGCGAGCCTCCATCGAAGCGCTTGGTTCGAGAATGAATACGTTATTGCATAAGCCCGCTCCGAGAATGAGCACGTTATTGTTGGGTTTTCTTATGATTATCTTGGTTTACGGGAAAATATACGTCGATAAGCCCGCTCCGAGAATGAACACGTTATTGTGTAACGACCAACGATTTCGGTTTTCTGATTATCATTTTGTTTTACGACCACGTATTATATCGACACGGTCGCTCATATAATAAACTCGTTTTCGCGTAGATTCCAACGATTTGTTTGTTGGGTTTTTGAATGAAAATTTCGGTTTACGACCATGTATTACAACGACACGACAAACACTTTGCGATGATACCAGCGAGGTTTGCTGGGTTTGGGGCAATCCGTAACGCCCCAATCTTGATATCCTACCCGCGGTAAGGGAACTAGCGAACATGCGATCCTATTTTATAGTTAGTCAAATTTTGGTTTTCATTTAATTTAGCCAAATTCAACTAAATTTCAATTTTAATTTCAATTCAATTTCACCAGAAGACTAACAACTTAAGCACGTTCAAACATGCATAAATAACGATCCTTGAATGAGTCAACTTAATAAAATTCAATCGAATAAATCCCATTTCAAACAAGGTTCAACAACAATAGCGGGTTCCTTAACAAACTAAACAAAGATTCCATAATCCACTTAGCAAACAATCAACTGAGCAAATGAATGAAATCAAATCAAACCAACGAGTCTAATGAATGCAACACATAATGTGAACCCATCCTAAATCCATCCCTTCCGTTCTAACTTGTCTCACGTACTCCTTAGCCAATTTTATCATCTCCGACCATTAAAAGGCGCATAAGCAAATGAATTGCTTAGTGAGAGCGGTTGTGCCATTTCACCAGCTAATATCAAGAATCATCGTATAAACAAACGAGCAAACATATCACAAACCAAACTTGAAATTTCGTTCATAAAAAACCTTGTTGATCAGACACCAAACATGACATAATTGTGTGCACAGCGTTATCAAACTCAAATCGTATACACAAGTATACCTATACACCGAAGTGTATTTGCCAAACCAAACCAAACGAGCAACAAGGCTTCACGAGCCAACATACAAACAATCCTAGATAATAGCTACGGTCACGCACTCACCTTAGCAAACAAAATGGTTGATGGAAATCACACGATCTACCGGAACGATCGATTACGATCCACCCGAACGCTACCCGCGTTGGATCGCTAGTGGAATTCCTCTACCCAAACCGAACAAACCATGTCAGAACCAAACATCAAGGGTAAACGATCGATGTAAAATACAAGGTTAATCGATCCTTATAGAAACTATCGAACAAGCAAGCCGAACAACCTCCCCAACGATCACGAGCCACAAAGCTTCACGACCAACCTCGGCCCATCTTCCCTTAAAAAATTTTTACTTCACTTTTCCTTAGGCAATTCTTGGCCTGCCCAAACCTCGAACCTCTCGACCCCGATCACTAATCCGGTAAGATTATGAAGTACGGGTATTACAAATCTCCCTCACTTAGCATAGATTTGTCCTCGAATCAGCTCAAGTTTTCCCTTTCTCTTAGGTACTTCCAGCACTTGCTTTTCAAACCACTTCAGAAACTTCTCCTTCATTGTCGTCTCTAGTTCCCAAGTGACCTCTTCCTCACCATCACAATTCCAAACGACCTGAACCAACGTAACCTTTTTCTTTTGGTCCTCTCGAACCTTTCGATCAATGATCCTGACCGGTCTGCCTTCCACGGTCACATTAGGTTGCAAATCTGTCGGAGGTTCAACAATCACCTTCTCACCGTTTATAATGCACTTTCTTATCATCGAAACGTGGAACACCTTGTGAAAAACTCTCAGGGCCAGTGGCAACTCCAATTTATAAGCCATTGGACCTATCCTTTCCACAATCTGGAATGGTCCCATGTATCTCGGGCTCAACTTAGCCGTCTGCCTAGACTGCTTCTTACCCTTGTAGGTAACCATTTTCAAGTAAACCATATCACCCACCGTAAACTCTAGTTCTCTACGGTGCTTATCCGCATAACTCTTTTGCCGGCCATGAGCTTTCTTAAGCTTTATCTTCAAGATTCGAACCTTCTCACTTGTGTCATCCACAAAACTCCTACCAAAGATACTCCTCTCCCCCAGTTGTGTTCAACAAAGGGGTGTACGACAAGGCCTACCATACAAAGCCTCATATGGCGACATGCCGATACTAGCTTGGTAGCTATTGTTATACGAAAATTCGGCCAATGACAAGTGACTTTCCCAAGTCTCACCCCAATCTAGGATTGCCGCTCTTAGCAAATCTTTGAGAGTCTGGATCGTCCGCTCAGACTGTCTATCCGTCTGTGGATGATAAGCCGAACTCATATTAACCTAGGTTCCAAACCATTTCTGCAACACCCTCCAAAACAACAAAGCAAACTTAGAATCCATGTCCGATAATATACTAGCCGATACTCCATGTAACCGCACAATCTCCCTCACATAAATCTCAGCAAGCTTCTCCGAATTGTCTTTTCGGTTCACTGCTACGAAATGTGCCGCCTTGGTCAATCGATTCACGATGACCCAAATCGCATCCTTATTGTTAAGCATAGGTAAACCCATGACAAAATCCATCGTGATCACGTCCCACTTCCATTCAGGAATAAGTAACTTCTGTAACAAGCCACCCGGAACCTGATGTTCAGCCTTAACCATCTAACATGTCAGACAACTAGCCACCCACTTAGCAACATCTCGCTTCATCTCTACCCAATGGTAGTATCTCTTCAGGTCACGATACATCTTCGTTGCTCCCGGATGAATGGAGAACTTAGACTGATGTGATTCCTAAATTATCTCCTCCCATAATGCTTGATCACTAGGAACACACACCCAACCATTCACCAAAATCGTACCATTATTCGAAATCTAATACTCGGTCTTATTGTTCTGCACCGCCTGATTCAACTTATCATCCTTCTCCTGGGCCAACCGAACACGAGTCAACAAATCTGCCTGATCTACCGCTCCTA
Source organism: Arabis hirsuta (assembly GCA_964056655.1). NCBI lineage: Eukaryota > Viridiplantae > Streptophyta > Magnoliopsida > Brassicales > Brassicaceae > Arabis > Arabis hirsuta. The sequence continues at coordinate 20,487,118 of OZ053308.1, forward strand.
GACCCAACGGTTCCACATCATCATTCAACACTGCAAGACGCAAGGTACTCACCATGCTCACCAAAGACTCCATGTCTTTTCCCGATGCTACATCCACTCGCTTATGGCTTAGCGCATCTGCCACTGAATTTGCCTTACCCGGATGATACTCAATAGACAAGTCGTAATCTGCAACTAATTCCATCCATCTCCGCTGCCTAAGGTTCAATTCCGGCTGAGTAAAGATATACCTCAAGCTCTTGTGATCCGTGAATACCTAAACCTTACCGCCATAGAGATAGGATTTCCAAATATTCAAGGAAAAAACCATAACCGCCATCTCAAGGTCATGGGTAGGGTAGTTCCCTTCATGTTACCTCAACTGTCTAGATGCATAAGCGATCATCTTACCCTTCTGCATTAGAACACACCCAAGTCCCATCCTTAATGCATCCGTGTAAACCACAAATGGCTCACGTGGTTTGGGCAATGCTAACACTGGCGCACTAGTCAGCATTCCCTTAAGTGTCAAGAAACTCCTCTCACACTCGACTGTCCAAACGAATAGAACATCCTTCCCCGTTAACTGAGTCATCGACTTGGTTGTACTAGCAAACCCTTTCACAAATCTTCGGTAATAACCAGCCAACCCGAGAAAACTCCTTATCTCTGAAGCATTCCGCAGTCTCGACAATTCCTCAATGGCCTTGATCTTTTTTGGATCAACAGACACTCCCTTGTCCGAGACAACATGACCCAAGAATCTAATCTCTTTTTGCCAAAAGCTACAGTTGCTAAACTTAGCAAACAACTTCTGTTCCCGTAACTTACTCAACACCTTCTCCAGATGAACTTGGTGTTACTCTCGGTCCTTCGAGTACACCAAAATGTCATCGATTAAAGTGATAACAAGCTCGTCCAAATACTCCCTAAATACATTGTTCATCAACTTCATGAATGTTGTTTGTGCATTCGTCAGCCCAAATGGTATTTCCACGAACTCGTAATGATCGTACCTTGTCCTAAAGGGAGTCTTATGGATATCCACCACGGCTATCAGGATATGATGATAACCCGAAGCCAAATCTATCTTTGAAAAACAAGTAGCACCCTTGAGTTGGTCCAACAACTCGTCGATCCTTGGTAAAGGGTACTTGTTCTTCACCGTCACCCGGTTCAACCCTCGGTAATTGATACACAGTCTGAAACTCCCATTTTTCTTTTTAACGAACAACACCAGTGCTCCCTATGGTGAATTACACGGCCGAACGAAACCTTTCTCCATCAACTCACTTAGCTGCTTCTTAAGCTTCACCACTAAAATCTCACCCAACTCGACCACCGGTCCCTCATCCCCCGTGGTGATGGTAGCCAGATATGCTTCACACCCTTTCTTGATCAACTGTCCGGCTTGGATAGCTGACATGATCAAACCACTTGGTGAAGTCTGAATCCCCTGAAACACGGCCTTTGCATCACCCTTCTCAAACCAAATACGCCTTCGGTGGCAGTCAAGATGTGCCTTGTACCTATCGAGCCAATCCATGCCCAATATCACATCATAGGACTTAACCCGACAAATCCTCAAGTCTGCCGGCATGTCGATCCCATCAATCATCACCGAGACATTCCTGACCATCCCGTAAGTCATCATCACCTGGCCACCTGCCCTTTGGACCATTCCAAAATGATCCCCTGGTTCCTTCAGGAATCCACCCTTTTATACCAAACTCGGGTTAACAAAACAATGTGTCGCTCCCAAATCGAACAAAACAATCCGCCCATACAAACCGTCCCAGAGATTGGTCGCGAAGAACTCAGAGCAATGGCATCCCCAGAGATAGAGTACACCTGCGGCATCACGGCTGTCCCAACCGCTGGCCTCTTCGCTGCTGGCAGATTTCCACTCTGTTGAACCAGCTTCGGACAATTGGGCATAATGTGCCCCAGATCACCGCAATGGTAGCACACCTTCTGAACCATGCACTCGCTGAGCTTATGTTCCGTGCTGCCACAACGAAAACATCCTCCAGATGCCATCCTACACCATCCAAGATGCACCTTACCACACTTCTGACACGCACTCTGGGTAGTGGCAACCTTACCCCCACCCTTGTGCTTATCCCATTTCCGTTTCTGCCCCAAAACATTCCCATTCTTCGCTTGCGATGCTGCTAGAACCGCTAACTTCACCTCACCGCATTGCCTGGCTTCTTCCTCCAACCCGGATTCTAAGGCTGCTGTGGAGTTTGAAACCAACTCAATTGAATTTGTCAAGGGTTTTAAAGGAAACGAGATCTCTGGAAAGAATCACAAGAACAGCTAAGAACGAAGACAAAAACACGAAAATTGCATTAAGAAAGCTTTATTGATTTGTTGCTAAGTGTTTGTGCAAAAATTTTTGGATCCCCTTTACAATGGAGTTACAAGAGTATTTATACAAGTCTAAGTCGGCTAGGATTTTCCATTAAGTCGATAAGGAAGTTTTCCTTATTTTTCAGGATTTCTTTGTATGAACGTCGGTGCTCGTCATGGGCTTTATTGTCTTAGGCTTAGCCTTGCCTTCTCGCCATCTTAGACTTGTGGTCCTCGGCCCATTGTTGCGTAACAGGCTAAGTGGGCTAAACCATACTCAGCCCATTTCCTAGCTCTTTAGGATGATTGTGTCGACAGTTTACCGAGCACTCCAGACGGCGACGTCGGCCGTCTATTGATCGGCAAGGCAATGCTTGGCAAGGCCCAATCGGCAGCAATGGTTGGCAAGGCAGTGCTCGGCAAGACACACTCGGCAGCAGTGGTCGCTGAGGTAGTGCTCGGGACGGCGAGTTGACGAGGTCGGCGAGTTGACGAGGTTGGCAAAGACGGTGAGGTTACCATATTGGCGAGTTGACAAGGTCGGTGAGGACGCCGAGATTGCCATATCGACAAGTTGATGATGTCGGCGAAGACGGCAAGGTGGCGAGGTCGCTGAGTTGCCATCTGGGCGAGTTGACGAGGTCGGCAAGGATGCCGAGATTGCCATATCGACGAGTTGACGAGGTTGGCGAGGTTGGCGAGGATGCCGAGATTGCCATATCGATGAGTTGACGAGGTCGGCAAGGACAGCAAGATGGCGAGGTCGCCGAGTTGCCATCTGGGCGAGTTGACGAGGTCGGCAAGGATGCCAAGGTCTGCATAGCGAGCTCGGCCCAAGTTGTTTCATGCCATTTCTGACACTTAGCCATTTTCTTGATGATCTCAATTAGGGTGAGATTTGACCCCAACAGTTAGCCTCCCAGCTCGACAATATCTGTTATGATAGTGTCGAGGTAAAAGAAGTCGTGGCTGCGATCCAGGTTTCTAGAAAATGCATTGCTGACTCTGTTGCCGAGCTCTAATTTATGTTGACGAGATGAAAGCATGAAATTATGTCGAATCGACTTGCTGAGCTTATATGTTTTGTAAATGTTTAGCTTGACACATAATTTGTTTGTTGTGAATTGAACTCAAGCTTGTTTTGCTAAAGTTAGATAGCTCAAATGTTTATGTTATAGAAATTTGCCGCCATGCAAATGTTGCTGAGCTCACATGTTCAGTAAATGTTTTAGCTCGGCGAAGAATTCTTGAAGTTTTTGTTTTCTTTTAAGTTGTTGAGCTTGAGCCTGTTTTCTAAAGGCTGCCGAGCTCAAGTACTTGGGATGCCGAGTTTGGATTGGCTAGATTTTAGTTGATCAAGCATGGTCGAGCTAAAGCATTTGGCTCGACATTTGAGCTTGTTACTTCGTCGTTGGTGGCGAGGTTGTCCTTGTCTTTGATGGAGAATTTTACCTTGTCTTCGTGGTGAGCTCGGCCATCTTTGCGACGATGGTTGCCAAACTCGCCAGTTCGTAGCTAGTAAGGTCGGCCAGATTAACAAGTCTTTACGATAATTGACTTAACTATCTGATCGTTGATCCAAATGACTTCAAATTTCTATTGGATGAAAGTTTACTCAATTATCTATATTGTACTCAAGATACAACTTAATCCAAGAAATTCAAGGTTGTTTGCTGAGCTCTTCTCTCAACCTCAGAAGAAATGAGGTTATTTCTTCAGCTCGGTATATCTTGTGAGAACTGATGTATCTCTCTACCCATTGGTCCAAATGACTTCATAATTCTTTTGCATGAAAGCTTATTAAATTATCTATCTCGTGCTAAAATTTCAGCTCGATCTGAGGTTGTTAAGAGTTTTCTCCGAGCTTATCTCTCCAGCTCGGCATGAACGAACTTATTCTTGCATTTCAGCATATCTTCAGCAAATCAGGCGTATCTTGCTGACCGCAACTCCGAATGATATGATTTCAAATTTGTTATAAAGCTCACTCAAATATCTTGCCACTCATTACTAGGTCGAGCTCTTAAGCATGTTGCCGAGGTCTCCCCAAGATCATTAGTACCGAGGTCGTTTCTTGGCGAGTTTATTGCTACCACATGTCTTTAGTAAATCATGCGTATCTTCCAGTCTGAAACTCCGAATGATATGATTTCAACTTTGTTGAAAAGCTGACTCAATTATCTTGCCACTAATTACTAAGTACGAGCTCTTAATCATGTTTCCGAGGTCTCTCCAAGATCATTAGTGCCGAGGTCGTTTCTTAGCGAGTTTATTGCTTCGACATGTCTTTAGTAAATCATGCGTATCTTCCAGTCCGAAACTCCGAATGATATGATTTCAACTTTGTTGAAAATCTAACTCAAAGATATTTCCATTCATCATTAGGCTGGGCTCTGTAGGATGTTTCCGAGGTATCTCTTATATTGTTAGTGCCGATGTCATTTCTTGGCGAGTTTATTGCTTCGACATCTCGGCAAACTAGGGATTGATGCTGAGATCTATTTGCACCCAGATCAACTCGTGCCGAGACCTCTTTGTGCCGAGATCACCTTGTGCTGAGTTCAATTGGTTTGTTGTAATCCGCTTTGTATTTGATTCACCATATTGTCATCTCGGCATCGTAATTCTTGTAAAGTAGTCGACATTGTGCCTAAATCTCGAGTTTTGCCGAGGAGTCCTTTGTCCCGAGACCTAGAGGTCGGCTCCAAGATCGTATTGTTGATGAGTATTGTTAAATGGAATTGTCCTCCTGAGATTTCCCATGCCAAGACCTTGTGCTGAGCTTTCGTCATCGTTTATCGCGTTCGACACTCAATCCTCGTTCGTCTTCGTACTCAGGTAGTCGGCATCGAGATATTTGTGGTTTGGATTTGTGCTGAGCTCTCACCTTGTCTCGTCGTCGGCCGTTTAACTTTGCCGAGGACTCACGTGATGATTTGGGCTGAGGAGTAATTTTGATTAGACTCGATTTTAGACAAGGTTAAGGTGAGTCGCGATGCTGAGATCTTCCGTGTAGTCGAGATCACGTCTCTTAAGTTTTTGATCTGAGGTCACGTCGCTTAAATCTCTTCATGCCAAGGTCTCCCCATGAGTTCGCCGAGGACTTACCGCCAAGGTGTCTTTTGTGCCACGGTCCCTTCGAGTTTAGTCCCAAAATTGGCTTCAAAATTACACTGTATCAAACGAGTTTTAGTACCGAGATCTTTCTCTTCTCTTACAAGAGAGACCATGGTGACAAGACCGTGCGGACGTCTAGCCAAGATTCTTTCAGGTACTGCCAAGAACCCTTCCTTGTCATCACCTTTTTTTTCCAAATGTCTTTGTCGACTTGTTTTACCTAGAGATTTTTGTGATTGTAGAGATGGAGAGTCACGTGCTTAGTGTCAAGGTGACTATCTCTGATGCTGAATGGAATTCCGCAATTTATTCGTATGCTACTGGTTTGAATGCTTTGGAGAATAGTCTTCGTGTCAATGGCGAAACGTTTGAGTCCCGTTATGGTTAAGGAAGAGCTAGTGGACGAGATGTTAACTCTTGTTGAGGTTAAGCTGAGAGCTCGCCGGTTTCGCCGAGGTCTCTCCTTGGTGAGGTCTCGACTTGGCAAGGTCTCTTCCTTTGCCAAGAAGTGTTTATCCCGAGGTGTGTCTTTGTTGAGTTGGAAAGACTTTATCTATCTAGGAATGATAAGAGATGATTTACACATGTGGCTTTTGATCTTGATGTCTTTTACATTTTGTTGTTATGATGGATTTGTAACGAGTATTATGGTTCGTGGACGAGTTCTCATAAACAAGTGTGCTCCGAAAATAACTTAGATTTTCGATGCGACTTGTAGCTCGTGTACTGGGTTTTGAGCTACGTATTATGGTTTATGGACGAGTTCTCATTAACCAGTCCGCTCCAAAAATAACATAGATTTTTGATGCGACCAATAGCTCGTTTACTGGGTTTTGAGCTAAGTATTATGGTTTACGAACAAGTTCTCATTAACCTCTCCGCACCAAAATAACTTAGATTTTTTATGCGACCAATAGCTCAAATTTACCCTGAGCTACTCTCTAAAATTAAGAGATCGATGTAGTACTTAGGTATCGAATCCACAGGGAATCGAATAACACAATCAATTTAAGAGTTCAAATTATGCTAAGTAGGTAATGGTGATAATGTAAAATAGACAGCAAAATAAACAGTGGATGATGATAAAGGTTCTTGTAATCAATTAGACAAAAGAGTTAGGCATTGGGTTGTTCACAGGAATGAATCAAAATCGATCGTGTCGATCGACACAGAGATAAAAACGTTAGGATTTTATTAAGCACGGTTCTAGAACTCAAACACGAATATAAAACCAATCAACTTTCGTTCCAGAGATTATCTATGACTAAATCCCTAAATTCCAAATTTCTTTGCAAACTTAGTGAATAAAATCAAGCATTAAATTCAGGTTCAATTGTTCACAAAATTACTAAGCCAAATTTCTTTGCGAATAGATAATTTTGCTCATCTAAGATTATATCAGGTTGTTAATAATACTTTCGCATCTATTAAAGCAACCTAGGATATCCAATTTCAGTTGATCAGTCCTAAAATCAGAGTTAAATCAATCTAGATGAAGAACATAAAGATAAATCCTAACAAGGTTTTAATCCATTTAATTTCTCATCAAACCCTAGAACTACCCTAAACCTAACAAGCAAACTACTCAGACATAAATGATAAAATCATAATGAATGAAATAAATTGCATTAAAAAGATAGAGTTAGAGATACAAAAGAGTTTTGAAATCTCTGAAAGTCTGAAGCTCCCCAAATCTCCTTCTCTAAGTCTCAATAGAAAACAAGATAAAAACATGAAAACCTAAGGAAAAACTATTTATACTGTCTAAAAATCGGATTGGGCCTTGGTGTAAACTTCTGGGCTTTTTGGGCCTAAGAGGAATTTCTTCAAAACTTGAAGTCTTCACGTGTCAGACGGGCATGTCGATCGACACATATTCTCTGTGTCGATCGACACAGCCTTGAAAACTCGACTTCGACTTGATCACTTTAGCTCTTCTTTCCTTGATGCTCCCAAAATGCTCCAAAAGCTCCCATAAAGTCCAATCGTCCAATAACCTACAAAGACTCAAAACAACTCGAAAAATACCAAAAAGACTCTATGAAAAGGACTTATATCATGGTCGAAAACGGGTAAAAACCATGATATATCACTAAGTATTCTTGTTTACGGACGAGTCCGCTCCTAAAATAACTTAGATGTCTAACTTGTGATGCGACCAACGTTTCGTGTGTTGGGTTTTATTACGTGACGCCGAGTTTTGGTTTATAGGCGAGTTCCAATTGATGAGCCTGCTCCAGGAAATGAGCACGTTTTGCGGGTAAGACCAATAGTCAGATTATTGGGTTTTCAGATGATCATTTTGGTTTACAGACGAGTTCTCATTGACAAGTCTGCTCCAAGCCGAACATGTATCACGTAGCGACCAACGTCTCTTTTGTTGGGTTTAAGGTGAACATTTCCGATTACGCACATGTTTCTCTTTAAACATATCCGCCCGATAATGAACATATAAGCGACAGAACCAACGATTTGTGAGTTGGGTTTTGAGAATGATCATTTCGGGTTACGCATATGTTCCTCTTTGAACATATCCGCTCGATAATGAATATTTTTATTTGTATAGCACGCTTTTAATCCTGCGAAGGATGTGTTTGTCAGATCTGTAGTATTCATATAGATTCGTCACTGTGGCCAGCAGCAACGAGATTAAGTGTAAAACGTCTGATTATAGTTAAGACGGTAATTGATCCGTATACGATGTAATAAATGTATGTCTCTTTTGTGAGACTTAGAGAATCCGTGAAGGATGTAGACGAATTTAAATGAAATCTTGCTTTTGACTAATCGTGAAAAGTGTTTACAAAAATTGGGAGTATACGAGTATACGTACCCACTCCCCCCCTTTTTTAGGAGGGGGGACAACTGAACCCATCCGAAGATAAGCTGCATACGTACCCTGTTTAGGGATCAAGCCGTCTCGTTGTTCATGTTGTTAATGTAAAGTACCCTAGTGATAAGCAAAGGTGTTTATGTTCTTTTTGAGAAAAGAGATAAGCTCAGTTTTGATTTGTTCGTCGAGCTTGGCGCCTATTTATACACATCGTTTCAGGTGGTCATCGTCAATGCAGACTGAGATGATGGGATCGCAACTTGACACAAAACCCTCCTTCCTGCGATCCTCGTTGATCTGTAGTTGCTATAAGAGACGGGCCTTTTCCTTGAGTTGCTCACGGTCTATCTTCATCTTCTTTTGTTTTCCTTCCTTAGTAGGGTCGCCAGCTGGATTCCTGAGTTTGTTCTCAGCGAGAAAACAGATACGAGATTCTTTCTGGCTGCCCCATATTGCTTTGATGCCTTCGGGAGTTGGAAATTTGATGCACAGATGGTAGGTTGACGGCACTGCTCGCATCGAATTGATCCAGGGAGTTCCCATGATCATATTGTAGATGGCTGGGTTATCAGATACGGAGAACTCAACAATTTTCGTCAGGTTACCAGCTCGAACGGGCAGGTTGATGGTGCCTATAGTCATTGTGGCTTCGCCAGAGAATTCTGTGATTGGTTTGGGTGAGGAACGAATTTAGGAGAGATTGATACTCATCCATTGAACGAATCCCAGGAGAGGTCATACTTGTAGTGTTTAGGGCGCTCCACTCGTTGTCTGAGGCTGCGTTCCGCGCGTCCTGCTCCGCCGACTTCTTCATCAGCGTCTCTAGCATAGTTTGCATTCAGGTGATGAACTTCGGCGTCGTCCCAGCGGCTTGGTTCACTCCAGAGTTATCGGCACCGTCCATCTCGGTGCCCATCTTGTCTGCGCCGGTCTTGTCGGCACTGTCGTTGTTGACTCCGGAGTCATCGGCACCATTCTTGTTCGCTCCACTACTCTCCGCCACCGGGTCCTTGTCTCCGGGTTGATCTTCTCTTGGAATCTCGGGTACGTCGTCAGCGGTCATCTTGACGAGATCTTGTGGTGGCGTGATTCTTTTGTGTAAGAGAGTCTCAATTTCCCCTTAGACGGTGCCAAATTGTGGAGATCAAAACCAACTCAATTAAATTTGTCAAGGATTTTAAAGGAAACAAGATCTCTGGAAAGAATCACAAGAACAGCTAAAACCGAAGACAAAAAACACGAAAATTGCGTTAAGAAAGCTTTATTGATTTGTTGCTAAGTGTTTCTGCAAAAATTTGCGGATCCCCTTTACAAAGGAGTTACAAGAGTATTTATACAAGTCTAAGTCGGCTAGGATTTTCCATTAAGTCGATAAGGAAGATTTCCTTATTTCTCGGGATTTCCTTGTATAAACGTCGGTGGCTCGTCATGGGCTTTATTGTCTTGGGCGTGGCTTTGCCATCTCGCCATCTTGGACTTGTGGTCTCGGCCCATTGTTGTGTAACAGGCTAAGTGGGCTAAACTATACTCGGCCCATTGCCTAGCTCTTTATGATGATTGTGTCGGCGGTTTCCCGAGCACTCCAGACGGCGACGTCGGCCGTCTATTGATCGGCAAAGCAATGCTCGGCAAAGTACACTCAGCAGCAATGGTCGGCAAAGCAGTGCTCGACAAGGCACACTCGACAGCAATGGTCGGCGAGGTAGTGCTCGGCAAGGACGGCGAGTTGACGATGTCGGCGAGTTGACGAGGTCAGCGAAGACACTGAGGTTACCATATCGGTGAGTTGACGAAGATGCCAAGATTGCCATATCTACGAATTGACGAGGTCGGTGAGGACGGCAAGATGGTGAGGACGCTGAATTGCCATCTGGGCGAGTTGACGAGGTCGGCGAGGATGCCGAGATTGCCATATCGAGGAGTTGACGAGGTCGACGAGGATGCCGAAATTGCCATATCGACAAGTTGACGAGGTCGGCAAGGACGACAAGATGGCGAGATCGTCAAGTTGCCATCTGGGCAAGATGACGAGATCGGCAAGGATGCCGAGATCGGCATAGCGAGCTCGGCACAAGTTGTTTCGTGCAATTTCTGACACTTAGCCATTTTCTTGATATCTCAATTGGGGTGAGATTTGACCCCAACAGCTGCCGTCTTCTCTACCAGGTCGGTAAGAGTAGTAAAGTTGGACATCCTGACACGATTGCGGAGGTCAATCCGCATCGCCCTACTGAACCAATGAATTCGAGCTTCCTTGCCCTCCACATGACATCCCGCATACTTCAATAGTATGTTGAACTCAACCTCGAGCTCTCTGATGATCATAGTACCCTGACACAGCTCCAAGAACTCAATCTCCAAATGATCAGACGCTTCCGGTGGAAAGTACTTAACTCGGAACTCGCCAGAGAGAGTAGCCCATGAACAATCAGGGTTCGTCATCCTTACGGATACGTCCGTCTACCAATCATAGTCCTTTTCACCCAGAAATGGACCATAATGTCCTTCTTGTACCCCTCCAGACAACGAATGGAAACGAAGTTCCTCTCTACTCTCAATCTCCACTCGTCCGCCTCAACCGGATCAAAACCACCCTCAAACTTCTTGGTTCTTAACTTAACCATGTGCTCCATCATGGACAGGTAGGACAGACCTACCGCAGCCGCCACATCAACCACTGCTGGTTGTACCACCTTCACTGGTGGCTCCACAGTTGCAGGCACTGGGGCAACGGCTGGCATTCTTGCCAAGTGCTGGGCCAGCACCCCCATCATCCGCCCAACATCCTCCGCAGTCGGAGGAGTAGATGCAGCCTGACCATTCGTTGTATTGTCACCCGCACTGTTGTTACCCATATCCTCAGCACTACGATCCTCCACGTGATCAAAACTCTTTTCTCTACTGCTCTCGGTACTACTCGCGGTGGCAGCCGCTGCAACTATCCTCCCCTTTCTACCGTTACCTCTAGCCATCTACAAACCAAACCAGATGATATACTAAGTTAGTTCACGACTAACTTAGCAACATATCCACAACCAATGAGACTTATCGTGAGACAGCGCTGCAAGGATGGATTACTACAGCCCACAAACCCATTTATGCAACATAAACAATCCTAGAATGAACCGCGCTCTGATACCAACTTGTATCGCCCCAACTCCAATATCCTACCCGCGGTAAGGAAATTAGCGAACATGCGATCCTAGTTTATACTTAGTCAAATTTCGGTTTTCATTTTACCTAGTCAAATTCAACTAAATTTCTATTTCAATTTCAATTCAATTTCAGCGGAAGACAAACAACTTAAGCGCATTCAAACATGCATAAATAACGATCCTTTAACGAGTCAACATAATAAAATTCAATCGAATAATTTCCATTTCAAACGAGGTTCAACAACAATAGCGGGTTCCTTAACAAACTAACCAACAATTCCATAATCTATTTTAACAAACGATCAACTTAGCAAATGAATGAAATCAAATCAAACCAACGAGTCTAACGAAACAACACTTATGTGAACCCAGCCTAAATCCTTCCCTTTCGTTCCAGCTTGTCTCACGTACTCCTTAGCCACTTTTATCACCTGCGACAATAAAAAGGCGCATAAGCAAAAGAATTGCTTAGTGAGAGCGGTTGTCCCGTCTCACCAGCTAATATCAAGAATCATCGTATAAACAAATGAGCAAACATATCACAAACCAAACTTGAACTTTCGTTCATAACAAACCATGTTGATCAGACACCAAACATGACATAATTGTGTGTACACCGTCATCAAACTCAAACCATATACATAACTATACCTATACACCAAAGTGTATCTGCCAAACCAAACAAAACAAGCAAACAAGTCTTCACGAGCCAACATACAAACAACCCTAGACAATAGCTACGGTAATGCACTCACCTTAGCAAATGAATTGGTTAATGGAAATCACATGATCTACCTGAACGATCGATCACGATCCACCCGAACGCTACCCGCGTAGGATCGCTACTGGAATTCCTCTACCCAAACCAAACCAACCATATCAGAACCGAACATCAAGGGTAAACGATCGATGTAAAACACAAGGTTAATCGATCCTTACTAAAACTATCGAACAAGCAAGCCAATCGGTCTCTCCAACGATCACGAGCCACAAATCTTCACGAAACTTCACCAATCCGAACCCATATAACATAACATCACGAGTTATGGCCAAACTATGGTAATCAAATGATGAAAAACACAAGTCTCACGAGACTTACCCAAACTCACGGATCGGACGGACGGTACTCACGCGATCCCTGGAGAATCACTCGAAACTCACGCAAAATCTCAGATTCTCACGCGAACACTCGGCGAACACTCGCAATTCTCACGTGAGTCACGACAAGCACTCGCAACCCTCACGCGACTCACGGCAAATCTCGCAACTCCACGCGACTCACGGTGAATCTTCGCAACCCTCACATGACTAGACAGAAACTCACGCGAACCCGAACAACTCACATGAACTTGGACACTTCTCACGCGAACTCGGTAGAAAATCATGCGACGTTTCTCTCTCTCTCTCTAGGGTTTGCAAAAAATGAAGAAATGAAAGAGCTCCCCTTTATAAAGCCACGCGGACCCCAAGGCATATTCCCCGAAGATGCTCGGCATATTCTCGCCCAAAAATACTTTCCAAATCTGCACAGATATGCCCTCTCGCCTAAGCCAACCGCGCATCTTCTAACTTACCATATCCGTCCCGATATGTTTCCTTATTTATCAGACTGAATATTTACCCGCAGCCAAATCTTTCCATATCCTGCCGCGCAATTAATGCTCCCCGCGAACCCTTACTCGCCCAATCGGGCAAGTCGAACTCGACCCGGCCTGGTCTCGGCCCAACCTTAAAGACCTAACCAAAATCGGCCCGCGAGTCATCGATCTATCTCTCTTCGACCAACCTCGGCCCATCTTCCTTTAGAAAATTTTGACTTCACTTTTCCTTAGGCAATTCTTGGCCTGCCCAAGCCTCGAACCACTCAACCCCGATCATTAATCCGGTAAGATACGGAGTACAGGTATTACACAATCACTTCAGTTTATGGAAGTGTTTCCTTCTGAAAACTTATGCTCCTATAGTGATTACTTATTTATATAGCGCGCTTTAAACCCATGGAGGGTGTAGTAGTCTAGTAAGTTCGTCGCTGTGGCCAGCAACGATAGTGGTAGAGTCTGATTGAGCTAAGACTTAAAGTAATATATAATGGATGTAAATGAGATGCAAACGAGAAGTAAGAAGATCTTTGATCTTTATTAATTGTAGCATTTATTTTAGAAAATGGGAGTATACGAGTATATGTACCACCCCCCCCCCCCTTTTTTGAGGGGGTAACTGAACCCATCCGAAGACGAGCTGCCTACGCACCCTTTTAAGAGATCAAGTTTCCTCATAGTTTGTTGGAAGTAACATAGTGGTAGTACTTCTTGAGATGCCTGGCATTCCATGATTGTCTGACTAGAATATTCGCCATATTCGCTACTTTTTAGACGTCTGGTCTACGATCCTCATCGATCTGTAATTGCTACAAGAGCTTGGACAGCTTTTTCACCGGTTCTATGTCTGTCTTCATTTTCTTGCGCTTCTGCTTCGAGGTTGTTTCAGCGACAGAATTGTGGTGCTTATGTTCTGCTAAGACGCATACGCGTGACTCCTTTTGACTGCCCAAGATTATCTTTATTCCTCTTGAGGTGAGAAATTTCAGGCACAGGTGGTAAGTCGAAGCTACTATACGCATGGAGTTAAGCCATGGTGTCCCCATGATGACGTTGTAAATTTATGGGTTATCAGCTACTGAGAATTCGACTAATTTCATGACTCCACCAGCCTGAACGAGTAATTGGATTGTGCCCAGTGTCATTGTCGTGTCTCCGGAGAAGCCTGGCACAGGCTTAGGGAAAGGCGTAACCATGGATAGGTAAATCTTTATCCTATTTAAAGTGTCCTTGAAGATCACGTCGATCGTGCTGCCAGTATCCACCAAGACTTGTACCACATCGCAGTTATCGATAATTAGCTTGATCACGAGGGGGTCATCGTTTGGCCGATCTATGTTAGTTGTCTCCTTTTCTTCAAACGTAATCACGTCGTTTGAGAATTGGGAAGGCGCCGAGAAGTTGATACTGACATCAGCGCATCGTTAGAATGCCTTGATAGAAGAGACCGTGTTGGAGCAACGAGATCCACCCATTATCATGTTTATTCGCTGTTTTGGCTCGTGTGGCGGTCGTTCGTCATCATTTCTCCTTTTTAGCTTTGGGTTATCGCCGTTTGTTTGATCAAGCTTATCAGTGTTGACATCCGTCTCAAGATCCTTGATAGTAATGTCGCCTTTGAGAGTGCTAGCGCCCAGTCTTGCGGCGAGTCTAAGTCCCAAAATAAGGTACTTCGTAGTAGAGTGCTCAGTGGTTTGATGGAATTCACAGACAGCTATTTCGTCATAAGCACTCTGGTCTCTTGTCGATGTGTTGTTCCAAGGGCCTCCGCCATGACCTTGACCTCGACCTCGGCTGTGATCGCACACTGGCGACTCGATTTGATAATTATGACCTCCTCTAAATCCTCCTTCGTGTTGGATAAAGTCGAAACCATTGTTGTTCTTTTTACAGCATTAGGGTTTGTGGTCTGCGGTGGGTTGCTTGTCTGCTTGGACTTTCCTAGTTTTTGAGATAGTGTGCGGACCTCTTCTTTGCTCTTGGAAAAGTTTGGAGAGCGATGGAGGGCGTCATAGATGGTTGCCGGCTCGTTTACGGTCATCTCTTGACGAAAAAGGGAAAGACACCATAGTGCTCTTCTTAAAGTCTCTAGATCGGAGGTCTTGCTCAAACCTAGTACCGTTTTGAACCTCCCCATAAAGGTTCGTAGACTCTCGTATTCTCCTTTTCCTATAGTAAGGAGATCATAATCAAATATTTTTCGCTTCATGAATATACCGTAGTGTTTTACAAACATTTCAGAGAGCTAGTTGTTGTTTTCAATCGAATTCTTCTCCAGCCTGTAGAACCATTGGAGGGTAGGTCCCTTAAGGTGTTCCACAAACTGCTTGCAGTAACCGATATCCCTTTCTCCTTCTCTGAAGTTAGCTCTTCCCATGGCTACAGTGAATGCCATAAGCTGGTCTTTTGGATCGGTATCCCCTTCGTAGGACTGCATCTTGATTCTTCCAGGATCAAAGATCTTTGCACTCGAGATACATTCTGTGAAGGGTGTGTTTCGCGCCTCCTCGAGCACACGGTCTATTTCGAGTGCCTTACTATTGACCCGGTGCATCTGGGACTGCACGACCCTTAAGTCGGAAGCGGCGCGCTCCAACTGTGCTTGCATCTTGGCCATCTCATCATTTTTTGTGTCTAGATCAGGGCCTTGCGTTCTTGTTTGAGCTTGAATTGTTCGTTCCAGTAGAGACCTCATTCTTCGTAGGTGAGGTCTTGGTTGCGCTCGATTTCCACGCTATTCCAACGAGCCTTGGATAGATCTCTCCCTACACGTGCGCTACGATTCTCTAAGGTGCGTGTCTTGCATAGGTTGTTGTCTATGCCGACCGTCCACGTGATCCCTCCTGAAGCAGCTTGGCATTGCTGCGCGATCCTTCCTAAAGCAGCTTGGCATTCCTGTGCAATCCTTCCTGAAGCAGTTGGTCCCGTGCCCGTAGTTCCGTTGGCTCGCTCCAGAGTTGGATCCACTATCTGCAGCGGCAGCAGTGGTGGTAGGTCACCTCGGGTTTGTCGCGCGATGCGCGGCGTCAAGAAGCTAAAGGTGTGTGGTCTGAACCGTCCGAGTGACTGCCGCGGTCCGCCAGTCCTAGTGGTTTTCTTGCGGGCCTTGCTCGCCGTTGTAAGTGCTTTGAGCTTCTCTTCATGATCTGTTGATCTCTCAAGGAGTATCTTCACCATGTCCTTTAGTTCGTTCAAGGCTGCCAGATTCGTTGTGGTGACGTCGACAGCGTCGTCGCCTACCTGGCGGCCGTGTTGTATGGCCATGACGCCGAGGAGTCGTCGCTACTGTAGCTAATGTTGTTGTCGCTGCTGGTCATTAAATTTGTGTGAGAAATTCCCTAGTGTCCCCTTAGACGGTGCCAAACTATGGAGGTCGGACCTGCACAGTTAAGTTTGTCAAGGGTGTTTGGGGATTAGAGATTTCTATGTCGCAGACTCACTTAGAAACCAAGACTGAGCATATGTATTCTTTATTAATGTTTCTGTTAAGCTGTGATTACAAGAGTGTTTCTCTGCTAAAAGTTATTACCCCTTTTGGGTGAATACAATGAGCTATATATAGTTTTATTAAGTAAATGAGCTAACTAATAAAATGGGCTTGGCCCATTAAGCAATATATCAAATTAAAGCCAATAATTTCATTAAGCCCATTTTGATTATAGGTTTAATGTCATTTTGGGCCTAGATTCAGACTCGACTTTTGTAGACTTGATCCGATTTTGTTAGGACACTGCAAAGTTGATCTTGTCGCTATATCGATCTCATAGGGGTGAAATCCGACCCCTATAGTCTCCCTGAGCCAGCTCCAAGAACCGCGACTCCAACCGATCCACTGCCTCATGTGGGTAAAACTTGGCATTAAACTCTGCCAAAAAGTCATCCCAGACCATCTCTGCCTGAATCCTCCTGGCCGCAACACCCCTCTACCAGAGATGTGCATCACCATCAAGGTAAGGAACTGCCAGATCAACCTGGAATCCCTATGGACACCTGATAGAGCAGAAATTCCGCTCCAATCTCATCCTCCACTCATCAGCCTCCTCAGGTTTAGCACCTCCCGAGAAGAATCCCGTGCCAATCCTCTGCCTCTGCTCCATCATCTTAAGGTAAGATGGGAGCTCCTTCGCAACCACAACTCTCGGTTGCACCTCTGCTACTGGTGGCACCACTAGAGCCTCAGCTGGTATCGCTCTGGGTAACCGCTCCAACAAAAACTGTAACAGATCCACCAAACGATCATCTTGGTCCAAGGTTGCACCTGCGGGCGCACCCGCATCACCAACCACACCAGGACCAACACCGGTCCAACTAGTCCTCACACTGGCGCTCACATTGGCCACACCCACGCCCACAACCTCCACGACCACCACGGCCACGACTTCTAGTACCTCTAGCCATCTCTCTGCACTACCAAAAGCAAAAACTAAGAATACTAGAAATTCCACAAAATCATATCTCTTACCGTGGAATATCATTGAATGCTCGAAGAGGATGATCTAAGACTCACACACATATTGACTAACTATCACATAATCAATTTCAGAATTCCATAAATCATTCCTTGTCAGTCCTAAAACCGTAAGGACTCTGATACCAAACTGAAACAACCCGACCCATTTTTTTTAATTTAAACTAATTTAAATTCGAACTAATATTTTCATCAATATTAACTCTCAATACCAAGCAAACTAATAAAAACCAGTGGAAAATCATAAATCAACTAAACCAGCAAATTAACACAAGTATTCATCAAATAAACCAAACATGATTCCAATTCAACTATTCCAAGAATAACCGACAACCTAACCCACAATTCTAAATAACATCAAAACACAACTAAACCAAGACCCTAGATCATCCTTCTCTTCATTGCCATGATCTCATGGTCACACTTTGTCATTATCTGCATCACATGGAAAAATGAGATGCGTAAGTATTATCATAAATATCCAGTGAGACGGTCATCCCATATACCGACTATACTCACAGGCAAAATGAATAATCAAGACACACAATAAATCGATTCCTCAAAACAAACACATAACAAGCAACACGCGTGGTGTCGCTCGACACCACAAATGCTATTGTCGATCGACACCCTCCTGGTATCGATCGACACTGGCTATAGGGTCACCAAAATCAAATTTTCTCCTCCCTGGTTTGATTCTAGCCTGCACCAAGTCAATTCCTACAAAAACGACATCAACCAAACACACCAGAACAGCACGTATGCATAAAGAAAATATCCTCCAACCCAATCAATCATCCAATCCACACAACATCAACGTATCTTAACAAATCCATTTACCCAGATAAGTCATGGTCACGCATTCACCTTGATTTTTGATTGGAAACTAGACAAGGACAGCGACAACCCACGAAATGAGACCGTTCACAACCTAAAAACCTCTGATTTCTTTCTCATTCTCTCGAAATCACCAACCTCAATCCTCTTTTTTGCTTCTACAGCATTAATCTAGCCTTAACAAGCCTCCAAGAACAGATTCAACCACAAATCTCCTCTTAACTCTCTTGAACACGAAAAAATCACCTTTTAACTCAGTTTTCCGTGCAGAGATGGAGGCTACTCGCATTTTATACCAAGCCCTAGGGTTTTTTAAACCCAAAATCGCTAACCGAACGATTTAAAAATCGAACCGGTCGAACCAAAAATTGCTAGTGTCGATCGACACCACCCAAAAAAATATAACCAAACTTTCACTTATTTTGTTCACACGAGTTACACTATCATGTTTGGACGTTAGGAGGATAGCTTCGACAACCTCACCTTTTTCATTGGTTAATTTCTTTATTTATAGAGAAAATTATAAAAATAATCTAAAAAGAATTGAAATTAAAAATTGACCTGGTTACAAAAAATGACCCTAAAATTGATTTAAAATACAAATGTAACCCATATATCCTATGTTTGAGAAAAATAACCCAAAGGGGTAGTGAAATTACAACTACGTCCTTTATGACCAAACAATAAAACGGAGGCATAATGACTGTTTTAACCTAGGGAAGTCTACTAAGTAATGTAAAAGTCTACTAGTAGACTTCTGTTAGGAAATCAACTCGTAGACTCCATGAAAAGTCTACTGGAGGGGGTTTAGTAGACTTCTCATGGAGTCTACTATATAATTATATATTAAAATTAAATTTATAAATTAACAAAAAATATTTTGATAAAAAATTTTGATTGATGACCTTACTATAAATAATTGTGAAGTATGAAAAATAAAATTTCACAAAATTAAATATATTTAAACCTACTTAGACAAATTAGGTTATGAAGACTACTTTTGTGGTTTAGTAGACTACTACAGCAGTCTACTATATAATTATATTTTAAATTTAAATTTATAAATTAACAAAAAATATTTTGATAAAAAATTTTGATTGATGACCCTACTATAAACAATTGTGATGTGTGAAAAATAAAATTTCACAAAATTAAACATACTTAGACAAATTATGTTATGAATGAAATACATACTATACTAAACAAAGGGTTACCAAATAAAGTAGATCATAGGTTGCAAACATGTTTTTACACTTAGGGTTAAAGTTAGGGTTTATCATTTTTATATTTAAAATGTCAAATTTGCATAAAAGTGTTAACTTTTGAGTGAATATATTATACGTTTTGAAAGTTTTGGTATAGCGTTTCGAATAATCATTGAAAATAATCGATTTATGTGAAGTAGACTTAATTTAGAGGATGTGTATTTGTTTTCATCATCGAAGCCTAGTAGGTTTGTGAGAGGATGTGTTTTTGTTTGCATCTCTCAGTATGTTTAGTAATCAAAGGTTTCCAAATCAAAGGTCTTCACTATGTTTCTGTGCTTTTATTTTCTTATACGATGTTTGGTTTTGGATACAGCAGACTTCTCTAGTAGACTTCTGCAGTAGACTCTCCAGTAGACTTCTTCAGTAGACTTTCCCGTAGACTCCTCCAGTGGATTTCTCCAGTAGACTTCTGCAGTAGACTTCTCCAGTAGATTTAAATCGCATTTAGAAGTCTACTAAATATGAGGAGGCAAATTTGAATTTTTTAAAAACATTTTAAAAATTTGAATTTCTTAAACATTCATCAAATCGTGTAGTTAAGCTGAACCAAATTGAACCAATTTTTTTACCCATCCAAATTAACCGAACTTAACCAATGTATTTATCCTACCTATAAAACCACAAAAATGCGGTTAATTTACAACCTAAATTTACAACCTAAAGTTACAACCTTTCGTCTCCAAACAAGAGATCTACCACCTTCCGTCTCCATCATCACCGTCGGACACTTCATGCCTTCTTTTCATTCTCTCAACTCTTTTTGATTTTACTATCTCTTACTCGCTATTTCTCTATCTGATTCGAGCTTTGACTTTCTTTTTTCAGTCTTCTTTGCCGATCTGCCGCCGCCGGAAAGTACGAATTCGGTTTAACTTCATCGAAATACAGTGGATATGGATGCGATGATGGATATGGATGCAAGAAGTTTTCCGTCAAGGCTTTATTCCAAAGGAGATGAGCCTGAAGCGGGTAAAAGCATACACTACTATGCTGGAAATACAAAATTGTTTGAATCTCTACGCAACGTCTTAAGGAAAGATGAGTGGGAATAGCTTTTATTCTCTCCATTAGGTGTGGTGCTACGGTTCCATGCTCTCGAGTTTCGTTGGGCATCGAGGATGGTTCATTATATACTAACTGCTCAGCTAGAGTGCAAGAAACCCCATGAGATATGGAGTCTGATTGGTAACAAGCCGTTGAGGTTTTCATTGCTTGAGTTTGAGGAGATTACCGGTCTGAATTGCCGCGACGTTCCGAACTTGGATAACCCAGATGTAGAGGTCACTAAAGAAACGCGGCAATTTTGGACCCTTCTGGGAGTTTATCTGGACAGGGGTCCAACTGTGAACGAGTTAATAGAAGCTTGTAGTTTATGTGCAGAGTGGACACGGTTGGACCGCATCAAGTTGGGATATCTATGCATATACGCCGGTTACATTGAAGCTAAAAAGGAGACAAGACCCATCAATGTTAACCTTGCTAGGCTTGTGATGGATATCACTGCCTTCCAGAACTACCCATGGGGTAGGGTTGCATTGAAGTTACTCATCAAGTCAGTGAAGGAGAAAGACTTGGCAAAGTTATCGTATACACTGGAAGGCTTCGTACATGTTCTCCAAATATGGGTGTACTATTCTCTACCGGATTATGCAGCCTAATATGGTTGTCCCTTTCCACATGAACCTACTCCACCTCTACTGGCTTTCAAAGGATCCAGAGGCAAGAGATACATGAAAGAGAACATGTACAAACAGGTCTTTGTAGACTTCTCATTCTCTTCGTAGACTTCTCCTTCTCTAGTAGACTTCTCTACTATACTTCTCTTCTCCAGTAGACTTCTATTGTAGACTTCTACTGGAGAAGTCTCCAGTAGACTTCTATTGTAGACTTCTACTGGAGAAGTCTCCAGTAGACTTCTCTATTAGACTTCTCTGGTTAATCGGTCTACGTCTTATATATCTATTTTGTAGGTGAATGTCCTAAGCTGTGTGATGAAGGATGAGTACGAAGATATGTTCCCAAGGTGGGATGATGATGTTTACGACCAGAAGATAGTTAACATAATCTCAGCTATTTCTGAACCAGGCTGGAGATGGACCCATGATCACTGGCAAGTGACGGGTGTGATTGATTCCGCTAATGATACAAGAAAGCAGGGTGTGAAGTCAAGGGTGAAGCCTGGTGTGAAAAATGAAAGCAGCATGAGCCTTAGCCTTGTTAGCTTACCGGAGAAGAGGAGTCGAGAAGAATTTGAGTCTGGTTACACGGCGGAACTACCTTCATTGGGGCAGCGCATACAAGCACACTTTGACATGCATTTTAAGGACTTGTCAGAGAAGGTTGATGCTGGTTTTAAACGCTGTGAAAACAATATCAAACTCCTTGGTGATAAGGTCAACAATATTGAGGAACGCTTGGAACGCATTGAGGCTGTGAAAGAGAGAAAAGAAGAGGCTGTGAAGACTGGAAAGGAAGAGCAAACCAAATCCAACCAAATTGCCCCAGCTCTTCATGTGGGGGTCTCCAATGAACCGACTGCTGATGAGAACAAGACTGTTCCTGATATTGGGGTCAGTGCGTAATCTCGTTTAGATTCTGTAATCTCTTTGACATTTTAACATTTCTTCCCTTTCTTGTTTGGATGATATATTCTATTTGGTATATGATTCGACTTTGATCCTCTACTTGCAGAGTAAAATGTTTAACAAGGAAATCCTTCAAGATGGCCAGAGTGCGAGTGTCACTGGTGCGGATCCGAGTGTTATGATACCACCTCCTCAAAAACCATAACCGAATTTACCGCTTCAGAAAGCTAAACAAGAGGAGAAGAAGGCAGCCAAGGAAACACTTAAGGATGATGGTCAGAGTGCGAGTGTCACTTGTGTGGATAAGAGCCTTATCATTCTGTCTCCTCAGAATCTACCTGTGAATTATGCTGAGATTACAAAATCTAAACAAGAGGAGAAAAAGCAGGCGGTTTTGAGACGAGCAAGGAGTGATAGGCTGAAGAAGCTGGCCATGGCAAATAAGTCACCTTACGAAAAGAAACTTGTTAATTCAAAAGTAGGAAATTGATATGATCCTTTTGCTACCATTGATGAACAAATGACGATGAGACTTGATGTGTGGCTGAAGCAACAGCCGTAAGTATAAAAAGACCTTAACTCATTGTTTAAGTTTATCAATTGCTGAAATTTCCTTGCTAAACAGGGATTATGCCGAAGAGATCATTCTGTTCACTAATGTAGAGTGGTTTTGGACTCTTTGAACGCCGCAACAATGGCTGAGAGACACAGTAAGCCTTCTCTTCTCTTCTCTCCAGTAGACTTCTCTTGTAGACAGACTTCTCCAGTAGACTTCTCTTCTCAAGTAGACTTCTCTTGTAGACAGACTTCTCCAGTAGACTTCTCCAGTAGACTTCTCTTCTTAAGTAGACTTCTCCAGTAGAATTCTCTTGTAGACTTCTCTTCTCAAGTAGACTTCTCTTGTAGACAGACTTCTCCAGTTGACATCTCTATGAAGTCTTCTTCAGTAGACTTCTCTAGTAGCCTTCTCTAGTAGACTTCTCTAGTACACTTCTCCAGTAGACTTCTCTTGTAGACTTCTCCAGTAGAATTCTCTATGAAGTTTTTGATGTTTAACCTTGATTCTTTTGGTTGTTTTGTCGCAGCACCTGGATGCTGCGTTGAATATGCTGAGGAAACGGTACAAGGAACATCCAGAGTGGTTTAGGAGTGACAAAATTTGCATCCTCGACTCTACTCTAGGCAACATATGGCCTACTCGGTACAATGACTTTAAAAACTCAGAACCCAATCCCGACGGGAGTGGAAAAACGCTACCAGGTGGGGCGTGGGATTACTGTGCAGCTCAACTCCCCCAGTATGCAAAAGTACAGAAGACGTGGGGGACTGAAGTGGAGGACATTTATTTACCTTTAAATGTCAAAGAAGACCATTGGGTGGCTTTGTGGATATCACTCCCACAGAGACACATTGTGGTGTGGGACTCTATAGTAACCCATACAACGCTCCGGCAACTCAAAGACTTGGTCGAGCCCATTGCCGTTATGGTACCTTATCTAATGCATACAGCATGTTCAGTAGAAGATAAACCCAAGTGGCCAATCACCAAATTCACGCATGAAAGGTGGCCAGCATCCAAAGTACCACAAAACAAGAAAGTTGGGGATTGTGGAGTGTATTTTCTGAAGTACCTTTAATGCCATGCTCTTGGCATTCCATTTAGTTCAACTGTATTGTCTGATGTGAAGATAAAGCGTATTAGTTAGAAGCTTGCGGCTGAGATATTCGCCGAGACTGAATTTCGTGGGTCAGACGAAAATACATATACTGGATTGGATGTTTATGACTAATATAGGACCTCACAATTTCAATATTGTAGATATCTTGCCTATATTTTGTAGTTGTGAGAAAAACTCATCCTTATTTTTTGGCTACTATGGCGAGATGTGATATGTACAAACTAATGTACATTAACGTAATTTGATATGTTATTAACTTCTCTCTAACAACTTCTCTTGTATACTTAAATAGTAGACATTTGTTTCTGTACATGAATCTTCTCTCGTAGACTTCTCCGGTAGACTTCTCTTGTAGACAGACTTCTCTAGTAAACTTCTCTTGTAGCCATCTGCTTCTGTACATAAATCTTTTAGTGTACGCTTCTCTTGTAGACTTCTCTCGTAGACTTCTCCGGTAGAGTTCTCTTGTAGACAGACTTCTCTCGTAGACTTCTCCGGTAGACTTCTCTTATAGACAGACTTCTCCAGTAGACTTCTCTTGCAGACAGACTTCTCCGGTAGACTTCTCCAGTATACTTCTCTTGTAGACATCTGCTTCTGTACATAATTCTCCTCGTGTACGCTTCTCTTGTAGACTTCTCTCGTAGACTTCTCTTGTAGACAGACTTCTCTCGTAGACTTCTCCGGTAGACTTCTCTTGTAGACAGACTTCTTCGGTAGACTTCTCTTGTAGACATCTGCTTCTCTAAACATTAATGTTCTCTTGTAGACTTTTCTTGTAGACAGACTTCTCCGGTAGACTTCTATAGTAGATAAAACCAAATATCACGGTTCCTCTCTCCTTTATCTGAACCAAAAAAACCGTCTACAATTCCTTTATCTGAAAACCCTAGGTTCCTCACTTTCTCCTTTTTGCGAAACAAAAACTTAAAATCTCAATCAATCACCTATCATGGCCTCTCCGTATCGATCCCCCAATCTGCAACCGGATTCTTCCTCTGCTACCTCTGAAACGCGGTTCCCTAGACGCGAGAGGGTTGGATATACCATTAACTGCGAGGTAGATCCATGTAAGTCTCTTCGACTTCCCATGTTCAAGATCTTCATGGTTCTGACTTACTTCTCAGTGTCTGACCCCTTTTCTCTTTCCCTTTCTGTACAAACCAACAACAACCACTAAAGCCCCTCAGGAGATCGCTGACTACACGATAATGGGAGGAAATATCTTGTAAGTTCCATGAACCAACCCTGTTTCTCGCCATTACAAACCTACATACTTCTATCTGCGTACATGTCGATTCAAACACCAATCTCGACAGGGCCATCGACAACTATGCCCGAAAGATGACCGGAAACGGATCGAGCTTTATGTTGTATGAGGCGATTCTCGAAACAGTTTTCAGGTAAACTCTTAGTCAACATGTATATTGTATTGAATGTCGAATTCTGTCATTATGTGTATCTAGCATCTATGAAATGTCGAATTCTTTACAAGTCAAATTTTTGTTGTTTTCAACATGGTGAAATTAATACTATGAGTGACATTTTCCTTGTATTTTGAACATTTCTCGTTGTGCAGGTACTACCAGAACTTTCTCGCTCAAAGGAATAGAGCTCGGTTCGAAGAGGAGACGCCGAAAACTGGAGATGAAGGCGAATCATCTCGCCGGAGTCCAAATCAACCACCAAATCCGAAGAAACACAGAGTCGATACCTCGCCGTAGCAAACTAATGTACATTAACGTAATTTGATATGTTATTAACTTCTCTCTAAAAACTTCTCTTGTAGACTTAAATAGTAGACATTTGTTTCTGTATTGATCAAAATCTTGTAGACTTCTCTTGTAGACTTCACCGGTAGACATCTGCTTCTGTACATTAATGTTCTCGTGTACGCTTCTCTAGTAGACTTCTCCGGTAGACTTCTCTAGTAGACATCTGCTGCTGTACGTGAATGTTCTCGTGTACGCATCTCTTGTAGACTTCTCCGGTAGACTTCTCTAGTAGACTTCTCCGGTAGACATCTGCTTCTGGACATGAATCTTCTCGTGTACGCTTTCCTTGTAGACTTCTCTTGTAGACTTCTCCGGTAGACTTCTCCACTAGATTTAATCAAATATCATGGTTTCTCTATTTACCTTTATTTG
This sequence comes from Arabis hirsuta, assembly GCA_964056655.1. Taxonomy (NCBI): domain Eukaryota; kingdom Viridiplantae; phylum Streptophyta; class Magnoliopsida; order Brassicales; family Brassicaceae; genus Arabis; species Arabis hirsuta. Next base: position 20,513,139 of record OZ053308.1, read on the forward strand.
AACAAAAAAGAACCGTCAACAATTCATTTATCTGAAAACCCTAGGTTCCGAACCAACGAAGCTCCTCACTTTCTCCTCTTTTTCGAAACAAAAACTTAAAATCTCAATCAATCACCTATCATGGCCTCTCCGTATCGATCCCCAAATCTGCAACCGGATTCTTCCTCTGCTACATCTGAAATTCGGTTCCCTAGACGCGAGAGGGTTGGATATAGCATTGATTTCTCCTCAGATCCGTGTAAGTATCTTCGACTTCCTCTGTCCAAGATGTTCCCTTTCTGACTTCTAACTCACTGTCTGACTCCTAACTCACTGTCTGACTCCTTTTCTCTTTCCCTTTCTGTATGAACCAACTACAACCACTGAAGCCCCTCAGGAGATCGCTGTCTACACGATAATGGGAGGAAATCTCTTGTAAGTTCCATGAACCAACCCTGTTTCTCTTGAGGAGCATATAGATCATTGTTACAAACCCACATACTTCTAACTGCATACATGTCGATTCAAACACCAATCTAAAATTTTGCAGCACTAATCTGAAATCTGTTTCTCTGTTGCGAGATGACCAATCGACAGGGCCATCGACAACTATGCTGTAAAAAATTCACAAAACGGAGAGAATTTTTTGTTGTATGAGGCAGTTGTCGAGAGAATTTTCAGGTAAACTCTTAGTCAACATCTCTGTTGTATTGTCGTATGTCGAATTCTAAGTAACTCTTAGTCAACATGTTTGTTTCTCGTTGTGCAGGTACTACCAGAACTTTCTCACTCAAAGGAACAGAGCTCGGTTCGAAGAGGAGACGCCGAAAACTGGAGATGAAGACGAATCATCTCGCCGGAGTCCAAATCAACCACCAAATCCGATAATACCCAGAGCCGATGCCTCGCCGTAGCAAACCGGAACACCAATTCGACTTCTTACTCAAGCTTTCTCTCTCTACTTTTTTTCCCTTTCTGTAAAAGATTGAAGTTTTTAAGTTTTGTATGAGAAGTCTGCTACAATATCTCCTGTTTGAAGATTGAAGTTTTTATTTCCCACAGAAGTCTGCTAGTATATTTGACAGAGAAGTCTCCTGTATTACCTAGTAGACTTCTCTTGTAACAAACTTATTTGACAAAGAAGTCTACTAAAATAAACAGGAGAAGTCTACTACAGAGAAGTCTACTAGCGGACTTCTCTATATTACCTAGTAGACTTCTCTTGTAACGAACTTATTTGACAGAGAAGTCTACTACAGAGAAGTTCGCTAGTAGACTTCTCCTGTATTACCTAGTAGACTTCTCTTGTAACAAACTTATTTGACAGAGAAGTCTGCTAGAATAAATAGGAGAAGTCTACTACAGAGAAGTCCGCTAGTAGACTTCTCTGTAGTAGACTTCTCCTGTATTACCTAGTAGACTTCTCTTGTAACAAACTTATTTCATTGGCTAATTAATGAAGGTGAGGATCACCTAATTCTTTACATAGGCCGTTGATTAGAAACAATCTAACGGTCATAAACAATATACGAATACAATCTTCCTTTTTTACCTCTTCGTATCCCTCCGCGTCTGCTGTATATATCTCTTTCGTCTCCTCGCTATCTCTCTCGTGTCTCTAAAAACCTCTTACTCTTTAGTCTGCTAGAATAAACAGGTTTGAAACTTAATTTGTAGATTTGTTATTTGTTGTTTCTTATTTGTTATTTGACTTGCACTTTATCAATGGCAGCAAGGCAATGGCAGCAAGGAAAATCGTACTCGCCCTTCCCGCATTGAGAGCCAACCCAACAGTCTGACAGCCGCCACAACAGCCACAACAACCATTTGGGAGACAAGAACAAGCAAATGACAATCAAGGAAGTGCTACGGATGTTGATGTGGAGGAGATCACTGAACTAGAGTACAGACGATCTCTCGCTCACCTTGGCTACTTAATACGCATCAAGGAAGACGAAGAAGACATTGATCCAGTGATCAGGAATGCTATTCGTCTCATGCAAAACAATTCACGCAACTCCACACCAAAGTCTACTAAATAGGATTTCATTGTATTTATTTGTTAAAAAATATTATTATGGAGTTTGTTTTCACTTGTATTGACGTTATTTGGTACTTCTCATAATGGAATATTTTTATAAATAAGTTTGAAATGCTACCATAAGAAAATTAAATCAGTAGACTTCTCTATGAAGTCTACTGGTAGACTTGTTTAGAGAAGTCTACCAGTCGACTTCATGGAGAAGTCTACTAACAACATGTAAGTACTACTGAAAACAGGAAATTTGATTTATACAATAAATATTGAACCTAAATATGTCAAAATCATACAGGAGGCAAACAATTATATAACACACATTTGGGAGAAAGGAAAACTAAAAAATTCATTATAAATAAGTTTGAAATGCTACCATAAGAAAATTAAATCAGTAGACTTGTTTAGAGAAGTCTACCAGTCGACTTCATGGAGAAGTCTACTAACAACATGTAAGTACTACTGAAAACAGCTAAGTACCACAATTCGGCTTCGTATGCCCCGGTTGGTTGCACTTTGAACAATTGTATTGAGCATGAATCTTCCATTGTTTAGTACCTTTCATCCTTGCGAACTCTAACCAAGTTTGCCACCTTGATTTCTTCTTCCGACCCGGACGCGTCTTCACGTCAGGAGACAGACATGGGGTTGATGCTATACATTCACCGACTGGGTTTGTCGGGAAAATGCTTTCCGCATAGGCCCAGTACAAAGAATCCCTTCCATAGAGTCGGGCAAACACCGGTACCGACATCTTGTTTACTTTCTACCAAAGCGGCAATAGCATGCGAGCAAGGTATCTTTTCGATGTTGAAGACACCACATGTACATTTGTTTTGGCCCAAATCAACAATACAGTTATGTGCTCCTCCCTTCACATGAAACTGAAGATTATTAATGCGTCCCACTTTCATCCGAGACGCGTAATCATCACGAACCGCCAACAAGTATTCAACTGCCCGAGTATGGCGTGTTGTTAGACGTAGAGCATCTTCTCGCCTTATACGAAACCACCTTCCTAGCTTCTCACGGATAAATTCCAAAAGAAATGTTATGGGAAATCCTCGAGCTACCTTAAGTGCGGCATTGATAGATTCAGCAATGTTGCTTGTCTTTATGTTATATCTATCTCCCTCGAAGTGAACTCGTGACCATAGCTTTGGATCCGCTTCCTCCAAGTATGTTGCAATTTCTGGCTTCACACTTCGTATCAAATCCATGTATCGGTCATACTCATCAAGCGTATACGCATATGCAGCGCCTTTGACCAAGTACGTGAGCTGTTTTCCCCTAAATTTTGTGACAATGTTACACTGAAGATGGTAGTAACATATACCTCGGGTTACCCAAGGGAAAACCGTCTCGCATGCCTTCTTAATGGACGCGTGCCTGTCTAAAACTATGCTCAACGAGTATTGATCAGAAACACAACCTCTCAATTTGGTAAAAAACCATTGCCATGAAGCATCATTCTCAGCATCTACAATTCCAAACGCCAAAGGGAAAATCTGAAAATTACCATCTTGGGCGGCCGCCACTAGCAAAACACCTTCATACTTTCCACTTAAATGAGTCATATCGGCCACGATTACTCGTCTAAGATACTGAAAACCAGCTATGGAGGCTCCGAACGATATAAATAGATATTTAAATCTATTGTGAGCATCAACCTCAAGAGCGGTCAATGTTCCCGGATTTGCTTTCTTGATTGTATGAAAATAAGATGGGAGATTTTCATATCCATGTTCAGCAGTTCCCCTCACCATTTCTTGGGCGTATAACAATGATCTGTATGAAGTGGAATAATCCAGATTCATACCAAACATCACCTTCATTGAATCTTGTATATGCTTTGGCGTAACTCCATCAATTATTCCGACGCGCTCGATAAATAACCTACCAATATACTTTGGAGTAGAGTGTTTCCTGTGAGCGACTCTGTCCGGTAGTGAACATGTATGCTTTTTAATATACTTTGTCACCCAAAAACGGTTTGGTTCATTCGTCACGGCAGCTCTGAGTTTTCACTTGCATCCTTTAACACGACACATAGCGACTAACAGGGTTTTAGTAGACTTGTATGTTTTGAATGCAAATCTTGACATCACGGCCGTCAATCGCAACTCTCTAAGCAGCTCATCCTTGCTACCAAAACTCTTTCCGACAAGTATACCATCAAACCATGTCGTTTTTGATCCTAATCCTTCGCCAAAACAACGCTCACTCCCACCAACACCATCAAATGAGATATCATCTTCATCCTCATCTTTGACTTTCCTGTATGCACTGTAATCTTCATTGATACCAACACCATCAATTTTTATATCCTCGTCTTGCCCATCACCATCTTCAACGTCTTGCCCATCACCATATTCACTACCATGATCTTCTTCATTGACATCATTTCCTGTACCATAGTGGTCACCATCTCCTTCCTCGCATTCCTCAGCATCTACGTCTGTATATTCTTCACCACCACTGGCCAAAATTCCATCACAATCATTGTTGACATCATCATCCTTCTCCAACCGACTCGAGACACAAAGACGTATAACATGCGTTTTACTTAGCTCAATCAAATTCTTAACTTGTCTATCATTTGTGACATGCATTGGAGGAGTATCCGGTGCCATATGTTGCAACATTGATTCCGGTAGTGAATAAGTGATCTCCACCAAGTCTGATTCCAGCTTATATTCATCTTTGGCCATCTCAAGAAGATCACAATGGGTGCAATCATCACTCAAAAAGAACAGTCTTCCTCCTTTTGGATTATCAACCACAAATTGCCACGCCTTATCTTGAATAGCCCATTCTCCATAGACAACAACTAAATGAACCATTCTCTGTAAAAAAAAAAAACAATAGAAAACTTCACAGAGAAGTCTACGAACAACATGTAGGTACTACTCAAACAAGAAATTTGATTTATACAATAAATATTGAACCTAAATATGTCAAATTAACACAGAAGGAAACACATTATATAACACACATGTGGGAGAAAGAAAATCTAAAAAATTCATTATAAATAAGTTTTAAATGCAATTATAAGAAAATTAAATCAGTAGACTTCTCTCTGAAGTCTACCAGTAGACTTCATCGAGAAGTCTACGTAATGGGTTATTTTTGCAATTACGACAAACACTAGTAGACTTCAGCAGCAGTCTATTAGGTTACTTTTGCATTTGACCAGAATTTGACTAGAATTTGCCTTTTTCAAATAGACTTCTTAGAGAAGTCTACTGAATAAAAAGGTTATTTCTGCAATTGACTAAAGTTTGACTTTGTTTTCGTCAAATACAAAATTAACTCATTTTCAAGTAGACTACACATGAAGTCTACGAGTGTTTTTTTTTTATCAAAGGAAAACAGGTAGACTTCACGAGCAGTCTACTTTGAATATTTTTAAAAAAAGGTCAATTGCAAAAAATTAAATATATCCCATTTCTCGTACTTAATTTTGAGAAATTATTTCTAACATCTTGGGCGCCAAAAAATTTCAAGAAAACCCGACTCGATTAGTTAATTTTAAGCCTAATCAATTTAACGATAATCCCAAACTCTATGTTTTGCAAAAGAGGGAAAAGAAAGAAATGAGACAAAGAGAGATCGTGAGGAAAGGAGACGAGAAAAGAGAGAAAGGGGAAGATAGATCTCGTGAAGGGGAAGAGAGGGGGAAGAGAAGATGAAGCAAGAAATAAGTGGAGAAGAGGAGAGGATCGTGGAGAGTAACCAGAGACGTGTGAGCGTGAGGGAGAGACACACGACGTTGACGTTGGGAATTCTGGCAGCTCGTGCAAGGCCTATGATGGGTCCATTGAGTCGTAGCAGCAACAGTAAGGTGAGAAGGAGCTGTGTTGGGGCTGCTATGTCTGGTGGAGGCTGTCAGTGTACACGAGTTTATCCAAGGCTTCGACGGGACAGTTTGGATCATTGGCGGTAGCCGGTAGTGACGGTTGCGGCGAGGGTCTGCGAGAGGAGGGCTCGACAATAGTTTTGAATGGGGTTTGAGTGGATCGTGGTCCGATGTGAAACCCTGATGGTTTCATCAATTACTTCTTTCATATGGTACCGTAACATTAACCTTAACCCTGATTTCGTTTTAGAAACTCTAACCCTAAGTTTTTCGAATATGTAACTTTCATAAACAGGAAACTTTTTCGGTCTAGTAACTTCCAAAATCAGTAGTTGATTCTTTTGTGCATTGTTAAAGGTCTTATGTTGAGTTGCAGTGTTCAGAGGTCAGAGGTTTAGAGCTAGGAGGTCAGATGCAAGAGGAACGGATCCGAAGCAGCAAAGGCTATCATGTGAGGACATGTTCTGTGATATATCATGGTTTTTACTCGTTTTCAACCATGATATAAGTTCTTTTCATAGAGTCTTTTTGGTATTTCTCGAGTCTTTTTGAGTCTTTGTAGGTTAAAGGACTATTGGAGCTTAATGGAAGCTTTTGGAGCATTTTGGAGCATCGAGAAAAGAGACGAAATGATCAAGTCTGAGTCAAATTTTCAAGGCCGTGTCGATCGACACGGAGGGCTTATGTCGATCGACACGAGCATGTCTGACGCAAAGATTGAAGAATTTCCTTGATGGGCCCATGAAGCCCAGAAGTTTACAGAAAAACCCACTCTGAATTTTAGACATTATATATAGTTTTTATTTAGGTTTTCATGGGGGAGAGATCTGGTTTTTAATTAAGACTTAGAGATTCAGAGCTTTTAGGAGATTTGAGACTTCCGGATTCCATCGCTTTCAAAACTCTGTATCTCTTACTCTAACTTTTTAATGCAATTTATTTCATTCATTATGATTTCATCATCTATGTCTGAGTAGTTTGCTTGTTAGGTTTAGGGTAGTTCTAGGGTTTGATGAGAAATTGGTAGGATTGAAACCCTGTTAGGATTTATCTTTATGTTCTTCATCTAGATTGATTTAACTCTGATTTTAGGACTGATAAACTGAAATTGGATATCCTAGGTTGCTTTAATAGATGCGAAAGTATTATTAACAACCGGACATAATCTTAGATAAGCAAAATTATCTATTCGCAAAGAAATTTGGCTTAGTAATTTTGTGAACAATTGAACCTGAACTTAATGCTTGTCTTTATTCACTGAATTTGCAAAGAAATTTGGAATTTAGGGATTTAGTCATAGATAATCTCTGCAACGAAAGTTGATTGGTTTTATATTCGTGTTTGAGTTCTAGAACCATTCTTAACAAATCCTAACTGTTTTTATCCTCGTGTCGATCGACACGGACATCCATGTCGATCGACACAGCCGTATTTCAAGTCATTCCTGCGAATTACCCAATGCCTAACCTTTTGTCTAATTGATTTCAAGAACTTTATCATCATTCAATGTTTACTTTGCTGTCTGTTTTACATTATTACATTGTTGCTTAGCCTAATTTGAATTCATAATTGATTGTGTGAATTGATTCCCTGTGGATTCGATCCCTAAGTACTACTACGATCTCTTAATTTGAGTGAGTAGCTCAGGGTAAATTTAAGCATATCAAATTTTGGCGCTGTTGCCGGGGAGGAGTCAACATCACCATTCGATTTTTGATTTTAGAGTTTTGTCTAAGTTTTAATTTTCTATTTATTTACTTCCGTTTTCTTTTGTTTTTGTCTGTTTCAGGTGCATGCTTAATCGCAAGACCAGAAGCAATCAGAATCAAGAGTTAGTGGATTTTATTTCTGAATTAGGAGCTTTAGAAAGAGCCAACAGGAAAGCTACACGAGAAGCAGCAATGGAGCGTCTTCCGTTAGTACTAATTCGCGATGTAGCTGGGTTGTTGGTTGATAATGAAGGGAACAGGTGCAATGAGCGCTGTCAGAGGCTGGATACTGAGGAAAACGTGATTCCTGAACCGCGCGTTGAGGATAGACGTTTGGGTCAGGAGGTTCTTGCTCGTGGGCGTACTCTGGGAGAGTACAACAGACCAGATGAATTTTATGCTAACAGGGCTGCGATTCGCTCTTCTGCGTTCCAGAGCAGCGATTTTGAGTTGAAACCTGCTTTCTTCTCACTTGTGGCGCAGCACCCTTTTCATGGCCTTTCCTCTGAGCACCCCATGGATTACATTGAGAGGTTCAAGGACCTAGCATCTAGCATTAAGGCTAACGGATTGTCTAGCGACTACCTCTACTGCAAGCTTTTCCCCTACTCTCTTAGTGGAGAAGTAGCCTACTGGTTGAAACAGCTTGAGCCAGGCTCGCTGACTACTTGGGAGGACACCAAGAATGCTTTCCTCAACAACTTATTTGATGAGGCAAGGTCCAAAGATCTAAGGAATAAGATCTCCACTTTCAAGCAAGGATCGACTAAAGCATTTAAGGCTTCTTGGGTGAGATTCTAGGCGTATCAGAGAGATTGTCCTCACCAAGGGTTTAGTGATGTTCAGTTGTTGGATATCTTCTTCAGAGGTATTGATTGGAGGTATCAGATGGCCCTTGATTCTGCTAGCAATGGGAACTTCAACACCAGGTATCCGGAAGATGCACTGATCCTCATTGATAACTTGGCTTCCAGCAATAGTACAAGAATGCAGATTTCGAGAGAAAGAAGCTGGGTGGAAACGTGGATGGCAGCCAAATCGTTGAGGTTAAGGCTAAACTGGACTTTGTGCATAACCTGCTAGTGGAGAAGAAGTCAGTTCAGTTTGCTGCAGAGACAGAGACTTTCGAGCCAGAGGAGAAGGATGTCAACTACATCAATGGAGCTAGTTTTCAGGGTCAAAGGTTTAGTAATCAGCAAAGGTATTAGAATAATGACTTTCAGAAGCCGTTCCAGAACAACTACCAAAGGAACTATGGTTCTTATTCTTACCAGACGCCTTCTGCTCAGTCATCAGAGAGCAGCGAGCGGAAATCTATGCTGGAGCAGCTACTAGAAGGTTAACAGAAGATGATAGTAAGCTTTAATGGAAAGATGGATGCAATGTACTCTGATCTGAATGGGAAAATTGAGGCCTTTAATCTCCATGGAAAAAGCTAGACACCCAAGTTGCTCAAACTGCGGAGAATGTTAGAAGGCAAGAGGGATTTCTCCTAGCCAAGATAGAAACAAATCCGAGACTGCACGTCAATGCCATCACCTTGGGAAGTGAAGAGGAGGTTGAAAACGACGAGATTTCCGTACCAGACCCCGTGTCGATCGACACGGGTGGCTTATGTCGATTGACACGGGTCGTAAATCTCAACTCTGGGCAATACGCAATCGGTGATGAGGTCGACACATCCTCGATACAAAGATGTCGATCGACACAGACACTTCGTGTCGATCGACATGTGTCCCAGACGAGTCCAAACCTTTCAAAACCTTCAGTCAAAGCAGAGGAAAGGGTCTACAAGCCCAAGATCCCATTCCCACGAGCTGTTAGCATCAAAACACCAGAGGAGAAAGGAGGACATGCTCAACCACAGCTGAGGAAGTTGCAGAAGATACCGAATCCAGAGATGTTCGTTATTCCTTGTTCGGTCAAAGGTATGAAATTCAAGAATTCTCTTTGTGACACTGGAGCTAATGTGAATGTCATGTCTCAGTATGTTGCAAGGAAGCTGGGGATTACGGATCTGCAACCTTCAAAGATGTCTATCGCGATGGCTGACTTTTCTTCAACATCTTCGAAAGGATTCATTCCTGACTTGATGCTTCAAGTAGGAGATTGTCTGGTTCCGGTGGATTTTCAAATTATGGAGACGAAGAATGACAGGGAGAGGCCATTGATTCTTGGGTCATCATTCCTTGCCACTGTGGGTGCAATTGTGGATTTTCCCAATCAGTGAATCTCCTTCTCCAAGATCAACGAGAATGTCTTCTACCCCTCAGTTCGGTTTAAGGAGAACTCTTGTCTGACCAATACAAATGGAGGAGAGCCGAGTTGAGACCTTGGCGATATGAAGAAGATTCCATGTGCTCCACCTTTGACTCCACCCTCTTTGAGCTCTAATGGAGACTTGACTGTCTGCAAGGTAAAGCGTAAAAAGACTTCCAAACCTTTCTCCAGGTTCAGAATCGTCATACCCTTAGATTTAAGAGAGAAAGGAGAGGTCGTTATCCAAGAGATGGTGGGAAACACCATGAAGCTTTTTCCTGGAGTTGTTCCCTTCACCGATCCACCATAGTCCTGAGTTCCGACACAGTCAAGCTAATGACTGAAAACAAGCACTTAGTGGGAGGTAACCCACTGGTAAGTCTACTTATTTTTCATTTTATTTTCCCTTTTTTCACTAACTTTTCGTTTTGTTTTTAAGTATTCATAAAAAAAAAAAAACGACGACGAGAGGAGAAAGAACAGTGTGTCGATCGACACATCCTTCACAGGTAAGTTCCCTTTCGTTTTTCTTTGGTGTTTTGTTCTATTTTCTTTTCTTTCCAAACTTATGCTTCATTCACACTGGGGACAGTGTTGGTTAAGTCTGGGGGAGTGAAACTACTAACGTGTTTTTCTTTGTTTTGGTTTATTTTGAGTCAAAATTTCATTTTTATTGAGTCAAAACAGTTGGAAACTATGACTTTTCTCTTGGTCTATTGGGTTGTTCTTTCAGTTGTGTGACCATTTTTCAGGATCGATTTCAGAGTCAGACTAATGAAAAATCCAAAGGCTGACCAGTTAACTACAGACGTCTGTTACTTCCAGCATAATCCGCCCAGGGTTCGAGCTAATTATGCGATCTCCTCGGTGATTGGTGTTCATAGAGCCTGACTCCTTCTTCATACCTGAAAAGTGCAATCAATGTTGAAAAGAATGGTACTCCTCTCCTTCGATCTAAAAAAAATTGATAGTAAAAAAAAAATGAATGATTTGGGGTGATATGATAGTTCTTGAGTATAAGATGAAGAAATAAAATTCCAGTGAGTCAGTACTCAAGAGGTGATCACCTGGAGCTCAAAAGCAGCAGTCTGAGTCCCTTAGAACGGATATAGAGGACGAGCGATCTCACGACCCTGTCTCCTCACAAGGAACAATAGTAGTGAAAGCATTGTTTTTGAATTTCTGAATCGAATAAGTCAGGGGGAGAGAAAGAGTACCAAAGGGTGTATGGTTTACTAGTCATGGTATAGAATGGGAATGAGTCTAGAAGGTTCTTGGCATCGAGATCTGGGACGAGACCCAGCAATCAGGACTAACGGTTTATGTTGAGAAGTCGTGGATGAATTTGGGAGGCTGCGAATGTCTAAGGAGAAGTACATGGATGTCTGGTTTTGAATTGGTTCTGCATTATGTGGCTTACTAGTGAAAGGGATCGGTCCGGTACTCCAAGGGAAGGTAAGTTTCTGAGTTTTCAAACCTCTTTCACATTCTTGGTGTATGTTTTGCTTGAGGGCAAGCAAATGATAAGTCTGGGGGAGTTGATATATCATGGTTTTTACCCGTTTTCAACCATGATATAAGTTCTTTTCATAGAGTCTTTTTGGTATTTCTCGAGTCTTTTTGAGTCTTTGTAGGTTAAAGGACTATTGGAGCTTAATGGAAGCTTTTAGAGCATTGTGGAGCATCGAGAAAAGAGACGAAATGATCAAGTCTGAGTCGAATTTTCAAGGCCGTGTCGATCGACACGGAGGGCTTATGTCGATCGACACGAGCATGTCTGACGCAAAGATTGAAGAATTTCCTTGATGGGCCCATGAAGCCCAGAAGTTTACAGAAAAACCCACTCTGAATTTTAGACATTATATATAGTTTTTATTTAGGTTTTCATGGGAGAGAGATCTGGTTTTTAATTAAGACTTGGAGATTCAGAGCTTTTAGGAGATTTGAGACTTCCGGATTCCATCGCTTTCGAAACTTTGTATCTCTTACTCTAACTTTTTAATGCAATTTATTTCATTCATTATGATTTCATCATCTATGTCTGAGTAGTTTGCTTGTTAGGTTTAGGGTAGTTCTAGGGTTTGATGAGAAATTGGTAGGATTGAAACCCTGTTAGGATTTATCTTTATGTTCTTCATCTAGATTGATTTAACTCTGATTTTAGGACTGATAAACTGAAATTGGATATCCTAGGTTGCTTTAATAGATGCGAAAGTATTATTAACAACCGGACATAATCTTAGATAAGCAAAATTATCTATTCGCAAAGAAATTTGGCTTAGTAATTTTGTGAACAATTGAACCTGAACTTAATGCTTGTCTTTATTCACTGAATTTGCAAAGAAATTTGGAATTTAGGGATTTAGTCATAGATAATCTCTGCAACGAAAGTTGATTGGTTTTATATTCGTGTTTGAGTTCTAGAACCGTTCTTAACAAATCCTAACTGTTTTTATCCTCGTGTCGATCGACACGGACATCCATGTCGATCGACACAGCCGTATTTCAAGTCATTCCTGCGAATTACCCAATGCCTAACCTTTTGTCTAATTGATTTCAAGAACTTTATCATCATTCACTGTTTACTTTGCTGTCTGTTTTACATTATTACATTGTTGCTTAGCCTAATTTGAATTCATAATTGATTGTGTGAATTGATTCCCTGTGGATTCGATCCCTAAGTACTACTACGATCTCTTAATTTGAGTGAGTAGCTCAGGGTAAATTTGAGCATATCATTCTGTAACTCCCAAAGTTTGTTTCCAATAAGTGATATGTGTGAGCATGTTTAGTTTAGGCTTATAATGCCTGGCGACGTTTGCCTTGAGCATTGTCTTGTGATTTCTAGTTGGGTTAGCGTGATTGTAGATGCATATTGATTGATGAGTTTTAAAAAGCGCGTTTTTTTTCACGCCATGGCACAAGACGCATCAAGGCGACGTCCCAATCGCCATAACACCTCATGGTGAGGCAATATACATGAAATGCTTGCTATAAGTACTATAGCGGCGAAATACAAGGCGTATAAAGTGCGCCATGGCGATGTATTTTTAAGTTTTACCAAAATATTGTGTTTTGCTAAAAAAAAAATAGAATGTTTTATTGACTTTTAGTATACCTTTGTGTGTATATTTACAACTTCAAGATTAAGAAACCCTAGTTTAAAAAAAAAAAAATTGGTGCCTTATTTCGTTGTATAAGAAAGAATCGGTGCCTTGTTTCCTTCTAAGATCATAAAAGTTTCTTCTTCTCATTGTTAGTTAGTTCTTTATATTCTATTCTTTATTCATTTGCTCTCTCTTCTCCTCTCTTATTGTTTATTTTTCTCCTAAGCTTGGTCACGTTTTTTCCATCACATCGTTTTATTTCCTACTGATCTGTCAATGTCAATGGTTAAATCCAGATTAGGGCTGAATTTTGTTGAATTGCAGAATCTGGTTAAATGTTTAATGATTTTTAGCGGAATTTGATAGAATATCTTAAAATGTAAATGGTAACAACTGAATCTGGCTGATTTTTTCTTTAAATTAATATGTATGTAAACCTCTAAAAATTAGTTAAATATTAGTTAAATGAACTAACAAAATATTAATTTTTACATTATATTTAATAATTTTATTAAACATAAATTAACAACATAATTTAACGTGAATGCTTACAATTCAAAAAATTAAAGATAAATTTAACTTACAAGAGGAAATTAATCCAAAGTTTTATTTCAATAAAATTTACTGTAATTGTTAAATTTTCTCTTCCAAAATACATTCTTATGTTTTTTTTTAAATTATATTAGTACAAACAATTACGAAAAAATCGAATCGAACCAAACAAAAAAAAAACTTAAAATATGGAAATTTTTTGAAAAATGCCACTTTTGAATTGCCACTTTTCAAAACCAGTTTTTCAAAATCTTTGCAAAAATACTACTTTTTCGAAATTATTTACTCATTATATCATTTATGTTTGGGTTTATTATGTTGTATTAAGGTTTAGTTTTGATGATTTAGGGTTTGTTAGGGGTCAAAACATTTATTAAGGCTTAGAATTTTCAGATTTAGGATTTAAAAATCTATAATTAGTGGCATTTTTGCAAATAGACAATCCATAGTGGTATTTTTGAAAATGTGCACACCAAAAGTGGCATTTTTGCAATTTTCTCAATATATATAAGCACGATCTTTATGTTAAAAGTAATAAAAATACCTAAATTATCTAAAAGCTCTACAATTACAATAATAATTTTAATTTTTTCAAACAAAAATATATCTAAATTATCCAAAAAAATCTTTCTAATTAAATCAAATACCCAAATATGATAAAGACATTACGTTTTTTATAATGATTGTAAATATCCGATATCATATAGTATAGTATATTCATATTATCCGATTTATTTTTCAAAAAATATTATAATCTATGTACTTTCGATGTCCTGAATATTATTGTCTAACTCAAATATCTGCTCTTATACAATCTATTATCTAAAATAAATATATTTAAACATCATTTGGTGTTGGAAAAATTGTTGAATTTAGTTGAATTTAGTTGAATTCAACTGAATCTTGCAATGTATTTTTTGATGAATTGTTGAATCTAGCTGAATCTGGCAGAATTGTTTTACATAGCAGATAGTAACTACGAAATTGCTAAATCTAGCTGAATCTGGCATAATTAATTTTATATGTCACCATTTACAGCCTAGATCCAGGGAAAAATATGGAACAAGTTGTAACGCCCGTGAACCAAAAAGTGGATTTTGGTTGGGTGTGTCGATCGACACAGCGGTGTATGTCAATCGACACGTGTGTTTTGACTTGTGAGAAGTCGGATTCTTGTTGGTTTGTCAATCGACCCAGGTAGGGGTGTCGATCGACACGAGTTGAAATTGGACCTACCGGTTTGTTTCCAATTGTCCGGTTCGGCGGATTGGTTTAGGAACCCTAGGGTTCCAATATTTAAACGTGAACAGTCGTTTTGTTGCTTTTTTTGGCCGAAGTTCTGAAAGAAATCAGAGAGTTTGAGAGAGAAATCAGAAATCAAAGGATTTGGGTGATTCTTGGGAGGTTTCTTGAGAAGGTTTCTCTTGAGGGTGTTAGAACGGGAAAGGGGTTTGTGGCTGGTTGATTTTAGGTCTGGGAGAACAAAATCAGTGGCTGGTTTGAGTCGTTCTTCGCGTTCTTTATCTTTTCGATCCAAAATCGAGATGAGTGCGTGATCGTGGGTTATATAGACATAAGGATTTGATGGAATGCGTTTGCTTGTGTTGTTTGGGTTGGTTTCGGTGTGTTTGGTGCTTGGATTCGTGCAGGGACTCGACAAATCGCGTGGGATTCGAGCCATGAGAGGATAGGCTCGTTTCTTGGGTTATGCGATGTCGTGTCGATCGACACCAGGTTGGTGTGTCAATCGACACGGGGCTCCATGTCGATCGACACCATGGTGGTGTGTCGATCGACACAGGGCAGTATATCGATCGACACCTAGTGGTTGTGTTGATCGACACAGGCCTTCTGTACTAGTTTGTGTTGGTTGTTTCGTGTATGTTTGATTGTATGCTCATCCTGGTATTGTATCTCTTGTTTATGTCTGTATATAAATAACCTGTAGACGGGATAACCGCATCGCTGAGTATTTGTGGTAATACTCACGCAACTCTTTTTGCCATGTGTTGCAGGTAAAGAGAAAATGTGATCATGGAATCATGGCCGGAAAGAGGAGATGATCTATGGTCTCGTTTTCGTGGTCAATGTGTTATAATTGCTAGGTTGTTAGTAATTCTGGAACCATGGTTTACTGTTATTGGATTGATTGTGGTTATTGAATATTGATGGAATTGAACTGGTTGTTGAATTAATAAAGTATAGAATTTATTAATGGGTTTGTTGTTGTTGTTTAATTGTTTCCGCATTGCTTGTGTTTGGCCCATTGAGGATTATTATCTGTGATGATAGTAATATGAAGGGAAAATTTTTAAATTTTCGGGTCGGGTCGTTCACAAGCATTGATTAAAACAATAACACTTGGAAGTCTAATTTCTATTTTAAAGTGACTAATAGGGGAGTGTTACGCCTAAAACAACACGTGATTGGAGGTTTAAGGAATGCGAAAGATTGTAAAACATGTCCAGAACATGGTCTAGAGGAGTTGCGAAATTGGGTCAATAGTTGAGAAGCCTTTCTTCTTCTCAAAAAATTATGTCATGCCTTTCTCCTTTCTATATACCCTCTTCTATGTTAATTTTCAATATTGACCTTAATGAGGGTCTGAACAACCCAATTTAATTTAACTAAAAATAATTTTAAAAAAAAACAATTCTCCTCTCCCTTATTGGTTGACGCTTCCAAAGACGACGCAAGTGAAGCTCCTCAGACAAAGAAGATGAACAGCGGATCCACACACGACGCAGATCAAACTTCTTATTTCAGGTATGATTTCGTCTGCATTTATTATGTATAACATGATTCCAAAAGCTGCAGTGACGGGTGTTACATTGTTTGAAGCTCAAATTCAAAATTTCTAGAAAAATTAATAATTTGTTCTTCTTTTATACTCATTGGGTTGTTGAAGTTGTGCTTCGTAGTCGATTAGGATATTAAATTGAGAAACTTATGGATTGTAGTGGTTAAATCGAACTGAATCACATGTATTAAGACTAGGACCAACTGGGATTCCGACCAACTGCGCAGATCTTGTACAACTGTATAATTAGTACAACTGTGAGAATTATGTACAACTATGTATAACTATGTACAGCTAACGTAGTTATATCATAATGTTAATTTTTCTTTTTTTTCAGGTGACATGAATAACAGTCGTTGGACGGTCATACATTTTGACTATGGAGGATATTATTCAGGAAATGGTGATGAATTCCGATGGATTTCAAGTGGAGGTAAGCTTTACACGTTAGTGATGAAGACATCTATCAAGGAGATCACTTATTTAGGGCTGGTTGATAAAATATGCAAGAAAATAATGATGGATTTAGCTATGACAAAGCTGAAAATTAGTTGGATTCCATGGTTAATGGATATGAAGACACCATCATATATCTTGGATGATGAAGATGTTTGGGTTATGTACTAGAAGTGAATAATGATCAACATAGAGTTGTATTGCATATGGAGCTCATCCATGATGTCGAAGAAAATAAAGAATGTGAGCAAGTTGTAAGAGAGGACCGAGAAAGTGAAATTGGTGTAACTAATGAAGAGGTACTTTCTAGTGGTAGAGTAAATGATGGTGTCCTCACACTTAACCCACGGGAATCATCTGGACAATATGAGTTAGACAATGTTGGTTTTATAAATAGTGATGTTGCTAATGTGGACGGCTATGGGTTGTGTGAAGATCACGAGGTCACAGTGGTAGAAGAACAGTTTGCCAATGTTGAATGGGAAGATGGTATGTATATAGCTATAGGTCAAGATTTTGACGAGAAAGTTATAGATTTGGTTGCAAAAAGTGCGCATAAGAACTGTTTTGAGTTTACAGTTAAGAAGTCGGATACAGTGTTGTACGTGGTAAAATGTCATGAAGCGATAAATAGTTGCAAGTGGTCCTTACGAGCTGCAAAGCTTAAGAATGTAAATTGCTTTTCAGTTAGAACTTACAACAAGATGCATTCATGTTCCAGGTCAACTGCGAGTACAAGCATAAATCGAAGGAAAGGCACTCCACGATTTGTTGCATCTATGATACATGATGATTATCCCGGTAAATTTGACACGCCAACTCCCCAAAATATCATGGATATGGTTCAAACAAGACTTGGTATGAAAGTGTCATATACTACCGCGTGGAGAGGAAAAAAACAAGCTGCTATTGATGTTCGGGGTAGTCAGAGGACAGTTATAAGATGGTATACTCTTATTTGTACATGTTAGAGCAGAAGAATCCGGGTACACTTTTACGTGTGGAGTTGGATGAGCAACACAAGTTTAAATACTTATTTTTCGCATTGGGAGCTTGTATCAAAGGCTTCGAAGCCATGAGAAAGGTGATCATTGTGGATGGAACCCACATTAGGACTGTACAGGGTGGAGTGTTGATTGTTGCTATGGCTCAGGATTCTGATCATCACCATTATCCGCTTGCTTTTGGTGTAGTTGATCGTGAGAAAGATGCAAGTTGGACTTGGTTTTTCAAATTGTTGAAATCAGTAATACCAGATGCTCCTGAATTGGTGTTTCTTTCTGATAGGAATCAAAGTCTCATCAAGTCAGTACGTGAGGTCTTCCCGTTGTCTAAGCATGGGTTTTGTATATATCATTTATCTCAGAATGTGAAAGCAAGTTGCTCTCACGTAAACAAGGACATAGTTGGATCAAAATTCATGGAGTGTGCCAAAGCTTATACAGAGGCTGAGTTCAAAAAACTCTATGATGCTTTTAGGAAAAGATATCCTGCTGCACGATATTATCTTGATAGAAGCATGGACGAGAAAAAATGGGCAAGATGTTATTTTCCAGCAGAAAGGTACAACATAGACACGACCAATTCTGTTGAATCTTTTAATGGTGTGTTTGCAAAAGCAAGGGAGTACTCGTTATTACCAATGATTGATGCAATTCTTGAAAAAATTGCTAAATGGTTTAACAAGCATAGGAAGAGTTCTGCAGGATGGAACTCAAAGAAGTTAGTGCCTGCTATAGATAAAATATTTCACAGTCGATGTGTTGAAGCAAAGAATTTAATTGTGCTGAAGCTAAATAGCTTCGCGCTTGAGTATTGTGTGATTGGAAGCGATGGTTATACTTATTTGGTTGATTTGAGAAGGAAAACTTGCAGTTGCAGGTATTTTGATATAGACAGGTACCCATGCGTACATGAAATAGTTGTTGCTGGATCATACTCACAAGGCTCGATCCAATTGCATGAGTTGTGCTCTAAATAATATTGGATCGAGCAATGGGCATTGGCTTATTGCAAGACCATTTATCCCGTTCCCCACATGTCTTAGTGGATTGTTACAGACTATATACGAGATATGTTTGTGTTATCTCCAGATTATGTCAAAAAAAGGGAAGAAATCAAACAACAAGGTTCCCATCGGTTGGAGAACATGGACAAAGGAAATGTAAGTCTGCGAAGGGACGGCTGTATGACTACTTTGATGCATCAGGTAGTAGTCAGGGTTAATTTTTAGGTTGGTGTTAGTATTGATGTCGGTGTTTGTATTTGGAAATTCTATTTCTTTTGTTTTGTCGTTGTACAACTATGTATTACTGGTACTACTAAGTTTAACTGGAACTTTGTCAATTTGTTTTCTTTCTGCCGTCGTACAACTGGGAATAACTGGTACAACTAAGTTTAACTGGAACTTTGTCAATTTGTTTTCTTTCTGCCTTCGTACAACTGGGAATAACTGGTACAACTAAAAAGACTAAGAAAAGATAATTGCAATCTATATTCAACTAGTAAAAAGACTAATAACTTTGTTCAACTAGTAAATATATATTTGAACTAGTAAATCTATATTTGTTACTTTGTAAGAAAATTATAAATAAAACTACTCAAAAACACAAACAACATATTTTAGCAACATCTACCTTATACCTTAATGGTTACTTTGTAAATCTCATGTATATTTGGTGAAACATACAAATAATTGCAAATGTAAAATATTATTACATGGTAGTCTATGAGATGGACCATAAGTTCAAAATATCATAAGTACAACCATAAAATTTTGGTTTAGGGTATGGTTTAACTAATTATTTAAGTAAAACATGAAAGTACAACTGTGCACAATCGAGTACAACTTGAAAACTATTAGTAAAAATTTACAGACATGTGTTAATTGAGGTACTTTTTATTTATTTTCCAAACACGTGTAAAAACTAATAGGCATGTGTTAAATGAGGTTTTCTCTTTTATCAGATTTGTTCTAGTTGTACCTAATAGGACTCAGTCATACAAAATAATTTGATCCATAAAAAAGTACTAAATTTAATAGTTTTAGTTATCCGAAAAATCTGAAAAAGCCCAGTCATACAAAATACTTAGTTGTACCTAAACAAACCTAGTTGCACCTACGAGTTCCATCATACATCATAGTATCATACAGATAGATAAGAGGGGAGCACTCATCACTCGTCTTGTACCAACGAGTTTAATCAAACATCAAGCGTCGTAAGGACTCGTCTTCTGTAGCAATTTCACCACCATCTCCAGCCTTTTCCACACTATCTCCAGCCTTCTCAAAACCAGAATTACCTCCACCCATTCCAAAACCAGAAGTTTCTCCAGGCCATGCACTTCCATACTGAAAATCCATACCATATCTTCCATTCCGTTCGTTGTTCACACAACCTTCAACACCAGTCAGCCTTGTCTCATGTACAGCAAGCTCAAGCTTAATTTCCTTAAAGCCTTCTTCAATCAACTTCATATCATTAAACCCATCTTCCATCAACTTCATCATCTTATCTACCTTATCTTCCAACTCTTTCATACAACTACAACTCTTTTCCTCTTGTTGCTTCTCTTTTGGCTCCTCTTTTTGCTTCCCTTTTAGCTTCCTTTCTTGATTCCTTAACCGTTTGGCTGGTGGTACCAGATTATCTCCGTCCTCCTCCATAAGTTCATTATTTTCTCGAGAAGCAATATATGCATTGTAAAGATCCTCCCACCATATTTGTTTCTTCTGCAAATCCACACGCTTGTCCCAAGCGTCAGGAATTGGGTCAATCTGATCTATTTCATCATCTCTATGTTTGTTCATGATGCGAGCCAAAAGAAGAATCTCATCCGGCTGAGGTTCCAAGCAACTACGAATATCCTGTCAAATATAAATAAATTACAAAATAAAATTTCCTCCAATGTACCAACAAAAGTCCATGTACCAACAATGAATCCTAACCTTTGTAGATCCAATAACGTCAAGTATTTCATTGTAGGGATAACCTTTCATTCCAGTAGCTTTGAACCTCTTTTGCACATTCTTGGATAGCTCTTATGTGCGTCTCTTACATCTACTCGAAATTCCTTACACAGATTTGGAATACACTCCAACGCTAGAACCTACACATAGAGTTAATATATAAGATACATAAAGTCATAAAATATATTGAGATGTCTAATTAAAATATTTCATTTACCTCCAAAGAAATTATGAATCCAAAAAAGGTCCATGTTGGTTGCACAGTGCCGTCAAAGTTTGTCATCATGTGAAAAATCTCTTCCATAGAGTCTTCAAATCTCAATCTCCCCCAAGGAAACGTCTTACATAGCTCTAGATCAGCCACATATCTGAGTAAGAGAGGATCTACAGATCCTTTAACAACCTTACTCCTTCCTTTGATTATCTTGCACAAGAAGAAAAAAACAGCAATCCGCAGTCGATCTCCACCACATTCACCTTCCATTGAGTCCAGCAGTTCTTCCACTTGAGCAAGCTCTATATTACTTTTTTGGTCAAACATCTTCTCAACAAAGTCAAGACTCCCTTTTTTCTCATAGCTAGGGGGAAAATCATGGCAATCCAGTTCACAAATTAGCGCATGTTCTTTCATGGAATAGCGGACAGGAACACCATTCACCACAAACCAACAGACCCTTTTCTTTTTTGTCCAAACTGTGCGAACCAGTAGCATCCACATCCCCGTCAGCTTATGGTTTCCCAGCCTAAACATGTGCCAAATATGCTTGAATTGAGGATGCTTACTAAACCATTGCTTCTCTCATCTTGAAAGTATTTTCTCTAAGAATTCCACCGTATTCCCAACATCACACCTCGATGCTATCTTACAACTTAACACATAGTCTTTGTGACTAAAGAAGGACCTCTTAGGTTTCATTGGCTCAGTATCCTCATCCATATCCTCCTCGGTATCCTACAATCAAACACAATTTCCCACCAAGAAGAACCAAACAGCATCAGCAAATAATTATATATACTAATAACTAGTTGTACGAGAAGAATCAAGCAACATCAACAAACAGTTTTACGTAATAATACCTACTTGTACTAGTAGTAATAACTTACACAAATTAAACATCCAGTTGTACCTAATAGTCCAATTTGTACAAATTTGAGAATACTTAGTTGTAACTAGTAATCCTATTTGTACCAAAAGTTCCAAAACACGTAGTTGTACCTATAATACGTATTTGTACCAAAACAGTTTATCTTTTCAGTTTCAACAAACAATACCACAACTATTCCTAAAAAATTAATACATTTTGAATCTAATTACCTCTGAAGATCCGGCATTTGAAGTTTCAAGATTTTTATACCCAGATTTTGAGGATCCAGCTTCTGTAGATCCTTTTCCCTTTCTAGCTGCGGTTTCTTCTTCAGAGTGGTTTGTCCTTCCAATTCTGCTGGTAGAGGAAGAGGAGGAGACTTTCCTCTTCCACGAGAAAAGTTCTTCCTAAGCAAAGGCATTTTGATTCTTGGATTATCAAAAAAAAACAGACACAATCAGTTGAATGTTACATATTTCAATAGGAAAATCCAGAATCTATTATATTTCATCCAACAAAATTCGATAACCCAAATTCCCAAATTTAAGTGTTGAAACCCTAACCTAAATTTTATTTTCTCAATCCCAAAAGTCACAATTACAAAATCAAACCTACAAAACGGATTCCCTACAAAACAGAGAACCTTCATTCTTGAAACCCAAAAACCGAAACTCAAATCTTTAACTCAAAATCGAAACCTAACGGACGACAAACGGGAAAGACTAAGAGATGAGAGACCCTTACCTTTAGAGAAAGATTCAGAAATGAGAGACCACGAACGACGATATTGAACTCCGAAGAAGAAGGGGTGGAATTACGGCCGTTTCAGAGAAAAGAAGGGAGAAGATGAGAAACTTTTTTTTTTGTTAAAGTTAGCGATTTAGGTTTTTAGAAGCTGGATCCGGGTCGGGTCGATTTTTTGGATGGATACTGGTTGGATCTGTAATTATAGTGAAAATTTAAGGATCACGAGTCTTTTACCAGGTTTTATATTTAAAAAAAAACATTAAAAATCAAATATGATGAGGGGGGTGTACGAGCATTTTTTGGGAAAGAGAAAAGTAAATCAGCTATTGATCCAAAATTACATGCTTAAAAAGCAGAAGATAAAGTAGCTCGAATAATGCCCAAAATACTTGTAGAAGTTGTTGAATATGATGTTGAAAAAAAGATGGAAGGTAGGTCTACTTAACCGGCTCAAACTAAAAAGTGAAAACAGAGAGGTCATTAGACAAGTTTGTTAGTTCAACTACTCCAAATATATTGAAAGGAAGAATGGATAGGAAAAGTACTTTTGAAGTTTATGACAAGAGCTAGGGGATAAGACGTGTGGAAGTATTGTTAGGTGGATGAATAATGTTGGAATTCCATTTAACACTGTTACATGTGATAGTTTTCCAAAGATGTGTTAATTGATTAGACAGTATGGTATGAGAATAAACACACCTAGCGTGCATGAATTTAGAGTGTCATTTCTTAAGAAAGGAGTAAACAGCACTCCAACTCAACTGGTGGTCCATAAGGAAGAGTGAAAAACTAAAATCTACTCAATTATGTCAAATGGATGGCATGACACGACATGTAAGAAAGATATTATTAATTTCTTAGTTAACTTTCCGAAGGATTCTGTTTTCATCAAATCGAAAGATGTTTTAGAAGTTGTGAAAGATGCGACATTGTTGTTTCAGTTGTTTGATGGTATGGTTGAAGAAGTGGGAAAGGCAAATGTTGTTCAATTTTTCACTGATAATGTATCTAACTATATTGCAGCTCGTAAGATATATATACCTTTTCTCTTTTCTTATTTTTCAAAGATAGAAACGAGTGAACATAATATATATTTTTTAATATAAACTACATGAAAATTACTAGAGGTAGAATGACCAAATCTCTATTGGACTTGTTGCGGTGCACATTGCCTTGATCTAGTGTTGGAGTACATTGGAAGACTTGTTCCTGTGAAAATTTATTGAAGAAGTGCATTTTCATGAATGGTATATGTACAGTCGTATCTCTCTTGTGAACATGATGATAAAATTCACGAATAAAAAAACTACATTGGTTTGCGGTTACAAGATTCGCTACATCATTCATAACTATGATACAATATAACAAACAACAGTAGAGCTTGAAAAAGATGGTTTATTCTAATGAATTCAACAAGTCTAAATGGCCAAAGGAAGCTGCTACGAAAAAGGTGAAACAATATCTTATGCAGGATAGTTTTTGGAAAAACGTTTCTTATGCTCTTAAGTTGACGAATCCTCTGGTAAAAGTGATAAGGCTAGTTGATTGAGAAAAAACCACATATGGAATACATCTACGTAGCCATGGACGGGGCTAAAGAGGTAATTTCCAAAAGTTTCAACATTAAAGAAGAGAAATATGAAAAAGCATTTGAGATCACTGATAGAAGATGAGACTGGCAGTTTCATCGACTTTTGCATGCAGCTAGTTATTACCTTAATCTAATGATCCACTACATACATCCTAATGATGTATGTTGTGTAGAAGTGGAATCAGGTTTATATGATTACATTAGCAGGCTGGTTCGAAATAGTATCATTCAAGATAAGATATTAATGGTAGAGATGGATGCATTTAAAAATGCAACCCGGCCTCTTTAGTTATAACATGGCAATTAGGCACAAAGAAATCAAATCACCATGTGACTAAAATTCAATTTATTTGTTAACTTTTATTAATAATATTGATGAAAGATAACAACTTTGTTATTTTTGTAGCCAAATGGTGGTTGTGTTATGGATCTTCAGCTCCAAATATAAAGAACTTTGCTGAGAAATTTCTTAGTTTAAGTCATAGTGCAACTGGTTGTGAAAGAAATTGGGTGTTTTTGAACTTGTAAGTCAACTTAATTACTTTCCTTTACATCAGAAGATCACTTTACTAGATTATTATGGTAATAATCTTTACTTCTAACAGATTTATATGAAGAGAAGAAATTGATTATTCCAAGATTGATTGAATGATTGAATGATATGGTTTTCGTGAAGTATAACCAAGCTCTGCAACGTCGATACAAGATAAATGATACCATTGATCTTATCCTCTTGTAAGAGGTCGATGAAAGCAATGAGTGGCTAACTTTTCTGATGATGAATTTGATAATCTTGTGTTCGAAGATGATGAGTTTACATAAAATGACGTGAACCAAGTCTTAGATACTAAAGAGCATAAAAAATTTATTAGAGAAGCAAGCGGTTCAAAGTCTAGTAAAGCTGATAAAGGAAAGAGAATTGTTGTTAATTCATTTCAACCAACTCAAGAAGCTTCTGGTTTTAATGGTGAAGAGATGGAAGAAAATTTAGGAGATGATGATTTTGGTTACAATGATGAGTTGGAGTATAATGATCTTGATTCTGATTATTAAAATGTTAGATTATCTTTCTATCTCTAAGAAAAACTATTTATGCTTTTTCTTTCTTTTTTAGTAGTTTGGTTTGGGTGTTTTAGTATTTTGGATTTGAATGTTTGGATTTTATTCAAAATTTCTTATTGATTTTTTTCATTCTTTTAACGTTGCTTACTCATTTGATACACAAGGCGCGCGCCTTGGTGGTGCTACCAAAACTAGATCAATTTGATGCTTGATTCCTCTTATAGGCGGTATACCTATTGGTTTCTCCTCGGAAAAAAAAAAACTAATTGAACTTCTCTAGTAGTCCACGCACCTCCGATGGTAGCTTTTCTTTTTCTTGACCTGAAAACAAAAATTCCTTAAAGATCGTTAGTAGCACATTGTCTTGAGATTCAAGAGACTTCAAAACAGTAGTATGTGTAATCTATATGTTAGTTTTACTTAGCTTAGCCCTTTGGACATGACCTTTTGCATCTCATGCACTTCTTGGGGAGTTAGAAGAGCTAAGATGTGCTTCTTGTTGTTGTGTGAAAAGGTGTAGTAGTTGGTCCGCGCAATGTGTAGAGTCTCTTTATATATCAAACTGCCACAGACATCCCAATAGTAGATGACCCCGCTTGCATTGGAACCATGTCACATACAACCTCGTCCGCACACGTGAGTATGGTGAATGGTATAGTGACTTGCACAGAAATCCTTAGTTCAGCCTCATCATTGAGCCACTGAAGTCGATATGGTCAGGGGTGCTTTGTCTTTTGTAGAACTAGCTTATCAACCAAATACATGTTGGCTACGTTAATGCAAGAACCACCATCTATAATAAAACTACATACCTTGAAATGTATGATGCACCGAGAGTAGAAAATGTTTTTTCTTTGAATTGTTTCAGGGTAAGAAAGTGTGCTAAGAGCTCTCCTTATGACTAAAACCTTTCCCCTCTCCAAATAATCCACAATTTCCTCCTTGGATTCTTTTTGCTCATCTTCAGCCTCATCTTGTGATTCATATTCTCTATCGGATTTGATAATTATGTTATATTCCCTGGCATTTAATGCAAGTCATGTCACGAGCGCAGATTAGAAGACTTACAAGGCTCATATCTAGTGCCCTTGGATGTCTCAAATGTAGTCTTCTTCAATTTTTGATCCACTTCAATAGATTTTCCTCTTGTAAAAAATATACTACTCCATACGTCTCTCTCAATCAAGATATGTATTTGGATTGATCTTTCCAGCGAATGTTGGGGCAGTGAGCTTGATTTTTTTGCCTCCATCTCTCGTGTCTCCGGCATCACGTTCTCCATCGCGATGATGTTGTCTTCTCGGCTTCTGGTGATGACCATGATCCAGTGGATCATCCTTTGAATCAAACAAGTCATCATTTTCTTGATTTGCCCATGCCATGTTTGCTCCCCAAATGGGTGCTATAAGTGCGGGTTACAAGTGGTAAAACTAGCACTGGTACATGACAAAAGCATGAAATTTCTTTTCAAAGGCCTAGAAATACTCCCTGGTATTCTCATTATAAAATATTATTGTGTCTGGTTGCGTTGTTTTCTCATATAGTTAAAGTTCTTGACCATATCGAGAATGAAGGATGTAAAGAGACACCGAGCACACGGTCCTCTCAGGTACATTCACACATTGATTGTGTGTTCTATTTGCAACAGATGTTACTCATATGGGATTAATTGATAATTCCTCGATGGCCGTGCAAAAGAAAGATCAAAACATTTTAAATGCTATGTCACAAATAGAATCTTCTTTTTGTAAGAAAATTTGATGGAAGAAGATTTAATCAATTCACGGAGACCAATAAAAAAAAACTAACATAACCAATTTACATCACTATAAAGTTAACTGCTTTACTACAATTCTGGATTTACAACTTCAGAAGTTTAACGATCATTTTAGTGAGGTAAATACCGAACTACTTATTTGAAGTGCTTCTTTAAGTCTTGTTGATGCTTTTCATGGATTTGACAAGTCAAAGTTGGTGAAATTGGCTAAGTTCTGTCTATATGAATGATTTTTCATCGAATGTTTATCTCTTGAGCTACAACTTAGAATTTATATTGATAATGTACGACAAGATAAGCGATTCAAATATTTAAAGAATCTTAGAGATCATGCTCGTTTGATGCTAGAAACACAAGAACGTTTTGCACATCTATTGGTTTACATGCTTTTGAAGTTAATTTTGACTTTATCCGTTCTTATTGCAAGTGTTGAAACATGTTTTTCTCTGCGAAAAAACTAGTGAAGCCAAGCTTATGTAACGGAATTGTAAAATCATTTTTTTAGGTAATTACTTGATTTGTTTTATAGAAAATAATTGCTTGAAAATGATACTAATGAGACAATAATAAACCGATTCCAAGCAATGAAAAAACGTAGAATGGACTTATAGAATATTGTTTTAAGTTTAGTATGACATTATATTTTTAAATATTTTATTTAATAGTTTTTTTAATTTGATATTGGTATCAATGGTAAAAAAAGATCTCAACCCGTCCCTGCTTATGGTTTTGTTGTATTTCAATATGTTTTTAAAACAGAAATTGCCATAAATAACCTAAAAAAACTATAATATAAAATATAATAAAAATCCACCTTTTTCTCTCTCTATTTGTTCATATCTCTCTCTAGCTATTTGGTTAGATTTTATATTATGTTTTTTTTTTGGTTATTAAGTAAAATCACCTTTTTAATATTACAACCAAATGAAAAAAAAATTGAATATTATAGAAAATATTTAAATAAAAATTATCTTCGTTTTTTAAAAATTTTATGGATTATCTAGGTAATTTTCTTTTAAATCAGTGTGAATTATTAATTTATGATTTAAACATATATATTACTTTTTTGTCAACAATTTTAAATAATTTATGCATTGGAAGGTTTATTTTGTTTTCCTGTAATTTAGTTTTGTAAATCACATTTTCTAATTTTTTGTATAACTTTACTCAAAGTTATGCAAAAATAATACTAATAAACTGAAAATTTTAACTACATTAATATTTCAAAAAATGTAACTCTTATGACAATCAGATCCAAGCTGCCGACAATAACAAAATCTAATCTATAAAGTAGAAATATTTCGTTTTTGACTTTCAACTTTTAGATGTGAGGAAGACTAAATAAAACCCATATATGGGCTTCCACCAATCTGTTTATTATTATTTTCTTTTCTTTTTTTTGTGTGCACAAACCTTACCCTATTCATTTCGACTTCCAAAGTATAAACGGAGAGAATTAAACTTTCTCTAAAATTACTACAATATATATTAAACAAATTAAACGTAATAGAATTTAAATAGATAGATCATCTCAAAAGATGTACAGCGGATCCGAAGCAAACCTCATATGTGTCAAGAGAGTCTTCACGGCAAATCCAGAGAATCTGAAATTAGTCACGTTCCAATGTAACATAGAAATCAAACTCCTACCTTTGGTAATCGTTGAAACGAATCCGACTGTTTCTTTGGGTCCCCGTACATACCGCTACACAAGAAGACAAGACGCTGAGAAAATTCTTAAGGGTTCCTGGTGAATAGTTCAGAAATACAACCACTCTCAAACTGAAACGACCCGACCCAAAATTTCAAAAATTTTCCCTCCAGATTATTATCATCACAGATAATAATCCTCGATGGGTTGACAACCAAGCAATGCGGAACAATAAAACATCAACGACATATTCCAATTTAACAAATCCCATACTTTATTAAATATCAACCAATATGAATAAACAATATCCAATGACTAACAACCTAACAATTCCATAGAAATACAATCCAAGTGAGACCCTAAATCATCTCTTCTTCCTCGCCACGATTCCACGATCACAATTTCTCTTTACCTGCAACACATGGCAAAAAGAGTTGCGTGAGTATTATCACAAATACTCAGCGACGCGGTCATCCCGTCTACAGGCTATTTAAACACAAGTATAAATAACCAACACAATACCAGGATGATCACAGAACAAGCATACACAACCAAGCAAACAAAACCAGTCCAGAAGACACCGTGTCGATCGACAGGACACACTGTGTCGATCAACACAACCACTAGGTGTTGATGAGCAGTGACCCGTGTCGATCGACAGGATCCACTGTGTCGATCGACACAACCACTAGGTGTCGAAGAACACAGGCCCCGTGTCGATCGACACACCACCCCGGTGTCGATCGACACGACGTCGCAAAACCCAGAATCGAGTCAATCCTCACACGACTCGAATCGGATGCGATCCGTCGAGTATCCTGCACAAATCCATGCACAAACACACGAAAACCACCAAGCAATCGTATTCCATTGGTCCCCTATACTTATATGAGCCTACGGTCACGCACTCACCTTGATTGGGATTGAAAAGGATGAAGAACGCGAAGAACGAGCGAAAAACACCAAGACAGCCTCTGATTCCGTCCCCACAGACCCGAAATCAGCACAGCAACAACCTCTTTCTCGTTCTACCTCCACTCCCGATCAATTCCTCCAGGAATCTCCCAACAATCACTCAAATTCTCTGATTTCAGAACTTCTCCCCAAAACTCTATGAAAAGTCTGATTCTCCAGAAAAAAACGGCCAGAACCTCTGATTCTGCCTTTTATATCGAACCCTAGGGTTTCCCTAAACCGGCCCACCAAACCGGCCAATTGGAACCAAACCCGACGGTCTGATTTCAACACGTGTCGATCGACATACCCCACCTGTGTGAGGACAGAGAAGTTAGGATGAGATCTTGGTGAGGAAAGGGATCTTTCCGTCGCCGGAGCACGAGTTGAATCCGAAGACTGAGAAGAGGCCCTTCTGTCGACAATGAGTAACAAGTGGCAGCGATAGCACAAAAGTAGAAGATGAAGAGAATTTGTGCCGTGACGCTGTGGGTCTGGTGGCTCAGGCGGAAGAGAAGGGTTTTTTCATCCCCAAGACTGGAATCACCCGAAGTCGGGAGTGAACGAGGCTCCGATCTACTTGAGAGGAACTGTCCGATGTGAGCACGTGAGGTATTGAAACGAGAGAGCAATCATCATCTCAAGCAGAAAATGTTGCTGGCGAAAAATCAAAACGAAACGTTTTTCCAAAGAGGGGATGGATCATCGGGAACCAAAAGAAGATCCCGAGAAAGAGGTGGCAGTCTAGCTCAGGCCACTAGGAAAGCGGAGCAGAACCGGCGGTGGCTTCCATTCTCATCGGCTGAACGTTTGTAACGATGCTTCGAAATTGGTGTCTGGGAAAGGGTTGATTATGTAAAACAACATTTATATATATCATTTCCATACTGTACTTATATCCATCCATCAATTTTTGGCAGCCATTGAAACAATATTAATATATTAGTTGCGGTGTCTTGGTTAGCTATTAATTTTTAAGAATAATGTCACCAGGAGCATTAGTGAGATCTTATTATTTCAAATTAATAAATTGTATTAGGTGTCATGTTCCATATCTTATTATATTAAAGTATATGTGCACGATGAGAATACGATACGTAAGAAAAAATTTTATTCACGAAATCATGACATGTGTAATTGTTAATTTAGATTATAACATGTGTCAATATTAATTGGAAAAAAAATTAAAAAATAAGAAATATATATTATAAACAAAGATTATGGACTAATTAAAAAAAAAACTGGTTTAGTAAAATATGTAATATTTCTAAATTTTTATATTACAAAATACATTCTTTCCATTATAAATTATCTAAATAGATAAAGAAAAAAACAAAATGTCATATTTATAAATGTTATTTTGCTAATATAATAACTTGTATGATACCATTTTAGTATGAGAGATATAATAAATTGACTATTTAATAAAATATAATAAGAAAATAAATATTAAATATTTGTGCGAGTCATACTTTAGAATCTAATAACATTTGTCAAATTATAGGCTTTATAAATTTTAAAATCAAAAATATTTATCACAATACGTTTTTATATCAGCATGACACGTAAACAAAATTATAACTCACGAGATCCCGGTATGTATCTAATATTGATCAAATGAAGAATGTGTTAAAATTTAAAATTAATTAAAAAATTTAAAATTAAAATGGTAAGTAATTGTCAAACTACTATTCAAACAATAATAAAAAAATTTATAATATTATCAATAATAATTAAGAAACAATGTTGAAGATGATATATAGACATGACATAAGCCAAATAATACATGTAGAATAAAAATCTCAACTAAAATAAATAAAAAATGAATGATAAAAAAAGTATATAAATTGGAAAAACAAAAGTTAGAAAGGTTATAGAAACCTCAATTTAAGAGTTTAAAAATATACAGAACCATGCAAAAATAAAATAAAAATAAAATCTATAAGAATATTTATTTTATCAATATAGAGTTACAGAATATTATTAAAAATAGAAATTTTTGACCTATATCGTCATTGGTACTCTTCAACTGTATATATTGAAAATTATATAAGTTAAAAAATAATAATATTATATTTACTATTAAGTTAATATTGTATAAAGTTTGGCGAGTATAAATCTCTATTAGAAATAAAACGATGACATTAATATAATACAATTATCAATCAGATACTTATGTGATGGTTACATTATTATAGTTTTTATGAGGAACTAACATAAAATATACTCTATTCTGATTTAAATATATAGTATTTTAGTTGTTTTTATTTTCTATCACATAATCATAAATATTCATCATGGGTTAAAATATAGATTTTCTCTGTTATTATGAATATGATTTAAATTCCGATAATATATATTTTTGGATTTGCATGATATGTATTAGAACATGAGAAATATGATATAAATTGACTTCTACTGGTTTTAGGATCCACGTTATATAGTATTTTAAAATTTAAGAGAAAATTGGAAAAAAAATATTTTTTTTACCATATCTTTGTCAATCTAAACCTTTGTTTTAAAAGTTTGAGAGACTAAACCTTTGACTAATATTTACCCTATTCTACTCTTAATATAATAAAAATGCTAAACAAAAAGTATTTTTTTTCTAATTTTCCCATGTATATATACTATCAACATAAATATTACATCGACTCAAGCGACGTCTTCTAAAACATGTAAATTTCGTAGAAAGTAAAGAAGAAGACGTATTCTAAATTTCGTAGAACATATAGGAATAGTAGAAAACATATTCTAAATTTCGTAGAACATGTAGGAAAAGCAGAAAACAGATTCTAAACTTCGTAGAATGAATAAGAAACGAAGAATACATATTCTAAATTTTGTAGAACATGTAGGAAAAGTAGAAGACAGATTCTAAACTTCGTAGAACGCATAAGAAATGAAGAAGACGTATTCTAAATTTTGTAGAGCATGTAGAAAAAGCAGAAGACAAATTCTAAATTTCGTAGAACGCATAAAAAACGCATAAGACATATTCTAAATTTCGTAGAATATTTAGAAAAAGCAGAAGACAAATTCTGAACTTCAGAGATGACAAATTATAAAGTGTAAAATAGAAAGCAAATCAAAAAGAAAGCAAAGTAGAAGAGAATAATACACGGAAAGATACAAATTAAAATCAACTTTGAACAATATCAAAAGAAAACCATCAAAACAAAATTTAACCTAAAACGAATCCATAGAAACAAAGATCACGAGAGATATCCTCAAAACAAAAAAAAAACAGCGTGTATGAACTCAAAGTTATCTTTCTACTTTGTCAAAACCCTCTCACAAGAAGGCTTTCCTTTTATTTTGTCAAAACTCTCTCACAAAAGAATATCCAATCAAATCTCACTTTTGCCTATGCTATTCTTTAGCCATTAGAGAGAAGAGGATATAAAAATAAAATGATGTGATTTTCATTATCACTTAGCCGAGCTTGCCTTATTTGGAGTCTCATAAGTTTGGCCTTCTTTGACCATATTTTGATTTTTGTGGGTTTGGTTGGTTTCACTGGAAAATGAGCCAAGGAATGTTTATAAAACATTGGCCCCTCTCTTCATTTTGATTTTTTATGGGTTTGACAAGTGACAACAATATAAGATTAACCTCAAATAACTTTTTTGTTGTTATGATCTATTTGCTTCTTCTTTTTTTTAACTTTTTTGTTGTTATGATTATGTCATGTATATATTCAGAACTGGCATTATTGATTTGCTAAGTGAAGTCGAATACGGTCCCGATTCAAAAAGAATTTTTTTTATTGTGTGTACTTTGCTTTTTCTTTTTAATTGAAACGATCCGATCCAAAAATTTAAAAATTTTCCCTTCGGATTACTATCATCACAAATAATAAGCTTCAATGGGCCAACAACAGCAATGCGGAACAATTAAAATAACAATAACCACCAACCAGTAATAAAACAATCACTAAATCCCATATTTTATCAATCAACTAAACCGTTCAATTCTATAATCCAATTCAAATAACCAACAATAAACCAAGTATCAATTCCAGAATTCACTAGCAACATAGCAATTTTAAACAACTAGGCCACGAAACTGAGACTCTAGATCATCCCCTCTTCCCGGCCATGATTCCACGATCACATTTTCTCTTTATCTGCAACACATGGAAAAAAGAGTTGCGTGAGTATTATCATAAATACTCAGCGACGCGGTCATCCCGTCTACAAGTTATTTATACACAGACATAAACAAGAGATACAATACCAGGATTAGCATACAATCAAGCAAACACGAAACAACCAACACGAACCAGTACAGAAGTCCTGTGTCGATCGACACAACCACTAGGTGTCGATCGACAGACTGTCCCGTGTCGATCGACACAACCACTAGGTGTCGATCGACATATTATCCTGTGTCGATCGATGTGTCGATCGACACGGCATCGCAGAACCGAGGAAACGAGCCTATCCTCTCATGGCTCGAATCCCAATGCGATTTGTCGATTCCCTGCACGAATCCAAGCACTAAACACACAGAAACCAACCCAACAACACAAACAAACGCATTCCATCTAATCCTTATACCTATATAAACCCACGGTCACGCACTCACCTCGAAAATGATTGAAAAGGATGAAGAACGATGAAGAACACGAAGAACGATCACGAACGGCCACTGATTTTGTCCTTCCCAGACCCAAAATCAACCCATCAACAATCCCCTTCTCGTTCTAACAACCTCAAGAGCAATCCTCCTTAAGAAATCTCCCAAAAAATCACTCAAAACCTTTGATTTCTGATCACTCTCTCAAACCCTCTGTTTCTCTTCTGAAATACGGCCAAAAGAGAGACAAAACGCGTCTAAACACTTTTTTATATTGAACCCTAGGGTTCCCTAAACTTATCGCCAAACCGTGCAATCAAAAAACCGAACCTATCGGTCTGATTTCAACTCGTGTTGATCGACACACACCACCTGTGTCAATCGACACACCAACCAAAATTCCACTTTTTGGTTCACAGGCGTTACAATTTTCCCCCACTAACACGGATTCGACCTCAAATCACTAAGGTTAACACTCTCGTCTAGAAACCCGACCAGATTCTCCCAAAACCATCAACGATGCAACGCCCCCTGGTCCGGATCAGGGCTGCCCGATTGATCATCTAACAATCAAACAAGAACATTCACGACCAACCGTTGACCCCAAATTGGAACAAATGATCGCACAACAATCAAACAAGAACATGTACGATCAACGGCGCTACATATGCTACTAAGGTTGTCCGAACCGAGGTTCTAAACTTAAGTCAAGACCCTAGACTCGACATCCACATACCCCCCCCTGACCCCACCTGGTCAGCACCACTGAGATCACTCCTGATCTTTGAAACTCATCCAGTCTCCTACCATGACCACGCTTAGACGCTACTGCTCATATCTCATACTCATAACTCATATACATATACACCATACCAACTCTCAGGATCGTCACCCCTTGAGTCAACGTATGCAGGGAACCCACTATCCCCTGGAGAGAACCACCATCCCTCAAAGTATATGTAAGGAACCCACCTTCCCCTAAAGAGAACCACTATCTCTCGAGTATATGCAGGGAACTCACTATCCCCTGGAGAGAACCACCATCCCTCAAGTATGCAGGAAACCCACCGTTCCCTGGAGCAATACTCTGAAACGTGCATTCTAAGTACCTGTCGACCGGAATCGCCTCCGTGGCCCCATCATGACATCCTCTAACCCGGAATATCATCACCTCCGTGACCAATCACTAGGCCACTCGAAACAACCCAACCACCATGGGTGTCTCCATAGAGTCCATAGAAAAGACAATTCTAACTCACATAAAGCCGCTTTTCCAGACTCTCCCTAGGATATAGATAGGTTCTAACGTGCATAGAACTTCCATTTCTAGCTACTCCTAGAACATGGACAAGCTCTAAATCGCAAAGAACCCCCATTCCTAGCCATCACATGACCCCACCAGTCATAAAGTATAAGAACTCACATCTTATAACATATTTAATAAGGAACAACTCATCTTATTAAATCTCAAAATGTATAATCGTTACAACAACGCCAAACGAAAATACATACAACTCATAGCCACATGCTAAAACAGACTCTGAAACTAGAAAGAAACTCAAGCCGCCGCTTGCTTCTCGAACCACTACGAGAACTTCTTCTTTATCGACACTTCTGGTTCCCAAGTTTCCTCCTCAATACCGTCACAGTCCCACACGACTCTCACCAACGGTATACTCTTCCGACGCAGCACCTTGACTCTCCTCTCGAGAATCCTCACAGGCCTCGTTGCCAATGTCATGTTGGGCAGAAGATCCTCTGGAATCCTAGCCAACACCACCTCACACTCATGTAGACACTTCCGCAGCATCGACAAATGGAAAACCTTGTGAAAAGCCTTCATACTCTGAGGTAACTCCAACCGATAAGCTACCGGTCCAACCCACTCCACAACCATGAACGGACCCATCAACCTTAGACTCAGCTTATTCTCTAAAATGGATCTGTTAGGACCCCTCAAAATCGCTGCCTTGAGATACACCAGATCTCCCAGCTCAAACTCCAGCTCCTTTCGTCTCCTATTGGCGTAACTTTTTTGCCGATCCTGAGCCTCTTTCATGTTCAGTCTCAAGACACGGATCTTATCCGTCGTCTCCTGAATAAAATCCGCACCAAACATGCTCCTCTCCCCCACTTGAGTCCAGCATAATGGTGTCCTACACGGCCTCCCATACAGAGCCTCATATGGAGCCTCCCAATACTCACCTAGTAACTGTTGTTGTACGCAAACTCAACCAGGTTCAGATGATTCATCCAATGACCACCATAATCAAGCACACACATCCTTAGAAAATCCTCCAAAGTCTGAATCGTCCTCTCAGACTGCCCATCCGTCTAAGGATGATATGATGTGCTCATATGCACCTTAGTGCCCATCTCAGCCTGAAATGCCCTCTAGAACTCTGAAGTAAACCTCGGATCCCTGTCTGACACAATACTCCCTGGCACCCCGTACAGCCTCACTATCTCCCGCACATACTTTCTAGCCAAAACTGCCACTCCATCGGTCTTTTTGATGACCAGAAAATGTGCTGACTTGGTCAGACGATCCACAATCACCCAAATCGCATCATATGTCTGTGACACTGGCAACCCCGTCACGAAGTCCATGGTAATCATATCCCACTTCCACTCTGGGATAGGCAAACTCTGCAACATACCACTCGGAACCTGATGCTCAGCCTTCACCAACTAGCACACGTTTCACACTGCAACCCAGTTAGCTACATCCCTCTTCATCCCGACCTAGTGATAATACCGCTTCAGATCACGATACATCTTGGTCGCTCTCGGATGAATCGATAACATGCTCAAATGAGCTTCCCTCAGGATCTCCTGCCTCATATCCTCGTCTTTGGGTACACAAATCCGTCCGTTCACCAGTATCATCCCACTCGCTGAGACCATATACTCTGAACCGGCCACCTTAGAAGCATCAATCAATCCCTGATCCTTCTCCTGAGCAACTTGGTCGCTCAACAAATCTGTCTGGTTAGCTGCCTCTAACCCCAACGGCTACTGTGAAATCACACATAACCTCAACGTACTGATCTCGCTCACCAGAGCCTCCATATCCCGCTCATGATCTGAAGCAACCCTCTTCCGACTCAACGCATCTGAAACCAGATTAGCCTTACTCGGATGGTACCCAATCTCCAGGTCATAGTCTGCAACTAACTCCATCCAGCGCCTCTGTCTCTGGTTCAGCTCTGGCTGAGTGAAGAAATACTTCGGACTCTTGTGGTCTGTGAATAATTGCACCTTCCCACCATAAAGATAAGACCTCCAAATCTTCAGGGCAAAAATCACCGCAGCCAACTCCAAGTCATGGGTAGGGTAATTGCACTCGTGCTTCCTCAACTGCCTCGAAGCATACACAATAACCTTTCCATGCTGCATCAGCACACAATCTAGACCAACTCCTGAAGCATCAGTATACACCACGTAAGGCTCACCCGGCTCGGGTAACGCCAACACAGGTGTACTCATCAACATCTCTTTCAGCTTCCCGACACTCTCCTCGCAAGCTGAACACCACACAAAAGGGACATCTTTCCCTGTCAACTTCGTCATCGACTGCGCCATACTCGCAAACCCCTTGACGAACCTCTGGTAATAACCCGCCAACCCAAGAAAACTCCTGATCTCAGTGGCACTCCTCGGTCTAAGCCAACCTCTGGTAGCCTCTATCTTAGCCGGATCCACAGAAACTCCCTCTACAGATACAACGTGGCCAAGAAAGCTCATCTCTCGCTGCCAGAAACTACACTTACTCAACTTTGCATACAGCTTCTGCTCCCGCAGTTTCTCCATAACTAACCGCAAATGCACCTCGTGCTCCTCTGGACTCCTCGAATACACCAGAATATCATCAATGAAGATGCTCACGAACTCATCCAAATACTCCTGGAACACCCCGTTCATCAACCTCATGAACGTTGCTGGTGCATTCGTTAACCCAAAAGGCATCACCACGAACTCATAATGCCTATACCTCATCCCCGATGACAATCCAGATGAACTCTGTACTGATCCCAGCCAATCCATCCCTAGAATCACAACGTACAGCTCCACTGGACTAATAATCGAATCTGCTGGCATTAACTCTTCTGTCATCAGAATATCCACACCCCGAGCCCGCCCAAAAGTACCCAAAAACCTCCCTCCGACAACTCTAACTACTCCCGGCTGCTCACTGGAATCGCTTCGGACACTGCTGCTCTCTACACACTCCACAGTAATGAAGCAATTCGTCTCTCCCGAATCAACAATACGTGGGACTCACACCCGCGTATCCCTAGAATCATCTTTCCTAGGACAGCTCGCCAACTTGTGATCCATGCTCCCATACCCGAAGCATCCCCTACCACCCTGACCTCTCTGACTCAGTCCCAAAGGGCTCTCTCACTTCTTCTTCTGTCCTTGCGCAGGCTTGTCGCCCTTGCTCGGAACCACCTGCTGTTGCGATCTCTTTGGCTGAACAGGCGGTCTCGCCACCACCTACTCCTTAAATCCTCCTCGATCGCTGCAGCTGTCTACACCAGCTCCGCCCTCGAAGCATACTCACTCACTCTACAACGAGTACTCAAATCAGCTCGGAGTCCCCTCAGGAACCTCTTCACCAGGGCCTGTCCGTCCTCCATACCTCTGCCAACATGAAACAGGAGTCGACTGAACTCCATCAACTTTCGTCCCGACCGGTCACCCAGAGTCAACTCCAAACCTCAACTTTAACTGACCCACTGCCTCCTGCGGAAGGAACTTGGCATTAAACCCTGCCAAAAAGTCCTCCCTGGCTATCTCTACCTGCACCCTCCTGGCCACAACACCTCTCCACCAGAGATGCGCCTCACCATCCAGATAATCCACTACCTGGTCTACTCGGTATAGAGAGGAACTACTCATCCCCTTGAGAGAACTACTCATCTCTCCGTTAAGTACTTGGTAACTACTCATACCCAAGTACAATGCAATATCGTCCACTACTATCTCAACCACCTGACCCACCCGGTCAGGACCACTACAGATCAACTCACATGATCTCTGAGGTCTACATCTAGTCCTATGCCCATAACCACGTATCAGACATTGACTCTCAACTCATAACTCATAACCACACCACTCCCACTCTCAGGATCACATCCTTTGAGCTAGTAGTATACAGCGGAAATCCTCATCCTCTCTAAAGAAGTACTCATCTCGTAGTATTACTAAGGGAAATCCTCATCCCCTAGTAACACCCACAGGGAAATCCTCATCCCATCGAGAAAATACTCATCTCTCAGTATTACTAAGGGAAATCCTCATCCCTCAGCAACACTCAGGGAAATCCTCATCCCTCCTGGAGAAATTCTCATCTCCAAATGAGTTATTCGGGAAAATCCTCATTCCCTAGAGAAATCAATTCTTAACGCCTATAGCATCACTGACTAGAACTACCTCACTTGGTCTCTAATTATAAAGAATACACATCTTCTGCAACCGCAACCATCATCCCAATATGCTCCATCATCCCAAGATAAGATGGAAACTCATTCGCAACCGCAACCCTTGGCTGCACCCCAGCCCCACCTGACTGAACACCAGCCACACCTGGTTGTACTCCAGCCCCACCTAGCTGAACACCAGCCACACTCGGCTGCACTCCAGAAGCTTGACCCTGAGCCGGCACCCCACCTGGTAACCACTCCAGAATCATCTGTAGCAGACCCGCCAGACTATCATCTCGATCTTGGCTGAAACCTACGACAGCACCCCCACCTGGGCCCGTCGCACTGCCAGCCACATCGGGAACCTCACTAGTCCCACTAGCCCTCACACTGGTACTCGCAGTGGCCACCCCGGTACTCTCACTAGTCCCCACCAGCCCTCACACTGGTACTCGTAGTGGCCACACTCACGGATCCCTCCTGATACGTCTGCGAATCAGCCACCTGCTCCTGCGTGGTCTTCTGGGCCACACTTGCGGCAGCAGACTCACTCTCAATTCCCCGCCCGCGCTTACGCCCTCCACGACTACCTTGGCCTCCCCGGCCTATTTCTCTAGCAACTCTAGTACCTCGATCCATTTCTCTTCACTACCAGAAGCATAAACAAAGAATACCAGAAAGCAAGAAAGGTCAAACAACACATACCGTGGAATCTCATTGAAGGCTCGGAAGAGATGATCTAGGACTCCATACCCACACAACAATCAATCAATTAACTCACATAATCAATCAATTGCACCCGCCCTAGAACCATAAGGGCTCTGATACCAAAATGAAACGACCTGCCCAAAAATTTAAAAAATTTTCCTTCGGATTACTATCATCACAGATTATAATCCTCAATGGGCTAACACCAGCATTGCGGAACAATTAAAATAACAATAACCACCAACCAGTAATAAAACAATCAAGAAATCTCATATTTTATCAATCAACTAAACCGTTCAATTCCATAATCCAATTCAAATAACCAACAATAAACCAAGTATCTATTCCAGAATTCACTAGCAACCTAGCAATTCTAAACAATAAGGCCACGAAACCGAGACTCTAGATCATCTCCTCTTCTCGGCCATGATTCCACGATCACATTTTCTCTTTACCTGCAACACATGGCAAAAAGAGTTGCGTGAGTATTATCATAAATACTCAGCGACGCGGTCATCTCGTTTACAGGTTATTTATACACAGACATAAACAAGAGATACAATACCAGGATGAGCATACAATCAAGCACACACGAAACAATCAACACGAACCAGTACAGAAGTCCCGTGTCGATCGACACAATCACTAGGTGTCGATCGACAGACTGTCTCGTGTCGATCGACACAACCACTAGGTGTCGATCGACATACTACCCCGTGTCGATCGACAGGAAATCACAGAACCGAGGAAATGAGCCTATCCTCTCATGGCTTGAATCCCAACGCAATTTGTCGATTCCTTGCACGAATCCAATCACCAAACACACATAAACCAACCCAACAAAACAAGCAAACGCATTCCATCTAATCCTTATGCCTATATAAACCCACGATCACGCACTCACCTCGAAAAGGATTGAAAAGGATGATGAACGACGAAGAACACAAAGAACGATCACGAACGGCCACTGATTTCGTCATTCCCAGACCCGAAATCAACCCAGCAACAATACCCTTCTCGTTTTAACAACCTCAAGAGCAATCCTCCTCAAGAAATCTCCCAAAAAATAACCCAAAACCTTTGATTTTTGATCTCTCTCTCAAACCCTCTGTTTCTCTTCTGAAATACGGTCAAAACAGAGACAAAACGCGTCTGAGCACGTTTTTATATCGAATCCTAGGGTTTTCTAAACCGATCGCCAAACCGTGCGATAAAAAAACCGAACCTGTCAGTGTGATTTCAACTCGTGTCGATCGACACACCAACCAAAATTCTACTTTTTGGTTCACGGGCATTACATTAATTGTTAATGCCCTTAAAATACTTTTCTAGATTTTTAAAAAGATTTTGTTATAATTATTTTAATCTAAAATAGCTTAATTTAGAAAAGTTATAAGTTGACAAAGATATGGTTAAAAAGTTTTTTTTTTCAATTTTTCCAAAATTTAATAAATTATTAATTAAAATTTAAATAGTTATTTTATTAATTTTTATAATATTTATCCGCATATTAACGCGAGTCCTATTATAATGGTTGCATAATGGAGTGGTTAGACTTGATTTTGTCATTCTCTTAAATCTTACAAGCCCAAAAATATATGAAATACATCTCTAATCTTCCATATTTTGAGAAAAGTTTGACACAAAGAGAACTCAGAAAGTCAATAAAAAAAAGGTAAAAGACAAAGATTTAGTAGAATTGAAGACGTCATTAGAACCACTAATTAAAAAGTGTGATTGTTATGTGTTACATTCTTGCTAAACATAAATAACTTCGAGCCTAACAAAGAAATTAATTTATTAAATTTAAGATATGTATAAATATTCATTTTATAGATCCACAATCAAATAATTTACTATTCAATAGTGAACACTGCCCGAAAAGAGTTTTCATGGATTCAAGCGATTTCTGCATCAATATTGTCGGAAGTTTAAAATAACATTTCCAAAATTTACAAAAATGACCCAATAAAGGTGGACTTTGCTGCAAACCACCACCAGTAGACACCTGAAACAAAAAGGAAAAATAAACAAATTCGTAAACAATTTAAAAGCAAAATGTATATAAGAAAATATCTGGACTTTATCTAATTATTTTCTGCATTTTTAAATATATTTTTCTCCGATATCAAAAAGAAAAAAAAAAACAGCTTTTTCATGACATATTAATTGCGGCTAATATTTTACGTTTTCTAATCATTTTCTGGAAATTCCATATTTTCGCTTCTTCATTCTTAGCCATTAAAAAAGAAAAAGAAAAAGAAAAAAAAAACAGCGAGAGAAA
Source organism: Arabis hirsuta (assembly GCA_964056655.1). NCBI lineage: Eukaryota > Viridiplantae > Streptophyta > Magnoliopsida > Brassicales > Brassicaceae > Arabis > Arabis hirsuta. The sequence continues at coordinate 20,555,734 of OZ053308.1, forward strand.
ATTCGATTTTTCCTTTCAAACGTGATTGACAACTTTTTCCTCCATCTTCTTTCTCTTTCTCTCCTGACTCAAGAAATCAAAATTATAGTCTTCTTTTGCAGCACAAAGAATCAAACTTCCTCTGTACCAGTCTGTTCTTTGCTGGAACCTACTCTCTTTTACGAGTACAGTTTTCGAACCTGTTCTATTCAAAATCCAATACTCACAATCTGACTTCTCGTTCTTGATCTGATCCCTCAACTTTTTAGCCTTACATGGGACCGTTACTTCTCCTGGCTTTGTTCTTGTCTTAAAGGTAAAAATTTTGTTTTGTTTTTCTGTGGATTTTTGGTCTTTGCTTGATTACAGAAAGTTGCCATCTTTGCTGGGTTTCTCTCACCTCTTGCTTAGAATCTATCTGATTGTTTTTTTAATCTCCGGATCTGTTCCGTTTCTTGTCGAATTTACAGGTTTCTTAGTCAAAGATGGGTTTGGAAATTTTCTTGGTTTTAACGATCTCGTGCTTGATTTGCATCTGCCATGGATTCACACCTCCGGATAATTACTTAATCAACTGTGGCTCTCCCGACAATTCGACTGTTATGGGACGAATCTTCATGTCCGATAAGCTCGCCTCGAACTTACTTACCTCTCCCAAAGAGATCCTCGCGAGTCAAGATAGCAATTCCGGTCCCGGCATTTACCTTACGGCGAGAGTCTTCACTGGAGTCTCTACCTACAAATTCTCCATCACTCGTGGTCGTCATTGGGTTCGTCTCCATTTCGATCCTTTCGATTACCAAAACTTCCAAATGGGTTCAGCTAAATTCGCAGTTTCGTCGCAAGATCATGTGCTTTTAAGCGATTTCACGGTTAAGAAGAGGATTGTTAAAGAGTACTCTTTGAATTCGACCACGGATGATCTAGTGCTCACATTTACTCCCTCTGGTAGTTCGTTTGCTTTTGTGAACGCCATTGAGGTTATATCCGTCCCCGACGCGTTGATCACTGCTTCTCCAAAGTTTATAGGCAACTCTGCTACGTTTCAGCAGAGCATGTCATCGCAGGCTCTCGAAACCATTCATAGAGTGAACATGGGCGGTCCGCTTGTTACACCTAACAACGATACTCTTACTAGAACTTGGCAGCCTGACTCGGATTTTTTGCTTGAGAAGAATCTAGCTAACACCGTGTCTAAGCCGGCAACAGTTAAGTTTGTTCCCGGCTATGCCACAGAGGATACTGCGCCACGAACCGTCTACGGTACTTGCACTGAGATGAATTCTGTGGATAACCCGAGTAGCAATTTCAATGTCACATGGGAATTCGAGGTGGACCCGGGTTTTCAGTACTATTTCCGCTTCCATTTCTGTGATATTGTGAGCACGTCTCTCAACCAGCTCTATTTCAATGTTTATGTCGACTCACTGGTTGCTGTTTTAAATGTCGATCTTAGCACTTATGTTAACACACTGGCTGGTGCATACTCCATGGATTTTGTCACGCAGTCACCAAAGGGTACTAATAATATCCGTGTGAGCATTGGTCCATCAACTCTTAACACCGATTATCCGAACGCGATTGTGAATGGACTGGAGATCATGAAGATGAATAACTCTAAGGGTCAGCTAAGCATCGGGACATTTGTGCCCAGTAGTAGTCCGAGCACTAAGCAGAAGAATGTCGGGTTGATTATAGGTGCAACTATTGGTCCGTTGCTCGCGTTAGTCTTCTTGGGAAGTTGCTTTGTGTTGTTTAAGAAGCGGAAACGCAGCCAAGACGGTCATTCGAAGACTTGGATGCCGTTTTCGATAAATGGAACATCAGGGGGAAGCAAATACTCCAATGGAACTACGCTTACAAGTATAACTACCAATGCCAATTACCGTATTCCCTTTGCAGCGGTTAAGGACGCTACAAATAACTTTGATGAGAGTCGCAACATCGGGGTGGGCGGTTTTGGTAAAGTCTACAAAGGAGAGCTTAATGATGGCACGAAAGTAGCTGTTAAAAGAGGAAACCCAAAATCTCAGCAAGGGCTTGCGGAATTCAGGACAGAAATTGAGATGTTATCTCAGTTTCGTCACCGCCATTTAGTTTCTCTGATTGGTTACTGTGATGAGAACAATGAGATGATATTGATATACGAGTATATGGAGAATGGAACGGTAAAGAGTCATCTTTACGGGTCGGGTCTTCCTAGCTTGACCTGGAAACAACGGCTTGAGATCTGTATTGGTGCGGCTAGAGGATTGCATTACCTTCACACGGGTGACTCAAAACCGGTTATTCACAGAGATGTGAAATCCGCAAACATATTGCTCGACGAGAACTTCATGGCTAAAGTTGCAGACTTTGGACTGTCTAAGACCGGACCCGAGCTCGATCAGACTCATGTGAGTACTGCTGTGAAAGGAAGTTTTGGGTATCTTGACCCTGAGTACTTCAGAAGACAACAGCTCACTGAGAAATCCGATGTTTACTCCTTCGGGGTTGTTCTCTTCGAGGTTCTCTGTGCTAGACCTGTTATAGACCCGACGCTTCCAAGAGAGATGGTAAATCTTGCAGAATGGGCGATGAAATGGCAGAAGAAAGGGCAATTGGATCAGATCATAGATCAGTCGCTTCGGGGAAACATCAGACCCGATTCATTAAGGAAATTTGCGGAAACAGGTGAGAAATGTTTAGCTGATTATGGGGTTGATAGACCGTCTATGGGAGATGTATTGTGGAATCTTGAATACGCTCTGCAGCTACAAGAAGCAGTCATTGATGGCGAACCAGAAGATAATAGCACAAATATGATTGGAGAATTACCTCCACAGATCAACAATTTCAGTCAGGGAGACACAAGTGTTAACATTCCAGGCACAGCAGGGCAATTTGAGCAATCGAGCATCGACGATCTCTCTGGTGTTTCCATGAGTAAAGTGTTCTCTCAGCTTGTGAAATCCGAGGGAAGATAGTGAGAGATTGGGCAATGCAATGCCCAGGAAAGCGAAAGATCTGATCTTTTAACAGAAACAGAAGTAAGTGCAACATGTAACTGAGTAAGAGCAAAACTGTCTTTATCTGCTCGAGCTGTTCTTCTGCCGATTTTCATCAGTGTAATGAAACAAATACTTTATCAGTTTTCTCTTAGCTCTCTCTATCCCTTCTCCTGAGTTTGTATTTCCTGCAGATTGATGTTCCATTTGATATTTGTTTGTTCTTTTCTCTAAGGATGTTTAACACTCTTGTTCTTTCAATTGTACTGTAAGTTTAGAAGGTAGTTCTTCATGTTCTTGTTCAGTTTGGTTTGATTTGGTTTGGTTTGGTTTGGTTTGAGAACCGGTTTATTACATATTAATCTTTTTTGGGTTTTGTGTTCCAACAATACTGGTCCGGTTCCATTGGGTTGTTTCTTTGTTCCACTACGACCATGTCATGAGCCACTGTTTCTTCTCCAGTTCAGGTATATACTCTTTGTATTAGATTAGAGAAGTAAACTCAATTTCAGTGAGAAGATAAACTATTCTTTGATGTTAGTAGAACAAATTCTTTATCGAAAAAAGGAACAAATTTTTGATGTTAGTAGAACAAATTCTTTATCGAAAAAAGGAAATCTCTAGAGGCAATCAAACATCAAGACTCCAGAGTTTATTTTATTTTATTATTCTCACACTAATGATAATTTTGCTTCACTGATCAATATTGACCTTAGTAGAGGAAGTACAAAACAAACATTTCCATACGAGTCTGAAAACAAATGCTCTACACGAAGTCGTTTCCCTCTTCCTCGTACCTTTCTTCGCCGTGTCGCGGTTCTCTTCCTCTTCTTTTCTTGAGAAAGTGTAGCTTCTAAGGTACATTTGCCTACAAGATATGCTTTCCGCCGCCATCGTACGACGTTGGCTACCCTCGTGGCTGATTGACCGTATGAACTCCACTTCCGCCATTGGCCACTTGTGAATTTTGGCATAGGTCCTCACTGTCTGGATGCAAATCGAGTTGGTTTTGATGTTTACACAATCATCTATGCATTTGGAGGCCATGGCCACTTTTTTGGAGGATAGTGTGAAATGTTGTGTTGTATGTTGTTGTGAACATTATCCTTATATCATAATAAAATAAAATTAATATACAGCAAACACCAAGTCAGAGAAAAAAGATGAGAAGTTTTCTCAATCAACTTGACGCATCATGTTTTGTATACTTGTCAATTCTAAAAAATTTCTAAGTTTGTTTTCACTGAGAGAGTTTTTTTTTTTTGTCAACACTGAGAGAGTCTAAAATCCCTAAAACCTCTCCACATATCCCTCTTGCATTCTGAAAAATCTCTCTCTCTCTCTCTCTGACTTTCTTTTATTAATCTATGTATAAATTAAAATCGCAAAAAAATGAGGTAATATAATGTCAAATTTCTTCATCATCGTTTTCTGTCTAACTTAAATCACATCTCTAATCTACTAAGTGGTGATCCTCACTTCTCACTCCGATCTAATTAAATACCTTATAATCTTATACTATATCACGTTAAAACTTAAAAACGATGGCGTTCCCAAAGAAACTTACTAACACGATACACGAACCTTATATGCATGCAGCATGCCCGTATACTGTAGAGTATTTGTATATAAGGGTACTTAGGTCTTTATGTTATCCCTAGTATACCTCTTGTACACAGTATAAATATTGTATTATACTATCTAATAAATCAAGTGAGCCAATATTCTATATGGTAGCAGAGCTGTGATACCTAGGGATCTCAATTTTGTATCGCCGCCACACATTTTTCAAAAGCGTTCACAACTTTCTTCTTCACGACAACAATCATGTCGTCTTCTCCGGAGACTGTCATCGTTGCCGACTCTCCACACCTCCTCAATGTGAACATGACCAACGTCACTAAGCTCACGGCGTCTAACTTCCTGATGTGGAGCCGTCAAGTTCATGCGTTGCTAGATGGTTACGATCTAGCCGGGTACATCGATGGCTCGTCTATCGCACCTCCTCTGATTGTCACTCTTGCCGGCGTTATCTCTCCAAATCCGGCATACACCTTATGGAAGAGACAAGATAAGTTGATCTATAGCTCGTTGCTTGGTGCTATCACCGTATCGATTCAACCCATCCTCTCCACAACGACGACCTCCTCACAGATTTGGGAAACCTTGTATGGGACATACGCTAAACCGAGTCGAGCACACATCCAACAGCTTCGACAACAAGTGAAAGCATGGAAGAAAGGTAACATGTCCATCGATGCGTATGTTCAAGGTCTCACAACGCGTTTCGATCAGCTCGCGGTGCTTGGGAAACCATTTGATATTGAGGATCAAATCGACTTTGTCCTTGAAGGCCTCCCTGAAGAGTACAAACAGATTGTGGATCAAATTGAGAGTCGTGAGTCTCCACCTTCCATCACTGAAATCCATGAGAAACTTCTCAATCATGAAGTGAAGCTTCAAACGAAGAACTCTCTCACGTCGATTGCTCCGGTTACAGCTAACGCGGCACACTTCAAAGGACACAACAACAACAACAATCGCAATCAATATCAAGGTCAAACTCGCAACAACACCAAAGGAAACCAGACATGGCGACAACAGCAACAATTCACTCCACGATCCAATAATCAACCCCGCGGATATCAAGGTCGTTGCCAACTATGTGGTGCCCATGGACACAGTACGCATCGTTGCTCACAGCTTTAAGGAAACTCGTATGCTACACTCTCTGGTCCTCGCTACAATGCTCCCTCGCCAACATCATGGCAGCCACGAGCCAACATGGCTACGGCTCAATCCTACAATCCAAACAATTGGATCCTTGACAGTGGCGTGACGCACCATCTCACCACTGACTTAAGCAACCTTGCTCTCCATCAACCTTACTTGGGAGGAGAAGAAGTCACTATCGCTGATGGTTCAACAATTCCCATCTCGCATACTGGTTCCACATCTCTTTCCACCCCGACTCGATCTTATTCCTTGAATAACGTTCTTTATGTGCCTAACTTACAGAAAAACCTCATATTCGTTTACCGATTTTGCAATTCTAACAATGTGTCGGTTGAATTCTTTCCTGCCCACTTTCAGGTGAAGGATCTCAGCACGGGGGTCCGATTGCTCCAAGGCAAGACTAAAGACGAGTTGTACGAGTGGCCAGTTACAAACCGCAACAACATCACCCTCTTCGCCTCACCTACACCAAAAACATCTATCACCTACTGGCACTTGCGCTTGGGACACCCTTCTTCTACTACTTTACAAACTCTTGTTTCTCAATTTTCTTTACCAGTTTCAACTTCTTCTCACAAATTATTGCCTTGTTCTCATTGCCATATTAATAAAAGTCACAAACTACCTTTCTATTCCAATACAATCTCTTCGACTCAACCCCTTCAATATATCTATACTGATGTTTGGACTTCTCCAATCATCTCTATTGACCACTACAAATATTACCTCATTATGGTTGATCACTACACCCGCTACACCTGGCTCTATCCCCTAAAGAAAAAATCCCAAGTGCAAGACATTTTTCCCTTGTTTAAAGCCATCGTGGAGAAACATTTCGGCTTGCCCATACGCAATCTTTACTCGGATAATGGGGGTGAATTTGTGGCACTCTGACAGTTCTTGGAAACCAACGGCATATCACACTTAACTTCTCCTCCTCATACACCGGAGCATAACGGCATTGCGGAGAGAAAACATCGCCATGTTGTTGAGACAGGTCTCACCCTTCTCCACCAAGCCTTGATGCCAACAAAGTACTGGACATATGCTTTCGCAGCCGCAGTGTACTTAATCAATCGTCAACCATCATCCGTTCTGCGCCAACAATCGCCTTACGCAATGCTATTCAACAAACCGCCTAATTATCTCAAGCTGCGGGTCTTTGGCTGTGCTTGCTTCCCGTGGCTTCGACCATATAGCAACCACAAATTGGATACTCGATCTCTGGAATGCATTTTCATTGGCTATTCTCTTACGCAAAGCGCGTATCTCTGTCTTCACATTCCGACTGGTCGAATATATACATCCAGACATGTGACTTTCATTGAGTCGATTTTTCCATTCACAAAACCGGTTCAAGAGGCGCCTACCGTACCAGACACAACTATGCCTGTCTTTACACCACCTACTATCATACCTGTCCCTCAGCCTCCGCTCGTACACTCGTCGTCAACGCCTCCCCCGAGCCAGGATCCTCACCTCACGTCGACTCAGTGTTCGTCTTCTACACGCTCTAGTTCTCCGGAACAGGGTAACGTAGTGGGTACAGGAGCTAATTCACCAGACACATCGCATGATATTGCAACACCAACTACGCCTCAACCCATTCCCAACCAGCCTGACCCTGCTCCTAACCCGCCACCAGTCACAAATCCTCCGGCTCCGGCTGCTGCAAATTTACCACCACCGAACCACAATCCTCATTCCATGCGCACCCGCTTGAAAAACAACATCATTAAGCCCATCAAAAAGCTTACCCTTCTTGCCACAACCACCGAACCAAATATTCCCATTCCCAAAACCACAAACCAGGCCATGCGAGATGCGAATTGGAGACGTTCTATGAGCGATGAGTATAGTGCTCAATTTGCTACAGACATTTGAACTGGGACCAAATCAAAATGTCATTGATTCTAAGTGGATTTATACACTAAAATATTTATCTAATGGTAAACTTGATAGGTACAAATCAAGGTGGGTTGCTCGTGGATACAATCAAGAGTATGGTGTCGACTACGCTGAAACATTCAGTCCGGTTGTCAAGTTAGTTACAATCCGGCTCGTGCTTCATCTAGCAGTGACAAGAGCGTGGCCAATCAAGCAACTCGATGTCAATAATGCTTTCCTACAGGGTACTCTGACCGACGAAGTTTATGTGTCACAACCACCAGGATTTGTAGACCCCGATCGTCCAACCCATGTATGCCGGTTAAAGAAGGCTCTATATGGTCTCAAACAAGCTCTGCGAGCGTGGTATCAAGAACTTAAGACATTTCTCTGCCAAAGGGGCTGTTATAATTCGAGTGCAGATACATCAGTCTTCATTTACATTCAAGGTGCTCATGTTCTATACATCTTGGTCTATGTCGATGACATCATCATAACGGGAAGCACTAGCTCACTGGTCTCCGCGTGCATTCATGTTCTATCCTCTCACTTCTCCTTGAAAGAGCCTACTGATCTCCATTACTTCTTAGGGATTGAAGTTACCCGAACTCAAAATGGTCTTCACCTCATGCAAAGGAAGTATATCATCAATCTCTTGACGAAGATGCATATGCTCGACGTAAAACCAGTAACAACACCTCAAGCCACCACGCCGAAGCTCTCTTTGAATTCTGGAACGGCACTTGACAATCCGAAAGACTACAGAATGGTAATTGGGAGCTTGCAGTACTTATCATACACACGGCCAGACATAGCTTATAGTGTGAATCGCCTATCGCAATTCATGCATCAGCCCACTGATGCTCACTGGCAAGCAGCAAAGTGCATTCTTCGCTATCTCACAGGCACCCTCTCGCATGGTATCTACCTCAGAAGACACTCTCCAATACACCTTCACGCTTTTTCAGACGCCGATTGGGCAGGTGACACCGACGATTTCGTATCAACCAACGCTTACATTGTCTACCTTGGCTCCAACCCGATTGCTTGGTCCTCAAGAAAGCAAACAGGGGTTGCACGATCATCGATGGAGACTGAGTACCGCTCGGTGGCTAATACGGCATCCGAACTATGCTGGGTCACTTCCCTACTAAAAGAACTTGGCGTCACGTTACCATCCACTCCTACAATATACTGTGACAACGTCGGGGCAACTTATCTGAGCGCTAACTCGGTATTCCATTCTAGAATGAAACACTTAGCTCTTGACTTCCATTTCGTCCGAGACAACGTCCAGTCCGGTGCACTCCGAGTGACACACATCTCTACGCGCGACCAACTGGCCGACGTCCTCACCAAGCCACTGTCAAGGGCGAGATTCAATGAGCTAATGTCCAAGATTGGAGTGCTCAAACTCTCTCCATCTTGCGGGGGTGTGTAGAGTATTTGTATATAAGGGTACTTAGGTCTTTATGTTATCCCTAGTATACCTCTTGTACACAATATAAATATTGTATTATACTATCTAATAAATCAAGTGAGCCAATATTCTATATATACAATTATATTCAGGTCGAAAAATGTTTGTTATTAAAGGTAAAATTTAAAAATGATATTTTTTTTTTTGAAACTTAAGAATGATAATTTCCTATCTATGTTTTGTCATTGTTAAGCTATCACCTAATATTATAATAAGCAGAAGGTAAGCTCGAAACGGTCAGAGCCTAAGCAACTACATTAAGAACTAAGAAGCGTTAAGGGTGAGAGCCAACAAAGGAAAAACTACCGATTTGGATATAACAAATAGACTCGTTAATTACATAGAATTCTATTTCGGATAGAAAAATATGTTACAACATAGAACTTTATTTTAATTGTGGAAAGCTAGCTAGTTTTATCATTGAACTTAACTAGGTGTTTTACGGTGAGTGTAAATTTTTATTTATAGTCTGTTTATTTTTTTAGTTCTTTTCTTCTAGGACTGGTAATTTAATTTTTTTTTAATTGATACGTATTTCAGTAATTTATGTTGTGGATATATATGTTAAATGGAATATTTTGGTTTCCTCATGATTTGATAATGAATTTTTATGTCTTCATTTTTTTTTTTTTGATTACTGTTATTATTTATTTTGCTTTTTGTTTCTTCCATGCTTTTATAGATTTTTGGTATTTATTTATTTCTTATGGTGAATGTTTAAATTTTTATTAATAATCTATTTGTTTTTTAGTTGTTTTGGTACGTAATACAAAAAATTATATTTGGATATATATGCTGAATGGAATTTTTTGGTTTCGTTATGATTTAATAATGAATTTGTATGTCTTCATTTTTTTGTTTGTTTTGATTATTGTTATTATTTTTTTCTTGAGAAATTTCAAAAAATACCACTTTTCAAATGACAATTTATAAAAATGCTACACTTTTGAAATCTTTGCATATAATTGTATACGGGCATGCTGAAATTAGATTCTTTAAAACTGTGCCTTTTCTCCATTTGTCAATTTCAAAATATATAGACCAAAGATACATGAAAGAAACCGACTTTTGGTCAGAACAACCCAAACCCAAGACATGAAACTAAGAATTTGAGATTTTCCTCTGAATTTTATGCAACATACTCTGATAAAATAAGTCATTCGATTCATGTTTGCTATAGATAGGGTCATAATATTTGAGTGGCGTGTAGTGGAGGAACGTGGTTCTATATATATATATATAGGATTGTCTGGTTGTGGCAATGATGGAGCCATAACGCCGAGATCGTGACTTTAGGCGTTAAGAGAGATAGAAGGGGGACAAAATTGAAGGATATGAACTGAAGTATGTGTGAGGGAGATGAATCGTGTTATCTGTTTGAATGCTCTGTAACAGTAAATTGAGAAATCGAAAGGGATTTGGTTGAGATTAGGGTTTTGTCGACCATTAATTATCCAATATAGTGAGGTTCCACATTAAAAAAAAAAATCAATCAAGCTCGAACGGACTGATCGAACCAACCAGTCGATCTTATTGTTTAGAGAACGTGCAATCAATGATAATGAAAAATTTGAGAAATAAACGGAGCTCACCAAAAGTACTATTGGTAAAGGAAAAGTGAGCCACATTAAGGACCGGTTCTTAAATTTTGGAGGTCCAATACAAAATAAAAAATTAAAGCCCTATAAAATATAAAAAACATATTATTTTCCCAAATAAAATACAATACCATACATGAAAGATTACCAAAGTTTATCGATTTTGGAATATAATTCACGAAAATAGAAATCAAATAGCAAAAACAATGAAAACAATCCACGAAACTTTTTGAAATCTTATTGATTTCTTGGGTTGAAGCATTTAGGAAAGATTAAGAATAATAGCTACTCACTAGAGGTGCGCATTCGGGTTTCGTGTCGGTTAATTCAGTTATCGGGTTTTCAGATTTATGAACATAATACCCATTCAGGTATTTTGAAATTTCGGTTTTGGTTCAGTTTTTGTCGAGTTTGGGTTGGTTTCAGTTTTATGTAAAAAACCCGAAAATCCCTGATTTTTTCTTGTTTGGATTCAGATATTTTTAGATTTTTTACCCAAAATACTCAAAATAACCCGAAATACTCATAGGTACCCGAATTTGTTTTTGGGATTTGGTTCGATTTGGTTATTGTTAACACTAATTACCCAAAAATAACAAAAAAAATTGTAAAAATCAAATAATATACCTAATTAAATTGATTATTTTTAGCCGAACATATCCATAATAACCGAATAGAACGAAAAAATTATAAAAATTGCCTATATGAACATACCCGACCTTAAATCTAAATATCTTTAGATTAATTTATTTTTTGGATACTTCGGATACCCGTTCAGTTCGGTTTTGGTTTTTCGGTTTTAGAAATATAATATCCACTCGGATATTTTAGAAACTCGAATTTGGTTCGAATAATTTTGAACCGGGTTTGGTTCGGTTTTTCAGTTTCAGATATTTTGCCTACCATTGCTACTCACTATGTAATTATATTTTTCTTTTTTTTCCACTTTGAAACAAATAAAAGGAAACTCATATTTATTATTATTGGTTTTTTTTTCCTATATACATGGACCCCACAAATTTTTTCTCCCACGGCAAAACTAATCCTCTATATAAAGAACAATTTTTGGGTTCACCCCTCTCTTATTCATCTCCTCTTAATTAACCAATCAAAATTTGTTTTGTAATCTAATTAAATAATTAATATTATATAAATTAAAAAGTAGATTAAATTATTAAAAATAATTAAGTTAAAATGTGTATTTTATATATATATATTACGAATGGTTATATATATGTCTACTTTTTACATTTTAGTCAAAATAAAGAGTGAGTTCAAAAAACATTTTAACATGTTTTTTCATTATTAATTTCTTTAAAAACTTAGGAGTATCAAACACTAATATGTGAACATAAACTCTCACAAACGAACGTAAAATATTGTATGATTTCAAGCACTCGATTTGACTAAACTTATAAATTTGAAAGGATACTATACCCTAGTATGAGAGCATAAACTCTCATAAACGAACGTACAATATGTATGATTTAAAACACTCTATTTGACTCATTTAGTGGATTTAAAGGAATAACAAACCCTAAGATGTCAGCTTAAACCCTTACAGACGAACGTAAAATATTGAATGATTTAAAACACTTTATTTGAATAATTTAGTAGACTTGAAGGGGGTAATAAACCCCAATATGGGAGCATAAAAAGTAGACATATATACAACCTATACAACCATTAATACTTTATGTAAAATACATATTTTTATTTAATTATTTTTAATAATTTAATCTAATTATTTTATTTAGATCATATTAATTTTTTAATTCGATTACATGATAAATTTTGATTGGTTAATTAAGAGATGGTGAATAAGAAAAATTCATTCCTAGGGGTGAACCCAAGAATTTTTAATATACTCTTTGTGTATCACAATAGATGATCTTTTAGAAAAATTTTTTTGTTTTAAATTAGATGATATTTTCAATTTTTAATGTAAAATTAATTGTGTTTTTGTAATTTTTGACTGTTTTAATTTTTGGCAACCAATTATTTGCTGCCATTCAACACAATATTAACTTTTTCTTTTTGAATTAAATTTTAAAAAACAAAAGAAATGAAAAATAAGTGCGTTCCATATTATGCATGGAACTCACAGACGCATGTAATAAAAAACACATCCAATGACGTGTGGTTTAGTCCGTTCCAATTATTATTTTTAACTAAAAAAATTGAAAAAATTATACAATTAAATTTTGTTACTTTACACACTTTATGTTTAGAAACTATTTTTTTTATAATTTAAATATTATAAAAATTTGATCAAACTTTAGTAACTATTACACATGCACCATACCAACCGCATTCATCCTATATGATGCGTTTCTACTATCCGCACCGCAGTTGAACCGCACCGTACCTCTTAAGCCGCTTGTTCCGCACCGCCTAATCCATTGTTCCCATTCAAAACCTAAGTAAAAAACTCATATGTGTTACTCAATAAGGATTTTAAATAACACATCAATTAAAGTAACCAACAAAAATATTTCAGTTAATTCTATATGTCATATTAGAAATCTATATAAATATATTTTTTTTGTCAACCAAACTATAAATTAAAAGATGTCACCGTAATTGGACATCCCATTAGGTGGATAGATGCTTACAAAAGAAAATTCAAAACATTTAATACGTGCTGAGCGGGCTAAACAACTGCTTCTAAATTAAAAGAGCGAAAAATTAAAGACAAAAAGAAGCAACGGAAACGACCATGTAATTTTCTGAACCTATCTATTAGGATGGAAAAAGCAGGTCATTCTTTAGGATTTCGGACGATGTCGACAGGGTCTGAATAATCTTTCTAAAAAACATGACAATCCAATCCATTTTCGATCATACATGACATTGCCCCAAGTAGGAAATCTCTATATATATACATTAATTTCTTAACATTAACTCACAATTACATATGATACTAATTTAAATCCAACTAAAATATAACATCTTAATATTTAAATGTTATATAACATAATGGTTTAACGATTAATCATTTATCGATGTTAATTACTTTATAAAAATTGTAATTATGTCTATTTAGATACCATATGTGATTGATCATACAAATATTTTATTTTATATCATTTAATTGTATTCATATTACTTTAATTAAAGTTGCGCTTTTGTTATACAAGTACAACTTTACAAAATCAAACATTAATGGCTGAAATTCAAAAATCGTCATTTTCACTTTTTTATTATTTCTTTGATTTTTTTTTTATTTAAGAAGATTTACATACTAACACGATATTTTTTTGGTTTGGTGAGTTCAAATAAGTTTGAGAGAACCATAATCTCAAACGTATTCGATTTACATTCAAAATGCTTATATTCAATCTAAGTGTCATGCATATTAAATTTTGTAAGATAAAATATATTTATCTATATGGAAGATATACCATTTGATATTTTTGGTTTTTAATTTCTTTCGTATATCATAAAAAAAATTATAATTTTTTTATTTTTAAATATTTTAATCTCACGTTTGACGCATGACAAAAATCTAGTATCACTATTAAAAAAAAATTATAATGGATCCACAAAAAGACGAAGCCCAATACATTTTTTTCGTAAGAATTTGTCCAGAACCGGGTCTAGCCACACTACTGGAATTTGAATCAAATTAACCTATTTAGACAAAATTGTTTCAAAACCTTGGTAACCTACTTTTTCTCCAATATAGACTTCATCGTCCATAACACAACTTTCATCACCGAGTGCAGTAGTGATAGGCATCTCCATCGTCCTTTCGCACCGAGTAGAAGAGTTTGGTCCCCCTCGCAGCATATCTGACCTATCTTTGAGGTTGTGTCCATCTCCTTCCAAGAATAATCAAGTTTACAGCGAATGCAAATTGATTATTGGGTGATTGTTGGGACACGTTTTGGTGCACTTCTTCTAGATTTAGGTTGGTCTTCCTTCCATGCAAAAATTTTACTTTCAGCCAGCTGTAGAATATCTAGAGTTCCACATCGGCACCTTGAAACACCCATTTATTCCTTGCTTCCAAATGAACCACATAAAGGATGAGAAATTTTCTTGATACACATCTTGGTTTCATGCCTTTAATTTCTCCAAAAATAAAAAAAAATCAAAGTTTGAGAAGACTGCATAAAATGTAATGAATCCAATATCCAAATGAATATAAGAGAGATTCCATGTGTTGTAACGCATTGAGGCGTTCAAATAACGCATGGCTAACCGTCTATTCTTCTACCCCACATTGCAAGCACATGGGTGAACATTTTTTCCACACTGATTTAGCCTCGAGGAAATGCCAATGAGCCTGATATAACTTGCCACAAAAAAATGTTTTATTTTAGAAGTGCATTTGAGTTCTCAAACATGTGCTTTTAAAGCCGTGAGGCTTGACTCTCGTAAAAATTTAGCATATTTGTAAAGCTCGTGAACTAAAAATTGGAAGTTTGGTTTATTTGTTTTGTTAAATGGATGGGTTAAAGTTTAGTTTTGGCGCAATCCCAATAAACCCACAATCCTATAGCCCATTTCATGTGGCTCACATTTCCCCAAAAAAAAAACCTAACTGTAGACTCTCTTTTTCTATTTAAAGGGAATGTTAAAGAGAGAGGGAGGTAGAGATTCTCATTCTAGCGAAACTCTGCTTTTTCCGACTTGAACTAGCCGCCACAACCACCAGGGATTTCATTCGTGTGCTCCGGTGACCGAAAAATCAGAGCAAGGAGGAGAAAAGGGAAGGTTTCACGAGCAGTGACTTTGCGGGGCATTTTCTGAGCAAACCGTTACGACCCATATGACAATCTTTATACGGTTAGATAGATCTCGGTTCGTAGTTTCTGGAGCATCTTTCCGATATCCAATCCGAGGTAATGCGCGTCCGCAATCTTCAGTTAAAGTTTGTCCTAAATCGTAGTTTTCCCTGGAAACCAGAACTCTCAGATTTACTCATGTTTCCAGTTTCACGGAGCTAACTTTGGAGGTTAGTTTCTGTTGATCTAGAGGGAATTAGAGAGCGGTTCCAAAGTCTTTGGAAAGGTTAAGCCGCAAGGAATATAGATCGGGTTTCAAAGTTCCGATCCGACGTAAACCCAGTGAGTTATTCATTTTTTTTCTGGCCAAGAAACACTTGTTAAGTCCAAAACCAAAAACTTTAATCTGATTTGAAATGCAAACGCAGTTTTGAAATGCGATTTCCGCAGACGCTAGTCACCCAGAACGCTGTTGCAGACTACCAGGATTAGCGTTTCAACCGCAACCGCTCGAAACGCTATTTTCAATTGCTATTTTTTTTGGATTCAGTTTTTGGATGCGATCGCTAATGTGAGTGCGTGACCATGACTTATCTGGGTAAAGAGACTGATAGGTTGCGATTGATTGTGTTGTTTGAATGGATTTCGTGCTTGTATTGGTGAATTTTGTGTAGGAAATCTATGTGACGTGTTCTGGAATCGATCCATGAGAGAATAGGTTCGATTATTTTACTCTGCGATGGTGCGCCGATTGACACATGAGCAGTGCATCGATCGACACACGAGCAGTGCATCGATTGACGTCGAGGTTGTGTGTCGATTGACGCACGATTTGTTGTGCTGATTCTCCTTTGATTATTCGTGTTGTGCATTGTTGTTTGCTCATCCTGGTATTGTTTCATTTTCTTATGCATGTATGTATAGCCGAGTAGATGGAATGACCGTCTCACTGAGTATTTGTGATAATACTCACGCATCTCTTTTAACAATGTGATGCAGGTAGAGACAAAGTGTGATCGTGGAATCGTGGCCGTGAAAAGGAGATGTTTTAGTGTCTCGTATTTGTTGCTTTGTGTTATCATTAGACTTGTTGGCTAGGTTGCCGGAATTGTTGAATTAGATTATTTGGAATTGCTTATGTTTAGTGATGAATTGTTTAATGGAGTTGTTGAGTTAATTTGTTATTGAATAGGATTGATTATTTTATGTGATTTCTGCTGGTTGTTGATTGTTGTCTTGATTGGATATTGAGAATTAGTATTTATAGGAATACTAATTCGAGTCCAATGTTAAAAACAAAAAAAAGGGTCGGGTTGTTTTAATATTTCTCCTCTACTAACATTTGTGATAGCCAATAACCTGATTTAACTGTATATCTACCTGATTTTGTGAAATGCCGAATTTTATACAATTCGATTTGAACATAGGGCAAATGTTAAGTGCTTTTATGAATTTATTATTTAAACTATACATATTTCTCCAAAAGGAAAAGGGATTTGAACCACATACTATGCTGCTTAAAAATTGACGACATCACTAATTTAAAACAAAATATGTCATATTAGTTCTGATTTATGAATTTCTATGTATATGTAAGGTACTTTAAGATCTGAAATTTTATTGTTTGATTTTGGATTATGCTATGTGCGTATAACTTTATAATAATATAAAAAATTACAATTCATCAAAACTATAAAAAAATTATAGTGGAAAAAAGAAGAAACGTTTTATATCTTTACTCGAATGC
Organism: Arabis hirsuta; assembly: GCA_964056655.1. Taxonomy (NCBI): domain Eukaryota; kingdom Viridiplantae; phylum Streptophyta; class Magnoliopsida; order Brassicales; family Brassicaceae; genus Arabis; species Arabis hirsuta. The sequence continues at coordinate 20,572,881 of OZ053308.1, forward strand.
TCCATGTATATTTAGAGTTATTTAAATCTACAATATTATTATCATAATTATAGAAAAAAACCATTTTGATGGAAAAAAAAAATTGTTGGTAAGAATGTAAATTTTTTTTTTGAATGTAAGTTGGATGGTTTATATATATAATGGGCGAGGCATATTATCGGCTAGGACTTTAGGTTTTGTAGTAGCTAATTTTTTATATTAGATTTTTAGTTTAGTTGATTCAATATATTTTTTGAAGAAATTTGCAAACATTTTTTAGTGATAACGCCATGTCAATACTATTTATGTGAGAGTGATAAATGTCGTGTCATGTCATAACTTTTTTTTAACAGTGATTGTGGAGATAACATATAAATATATTTTCAAAATTACTTCACAAATAATGTATATGTAAACTTTGGTTTGAAATAAGTATGTACATGCATATACATTTTGACGTTAACATTTTTCTTAAAAAAAAATTTCCGTAGACATGGAAACGCGAACATGTACTTTAAACTCATGTGGCTATGTTAAAAAAAAAATTTATTGGCTAAAAAATTGCCGTTGAAAATTTGGTAGTTTCTTATACGCGTGCGAAAATTTGGCACACTAAATTAATTTGCGGGAAGTTGAAATAGATTATTGTGAAGAGAAATATACGAAGTATTGAACCTAAATAATATTTGATGATGCAATATCTATAATAAAGAGATCCACCCTGCTTTGATACATTTTTAAGAATTTAATTATAATTCTATTGATAAAATTGTTTCATTTTTCAATATTAAACATAGCAGAGGAAACACAAGACAAACATTTCTTTACGAGTCTCACCACATACGCCCTATGTGATACCATTTTCCTTGTCTTCGTACCGTTCTTTGTCGCCTTGTTCCTTCCTCTTCTTCCTCCAAAACATTTCCGTTTGATACTTCGATCACCTGCATCCTCACCATCTTGACCTTCTCTTTTGTATTCATTCTCTTCTTTTCTTGAGAATGTATAGCTCCTAAGATATATTTGCCTGCAAGAGATGCTGTTCACCATGGCACTTCGTTGGCTACCGCCGTTGCTAATTGACCGTACGAACTCTACCTCGGCCACCGGCCATTTGTAGAGCTTAGCATAAGTAGTACCCGGGCAGACGCACACCGCTTCGCTATTGATGTTTAGACAATCATCTATGCATTTCGATACCATGATTGAATCTATCTACTATTTTGTTTGTTTGTGAACTTTGGATTTTGTTATATAAATTACTAAGGTGTATTGTTTGAGTATTAATGGATGTAGTAATGATAGATGAAATTTGTGACAATAATATCTCTATTTTTTATTTGGTAACTATTAGAGTTGACTGAAAAAGTAAGACTCAATAGGGTGACTTCAATAGTTCTTTCTTCTATTCATAACTAATATTCTTTATTAATAATCATAAAATAGTATAATAAAGGAAAGATTTGACTGACAAAAAAAAATGAAAAGGGAATATTTGACTGATTCTAAGAGAAGTATGTTTGGCTAATATTTTTATGCATACAAAAACTCGGTAGACGTTAATCTATCGAAATAGACCTAACTTTTAAAAAATAAATCAAAATTAATTGAAAACTAGTTTTCAATGTTACTAATGAATTTAATTATAAAATAAAATATATTATGTAAATTATAAATTATTATGTGGGAAAATATATATATTAATTGAAATCTCTATTGATAAAATTTCAAGTAGTTAAAACATTATTAGTTTTTAAAATTTACCTTCAAGCAAATATGTTGTTTGTATAACATATAAATATTCATATTAATGATACAAAATAATATCCTAGTATGTGAAACGATTATTTAATTAAATTATTTAAATAGGTTCAAATTTCTACGTTAACTCTAAATTGTAAATGATCCAATTTTGATATGTTTTATACATAATAATTTAGGTTAAACGAACAGCCAAAAATATATGATAATACTTTAATGCTTCATCAGTTATTTTTGTCTATCAAATTTGAAAAACTTTTAATGTTTCATCAGTTATTCTCGTCCACCAAATTCTATGTTACGAGACCGTCCCCATCCACACGCGTTACCAAATCAGTGGCGTAACTCAAACTTTCCTCTTGAAGCGGAGGGATTTCAACTCATTCCCCTAAGACTGGATTACCAACGAATGATTTGTCAATGTGACCCGTGTTCTCAATGCTGAATGCGTTGGTCCAAATCAATCCATTGGAAGAAGATATTAATGTGTAGTACGACTCTATCACCTCGAGCTGATGAAACGACGTGATGTAAGAAGCTAGAGATCTAGGAAGATCCCAAGTTTTGCATTTATAAAAGGCTAGAGCTTTTTAGGTAACATGAGAGACCACGGGAAAGAAGATGTCATGTGCAAAATGTCAAGAAAACAGAGTATGGAAAAGATTTTCTTGTATTTATTGTAGATGGCATCAAGGCTCTATATATATACAACGAGGATTACCTTAAATGACAATGTGCAGAATATAAACTTTCCTAACTTACATGGAGCTAAATATTCACAACTTATTATAATGTGATATGCAAGCATATCTCAATACCTCCCCTCAAGACGCAACGTAAAGATTATGAAAGCCCAACTTGAGAGAAAAAATTTCGAAATCTTGTCGACCGAGAGGCTTAGTCATAATGTCAGCGAGCTGCGACGTAGTAGGGACGTATCTTGTCGTTATCGTACCATCAACTATCTTGTCTCGAATAAAATGACACTCATTTTTTATGTGTTTTGTTCGTTCGTGGAACACGGGGTTGACGGTAAGGTGAATAGCGGACTGATTATCACAATGTAATGAGATTGGTTGATCATGAGATACTCCAAGAGAAAGAAGCAACCGTTTAATTCAGATGATTTCTTTCAATGTAACCGTCATTGCTCGATATTCAGCCTCCGTTGAAGATAGAGAAACCGTGTTTTGTTTCTTTGTCTTCCAAGATATTGGTGATTGGTCGAGCTGTGTGAACCAACTAGTCAAAGATCGTCTAGTAAGTGGACATCCCGCCCAATCAGAATCACACCAAGCAGGAAGCATGAGAGGAGAATCAGATCGTAAAAGGATTCCTTGGCCAGGATTACCTTTGAGATAACGAACAACACGTAAAGCGGCTTCCCAATGAGCTACTTTAGTTAGTTGCATGAATTGTGTTAAAACGTGAATGGAGTAAGCTAACTCAGGTCTGGTCACCGAGATAGATGATACGTCCTACCAGTCGGCGATAGCTAGCATGATCAGTTAAATCAACACCATCATCTAATGCCAATCGATGATTTTGTTCGAGAGGAAAACTAACCGGTTTGGCAGCAAGGAGCCCAACTTCTGCAACCACATCTAGAGCATATTTTCTCTGACATAAATAGATTCCCGAAGTATTCCTTGCAACTTCAATCCCAAGAAAATATTTTAAAACTACCAAGTCTTTCATTCTAAAACACAATCCAAGATAGTTTTTGAATGTTTGAACCGCTATATGTGAGCTCCCACTAATAATTAAATCATCAACTTATACTAAAACATAAATACGTGATCCATCTTTGTTGTAGATAAACAATGAAATATCAGCAGGAGACTGTTCAAAACCATAAGAAAGCAACACTGAATTCAACTTTGCAAACCAACAACGCGGGGCTTGTTTTAACCCGTAAAGCGATTTTCGAAGACGCAAAATTTTTGACTTGTTATCAGAATGAAAACCAGGAGGAAGACGCATATAAACTTCCTCATGTAAATCCCCATGTAGAAATGCATTGTGCACGTCCATTTGATACACTTCCCAATTCCAAGCAGCGGGGATTTCAAGAAAACAGCTTACTGTTGTCATTTTTGCAACAGGCGCAAACGTCTCGTCATAGTCATCGCCTTCGACTTGATTGTTCCCAAGAACAACAAGACGAGCTTTATAACGTTCAATTGTGCCGTCAGAGTTGTGTTTGATCCGATATACCCACTTACACCCAAGTGCCTTTTTGTCTTTGGGTAATGTTTCAACCGTCCAAGAGTCATTATCTTCTGGAGCAACAACTTCATCCTTCATTGCACACTTCCATACGTCATCAAGCATAGCATGGGAGTAGCTTTTCGGTTCAACATTACTGATGATCGCATTCAAATAGGCTTGGTGAGAGATTGAGAAACGATCACAACTAACAAAATCTGAAATTGGTTAGAACACAGTGGATTCTTCACAAGGCATCGTAATGACGCGATTAAGATATAGTCATTAAGTCTGATCGGAGTTACGCGTTGCCAGAGCCCTTGGCCAAGTTGTTCCGGAAATGCAAAAATCGGTGATTCAGCCGGTGGTGTGTCAATCGGTGGCTGTTCAGAGATAACCGAAGTCGTATTATTGTCAACAATAACCTCGTTAGTGGTCGGAGAGTCACTAATGATTTTGTCTGACACATCATGATTCACATGTGGAGTAACATCATGATTCACAGGTGGAATAACATCAACAAGAAACTCATCTTATTCAATCAAAGGAACCATAACAGAAGAAGATCTGCTATTGGTGAAGCAGAGATAGACTGAAACGGGAAATCATTTTCACAAAACAAAACATCACGAGAAACTAAAATTTTCTTCGAAACCGGATCATAAACTCTCCACCCTTTCTTCCGAATGGGTAACCAATGAAAATATATTTCAGACTTCGTGATGCGAATTTATCTCCACCGTGAGCTTTGTTATGAACATAGCATAGTGAACCAAACACTCGAAGATGATTAAGTGGCGGAGGACGATCATAAAGCATTTCAAATGACGCGCCATTGAGTACACTTAATGGAGTTCTATTGATTAGATAACCCACTATTAACGCACAATGTCCCCAAAACTCAATGGGAAAGTGTGCTTGAAACCGAAGAGCATGGGCAACGTTGAGGATATGCCGATGCTTGCGCTCCACACGCCCATTCTGTTGGGGAGTGGCAACACACGAAGTTTCGTGTATGATTCCTTTGCTTTGAAAGAAATTCGATAAACATATAAATTCGGAGCCATTGTCGCTTCTAATGGTTCAAATTTTCTTATCAAATTGGTGCTCAATAAGTGCTACAAATGTTTTTAAAGACGATGGAGCCTCAAGTTTCGATGGTAAGAGATAAATCCAGATTGTTCACGAGTAGTCATCCAGAATAGTGAGAAAGTATCTAGAGCCACACATGGCAGGAGTGCGATATGGGCCCCAAAGATCAATGTGAACTAGTTGAAAAGCATCGGTAGTTTTTATTATTGCTTAAAGGAAAACCATCGCGAGTTTGCTTTGCTCGAATACAAATCTCAGAACCTTTGCTATCAAAATCATCTAAACCAAAAAAAACAGAAATAGGTAGCTTCGATACAACTTTAGAAGATGGATGTCCTAAACGCTTATGCGACACACTTGGAGACACCTTATCACCATGCTCCATCGCACCAGCAAACTCCATTCCTCTAAAGAAGTATAATCCATTTGATTGTTCACTCGCTCCAATCAGGATCCTCGTGGTGCGGTCCTGAACAACACACAGCTTGTTAGTGATTTGGAAAACACAACCACTATCACGTGTTAACTGAGAAACTGAAATTAGATGACATCTCAAACCATCGACGAAAAACACATTCTGCAAGCACAAGCGACTGCCTAATTTCACTGTTCCTTGTTGCCTTGAAACACTAAACCGTCCATCAGACAATTTTATCATAACCAGTGTCATACTACTTATATCAGTCAAGTAGTCAATGCTTCCAGTCATGTGATTGGAAGCTCTTGTGTCATAAATCCAAGTTTCGTAGAAGGATTTACCTAAGAGACGTGGTTATCCTTCCACATTGCGTTCGGCTAACATTACGATCAATCCTTTCCATTGTGCATCCGTGAGCCCACTCAAGCCAACACGATCTTCCTCTCCAATGACAGCATGAGCAGCGTGACTTGTGCTTGGAGCTGTTGTTACGGCATGAGCAGAGCTTGGAGCTCTATTTCGAGATCCCGCCGAGACACGTTCTGGAATTGGGGTCTTAGAGTCACGGTTTCAGGGACGATCTCCCCACCAAGACGGATATCCAATGGTGCGAAAGCATTGCTCGGCGACATGCCCTGTTCTACCACAGCTTTTGCACACACCAGTCGCGGCTCGAGTCTTGTCATTCGGAGGACCGTGATTGCGAGACACCATTTGAGCTACAAAGTTTACCTCATCGATGCGGCTGTCTGGACCAACAGCCACCATTCTGCTGTCTTCATCTTGAGTCAGTGTGAGATACATGTCATCAAGTGTCGGAAATGGTACTCAAGAGATCAAAGCAGAACAAAGTTGTGTATATGAGTCATCAAGTCCTCGAATAAACTCCTACACTCAATCTTCTTCGCGCTCCTTTGCGGGTTCAGCACCAATATTACATGTGCAATGACCACACTTGCACACCTAGAGACGTCGATAATTGTTTAGCATCGACCACAATTGAGTCATGGACCCGTAATATACTTCAATAGATCTTCCGTTCTGTCGAGCCATTGCCAAATCAGCCTTGATTTTTTCAATCTTGGCTCCATTCTTCACCGAGAAGCGTTTCTGAATATGCTCCCACAAGTCTTTGTCGATATCCACTGTTTGCAAAGTGGTTCGCAGCGATGGATCCATGGTAAGTTTGATCCATGAAACCACCAAAGCGTTGTTACAACGCCAATCTTCCAGATCCGCAGAGTCATCAGCAGGCTATGGAATTATCCCATCTACGAAACAAAACTTCTTCCGAGCCATCAGCGAGAGACGTAGATTCGCTGACCACTCATCATAGTTTGATCCACGAAGAAGAGGCTGTGAAATAACACAACCAGGGTTGTCACTTGGGGACAGATCGTATGGAGAGATGGTTCATCGGGATGTTGCCATCGTCTCTTGACTCACACCCGCCATAATTGATTTGTCGGAGAAAGTCATCGTGCCGAAAAGAGGATCGAATTAGGGTTTAGAATTTTGGAATTCCCTAAAAATGCTCTGATGCCATGTTGAGAAAAAAGAGTATGGAAAATGTTCTTGTATTTATTATAGATGGCCTCAAGGCTCTATATATATACAACGAGGATTGTCTTAAACGACAATGTGCAGAATATAAACTTTCCCAACTTACATGGAGCTAAATATTCACAGCTTATTATAACGTGATATGCAAGCATATCTCAAAACAAAAAGACAATTGAAACAACTCAACCCGTAAATTTAAAAAATTTCTCTTTGGATTATTATTATCACAAATAATAATCTTCAACGGGTCAACATAAGCGATACGGAAACAATAAATGATTAAACCAAACATAACATTCAGTAAATCCCATACTTTACAAAATCTCTAACCAATTCCAAATTCAAATACACAAGTCAATAACCAACCAACAAGTTCCATAATTACTAACACTCTAGCAATTCTAACACAACGTCCATGAAACCGAGACACTAGATCATCTCCTCTTCCCGGCCATGATTCTACGATCACACTTTGTCTTTACCTGCATCACATGACAAAAAGAGATGTGTGAGTATTATCACATATACTCAGTGAGACGGTCATCCCGTCTACATGTTATACACTTAGGCATAAGAATCAATACAATACTAGGGTGAATACAGAACACGCAAAGCACGAACAATCACACAAGTTCGCCTCAACTAGACATGCGTTGATCGACATAACCACCATGTGTCGATCGATACATCACCAGTATGTCGATCGACACGCAACCCCGGTGTCGATCGCTGCGTCGATCGACGCAACAATATAAAATCCAGGATCGAACCTATCCTCTCATGGATCGATCCTGGATCGAATTATATCGATCTCTGCACGCAATCAAACACGAATACACACCAAAACGACACAGTAATCGCATTTTATCAACCCTTTACCCATATAAACCTACGGTCACGCACTCACCTCGATTCTGGAAGGAAAAGAATGAAGAAAACCCGAAGAACGCGAATAACACGGTCTCCAAATCCACAAATCCTCACTCAAACACCTGAACAAGCCTCCAGAGATCAAGAACAACCCAGAAATCTCCTTCACTCTCACAATCACCCAAAATCTTCCAAAATCCTCTGATTCTCTCTGTTTTATGCTCCAGAACAGCTAAAACTCGGCCAACTCGTCTGTTCTACCTTTTATAACCCAACCCTAGGGTTCTTTAAACCGATCCGCCAAACCGAACAATTGAAATCAAACCGATTTGGTTCAATTCGACTTGCATCGATCGACGCAAACCACCTGCGTCGATCGACGCACGACCAAAATCCACAGAAATTGGTTCGCGGTCGTTACAACAATGAGATGGCAGAAATAAGCCGAAGATTTCCATCGTTTCCTTACAAATTTGACCCTCGCGAGAGATCTTAGAGGAAACTTTACCAATATCACCTCAAGTAAGTTATCTACAGCTATGTTACACGCATCCACCACAATTCCTACAGTGTCCCTTTTTCTTTTCAAAGACAATGAGGATACATTCTTTCTACCGGACTTGATGTGTTTTCCTTTAGTTAGACCACCAAACTAAATAAATAACAATCTATTTCAGTCAATTAAAAATCTAGCGAAGTCAAGTTAAAAAAAAGGAGGTTAATTATGAAAATTTCCCTAAAACCTCTTTATCTATCAACGACTACAATATTTTTTATATGACACTATGACAACTCTCCATTTATACATGACAATGCCCCTGATATTCGCTCGTTGTTTTCCTCAATTTTTGTGTCACTATGAATAGGTTATGATATAATAAAGCATAAATAACATTTGTATACGTTTACACTTAAAAGATATTGAAATAAATAATATTTGTATATGTTTTGATCATTTTAACACATAATAACATCAAAACTTATGACATTAAGAGTAATCACAGTTTGACTAAACGAGTTGTAAGAAGATTTTCCCGGGGATCCTCTTTCTTATGGAGACTAAACGCGATCGACATTTTATTCAGGACTTGCAATCACAGTTTGACTATGATTTTCTTTTTACTGTTGACTCATGTGGTCTTAGTGGCGGTTTAGCACTTTTGGCTAAGTCTGAGTTTAAATTTCAAATTCTCTTTTCCTATAAAAAATATTATCAATGTAATGGCCACCATTCATGGTAATAAAGTATTTCTCAATTTTGTTTATAGGGAACCTGTTATTTTAAATCATACGGATCTTTGGGAATGGTTGACACGTATTAGCACTACACGCACGGGCCCTAGGTTTATGACAGGTGATTTTAACAAAATTACGGGCCATCATGAGAAAACAGGTGGGCGCAGGAGGCTGGAGAACTCTTTTTTGGATTTTAACCTAATGCGACAAAGCTGTGGGATGATCGATTTCCCATATTTGGGGAACTGTCTCTCTTGGGTCGGGCGCCGGGGCAAAAATGTCATTCGCTGTCGCCTCGACCGGTCGATAGGGAATGAGGATTGGTATGAGATTTTTTCTCATACACAAATGGAATACCTTAGGTTTTGGGGATCGGACCACCGCCCAATGCTCACACATATCAATTCTAGGCGTATGGTGGGATCTCAGAAGTTTCATTTTGACAAACGGTGGATTTCCAAACCAAATTTTAAACAGATAGTCCAACAGGGTTGGGCTATGAGCCGAAATAGAAGCATGCCATGGGTAGGAGAACGAATCGTCAATTGCCGCAAGGCAATTTCACGTTGGAGGAAGCAAGACCTATGTCTCACATCGAAAGCGATTGAAAACTTGAAAAAGAGACTAGAAGAAGCACAGAGCATGAACTCATTCTCCATTGAGGAGATTGGTTCCTTTCAAGACCAATTGCGAACGGCGCTGATGGATGAGGAAATTAGAGTCGTCAACTTTGGTATCAGGTCGAAGACCAAAATACCAAATACTTCCAGGCTTCCACCAAGCAACGGAGAGCATGTAATAAGATTACGGGGATCATGCAAGTTACTGGCGAATGGACCAAAAAAGAGGAGGAGATTGAGGCCACGACGCTGGAATACTTCCACACTATCTTCTCCTCCTCTCCTATATCTGACTTGGAGTCATCCCTAGCCCATCTGGGATGCCTAGTCACGACAGAGATGAATGCCTCTCTGACCCGTGCAGTATGAGCGTAGGAGGTTAAGGCGGCGGTTTTTTCAATACACCCCGAAAAGGCCCCAGGCCCGAATGGATGACAGCTCTATTTTACTAGAAGTTTTGGCATATTATTGGACCTCAGGTGGTTACCATGGTACAAGAATTTTTTGATACCAGCACCCTCGATCCCAAATGTAATGAGGTTAATATATGCTTAATCCCTAAATTTGAGAGACCTCAGGTGGTTACCATGGTACAAGAATTTTTTGATACCAGCACCCTCGATCCCAAATGTAATGAGGTTAATATATGTTTAATCCCTAAATCTGAGAGACCTCGGATGATGAAAGAATTTTGACCGATTAGTCTGTGTAATGTTAGTTATAAGATTATCTCAAAGGTGCTCTAATCTTAGAGACCCAGTCGGCTTTTGTTGCAGGGAGACAGATTACGGATAATATCCTTATGGCCCAGGAAGTTTTTCATGCCCTACAGACCAATAATATTGGCAAAAGGAACGTATGGCAATCAAGACAGATATGAGCAAAGCGTATGACAGGGTGGAATGGCGTTTTCTGGCAGCTCTTATGCAGAAAATGGGTTTCGATGATAAATGGATCTCCTGGATCATGGCTTGTGTGAACTCGGTGACATACCGTGTCCTGTTAAATGGTGACCCTAAAGGAGGGATTACTCCGTCCCGGGGGCTATGCCAAGGGGATCCGCTATCGCTATATCTTTTCATACTCTACACGGAAGTGCTAATTGCTAATCTTCGGAGAGCTGAGACCTCGGGGCGCATCTCTGGTATTAGGGTGGCCCCGATGTCCCCTACATTATCCCATCTCTTTTTTGCAGATGATAGATTATTTTTTTGCAAAGCTACGACACAGCAATGTGATGGTATTCTGGAAGTCCTTCGAATATACGGAAATGCTTCGGGGCAATGTATCGATTTCGACAAGTCAGCGATCACTTTTGGTAAGGATGTCCCCGAGGATCTCCGTATGGAGTTAAAGCTAAGACTTAATATCCCCACTGAGGGCGGAGCCGGCAAATACCTGGGTATCCCGGAGCAACTACAAGGGTCTAAAGCAGAGATTTTTGCTTATGTTCTAACTAGAAGAGGCAAGGAGGTTATGATTAAGTCGGTGGCGCAGGCTCTCCCGACATATGTGATGTCTAGCTTTCTACTACCCAAGAGCGTACATAGAAAGTTGGCGAGTGCAATAGCGGATTTCTGGTGGAGGAGTACTCAAAACTCAAAAGGGATGCACTGGATTGCTTGGCAGAAATTGTGTCTCCCTAAACACGAAGGGCGCATTGGTTTCAAGTCTTTCGAAGAGTTCAATCAGACCTTATTGGCCAAACAACTCTGGCGACTCCACCAATACCCCAACTCCCTAGTTGTGCGGGTCCTCAAGGGGAAGTATTTCAGATACTCGCACCCCTTTCAAGCCAAGAAGGCATCTCGTCCATCTCTATGGATGACAAAGTTTATGGAATGCGAAACCCTTAATTGACCACGGTATGCGACGCACAATCGGCAACGGGGCTAGTACGTGGATTTGGATCGATAAGTGAAGTCTTGATAAGGTCCCCCTCCCAGCAAGGGGTGAACGACGGGGAACTCCGGGTACATCGCCAAAATTGAACCTCAGAGTTGTCGACTTGATTAATGAAGATTCCCACACTTGGAATATCCGTGCTTTGGCTCACCCCGGCGGATATCCTGATAATCATGTCGTTGATCCCATCCCGAATGGGTACACCAGATGGATACTATTGGCATTTCACTAACTCTAGTACATACACGGTACAGTCAGGGTATGAAGTGGCATGAGAAAATCTAGAGGAGGATGTCCGGTTTATAACACAACTCCCGTCCTTAAACCCACTGAGAACAATGGTGTGGAAAGCGCAACTACGAATAAAATCCGGCACTTTTTATGGCAAGCTCTCTTGGGAGCGGTAGCAGTTAATGAACGCCTAGCGTATCGACATCTCCAACAGGACCGGTTTTGCCCGAAGTGTGGAGATGTGGACGAAACTATTAACCATGTCCTCTTTACGTGCCCCCCCCTCCCCCGGCTAGGCAATGTTGGGCACTGTCACAAATCCCACACAACATTTCGTCCTTCCCGTCCGATAATCTTTGGTGCAATTTTAATTTTCTACTATCCATAGTACCTAACCAAGAGGAGTTTGAGAAATATGTGAGATGTTACCCTTGGATAATCTGGTATCTCTGGAAAGCACGTAACGATAAAGTGTTTAGGAACCTCGACCGGACACCTCCAGATATCCTAGACCTTGCCAGAAAGGAGGCTGCAGCTTGGTTTTTAGCAAATAAGAAGGCGACAGATGAGGTAAATGGAGCACAGCATCCTACGTTTCCGGTGCGGCCAATGGCCCTCTTTACTTGCTTTAGTGATTGATCCTGGAAAGAGGGTGACCACACGAGTGGACTTGGCTGGACACTTCAACTGCAGGATGGGGAGTTAGACCTCCTAGGATTACGAAGAGTGAACAGGGGGATCTCTCCGATGCACACAGAGCTGCTTAGTCTATTGTGGGCCCTTCAGAGTTTGCTCCGGAAAAGACGATTTTGTACGATGTTTGCCACGAACTCCCAAGAGTTAACTGCAATGATACGAGACTCGGACAACTGGCCGCGATTCAGAACCGAATTGGAGAAATACAAGGCACTCCGAACGTGGTTCTCTGACTTTATTTTACAGTATTGCCCCAGGAAACAGAATGAAAAGGCTGACATACTGATCCGGACCGCTCGACATCGAAACTTAGTTTTCTCTTATGTTAGCACGTCTACTCCACCTTGGTTTCCAGATACGACTGTGTTTGGCGAATCAAGGAATTATACGTCTCGTGAGTAAAAAAAAAAACTAATGACATTAACATATGTTTGATAATAAGTATTCAATTTTATTATATTTATGTATATAACATATGTTTGATAATATATGTTCATTAGTTTTGATATTGTTATGTGTAAAAATGATCAAAACATATACAAATGTTATTTATTTCATTATCTTTAGTATAAATATCTCATTATATCTTAATTAAGCTTTATATTTTTTTGATTAGCTTTATAAAAATGATCAAAACATTAAGTATTTGTATTTTTGTTTGCTTAAATTATTTTGTGGTTTGCTCATATTTTACTTATAAAAAATTATTGCCATTTTATTTAAATTAGAAAAATCTGTTAAAATTAAAGTAGAAAAATATGTGATTTATATGCTTTGTCACTAAACAAAAATAAACCATGATTTTGCTTATATGATTTATCATGATGAACTCATGTTTTGCTTATATTAGATATGTGTCATGTTATTAATTTTGATTTATTATGCATCAAAACTACAATTAAAATAAATAAATATAGATTAAAACATTTTTAATCTCAAGTAGTCTTTAATGTTAATAAAATTGTTTTGTTTTAGTAGATCCTAGATAGAGAGAGAAATTCCTTACTCCCTCCGTACAATTCCGTGTGACATGAACAAAATGTGTTCCTTGTAGTTAGAACCGAAAAAAAAATCATATATATGAAAGAAGAATAAATCCTCTCCAGTTGAGTGACACATCAGCAATCAGAATTCCGACACGTGTCGAATGTCTTCTCTGCCGATTCGAGTCCTGAAACTTCTTCCGTTTCACAGCTTCTGATCTTCTTCTTGCTTCTTAGATTGCACTGTTTTATCTCTACCTTAAATTTTTTCTAACTTTATATCACTAATAGTCAACAAGCATTGGACCGCAACCCTAAATCCTATGCATCTTCCGTAACAAATCTAACAACGAAGCCTTCCAACGAAACATGTGTTCACCAAGTCTACGAGTGTATCAAAAGCGTGACGAGACAGGGATCGTCAGTGATTGGGTCTGAATTTCGTGGGTAATTCAACTCGGAAAAGAGGTTTGTTATTTTTATTGAATTTTCAGTATGGTCATAGGCAATTAAGCCTTACAAATTTAATTTCCGTGATAATAATCTTGCCGAGGAAGGTGGATGCGCTGATGGAGGGAGATTTGGTTTCCTTGATTGCGTGCTCGATTTGTCTTAAGACCGTGGCCTAAACGGGCGATTAAGCGTGGGATAAGTTTTCGTTTGCTCCACATTTCTCTTATAACCATCAAGAGATCTACCTTTGTTTCATTCGATTGGATAAATATGGACATACTTCATTTCCATTCCTCTCGCGAATTTGTTCACCAATGTATGTGTTCCTCACCAATCCATAATCCTTTTTGTCTTTGTTTTAAGATTGCATCTCAAATTGTAGTTGTACTATTAAATATAGATATCGTTCCGTTGCATACTTGCAATACCGTTTTTCGTTTAACACAAAAATATTTCTACAACACTTATCTGTACTTGAAACGATCCGACCCAAAAATTTAAAATTTTTCCCTTTCGGATTACTATCATCACAGATAATAATCCTCAATTGGGCTAAACACCAAGCCATGCGGAAACAATTAGATAAATAATAACAAACCAGACAATAACCAAATGAACCAATTCAACTAATCCCATACTTAATTGAATTCTAGACCGTTCAATTCCATAACAATTCAATTCCAAACCAACCACCAACAATATCAATTTCCAGAATCTACTATCAACCTAGCGATTCTACAATACAGCCATGAAATACGAGATTCTAGATCATCTCCTCTTCCCGGTCAGGATTCCACGATCACATTTTCTCTTTACCTGCAAGACATGGCAAAAAGAGTTGCGTGAGTACTATCATAAATACTCAGCGACACGGTCATCCCATCTACATGCTATTTATACATAAGCATAAACAATAAATAAAATACCAGGATGAGCATACACAAGCATTCACGAAACAAGCAACTACGAACCAAAACAGGAACTCTATGTCGATCGACACAACCTCTAGGTGTCGATCGACAGACTCCACTATGTCGATTGACACACCACCATGGTGTTGATTGACAGGATGCCCCGTGTCGATCGACACACCACCATGGTGTCGATCGACATCGCAGAACCCAGAATCGAGCATATCCTCTCATGGCTCGAATCCATCACGATTTTTCGAGTCTCCTGCACGATTTCAATCACAAAACACACAAAATCCACCAAGCAATCGCATTCTATCCATTCCTTACACCTATGTAAGCCTACAATCACGCACTCACCTCGATTTTGGTTTGAAACGACGAAGAACGCGATGAACACCCGAAGAACAGCCTCTGATTCCGTTTCCCCAGAACCGGAATCACCCATCAACGAATCCTCCTCGTTTCCACTAATAACCCACGCAATCACAAGCTAAAAGAACCGAGAATTCAAGGAAATCAACAATGATTCTTTCACAAAACTCAATCCCTTCAAGAACACTATCTTTTCTCTCAATCTTTCTGATTTTCGGCCAAAAAGAGAGACAACCACGACTGTTCACGCTTAAAAACCAAATCCTAGGTTCCCTAAACTGGCCTGCCAAACCGGACAATTAAACCGAATCTGCCGGTCTAATTTTAACCCCGTGTCGATCGACACACCAACCCGTGTCGATCGACACACCACCAAGAATCCGACTTCTCAAAAGTCAAAACACCCGTGTTGATCGACATACACGCCTGTGTCGATCGACACACCCAACCAAAATCCACTTTTTGGTTCACGGGCGTTACAATTCTCCTCCACTAACACGGATTCGACCTCGAATCACGCAACTCTGTCTCACTAAGGTTAATACCCCTGCCTAAAACCCGACCAGATTCTCCCGGAAACATCAACGATGCAACGCTCCCTGGTCCGGATTAGGGCTGCCCGGTTGATCGCCCAACAATCAAACAAGAACATGCACGACCAACCGTTGACCCCAAATTGGACCAAATGATCGCACAACAATCAAACAAGAATATGTACGACCAACGGCGCTACATATGTTACCAGGTTGTCCGAACGAAGTTCTAAACATCAGCAAAAACCTTAGACTCGACATCCACATCCACTCTCCTGACCCTCGGTCAGCACTACTCGAGATCACACCTGATCCCCGAGCTCTACTAGGCTCATACTAGCCACATTGCACCGTCTCACCATGGCTGAAATCCTGACCCAACCCGGTCAGCTCCACTCCCGATCCCCGAAGTTCATCCAGTCTCATGCTTACAACCACATTACAGATACTATTGCTCATACTCATATCTATATACAACACTCTCCTCTCAGGATCGTCACCCTTTGAGCTCTCGAAGTATATCATACCCCACCACCTTCAGGACCGCCGTCCATCCAGCTCTCGGCATGCTCCAGCCCCTCTCACTCTCAAGACACACAGTCCGTTGAGCTCGGCTGCAGAGGAATCACACATCCCCTGGAGAGGTTTCGGCCCCTCAAAGTATATGCAAGGGAACCACTTTACCCCGGAGAGAATATCACTATCCCCTCAAATATACCCAGGAGACCCACTATCCCCTGGGGCAATCACTCTGTAACATGCATCTTAGGCACCTGTCGGCTGAAATCACCTCTCGTGGTCATCCGAAACAACCCAATCACAAGGGTGTTTCACAAAGTCCCTAGAAAAGACAATCCTAACTCACATAAAACCTCTTTTCCAGACTCTCCCTAGGAAATAGACAGGTTCTAACGCGCATAGAGCTTCCATTTCCAGCCGTTCCTGGAACATGTACTATCTCATTTCTAGTCACTCCTAGAACATTAGCAATCTCATTTCCAGCCACTCCTTGAACATGAACAATCTCATTTCCAGCCACTCCTGGAACATGAACGATCTCATCTCCAGCCACTCCTGGACACATGAACAAGTTCAAAGCCGCATAGAACTTCTATTCCTAGCCATCCTAGCCGATAAGCAAGCTCTAACTCGCATAGAACTTCTACTGCTAGACCTCCACATGACCTACCATTCATCACACTCCATGACATCACTAGTCATCCCATAAGAACACACGTCCTAAACACACATTTAATAAGGCAAACTCATCTTATTAAATCTCCAATGTAGAATCGTTACAACAACAACCGAAATACAAAACATCACAACATCGCAACATGCTAATACAGACTCTGAAAACCAGAAAAAGAAACTTAAGCCACCGCTTCCTTCTCGAACCACTTCGAGCACTTCCTCTTCATTGACGCTTCTCGTTCTCAAGTCTCCTCCTCAATACCGTCACAGTCCCACACGACTCTCACCAACGGTATACTCTTCCGGCGCAGAACCTTGACTCTCCTTTCGAGAATCCTCACAGGCATCGCTACCAACGTCATGTTGGGCTGAAGATCCTCCAGAATCCTAGCCAACACATCCTCAGATTCATGTAGACACTTCTGCAGCATCGAAACATGGAAGACTTTGTGAAAAGCCTTCATGCTCTGAGGTAACTCCAACCGATAATCCACCAGTCCGACCCGCTCCACCACCTTGAACGTACCCATAAACTTCGGACTCAACTTGTTCTCCGAAATGGATCTATTAGGACCCCTCAACATCGCTGCCTTAAGATACACCCGATCTCCCAGCTCAAACTCCAGCTCCTTCCGTCTCCTATCGGCGTAACTCTTCTGCCGATCCCGAGCCTCTCTCATGTTCAGCCTCCATATCTCGCTCCTGATCTGAAGCCACTCTCTTCCGACTCAACGCATTCGCAACCAGATTAGCCTTACCCGGTACCCAATCTCCAGATCATAGTCTGCAACTAACTCCATCCAGCGCCTCTGTTCTGGTTCAGCTCTGGCTGAGTGAAGAAATACTTCAGACTCTTGTGGTCTGTGAATACCTGCACCTTCCCGCCATACAGATAAGACCTCCAAATCTTAAGTGCAAAAATCACCGCAGCCAACTCCAGATCATGGGTAGGGTAATTGCACTAATGCTTCCTCAACTGTCTCGAAGCATACACAATAACCTTCCCCTGCTGCATCAACACACACCCCAGACCAACTTCTGACGCATCCGTATACACCACATACGGCTCACCCGGCTCAGGTAACGCTAAAACCGGTGTACTAGTCAGCATCTCCTTCAGCTTCCCGAAACTCTCCTCGCAAGCTGAAAACCACACAAACGGAACATCCTTCCCTGTCAGCTTCGTCATCGACTGTGCTATACTCGCAAACCCCTTGACGAACCTCCGGTAATAACCTGCCAACCCAAGAAAACTCCTGATCTCGGTGGCACTCCTCGGTCTAGGCCAACCTCTGATAGCCTCAATCTTAGCCGGATCTACAGAAACCCCCTCTGCAGACACAACGTGGCCAAAAAAGCTCATCTCTCGCTGCCAGAAACTGCACTTACTCAACTTCGCATACAGCTTCTGCTCCCGCAGCTTCTCCAGTACTAACCTCAAATGCACTTCGTGTTCCTCCGGACTCCTCGAATATACCAGAATATCATCTATGAAAATGATCACGAACACATCCATATACTCCTGGAATACCCCATTCATCAACCGCATGAACGCTGCTGGCGCATTCGTCAAACCAAACGGCATCACCACAAACTCATAATGCCCGTACCTAATCCGAAAGCCGTTTTCCTGACATCCGCCTCATTAATCGGAATCTGATGGTAACCCGAAGCCAAATTAATCTTGGAGAACCAAGTAGCCCCTCGCAACTGATCCAACAACTCATCAATACGCGGCAGAGGATACATGTTCTTTACAGTGACTCGGTTAAGCCCCCGATAATTGATGCACAAGCGGAAACTCCCATCCTTCTTCTTCACAAACAACACCGGTGCTCCCCACGGTGAAACACTAGGCCGGATGAAACCCTTACCCAACAGATCATCCCGCTGCTTCTTCAGCTTTGCCATCTCTGCTGGAGCCATACGGTAAAGCGTCTTGGATATAGGCGTCGTCCCGGGTTCCAACTCAATCATAAATGGATCCGACCGCGACGGTGGCAATCCCAACAACGACTAAAAAACATCCTAGAATTCCCGAACAACCTGAATATCCCCAACTGCAACCTCTCTAATAGTCTCCGGCATCACTATCGTCGCCAGATATGCCTTACAGCCCTTCTCAATCAACTGTTCGACCTATATCGTTGAAATCACGAGACTCCCGGAAGTCGATCTCACACCCTGATACACCAACCTTCCTGTCTCTCGCTCGAACACAACACGTCCTCGATGACAATCCAGATGGACTCTGTACCGATCCAACCAATCTATACCCAAGATAACATCGTACAGCTCCACCGGACTAATGACCAGGTCTGCTGGCATCGACTCTCCCGCCACCAGAATGTCCACACCACGAGCCCGCCCGAAAGTAGCTAACGTCTTTTCACCAGCAACCTTAACTACTCCCGTCTGCTCTCCGGAATCGCTCCGGATCCCACTACCCTCCGCACACTCTGGAGTAATAAAGCTATTCGTAGCTCTCGAATCAAACAACACGTGGGACTCACATCCGCCCACAACTAAGGTCCCTGCACAACCCCATGTGCTTAAGACCCGACACTCTAACGCAGACTCACAATTTTTTTCAACAGACTGAATTCAAACAACACAAGAATTCAAAGAAAATATCATGTCTGGAATTTAACTGTGATCGGTCTGGCGCTAGAGCCGCCCGCCTCTGCCGATGTGTACACTCGCGGCACCGCTGCAATCTGTGCCAAGGGCTGGACCGCCAATGGCTGCACTACCGCTACCGCCATCTGCTGCAGCTTAGGGCACTTGGGCTTGATATGCCCCAGCTCCTGCAGTGATAGCATACCTGAGCCGCCCGCTCCTCTCTCCTCTTCGAATAGTCTGCCACCTTGTGGCCCGTGCCACCGCACCCGTAGCATCCCGAACCACTCTGACCTCTCTGGCTGGCTCCTGAAGTGCTCTCCCACTTCCTCTTCTGACCCTGCGTAGGCTTGCCGCCCCGGCCCGAAACCGCCTGCTGCTGAGATCTCCTCTGCTGCTGCTGCTGCTGCACCGGTGGACTAAACACCACAACCTGCTCTCTGAGGTCCTCCTCAATCGCCGCAGCAGTCTCAATCAGCTCCGCCCTCGTGGCGAACTTACTCGCCCTGCAGCGAGTCCTCAAGTTAGCTCGAAGTCCCCCGAGGAACCTCCTCACCTGGGCCTGCTCGCCCTCCATGCCCCTACCAGCATGCACCAGGAGTTGACTGAACTCTAAATCGAACTCCCTCACAGTCTGATCCCCCTGAGTCAGGTTCAGAAACCTCGACTCCATCCGGTCCATCGCCTCCTGCGGGAAATACTTGGCATTAAACTCAGCCAAGAAATCCTCCCAGACTATCTCGGCCTGCACTCTCCTGGCCTCGACGCCTTTCCACCAGAAATACGCGTCACGATCCAGATAATGAACCGCTAGGTCCACTCGGTATCCCTCTGGACACCTGATAGAGCAAAAGTTCCGCTCCAATCTCCGCTGCCACTCATCGGCCTCCTAAGGCTTGGCACCACCCGAGAAAAACCCGGTGCCAATCCTCTGCAACTGCTCCATCATCCTCAGGTAGGATGGGAGCTCCTCTGCAACCGCCGCACCCGGCTGCACACCAGCCACTCCCGGCTGAACCCCAGCCAATACTGCCTGCACACCAGCCCCACCTGGCTGAACTCCCGGAGCCTGACCTAGAGCTGGTACCCCACCTGGTAACCGCTCCAAAATCAACTGTAGCAAACCCTCCAAACGATCATCTCGGTCTTGGGCCACACCTACGGGAGCACCCCCACCCGGGCCCCCCGCACCACCAGCTACCTCGGGACCCACACTTGTCCCAGCAGCCCTCACGCTGGCACCCGTAGCAGTCTCACCCACAGACCCCTCCTGAAACGCCTGCGAGTCTGCCACCTGCTCCTGCGTGGTCTCCTGGGCCACACTCGCGGCATCAAACTCAACCTGCAGTCTTCGCCCGCGCCCACCACGACCACCTCGGCCTCCTCGGCCTCCACGGCCCCCATGACCTCTGCCTCTAGCACCTCTAGCCATCACTCTGCACTCACCAGCAGATTACTAAGTACTAGAACAACAGAAAATCAAACAAACACATACCGTGGAATCTGATTGAAGGCTCGGAAGAGATGATCTAGGACTCCATACCCACACAACAATCAATCAATTATCACTCAATCAATCAATTGCACCCGCCCTAGAACCATAAGGGCTCTGATACCAAAATGAAACGACCCGACCCAAAAATTTAAAAAATTTCCCCTTCGGATTACTATCATCACAGATAATAATCCTCAATTGAGCCAAACACCAAGCCATGCGTAAATAATTAGATAAATAATAACAAACCAGACAATAACCAAATGAACCAATTCAACTAATCTCATACTTAATTGAATTCTAAACCGTTCAATTCCATAACAATTTAATTCCAAACCAACCACCAACAATATCAATTTCCAGAATCTACTAGCAACCTAGCGATCCTATAATACATCCATGAAATACGAGACTCTAGATCATCTCCTCTTCCCGGCCAGGATTCCACGATCACATTTTCTCTTTACCTGCAACACATGGCAAAAAGAGTTGCGTGAGTATTATCATAAATACTTAGCGACGTGGTCATCCCGTCTACAGGCTATTTATACATAAGCATAAACAATAAATAAAATACCAGGATGAGCATACACAAGCATTCACGAAACAAGCAACTACGAACCAAAACAGGAACTCTATGTCGATCGACACAACCTCTAAGTGTCGATCGACAGACTCCACTGTGTCGATCGACAGGATGCCCTGTGTCGATCGACACGACATCGCAGAACCCAGAATCGAGTCTATCCTCTCATGGCTCGAATCCATCGCTATTAATCGAGTCTCCTGCACGATTTCAATCACAAAACACACAAAATCCACCAAGCAATCGCATTCGATCCATTCCTTACACCTATGTAAGCTTACGATCACGCACTCACCTCGATTTTGGTTTGAAACGACGAAGAACGCGATGAACACCCGAAGAACAGTCTCTGATTCCGTTTCCCCAGAACCGGAATCACCCAGCAACGAATCCTCCTCGTTTCCACTAATCACCCACGCAATCACAAGCTAAAAGAACCGAGAATTCAAGGAAATCAACAATGATTTCTTCACAAAACTCAATCCCTTCAAGAACACTCTCTTTTCTCTCAATCTTTCTGATTTTCGGCCAAAAAGAAAGACAACCGCGACTGTTCACGCTTAAATACCAAACCCTAGGTTCCCTAAACCGGCCCGCCAAACCGGACAATTAAACCAAACCTGCCGGTCTGATTTCACTAATGGCCACTCGTTTAAAACAAAAAATTTTAGTACATATGTTGATCTTACGATGTAACACTTAATTCATAGGCTTAATAAACCAATTTGTTTGCTACTTGATTACAATTTTGTGGCCTATATTTGAAGAAAAAAGAGTCAAATAGTAATCAAATAGTGTAATCTTGTCAATTATGTTAGAAACGAGCCAAATCTATGGAACAAAAAACAATAATTAAATTTATAATTTTTTGAAATTTTATTTAGGTCAAACATGTTAAAAATTTTATTTAATAATTTAAATAAATAAATTATCGGGGTGGCTGATCTATTATACTTTTGTATGTAACATTTGTATGTAACAGCCAAATTAATTTCTGTTAAAATATATTTACTGTTAAATATATCATATTGTGTACATTTATCTTATTTTGTAACTTTTTAGTTTAAATATTTTTCTTTAAGAACCTCAATTGCAAAATAGGGTGTGTGTGCATACAAATTTTTTCACAAGAAATAACAACACAATGTTTTTGTTTAGATCAATTGCCTTTCACAATGAAAATGTTATGTGTATGTGGTTTTTATTTGTTAGAAAAGAGGCTTTAATTGTAAAACATTTATAATTATATTAGGATCCGCGTTGATACGCGGATAAGCAAATTAAAAATTATTGATATAAATATTTAAGTTTTAGTTACAACCTACTAAATTACAAACATATATTGAAATACTGTTTAAATATGAGTTTTAAATTAGTATAGATCAATTTATATTTTAATTCTCATGTCACAATTCATAGCATGCAGATCTATATATATAAAAATAAGTGAACAAAATATTCTTACCAATTATAAATATATATTAATTAGGGACAATTTCAAAAATGTCACTTTGGTGTGCCACTTTGCAAAAATGCCACATTGGGTTATCCATTTGCAAAAATGCCACTAATTATAGATTTTTAAAGCCTAAATCTTGAAATTCAAAAGCCTAAAAATTGTTTTGACCCCTCACAAACCCTAAACCGTAATACAACATAGTTAACCCAAATATAAATAATATAATGAATAAATAATTTTGAAAAATTGGCATTTTTGCAAAGATTTTGAAAATGTGGCATTTTTTTAAAGTGGCACTTCAAAAGTTATTTTTCAATCTATTAATTATGTGATAAAATCACAAAAACAATTCAAATATTGTAGAGTTAAATAAAAAAAATCATGTAAATAATTCCATAAAACCTATATAATATTTTAAAAATAGTTTTATCAGGCATCACATATACATGACTGATAAATGTATACCATTTATGTCATTCATTTATTTCTCATAGAGATCTATACTTGTCAAACCTTGAACTCTCTTGGATTTTAATAGCAAATATATTATTAATATTTTTTACCTATATAAATTTTCATTTTATAGATTTTTTTTAACATTGAAAAATACCAATACCATCATCATAAGTAGAAGATCTTCATTTTCTTTGTGATATTCTATAGCTATGTTGACAAAATAATTATACTTATAATTATATGTTTCTTTGGTATGTTTGTGCATATTTTTTTATTTCAACCAATCATTTCATTAAAATAAATTTCATCCATTGGTTACCCAATTTGGAGTTGTATTGCATACATAAAAAAATTCAATCATCTTCGAACAGGATGATCGGACCAAATAGTCGCCTTACTATTATATAATATATTTTTTAATCTTAAATTGTGTTTATCTGAAACTTTAATATTGAGGTTTTCATAGTCTTTTTAATTTTTTTTTTGTTTTCAATTTATACGAGATCTTTTGTTTTATCATTCACAATATTATATTTCTTAATTGAATTTTTTACTTTCTCTCCACTCTTTATTTTTTACGGTTTATTCTCTCTTGACTTATTTTTATAATTAGTTTGAATCATGGGGCAATTATAAAAATACCACTTTTTGTGTGCACATTTGCAAAAATGCCACTTAGGGGTGTTAATTGGCAAAAATGCCACTAATTATAAATTTATAAAACCTATATCTTAAAATTCTAAACCTTAAAAATGTTTTGACCCCTAAACCCCCCTAAACCCTCAAAACTAAACCCTATTAGAACATAGTTAGCCCAAACATAAATAATATAAAGAAAAAATAATTTTCAAAAAGTGGCATTTTTGCAAAGGTTTCAAAAATGTGGCATTTTTGTAAAGTGGCATTTTTTGAAATTTCTCTTGAATCATTAGACTTTTTTTATTTACTTAGTTTGCACTATTAGAATTTTTTTTTCTAATTGTTTAGACTATAGGAAAATTTTACTTTTTGTAATTTGGTTTGTTACTTGACAATTATTTTCTCTGTTTTCCATTTTTATTTTTACTTTTTTTTAATTAGTTTTAGGGACAATTGCAAAAATACCACTTTTGGTGTACCATTTTTCAAAAATGCCACAATAGATTGTCTATTTACAAAAATGCCACTAATTATGGATTTTTAAAGCTTAAATCTTAAAATTTTAAACTCCAGAAAATGTTTTGATCCCTAACAAACCCTAAACCCTCAAAACTTAACCCTAATACAACATAGTTACCCCAAACATAAATACTATAATGAATAAATAATTTTGAAAAGTGTCATGTTTGCAAAAAATTTAAAATGTGGTATTTTTAAAAAAGTGGCACTTCAAAAGTGGTATTTTTCAAAAAATTTCTTAATTTTATGTGTTAACACATGTCATCATCTGATTAATATTAGTCATATGTCGCGATCTGGTGAGTTATAATTTTGCTTACGTGTCATGATCTTATCGCGCGTTTCCTCTTTTATATAATAAGATTTGAACGATAACGTTATATATTTATATAGTATATGATTTTTATCTAAAAAAATACTTTTGAATAACACATAATTCTATAACTTTGCATTTGTTATTACAAAAAGATATATTTATATCACTTTTTCCGAATAAGATTGTAACTTTATTATAGTTCCGCTAAAAGTATCATTGTTTCATTTTAATATTTTTGTGATCAATATTTTTCGATACAATTGTGGTCGCTTAAAATTTAAGTAAAAACCTTATTTCCTAACACTTATAAGATTTTTTCGTTATATGTTTTGCTTTTTTCTTAATTTTACTAATTTATTTATTTTATAATATTAATAATGTAGAATTTCGTATTTATTAAAGTAGAAATGTAAAATTTACTTTACTCTTGACTATGTGTATATTGCAAAACTAATGAAACAATATTAAAACATTAATTATTTGAAATCATTAATTGTAAATTGTTAATTTTAGTGATGATGTGTATGTCATAGATGAAGAGAAAACTTTGCTATTATATATATACCTCATGTATATACACGGGTTCATATATAAGTGGGAAAAAGGGTGTTACAAGTTGTTGATTCTTGAGGCACATGGTGGAGGCTTCTCTTGTCATTTGGAATCAATAAGACGTAAGACATGCTATAACAAATGGGCAAATGATGTTTGTACCATGGCAGAGAGGTGTGTTGTGCAACATGGCAGAGGATGTAAAGTCATTTCAAACATGGACTTCATACTCATTTACATGTTCCAATACAGCCTTTGGATGATGTCACTATGAATTTCTTTGTTGGATTTGATGAGTTCCTCAGACTAATAGCTGAACCGGAGCTCCATCAAACATGTCACTCAAGCTACCTAGGATTCGACCAGGATACATGTGCTTTTCAAGAAGTACATCGAGGCAACCCGAAAGAGTTAAAAAAATAGATAAACTTGTTCCAGAGATTTGACTCATCAAAGCTTCACCAAGAAGTGGAACCAGATCAATAGGAGCTCGACCAAACCGGAATCAAATATACAAAACCGGTGATTCCAGACTACCTATTCGCCGCTATCGCAGACCTATGTTCCTTATTCGATGCGTTCCGGCTCAACCACGAAGATTCAAAGAATGAGAAAACCTGTAACACATTCTCTTTTTACCAAGAGCACGCCTCGAAGTGAGATAAAAAAATTTGGGTTCAAACGAAAAAGTTATTCAGTTTTCAAATCGTGAAGTTACTCGAATTGGACATACACACGTTGTTTCGAGGATTCCGACCTAAAACTAGAGGTAATTGAGAAACAAAAAGACTTGCTATGGAATCTTTATCCAACATAGACTAATTGAGAGTTGGATTCGCTAATAACAGTTTCTGTTTGGAAGTTATTCAATTTCTAAATTATAGGATCCTAGGATTTTCTTATTTGGAACCTTCCAGATTTGGGCGACTTCAAACGTATATTTGGTGACCAAGAGACATTCTCCATCAACTAGGTGCTTTAAAGGACGTCATTATAAATCCACCAAAACGTAGAGGGTCAGTTGGGATCACTCAAAACACCACTTGCCTTATTTGGACCCAAGTGCATTCAACACATTCACACTTGGTGCTTTATCTCTCCAACGGATCTTTCTTCTAAGATGCTGCGGTTTGGATACATTTTCAATGATTCTAGACGCCCCAAGACATCACAACGTCATGCCCAAGCTTTCAAGATAGAAAGAGACTCTAAATAGGATTTGGCCAGATTTCACATTAAATTTCCAACGGCTAGTTTTTCTTTTAATTTTGCTATTTGATTTCTTATTTTTGGCTAAGAGAACATTGTGTAAGAGCTCTATATAAAGCTCAGATTGTTTCATGTAAAAAACCACCATTCATCATATATTTTAATAAAGTATTTTTGTTCTCTTTTAGAGACCGAGTTATTGAGAGATTTTTTTGTTCTTTAGAAACTAAGTGTGAGATTCACTTCCTTTCTATTGAAGTTGCGAAGTAAGTTTGTTTATGAGATGCAAACATCGTTTCTCGGTCACTTAATCAACCCCTTCACCATCTCATCTAGACCTTTGTTGCACCTTCCGCGAGTTTAGATTTGAAATCTATTGATCATTGCGTGATCGTAAGTTGGAATGATTCTAATTTTATATTAGGATTGCCAAGAACATAGAGGAAAAAAGATTTTATCATTGTTCTGGTTGATCGGTTCACTAAGCTGGCATTTTTATACCTTGCCACAAGACGAATGATGTAAGCCACGTTGATAGTTTGTACTTTAAAGAGGTTGTGCATTTTCAAGGAGTTTTAGAGACCCTTGTTTCTAATCGAGATTCAAATGTTATGAGCTATTTTTAGAAGACTTTGTAGAGATTACTTGGTACTAAGCTGCTTTTTATTACTTCTTGTCATCTACAAACAGATGACCAAATGAAGATAACATATGAAAGTTTGAAAATGCTTTTGAAGTATTTAATTAAGAAGAACTTAAAAGAATGAGATCCGAAGTTGGCTCAAGAGGAGTTTGCTTACAATCAATCCAAATCTCCATCACATAAAGTTTCAAAGATACTAGGCCAATATCCGTGCATACGCGCGGGTTTTACTTTTTCAGTTTATGTGTTTTATCAATTTTATAAAACAAAAAATGATAACCACACAATGGCATGAAAATAGTGTAGACCAATAAAAAGAATGTCAATGGAGATAACAATATGGTGTAATATACTTAGGCATTACATAGGCACATACTAATTAATTATCCCAAAAAGGATACAATACAAGAACATAGATCATATTTGTGGAGATATAGAGCTTATGTTAGATATAGATGTTTGCAAAAACGTGGAACCTAAAAGATAATGAAAGGATTCAAGAAATGGTCTAGTGAACTATCTCAAACAAATGGATCTTAACAACCTAATCAAAAGGAGATTCAAAGAACTACACAACCAAAGATAACTTCTTTCGTTACAATGAAGAGAGAAAAGAGGCAGAATCAAATATAAACCAATTGATTATGTTCTAAATAAAACACGTTCTCGTGTTAACAAAGAGATGGAAAAATACAGTTTTTTCATATGCATGTTCCGAATGATCTTAACCATACACACCCGAAATCGCCTACGAAAAATTATATTGGCTTTATTCCTCTTACAGGCAAATAAACAATTTTACGATTCTCCTCTCTTCGACTTTTCTTCCTCTCATATTTTCTCAGATCTGCTAGTTTTCCGGCCGGCGATCTCCCGGTCCGGCTGTAAATATTTTCTTTTTCCTTTTCTTTATGTTAAATACTGTTAGATCTCGGTTGTCCGGGTTGATCCGGGTTTGTTTCCGACTTTGTTCGGATTCGTTTTGTCCTTCGGATCTTGGTCGGATTTTGCTTTTGTAATAATGGATAAATCTGACTTTGTTTTCGGGTTTTTCTTCCGGAATAGTCCGGTTCTCGCTCTCTCGTTTTCGAGAGATTAGATCTCTCCCTATGTGCTTTATTTTGCCAAATTTCTCTGATTTCTTCAAATTTTCTTTGGATCCACCTTTAATTTTTGTGGAGTAATATCTTCGTCGCGTTTGGCTCATGTTATTGAGCACTTTATATACTACATCAATTCATGGGTGTAGCGGTGATGGAGCTTCCAAGGAATTATCGGTGTATTCGAAGAAATTTGGGGCAGATTCTCTTAAATCCGGTGAAATTTGGCTACTCAATGACGGGACTTGAGATCGACAGTGGGATAAAGGATTATCATCACTCGCAGTTGTTTGATGAAGGATGCTTAGCGTACAGTGGTGGCCGTTTATCATTCGGTAGCTCTGGGTCTTGCTAAATCTGAGTTTAATCTTGTTAATTAATAGTTGATTTAGCATATTTGGGCTGTAATCCTTTGTTTATCCTTCTATAATATGTCTTTAAATGAATGAATATCGTTACCGACAAAAAAAAACAATTTTACGAACAATAATATTCAAATCTCTAAGTGAAAAAGCAAAAAAAATGCTTTTCTTTTACATATGTGTGTCATTATAGAGCTGACTTTATCATTTAAAGAAACATCTAAAGCCAAGAAACCACTATATGCAGCCTCGGTGTCCCATGAGTAAACATTCACTTATATTTCTGCTACTCGTTAGATGAGTATTTGTAATAGGACTCGAGTTGCTGCTGCTTCATCTGTGCTGGATTTAAAAAGCATGTTTCTGCAGCATTGGAGAGTCTTAAACCATGTTTGGATATATTAGGGCCTGGCTGAGTTGCAGAACGGATTCCATTGCAAGACATCAGATTTTGAATGGACACCACTCTGTGGGATTTCCATTCAGAATACATCGTCTGGCCAATTTTGAAGACGATTGTGAGCAATGGCTTGCGTTTGACCATTCTTTTTCATCAATACACCATATGTCATTTGTATGCAGAAACATTCTCCAGACAAACAGATAAAAAAGCAAAACCATAAACATCTGTACCCAAATGTCGAACATACAATCAGAATATAGCATTATATATAAGTAATAATCATTCTTTTTTTAAACTACAAACTTACACCCAAGCATTCCATTGTTTGGTAGTAATATTTACCATGCAAAGGAGAATGCCCTTGCCGTGATTCAGAGAAAAACATGATTCTGAAACAACAAGCATTACAAATAGATGAGGTGAATATGGTAAATCCATAACAAATTGAAGTAGAGAAGTTTTTGTGTCCTGGATCGACTGGAAACCATGCATATCAGCTGAATCCACTTTGAAAGAGCCAACTCAAGGGCCTTTAGGCCAATACCTTTTGACGAAGCACCACACATTAATGTAACATTTTTTTTTTACTTTTCTGAGAGAGACGAAAACCTGAGAAGGAAAACAATAAACCAGTGTCATCCAACTCAACGACTTTTGCATACCCTTGATTAAGAAAGTGAAACTTTGCTTCTCCATTCTTCAATGTAATTCTGCAGAATGATATGGATCAATAATGGATCCAAATTCTTAGCAGCATTATCAAGCACTTCAAAAACATTGAATTTCTGCATTGTGATCATTTGTATGAGTAATAAATCATCAAGATTCTCCTCATGTACATGATGTTACCCATCTTCTATATTCACATACACCCAAAAAGATAGCTCCAGGGGTTTACTAACCTTGAAACACATCAATTTTTGCTGCAAGAGGAAAATAATGAAGATTTCCCATGTGCAGATGGTCCTAATAGCTAAGGCATACTTCAAAAATAGCAGAATATAGTAATTGCTACTTTCAATCTGCAATCTTTCGTTTACCTCTTTGGTTTGATCACCCCGTTGATGTGTTTTGTAGCTTTGATTATTCTCAAGCTGCTTAAGAGATGTCACAAGAAAGAGCTGCAAGTTTAATTTTATTATTTTCTGCAAAATTGACACACATATAGAGCATCTTAATCATGAAAATCAGTGTTGGGCCAGGACCTGCGGCCCAAGCGATTTAGAGGCCCGATAAGCCTATAAAGCCCAACTCATACTCTAACCATGGTATAGTCAAGCAAGGGTCAGATTTGGCAACTATAGTTAGATAAACCTAGAATTGTACCCTCAACATTCCACTATAAATAGGGGGATGATGTGACAATTCAGTGGACATTTTTTCCTGAGGAGAGGACAAGGGACCAGAAATATTCTTTCGGACTCTGACTCTCTAGAAGGACATTCAGCAAAAACTTCCAACGACCAAAACAACTAAAAAGATACTCCTTACAATAGCCCACGACGACCTAAAGAGCTCGAGGCCTGTCCGATCTATTGTTTCTCTTTTAATTCTTAGGCGATTTGACAATCCGGGATCTGTCCGGACTATCGATTCCAGTCTACTCTGTAACATTTCATAGCCCGCAAACTCGTTTCCTAATACACGATATTCTCCGACCTCTTATCTTATATAAATTCATTGTTCCAATTTCAGGCTACAACAATCAAGAAAATGCATGCCGTTTTTAATTAGATGAGTTTTATTACTCATTCTCTATTTACTGGGCTGACATGTGTGCCGTTTCACCAACTTTACGCCATTGCTCTCTTAAAGAAAAGTGGATTGCAAGGCGTTTCTTTCAATCTCTAGTCCAGTAAGAAAAAGTAAGCTTCGCAAGCGCTAATCAAAATCACAAAACGCAACCGCAAGTATTTATAACAAAACACAACATTACATCGGAAACGCCAAAGGGAAATACGAATCGTTCTAAAATTCCAGAAGATAATCGCTACAAGCAGTCCTAAAAATACCCAAAAAAAACCTAAAACCCTAGCCGCCGAATCCGTAGAGAGTCCTTCCTTGCCTCTTGAGAGCGTAAACCACATCCATGGCGGTCACCGTCTTCCTTCGTGCGTGCTCTGTGTAAGTGACGGCGTCGCGAATAACGTTCTCCAAGAAGATCTTGAGTACGCCACGTGTCTCCTCGTAGATCAGACCGCTGATACGCTTGACTCCTCCTCTACGAGCCAATCTCCGAATCGCCGGCTTGGTGATTCCTTGGATGTTGTCTCTCAGTACCTTCCTGTGTCGCTTCGCTCCTCCCTTTCCCAAACCCTTCCCTCCCTTTCCTCGACCTGACATTTTCCCAGTGAACTTAAATTTTCTCGAGAAAACAAATAGATTGCAAGATTGATTTGGATTGAGGATCCCAACGGCAGAGGAGGTGATTTATATTGCGAGACGAGACCCTTTTAATCTGAGCCCTCAGATCTCTGAGTAGATCTAACGGCTACAGGTATCGATCCAGGTGAACTATAAGATGACACGTTGGCCGTTGATTTATTTTAATCGACGGTTTATATTATCGATCCGCGTGATGTCTGCAAGTGAAAGTTTATCAGTTTTCATGAAGCGCCACACGAATAGGGAAAGTAGCGCCAATTTTTTTACCGCTTTTTATTGAAGGGAAACTATTTATCTTTTTTATTTTCATTTTCCTTCACCGCTATTTCTTGAAAGTTGAAACTTTACTAACGAAAATACAAATCAATCATATGAACAAAACCTTGAGAATTTTCCTTACAACATCCACTGATTCACATATATATTTTCAGAAGCAAGACACTCTTTAAGTTTGAAAACGATTTCAGACATGTTTGGTCGTTTGGCCGAAGAAGGATTTGCGCATGACATTGCCACTTTAAGAGCTCTCCAGACAGAGTTTGGCTCGTACTTCCCTTCAAGTTTAGGATCCACGAGCTGACTAGTATCTCCTTTATTAGTCACAAAGGTCACCCATTCTGCTATGTTAGGATTTTCACGAGTTTGATCAATTACTCGTTGGTTTGTGATAATCTCTAGTAGTAAGATCCCAAAGCTATAGATATCACTCTTCTCGGACAATTCACTTGTTAAGTAATATCTGTGAAGGCAAAAAAAGATGGAGTGTGATTCATATGTATTGTACAATCCTTTAACAACTTCAAACGAGTGAAAACATACTCAACCATGCATGGTCAGTCGCCAAATATACTTACTCAGGATCAAGGTATCCCAAAGTACCAGCAACTACGGTTGAAAATTGAGATTGATCGCCTCCAACTTGGAAAGACCTCGAAAGCCCAAAATCTGCAAGTTTGGCCTTGAACTCTTCATCCAATAATATATTCGTACTTTTGACATCCCTGTGCACCATTGCTGGCTTGCATCCGATATGCAAGTATTCTAGTCCTAATGCAGCGTCGATGGCTATTTGTAGTCGAGTACTCCAGCTCAAAACAGAGCCACCGTTTTTTCCTGCATGACATGATAATAATAATTATATACTTAAGCTGCATAAGATTACTAGAGGATGAAATAAAAATGTTCATGGTTTAATTGTTATTTATTTTTTTTGCAGTTGGTAATCACTCAAATAGGCTTCTAAGTTATACATGTTCACCTGATAGATGTTGATGTAACTCTCCATTGGACATGTATTCATAGATGAGAGAAAAGTGATCATTTTCATCGCAATACCCGACAAGACTTAACAAATTTATGTGGTGAACCCTCAAAAGAAGTTCGACCTGGTCAATAATGTATAAAATACACACAAAACAAATTGGTTGAATAATATATAGATAAAGTTTTACGGAGATTGAAAGGAAATCATACCTCTGCCTTGAATTCCTTATAACCTTGTGCTGATGTTTGAGAAAGTAGTTTGACGGCTACTTGCTCTGAACCATTTAGGTTGCCATGATAAACAGTGCCAAACCCTCCTTCACCAAGAGGTTGTTGCAAGTTGTTAGTCATTTGTATAACTTCTGAATAAGTAAACCTTCTCTGTTTTGTCTTTATCCACGGTTCTGACTTCTTCCCTGTATGTAAAGCATATGTATGTACGTATATAAATAAATAACTATATAGTTTTTCGAATTAGAGAGTCTATTTCAAATATCTTCCATACTTGATGACAGTTTTTTTATGACCACAAAAAGGAGAATCATCACGACAACAATAGCAGCCATGGAAGCAACCGGTGCAACAATTGTCGCTGGAAATTTCTTCTTTGGTTTTTCTATGCATGCACTGGATAGACAAAGAACTTTGTTTCCAAGGACACTACAAAAGAGACAATTTAGAATTCGTAAGATAGAATGAATTTGAAGTTGGATAATGAATACTTATAGAGTAAAACCATGTGAGAATCTTACTATAACTTTAGCCCTTCCCTTTCTCTATCGCGAAGAGCTTGAGGAATTGAACCGTTAAGATTGTTCCCGCTCAAGTTTCTGTCGAAACAGAGGAAAATTCATACGTACAAAAATCTGGTTCGTGTGAACGTGATTTGTAAATAATTTTAGCAACATTATTACATGACCAACAATGATTTCATAGTGGCTAGAAACTCAGGCACCATTCCACTCAACGTGTTATTCGACAAATCCTTGGAATGAGAAAAAAAATTAACCATTATTTGCTTTGAGTCCATATACTATATCACACATCTGTATAAAAAACCATATATCTCTAATTACTCAACAACGATCTTACATACAAACTTTCTAGATGAGTCAGATTTTGAATGTCAGATACTATTGTCCCAGTCACGCCACTTGAAGACAAGTTTCTGGTTATAAAAGAACACATTTAAAGTATAGATTATGTAGAAACGATTTAGTAGTAATTTCCAAAATCTGTGTGAAAGACAAATATAGATCTTACAAAGAATTATTTTCGGTGGCATTGACATATCTGTGATGTTACAGTTTAATCCATCCCACAAGAACTGCTTGGGGACACATGGATCTCCTTGCCAACTGATTCTACTCAATCTATAAGTAGATTTGATGTTCTTGATAGCAACCACTAAAAAAAAATCATCAATGCGACAAAAAATAATGTATTAGATTTCATAAATGTGTTTGAATAATCTTTTAGAAAAAAAAAAATATAATCTCTTTTTATACCTTCACTTTCATTTGTCTGAGGTTGGGGAAGTTCCAGAACTGAGTAAACTTCAAAAGCATTTAGTAGAGGTGGAAGTGTCGATCTTTGGGTTTTTATGAACTGCATACGACATTTACCTCCTATGCATTCCTTCAGAATTGTGGTAAGCATAGTCTCTATTTCTAGAAATTTAGGACTAATAGCTTTACTATTAATTGTTTCTCCATTCAATACACAGTTAAATTCTCTAGTTTCATTGCAATTTATGACTTGGATCTCAGAGAAGTATCTGTACAAGTAAATTTGATCATCAGGATTCTCCAAACTCCAATTTATCGTTAGTGGTGCATCAAGATTTGTAGGTATCGAGGCCACCTTAAGCACAGTTTGCGGTGGATCATAGCCATTTTTGTTGGACACATTTGCAGTTGTCGAAATTTGTGTCCATTCAGATTGAAAATACGGAATCCATGTACGATCATAAACATCTTTCGGGTACCTGTCACAACTCACAATCTTTCTCTTACTATTGATTACTAAAAAGTATAATGAGTAAAACTCTAAAGTATGTATGCTTCAACATTTTAATGTGTATATATATATACTAGTTATGGGTTGAAGTTGAATACGTACCGAAGATTAACGGTGGAATTGCTAAGATACACACGAGCGTAAAGTTTGAGGGAACCAGATTTAGCAATGTAAGTACCTTTCGTCAGTGCCGGATTAACCTTTTATATTATCCCAATCAAAATTTAAAATTATGCCCGTGTACATAATTTATCAAGATCACAAAACAGTATAAAAAACAACTTAAATTTTCATTAAAAAAAATCAAATTTCATAGTCTACTAAAAAAACAACGATATTAAGAACACGTATTTTTGAAATATAGATCTTCTTGCATTTTTTCCTGCAAAATCATCCATTGGACTCCTGTAGTCAAGTCTTTCAATCATAGCTGTCTCAATTGATAACATAGCCAACCCATTTAACCTTTCCTGTGACATGGTAGACCGCAGATAATTCTTTATCAGCTTCAACTTCGAAAAACTTCTTTCAGCTGTGGCAACTGACACCGGAATGGTCAACAATATGCGATAAGCAATTTCTGTGTTTTGATAACAATCCTCCATTTTTTTCAAAAAGTCAAGCACT
The DNA here is from genome assembly GCA_964056655.1 of Arabis hirsuta. NCBI lineage: Eukaryota > Viridiplantae > Streptophyta > Magnoliopsida > Brassicales > Brassicaceae > Arabis > Arabis hirsuta. The sequence goes on from OZ053308.1 coordinate 20,608,561, forward strand.
TCAATAGGCTTTTGAACTTCTTCGGGTATTGATTTTCGAAGAATTTTTAGCTCCAGAAACAAATCGTCACCAACTATGTCTGAATGAGTACCATTCCGTAAAGAAGCTTCCAGATTCAAACATGATGCTCTCAATGTATCATCACTTGCATCTGTTAGCTTTTTTAAATCAAACAAAAATCCAAAAAAAATTTCATACCTTTGGAATTGTTCAAATTTGGACTCAAGGGAAACTAAAGTTTGATCCATGAGTGTGTTAAAGTAATCAATCCTGAAGCTCTCCTCTGGTGATAATAACACATTTTCATCAATCTCTGGGTCTTCATCATAGTGTTTTTTCCTTCTAATGATACGCTTTTGTTTCACAGGAAATTCAGCTTCAATCTCCATATCAGCTGCAATTTGCCTAGCCTTTGCCTTTGCTTCCTCAAAACCAGTCTTCCGATATTTAAAAAAAAAAGACACAAGCCCTTTCAGATGTTGAATTGCAGCATCGATATCAATGTTTTCTGATTGTAGACTCTTGCTTACTATGTTGACAACAAAAAGAAGGTCATACCAAACAACCATACCAAACAAGAACTCGAAACCTCCAATTCCATGTGTTTCACTTAAAGTAAGGGACTCAGCACTACTTCGCGTTGCTGGGTCTTCAGTACTTTCAGCCAAGCAAAGTAATGCTTCTCTGATTTCTGAAGCTTGAAACCGTATTGCTTTGACACTTTCAACATGACTTTCCCAACGTGTTTGAGACAAAGACTTAAGGGTTAGTCCTTTAACCATCTCTGTCAATATGTCCCACCTGTTTGTTGAAGAAAAAAATAAGCAATATATTCGTTGAACAATTCCAAAGAAAGACACAGCTTTTGGGGAAAAAGATGCTATATCGCATAACACCAGATTAAGACTGTGACAACCGCATGGTGTAAAGAATGCCCTTGGATTGATTTCTAGCAACCTCTTTTGAACTCCTTTATTCTTTCCTTTCATATTAGATCCGTTGTCATAGCCCTGTCCTCTCACATCACCAATGTCTAACTATAGCTCAACTAACACATCTTGGAGCAAAGCAAAAAGCCCTTCTCCTGATTTATCTTTGACAATCAAAAATGTCAAAAAGAATTCCTCAACCTTGGTTGACATCGTAGAAACATCCACACATCTCATAACCAAAATCATTTGCTCTTTGTGACTGATATCTGGAGTACAACCAAGAATTATGGAGAAATACTTCGAATCACGGATCTTATGTATGATCATAACTTCGATCTCCTTAGCAAGCATCTCAACATTTCATTCTGAATCCTGTGACTGAGATAATGCGTATAGATTTCCTTTTTCTCAATTCGTCTAACATGCTCTCTCATCACTGCATTAAACTCTACAATCATCTCATTAAGACCCAAAAAATTTCCATTATTCGCTTCACCAAGTTTTTCATTATCTCCACGAAACGCCAAGTTTCTTTGAGCTAGAGTTTTCACCACTGCAAATAATCTCAATAATACTTCTCTCCCATGGATTTTCTCTCTGTTTAATTCTTCTTGAGCATGTTTATCAATTGTCTGATTTTCTTTAAATCTCAACTCCAACTCTCTCCAACGTGTCATAGATATAACATGATCATGAGAAACTTCATGTTCTTTTAGCCTTGCTGAAAAGTTTCTCCAATCATTATATCCTGTAGTTGCCAAGTTACCACCACCTTTGTCGTGCCTGAACAATTTGCAGCAAAAACAAAAAGGTTTATCTAAAGCTTTTGAGTATACCAACCATCGCCTATCTTTTTTTTTCTCCATTTACCATATCTCTTGTATAGAATACATGAGAAAAATGTCTGCCAATACTGTCTTTAGGAAACCGATGATGACTTGATAATCTTGTCGTAGGACCCTTCTTAACCAACAAGTCTCTCAATCCCATATCAATGTTTTCCCAATTTCCTGGATCAGAAAAATCTTTATTTGGTTCCTTTATCTTTTCATCTTGCTTTTCAGTTTCATCTTGATGAGTCTCTTTACATTCCTCTGAATTTTCAAGCTCACTATTCTGACCAATATCATCGACATCTTCATCTTCATCTTTGTCTTCTTCTCTTTGAACGGATGAATTCCCAATTTCAGTATTATTAGCTCTCGTCACAAACTTGGACATAGAACCTTGTAGTGAGTTTATGAGTGCTTCTTGTTTCTTCTTCTTATTTCTGTTTTGAGCTCCGCATGGTTGATTTTTTTTTATTCCACATGGTTTGCTTGTCCCAGACGGTGCCATCTCGCTATCAAATAAAAATAAAAAGTAAGCATAAAAATAAGGGATTGTCGTAACAAAGTCAAGGACTCAAGGCATCAAACTTTTATCATAATTAAAAACGACGAACTAAGAAACGTACATTCTTACTACGTAAAAGATGAATTGAAATAACTGAAGCAATAGAACTAAATTATGTAATCAAGAGCAAGAGGACAAAAAAAAATCAAAGTTCTGCAAGCCTGCAAGACGACAGAACAAATTGGAACAAAAGGAAAAACTGTTTTGTTTCTAATTTTTAATTAGGGTTTTAACTATTATGAAAAATAGAAATTTACTAATATATTTAATTTTAACAAAGTTATAAATATTACTGAAAAGTCCAACAAATCTTATTCTAACTAAAAATGCCTAATAAGTAATATTTTAACAAAAGAATCTACAAATTTTATTTATTTATCAATACAAATAAATTTTTTAAAAAAAAATATGCCCCATTAATTTGGATGCCCCAATCCTTGGCTTGGGTGGCTTCCCCTCTAGGCCGGCCCTGCCCTTCGCCAATGGACGTAGTTCTAAAGTTGATATCATAGGTGTAGTTGCCCCAGTTTTGACCAGACAAATTTGCAAAGAGTTTGATTTTGGGATGTGAATGATCTCTTTCCCTGAACCAGATGGTTCTTTTTGCAAGTCTATAGTTGTCCACTTATTAGGGTCTATATACATATCGAATTCCGGACTAAGATTAAGCCCGTCAAAGTTTCCATAGAAAAACATAGCTCTAATCAGATAACTTATCCCTTCTTCCACCCTTAGATCATAGCAATTTCGTATTCCATTTGGAAAATATCGTAGGGTCGAGTAAGGTTTAATTTTTTCTGATTCAAGATTTGCCAGGATTCTACCGATCTTCCCACTTTGGATGAAATTCTCGTATGATGTGAACTGTATTTCGGTTTCCGATTCTGTATAAGGAGGCTCATTTAAAGGTAAGCCACAATCTAAACTGATAAAACCTGTTAAAACGTGAAACATATATGAATTGTGAAAAGAGTGTTGGTGTTCATACATAGAAATAGGGGGAAAGAGTACATGGTAAAATGAAAATAACTGATGGAAAAAACCGTAAGGGCTTACATACCTTTTTGATTTTGTGCTTCAATAAGATTAATGATGGCGAAAACTCCTAAGCAAAAGAAGGCCACACTCTTCATGATATTGATCACAAAGATGCACTAAAAGATCAAGGCACGTACATAAATATATGGGATAATTACTAGAACGACCTTGATAAATTGCCTAATTATTAAAATGACCTTCACAAGTCTCAAAATACTAAGAAAGGGTTTATAAGACATAAAAACCAGGGTTATGTTTTGTTATTACGAAAATACCATTGCCATTTTTGACTAAAAAAAAAAATTCAAAAACTCAAAAACACAAACGCGACCGTGGAGGCTGTAGAAGCACCGGAGACGCGCTCGGCGGAGATGTGCCGCCGGATTTAGATAAAATCTTGAAATCTTTTGGTTTTTGGTAAGATAAATGATATATGATGTTAGATCTACTAGTTTTAGGATAAATCCAATTGAAAACAAGTTAAAATACAGTAAAACGAGCTAAATACATGTTGGCCGCCATTGTTAGGGTTTGACAGCTTTTGGGTTGAAGAAGATGAAGGGTAAATTACGATTTTACCCTTTTTGAATAAGTTTACCACTACTACAAATAAGTTTACCACTACTACAGATTAATAAGTCCACCACTACAGATTAATAAGTCTATCACAACAGATAATTAAGTTTACCACAACAGATATTTAAGTTTACCACAACAGTAAATTAAGTATACCACCAAAGATAATTAAGTCTACCACCACAACAGATAATTAAGTCTACCACCACCAAATTAGTAAGTCTACCACAACAGATAATTAACTCTACCACCACAGACTAATAAATCTACCACCACTACAGATTATAAGTTTACCATCACTACGGATTATTAAGTCTATGGACTGTGTAAAGGCTGAGGTAAGAATTTGATATTCAAGAGAGAAGGTTCGTCCAAATGAAGAAAACAAGCTATGGCGGTGGCTACCCTAGTTCTTCACCGTTCAAGTTCTGCCTGAGGGCAAAACAGTAATTTTGCAACAAGTCTACAGCTACCACAAACAAGTCTACCATGCCGAATCTAAACAAGTCTACCACCACTGATTAATAAGTCTACCACAACAGATAATTAAGTCTACCACCACGTATTATTAAGTCTACCACCACAGATTAATAACTCTACCACAACAGATCAATAAGTCTACCACCACAGATTATTAAGTCTACCACCACTACTACATATTAGTAAGTCTACCACCACTACAGATTATTAAGTCCACCACTGCAGGTCAATAAGTCTACCATTGCATATCTGCAGGAAATAAATCTACCACCACTACAGATTATAAGTCTACCACCACTACAGATTATAAGTCTACCACAACAGATAATTAAGTCTACCACCACATATTAATTAAATCTACCATAACAGATAATTAAGTCTACCGTAACAGTAAATTAAGTCTACCACAACAAGTTAATTAAGTCTACCACCACAGATTAGTAAGTCTACCACAATAGATAATTAAGTCTACCACCACAGATTAATAAGTCTACCACAACATATAATTAAGTCTACCACCACTACAGATTATTAAGTCTACCACAACAGATCAATAAGTCTACCATGACGGATTATTAAGTCTACCACTATAGATTATTAAGTCTACCACCACAACAGATAATGAAGTCTACCACAACAGATAATTAAGTCTACCATGACGGATTATTAAGTTTACCACAACAAATAATTAAGTCTACCACAACAGTAAATTAAGTCTACCACCACAAGTTAATTAGTCTACCACAACAGATAATTAAGTCTACCACCACAGATTAGTAAATCTACCACAAGAGATAATTAAGTCTACCACCACAGATTAATAAGTCTACCACAACATATAATTAACTCTACAACCACTACAGATTATTAAGTCTATCACAGCAGATGAATAAGTATACCATGACGGATTATTAAGTCTACCACTACAAATTATTAAGTCTACCACCACAACAGATAATTAAGTCTACCACAACAGATAATTAAGTCTACCACAATAGATTAATAAGTCTACCACAACAGATACTTAAGTATACCACTACAGTAAATTAAGTCTACCACGTGAGCGGTAGACTTATTCGCTTTTGGCGGAAAGCTCATTAATGACAATTTCGTAAATACGGTTTTTGTTATCAAAGGAAATAAAGGCAGATCGGGTTTTAAATTTTTTTTAAGGTCGTTCTAGTAATTATGAAACTTTATGACCAAAATTGTCAAAAATCCATTTATTAAAGTCAGTTTAGTAAATCTCCCTAAATATATATCCTATATGATACGAAATGACATGAAATACGACTATACAAGCAAAATCCTCCAATAATTGATACCAACTGACTAAGTCAAAAACAAACCTATGAGAAAATGCATGATTATGTCTTTAGTCTTGCATAAATATATCTGATGAACGAGTGAGCAATACTGTCTTCTACTGCAACTTCACTGTCGCAAGATAATACTAATATCCGAAAGTCTAAATGCATGGCAAACGACCAGGTCGTACATATTAATCACGTCCGTATAACAAGTTTGATTAAGAGCTTTGGTTGGTCCAATTATATTGTTTTGCCAATTGTCGATTATATTTTAAGCGACTTGCTTAGTTTTTTTCTTCGAAAGAACTTGTCCATGTCCGAGAAATAGGCTTTCATTGTCACCACCATCACGCATGAATAATATTTAGAGTTGACATAATTTGATTGAATTTTATACGATATTCAAACCAACTAGAATTATATCTCTTCATTTATCCAAAGAAAGGTCAAAAGTACGATCCAGAAAAATCCCCGAAAGTTTTTACTGAATGCTTAGACTAATTATCCACGTGAAACTAGGTATAACACCTCTTACTTGAAGACTCTGACGCCCTTTAGACAGAATGAAACATGTGAGCGAAAAGTAAACGACCACTCGAAAGTCATCTCTGTGACTCTGTCCCTCTTTGAATATTTCGTGACTAGTGACTACCCATGTTGGTTGCTATTAAAGCTCATAAATTCCTAGAATTGATAAGTTCTTTACATAATCAAAGACAAGTTGAACCTTTTCTGGCCAAGAAACTAACAAATAACATATGTTTTTCCCACTAGAAATTGTATAGTACTAAATTCGTATACACAATTTCATTCTTCGATTAAATTTATTTTTGTGGAAACTAATTAGACATGTACTCACGTTTTCAGAGGATTGACTTGCTACTTGTTATGGTCTTTTCCTTGAAATGTTCAAAGGAGTTTTGTGTCCACATGGTTTATAAACTTCATTTTTGGTTCAGAAATTTATTGGTCTTGTTTGAAAATTAAGAGAATATGGAGAGTTCCCATGGGCTTTTGTTGATTGCACTTATAGCAACTTTTGCATTAATTCACTTTGTTCAAGCTCAGGATCCAGAAGGTATGTATCCACATTTACATGTTAGTGTCTTTTGCATTCCTATGATCATCATAGTACAAAAAGGAATTTTAACTCCGATGGATTTGGCATAGATGAATACGTTTCTAGGATCGCATAAATGGTGGCATGCTTTTACCCATGAAAGAGCATTTCACCGTTAAAAAATATTATATCCAATCAATCTAGAGAAATATTATATCCAATCAGTGTAAAGTAAATTTTCAGACTAGAAATTATAAAACTTAGTGGGTTATTAACTTTAAACTTCAGACATGCAAACATTGGAGACTTTTTTATTTATGTGTCATCACTAAAAAAAATTCTCACCCTTCTTATTTTTTTATTTATTTAACTTCACTAAATTATTACCAAACAAGCTTATTTCCAGTTATTACTTTTTTCAATTACTCTAACTCTTATTTCCAAACATATTTGAACAATCCTATTACCTAAAGCAATAATTCTAAAAATTCTACTATTAAACTTTACCAATAACTCTGAACAAAAATGGACAAAAGATATATATATTTTAGCGAAAGTCCCTCATTTTTAGTGATTTTTGATTATCTATTTTCTGTAAGATATAATTATGAAAGATAGAAAATATAATAACTCAAAAAGCGAAAATTATTTTGCAATGTTCTAATAAAACGGGTTGATATAAATGCATAAATTTTGTTATTTATCATCTTTAATCTTCGACATAAATACAATATGTCAGAGAAATAAAGTTTCATGGCAATTAGAGTTTTCGAGAAAAAATTAGTTAATTTACAGTTTCTATGAATTTGGTTAAGCATTAAAACTTAAAGTAGTTAAATTTAAAATATGAAGAACTGTGATAAAAACCTTCAAATCAATTAATAAAATAAAATAAACTACAAAAACAACGTAATAATTTTAGTAATGTTTTGGTTACTTCGGTTCGATTTTGTATAATTCGAATTTGGGTTGGGTAAATTAGTATAGAAATTTATGTACCAAATTATATAATTCGATTTGAGTTTGGATTAGTGAATTTTGATTTGTTTCGGTTTGGTTTATGTATTTTTTCTTTCTTTGGGTGAAACATGTACTTATACAAAATAATTGCCAATTCGAATATGCACAAACAGATTTGGGATTTTGTGTTATAATTTCTGCAATAACTACAACTAATTTTTCAAGTAAAACTATACTTATTCTAGTCCATGATTAAATAACACTCCCTTGCATAAAATACTATTATTATTTCTTTCGTATCAAAACAACTTATATTTTGAAATATAAATTTTTTTTCAAAATAACTTATAATTTGAAACGGAGGGATATTATTCTATATTTTTTTGAATGAATGTAAAAGTATTCAATCGAAAACTGTTTTGAATGTTACATGGGTTTGAAGAAGATATAAAAAATCTGAATTTTTTTTTTGGTCAATAAAAAAAAAAAAAATATCTGAATCCTAAGGCAGATTATATGATAGAGAACAGAGTATGCAAGAGCTCCCTTAATTGCGTAGAATTTTTCGTAACTCTTTTTTTTTTAATGAATGGGGTTTTATCTTAAAACAGGTTTTATTAGTTTGGATTGCGGGTTATCGCCGAATGAACTGTCTCCTTATCCCGAGTCTGCGACTGGGTTACAATACTCATCAGATTCAAACTTCATCCAAACTGGAAAAATTGGTAGGATTCAGAGAAATCTTGAGGAAGGTTATCTAAAGCACCTAACAACGTTGAGATACTTTCCAGACGGAATACGCAACTGTTACAATATTACCGTCAAGCAGGGAACCACCTATTTGATCAGAGCTAGATTTGTATATGGGAATTACGATGGTCGTAATACTCATCCAAGATTTGACTTGTACATAGGCCCTAATTTTTGGAATACAATAGATGTTGCAGAAAATGTAAATGGTTCAAGGGTGGAGATCATTCACATCCCAAGATCAAACATTTTGGACCTGTGCCTTGTCAAGACAGAAGAAGCGTCACCGCCATTTATATCGACCATAGAAATAAGGCCACTACCAAATAGCACTTACAGCACCGCATCGGGTTCCTTGAAGCTGTTTTCTCGGTTTTATTTTAGCAACTCAAAAGTTTCCCTACGGTGAGTCTTCTTTTAATTCAAATTCAAATGATCTGTAAGGAATTTTGTTCATTTATTTTTTGATATATAACTAACAAATTAATGATTGTGGCAAAGGACAGATACCCGAACGATGATTATGATAGAATATGGATGTCATACAATCAGTCAGACTGGAAGCAGATATCCACCAGTCTTACGGTGAACACTAATTCCACCAGTTTTCGTCTTCCTCAGGATGCTCTCAAAACCGCTGCAACACCTGCGAATGCGAGTGAACCATTGATAGATTTCGAGTTTCCCAAAGCTTCTAATGATAAAGTTTACCTTTACCTCCACTTTGCTGAGGTTCAAGTCTTGCAGGCCAATGAGACTAGAGAGTTCGACATTTCTTTGAACGGAGAATCAATTACCGACTCTTACAAGCCACTATATCTACAGTCCGACACACTACAAAACCCGATTCCAGTTATTTGCGAGAACAAAAAATGCATTATAAAGCTGACTAAATCAGGGAAGTCTACACACCCACCTCTGTTTAATGCCATTGAAGGTTTTGCCGTTGCCGATTTTCCACAGTCTGAAACAGAACAAAATGATGGTACGTATATATGTAAATGCGGTAATGCATGCTTTTTTTTTTTTGGTTAATTTTATCACGGAGTTTTGGGCCGAGATTCATATATCTCCTCCTTGGAATGAAACATTTGTCTTCCGTCCAAGCAGAAACGGAATTAGGGGGTTCAAGGACTCACAATCTTTGTAGAACTTGTCATTAACTCAATAATCACTTGGTGTAATGCGTGGTTTTATATATTCCAATTTGCTCAAATCTAACACATTGTTCAAATTTTTGGCAGTGGTTGCTATTAAAAAAATCAAAGCCGCCTATGGATTGAGTAGAATCTCATGGCAAGGTGATCCATGTGGTCCTGAGAAGTTTTTGTGGGAAGGTCTAAATTGTAGTGATCCAAATGCGTCTACACCACCAAGAATCACTTTCTTGTGAGAACAATTTTCTTAGAGAAGACGCCACCTTTTCTAACTAGATTACAACAAACGTTTTCTAACAACTTATTGATTACGTACACTTGTTATAATTTTCTATCTTTACATGTAAACAGAAACTTGTCTTCAAGTGGGTTGACTGGAACCATATCAGCTGAAATTCAGTATCTCACCCATCTAGAAAAGCTGTAAGTATACTAATTATTTCCTTGGAGGCGAACCTTTCCGGAATTTCAATGACTCATTTGATTTCTTCAAAACTACAGAGACTTGTCAAATAACAAATTGGTGGGAGGAGTGCCTGAGTTTCTGGCTAACATGAAATCATTGTTGCTCATGTAAGTTTATCAGACATTTTTGGTCGTATTCTTCGGTATCATGTTCACCAATCTATGTACATTCTTCTATTTTAATAGAAACTTGAGCAAGAATGATTTGAATGGTTTAATTCCACAAGCTCTTCGGGATAGAGAAAAGAAGGGACTGAAACTAGTGTAAGAAGGAACTCAACTTAAGTATACACATTTTGCTTTAAAACCCCTCACTTTGTGCATTCATAATCCTAAAACACTAATCCTTTTGTTACGTAGTGTTGATGGAGATGTAAAATGTTCATCTGGTTCATGTCCAAAGAAGAAATTTCCAGTGATGATTGTTGCAATTGTTGCTTCGGCAGTGGTGATTGTTCTAGTGGCACTAGCTCTCTTTTTTTTGTTCAGAAAGAAAAATACATCAAGTCATGTAGAAGGTATTTGCAAAGACTTATCACCACTAAATAAAAATACTATATGTCATTCTCTAACTAAGTTTTGCATTCTACAGCTATGCCACCATCACCAACTACGCCACTGGGAAAGGTTACGACCACTAGTAAATCGATATCTGCTACATCGATTGAAACGAAAAGGAAAAAGTTTACTTATTCAGAAGTTATGCAAATGACAAACAACTTCCAAAGAGCTCTTGGTGAAGGAGGATTTGGTACCGTATATCATGGTAATCTAGATGGTTCGCAACAAGTAGCAGTGAAACTACTATCCCAATCATCAACACAAGGCTATAAAGAATTCAAGGCAGAGGTATGAAATACAGTAAACCTTCCGCAAAAAAAAAGAAAAAAAAACTGTGAAAAGTGATATATCTTTAGGACTATGTTAAATTAATGTATTTTTCATGTGTTCATTATAACTTGTTGGTCAGGTCGAACTTCTTTTGAGGGTTCACCACATAAATTTGGTAAATCTTGTTGGTTATTGCGATGAACGAGATCACTTGGCTCTTATCTACGAATATATGTCAAATGTTGACTTAAAACATCATTTATCAGGTGAAATGTGTGCTATATATAACATTATCATTGTAAATTCTTAGTGATTCCCCGGAATATATATATATATATATATATATATATATATATATATATATATATATATATATATATATATATATATTTTATAAAGAAGACTAATTTTGATCAAATGTAGGAAAACATGGTGGCTCTGTCTTGAGTTGGAAAACTCGACTGCGAATAGTTATCGATGCTGCTCTAGGTTTGTACTAACTCAGAATCATTTTATTCACTTGTCTTCCTATTCGAAAACATTTATTGTGATCATATTATTCAATATAATTATATAAATGTACGTATATCCTTTTTTTCTTATTACATTTTTAGAGATGATTTAACACAAAGGGAAAATTTTCTCATAATTATGTAGGATTGGAATATTTACATATTGGATGTCGACCATCAATGGTGCATAGAGATGTCAAAAGTACAAATATACTATTGGACGAGAAGTTCACAGCTAAAATTGCGGATTTTGGACTCTCAAGATCTTTCCAACTCGGTGATGAATCTCATGTTTCGACAGTTATTGCCGGTACTCCTGGATATCTTGATCCCGAGTAAGTAATTCGTTTAGTCTTTGATGTGAACTTATCTTTAAATTTAATCGGTTAACACACCAAAATCTACACTAATCTCACATGTGAACTTATCAATATAACAACATAACTATGAAGTTGTGTGGACATTCGTTAGTTTATGCAATTAATACATATGACGTGTACTTGATGTCTTTTTTTACCAGATATTACAGAACAGGTCGGTTGGCTGAGGTGAGCGATGTCTACAGTTTTGGAATTGTATTATTAGAGATGATCACAAACCAACGTGTGATTGATCAATCCCGCGAAAAATCGCACATAACAGAATGGACGGCATGTATGCTAAACAGAGGAGATATTACCAGAATCATGGATCCCAACCTTCACGGTGATTACAACTCTCGTTCTGTTTGGAGAGCTCTTGAATTGGCTATGTTGTGTGCAAACCCTTCTTCAGAGAAACGACCAACCATGTCCCAAGTTGTTGTCGAATTAAAAGAGTGTCTTACTTCGGAAAACTCGATGAAAAGTAAGAATCAAGACATGGATTCTCAAAATTCCTTTGAAATGAGCATGAGCTTTGACACCAAGGTCGTGCCTAGTGCAAGGTAGTATTTGCAAATAAGCCTTGTTTGTGTCGATGATGTATTCTGCTTGTGGTAATTTTCTTTTTTGTTGAAGGAGTGCTTCAATTTATGTTTCGGATCATCAAAAAAAATATAAGAGGCAAAATATAGCCCCCTTTTCATCTCTTGTATTTTAATTATTAGAATAGAACCGGCGTATTAGTAAATACAATCAAAATTAATGAAATAAATATTTAAATTTTAATTAGTAATCTATTGAATTTTAAAATACTATTTAACGTGGATCTTAAGACCAGCATAAATTAATTTATATCATAATTCTCATGTTCTAATCCATTTCATACAAATCCAAAAATATATATAATCGAAATTTAAATCATATTTTTAATAACAGGGAAAATATATATTTTAACCAATTATGAATATTTATGAATTATTTGATAGAAAATAAAAGCAATTAAAATACTATATAATTAAATCAGAAAAGAATAAATTTTATGTTAGTAACCTCATAAAAACTATAAATAATGTTGTGAACCATCACATAAGTACATGATTGATAATTGTATTTTATTAATGGGACAATTGCAAAAATACCATTTTTTAGTGTGTCATCTTTAAAAAATGCCACCATGGATTATCCATTAGCAAAAATATCACTAATTAAATATTTTTAAAGCCTAAACCTCTAATTTTTAAATCCTAAAATGTATTTTGACCCTAACAAACCATAAACCCTCAAAACTAAACCCTAATACAACATAGTTAACCCAAACATAAATGATATAGTAAGTAAATAATTATGAAAAGTGACATTTTTGCAAAGATTTTGAAAAGGTGACACTTCAAAAATGACATTTTTCAAAAAATTTCTTTATTAATGTCATCGTTTTATTTCTCATAGACATTTATACCCGTAAAATTTTATAAAGTATTGACTTAATAGTAAATATAATATTATTATTTTTAACATATATAATTTTTCAATATATACTTTGAGAGTACCAATGAGGTTATAGGTCAAAAATTTATATTTTCTTTGTGAGATTCTATAACTCTATATTGATAAAATAAGTATTCTTATAGATTTTTAATTTTATTTTATTTTTTCATGGTTGTGTACATCTTTAAACTTTTAAATTGAGGTTTCTATAACCTTTCTAACTTTTGTTTTTCCAATTTATATAGCTTTTTTTTATTTTTTTATCATTCGTCCTTTTATTTATTTTAATTGATAATTTTATTTTGTATGTATTATTTATTTCTTTTATAGTTTTTGTCATGTCTATATTTTTTTTTAATTTTTTTTTATTAATTAGTATAGATAATATTAGAAATTTTATTTTTTATTATTTGATTAATAAGTTAACAATTACTTTCCATTTTAAATATTATTTTTAAATTAATTTTAAGTTTTCATTCATCATTTGATTAATATTAGATATATATATCGTGATCTCATGAATTATAATTTTGTTTACATGACATGCTTACATAAAAATACATCGCAGTAATTACTTTTTATTTTAAAATTTATAATATTTATAATTTGAAAAATGTAATTAGAAATATTGTGTTTTAACCACTAGACTAAAGATATATTTTTAAGAACTCTCATCACATCTAATAAACGGTATGTCTTTGAACACGTGTTCTTAGACGCTTCTAGATTGAAAGCCCTTTCAGTGAAACAATTTCTGATCGGCGTAGCTAGTGAATGGTTCACTTCCTTTCAAGTCTCTTCTCCCTTATGCGGTCGATCCACCGATTAAAATTTGCTTCCATTAACTTTATTTTACTTTTTAGAAGGGGACCAAATAGCTAATAGCATGATGAGAATCAAGTCAAAGAGATTTGATTAATTCTTAGTTTATTATCTTTTCATGATTTTATTATCTTTAGGTAGTTGTAAGAGCACTTTTCTCATTTCCTGTTTTGTAGAAATCCATGATTCCATCTCTTTGTTTCTTTGTTGTAGTTGTCCTATTTAAGGACTTAAGTTAAATGAAAATAGGAGAGAAGTTTATGGGAACGTTCTGCACAAACTATGAGCCGAACACGTTGTCAACAAGAACAACACTTGCCCTCATATGTATTTCTCTCTCCCTTACATGATTGATCAAAAATGTGCAAAACGATAGAGAATACGTAAGAAAAAAATGGCGTTCGATGTGTAAATGAGAATGGATCGGGCTGTGAAACTTGGGACATGGTCAAAGCAACATTTTGCCCACTAGCACGTTACTACTCAATAATCATCAACTATCTGATATATTCATGTTCGCGTGATAATTAATCGAGTTGGATTATTAGCTACAGTAAACCATGCGGCATGGAAAGACTTAATTTATTTTATCCAGATAAATTAAATGCAATTTTCTTTTAAAAAAGAAAAAGAAAAAAAAAATTCCCGCCAAAATGTAATTTTACATATTTTGGGGCGGGGGGAGGGGGGGGGGGAATGGAATTTCTACTAAAAACATAAATCCTCGACAAAGAATGTAATTTTCTCATTTCATGCTAAAAACATAACTTTCGGTCAAAAATGATTCCGCAATTCTTTCTCCAGAAAACTAAGTCGGTAATTTCATTGGTTTTCTCAATTGTCGGATACAAAAAATATAATGGTGTTTGTTTTTTGGTATGTAAGAGCCTAGTCCTACTTTGCACTTCCTAAACAACAACCACCTCGTCAACCACCCACTTTTGATATTAAGTTGGTAAATTCGGCATTATTGCTTGCTTGTGTTCACTTTAACACTCAAAACTAATCTATTTGTTAGTTATTTACAAGCACATGGTTCTGCTGGTTCACATGGACGTGGTCAACCTCTTACTCTTCTACAACAGTTAAATTTGTAACGTGAATTGTTCATTGTTTTTTCAATTATTGGATAAAAATATATTTGTTGTTGATTTTGGTGTGTAACAGATTTTCCCTATTGATTCATAGGAAGTTGATACACGTCTAACCCTTAGTTCTAACCTAATCTATTTCTATTTCCACAGTGCGTAATCTTCAGTTCTATTAAACTTCTCGACTTTAGTCTTTGCCGATGGCATCACGATAATCTTTTTTTTTTGCAACCAACCAACTAAGGCTCTTATACCAATTGTTGATAACCAATCTATCTTGATTAGCTTATTCCTGAGTGATTTGTACCCTAAGGAGCTCGTCGATTTGTGATTTGGAAAGAAAAAATATGAAACAAGCAGAGAAGAAATGACACACAAAGATTAACGTGTTTAATCTCAACAATCAAAGCGATAGTAGCCTACTCAAGTTGGGATCGTTTTCTGAAAAATTCACTAGCTTCGACGACGAACAACGTCAAAGGGTTACAAGCTATTTGTCTCTTTTATAGAAATAGAAATAACCCTTTTTTATATTCAATAACCCTTTTTATATAAGTTCATAACTATGTGATTCTTCAGTTTATATTAGGAGGGTTATTGAATGAGTGATTTTGAAACAAATTCAATTGAAATAGATTTAATCATTATAAATATTTCAATAGAATTTCATTGACAGCAAACTTGAAATTAGCTTTTCACATTTTTAGAATTTTATTGAGGGCATATTATTGTTAGGTACACAGACTATGAGCTATTACATAAAATGTATAATTAAAATGAATAATACATAAATTTAAAAGAATTAAGAAAATACATAGATGAATAAGAAGTAAAATTCTATAGAAAGTTCAATTAATTTCTTTGTTTTTTCCAGAAGAATTCAATTCTTTCCCAATCAATGAATACTTTTATTTTTAGTGATATGTAAAATTTTGATTTGTTATCATTAAAATTAATTAAGTGGAGTTTGTTTTGAAGAGAAAACAAAAAACCCCATAAATCATTGTAAAGTTGTATTTTCAGAAAAAACGGTGGCTATTAGTTAATGGGGTCATATAAAGCCCAGAAAAATCATGAAGCTATGTAAAATGATGCTGCTTTGTCCGCTAAAACCTTTTGCCCAAAACGAAGCTCAAAATCGCTTCCGGTTTTCTGAGTTCTGTTCGCTGTCTGACGAAGTATTGCTCTTTGTTTCTTCCAGGTTTGATCGACTTTTTCCCTCTGTCTCTCGTCTCTTTTTCCTCTGTGGTGATGGATCTAATTAGGGTTTTCTATTTTGGGATTCTTGTTTATCGTGTTCGATTGGGTAAGTTTTACATTTATAAGGTGATGTTTGTTTTTATTGCGAATTAGTGTGTTTATGATTTATGATGCTTGAGTTTTCTCCCATATAGACTCATTTTTCAGCTTATATTTTATTATGGGTTAGATTGTTTCAAATTGGTTTTTTAAGAATTTTATCCAAAACGAAATTTCCTCAAAAGCTTCAATTCTTTTTATAGTTTGTTCCAGTTTGATTTTAATCTTTGTGTAACAAGCAAAGCTGCTTCCTTGATTGATCATTGTGAGAAAACGGTTATAAGTTCATGTGTCTGTGTTAAGTAATTTTTGTTTTCTTGATCATTCAAGAAGCTACCACACTAATCGAAAACGAAATTTCCTCAACACTCCCATTTTTTCCCTAGTTTGATTTAATCTTATCTTTGTTTCACATTTGAAGCTGCTTACTTAATTGATCTCTGTCATGATTCTGGAGAAACTTGAATTCATGTTTCTAAATGGTTATGATTCTGGAGAAAGTTGAGTTAATGTTTTTGTGATGTATCTTTAGTTTTTCTATATTGTAATTTTATATGTTTCTGATGATTTTCCATGGTTACAGAGATCATAAATACTCTTATTAGTCAATAATTCAATTTTCTATCCAAAAATATATTTTTAGTAAAAAAATGGAATTTCTACTAAAAACATAAATACTCGACAAAGAATGTAATTTTCTCATTTCATGCTAAAAACATAACTTTTGGTCAGAAATGATTCCGCATTTCTTTCCCCGGAAAACTAAGTCGGTAATTTCATTGGTTTTCTTAATTGTTGGATACAAAAAATAACAGCCACCTCGTCAACCACCCTGAAACAACCCAACCCGTAAAATAAAAATTTTTCGACCTGGATCACTAGTATCACCAATAGTGATCCTCAACGTCCAATATAAACAAGCAATGCAGAATAACAAGCGATTAAACAATCAAACAAGAACATCATTTAATAATCCCATACTTATTAAATTACTAGACATTATTCAATCAATTGAACAACAACACAATATTGGTTCTAGAATCGCTAACACCCTAGCAATTATAACTTAAATACCACACAATACGAGACACTAGATCATCTCTTCTTCTTCGCCATGATTCTACGATCACACTTTCTCTTTACCTGCATCACATGGCAGAAAAAATGCGTGAGTACTATCACAAATACTCAGTGAGACGGTCATCCCATCTACAGGCTATACACGCAGGCATAAGCAATTGATACAATACCAAGATGAACAAGATGACACACTGTTGGCAGAAACCTGCCAAATCAATTTCCTGCACGAAATCCACCAAAAACCACACAAAATTCGACCCAAACAACACACAATCGCATTCTATCAATTCTTTTACCTAGATAAGCCTATGGTCACGCACTCACCTCGATTTGGGAATGAGAAACGATGAAAACGGCTCAAGAACACGAAGAACACAGTGAACACGATGAACAAGAACCCAAAGAACACGATAAACGGATCCTCCAAATCCGAATCGGAAAACTGTTCTGAAAACTAGACAAAACGAGCTACACAACGGTATATAGACCGTCCTCTGAGTCCCAACAGTTCGACGGGAATCCTCCCTCGAAGTGGGTTGTTCGTAGTTAAAAACTGCACAAACCTACCAAATTAAAACGATCATAACTCTCTAAATACTCGACCGATTGACAAACGGTTTTCTCCTACATCAAGCTCAAAGATTGGAAAACTTACCCACAAAGTTTCACTGCAATCCGACGTGATTTGCCTGGCCGTTCGTCTCCTCCAAGACACGAACAGAGATTTGTTCTCAACTTTAAGAACACTTAAGAGAAATCACTTCTCAATCTCTCAATCTTCTCTTTCTCTCTATAATCTTCTGTCAAGAACAACAGCACACGAGGTGTTTCTATATATAGACAAGTCCCTCGGTTTTTCTTAACCGGAACTACACAAAAATGCATAAAACCAAACCATCGGTTTATCTGCCGACAGTGTGTCGATCGACTCACGACCAAATTTACCATAATTTGGTTCGCGGTCGTTACAATTCTCCCCCACTAACACAGATTCGACCTCGAATCACGCAAAACCGTCAATCTTTGGTCAAGACATCTGATATCAGTCCTATGGCCCAACCCGGCCAGCTCTACTAATATCCTCACCCCTGGCCCCACCCAACCAGCTCTACTTGAGATTACACCCGATCTCAGAATTTAACTAGTTTCATACTAGTCACATTGTACCTCCACCCTGGCTATAATTATGATCAAACCTGGTCAGCACCATTTGAGATCATTTCCTGATCTCAATCACCTAACCCCATCTTACTAAGGTTGACACTCTCGTCTGAAACCCGACCAGATTCTCCCGGAAACATCTACAATGCAATACTCGCTGATCCGGATCAGAGCTGTCCGATTGATCGCACAACAATCAAACAAGAACATGCACGTCCAACCGTAGACCCCGAATTTGGACCAATTGATCGCGCAACAATCAAACAAGAACATGCACGACCAAAGAGGCTACATATGTTTACCAGGGTCGTCTAAATCAAGGTTACAAACACAAGTAAAAACCCTAGACTAGACATCCCCATACACCTCTTATCAACCCTCCTGACCAAACCCGGTCAACAGATCACTCCCGATCCCTAAAGCTCATCCAATCTCATATTTACAATCACATTATAGACACTATTGCTCATACTCATATCTCTATACACCACTCACACTCGCAGGATCGTCACCTGATGAAGAATAAAACTCGTCCTTTATCCGGTTTCAAGATTAAAACCTAGAATTACTAATCCGATGTAAAATAGTGAGGTTCGTTAAGGGACCAGCAATACACTCTAATTCTATGGAAAACAATCTCAGCTAAGCGATTTAAGTTGGGTTTGAATGTCACAATTTAACAATTAAATAAAACGAGACAAAAGGTAAAAGTCGGTTGTAAACAATAATGGGAAGGCGTTAGGTCAGGGATAATTCTCAGGGATTCGAATATCAGGAACCAAGCAATTATTCAGGCATGCGATTACGACCAAGTCTCGAACTCAACCATAAATATAAGGAGATCCACTTTCGTGGCATCTACAACTTTAACAATCAATCTAACACCCTAACTGTCGTTGAGGTTACAAGGATTATCAAGCATTAGGCGATTAGGGTTGATATGTTCACGAGATGTCCTAACTTCAACTTTCGTTGGGTATGGATCAAATCGCCTATCTATGTCAATTCCAGCAATTTACAAACTTTTGATAACCTAAGATCAAAGGCTAGGTGATCAATCTAACCTAGGCAATATGATCGACAATAGGTGGAGACTATCGAATGATTTATTTAAAACCTATCTATGCTTAGTTCATGAATCAAATCCCATCGAAAACCCTTAACATAACTAGTGGATTACTCACACATATTTAAGCAAACAACAGCAGCAAGAGACATGATAAACTGCATTGAAATCGATATATAAAAGAGTAGGGTTTAAGAAAACTTCAATAAGTATGTGGAAGACAAATATCCAAGCAAAACTCTCAAAACAAGTCTCCAAATCTCTCTCTCTCTCTCTCTCTCTCTCTCTCGTCTTTCTGTTTTGTTCTTCTGTCTCTGCTGCTGCGTGGCTCTGATCCCAATCTCCAAAAATTAGTATCGAATCTCTCTCTCACTTTCGATCTCTCTCCTTCGATCTCTCTCCCTTTTTCGTGTGTTGCGGCTCTCTGTGGCTCCTGTTTTTTGGCTGCATGAATTGCCTTTTTATAGGCCTTGGCGGCTGCCCTAAAACCTAGGGTTTTAAAAAATAGGTTTAAATGAAGTTTTCATAATCAGATCTGCTGGGAGCGGGTGCTCTCTCTTCTGCACTGGGTGCTCCCTTTCTCCAGAATGTTCAAAAAGGGTCCAACTTCATTCCTTTCTAGCCAAATCCAATTGCAAGCCCCAGTCATTGCTTCCAGCCACTTTTGTACCTAGAATGACTCGATAGAGAGTGAAAAACTCGATAAAAGCCTACAAAACAAGGGTTAGAATGCGCCAAAAACGCATTATATCAATTCCCCCAGACTTAGATCTTTGTTTGTCTTCAAAAAAATTCAAGACCAAGTGAAGGAGAAAGGTTTGAAAATGCGGTAACTCTTTTATCCTCAGTGAACCGAGTTTAAAACCCTCAATCTGCAGACCACATAATCCAAATTACGAATAACAAAGCTTTACCAAAACATCCTCAACACATTTCTCAATCAAGTTCCATTTCCCAAACACAAACTCAACGCATTAAAATTGCGTGAGGGTCTCGCTAAAGGCACCATTTAGGGTAGACGACGCTAAGGGTGTTTGGCCATTTAGAGGTGGAGTTCAAAGTGTTTAACGTGTTTAAGGGTTACCCGATGTTTCGTAGTGGATGTAGGATATTGCACAAAATTGCAAGAGAGAACGGGTACGTTGATATCCACATTCTCTAAACCACTCTTTCTTCTCCAAATCTTCCAACTGACTCATGTTGCAATCGTCCTCCTTGGGTATACACGCTGTGCAGAGAGACATTTTACATATTTACCACTCTTCATCATCTGATATGATTGAATTTTTTTTTTTTTTGCATGAACTTGTTATATGATGATGAAGAGGGTTTTATTACAACTGTATGTCTCTCAAGCACGAAAAAGAATTAGAGTTACTGTACATACCCAAGTGGAGCTCATCATTATCGTTCCTCCTTCGTGGATTTTTGTTCCACCTCGTTGTAAAACCATCTTCTGAAAATAGGAGCAGGTGCTCCTTCTGGGAATCAGTGCTCTCGTTTTTCAGAAAGAGTGATTTAGATGCAGTGTCGACCCAATTCTCTCCGGCCCTTTTGCGCATATACTACACATATGACAATGAAATAACAAGAATGCAAGGGGCTTGAAAAGAGGTAAGGGTTAAGGAGGGTACTAACTAAAAATGAGCTAGCTATCCAGGAACAACAAGAGTGATAAAAAGAATAAGGAGTCCTGAATATGATTCGTTTTCCTAATCTAATGCCAATAGTGAGAGAAATTTTTGGTCAATATGAAACCTGGAAGATAGTGCATCGAGGTGTTCCAGCTGTTCCTTGTACCCATGCTCTGAAGAAATGGTCACTAGATAAAAGGTTAAACACATATAGTTCAAAGATCATCATAAGATAAAGTCCTAATTCCCTACAAAGTCTTGACTCAATAAAACAAATGAAAAGAAAGACTCAAAATAGGACATAAGAAAATAGAAAAACATCCAAAATAAACGAGATTTGTAGCAACTCCCCCCAGACTTACTTCACACCGTCTCGGTGTGAGAATAAGAAAAGAGAGAGTGAAAAGAAAAATAAGAATGAAAAGTAGAAAGTAAAAATGTTCATGGAAATACTTACCTCTTGGTGGGCCTAAATCCGAATTTTTAATTTCAAATTTTTACCCTGGAGAGCAGGTGCTCTGTTCTGGGTAGCAGGTGCTCTGAAATTTGGATCGATTAGACAGGTCGATCCTGACATTGACCGCTGGTTTGTATGTCTGTTTCTTCATCCGGATTGATCGATCGTATGATGTGGATCGATCGATCTGCCCCTTGTACTCCATACCACGAATTTTTTATTTTTATTTTTTTATTTTTTTATTTTTTATTTTTTTTTTAACATTCGTAGATTGAAATCACGGTTAGTAACAAAAAAAATCAAATTGAAAAAGTTAGGAAACGTACCGGTGGGTTGCCTCCCACCAAGCGCTTGGTTAAAGTCTTTAGCTTGACTTGATTAGCCATTTATGCTTTTGGTGCATCGCCTAAGGGAATGAATCTTCCTTCGGCTTCGTTTGTCTCAGCAATGTACAACTTAAGCTTCTGACCGTTGACCACAAACTCGTTGCCTTTGGCGTCCAGCAACACCAAGGCTCCATATGGACGGACCTCCTTAATGGTAAAGGGTCTGGACCACATTGATCTAACCGCATAAACATTTTCATCTGGCAGTGCATCATCAAGCGGGACTTGTTCATCGACTTTTAGGCGAGATAAATGATCAGCAACCCCGTTCTCAGTACCCTTCTTATCAACGATTTGTAGATCAAACTCTTGGAGCAACAAAATCCATCTCAAGAGCCTCGGTTTCGCATCTTTCTTAGTGAGCAAATACTTCAACGCCGCGTGGTCGGTATGAACAATGACCTTTGAACCGACAAGATATGACCTGAATTTCTCAAAGGCAAAGACAACAGCTAGGAGCTCCTTCTCAGTCATAGCATACTTGCATTGAGCATCGTCCAAAGTTCGACTAGCATAATAGATTACGTGGAGCTTTTTGTCCTTCCTTTGCCCCAAAACTGCTCCCACAGCGTAATCACTAGTGTCTGTCATTACCTCAAACGGTAGATCCCAATCTGGCGGTTGAACAATGGGTGCACTCACCAATGCTCCTTTTATCGTGTGAAACGCCTCAAGACAAGCTCCATCAAACTCAAACTTGGTTTCCTTACACAAGAGTTGAGTGAGCGGTCGTGCTATCTTCGAAAAGTCCTTGATGAAACGTCTGTAGAAGCCCGCATGACCAAGGAAACTTCGTATTCCTCTCACTGAATCCGGCGGTTGTAAACTCATAATTACCTCAACCTTTGCTCGGTCAACCTCTATACCTTTCTCTGATATCTGATGATCCAAAACTATGCTATCCCTAACCCTGAAATGACACTTCTCCCAATTCAGCACTAGGTGTTTCTCTTCACAGCGCTCCAACACCCTGCACAGATTAGACAGACACACGGAAAAAGAGCTCCCATAGACGGAGAAGTCATCCATGAAAACCTCCATAATATCTTTTATGAAATCAGTAAAGATAGACATCATGCACCTTTGAAAAGTCGCGGGAGCATTGCATAGACCGAAAGGCATCCTGCGATAAGCAAAAGTGCCGTATGGACAGGTGAAGGTCGTCTTTTCCTGATCATCCGGGTGAATTGGAATCTGAAAGAAACCTGAATAACCGTCTAAAAAGCAGTAGTAAGGGTGGTTAGCTAGTCTCTCGAGCATTTGATCAATGAATGGTAAGGGAAAATGATCCTTCCTAGTCGCTGCATTTAACTTTCGATAATCGATGCACATCCTATGTCCTGTGACAGTCCTAGTGGGTATCAGTTTGTTCCTATCATTGGCGATCACAGTGATTCCGCCCTTCTTAGGTACTACGTGTACAGGACTAACCCAGTTACTATCAGATATTGCATAAATAACACCAGCTTCTAAGAGTTTCATAATTTCTTTCTTAACCACATCTTTCAAATTCAGATTCAATCTTCTTTGGTGCTCTACAGAAGTCCTAGATTCATCCTCTAAATGTATCCTATGCATGCATAAATCAGGTGAGATTCCAGGGATGTCATCTAACGAATAACCTAAAGCCTTCCTATACTTTCTAAGCTCGCATAAAAGTAAGGCGAACTCCACATTATTTAGATCAGCATTTATTATAACAGGATATGTGGAGTTAGGGCCGAGAAACGCGTAGCTTAGCCCAGCTGGTAAGGTTTTGAGCTCAAGTTTCGGAGCTTTCAGCTCGCTCCAAGGGTTGTCAACAGAGTTCCCAGGAGCAGGTGCTCCCTCAGTTGGAGCAGGTGCTCCGTCAGCTCCCTCTGTTTCGAGTCTCAAGAATTCGATTGATTTTGCCATCTGCCCAGAATCCAAAATCCTTGCGAACCCAACAGTATCTTCACTTAAATACCCATGCTTGCCTTCGGCTTTTGTCAACGCAACATCCAATGGATCATCGGCCAGAATCTCTTCAATCTCTCCATCTGAGTTTTCGAGATCATCCTCAATGGCAAAGGTTTTCCCATCAATGGTCGGTTTCTTTAGCATCCGATCCATCTCAAACTTCATTATAATGTCTCCTAGGTGGAGACCGATCGTCCCATTTCTTACGTCAATGATCGCACCAGCTATGCGCAAGAAAGGACGTCCCAAAATCAGAGGATCCTTCGGCTCATCATCCAATTCCAACACCACGAAATCCGCTGGAATGAAGGTGTTCCCAATCCTAACCTGCAAATCTTCCAAAATTCCTACAGGCAACTTAATAGATCTGTCAGCAAACACCAATGAAGTCCGTGTTGGTTTAAATTTTGTGTACCCAAGCTTTCGCGCAACCGAATATGGCATGAGGTTCACGCTGGAGCCTAAATCACACAAAGAACAAGCGAATCGCACAGGACTAATATCAACAGAAAGCACGAACTTACCTGGGTCCTCTTGCTTTTTAATGGCTTTGTTTTGTAGCACAGCACTACAATTCTTACTTACAATCATGGCGCTCTGCTCTGAAGGAATCCGTCCAGTAACCAAACCTTTCACGTAATTTTTCATGGATGGCATCATCTGAATTGCATCCGCTAACGTCAGCTTAACTGTCAAATCTTGCAACATTTCCTTGCACTTTGCCTCCTCCAAATCCTTCTGTGATTTCCTTGGAGGTACTGGGTAGGGAACAAGGGGTTTGTAGACACGAGATCGAACCCTGTCAATGATCTCATTCGGCCTTACAACAGTAGAACTTGGTCCAGCAACCTCAGCATCATTTTCTGTTTCAGGAGCAGGTGCTCCTTCTGGGCAGTTTTCAGCTTCTGCCCTTACGACTCCAGGCAGAACTCTTCCACTTCTCAGTTCTATGGCGTTCACAAATTCCCTTGGGTTTGCATCCGTCTTACCAGGCAACACTCCCTGTAGTCTCTTGGTTGCTTCCGCTGTTTGAGCGACCTGGGTGTCGAGTTTCTTCACGTGGTTACAAACTGCCTCAAGCCGACCGCTAAGGTCCGAATACATAGCATCCACTTTCGTGTTGATCTCAGTAGCACACTTCTGCTGATTAGCCATCAGTTGCTGCATCATCACTTTCAACTCATCTTGAGAAGTACTTCCAGAGTTCGCAGGAGCCTGAAAGTTAGAGAATTGTGGTTTCTGACCTTGGAAAGGGAGGACCGTCTTGCCTTGGAAGTTCTGAGCGTAGGTCTTCTGGGGGTTGGTTTGCTGCGGGTAAACCTGATCCTGTGGGTTCTCAACATTCGTACTCCTATAGGAGAGGTTCGGGTGGCTCCTATAATTCTGGTTGAACCCACGATTTCATATAAACTCTTGACCATTCACATAGATAACCTCCTGCTGATCAGTGTCTTTCCTCAACCATCTCCTCAGGGAGTGTTTCACCATTCTCATCTGCAAAGTGAACCATCCTTTGGTTCGCTTTGAGCAACAAGTTGATCTTGGCCGTAAGGTCATCGATCTTGGTGGAATCCGTTCCATTGGATTTCATAGTTCTGTCATACTCCTAGGACTTGTTCCTTGAACTTGCAGCCAAGTTCTCAATCAGCTTATACGCACCATCCTTGGTTCTGGTCATAAAGTCACCATCGCTAGCAGCATTCAGCGCATTCCTATAGTCCCAGTCCACGCCATCATAGAAAATACCAAGCAGATTTTGATCAGAGAAACCATGGTGTGGGCACTCTCTCTTATACTCCTTAAACCTTTCCCAAGCCTCATAGAAGGACTCTCCAGAATGTTGGTAGAAGGAGGATATCTTGTTCCTTAAACTCGCGGTTTTGGATTTTGTGTAGAAGTGATCCAAAAACGCAGCTCTACATTGCGCCCAAGTCATGATGGATCCAGCAGGTAAAGACTTAAGCCAACGAGAAGCTTTGTCTGCGAGTGAAAATGGGAACAGCTTGCATTTTACGAAATCCGGGTTCATCCCATTAGAACTCGTCGTGGAGCAGATCTCCTCGAAATTCTCTATATGGTCCATCAGAATTTCAGCAGGCAGTCCGTGGAACAAGTGCTGCTTAACCAGTGATATCATCTGCGGTTTGATCTCATAGTCATTCCTTTCAACAGCAGGAGGAACTATAGCAGCTCGGTTTCTGTAATAGGCATGGGGATTGTCCATATCCCCTATGGTTCGTTGCTGCTCACGCGCTCGTTGCTGCTGCTGTTCGCGCGCGTGC
This sequence comes from Arabis hirsuta, assembly GCA_964056655.1. Taxonomy (NCBI): domain Eukaryota; kingdom Viridiplantae; phylum Streptophyta; class Magnoliopsida; order Brassicales; family Brassicaceae; genus Arabis; species Arabis hirsuta. The sequence goes on from OZ053308.1 coordinate 20,635,093, forward strand.
TGCTATTGCATATGAGCCATCTGCTCTTGCAACCATTGTAACTCAACTGCCATGTCGTTGTCGCCTTGATCGCCCATATCAACTGGATTAGGACTTTGTCATCTGTTTTCTCGTTCTAGTCTCGCGAGTTCAGGATTACTCAAAGTGACGAGGGGAGTTTGAAGATTTCTCCTTGTTGTCCTTGAGTTCATGCACCTGAAACACACGTAAAGAAAAACAAAAGAACAAGATTAGTGCTTAGTCTAAAATCGTAATCGAAAAGTAGAGGTATCGAGTTGGTCCCCGTCGCAACGGCGCCAATTTGATGAAGAATAAAACTCGTCTTTTATCCAGTTTCAAGATTAAAACCTAGAATTACTAATCCGATGTAGAATAGTGAGGTTCGTTAAGGGACCATCAATACACTCTAATTCTATGGAAAACAATCTCAGCTAAGCGATTCAAGTTAGGTTTGAATGTCACAATTTAACAATTAAATAAAACGAGACAAAAGGTAAAAGTCGGTTGTAAACAATAATGGGAAGGCGTTAGGTCAGGGATAATTCTCAGGGATTAGAATATCAGGAACCAAGCAATTATTCAGGCATGCGATTACGACCAAGTCTCGAACTCAACCATAAATATAAGGAGATCCACTTTCATGGCATCTGCAACTTTAATAATCAATCTAACACCCTAACTGTCGTTGAGGTTACAAGGATTATCAAGCATTAGACGATTAGGGTTGATATGTTCACGAGATGCCCTAACTTCAACTTTCGTTGGCTATGGATCAAATCGTCCATCTATGTCAATTCCAGCAATTTACAAACTTTTGATAAGTAAATTCAACCTAAGATCAAAGGCTAGGTGATCAATCTAACCTAGGCAATATGATCGACAATAGGTGGAGACTATCGAATGATTTATTTAAAACCTATCTATGCTTAGTTCATGAATCAAATCCCATCGAAAACCCTTAACCTAACTAGTGGATTACTCACACATATTTAAGCAAACAACAACAGCAAGAGACATGTTAAACTGCATTGAAATCGATATATAAAAGAGTAGGGTTTAAGAAAACTTCAATAAGTATGTGGAAGACAAATCTCCAAGCAAAACTCTCAAAACAAGTCTCCAAATCTCTCTCTCTCTCTCTCTCGTGTTTCTGTTTTGTTCTTCTGTCTCTGCTGCTGCGTGGCTCTGATCCCAATATCCAAAGATGAGTATCGAATCTCTCTCTCACTTTCGATCTCTCTCCTTCGATCTTTCTCCCTTTTTCGTGTGTTGCGGCTCTCTGTGGCTCCTCTTTTTTGGCTGCGTGAATTGCCTTTTTATAGGTCTTGGTGGCTGCCCTAAAACCTAGGGTTTTAAAAAATAGGTTTAAATGAAGTTTCCATAATCAGATCTGCTGGGAGCGGGCTCTCTCTCTTCTGCACTGGGTGCTCCCTTTCTCCAGAATGTTCAAAAAGGGTCCATTTTCATTCCTTTCTAGCCAAATACAATTGCAAGCCCCAGTCATTGCTTCCAGCCACTTTTGTACCTAGAATGACTCGATAGAGAGTGAAAGACTCGATAAAAGCCTACAAAACAAGGGTTAGAATGCGCCAAAAACGCATTATATCATCACTCTTCGAGCTCTCTATGTTATCATACCGGCTCTCGGTATGCTCCAGCCCTCCCACTCTCGGGACACACAGTCTGTCAAGCTATCGGCTGCAGAGGAATCACACATCCTCTGGAGAGATCCTTGTCCCTCAAAGTATATGCAGGGAAACCACCATCCCCTGGAGCAGTCACTCTATAACGCGCATCATAAGCACCTGTCGACCGACTTACTTCACGTGGTTCCATCATGATATTCCCTAACCCAGAATATCACCTCATGACCAATCCCCCGATCAATTAAAACAACCGGGTGTTTTCCTCGGAGTCTCTGGAAAAGACAATCCTAACTCACATACGACTTCTGTTTCCAGACTCCCCCTAGGAAATAGACAGGTTCTAACTCACAAAAAACCTCTATTTACCAGCGCCATCTAGGGAATAACCCAGTCCTAAACCCCCATAGAACCTCCATCCCTAGATACTCCTCCTAGAACATGGATAAGCTCTAATTCACATAGAACTTCCATTCTAGCCTCTCCTACATGACCTCCCCAGTCATCCAACACATGACCTCCCCAGTCATCCCACACATGACCTTCCTAGTCATCCAACACATGACCTACCTGTCGTATCATAAGAACACCCATCTTATAAGCACAATTAATAAGAAACCCATCTTATTAAATCTCAACAATGTACATCATTACATCCCATCGCAAAATACATCCAACTCATAGTAGCACGCTATTACAGACACTGAAAACCAGAAAGACACTCAAGCCTCCGCTTGCTTCTCGAACCACTTCGAGAACTTTGCCTTCATCCTCGCTTCTAGTTCCCAAGTCTCCTCCTCAATACCGTCACAGTCCCACACGACTCTCATCAATGGTATCCTCTTCCGGCGCAACACCTTGACTCTCTGCTTGAGAATCCTCACAGGTCTCGCCTCCAACATTATGTTGGGCTGAAGATCCTCCAGAATCCTAGCCAACACCTCCTTAGACTCATGTAGACACTTCTGCAGCATCAAAACATGGAAGACTTTGTGAAAAGCCCTCATACTCTGAGGTAACTCCAACCGATAAGCTACTGGTCCAACCCGCTCCACAACCTTGAACGGACCCATAAACCTCAAACTTAGCTTATTCTCTTAAATGGATCTGTTAGAACCCCTAAACATCACTGCCTTGAGATAAACCAGATCTCCCAGCTCAAACTCCAGCTCTTTCAGTCTTTTATCGGCATAACTCTTCTGCCAATTCTGAGCCTTTCTCATGTTCAGCCTCAAGACACGGATCTTCTCCGTCGTCTCCTAAACAAAATTCGCACCAAACATGCTCCTCTCCCCCACTTGAGTCCAACATAATGGTGTCCGACATGGCCTCCCATACAGAGCCTCATATGGAGCCATCCCAATACTCGCCTGGTAGCTATTGTTATACGCAAACTCAACCAGGTTCAGGTGATCTGTCCAATGACCACCATAATCCTGCACAAACATCCTCAACAAGTTCTCCAATGTTTAATCATCCTCTCAGACTGACCGTCCGTTTGAGGATGGTACACTGTGCTCATATGCACCTTAGTGCTCATCTCAGCCTGAAATGCCCTCCAGAACTCTGAGGTAAACCTCAGATCTCTGTCTGACACAATACTCGCTGGCACCCCATGCAGCCTCACTATCTCCCGCACATACTTCTTAGCCAACAATGCTGCTCCATCGGTCTTCTTGATGGCAAGAAAATGTGCTGACTTGGTTAGGCGATCCACAACCACCCAAATCGCATCAAAGGTCCGCCACACTGGCAACCCCATCACAAAGTCTATGGTAATCATGTCCCACTTCCACTCCGGAATAGGTAAACTCTGCAACATACCACTCGGCACCTGATGCTCAGCCTTCACCAACTGACACACATTGCACGCTGCAACCCAGTTAGCTACATCTTTCTTTATCCCGATCCAGTGATAATACCGCTTCAGATCACGATACATTTTAGTCGCACCCGGATGAATCGACAACATGCTCGCATGAGCCTCTCTTAGGATCTCCTGCCTCAGATCCTCATCCTTGGGTATACAAACCCTTCTGTGCACCAGTATCGTCCCATTGGCCGAGACTAGATACTCTGAACCTTCAACCTTAGAAGCATCAATCAAAACTGGATCCTTCTCTTGAGCTGCTCGAATCCTGCTCAGTAAATCTGCCTGGTTAGCTGCCTCTAACCCCAACGGCACCTGTGAGATCACACACAATCTCAACGTACTAATCTCGCTCACCAGAGCCTCTATATCACGCTCCTAAACCGAAGCAACCCTCATCCGACTCAATGTATCTGCAACCAGATTAGCCTTACCTGGATGGTACCCAATCTCTAGATCATAATCTGCTACCAACTCCATCCAGCGCCTCTGTCTCTGGTTCAGCTCCGACTGAGTGAAGAAATACTTCAGACTCTTATGGTCTGTCAACACCTGCACCTTTCCGCCATAAAGATAAGACCTACAAATCTTTAAAGCGAAAATCACCGCAACCAGCTCCAAATCATGGGTAGGGTAGTTGCACTCATGCTTCCTCAACTGCCTTGAAGCATATGCAATAACCTTCCCGTGCTACATCAGGACACAACCCAGACCAATTCCCGAAGCATCCGTATACACCACATAAGGCTCACCCGGCTCAGGTAATGCCAACACTGGTGTACTCGTCAACATCTCCTTCAGCTTCCCGAAACTTTCCTAGCAAGCAGAAGACCACACAAAAGGGACATCCTTCCCCGTCAACTTCGTCATTGATTTCGCCATATTCGCAAACCCCTTGACGAACCTTTGATAATACTCTGCCAACCCGAGAAAACTCTGGATCTCTGTGGCATTCCTCGGTCTAGGCCACCCTCTGATAGCCTCAATCTTAGCCGGATCCACAGATGCTCCTTCTGCTTACACCACATGGCAAAGGAAACTCATATCTCGCTGCAAGAAACTACACTTACTCAACTTCGCATACAGCTTCTGCTCCCGCAGCTTCTCCAGAACTAACCTCAAATGCACCTCGTGCTCCTCACGACTCCTCGAATACACCAGAATATCATCAATAAAGATGATCACAAACACATCCAGATACTCCTAGAACATCTCGTTCATCAACCGCATGAACGCTGCTGGCATCACCACAAATTCATAATGCCCGTACCTCATCGTGAAGGCAATCTTCCTAAGATCTGCCTCGTTGATATGAATCTGATGGTAACCCGAAGCCAAATTGATCTTAGAGAACCAAGTAGCCCCTCGCAACTGATCCAACAACTCATCAATTCTTGGCAGATGGTACCTGTTCTTCACAATGACTCGGTTAAGTCCCCGGTAATCGATGCACAACCGAAAACTCCCATATTTCTTCTTCACAAACAACACCGGTGGTCCCCAAAGTGAAACACTAGGCTGTATGAAACCCTTGCCCAATAAATCATCCAGCTGCTTCTTCAGCCTGCCATCTCTCTGGAGCCATACGATAAGGTGCCTTGGATATAGGAGTCATCCCAGGTTCCAACTCAATCGCAAACGGATCCGACAACGATGGCGGTAATCCTTGCAATGACTGAAAAACATCCTGGAAATCCCGAACAACTCGAATATCCCACTACAACCTCTCTAATAGTCTCTGGCATCACTATCATCGCCAGATATACCTCACAGCCTTTCTCAATTAGCTGCTCGGCCTGTATTGATGAAATCACGAGACTCGCGGAAGTCGGTCTCACACCCTGATAAACCAACCTCCCCGCTCGAACACAACTCATCCTCGATGGCAATCCAGATGGACCCTGTACCGATTCAACCAATCCATCCCGAGAATGACATCGTACAGCTCCACCAGACTAATAATCAGATCTGCTGGCATCAATTCTTCCTCCACCAGAACATCCACAACATGAGCCCGCCCAAAAGTAGCTAACGACTTACTGCCCGCAACCTTAACTACTCCCAGCTGCTCCCCGGAATCACTCTGGATTCCGCTGCCTTTCGGACACTCCGGAGTAATGAAGCTATTCGTAGCTCCAGAATCAAATAACACATGGGACTCACACCCGCCCACAACTAAGATCCCTGCACAAATCCCATGTGCTTGAGAACCCTAACACTCTAGCACAGACTCACAATTTTTTTCCAAACAGGCAAAAATTCAACCACCAACGAATTTTAAAAGTGAAGTTCGGAAATTACATGTGATCGGTTGATATGCTCAAATTTACCCTGAGCTACTCTCTCAAATCAAGATATCGTAGTAGTACTTAGGGGTCGAATCCACAGGGAATCAAATCACATAATCAATTATGAAGTCGAATTAAGCTAAGCATGAAAGTAATAATGTAAATTAAATATCAAAACAAGCAAGAAAATGATGATAAGTAGGGTTCTTAAAATCAATGAGACAAAAGTTAGGCTTTCGGAAAATCGCAGGAAACTCGAAACTGTAGAGAAATTAGATTGTTAGGGGAATTAAGATCCGTTCTTGAACTTGAAAACTCTGTAAAGCTAACCAACTTTCGTTGCGAAAACTATCTATGTCTAACTTCTTAAATTCCAAATTTCTTTGCAAATTCAATAGGTTAAACAAGCATTAAAGTACAGATTCAATTGTTCACAAATTGTCTAAACCAAATTTCTTTGCGAATAGATAATTTGCTCATTTAATATTAGGTCAGGTAATTATCAATACTTTTGCATCTAACAATTAACATAAAATCTAAGTTCTAGGTGATCAAACTAGAACTAGCATTATCAACAATCTATATGAAGAATCCAAATGATGTTTCCTAACAAAGATCTAGCAATTTCTCATGTTCCTTTGACTAACCCTAAGCCTAACAAGCAAACTACTCAGACATGGTGATCGAAACATACATCATGAATAGAAAAGATTGCATTAAAAAGATAGAGATAGAGAAACAAAAAGGGTTCGAAATCTCTGTAGAACAAGGTGTAGATTTGTCTCCCTAAAGCTCTCCAAATCTCTCTCTCTCAAAGTCTCAATTAAAAACAAGATATAAACATGAAAGCCTAAAGAAAAACTATATATAATGTCTAAAAATCGGATTGGGCTTTGCTGTAAACTTCTGGGCTTTTTGGGCAAAACCGGAATTTCTTTAAAACTTGCAATCTTCTCGCGTCAGACATGTGTGTCGATCGACACACAGGGTTGTGTCGATCAACACATACATGAAAACTCGACTCCGACTTGATCACTTCGGTTCTTCTTTCCTCGATGCTATAAAATGCTCCAAAAGCTCCAATCAATCTCCAATCGATCATTGACCTACAAAGACTCTAAAACAATAGGAAAACACCAAAAAGACTCGATAAAAACAGACCTATATCATGGTTAAAAACGGGTAAAAACCATGATATATCATCGGTCTGGCACTAGATCCACCCGTCTCCACCGACGTGTACACTCGCGGTGCCGCTGCAATCTGAGACAACGGCTGCACTGCCAATGGCTGCACTACGACCACCACCAACTGCTGTAGCTTAGGACACCTGAGCTTGATATGCTCCGTCTCTCTGCAGTGGAAACACACCTGCGTATCCTGGACCCCGACCCGTGCATCTCGAGTCCCGGTCCTCTTCTATAGTTCGCCACCCGATGATCCGTGCTCCCACACCCAAAGCAACCCAAACCACCCTGACTGGCCCCTGAAGTGCTCTCCCACTTCTTCTTCTGACCCTGCGCAGGCTTGCCGCCCCTGCTCGAGCCCACCTGCTGCTGCAATCTCCTCTGCTGCTCCACCGGTGGACTAACCACCACAGCCTGCTCCCTGAGATCCTCCTCAATCGCATCAGCTGTCTCAACCAGCTCCGCCCTCGAGGCAAACTTACTTGCCCTGCAGCGAGTCCTCAAATCCACTCGAAATCCCCTTAGGAACCTCTTAACCTGGGCCTCCTCGCCCTCCATGCCTCTACCCGCATGTACCAGAAGTCGACTAAACTCCGCGTCGAACTCTCTCACTGACCGGTCTCCCTGAGTCAACTCCAGAAACCTAGACTCTAACCGATCCACCGCCTCCTGCGGGAAATACTTGGAGTTAAACTCCGCCAAGAAATCCTCCCAGACCATCTCGGCCTGCACCCTCCTAGCCTCTACACCTCTCCACCAGAGATGCGCATCACCCTCCAGATAATGTACGACCAGATCAACTCGGTATCCCTTCGAACACCTAATAGAGTGAAAATTATGCTCCAATCTCAGCCGCCACTCATCGGCCTCCTCAGGCTTGGCACCTCCCGAGAAAAACCCGGTGCCAATCCTCTCCATCTGCTCCATTATCCTAAGATAGGATGGAAGCTCCTCTGCAACTGCCACACTCAGCTGCACCCCAGCCATACCCGGCTGCACCCCAGCCATACCACAACCATATCTGACTGCACCCCAACCATACCCGGTTGCACTCCAGCCATACCCAGCTACACCCCCGGAGCCTGACCCGGTGCCGGCACCCCACCCGGTAACCACTCCAAAATCATCTGTAGTAGACCCGCTAAACGATCATCTCAATACTGGGCAGAACCTGCGGCAACACCCACACCCGGGCCCACCGCACCACCGGCCATACCAGGACCCACACCAGCCCTCACACTGGTACCCATGGCGGCCACAGCCACGGACCCCTCCTGAAACGTCTGCGAATCCACCACCCTCTCCGGCATGGTCTCATGGGTCACTCTCAGAGCAACGGACTCCCTCTCGAGTCCTCGCCCACGTCCACGACCACCTCGGCCTCTATGGCCCTCACGACCTCTACCTCTAGCCACTCTAGCCATCACTCTGCACTAACCAGCAGAATACTAAGTACTAGAAAAACAGAAATCACAAAAAAAACACATACCATGGAATCTCATTGAAGGCTCGGAAGAGATGATCTAGGACTCCAAACCCACACAACAATCAATTGACTAACTCACATAATCAATTAAATCATTACACCCGCCCTAGAACTATAAGGGCCGCTCTAGAACCGTTAGGGCTCTGATACCAAATTGAAACAATCCAACCCGTAAAATAAAATTTTTTTGACCCGGATCACTATTATCACCTATAGTGATCCTCAATGGTCATTGGATTAAACAAGCAATGCGGAATAACAAGGATTAAACAATCAAACAAGAACATTGTTTAATAATCTCATACTTATTAAATTACTAGACATTATTTAGTTAATTCAACAACAACACAACATTGGTTCTAGAATCGCTAACACCCTAGCAATTCTAACTTAAATACCATGCAATAGGAGACACTAGATCATCTCCTCTTCCCGGCCATGATTCCACGATTACATTTTCTCTTTACCTGCATCACATGGCAAAAAGAGATGCGTGAGTATTATCAAAAATACTCAGTGAGACGGTCATCCCATATACAGGCTATAAACGCATGCATAAGCAATTGATATAATACCAAGATGAACAATCAACAATGCATCACACATTGACCTCGAGGAAACAGCATGTTAAGTATGTCAAACTGACGCCATTGATCAACACAAGCCACTGGTGTCGATCGACACACCCTACCAACACTCGTGTCGATCGACACACCACTTTTGTGTCGATTGACACACTGTCGGCAGAAACCTGCCAAATCAATTTCCTGCACGAAATCCACCAAAAATCACACAAAATTCGATCCAAACAACACACAATCGAATTATATCAATTTATTTACCTAGATAAGCCTATGGTCACGCACTCACCTTGATTTGGAAAGGAGAAACGCTGAAAACGGCTCAAGAACACAAAGAACACAAACACGAAGAACACTATGAACACGATGAACAAGAACACAAAGAACAAGATGAACGGATCCTCCAAATCCGAATCGGAAAACTGTTCTGAAAACTAGACAAAACGAGCTACACAACGGTATATAGACCGTCCTCTGAGTCCCAACAGTTCGACGGGAATCCTCCCTCGAAGTGGGTTGTTCGTAGTTAAAAACTGCACAAACCTACCAAATTAAAACGATCATAACTCTCTAAATACTCGACCGATTGACAAATGGTTTTCTCTTACATCAAGCTAAAAGACTGGAGAACTTACCCACAAAGTTTCACTCCGATCCGACGTGATTTACTCGGCCGTTCGTCTCCTCCAAGACACGAACAGAGACTTGTTCTCAACTTCAAGAACACTTAAGAGAAATCACTTCTCAATCTCTCAATCTTCTCTTTCTCTCTCTAATCTTCTGTCAAGAACAACAGCACACGAGGTGCTTCTATATATAGTCAAGTCCCTCTGTTTTAACGTGTTTAATCTCAACAATCAAAGCGATAGTAGCCTACTCAAGTTAGGATCATTTTCTGAAAAATTCACTAGCTTTGACGAAGAACAACGTCAAAGGGTTACAATCTATTTGTCTCTTTTATAGAAAAAGAAATAACCCTTTTTTTATATTCAATAACCCTTTTTATATAAGCTCATAACTCTGATTCTTCACTTTATATTAGGAGGGTTATTGAATGAGTGATTTTGAAACAAATTCAAACGAAATAGATTTAATCATTATAAACATTTCAATAGAATTTCATTGACACCAAAAAAACTTGAAATTAGCTTTTCACATTTTTAGAATTTTATTGAGGGCAAATTATTGTTAGGTACACAGACTATGAGCTATTACATAAAATATATAATTAAAATGAATAATACATAAATTTAAAAGAATTAAGAAAATACATAGATGAATAAGAAGTAAAATTCTATAGAAAGTTCAATTAATTTCTTTGTTTTTTCCAGAAGAATTCAATTCTTTCCCAATCAATGAATACTTTTATTTTTACTGATATGTAAAGTTTTGATCTGTTATCATTAAAATTAATTAAGAGGAGTTTGTTTTGAAGAGAAAAAAAAACCCCCCATAAATCATTGTAAAGTCGTACTTTCAGAAAAAACGGAGGCTATTAGTTAATGGGCTCATATAAAGCCCACAAAAATCATGAAGCTATGTAAAACGATTCCACTTTGTCCGCTAAAACCCTTTGCCCAACACGAAGCTCAAAATCACTTCCGAGTTCTGTTCGCCGTCTGACGAAGTATTGCTCTCTGTTTCTTCCAGGTTTGATCGAATTTTTCCCTCTGTCTCTCGTCTCTTTTTCCTCTGTGGTGATGGATCTAATTAGGGTTTTCTGTTTTGGGATTCTTGTTTATCGTGTTCGATTGGGTAGGTTTTACATTTATAAGGTGATATTTGTGTTTATTGGGAATCAGTGTGTTTATGATTTAATGATGCTTGAGTTTTCTCCCATATGGACTCATTTTTCAGCTTATATATTATTATGGGTTAGATTGTTTCAAATTGGTTTTTTAAGAATTTTATCCAAAACGAAATTTCCTCAAAAGCTTCAATTCTTTTTATAGTTTGTTCCAGTTTGATTTTAATCTTTGTGTTACAAGCAAAGCTGCTTCCTTGATTGATCTTTGTGAGAAAACGGTTATAAGTTCATGTTTCTGTGTTAAGTAATTTTTGTTTTCTTGATCATTCAAGAAGCTACCACACTAATCGAAAACGAAATTTCCTCAACACTCCCATTTTTTCCCTAGTTTGATTTAATCTTATCTTTGTTTCACATTTGAAGCTGCTTACTTAATTGATCTCTGTCATGATTCTGGAGAAACTTGAATTCATGTTTCTAAATGGTTATGATTCTGGAGAAAGTTGAGTTAATGTTTCTGTGATGTATCTTTAGTTTTTCTATATTGTAATTTTATATGTTTCTGATGATTTTCCATGGTTACAGAGATCATAAATACTCTTATTAGTCAATAATTCAATTTTCCATCAAAAAATATAATTTTCAGTAAAAAATTGGAATTTCTACTAACAACATAAATACTCGACAAAGAATATAATTTTCTCATTTCATGCTAAAAACATAACTTTCGGTCAAAAATGATTCCGCAGTTCTTTCCCCAGAAAACTAAGTCGGTAATTTCATTGGTTTTCTCAATTGTCGAATACAAAAATATAATGGTGTTTGTTTTTTGGTATGTAAGAGCCTTGTCCTTCTTTACACTTCCTAAACAACAGCTACCTCGTCAACCACCCACTTTTGGTGTGAAGTGGGTAAATTCGGCATTATTGCCTGCTTGTGTTCACTTTTAACACTCAAAACTAATCTATTTGTTAGTTATTTACAAATACATGGTGCTGCTGGTCCACATGGACATGGTTAACCTCTTACTCTTCTATAACAGTTAAATTTGTAACGTGAATTGTTCATTGTTTTTTCAATTATTGGATAAAAATATATTTGTGGTTGATTTTGTTGTGTAACAGATTTTCCCTATTGATTCATAGGAAGTTGATACACGTCTAACCCTTAGCTCTAGCCTAATCTATTTCTATTTCCACAGTGCGTAATCTTCGGTTCTATTAAACTTCTCGACTTTAGTCTTTGCCGATGGCATCACGATAATCTTTTTTTGAAACCAACCAACTAAGGCTCTTATACCAATTGTTGATAACCAATGTATCTCGATTAGCTTATTCCTGAGTGAATTGTACCCTAAGGAGCTCGTCGATTTGTGATTTGGAAAGAAAAAATATGAAACAAACAGAGAAGAAATGACACACAAAGATTAACGTGTTCAATCTCAACAATCAAAGCGATAGTAGCCTACTCAAGTTGGGATCGTTTTCTAAAAAATTCACTAGCTTCGACGAAGAACAACTTCAAAGGGTTACAAGCTATTTGTCTCTTTTATAGAAAAAGAAATAACCTTTTTTTTATATTCGATAACCCTTTTTATATAAGCTCATAACTATGTGATTCTTCAGTTTATATTAGGAGGGTTATTGAATGAGTGATTTTAAAACAAATTCAAACGAAATAGATTTAATCATTATAAACATTTCAATAGAATTTCATTGATAGAAAAAAACTTGAAATTAGCTTTTCACATTTTTAGAATTTTATTGAGGGCAAACTATTTTTAGGTACACAGACTATGAGCTATTAGATAAAATGTATAATTAAAATGAATAATACATAAATTTAAAAGAATTAAGAAAATACATAGATGAATAAGAAGTAAAATTCTATAGAAAGTTCAATTAATTTCTTTGTTTTTTCCAGAAGAATTCCATTCTTTTCTAATCAATGAATACTTTTATTTTTAGTGATATGTAAAATTTTGATCTGTTATCATTAAAATTAATTAAGTGGAGTTTGTTTTGAAGAGAAAAAAAACCCCATAAATCATTGTAAAGTCGTATTTTCAGAAAAAACGGGGGCTATTAGTTTATGGGCTCATATAAAGCCAACAAAAATCATGAAGCTGTGTAAAACGATGCCGCTTTGTCCGCTAAAACCCTTTGCCCAAAAGGAAGCTCAAAAGCGCTTCTGGTTTTCCGAGTTCTGTTCGCTGTCTGACGAAGTATTGCTCTTTGTTTCTTCCAGGTTTGATCGACTTTTTCCCTCTGTCTCTCGTCTCTTTTTCCTCTGTGGTGATGGATCTAATTAGGGTTTTCTATTTTGGGATTCTTTTTTTATCGTGTTCGATTGGGTAGGTTTTACATTTATAAGGTGATGTTTGTGTTTATTGGGAATCAGGGTGTTTATGATTTAATGATGCTTGAGTTTTCTCCCATATAGACTCATTTTTCATCTTATATTTTATTATGGTTTAGATTGTTTCAAATTGCTTTTTTAAGAATTTTATCCAAAACGAAATTTCCTCAAAAGCTTCAATTCTTTTTATAGTTTGTTACAAGCTATTTGTCTCTTTTATAGAAAAAGAAATAACCCTTTTTTTTATATTCAATAACCCTTTTTATATAAGCTCATAACTATGTGATTCTTCAGTTTATATTGGTAGGGTTATTGAATGAGTGATTTTGAAACAAATTAAAACTAAATAGATTTAATCATTATAAACATTTCAATAGTGAAACAACCCGACCCATAATTTAAAAATTTTCTCTTCGGATTACTATCATCACTGATAATAATCCTCAATGGGCCAAACATCTGCAATGCGAAAATAGTTAGAATAAACAAATAACAATCCAATCAATAAATCCCATACTTTATTAATTCGCTAAACCGTTCAAAACATGAAAACAATATTCAAAACCAATATCAATCAATAACCAATGAAAGTTCCAGAAATTACTAGCAACCTAGCATTTCTAACAACACAACCACTCAAACGAGACTCTAGATCATCTTCTCTTCCCGGCCATGATTCCACGATCACATTTTCTCTTTACCTGCAACACATCACAAATACTCAGCGACGCGGTCATCCCGTCTACAGGTTATACACACAGGCATAAGCAAGAGATACAATACCAGGATGAGCATATAACAAGCATACACGAACAATCAAACACGAACCAGTCCAGGAGCACTGTGTCGATCGACGCGCTGCACATGTGTCGATCGACACACCACCATGGTGTTGATCGACACACCACCATGGTGTTGATCGATACACCACCATGGTGTCGATCGACATGATGCATCTGTGTCGATCGACACAAAGCAATTGTGTCGATCGACACGACATCGCAGAACAGAGAACGAGTCTATCCTCCCATGGGCCGAACTCTCATGCGATCGATCGATCTCCTCCACGATTTCATCCACAAAACACACGAAATCCAACCCAAACAACCACAATCAATCATATTCCATCTAATCCTTTACCCAGATAACCTACGGTCACGCATTCACCTAAAAAAAGGATTGAAACGCTCAAGAACACGAAGAACACGACGCCTACAAAGAACGCCGTGCACACAAAGAACGGATTATCCAAATCCGAATTGGAAAACGACTCTGGAAGCTAGACACAACGAGTTACACAACGAGTTACACAACGGTGTATAGAAAGTCCCTTGAGTCCAAACGATTCGACAGGAATCCTCCCTCGAAGTGGATTGTTTGGAGAAGAAAACTGCACAAACCTACCCAGTTAAAACGATCATAACTCCCTAAATGCTTGACCGATTGACAAACGGTTTCCTCCTACATCAAGAACAAAAATTGGAGAACTTACCCACAAAGTTTCACTCCGATGCAATGCGATTTACCAAGCTATTCGTCTCCTCCAAAAAACGAACAACACTTTTTCTCAACCCTCAAGAACACTCACACGAAAAATCACTTGATTCTCTCTCTCAAAACTCTTCTGATTTCTTCTGAAAAACGTGGCCCAATGCGTCTGATCTCCTTTATATATCGAACCCTAGGGTTCCCTAAACCGATCGCTAAACCGCGCGATCAAAAACCGAACCTGTCGGTTCAATTTAACCCCATGTCGATCGACACACACACCCTGTGTCGATTGACACCCAACCAAAATCCACCTTTTTGGTTCACGGGCGTTACAATTATCCCGCACTAACACGGATTGTTCCTCGAATCACGCGACTCCGCCTCACTAAGATTCACACTTCCGTCTAAAACTCGATCAGACTCACCCAGAAACATCAACGATGCAACGCTCCTTGGTCCGGATTAGGGCTGCCCGATTGATCGCACAACAATCAAACAAGAACATGCACGACCAACCATTGACCCAGAATTGGACCAAATGATCGCGCAACAATCAAACAAGAACATGGACGACCAACAGCGCTACATATGCTACCACGGTCGTCCGAACAGAGGTTCCAAACTTAAGTAAAAACCTTATACTTGGCATCCACATACACACTCTTGACCCTCGGTCAGCACCATTCGAGATCGCACCTGATCCCCAAGCTCTACTAGTCTCATACTAGCCACATTGCACCGTCTCACCACGACTGCAATCCTGACCCCAACCCGGTTAGCACCACCTGAGATCCACTCCTGATCCCCGAAGTTCATCCAGTCTCATACTTACGATCACACTACAGACACTATTGCTTATACCTATATCTATATACACCACCCCGCTCTCAGGATCGTTACCTTTTGAGCTCTCGGTGTATATCATACCACCCCACTTTCAGGACCGCCGTCCATCCAGCTCTAGGTATGCTCCAGCCCCTCCCACTCTCAGGACACACAGTTCGTCAAGCTATCGGCTGCAGAAGAATCACACATCCTCTGGAGAGGCTTTGGCCCCTCAAAGTATATGCAAGGGAACCACTTTTCCCCGGAGAGATCCTCACTGTCCCCTCAAGTACATCCAGAAGAACCACTATCCCTTGAGCAATCACGCTGTAACGTGCATCATAAGCACCTGTCGACCAAAATCACCTCTCGCGGTCATCCGAAACAACCCAATCACCAGGGTGTTTCCACAGAGTCCCTGGAAAAGACAGTCCTAACTCACATAAGACTTCTATTCCAGACTCCCCTTAGGAAATAGGCAGGCTCTAACTCACATAAAACCCCTATTTCCCAGCGCCATCTAGGGAATAACAAGTCCTAACTCACATAGAACATCACCCCTAGATAATCCTCCTAAAACATGGACAGCCCTAACTCACATAGAACTTCCATTTCTAGCCTCCCTAGCCGATGGACAAGCTCTAACTCATATAGAACTCTATCGCTAGTCATCACAATCCATGATTCCACCAGTCATACCATAAGAACACACGTCTTATAACACATTTAATAAGGAAACTCATCTTATTAAATCTCAAAATGTATAATCGTTACAACAACATCAAAACGAAAATACAACATCTCATAGCCACATGCTAAGACAGACTCTAAAAACCAGAAAGACACGCAAGCTACTGCTTGCTTCTCGAACCACTTCGAGAACTTCGTCTTCATCAATGCTTCTGATTCCAAGTCTCTTCCTCAATACCATCATAGTCCCACACGAATCTCACCAACGGTATACTCTTCCGACGCAACACCTTGACTCTCCTCTCGAGAATCCTCACATGCCTCGCCGCCAACGTCATGTTGATCCTCCGGAATCCTTGCCATTACCTCCTCAGGCTCATGTAGACACTTCTGCAGTATCAAAACATGGAAGACCTTATGAAAAGCCTTCATACTCTGAAGTAACTCCAATCGATAAGCCACCGATCCGACCCGCTCCAGCACCTTGAACGGACCCATAAACCTCAGACTCAGCTTATTCTCCGAAATGGATTTGTTAGGACCCCTCAACATCGCTACCTTGAGATACACCATATCTCTCAGCTCAAACTCCAGCTCATTCCGTCTCTTATCGGCATAACTTTTCTGCCGATCCTGAGCCTCTCTCATGTTCAGCCTCAAGACACAGATCTTCTCCGTCGTTTCCTGAACAAAATCTGCACCAAACATGCTCCTCTCCCCCACTTGAGTCCAACAAAATGGTGTCCTACACAGCCTCCCTTACAGAGCCTCATATGGAGCCATCGCAATACTCACCTAGTAACTGTTGTTGTACGCAAACTCAACCTGGTTAGAATGATCCTCCCAATGACCACCATAATCAAGAACACACATCCTCCGCAAATCCTCTAAAGTCTGAATCGTACACTCGGACTGCCCATCCGTCTGAGGATGATACGCTGTGCTCAAATGCACCTTAGTGCCCATTTCAGCCTGAAATGCCTTCCAGAACTCTGAAGTAAACCTCGGATCCCTGTCTGACACAATACTCGCTGGCACCTCGTGCAGCCTCACTATCTCCCGCACATACTTCTTAGCCAACACCATCGCCCCGTCGGTCTTCTTGATGGCAAGAAAATGTGCTGACTTCGTCAGACGATCCACAATAGCCCAAATCGCATCATATGTCCGTGACACTGGCAACCCCATCACAAAATCCATGGTAATCATATCCCACTTCCACTCCGGGATAGGCAAACTCTGCAACATACCACTCGGAACCTGATGCTCATCCTTCACCAACTGACACACGTTGCACGTTGCAACCCAGTCAGCTACATCCCTCTTTATCTCGACCCAGTGATAATACCACTTCAGGTCACGATACATCTTGGTCGCTCCTGGATGAATCGATAACATGCTCGAATAAGCCTCTCTCAGGATCTCCTCCCTCAGATCCTCATCCTTCGGTACACACACCCTCCTGTTCACCAGTATCGTCCCATTCGCCGAGACCACATACTCTGAACCTGCCGTCTTAGAAGCATCAATCAATCCCTAATCCTTCTCCTGAGCAACTCGAATCCTGCTCAACAAGTCTGCCTGGTTAGCTGCCTCTAACCCCAACGGCTCCTGTGAGATCACACATAACCTCAATGTACTGATCTTGCTTACCAGCGCCTCCATATCCCTCTCCTGAGCCGAAGCAACCCTCTTCCGACTCAACGCATCTGCAATTAGATTAGTCTTACCCGGATGGTACCCAATCTCCAGGTCATAGTCCGCAACTAACTCCATCCAGCACCTGTGTATCTGGTTCAGCTCTGACTTTCTGCCATACAGATAAGACCTCCAAATCTTAATGGCAAAAATCACCGCAGCCAACTCTAAATCATGAGTAGGGTAATTACACTCGTGCTTCCTGAACTGCCTCGAAACATACGTAATAACCTTTCCCTGCTGCATCAGTACACATCCCTAACCAACTCTCGAAGCGTTTGTATACACCACGTAACACTCACCTGGCTCGGGTAATGCCATCACAGGTGTACTCGTCAACATCTCATTCAGCTTTCCAAAACTCTCCTTGCAAGCCGAAGACCACACAAAAGGGACATTCTTCCCCGTCAACTTTGTCATCAACTGCGCCATACTCGCAAACCCCTTGATGAACCTCCGATAATAACCTACCAACCCAAGAAAACTCCTGATCTCGGTGGCACTCCACGGTCTAGGCCATGAAAGCTAATCTCTCGCTGCTAGAAACTGCACTTACTCAACTTCGCGTACAGCTTCTGCTCCCGCAGCTTCTCCAGAACCAAAAACAACAGCACAGGATTCCTCTGGAGCAGGTGCTCCCTCCGTGAGAGCAGGTGCTCTAGTCAAAAGCGGGTGCTCTAGCACACAAAAATCGATTGCATAGACATGTTCATCTAGCAGTGCATCATCTAGTAGTATTGTTTCATCCACTTTCAAGCAGGGCAAATAATCAGCAACTCCGTTCTTAGTACCCTTCTTATCAATGATTTGTAAATCAAAATCTTGGAGCAACAAAATCCATCTCAAGAGCCTCGGTTTTGCATCTTTCTTGGTGAGCAAATACTTCAAAGCCGCGTGGTCGGTATGCACAATGACCTTCGAACCGATAAGATACGACCTGATTTTCTCAAAGGCAAAGACCACAGCCAGGAGCTCTTTCTCAGTCGTAGAATACTTACATTGAGCTTCGTCCAAAGTTCGGCTAGCGTAATAGATTACATGGAGCTTTTTATCTTTCCTTTGCCCCAAAACTGCTCCCACAGCGTAATCTCTAGCATCCGTCATTACTTCAAATGGTAGATCCCAGTCCAGTGGTTGAACAACGGGTGCACTCACCAATGCTCCCTTTATAGTACGAAACGCTTGAAGGCAAGCTCCATCACAATTAAATTTGGTCTCCTTACACAAGAGTTGAGTGAGTGGTCTCGCTATGTTTGAAAAATCCTTGATGAACCGTCTGTAAAACCCAGCGTGACCAAGGAAACTTCATATTCCTCTGACTGAATCTGGTGGTTGCAAACTCATCATCACCTCAACCTTTGCTCGATCAACCTCAATACCGTTCTCGGATATGCGATGACCCAAAACTATACCATCCCTAACCATGAAATGGCACTTCACCCAGTTTAACACAAGATGTTTCTCTTCAAAGTGTTGTAACACCCTGTACAGATTTGACAAACACACAGAAAAAGTGCTTCCATAGATGGAGAAATCGTCCATGAAAACTTCCATTATGTCCTCAATAAAATCAGTAAAAATGGACATCATGCACCTTTGAAAAGTCGTAGGGGCATTGCATAGTCCAAAGGGCATTCTGCGATAAGCAAAAGTGCCATATAGACACATGAAGGTCGTCTTTTCCTGATCATCCGGGTGAATGGGAATCTGAAAGAAACCTGAATAACCATCTAAAAAGCAGTAGTAAGGGTGGTTAGCTAATCTTTCGAGCATTTGATCAATGAATGGTAAGGGAAAATGATCCTTCCTAGTCGCTGCATTTAGCTTTCTATAATTGATGCACATCCTATGTTCTGTGACAGTCCTAGTGGGTGTCAATTCATTCCTATCATTGGCGAACACACTGATTCCGCCCTTTTTAGGCACTACATGAACAGGGCTGACCCAGTTACTATCAGAGATCGCATAAATAACACCAGCTTCTAAGAGTTTCATTATTTCTTTCTTAACAACATCTTTCAAATTCGGATTCAACCTCCTTTGGTGCTCTACAGAATTTCTAGATTCATCCTCTAAATGTATCCTATGCATGCATAAATCAGATGAAATTTCAGGGATGTCATCTAGCGAATAACCTAAAGCCTTCCTATACTTCCTAAGTTCGCATAAAAGTAAGGCGGTTTCCACATTATTCAAATCAGCATTAATTATAACAGGATATATGGAGTTAGGGCCAAGAAACGCGTACCTTAGCCCGGCTGGTAAGGTTTTGAGCTCAAGTTTCAGAGCTTTGAGCTCGCTCCAAGGGTTGTCAACAGAGTTCCCAGGGGTAGGAGCAGGTGCTCCTTCAGCTCATTCTGTTTCAAGTCTCAAAAATTCTGTTGATTTTTCCATCTGCCCAGAATCCAACATCCTTGCGAACCCAACAATATCTTCACTCAAATACCCGTGTTCACCTCAGCTTTTGTCAACGCAACATCCAAGGGATCATCAGCAAGAATCTCTTCAATCCCTCCATATGAGATTTCAAGATTATCCTCAATGGCAAAGATTTGTCCATCGATGGTCGGTTTCTTCAGCATCCGGTCCATCTTAAACTCCATAATAATGTTTCCCAAGTGGAGACCGATTGTTCCATTCCTTACATCTATAATCGCACAAGCTGTACGCAAGAAAGGACGTCCCAAAATCAAGGGATCCTTCGGTTCATCATCAAGTTCCAGCATTACAAAATCCGTTGGAATCAAGGTGTTCCCAATCCTGACATGCAAATCCTCCAAAATTCCCACAGGCAGCTTAATTGATCTGTCAGCAAACACTAACAAAATCCGTGTTGGTTTGAATTTTATGTACCCGAGCTTTCTTGCGACCGAATAGGGCATAAGGTTCACACTCGAACCTAAGTCGCAAAGAGAGCAAGCAAATCTCACAAGACCAATCTCCACAGAGTGAACGAACTTTCCTGGGTCCTCTTGCTTTTTAATAACCCTGTTTTCTAGCACAACACTACAATTCCTTGATATCATCATTGCGCTCTGCTCTGAAGAAATCTTACCAGTTACCAAACCTTTGACATACTTTTTCATGGATGGCATCATCTGAATCGCATCCACTAGTGTTAGCTTAACCGTCAAGTCTTGCAACATTTCTTTGCACTTTGCCTCCTCTAAATCCTTCTGTGATTTCTTTGGAGGTACTGGGTAGGGGACATGGGGTGTGTAGACACGAGATCGAACCTTATCAACAATCTCATTCGGCCGTAATACCTTAGAAGTTGTTCCATTAACTTCTTCATCTTTTTATGTTTCCGGAGTAGGTGCTCCCTTTGCTGGAGCGGGTGCTCCGTCTGCGGGAGCAGGTGCTCCTTCTGGGCAGTTTTCATCTTCTGCCCTCACAACTGGTGGCAGTATTCTTCCACTCCTCAATTCTATTGCATTCACAAACTCTTTTGGGTTTGCATCAGTTTTACCAGGCAACACTCCCTGTGGCCTTTTGATAGCATTGGTTGTTTGAGCAACCTGAGTGTCGAGCTTCTTCACATGGTTGCAAACTGCCTCAAGCCGACCGTTAAGGTCCGAATACATAGCATCCACTTTCGTGTTGATCTCAGTATCAAATTTCTGTTGATTAGCCATCAGCTGCTGCATCATACCTTTCAACTCATCCTGAGAAATACTTCCAGAGCTCGCAGGAGACTGAAAGTTAGAGAATTGCGGTTTTTGACCTTGAAAAGGGAGGAACGTCTTCCCTTGGAAATTTTGAGGGTAGGTCTTTTGGAAAATTTGATCCTGAGGTTTCGGGTTCTGGAGGCCGGTTTGCTGCTGATATATCATGATTTTTACCCGTTTTCAACCATGATATAAGTCCTTTTTACATAGTTTTTTAGGTATTTTTCGAGTCTTTTTGAGTCTTTGCAAGGTAAAGGACGATTGGAGTTTAATGGAAGCTTTTGAAGCATTTTGGAGCATGGAGGAAAGAAGAGACGAAGTGATCAAGTCAAAGTCGAGTTTACAAGTCTGTGTCGATCGACATTCTGTGCCCAAGATTCCATACCCACGGGCTATTAGTGTCAAAACACCAGAGGAGAAAGGGGGACATGCTCAACCACAGCTGAGAAAGTTGCAAAAGATACCGAATCCAGGGATGTTCGTTGTTCCGTGATCGATCAAAGGTATGGAATTCAAAAATTCTCTTTGTGACACTGGAGCTAATGTGAATGTCATGTCTCAGTCTGTTGCAAGGAAACTGGGGATTAAGGATCTGCAACGTTCGAAGATGTCTCTCGCGCTGGCCGACATTTCTTCAACAGTTTTGAAAGGGTTCATTCCTGACTTGATGCTTCAAGTAGGAGATTGTCTGGTTCCGGATGATTTTCAAATTATGGAGACGAAGAATGACAGGGAGAGACTATTGATTCTTGGGTCATCATTCCTTGCCACTGTGGGTGCAATTGTGGATTTTCCCAATCAGAGAATCTCTTTCTCCAAGATCAACGAGAATGTCTTCTACCCCGTAGTTCGGTTTAAGGAGAATTCTTGTCTGGCCGTTACTAATGGAGGAGAGCCGAGTTCAGACCTTGGCGATATGAAGAGGATCCCATCTGCCCCACTTTTGACTTCACCTTTGAGATGTGCTCGAGACTTGACTGCCTGCAAGGTGAAGCGAAAAAAGACTTCTAAACCTTTCTCCAAGTTCAGAATGATCATCCCCTTAGAGTTGAGGGAGAAAGGAGAGGTAGTTGTTCAAGAAATGTTGCAACCTACCATGAAGCTTTTTCCTGGTATTGTTCCTTGGATGTCTGGAGTTGGAGAGCGATCAAATGCAAGGCTATTAAAGGATGAGGGAGACAAAAAGCCCCTCAAAGATCCACCAAAAGCATGAGTCCTGACACAATCAAGCTAATGACTGAAAACAAGCGATTAGTGGGAGGCAACCCACTGGTAAGTGTATATTACTTAGATTTTTCGTTTGATTTTGATTTTGATTTTGATTTTGTGTCAACGTTTGTTATGTGGTTCTTTAGGATTTCAGAACTTGCGAACTAATGAGATTTGACTGTGTTTTCCTCTTAACCATGTCTACTGAGTTGTGTTTTGCAGAATGATTTAGCTTTGACACTTGAATTCCACTATGAGGCACATGCTGCATCGGTCCAGAAAACCTATGTCGATCGACATGGTTCATTGTGTCGATCGACATGGTCACATTTAGTCTACAACTCTGCACAACTCATGATCCGGTTCAGAAAACCCGTGTCGATCGACACGGTTCGTTGCATCGATCGACATGGGTCCAACAGTGGTAAAGTTTCATTTTCCCTTTACAAGTTCGTCTTCCTATTGATTCTTTCACCAACCTCAGGCTTGTTAACACTGGGGAGAGTGTTGTTTAAGTCTGGGGGAGATAGTTGCTAACTTTGTGTTCGTTTTTAAGAGTCAGTCAAAAACGTTTTATTGAGTCAAAATAGTCAGTTGGAAACTATGACCCTTCTTTTGGATTATTGGATTGTTTTTTTTTTCAGCTGTGTGACCATTTTTCCAGGATCGATTTCAAAGGCAGACTAATGAAAACTCCTAAGGCTGACCAGTTAGCTAGAGACGTCTGTTACTTCCAACATAATCCGCCCCGGGTTCGAGCTAATTATGCTGTCTCCTCGGTGATTGGTGTGCATAGAGCTTGACTCCTCATTCATACCTGACAAGTGCAATCTCTGTTGAAAAGAATGGTACTCCTCTCCTTCGATCTAAAATAAATAAATAAATAAATAAATGATTTGGGATGATATGATAGTTCTTGAGTATAAAACGAGGAAATAAATTTCTAGTGAGTCAGTACTCAAGAGGTGATCACCTGGAGCTCAAAAGCAGCAGTCTGAGTCCCTTAGAACGGATGTAGAGGACGAGCGATCTCACGACCTTGTCGCCTCACAAGGAACAATAGTAGTGGAAGCACTGTTTTTGAGTTTCTGAATCGAATAAGTCTGGGGGAGAGAAATAGTACCAAAGTTTGTATGGTTCACTAGTCATGGTATAGTATGAGAATGAGTCTAGAAGGTTCTTGGCATCGAGATCTGGGATGAGACCCAGCAATGATGACTAGCGGGTTATGTTGAGAAGTCGTGGATGAACTTGGGAGACTACGAATGTCTATGGAGAAGTACTTGGTAGTCTGGTTTTGAATTAGTTCTGCATTATGTGGCTTACTAGTTGAAAGGGATCGGTCCGGTACTCCAAAGGAAAGTAAGTTTCTGCGTTTTCAAACCTCTTTCACATTCTTAGTGTATGTTTTTCTTGAGGGCAAGCAAATGCTAAGTCTGGGGGAGTTGATATATCATGGTTTTTGGTCTTTTTGGTATTTTTCGAGTCTTTTTGAGTCTTTGCAGGGAAAAGGACGATTGGAGCTTAATGGAAGCTTTTGGAGCATTTTGGAGCATGGAGGAAAGAAGAGACAAAGTGATCAAGTCAAAGTCGAGTTTACAAGTCTGTGTCGATCGACAAAACCTTGTGTGTCGATCGACATGCCCGTCTAACACGAGAAGATCACAAGTTTGGAGGAAATTCCGTTTTTGCCCAAAAAGCCCAGAAATTTACAGAAGGCCCAATCCGAATTTTAGACTTTGTATATATAGTTTTTCCTTACGCTTTTAGAAACAGATCTAGTTTTTAATTGAGACTAGAGAGAGGAGAGCTTTAGGAGAGATTTCGGGACTTCCAGACCTTCAAATTTCGAACCTTTGTATCTCTAACTCTATCTTTTATGCAATTTTATTCATTCATAATGTTTACTGCATCTATGTGTGAGTAGTTTGTTTGTTAGGTTTAGGGTAATTCTAGGGTTTGATGAGAAATCGTTAGGATTGAAAATCTGTTAGGATTTATCTTTATGTTCTTCATCTAGATTGATTTAACTCTGATTTTAGGATTGATCAACTGAAATTGGATATCCTAGGTTGCTTTAATAGATGCGAAAGTATTATTAACAACCGGACATAATCTTAGATGAGCAAAATTATCTATTCGTAAATAAATTTGGCTTAGTAATTTTGTGAACAATTGAACCTGAACTTAAAGCTTGATTTTATTCACTAAGTTTGCAAAGAAATTTGGAATTTAGGGATTTAGTTATAGATAATCTCTGCAACGAAAGTTGATTGGTTTTACATTCGTGTTTGAGTTCTAGAACCGTGCTTAATAAAATCCTAACGTCTTTTATCCCTGTGTCGATCGACACGATCGTATTTCGAATCATTCCCACGAATTACCCATAGCCTAACTCCTTGTTTAATTGATTACTAGAACTTGATAACCATTCACTGTTTACATTGCTTGCTATTTTTACATTACATTCATACTTATTTACTTAGCAAAATTTGAATTCACTAATCGATTGTGTGTTTAGATTCCCTGTGGATTCGATCCCTAAGTACTACTACGATCTCTTAATTTGAGAGAGTAGCTCAGGGCAAATTTGAGCATATCAGCTGCGGATAAACCTGGTCCTGTGGGTTCTCAACATTCGTATTTTGATAGGAGAAATTTAGGTGACTCCTATAATTTTGGTTGAACCCGCGATTTCGCACAAACCCTTGGCCATTCACGTAGCTAACCTCCTGCTGATCACTGTCTCCTTCGTCAACCATCTCCTCAGCGAGTGGTTCACCATTTTCATCCGCAAATTGAACCATCCTTTGGTTTGCTTTCAGCAACAAGTTAAACTTAGCCGTAAGATCATCAATCTTTTGGGAATCCATTCCACTGGATTTCGTAGTCCTATCATACTCCTGCGACTTGTTGCTAGAACTCGCAGCCAAGTTCTCAATGAGCATATGTGCACCCTCTCTGGTTTTAGTCATAAAGTCTCCATCGCTAGCAGCATTAAGCGCATTTCTATAGTCCCACTCAACACCATCGTAGAAGATACTAAGCAGATTCTCATCAGTGAAACCATGGTGTGGGCATTCCCTTTTGTACTCCTTGAACCGTTCCCACGCCTCACAGAGAGACTCTCCTGAATACTGTTGAAAAGAAGAGATTTAGTTCCTTAGGCTCGCGATTTTAGTTTTTGTGTAGAAGTGATCCAAAAATGCGGCTCTACATTGTGCCCAAGTCGTAATAGATCCAGCAGGTAGAGACTTAAGCCAACACGAAGCCTTATCCGCGAGTGAGAAGGGGAATATTTTGCATTTTAGAAAATCCGGGTTCATCCCATTAGAACTCGTCGTGGAGCAAATCTCCTCGAAGTTTTCTATATGGTCCATCGGAATTTCTGTAGGCAATCCATAGGAAAAATGCTGCTTAACCAGCGATATCATCTGCGGTTTGATCTCATAATCATTCCGTTCAACAGCAGGGGAACTATAGCAGCTCGGTTCCGATAGAAAGCATTTGGATTGTCCATATCCCCTATGGCTTGCTGCAGCTCACGCACGCGTTGTTGCCGCTATTCGCGTGCGTGCTGCTGTTGCATTTGAGCCATCTGCTCTTGCAACCTTTGCAGCTTAGCTGCCATACCCTCTTCACCCTGTCCGCCTATATTGATGAGATTAGGTCTTGTGCGTCTGTTTTCTCGCTCTAGTCTCGCAAGTTCAGGGTTACTCAAAGTGACGAGAGGGGTTTGAAGATTTCTCCTTGTTGTCCTCGAGTTCATACACCTGAAACACACGCAAGAGAAACAAAAGAACAAGTTTAGTACTTAGTCTGAAATCGTAAACGAGAATTAGAGGTAACGAGTTGGTCCCCGGCAGCGGCGCCAATTTGATGAAAGAACTTTTCCCGATTTATAAGTTCAACCTAGAATCACTACATCAATTAGAGAATAGTTTAGGTTCGTTCAAGGGACCAGCAATACACTCTAATCCTATGGGTTACAAGTTCAGCTAAGCGATTAAAACAGGTTTAAGTGTCACAAATTATAAAGCAAACAACTATAAAATTTGGTGTAAACAATTGATGGAAAGGCGTTAGATCAAGGGATATATCTCAGGGATTAGAACATCAAAACCAAGCAATTATTCAGGTTATCAAATTAGAAACAATCTAGAACTCAACCATAGATTTAAGAGGACCCACTGTCAAGGCATCAACTACTTCAACAACCTATCTAACACCATAAACTGTCGTTTGAGGTTACAAAGAATGATGAGCATTAAACGTATAGGATCAATTTGTTCACGAGTTGCCTTAACTTCAACTGTCGTTGGCTAAGGACAGCTCGCCCATCTATGTCAATTTAAGCAATTCACAACACTTTTGATGAGTCAATTTAACCTAAAATCAAAGGCTAGGTGATCAATCAAGTCTAGGCAATACGATCGACTATAGATGGAGATATCGAATGATGTTTCAAAACCTATCTATGCTTAGTTATGATTCTCTAACCCCATCGAACCCTCAACCTAACAAAGGGGATTACTCGTACATATTCAATCAATCAACAGCAGCAAGAGACATAAGAAACTTCATTGAATTGAAATAGAATAGAATAGGGTTTAAGAAAACTTCAACAATAACGTGGAATGCAATCCTCAAGCTTACAAACTCTAAAAACAAGTATCAAATCTCTCTTTCACTTGTGTTCTTGTCTCTCTGTTGTGTCGTGTCTGCGTGTCCCTCAAAAGGATCGAAAAACTCTCCTTTAAAAAGATCTTGGCGGCTGGGAAAAGATTAGGACTTCAAAATTAGGTTTAATGAATATTTCCATAAGTGGATCTTCTGGGAGCAGGTGCTCCCTCTTCTGGAGCGGGTGCTCCTTTTCTTCAGAATATCCAAAAAAGATCCAGTTTTTCTCCTCTTTCGCCAAATCCAGTTGCTAGTTCCAATCCTCCCTTCTAGCAACATTTTAGACCTAAAATGACTCAAAGTAGAGTGAAAGACTCGATAAAAACCTACAAAAGAAAGGTTAGAATGTGCCAAAAATGCATTATATCAAGGCTTTGTAATTAGACTGGGCTTTAGCATAGAGAACTTCTGGCCTTTACCATTACTCTGGCAGGTCACCGCTGGCACTGTGACCTCGCAGGCACTGTGACATCGGTAGCAGTATGACATCGCTACAACTGTGACCTTGCTGGCACTGTGACATCGCTGCCACTGTGACCTCGCTGGCAGTGTGACCACGATGTCACTGTGACATTGCTGCCACTGTGCCATCACTGCCACTGTGACTTTGCTGGCACTATGACATCGCTGCCACTGTGAAATCGCTAGCAGTGTGGCCTCGCTGTCACTGTGACCTTGCTGGCATTGTGTCCTCGCTGGCTCTGCACTCATGACTTCTACTGTGAGTGAAGAGGACTCAGAAGGCTCCCTCCTTGGATGGAGAAGACTTCGGAAAGGAGAAAGACTTCATCTTCTTGTTAGGAAGAATCCTAGGGGAATCATATATTATCTATACGTTAATGAGATTCTGTGTCTATGCGCTGCGCTTGCATAACTTTCGACTTCAATGTTGAGCGGGTGAAATCCGACCCCAAGTGTTAGTGATAACAGTATCGAGTTAAAGATTATTGGATGTCGATGTTGCTGTTCAAAGTTATGATGTTGCTGTTATGAGGACGATTTTTCGCACTGGAGATTTTACGACTCCATGTTTTTATGAAGATTTTAAGACTTCGCGCTGAAGCTGACTGCGCTGCCGCTAAAACACAGCGACGACGATTTTTTTTTGACTTCGTGTTCCGATCATTGGATTTTTGGATGTTGTTATCTATGACTTTCGGTAATGGTGTTGGATGGTTTGTATTCATGCTATGATTATGTTTACCTTGCATTGTTGCGAGTGCAGGATGATAATGAATGCGGCTTTTGTTTCTTGCCTTTCTTATGAGCTAAGCTCATTCTGTTCTTTGATAGATCATAAGAACTTCAAGAGTAATGGTACTCGCTTTGTTGACTAAGTCTTAAAATGAATTCGTAAGTTGGTGGTTGTTTACACTCAAGATGTCTCTTCGCATCTTAGAATGCTCTATATCGTGATTGCAAAGTAGCGAAATCGCAAATGCGTTTACGCTCTGCTTCTACCAACGTTGTTGTTGGGCTTGTGGAATGGTGCCGCCCTCTGAACACGTCTGTCCGAGAGCGAACACACCTTTGGCTTTTACCAACTTGTTGTTGGGTTTTCAGAATGATTATTCGGTCTACAAACCGACTAACCATTGGCAGCTGCTTTTTACCAACGATGTTGTTGGGTTTTTAGATGATCAGTTGGGTTCGTCCGCCCCAATGTTGAAAATTAGTACTTATATAGCGTGCTTGGGATCCGATGATGGATGCTTTTGTGTTCGAGTTCACACATCGTCGCTGTGGCCAGCAGCAACGGTTACGGAATGAACTTTCTGGCAAAAATTTTGAACAGCCCATAGAGGACGTAGCTGACAAGGTCGGTGAGACTTATGTCAAGTGCTTGACGTTTCCAACAAAGAATTTGTCAAAGATGAGAGTATACATACCCCACTCCTCCTCTTTTGACGGAGGAGGGCAACTGAACTCGTCTGGAGACAATCTACCTACGTACTCTTTGCAGGGATCAAGTCGCCTCGTAGTTCGTTGTAAAAGCCTTTAAAGAGGACTAGTGATAGCAGGGTTCGCGGCCTCAGTTGGTTCGCTCGTCTGTTTAGTCTTTCCACCCTTTTTAGCACGAACTTCCTCTTCACTTCGAGCAAAGTTTGTAGCATGTTAGAGAGCGTCTTGGATAGTCGTTGGTGGGTTAATAGTCAATTCCTGCCAAAACAGAGATGGGCATCAGAGCGCTCTTCTCAAAGCTTCTAGTGCGGATGTGTTGCTAATACCGTCCCCCTTTGACAGCGTGTATTTGAACTTTGTCATGGAAGATCGTAGACTTTCATTCTCGCCTTGTCGATTTGTCCATAATTCAACGTCATAAATCTTTTGTTCCGCAAAGATGCTGTAATGCTGTACAAAAATCTCTGAGAGTTGGTGGAAGGTGTGAACTGAATTCTTCTCCAGCTTGTAGAACCATTGGAGGGCAGGCCCTTGGAGGCTTTCCACAAATAGCTTGCAGTAGCCGATGTCTTTTTTGGCTTCTCTAAAGTTTGCCCTCCCTAGAGCTACCTCAAACTCCATCAGATGGTCTGAAGGGTATGTGATTCCTTTGTAGATTATTAACTTGATTTTTCTAGGATCAGATAATTTAGTCCACGTGATCTGCTCGGCGAAGGGTGTGTTCCGTGCCTTCTCGAGCACATAGGCGATTCCAGGAGCCTTTTCCGAGCTACGGTATATCTGTGATTGGGTAGTCTTCAAGTCGGAGACAACCCGCTCTATCTGAGCTTTTATCTCAGGAATCTCCACCTTTTGAGACCGTTGTAGCACACAACGCTCCTGCTCCCTCTTGTATAGCTCTGCTACGGAGGGTCCGCCTTTAACGTTGGCGCTGGGGTAGTGGTGGTAACCCGAAGTGTCTGGCATGGCCTCCGTCAGGGAATACGATGACGCGCTTCGACTGTCCGACGTGCGCGTTTCTCGTGGGCTGCCAATTGCATTGTTTGTTCGTGCACGTTTTCGAGGAGCTGGTTGATCCTCGTCCGAGATCTCCATGAAGCGTTTGGGAGTTCTGTCAGATTCCCATCGTGGCAGTGGCGGCGGTAAGTCACTTGAATCCCTTTGAGAAGTTTGAGGTGTCGAGAAGTTGAGGTGATGCGGGTTGAAGCAACTCCTGAATCTTGTGGTGTCGGGTCTTTCACGCTTTCTTCGCGAAAGAACTTTCAGCTCGTTCGTAGTTGCTTCGCTGAACTTCTTCTGCTCATTGGATTCTTTGAGGAGCGTTTGCAGTATCTGTTTGACCTCGGTCATGTCTCCTGGGTTAGCAGCAACATTGGTAGCGGGGGCTTCAACGGAGCTCTCCCTCTCTTGGTTGTTGTTGTGAGACGAGGACTCCTCGCTGCTACCACTTGATTTACCCTCTTCGCCGCTCATCCTCTCAGATCTTGTGGGTAACAAACTTTTTTGTGTGAGAAATTCTCTATCTCCCCTTAGACGGTGCCAAATTGTGGAAGCCAATACTAGCATAATTAGATCTGTAAGGGTTTCGTGAGGAAACAAAGATTTCTAGGTTAAGCTACCAAAGAAACGATAGGCAAAGAGAAATGTTTGTTATTGCTGTATACGCTTTTGTGAATAAAGTTGCGGATGCCCTTACAAGGGTTTGTACATTGATATATATAGCCCCCAAGTCGGCTAGGCCTTTCCATAAAAGATAATGTTAATTTTCTTAAGTCTTCACAGATTCTCTTTTCTTTACGTCGGTTGCGTCGAAGTAGGCTTCGTAATTGGACTGGGTTTTAGCGTAGGGAACCTTCTGGCCTTTGTTGTTACTCTGGCAGGTCATCGCTGGCACTGTGACCTTGCTGGCACTGTGACATCGCTGGCAGTGTGACATCGCTGCCAGTGTGACCTTGCTGGCACTATGACAGTAATGCCATTGTGACCTCGCTGGCACTGTGACATCGCTGGCAATGTGACCTCACTATCACTGTGACATCGCTGCCACTGTGACTTTGCTGGCACTGTGACCTCGCTGGCACTGTGACATCACTGGCAATGTGACCTCACTATCACTGTGACATCGCTGCCACTGTGACCTTGCTGGCACTGTGACCTCGCTGGCACTGTGACATCGCTGGTAGTGTGACCTCGCTGGCATTGTGTCCTCGCTGGCTCTGCACTCATGACTTCTACTGTGAGTGAAGAGGACTCAGAAGACTCCCTTCTTAGATGGAGAAGACTTAGGAAAGGAGAAAGACTTCGTCTTCTTGTTATGAAGCATCCTGGGAGAATCATATACTATCTGTACGTTAATGCAATTCCGTGTCTATGCGTTGCGCTTGCATAACTTTGGACTTCAACGTTGAGCGGGTGAAATCCGATCCCAACAAATTTCGATGTAGCTCTTCGGAGACAACGAAACTCTAGATCTAACAATTGCGACGGATCTAGCAGTGGTGTTGAAGGAGGCTGCGATTTGGTTGGATTGTACATAGGCAAGAGGGTGAATCGATGGTCTCGGATCGGTGACTCTGAAGATCTTTTTGGTTTGTTGTGGAGGAGGAATCATGTTCTTCTCTCACAAATTTATTGGAAAAGGGTTGGAGTTTGCCTCGGCGAAAGAAGCTCTTCAGATCCATGGCGACTGCTTGATGCCGGCGCCGATTGTACTGCGGACGACACTAGCTTCTATGTGAAGAAGATGTTGCCACGTGACATAATTCTTTTCACAAGGCAAAAAAGTAACACTTCTAGTGAAGTCCCAACTCATGGGCTTGGGCCCATGATCATTTGTGAAATAAGAAATACTCCCTCCGTTTTACCAAAATTGATGTTCTAGGCTTTGCACACATATTAAGAAAAACTTTATCCAACAATTTATTAATAATTTTTCTCTTTTCAATAATTGTACTAGCACTAATTACTAAACATTCTACCAACTTCAAATATTTATTTCTCGTCATTTCACAATTTATATGGAGTATATTTTACCTTCCAATATAAAGCACGGTAATCCATGAAATTGTCAACATAAAAAATTAAATTTTTATAAAAAATTCAACATGTGCGCCAAAATGAAATAATCAAAAAGAAGAAAAAAAAATTTGGAGCCAAAATGAAACGTTTTATATACAACAACATTGATTTAGTCTCACTTAAATATTATCCATGGCT
This sequence comes from Arabis hirsuta, assembly GCA_964056655.1. Classification (NCBI taxonomy): domain Eukaryota; kingdom Viridiplantae; phylum Streptophyta; class Magnoliopsida; order Brassicales; family Brassicaceae; genus Arabis; species Arabis hirsuta. The sequence goes on from OZ053308.1 coordinate 20,667,632, forward strand.
TTTCATAGTTTCAATCTACATTCACCGCTTCAAAATAGTGAAAGAGGATTTTTGTTTGATTTGAATAAAAGTCCAACAAGAGAATTTATTTGGTCAGACAATGGTTTAGCCATTTCATTTCATGAAGAACCGGAGAATGAAGATCCGGAAGATTATTCCCATGCGAATTCAGGTTTTTTTGTTTAGTTAGTTATATTAATTCTAATGATATGATCTAAAATTCGTATATGTGATAGTTTACAATTTATACATGTAAAACTGAAATTTATTTTAGAATATGTAAAACTGAGATTTTTAGTGATTTTATAGAGATAATATTCAGCTAATTTTTCTAGTGATACATATCATAGAATTCACTACGTTTAGTAATTATATATGGAGATTTTTTCTGTTTTTTAACACACTAGGTTTTTTTTTTTAATATGATAGTGCATGGCTTACAAACATGTCATAGAATATGATTAGTCCTACGTTTTTTCTGCTTCTTTTAAAACACTCCGTTTTTTTTTAAAATATGATAGTGCATGGCTTACAAACATGTCATACAATAAGATTACTCCTACGTTTTTTTGTGCTTTTTTAACACACTACGTTTAGTAATTATATATGGAGTATCATTACTGATAATGTCTTTGTTATAAACATTCGTGATAGGAGGAACCACTGAGATATCACATGGTTAAGAAGCTACTGTGCATAAGAAAGAAATGACAGATGGAGAAAGATTAGAGATTTACCTTGCTCTGTTGGAAAGAAGCGTCAATGGAAAATTGAAGAAAACCACTACAACGGAAGTTTCTAATTTATTCTCTGTACCTTTACTAACAGTACAACGAATTTGGCAACGGGCCAAGAATACTTCTCATGGCGAAGTTGTTGACGTATCGCATCAGAGAAAGGGTAAATGTGGTGGGAAGAAAACCGAAGTTGACCTTGATCGAATTGTTGGTATCCCACTCCACCGTCGAAAAACATTAAGATCATTGGCGGCTTCTTTGGATGTGAGTTGTTCGTCGTTATTTCGATGTTTAAAAGAATGGCTCATTAAACGTCATTCAAACACCATCAAACCATCTTTAAAGGAAGGTAATATGAGAGCTTGGCTAGAATTTTGTGTGTCCATGCTCGACACTAGTACTTTGGCGGATAACCCAAAGTTTGTTGATATGTACAATACGGTACATATTGATGAAAAATGGTTTTATATGACAAAAAAGACAGAGAATTATTACTTGCATCCAGCAGAAGAAACGCCGCTTCGTACATGTTAGAGTAAAAACTACATCGGAAAGGTAATGTTTTTAGCGGCCATGGCCCGTCCAAGATTTGATAGAGAAGGAAATAAGATATTTTTGGGGAAAATTGGAGTATTTCCATTTGTTAAAATGCAACCAGCTCAGAGACGAAGTAAAAACCGAGATGCGGGGACTATGGAGTTAAAGCCGATGACCTCCATAAAGAGAGAAAATATAAAACACTTTTTAATTGAAAAAATGATTCCGAAGATCCGTGAAAGATGGAGGATTTTGGAAAAACTATTTGTATTCAACAAGATAATGCAAAGACTCATGTTGATCCAAGAGATGAAGAATTTCGAGCAGCCGCTTCTCATCATGATTTTGATATCCCTTTGATGTGTCAACCATCGAATTCGCCGGATCTAAATATTTTGGATCTTGGATTTTTTAGTGCCATTCAAACACTACAACACATGGTGTGTCCCAAGACGATAAAAGAACTTGTTTTGGCCGTGGAAAATGCATTTGATGATTATCCTTCAAAACAAGTGATTTTTGTGACTTTGCAATCTTGCATGCAAGAAATTATGAAAGTTCGAGGTTCTAACTGATATAAAATCCCACATTTGAAAAAATCTATCTTGGAAAAAGAAGGTAATCTACCTTCACAAATGGCTTATGATCCTCCCTTGTTACGAGATGTAATAAATTACTTAGCTACTTAAAGTTTTTATTATCATAAATATATGATTGATTTTCTTCCATTTAGGATGTGGCTTCGATTTCATTTCTATTATCATAATATCACAATCCCTCTTATGTTCATAATAAAAGAAGTACAAAGAGAAAGATAAATAACACAAAAACATTTTTTTATTTTTGGTCGAATACGAATCCTCAAGTAAGATAACATGCATTTATTAAAGCTAAAACATCATTCTTTCTGTAACAAAAATAAAACGTAGAACATCAATCTTGGTGGAACGGAGGGAGTATGATTTTGGGCCTCCTGTTGTCGTCTTGTATTTATACTAGGTATAATTATGTCTGCCTATGTTGTATTAGTCAAAGATTACCCACTAGAATTCATCTTCCATGGTAACATCTCGAGTTGGTTTCTACCGAATACATGGGTGTAGTGGATTTCTCCGAGTCTGGTGTTTGGGACAGCACCAGACTATGTAATCCCGTAAAGTCACTTTATCCGTTAGGATATGATTCTGTATAGAATCATTTAGTTTTCTCCTCCAGGAGATGTTCTCTACCCTATAATGGGTTATGTATTTTCTCTGTGGGATGGATGTACCCTTGTTGGAGATTTAAGTTTAATAAAATGGTTATTTATGAACCATTGCAACTATTTTTTTTATGGTTATTTTTTATGAACCATTGCAATTGTTGAGTTTATGGTTACTTTTTATGAACCATTGCAATTGTTGAGTTTATGGTTATTTTATAAACGTACGGTTGCAAACGTATGTCGCACCATTTGAACCATTATAAAAGCTTGTTCCTTTGCATCAACAACAAAAAGAATAAACGTGAGAAAGAAGAGAGATTCACAAGACCAAAGATTTCTATCTTTAGTAAAACACAAAAGCTAAACAAAAAATTTCTATTTGTTGCTCTTGGATCTTAGCCTAGAACAAGAGAGAACTTTGATTATCGTATCCTAGAAGGGATTTCGTGTAACCCAAGACTTGAAGAGAGGGTCGAAATACTCTTTACGGAAAGTGCCTTTGAATACGATTCAATCATCATCCAAGTTCATCGCACGTTACGATCCCAGAGTTACGTTCGTGTAAACAACATTTTTAAAGAGTATTTTTCGTGAACTATGGCTAATGTTTTGGTGCGTGAGATGACATCAAAGTTTGGAAAGTTAGATAAGTTTTAAGGAATTGATTTTCAAAGATGGCAAAAGAAGATGCACTTTCTCCTCACAACACTCAATGTGGTGTATGTTCTAAGTATGCCAATGCCCACCGTAGCGGAGAATGCCAAGAACGAGTCCGTGGAGGAGACAAGGAAGTAACTTAAATGGGAGAACAATGACTACATATGTCGTGGCCACATTCTCAATGGTATGTCCGATCCTCTCTTTGATGTCAACCAAAATGTAGAATCCACAAAGGAATTGTGAGATGCGTTGGAATCGAAATACATGGCCGATGATGCTTCTAGTAGGAAGTTCTTTGTGAGTAATTTTAATAATTACAAGATGTCCGATTTGAGGCCGGTCATGGAGCAATATAATGAATTGCTTCGCATCCTAGGACAATTCGCTCAACACAACATGAAGTAAGATGAATCCATCTCGGTGTCGAGCATCATCGACAAGTTACCACCTTCGTGGAAAGATTTTAGACGCATGTTAAAACACAAAAAAGAAGAGTTGTCTCTTGTACAACTTGGTAGCCATTTGCGTATAGAGGAATCTCTAAGGGTGCAAGAGGCAGGAAAACCCAAAGATAAAGAGGCTGAAACTTCTTCAATCAATATGATGGAAGAACGTGAGAGTTCTAAGATGAAGAACAAGGGGAAGAAACGTCCCATTAATAACAACACTAACGATGGATCTAACAAAAGGTTAAAGAGCGTTTTCTGGATTTGTAATAAGCGGGGTCACTTCAAACGTGTATGTCGGGCAGCAAAGGATAAGAATAACCGTTTAGGGCAAGGACCAGATTTCTGTTTTTGATTCATGCTCGAAAATAAATTATGTATCAAAAATTGCTGAGGCATTATATGTACAGGATGATGAGGTGACGTGGTGGATTGACTCGGGTGAAATAACACATGTTTGCAAAGATTGGTTCAAGACGTACGAGATGGTTCAAAACAGATTCGTACTTCATATTGGCAACGAGTTAACCGCTATTATCCTTGGTCATGGAAAAGTGATGTTAGAATTTAGTTCCGGGAAACTCTTGATCTTAATGATGTAATACATGTACTCGGAATTAGGAAAAACTTAGTCTCTTTTAAATAAGTGTGGATTCAAACAAGTGTATGAGTCGGATAATTATGTATTATCTAAGTATGGTGTATTTGTTGGATTTGGATATGTTTTCAATGGCATGTTTATGTTTAATATTAATAAAGTTGTCAATTTTATTTATATGACTTGTTCTAGCAAAAATGATACTTCTCTATGGCATGCCAGATTAGGTCATGTACAATATAAACGTATGATTGAAATATCTAAAGAAGGTTTAATTCCGAATTTTGACGTAAATATAGATAAGTGTGGAACATGCATGTTGACTAAGATAGTTATACAACCGTTTAAAAGCATAGAAAGGAATGCTAGAATGCTTGGACTTATACATAGTGATTTATGTAATTTGCATGCTACGCCATCTTTAGGGAACAAGAAATATCTCATCACGTTCACAGATGATTATTCTCATTATTGTTATGCGTATTTATTACATACTAAAGATGAGGCCTTAAACATGTTCAAGGTTTATAAAACCGAGGTTGAACTAGAACACAATGACTTGATTAAAAAGTTATGCACCGATAGAGGTGGGAAATATTATGATCCTACATATTTTCAGTCCATAGGCATCATACATGAGAGTACGGCTCCCTATACACCACAACAAAATGGTGTGTCCGAGAGGAAAAATAGAGTCCTAAAAGAAATGGTTAATTCCATGTTATCTTACTCGGGATTGAGTGACGGATTTTGGGGTGAAGCCATGTTAACGGCTTGTTATTTATTAAATAGAGTTCCTAATAAAAGAAACAAAGTTACCCCATATGAACTTTGGTACAAAAAAACCTAAACTTGAACTACCTTCGAGTTTGGGGTTGTAGGGCGGTCGCTAGACTACCTCAACCAAAGATTAAAACTTTGGGGGGAAAGAGATGTTGATTGCATATTTATTGGATATGCCTTGCATTCCAAGGCTTATAGATTTTATGTCATAGAACCTAATGATTCTATACTGGTTCACACCGTGATTAAGTCAAGAGATGCAATATTCGATGATAATCGTTTCTCATCTATACCTAGACCAAAGGATTTAGTTACAATTTCACGTGGAACAAATAATGGAGACGACACGTTCGTTCCTCCTAACAAGTCACCAACGCTTCGTAAGAGCAAACAAGGTAGAATTGAAAAATCATTCGGATCCGATTTCTAACTCTATTTAGTTGAAGGGTCAAGAGATGAGGTTGGTTTCCAATATTCATATTGTTATCTTAATGATGAGGACCCTAGAACTTTTGATGAGGCCATGAAGTCGCAAGATGTGCGTTTTGGAAAGAAGCGGTAAATGATGAGATGGACTCTATCTCCCACCCGGTTGCAAGTCTTTGGGTTCCAAATGGATCTTCAAAAAGAAGATGAAAGTCGATGGAACGATCGACAAGTTTAAAGCTCGTTGGGTTATCCAAGGCTTTAGACAAAGAGAAGGTATTGATTATTTTGATACATATACTCTGGTTGTTAGAATCTCTTCTATAAGGTTATAAATTGGTTTGGCAGCCATTTATAATCGTATGATTCACCAAATGGATGTTAAAATGGTGTCTTAGAAGAAGAGGTTTATATGAAACAACCTAAAGGATTGGTTATACCCGGTAATGAACATAAGGTGTGTAAATTGATAAAGTCATTGTATGGGCTATAGCAAGCACCAAAACAATAGCATCAAAGGTTTGATGAGGCTCTCTTATCAAATGGATTCAAGCTAAATCAATTGGACAAGTGCATATATAGCAAATTTGATGAGTCTAGAAATGGAGTAATCATTTGCTTATATGTTGATGACATGTTGATCTTTGGTATTGATCTTAAACAAGTTGAACTTACAAAAGAGTTCTTGTCATCGAATTTTTACATGAAAAACATGGGGGAGGCGTACGTGATTCTTGGAATTCGAAATAAACGTAATAGTAACAGACTATCTTTAATACAATCTCATTACATTGAAAAAGTGCTCAAGAAGTTCAATTGTGAGAATTATTCTCCAATGAGCACTCCTATGGATGCGAGTGTGAAACTTGTGCCTAATAAGGGACAAGCGGTGTCACAACTCGAGTATTCTCAAGTAATTGGTTGCTTAATGTATGTCATGACAAGCACTGGGCTGGATATAGCTTATGCGATAGGAAGGTTAAGTAGATACACTAGTAACCCGAGTACTCATAATTGGCAAGTTTTAAGGCGTGTGCTTAAGTACTTGAAATGAACCATAAATTATGGTTTATCTTATGTTGGATTTCCATCGGTCTTAGAAGGATATTCCGATGCGAGTTGGATCACCAACGTAGAAGATCATTCTTCTACAAGTGGTTGGGTGTTCTTACTTGGGGGAGGTGCCATTTCATGGGCTTCCAAAAAACAAACTTGTATTACAAGTTCGGCTATGGAATCAGAATTTGTAGCATTAGCGGCTGCGGGGAGAAAGGCAGAGAGTGGCTAAGAAACTTAGTCTACGGTAATCCATTGTGGCCGAAACCGGTGTCACCCATTTATATCCGTTGTGATAGTCAAGCTACTTTGGCTAAGGCCTATAGCCAAATGTATAATGCTAAGTCACGATACCTAGGCGTTAGACATAGCGTGATACATGAGTGATCACTTATGGGGTGATTACTTTGGATTTTGTTTAGACTCAACAAAATCTAGCCGATTGTTTGACAAAGGAATTAGCTAGAGACTTGGTTACAAAATCGGCTAAAGGGATGGGATTAAAGTCCATTTGACATTTTTAATTATAGGAAACCCAATTCCCCTCTAATACGACATTAGGGACTGAATTCAATGTGGAAAGCCTATACTTAGAGATTGAAGCACTAATTTCATAACATCCCAAGGTATGTGCTTCGACTTGCAAGAGAAAGAAAGGCTGAAGTTTTCTTTGTAATAGATCTTTTGAAAAAGTGCATTTTGCAGGTGCATGACTAAAAGATCTACCTATACGAGTGTGAAGTGTAGCCGCTTCAAGGAGGTTGGACTTAGCTTTGTATACGCTCCTGAAATGATATGGACACATGGCTTATAATATTGTCAAGGATAAACACTTAGAGTAGTGTGTGAATTCATGTGTGTATTATCTTCATGTACCCAAAATGAGTTGAAAGGATTCAATCCATTGGACATCCTAATTCTCGGGTATTTGAAATGTATAATAACACTAAGATGTTAATTCAATCGTTACGATATTTTCATTTATGCATGAGTTTGGCTTATATGTTGTTGATTTTGTGAATTAAATGAGGGAGTAATGTCGGAGATTTAAGTTTAATAAAATGGTTATTTATGAACCACTGTAACTATTGGTTTTATGGTTATTTTCTTATAAATCATTGCAATTATTGAGTTTATGGTTATTTTTTATGAACCATTGCAATTGTTGAGTTTATGGTTATTTTATTAACGTACGGTTGCAAACGTACGTCGCACCCTTTGAACCATTATAATAGCTTGTTCCTTTGCATCAAACACAAAAAAAAAACGTGATAAAGAAGAAAGATTCACAAGACCAAAGATTTCTATCTTTGGTAAAAAAGATTCACAAGACCAAAGATTTCTATCTTTGGTAAAACACAAAAGCAAAACACAAAACCTCTATTTGTTTCTCTTGGATCCTAACCTAGAACAAAAGAGAATTTTGATTGTCGTATCCTAGAAGGGATTTCGTGTAACCCAAGGCTTGAGGAGGGGGTCGAAATACTCTTTAAGGAAAGTGTTTTCGAGTATGATTCAATCATTATCGAAGTTCACCGCACGTTACGATCCCGGAGTTACATTCGTGTAAACAACACCCCTAACTGGGTTATTATCTGACTAATATAACATTTGGCCAACAACAACAAAAAATGAGGAAGATAAAACAAAATTGACAAACAATGATGGAAAAATCGGGACAATTCAAGTCAACGCTGACTTAAATCAATTCAATATTGGAACAACATCAGAACGACTTAGTCGAGTATCGACCGGAAACCTCCTAAAAAATATTTAATTTTAAAAAAAAAATAAACAAGTCAATGACAATTCGTTAACTAAACTTCATTTTCGGGATATATATGTCATGTCCTCACGTTTTTAGATGATTTTCTTGATAATGTCTTTTCTTGAAATGTTATAGGAATTTCGTGGCTCCATTGCTTACATAAAACTTCTTTTATGGTTCAGAACTTTCATGACTTTCTTGGTTTTGCTTGGAAAGTAAGAGCATATGGAGAGTCCCCATGGAATTTTGTTGATCGCACTTTTTGCAACTTTCACTATCATTCACCTTGCTCAGTCTGAGGATCAAGAAGGTATAATCCACATTTTATTGATATATGTTTATAGCATTTTCATAGTTGAAAATCTGCTACCATTTGAAATCAAATCCACATAATGCATGTAGTTTTTTTTTTAAAACGTAGAAAACTTGTCACTTTTAGACTTTCCTTGATGAAACTATATAAGCCTACACCAAGAAACTCTGTTTATGAGGGTAGGAATCTGATTCCAGGTTAGTGATGTAGAGAAATAGACCTTATAGTCCCCTTGTGCATGCTCTAGAGAGGAATGTCATTGCCGGCTGAAGGGTTCTCTATGGGAGTCGCAAAGACTTGAACCAACAGAAACTGGAGATGCATAGACAGACTTCAAGCAGTTCATGTCAAAAGCAGCATCTTAAACAGTTTCACATCGATATGAATTGCATAATAGCGGAATGGTTGAACCATAAAATAGAGGAATCAATAGATGATTGAAGTTTTCTCTAAGCTAGTTATAATTTTAAAACGAGCAAAATGAATAGGAAAATCATTTGTCGAATTGTATGAGTAGAATCACGTTTTCAAAATGTGAAAAGGCTATGTGCATTCAATCCCTTATTTTGGTGTCAACTTTCCGTTGGCACCACCATTCGACTAAACAACGTTAAGCTTTTCAAATGACCATTCATTGATTGTCTTGGATATCTTATTAGGGTTCATCAGTTTGGACTGCGGTTTATCCCCAAGTGAAGCGTCACCATATATCGAGCCAGATACTAGACTACAATTCTCATCAGACGCAGACTTCATCCGAAGTGGAAAGATTGGTAAAATTGATCCAAGTCTACCCAAGACCCTAAAGTCATATGTGACGCTGAGATACTTTCCAGATGGAATACGCAACTGTTACAATCTTAGAGTGAAGCAAGGGACAAATTATCTGATGAGAGTTACATCTCTATATGGAAATTATGACGGTCGTAACATTACTCCTAAATTTGACTTATACGTAGGCCCTAACTTTTGGGTAACCATAGACCTGGAAAAAAGGGCAAGCGGTCAAACTGAGGAAATCATTTACATCCCAAGATCAAATTCTTTAGATGTGTGTCTTGTTAAGACAGGCACGTCAACGCCATTGATATCATCCTTGGAACTAAGGCCACAAGCAAATGATACTTACATCACTGAATCTGGTTCGTTGAAGTCTTTGAAACGATACTACTTTAGCAATTCAGATATCATTCTATCGTAAGTCAGCTTTAAGATCATCTTAAGGGTTTTTTTTTTCTTACTCATTTGGTTCTCCATAAGTAATACAACGTTTTTTTATGAACCACAGCTACCCAAATGATGTCAATGACCGAATATGGGAACCAAAATTTGAGGCACAATGGAAGCAGATTTCCACTACCTTCGAAGCAAACAACTCCAATGGTTTTCTTGTGCCGCATAATGTGCTCAAGACTGCCGCAATACCTGCGAATGCTAGTGGGCCGTTTAATTTTACGGAGAATCTCGATTTCCCTGATGATAAAGTATACTTGTACCTCCACTTCTCTGAGGTCCAATCATTACGGGCCAATGAATCTAGAGAGTTTAGCATTTCTTGGAACGGGGAAGATTTTGACAAACCAGTTAGTCCTAAATATCTCAAGACCACGACAATTTACTCCACTTCGTCACTTACTTGCCGAGGAGGAAAATGCAACTTAGAGCTGAGAAGTACTAAAAATTCTACTCTCCAACCTCTTCTCAATGCCATCGAAATTTACACAGTAATCGAATTTCCTCAACTGGAAACAAATGAAAATGATGGTACGTTAGTAAAGTACCAATGCAAGATTTCATTTATATAAGTTTTGGAAACACCTCTTATGCTAAATATGACATATTTAATGTCGTACAATTTATGACAGTTTTTTTTTAATTGAATTTATGACAGTTTTAGCTATCAGAAACATCAAATCCACCTATGGATTGAATAGAATCACATGGCAAGGAGATCCGTGCGTCCCCCAAGAGTTTATGTGGGACAATGTAAATTGCAACAGCACAGATAAATCTACACCACCAAGAATCACTTATTTGTGAGATTTTTTTATTGCACAACCTTTATATAATTATTAGAAAGCATTTGATTCCTAACTACATTGACTTGTTTTTTTGTTTTTCTTTTTTGTAAACAGAAACTTATCTTCAAATGGGTTAAAGGGAACCATAGCAGCTGCAATTCAAAATCTTACCCATCTTGAAACGTTGTAAGTGTGATAATTGTTACCTCCTCGAAGACAAGATATTCATATATGTCAGTGATTTTTGATTCTTACAACTTTCAGGGACTTGTCAAATAACAATATGACTGGAGAAGTTCCTGGATTTCTAGCTAATATGAAGTTTTTGTTGCTCATGTAAGTTTTTCTTGACATTTTACTCATAGTATTCCTTGAGATCATGTTCTTATGTATGATATTTATCCCATATAACAGAAACTTGAGCAAGAACAATTTGATTGGTTCGATCCCACAAGCCCTTCTCGATAGACAAAAAGAAGGGCTGAAGTTAATGTAAGAATGAACTCCACCCACACTCATTTCCTTTTGAATCCTTCATCACATGCATTCAGAATCCTAATCATCTTTTTTTTTTTTTTTTTGTAGTGTTGATGGAGAGCATCCTTGTTTATCTGGTTCATGTATCACTGAGAAGAAATTTCCAATAAAAACTGTTGCATTAGCTTGTTCCGTCGCTGTCTTGGTCATTATGGTACTAGTTCTCATTTTTGTGTTTAAGAAGAAAAAATCATCAAATTCAAAAGGTATTCGCCGAAACTCAAATCATGATCGAAACAAGTATACATATGTTATTCTTGTACCAAATTTTTGGTCTCTGCAGCTCTATCAGCATCTTCTATTATGCCGAGTGCGAATGATACATCCACTAATGTATCTGATAAATTGATCGAGACAAAAAGGAAAAGATTTACTTATTCAGAGGTTGTGGAAATGACAAACAATTTGGAAAGACCACTTGGTGAAGGAGGATTTGGTGTTGTTTATCATGGAGATATAAATGGCTCACAACAAGTAGCCGTCAAACTACTTTCCAAATCATCAACACAAGGCTATAAAGAGTTCAAGGCAGAGGTAAAATTTCTCATAACTATATATATATATATATATATATGCTAAACCAATGTGTTTCATGTGTATTTGTTTTGTTATTTGGTGTACAGGTCGAACTTCTGTTGAGAGTCCACCACATAAATTTGGTAAGCCTTGTAGGATATTGCGATGAACGAGATCACTTGGCTCTCATCTATGAATACATGTCCAATGGAGACTTAAAATATCATTTGTCAGGTGAAAATTTATAATTGTATAACTTTAGCACTTTCTTAGTTATATTATGACGGAAAATTAATATGTAGGATTATTTGACAATCTATTATTATAGGAAGACACGGTAGCTCTATTTTGAAGTGGAGTACTCGACTACAAATAGCCGTGGATGCCGCACTAGGTTCGAACTATCTCAATATAATCTCATTCACTAACCCTTCTTATTTCAAAACATTTCATGTGATCAATCGACATAAACGATTAAAATATTAATTATCTACTTAAGATAAAAAAACAATGAGCCATCTATACTATTACCATTCAGCTAAAATATTCCACAATTGATAAACTTGTTATAATTGGGACGGTAATAGTTTTGAAAATCTATAATGTTTGGATATATTTTGTTTTAGAAGTTATTCATACTCTTATTACGATTTTTTTTAGAGATCATACGGAAAAAAAAAATATATATATATATACAAATTTTTAATGTTTATAGGACTAGAATACCTACATATTGGATGTTGACCATCGATGGTGCATAGAGATGTAAAAAGTACAAATATATTGTTGGACGAGCGATTCACTGCCAAAATTGCGGATTTTGGGCTCTCGAGATCTTTTCAACTCGGAGATGAATCTCATATTTCGACAGTTGTTGCTGGTACTCCAGGTTATCTTGATCCTGAGTAAGTGTTATTACTACACCTTAGATGTGATTTCTTTTGTTATATGTATAACCAAGATATGTCGAAATGAAGTCCAAAAATAATAATAAGCACTAATGTGCTAAAATTTGTGTTGACTTTCATCTTCATCCGATAGATGAATACACATGTATCTTACTCCACTGTGTTTTTGCGTTGCTAGATATTACAGAACAGGTCGGTTGGCAGAAATGAGCGATGTCTATAGTTTTGGGACTGTATTATTGGAGATAATCACAAACCAACGCGTGATTGACCAAACCCGCGAATATTCACACATAACAGAATGGACGGCATTTATGCTTAATAGAGGAGATATTACAAGAATCATGGATCCTAATCTTGACGGCGATTACAACTCTCGTTCCATTTGGAGAGCTCTTGAATTGGCTATGTTGTGTGCAAATCCTGCTTCAGAGAAACGACCAACAATGTCTCATGTTGTTTTTGAGCTAAAAGAGTGTCTTACTTCTGAAATCTCGACGAAAAGTCAGAATCAAGACGCGGACTCTCATAGTTCTTTTGAAATGAGCATGGGTCTTGACACCAAGGATATGCCTAGTGCAAGGTAGTATTTGCAAAGAAGCCTTGTTTGTATCAATGATATATTTCTGCTTGTGGTATTGTTCTTTTGTCAGAACAAAATTTCGATTTATGTTTGAAATCATGACATAAAAAACATGAAAGGATATATCTAGCACTCATTTCATTTCGTATAATTTTTTATTTCTAAAACATTATAGAAAGTTCTTTTTTTGAAGTTAAAACAGAGATGGATGTAGATCGATCTTGATAATGACTAACGAGATGCAAGCCATAGCTCCATGGCCTCGGTGAAGGCATGATCCCCCATAATCCGGATTTCTTTAGCTCCAAAATGATCTCCACCATTGAATATAACTTCTAATCTCCACCTTCAATGTCTTTGGTTTATCACCATTCTTTTTCTTTATCAAATCTCCCCCATTTGAAAGACCTTGAACTCAAAGTCTAATGTTTGGAAAACGCTTCATAAAATCAAAGAGGAACGCCCATGTAGCTTCATCCACAACAAGAATAGTCACTTTAACAAGAACCATTGTAGCAGCTCGAAGCATGTCTGGTTTACATCAACTGTTGTAACGGGGAGGTTTTGACAGCTTCCTCATCATCTGTTGTCTAGTTCTTAGTTGCTCTTTGTGATGAGACGGATTTCTCTCAATATCATAAGAACTTGTCTTGAGGCATGAAAATGTTAGTTGTGTAAAGTGCTTATCACCACAAAGTCTCCATTTCTTCTCCAGCCCAATTTTGTACTTAAAACACCAGTCTTTATAAAACTTTCTCCACCAAGAATCGGCAAGCCAATTGGTTCTATCGAACCAGTGTAGTACACAAAAATTCATCTCACACACATTCTTCATCGTCCTCCCCAATATGATGTTCTCTATCTTAGCAACTCGAAATTGTTTCTTATCTTCATGATGATCAAACAAGTCATGAGAGCCAAAACCACAAAGCAAATCCTCACAAACATCCAATGATTTTATATGAATTCGAAGTCTTGGTTCCATGTTAGAAAGTGGTACCTTATCCTCCATCAATCCTGTCTCCAAAAACAAAGACGTTGCAATTGATTGCTTAGCCTCATTATCTGCATCCTGAATTGATTCTGATTCAACCAAGGCTTTCACCAGATTCGCCTTTCCTATCAATGTCTCAGGAGTAGGATCCAACACTTTGGTACCCTCGTTTCGACATGAACTTACCTCTTAAGTTGCCTCTGTTTCATCTAAACTCAATTCTAACTCATGGAACAACGCAGTCAATTCCACATCAATATCCTCTTGAACCATTTCATCTTCCATTGTTGATTGACTTCAAAAATCCGCTTGTATCAAATCTCTGAGCTTCAAGCTGTTCTTAAAATTGAACTTTCACGACTTTGTCCACCTTTTCTTCTTCTTTCTAGTTATACTAGGATTTTTATGATTTTATGATTAGAATATTCCAAAAAACAATTTTATGATTTTTTCCAATATACAGGAGAAATTACATATAACAAAAATCAAATATTATATCTCGCATGTAAATAAATATATTTTATCTTACAAAATTTAATTTGCATGACACCTAGATTAAATGTAAACGTTTTTAAAGCATTTTGAAACATTTTTATGTAAATCGAATACGTTTGAAATTATTGTTTCTTTCAAACTTATTTAAATTTACCAAAACCAAAAAAATATCGCGTTATTGTGAAAATATCTCTTCAAATAAAAAGTTAAAGAAATAACAGAAAGTGAAAATGATAGATTTTTTGGAATTCAAGCATTAGTTTTTGATTTGTAAAATTGTACGTTCATAACAAAAACGTAACTTTAATTAGAGTAATATGGATTAAGCTATATAATATAAAATAATTTTATGATCAATTACATATGATATCCAAATAAACATTATTACAATTTTAATATAGTAATTAATATCAATAAATGATTCATCATTAAAATATTATGTTATATAAAATTTTAAAATGTTGCATTTTAGTTGGATTTATATTTGTAACACATGTATTTTGTGAGTTCATGTTAAAAAAAAATAATGTAAATATGTAAAGATTTCCAACATTTGAAATGTTTAATTGGAATGTTTGGTTCACTCTTGGTTTAATTGAAATATTTTGATTAGTTAATTTAGTTGATATATCCCTTAAAACACTTATTGAATGACAAATATGATTTTTTTCACCAAATGTCTCCTCAATTAATATATAGAAGATTAGAAAGTATACACAGAGCTGGATTTGAGCACATAATTTTGAATCATTTGAATGCACCCCCAACTTGTAGGGGCACCATTTATTTAAAAACGAATCAAATTTACCTATTAGTTGATTTGAAATATGCTTATTTGATGAAAGAAATAATGATTTAGTGAAATAATAAACTATTTCTTTTGTGGGATCTTATATTTTTTGAAATCATATGATATAAATGTAAGAAATTAAGTAGGATTTTTCGTAGTTTTATTCAGAGAAAAAGATATAAATGCATAGTTATTAAAAGATCAATTTAGAAAAAACAATTATTTGAATAATGCTGGATATTTTTTGTATTGAGCCCCGAAAATCTCAGATCCAGTTCTAAGTATACATATGGTTTAGTCTTTGTTTTATGATGGTTAATGTTATGTTTGGTTCACTCTTGGTTTAGTGGTTTAGTATGTAAGTCATATTGTATCGTTTGTTTCAACTTAATGAAAATTACACTATTAAAACAATGTTGAAAAGTTATTACTCCCAGAAGCATTTGATGTAACACTTTGTAAGCATCAAATATCATTTCACTATTAGTTGAAATTTTGTCGAGAATAACCTTCGATTCTTCGGTATAGAAAATCTTCAACTAATGGAACTGCAATGTTCTGCAAACTGATGTCTTCTGGTGGACACAATCAATCGCAAAGTCAGAATATGTAATTGACTTCGTTCCTTCTGGAATCAATTCTTTCTCCTGAACCGTTTCGAACACCATCGATTCGTATGTATCTGTAGCTTCCACCTCTCCATTAGCAACATTTGCCTCTGCCTTCTCCTCCTATACTTAAAGCATATAGAGTTGTTTCTCTATGTGTGTGAGATAAGATCGAGAATCGCATTTTATCTATCCATATTCCTCTCCTTAATTCCTGTTATAGAATCTACATTCTTTCTTGTAAATACTCCTCCTGAAGTTGGCATATGAAGATCACAAATACACAACTTGCAACAAAGATATGAGAACGTCGAATCACCAAGTCCCTTGGTAAAAATATCAGTAGGTTGTTCTAAAGTATGAATATACGCTGTCTAAAGCAGTCTTGCTTTAATATCATCTCGAATAAAATAGCAATCTGATTCAATATGCTTCGTACATTTATGGAAAACCGGATTTCGAGCAATATGTAAATCTGATTCCGGATGCAATATACCAAAACATTGAAGAAGTTCTCGATCCCATTTAAGGTCTTGTACCGTCATCGCGATAGAACGATATTCCGCCTCTGCAGAGGATCGCGAAACAACATCTTGCTTTTTCGTCTTCCACACAACAGGTGAGTTGCCTAAGAACACCACAAAATCAGTCAAAGAACGTCTTGTTAAAAGGCAAGATGCCCAATCTGAATCGCAATATGCGAATATTTTCAAATCACCATCTGCCGGAAGTAGTTACTCCTATCTTGGACAACCTTTCAGGTATCGCACCACACGAAATGCACCGTACCAATGTTTTTTTTTTTTGAGGTCGTTGCATGAACTGAGCTAAGACATGGACAATATACGAGAGTTCCGGTCTCGTAATTACCATGTATACAATACAACCAACAAGTCTGCGATACTGTTTAAGATTGTCAAAGTAATCGTCTCCTTCAGACAAGAGTTTATGATTTTGCGGTACCAGAGTAGCAACCGGTTTGCTTCCCAACAATCCACAATCTTGGATTACATCCAAAGCATACTTTCGTTGTGAAAGATAAACTCCTTCAGACGAATGAGCTACTTCAATACCAAGAAGTACTTCAGCGAACCTAAGTCTTTCATGTGGAAACATTGGCTCAAATAGCTTTTCAATTTTTGAATAGCTTCACTATCATTACCTCCAATGACCAAATCATCCACATACACTTGCATATCACCTCTATGCAGCATAAACAATGAATAATCAGAACGTGATTGAGTGAATCCATATCCAAGAAGAGCCGCCGTCAGCTTCGAAAACCAACATCTTGGAGCTTGCTTCAAACCATACAATGACTTGCGTAATCGACACACTTTATTTCCATCAGAAGATGAAAATCCAGGAGGTAGTTTCATGTACACTTCCTCAGATAAGTCTCCATGCAAGAATGCATTGTGTACATCCATTTGATGCACCTCCTAGTTCGTAACATATGCAATATTAAGAAACATACAAACCGTAGCCATCTTAATCACCGGAGCAAATGTCTCATCATAATCTTGTCTTTCTTTTGGCGATTCCCTTGGACAACTAGACAGGCTTTATATCTCTCAAGGGTTCCATCTTGTGATATTTAATATATAAACCCAACGACATCCGAGTGCTTTCTTTCCTTGAAAAATATTCGTAATATCCCATGTGCGATTAATCTCCAAGGCATCAACTTCTTTATGCATTGCATCAACAAAAAATTTCTGTTAACAACTTCCTCATAATTTCTCGGCACATATTGTACAGTAATCGCAGCAAGAAAGCTCATGTGATCTTCAGAAAACCGATCACATGTCATGTAGTTAGCAATGGGATAAAAGGCCATACCTGATGTGGACGATGACAGTTAGCAATGGGATAAAAGGCCATACCTGACGTGCAATGGGGGCTTTTTGATCGCACGTTGCTGTATAGAGCACATAATCAGTGAGTCGAGTCGATTTTAGTTTATTTCTTTTTCCTTTACCAAGAGTGTCAGTGACACGTACAGCTTCTGTCACAGTTTCTTTTATAGTATCTTTCACAGTTTACAGTAGGTAACTCCTAAGAACCGACAACATTATCTATGATCGGGTCAACAACAAGGTTTGGTGCGGATTCGTGAGGTACTGATGTAAGGGAAGAACTCCCCCTATCGTTGTCACTTGTAGCAGGCAATATATTGGGTGTCAGAGGAAAAACTAAACCATCTCCAAAATCATTAGCTTCATATATAGGATATCTCAGATTTATGTGAACTCCCTCTTGTGTATGAGAATCAGTGTGCGATGAGAAAGGAAACACATTATAGTGGAAAACTATGTCATGAGATATAAAGAAATCACCATTCTCAAGATCATATAGCTGACATCCTTTCTTTTCAAATGGTTATCCTATGAATACACATTTCCTGCTTCGTTCGGCTGACTTATCTTTATCTCGTGAACTCTTTTGAGCATAAAACAAACACCCAAGCACTCTGAAACTGTCCAACGACGGTGTTGTACCAAACAATAATTCATATGGCGTCTTACCTCCAAGTAAAGGTATCGACGTTCTATTAATCAAGTGACTTGCCGCCAAAATACATTCACCCCAAAATCTTATTGGAAGATTTGCTTGAAACAATAATATGCGCGCCACATTTAAGATATGTCGATGCTTCCTTTCGACATGTCCATTTTGTTGAATATTGGCAAGACATGATGTTGATGTATGATTTTTTTCTGCGAAAAATACAATTTCAAACATATGAATTATGTACCATTATCACTTTGCACCATCTTGCCCCGTTTCTCAAATTGACGTTCCACCATAAAGAAGAAATTTTGTAAGATAGTTGCCACTTCTCGTTTCGCCACCATCAAATAAATCCAAACCGCTCGGAATAGTTATCAATGATCATCAAGAAATCAACTGCACCTGAAGTAGATGGAGTGCGATATAGACCCATACATCACAATGAATCAAGTAAAAAATACTCGCAACTTTATTATTACTTTCGTGAAAACAATATTGGGTTTGCTTAGCCCGGAAACAAATATCACAACCGTGTCATTCTCGGTTGTGTTAGTCACTCCAACATAATTCGATAAATAAGACAAGACTCTAACAGATGGGTGGCCTAAACGGCGATGCCATAAATCTTGAGAGACACTACTAGGTGCTACTTTATTCGTACTTCCTCCAAAGACTCCTCGAAAGATGTAAACTCCACCACATTCTTCACCCACACCAATCATTTGTGTCCTAGTATGGTTCTGTAACACACAAAGATTAGCAGTGAATGTAATAGAAGAGCCTTTGATAGCCTTCAGCAATTTTGCAACAGAAATCAAATTGCATTTCAACTCAGGAGAATATAACACTCCTTGTAACCACATGTCTCCTCCCAAATTCAAGTTACCCTTCTTAAGAGCAATAGTCTGATCTCCATTAGGCAATACAATAGAGCAAGATACAATATCAACTACATTACTCAAATAATTCAAATTCCATATTATATGATGAAATGCGACCGTGTCGATGATAAATGTAACGCCCGTAAACTAAAAAGTGGATTTTGGTTGGGTGTGTCGATCGACAGAGGTGTATATGTCGATCGACACGATTGTTTTGACTTGTGAGAAGTCGGATTCCTGGTAGTGTATCGATCGACACAGATGGTGTGTGTCGATCGACACGAGTTGGAATTGGACCAACAGGTTCGGTTTAATTACTCGGTTTGGTGGAGTGGTTTAGGGAACCTTAGGGTTCGTATATAAGGCTGAATCAGACGCGTTTGGGTTCTCTTTTGGCCGTAATCAGAAGAAAACATAGAGTTTGAGAGAAAAGTCTGAAATCAAAAGTGTTGGGTGATTTTTGAGTGTTCTTGAGGAGGATTAAGCTTGAGAGGTTGTTAGATCGCAAGGGAGATCGTTGCTGGGTGGATTTCGGTTCTGGGAAGGACAAAATCAGGGGCTGTTTGTTGTGTTCTTCGCTCGTTCTTCATCATTTGAATCCAAAATCGAGGTAAGTGTGTGACCATAGGTTCATATAGACATGAGGAATAGATGGAATGCGATTGTTGTGTTGTTGGATTGGATTCTGTGTATTGGTGCTTGGATTTGTACAGGAGATTCGACATATCGCGATGGATTCGAGCCATGAGAGGATAGGCTCGTTTCCTAGGTTCTGCGATGTCGTGTCGATCGACACACTGTATGTCGATCGACACCTAGTGGTTGTGTTGATCGACACGGGACAGTCTGTCGATCGACACCTAGTAGGTGTGTCGATCGACACAGTACTTCAGTACTGGTTCGTGATTGGTTGTTTCATGTATGCTTGATTGTATGCTCATCCTGGTATTGTATCTCTTGTTTATGTCTGTATATATTTAACCTATAGACGGGATGACCGCGTCGCTGAGTATTTATGATAATACTCACGCAACTCTTTTTGCCATGTGTTGGAGGTAAAGAGAAAATGTGATCGTGGAATCATGGCCAGGAAGAGGAGATGATCTAGTGTCTCGTATGAGTGGCTGTAGCGTTAGAATTGCTAGGTTGCTAGTAGATTCTGAAATTGTTGTCATTGGATTATTCTGGAATTTGATTGAATTGAATATTGTTTTATTGAACTGAACAGTTAGGGAATTAATAAAGTATGAGATTTATTGATTTCGTTGTTATTGTTGATTTTAATTGTTTCCGCGTTGCTTGTGTTGGCCCAATTGACCCTAAACGCATTATATCAATTCCCCCAGACTTAGATCTTTGTTTGTCCTCAAACAAATTCAAAACCAAGTGAAGGAGAAAGGTTTGAAAACACGGGAACTCTCTCATCCTCAGTGAACCGGGTTAAAAACTCTCAATCTGCAAACCACATAATCCAGATTACGAGTAGCAATGCTTTACCAAAACTCCTCAACACATTTCTCAACCAAGTCTCATTTCCCAAACACAAACTCAACGCATTCAAAGTTGCGTGAGGGTCTCGCTAAAGGCACCATTTAGGGTAGACGACGTTAAAGGGTATAAGGCCATTTAGAGGTGGAGTTCAAAGTGTTTAAAGTGTTTAAGGGTTACCCGATGTTTCGTAGAGGATGCAGGATATCGCACAAAATTGCAAAAGAGAATAGGTCCGTTGATATTCTACATTCTCTAAACCACTCTTTCTTTCTTCCAACCTCTCAAACGTCTCATCTATCCATCATCCACCTTGGGTATACTCGCTGTGCAGAGAGACACTTCCTATCACCAGATCGTCTTCCGAGTCCAAGATCATGCTCTTGATCTTGTCCTCCCCTCATCTGACGAGGCGTTATATCTCGAGGTTACATCTGCATCTCAAGTGCCCAACGCTATCCAGATACCTCGACAGATTTCTCGAGAAGAACTTCTTCGGCGACTACCAGATGCATGGGTAACAAGCTATGAAAAGTTACATCAAGCTATCGAAACGTCGATCCAGTCTTCAGAAGCCAGTTTCCATTCCCGCAGTGATGGAACGACTGAGATTAAATTCGAAAAACCTCAATCATCGTCAGCCTGACGATAACGGTTCACTCAATTTCTCCTACAAATTGATGAACACGAGTTCCATGGTCGTCTTACACTGCAAGTAATGAAGCCACATTCGTTTGAGCAAAACGGTAGCATCGTCTACCCCTTCAAAGATGTAGATGGACATCAGTATGTCGACCTCTATTTCTACAACGCTTGTCAGGATGCATATGACAACTACGAATCAGACGATGAAAAACGCAAGAGACGACGAAAAAAAAAGGATCCTCTCTATAAACGGTATCTCGAAGGAGATCCCACTGTTGGTCCACTCGGTGATGATAAGTACGACTTTATAGTCCAATACTCCGACAAAAAAGAGGAACCAAAACAAATCCTGATGATGAACCCTGATGGTTTTCCACCACCAGAAGACTTCACCAGGAACGACATAGCTCACAGCCCTAAGATTCTCTCCAAGGCCATCAACTCGACTGGTCCAGACCAGCTGAGCAAAGCAGAAAAAGTTCTCAACTGGCAGACAGAGAATTCGCTCATCCAGAATCAACTTCTTTCAAAAATTAATCACAAAGTTGATGAACTGACGGAGAGCTACAATAGGAGACTACATAGTCTTCAAAGTGCTATAGCGGAAATACATGGTCGACTTGACAACCTCCATCACGAAATGATGTCCATGGCACACCAAATGATGGTAGGAACAACTCAATTCCGCGACAAAGAGGCAGAGACAGCTAGTCTCAAAAACCAACTCAAAGATCTTCAAAGATGCCTCGAAAGTATGATTCAAAATCAACGGCCGGCAGACCCATACTTCAATCCTTACGGAAGTATGTCTGGAATGCCTATGTTCCAAAGATCTTACTCACCTGGATTCCTTTCTGGCTATAAGAGTCCGAAACCAAGAAATCCAGCGCCAGGCTTTTTATCATCCGATGAAGCCTTCACATCCCGTTATGCCTCGGCATCGACACCAATGTTTACTCCACGACCTAAGATGGCACGAGCAAAACCAAGAAGACCAAAGGAATCGGAATTCCAGGTCAACCCAACAAAGAAACCAACTCTTACATCCTCCTCGAGCCTTGAGTCTGGAGAAGACAAAAAGAAAAAAGACAAAGAAAAGGACATCGGAATAATTGAATTCTCGATGACCAGCTTGCTCAACACTATCGGAAAGAGTTCAGAAGACTCTATTCATAAACCAACGATGGAGCAAGATCCTAAACCCTCCTCTTCAAAACCAATAGCACGAATCAGTCATTTCTCTGATTCCAGCTCAAACACTTTCACGACAGATTCTGAAAAGAGTCATTACCAAATCAGTTCATCAAAGATGATGGTCCAGCCACTCCTAAAGAAGAACCAAACATCAACGAGGTCTATTCAACTGACGAAGACATGAACTACACGCTCCCACAAGAAGAAATACCAGCAAAGCAATTTGCTTCAAAAATCATGGTATTCACCTTCGATGACATTCCTTACGAAAAATGGAATGATCGTCTCGATGAATTTCAAGCGTGGATGACCTCGGAACCCATTACTTCACCATTACCGATGGTGATACAACAATTTACGGCAAGGTTCTCGGGCACACTCAAAGAATGGTGGAATTCGCTCGGTGACTACAGGCAGCAACAGGTTTATACAACAACTATACCTTTGCTCCTAGGCGAGATTCATAGAGAATTCATCGGTACACCTACGCACCTTAGAGACAAACTCCAAGAAGAGTTTTACACAGCAAAGTGTTGCTCAATGAAGAAACGAGAACTAGCTAAACACTTTGAGAGGCAGACTAAGAGATACTACTCTCTCAATGGTCTTAACAACCCAAGTCTGAAGCAGATGTATTTTATCTTCAGTAGATGACTATCTTAGCCAACAAACAAAGATCTACATCAGAGATCAAAATCAGACGATTGAAGAAATCTCTATTGGCCAGATCCAGCAATATGTCTTCAGGACTCTCGATAAATTCTGCAAACAGAAAGAGTTCTGGTTAGAATTCATGGACAAATCCAAGCATCTCTCCAAGATATGTGCCAGGCCAGATTTATCAATCAAGTGCTCAAAACCCAAAAAATCGTGTTCGTGCAATGCCAACGGCAAACATGGACAGTTCACAAAGAAGCACTCCACAAAGTTCAGACGACGGCGATTCTTTAAAAAGAAGCGCAGCTTCACCAAAGGGACAAAATGATTCTTGTGTCGCAAGGAAGGACATTTTGCCAAACATTGTCCCAACAAATCTCCTAAGAAGAAACAGTACCTCATCAATTCGATATCTCACATCGCACCAGATATCGATCTCAACGGACATGATCTAGAGTCCGTTCTATCCTACGATAGCGATGACAATGATGCTATCTATGGATACTCAGACTACGATGACTCATCTGACGCATTTTCTGACAAAGAAGATGATTGCTGTTTCAAGATCACTAAGATGCCGCTTCGTGAAGAAATACAGACACCAAACTTACCAGTCACAATCTTCGATCCCTCCGACAACGAAGATCCGGTTCATGTCATTGCATTTATTGACACAGGAGCTCATACAACGATCATGAATCCTAAGATTCTCACATCCTCAATGTGGTTACCATATCAACAAGAGTTCCATGTGGCAAACTCAGGAACGTTAACTATTAAGCTCAAGTCTAAACCAATAACCATCGAGCTCTTCCCTGGATGTCAAATTACTACTTCAGTACTTGGCTCTACTGAACCTGGAAGAGATCTAATATTGGGATGGGATTCATACTCTCTCTTGAAGAAAAAGTTTGATATCTATATCGAACCATACGACATAAGATGGAAAGCTCTCTACAAGGCCTTCACCACACTACCAAGGCTATTCACGATTGAAGGATCTGAGTCAACAATGTTCAGCAAAATCAAAGAGGCAATAACAACAACATCTTGCGCTGAATCACATACAGAATTCCTCCAAAAGTGTAACCATCCACTTTGGCTCAACAAAGAGTTCTTTGTATCACTACCGTTCAAAGACGATGTTCACACAACTCCGACAAAAGCAAGCCATGCAGGCATGCCGCCTACTCTGTTACAACAAGCAAATGACGAGTGTGATCAACTAATCAGTCAAGGCATTGTTTCAGAAACATCTTCCCTATGGGCGTGTAAAGCATTTTACGTCAATAACCGTGCCGAACAAGCCAGGGGAAAACTGAGACTAGTCATTGACTATAAACCCCTCAATCAGTATCTACAGGATATCAAGTTCCCACTGCCAAACAAAAGGGCACTCCTCCAACACCTTCAGAGAGCAAAGATATTCTCCAAGTTCGACTTCAAATCCGGTTTTTGGCAACTTGGCGTACATCCAGATGAAAGATACAAAACGGCGTTCTGTCTACCAAACCAACACCTCCAATGGAATGTTCTACCATTCGGCCTAAAGACAACCTCATCGCTATTCCAACAGGCGATGTTACGAATATTCAAGCCTCTTCTACATATGGCTTTGATATATATCGATGACATCCTACTATTCTCGACTGATGACAAAGAGCACAATCAACTGCTGCAACAATTCTATAGCATAGTCCAAGAGTACGGAATCATGCTATCAGCCCAAAAGATGGTCATAGCCTAGCCCAACATCGACTTTCTGGGTATGCAGATAAACGATGGTGAATTCGTACCCCATGCCCATCTTGCTACATCACTCTTAGATTTTCCTGATGAAAATCTAAT
The DNA here is from genome assembly GCA_964056655.1 of Arabis hirsuta. Taxonomy (NCBI): domain Eukaryota; kingdom Viridiplantae; phylum Streptophyta; class Magnoliopsida; order Brassicales; family Brassicaceae; genus Arabis; species Arabis hirsuta. The sequence continues at coordinate 20,692,839 of OZ053308.1, forward strand.
AAGGCGACAAATCCAACAATTCCTTGGCGTCATCAATTACGTGAGTGACTTTATTCCACAATTATAGCAGCTGACAAGACCGCTACAGAAGATGCTGACAAAGCATCCCCCACAATGGACTAAAAGACAAACCGACGCTGTCAAAAGTCTAAAGCTAGAGGTACAGAAGCTACCGCCTCTAAAGATTCCTTCTACAGGAACGCGCATTCTGCAGACTGATGCGAGTGCCAAATATTGGGGAGCCATTTTATTTGAAGAAATAAATGGCAAACGTCAAATCTGTGGCTACGGTAGTGGATGCTTTAAAGATTCGGAGATCCACTATCACTCCACGTTCAAGGAAAAAAGATTCTTGGGCCTCCTAAGCAGAGAAACAAGCCTTTCCCCAGTCATATTCTCTTCACCACCAAAAAGCGTGAACCAATAAGGCGTCACTCCAGGTTTACTTGTTAGAGTATCCCAATCAATTTGAGGAATGGGCCTACACCTAAGACCAGTCACAATTCCATACTCTCTAAGGCTAAATTTTATAGGTTTGCCACCAAAAACAACCTATATCTCATGGTTTTTACCAACAACTAGCTGTCTAGAGAGCAAAAAATGAGCGAGCTTCCCGGAAAAGGTAGGAAGAGAATTAAGGTCAAGCAAACCCCCAAAAGCCGGTCGAATTACAGCAAGCTCTTCAGGTTGAAGAGCATGGAGAACAACCCGAACGAAGTTCAACTTGAAATAGCAATTAACACGGTCACCAACAGGTTCTTCCCGGACTGCAAAAATACGGAGTGGAAGGTTCGGATTCTCCATAATCTATACCGGAAAAAAGAAGAGTATATCAAATTGCGATCATATATGGGTAAAAATTGGGGATCTACAAAATAAAAAATCCATCAAATTCTACAAATACCAATAACAAAAATCGTTTAGCACACTAAAGAGATCCGTAGATCTAGGCGAAAAACAAAAAAATCAATGGAAAACGGAGGACGATGGTGTCGAAGAAGAGAACACGAAATTCAGTAAATTAAAATTGAAATTTCGCATGAATGAAAGAAAGCCGAAAGGATTGAAGAAAAAAAAAGTGAAAAGAACGAGGGAGTAGAGCACTTAGAATCACCGACAAAAGGAGATTAACGGAATTAAAATGGAAAACGAAGGAAAAATTGAGAATGGGGCTAGGGCTTTTGAGTTCGGCGGGATAAGAAGGAAGATGGATGGTTTTCTTTACAGAACCATTTGAAACAAAGAAATATTCACACGCAAATATCACTTCGGTTTTCGAGCCTATTTAATACAAGCGACGGTAGAGAAGGAAAATATTCCTTCGTTTTGACGGAGAAGCGCGTAAGGCCAATTTGGTCACATTTGATGAAAAAATATTATCTTCCTACTAGCAACAAAACTACTCTTGCTATTTATTTAATTACGCCGCCTAACAATATTGATAGTGAGTGCAAATACTCTATATAATATGGATAGCGACCGCCGACGAAAGCAAATCGTCTATAAACAACTTTTGGTTTAATTTAATTTGGATATCCAGTTGCGGTTTTTCTTCCTACCCTTATTTTAATATTAAAATTGTACCTACCTATGTCGAACGAGTCATATAGTCGACTACGTCACTTAGCTAGCTCAATGGTTTGGATCGACTGGACCATATCTGAGTCACTGGTTAATTAAAATCACTCTTATGCAGTTATTTATGGATATTGTAAAAAGAACCATCGTTTTTAACCCACTGTGTGCCAACTTATCAGTTTTTTAAAGTGTTAACGTTTAGAATGGTATTTGTGTTAATAAAATAAGTTTTGATGGGTTAACTGAGTTTTTACATGTTTTTAACTAAAATGTTTTTGAATAGGTGTTAGTCTAGTAATATATAAACAAATTAGTGCTAATCTGAGTAATTTTCGATTTTTTTTTTTTTGGTCGGCAACATACTTATATTAACGAAGGCCAAAGGGCAATTACAAAAGGCAAAGAAAGATTAAAAAAGACTAACAAAGGTAATTAAACCATAATTAACTAATATAAGGTGAAGCACATAATTATGATTTAATTAAGAACATCAACCATCGTTGGTTCTCCGCTAGTCTTCGCCGGATCATCACCGATCCTCCGTCGACCTCCGATTAGTCGCCACCAACCATCAACGATCAACGAAAATCCTTCCCCTTTTGCCGATTTCAAATCCCAACATAAAAATGCCAAAATCATCCACTTAAAAATTTCACCATAGATCTCCAAATACGATGATTGCTCCGTCATCGCTACACCGAAGTATTGATGTAGAGCGTGCAAATTTGCTTATGCGTCTTAAGCAAAATGAACAAAATTGTCATCTTTTATATTTAACAGGGTTTATCAATAACAAAATTCCATTGATATATGCTGCATCTGCTTCCGCGATTGTGATCATTCTAGTAGTATCGTTTCTCATTTGCGTGTGCAAAAAGAAAAAGGCACCAAGTCGTGTAAGAGACTCTAATCAAATCAACAAATATACATAACAAACTATCACATGTATTGACTTTATACTTCTAAATATTTCTTTCCACAGATATACCCCCTTCACCAGTTTCATCTACTAGTAAATCTGAAGAATCGATCAAGACGGAAAAGAAAAAGTTTACTTATTCTGAGGTTACAGAAATGACAAACAACTTTGAAAGAGCTCTTGGTGAAGGAGGCTTCGGCGTCGTCTATCATGGTTATTTGAATGATTCAGAGCAAGTAGCTGTCAAAGTACTCTCTCAGTCATCATCACAAGGCTATAAACATTACAAGGCAGATGTATATAATCATTTAAATCTTCCCTAAGAGTCTTACACAGAAAATTTTATGTGAGTGGATATTTATGCATCATGCTAAGCTAATGTTTTACATATGTTTCTTCATTGTCGGTATGCAGGTTGAACTTCTTATGAGAGTTCACCACATAAATTTGGTAAGCCTTGTCGGGTATTGCGATGAACGAGGCCACTTGGCTCTCATCTACGAATACATGTCTAATGTAGACTTGAAGCATCATTTGTCAGGTGAAAAATGTGTATATATATATATATACATATAAAATTATTATTCCTTTATTATTACAAAAATTATATGATATATGATTTAGATGATACAATGTAGGAAAACACGATGGGGCTATTCTGAAGTGGAGTACGCGATTAAGAATAGCCATTGATGCCGCACTAGGTTCCTACTAACTCAAAATAGTTCTAAGTCACTTTGTTTGTCTAAGCAAAACATTTTTTGTGGTCATTGAACATTAATCAACCCCCATCTAAACCTGAAACATTTTTAAACACTTTCAATCAAATGTTTTCTAAAATTTGAAAAATTTGCTAAAGTGATGCTATTAACGGTGGTGATATTTTTGAATTAAAAATAGTTGGATTATGTTTGGTTTTACAGCCTTTTGGATTCTTATTACAATGTGTGTAGAGTATTCATATAAGAATATGCTAATATTTCTAGGATTGGAGTACTTACATATTGGATGTCGACCATCGATGGTGCATAGAGATGTCAAAAGTACGAATATATTGTTGGACGAGCGATTCACTGCCAAAATTGCAGATTTCGGGCTTTCAAGATCCTGCCAACTCGGAGATGAACCTCAAGTTTCGACGGCTGTTGCTGGTACTCCTGGGTATCTTGATCCCGAGTAAGTATTGTTTTATAACAAGAATCTTTTAGCGGAATCTAGACTATCCTAGATGTGAACTTCATTATGCCATGTTGAAACTTGTGTCCTTTTTCATATTGGCTGGTACAATGAACACATATGAATCATACTACATATTCTTGCCTTGCTAGATATTACAGAACGGGTCGGTTGGCCGAGATGAGCGATGTGTACAGCTTTGGGATTGTGTTATTGGAGATGATGACAAACCAACGAGTAATTGACCAAAACTGTGAAAAGCGACACATTACAGAATGGGTGGCACTTGTGATAAACAGAGGAGATATTACCAGGATCATGGATCCTAATCTTCGCGGCGATTACAACTCAACTTCAGTATGGAAAGCTCTTGAATTGGCTATGTCATGTGCAAATCCTTCTTCAGAAAGGCGACCAAGCATGTCCGAAGTTATTACTGGACTAAAAGAGTGTCTAACTTCTGAAAATTTGATGAGAAGTAAGAATCAAGACATGGACTTCGATAGTTCCCTTGAAATGACCATGAACTTTGGTATAGAGGCTTTCCCTAGTGCAAGGTAGTTTTTGAAAAGAAACCTCATTTACGCTTATTTGTACTTGCTCGTGGTATGGTCTACTTTTGTTTTGAGACATCATACCAAAACAAACATGAGAGCTAGCTAGGAGGACTCTTTTGATCTTGTGTTCTCTTTCGTATTGGAAATTGTTAGTTTGGAATTTATGCAGTTACCTTCCACGTTCATACTTGTAAGCTAATGTTGTTGTAAGCTTGAAATAGATTGGAACTCAAGGCAAAGTATATTTAGGAGCAATCTAAATATACATATCAAAAGAGATTAGGAAGTTATCGAGTAATGTTAAGTTTCCTTTTCTTAGTAGTTTTTCTATTTTCTAAGGCTTTTGAGACAAGCATATATACCGAGTTGTGGTATTGCTTGAGATAGAGATTGTAAGGGTTTGAGTAATTTTACCTTGAGATTAATAAGAAGAGTTATTTCTTATTAAGGTTTACGTGACAATATTTGGTATCAGAGCAGAAGGTTGAAGATCACCATGAGCAACGACAAGAAGGTCGAAGGGGACGAGTTGAAGTCTAAGGAGATTGGACCCTCCTCCATCAAGTGTCCAATGCTGAATTCCTCTAATTACACCGTCTGGGCTATGAGAATGAAGATTGCTTTGAAAGTTAATAAGGTATGGGAAACGATCGAACAAGGTACGAAGGATGAAGAAAAAAATAGCATGGCAATTGCTCTGTTATTTCAATCCATACCAGAGGCGTTGATACTGCAAGTAGGAGACCTCGACACGTCTAAAGACGTTTGGGATGCTATCAAGGCAAGGCATATTGGAGCTGAAAGAGTAAAGGAGGCCAGGTTACAAACACTGATGGCCGAATTTGATAGGATCAAGATGAAAGAGACAGACACTATTGATGCTTTTGTGGGAAAGCTCTCAGAAATCTCTTCAAAATCTGCGTCTCTTGGAGAATCTATTGAGGAACCAAAACTCGTGAAGAAGTTTTTGAAGAGCTTACCACGAAAGAAGTACATTCACATCGTTGTTGCTCTTGAGCAAGTACTTGATCTAAACAGTACGAGCTTTGAGGATATTGTGGGGAGACTCAAAGCATACGAAGAGAGAATCTGCGAAGAAGAAGAGGAACAAACTGAAGATCAAGACAAACTGATGTATGCAAATTCTGATTCTCAAGGCTATTTTCATGAGAGGAACGGTGGAAACAGAGGAAGAGGACGAGGAGGTCGATCAGGTTGGAGAGGAAGAGGTCGTGGACGCTACGGGTATGGTAACGGATCACAAGACAAGGAGAAAGATACATCATCAATAACTTGTTATCGATGTGACAAACTTGGCCATTACGCGTCTAATTGTCCTGATAGATTGTTGAAGCTTCAAGAAACTCTTGAAAGGAAAGCGGTGGATGAGACTCAAGAGGCCGATGGGTTAATGATGCATGAGGTAGTTTACCTTAATGAGGAGAAAGTAAAACCAAGCATCTTTGAAGCCAGTCTAGACACTAAGAATGTGTGGTATCTCGACAACGGCGCTAGCAATCACATGAGTGGAAATCGAGAGTTCTTCATAAATCTTGATGAAACAGTTACGGAAATGGTGAGATTTGGAGATGATTCGCGTATTGATATACAAGGAAAAGGCTCAATTCGTTTTGTGTTTGCAAACGGGGAAAAGAAGGTGCTAAGAAACGTTTATTACATACCAAATCTGAAGAGCAATATCATAAGTCTGGGCCAAGCCACTGAAGTAGGTTGTGAGGTGCGAATGAAAGAGAATAGATTGAGAATCTATGATCGTTTGGGTGGCTTACTAATAGAGACTAGCAGATCAAGGAATCGGTTGTATAAAGTAATCCTTGAGGTCGAAAACATCAAGTGTTTGCAGTTGGCTTCTTCGACAGAATCAACTAAATGGCATGCACGTTTGGGTCATATTAACGCTGCAACATTGAAGACAATGATCAACAAGGAGCTAGTGATTGGCATTCCAAACATCACAGTTGAAAAGGAGACATGTGTGTCATGTTTACTTGGCAAGCAAACAAGACAAAGTTTTCCACAATCATCTTCATATCGAGCCTCCAAAGCTCTCGAACTCATTTATGGAGACCTTTGTGGTCCTATCACACCATCAACTCCAGCCCATAAAAGGTATGTATTTGTGATTATTGATGATTATTCACGATACATGTGGACAATTCTCTTGAAGGAGAAGAGCGAAGCCTTTGACAAGTTCAAGGTTTTCAAGAATCTTACTGAACAAGAAACTGGAGCTGTGGTCAAGACATTTAGGACGGACAGAGGTGGAGAGTTTGTATCACAAGAGTTTCAGAGTTTTTGTGATAAGTTTGGAATAAGAAGGCACCTAACTGCACCATACTCTCCACAACAAAATGGCGTAGTGGAGAGATGTAACCGAACCCTCTTGGAAATGACTCGTAGCATCTTGAAACACATGAGCTTACCTAACTACCTATGGGGAGAAGCCGTGAGACATGCTACCTATTTAATCAATAGGGTTGGAACAAGATCAGTGAGTGGTAAGACCCCATATGAAGCACTTAAAGGGAAGAAACCGAATATTGAACACTTAAGAGTATTTAGGTGTTTGAGTTATGCAAAAACTGAAGCGGTTGGAAGGAAAAAGCTCGATGATATGTCAAGAGTCTTGGTACATCTAGGAACAGAACCTGGGTCGAAAGCATATCGTCTTCTTGATCCTACAACCAAGAAGATTTGTGTGTCTCGCGATGTAGTTTTTGACGAGAGCAAGAGCTGGTTTTGGAATGATAAGGAGGAAGGAATTGTTACAGAATCAGGAACTTTCGTTGTTAGTCAAGGAGAAACTGGAAATAGAGAGGTGGTAAGAACAGAGACTGCGGCTCACAAAACAGAGGAGAATATTGGTGAAGAAGAAAACGTTGAAATCATTGATGAAGCTGAAGGAGAAGAGAATGATGATGCTGAAGAAGAAGTTGACGATGATGGTAACGTTTTTCAATTAAGAAGATCAACGAGACCGAGAGTGAAACCGGTTTGGATGAACGATTATGTTTTGCTTGCGGAAGAAGAAGGTGAAAGACTCTTGACAGTGATCAGCGGAGAACCTTGGGATTTTAATGAGGCTAAAGAACACAAAGTGTGGGTAGAGGCGTGTGAAGACGAGCTATCTTCGATTGAAAGGAACAAAACATGGGATCTAGTTGACCTTCCACTAGGAATTAAACCAATCGGTTTAAAATGGGTTTTCAAGATCAAACGTAACTCCGATGGAAGTATCAACAAACATAAAGCACGTTTAGTGGCAAAAGGATATGTTCAAGTACATGGCATTGATTATGATGAAGTATTTGCTCCGGTAGCACGTATGGAAACTGTTCGTTTTATCATTTCTCTAGCGGCTTCAAGAAACTGGGAAATTCATCATCTTGATGTGAAGACCGCATTTTTGTATGGTGAACTAAAGGAAGAAGTATATGTTGGTCAGCCTGAAGGGTTCGAGATTTCAGGGAGTGAACACAAGGTCTATAAATTGAAAAAGGCACATTACGGGTTAAAGCAAGCTCCTAGAGCTTGGAACACTAAGCTTAACAAGATTCTTAAGGAGCTAAACTTCCATCGATGCTCAAAGGAGCCATCACTATATCAAAGAAACGATGAAGAAAGCCTCCTCATTGTAGCCGTGTACGTTGATGATTTGCTTGTGACAGGTTCTTTGTTGAAATCGATCAAAAGGTTCAAGGAAGAAATGGCAACCAAATTTGAAATGAGTGATCTTGGAAAGCTCACGTATTATCTTGGGATTAAAGTGCATCAACAAGAAGGTGGCATCAGTTTGAAGCAAGAGAGATATGCACACAAGATATTATGTGAAACAGGAATGGACGGTTGTAACTTGTCGCATGTACCAATGGATTTGAACGTAAAATTGTCGAAGTCACAAAAGGAGAAAGGCATTGAAGAAAAAGGATATCGAAGGAGTATTGGTTGTCTTCGATACTTACTTCACACACTACCAGACCTATCCTATAGTGTTGGAGTGTTGAGTAGATATATGCAAGAGCCTAAAGAATCCCATGGAGCGGCATTGAAGCAGGTTTTGAGGTATTTACGTGGGACGGTTTCTCTTGGACTCTTCTTTAAGAATACGGATGAGAAAGGCTTGGTGGGCTATAGTGATAGCTCACATAATGTTGATATAGACGATGGGAAGAGTACAACGGGACATATATTTTATCTTGAAGGCTGTCCAATTACTTGGTGTTCACAAAAACAAGAGACGGTAGCATTATCTTCTTGCGAAGCTGAATTCATGGCAGCTACGGAAGCTGCTAAACAAGCAATTTGGCTCCAAGATCTTCAAAGTGAAATCGTTGGAGAGACTAGCAAGAAGGTAGTAATACGGGTTGACAACAAATCTGCGATTGCGCTCACCAAGAATCCAGTTTTTCACGGGCGGAGTAAACACATTCACCGCAAGTATCACTTTATAAGAGAGTGTGTTGAGAATGAGCAAGTGGAGGTTGAACATGTCCCTGGTACTGAACAGAAGGCGGATATTCTAACCAAGGCACTTGGAAGAATCAAGTTTAAAGAGATGAGAGATCTCATTGGAATGCAAGATGTGGGAGAAGATAATGTCAAGCTTAAGGGGGAGAATGTTGTTGTAACCTTGAAATAGATTGGAACTCAAGGCAAAGTATATTTAGGAGCAATCTAAATATACATATCAAAAGAGATTAGGAAGTTATCGAGTAATGTTAAGTTTCCTTTTCTTAGTAGTTTTTCTATTTTCTAAGGCTTTTGAGACAAGCATATATACCGAGTTGTGGTATTGCTTGAGATAGAGATTGTAAGGGTTTTGAGTAATTTTACCTTGAGATTAATAAGAAGAGTTATTTCTTATTAAGGTTTACGTGTCAATAGCTATTTCTTTCTCAAAACAAAACGAGGCAACAAATTGTTTCTTGAATTTTTTTATTGGACATGGCTTCGTGATGATGAACAAGAGGGACAAATGCCATGAGTTCCTTTCATCACCGCGAAATACAAGTGTTGTTCAGGATTATTAATGCGAAAAGATAAATGTTATCTTATGAATGATTAATATATATTATTCAGAAGAAGAGTTGTAAACAGAACCACACGCATTAGTTTACCCTCTCTTCTATTTTAAGAACCTTTCTAATATTTAATTATTATTTTATAAATTTAAATTATTAAAAGTTTTTTTTTGTTTTTTGTCGTAATTATTAAGAGTTTCTAATGACAATCCTTTGATGGAGGTGAACTTTTAAAGGTTTCAAAATTCTACTCTTTCTGAAAAGACTCAAATACCCTGGTACTAAATGCTTGTTATGGGCTAAGGCTACAAGCCCACCACAGTAGAAGCGAGTATTTTAGACAAGACAAGGTTCAGATTCGGTCACGAATAAATCACCAGGCAACAACAGAATTAAGGGAGAGAGAAATGAGGTTGTTCGATCCATGGCCAGTGTTCTTCAAGAGGGAATGGAAACGTTGCTGGCCATTCCTCACCGGTTTTGCCGTCACCGGCGCCCTCATCACCAAGTTAACCGCCGGTCTCACTGGTAAGTCGTCGGATCTCACTCATCAATCATTAACACCAAATTTCTACTCCTATGTATGGATCGGATTTATCATCAGATCCCACTGGTTTTTCTTTGTGTACCGTATCTTGTCTTCCAAAACCCTAATTCCGTAAAATGGTGATAACACGCAGAGGAAGATGCGAAGACCTCTAAGTTCGTCCAGCAACACAGAAGGTAATGCCAAAACTCACCTGAATAAATGGATTGTCTCGTATTTCGGAAAATTTCTATGTTTAAAATGGTGATTCTCGGTTTGGTAGATGAGTTTATCTTCGAGCATTTAGAAACGATGTAACTTGGATGATGCTTGGGTTATATTGTTGTATTAATGGTAGCATTTGCGTATTTAACTTGATGTATTACAATTGCATTGTGCTATTATCAAAATCAAGTTACTATGCGCAAAATTTTGATTAGCTAGATTCATAATCAAGACATGTAAAGAAATGTATATTAGGTACATGAATCTCAATTTGGTTTCGTTATGTTGTTGTTGCGTGTATTCGCTAAGAAATACAATAGCATTGGTTGCTGCATATATTCTTTTGTTTTTGCTTGGTTTGCTATTGACTCTGCATAAAAGCCGCAGCTGAGCCAGCCATAAAGAAATTCAAATTGTATTGTATTTCAGGTGATTTGCATAAGCAAAATGTAGAAGCTGAGAGGCTCATTTCTGGAAAATAAGGTGGATGCTTCAGCTTCCAAACACTTCAATAACATGAAAGAGCATTCTATATACTTTAGATTCTCTTTTGCTTTTCTTTTCTCCGAGTTTTGCTATTCTTCATGTGAGACTTATCAATGAAATTGTGCTTTGTGCACCATATCTTCGTCCGATATGTTTGGAAATGGATTTGTCGGCTTTTTTCGTGTTGAGTGCACAACTCAACAAGACTATGTCTCCCCCAATGAATATTAACATTTGTTTCAATAACCCTTTTGTTCCTAATCTCAAACAACCATTGTCTTTCGATAAAGCTAGTCTCTTTTAGCTAGAGAGTTTGTCTTTAACCTTTGAATTGCCTCAACGTGTCTGTAGGTTAATTAGCTTTGGGTTTTAACTTTGATGTTCGATTACATTGTGATTTTCTTTTCACATCATCTGTTTTGTATCCACTCCGAAAAATCAAGCCATGAGATAAAGACATGTTTGTGAATACGGAATTTGAGTTAATATGAGAAATGGCTTCACTGTAGCAACGAAAACGCAATAGAAAGAAAGTATATTTTTTCCTTTAAAGAAAAAGGTTTCAGTTCTCGTATTCTTTATTTTTCTCTACTGAACAATTATGACTGTAGAAAGTAGAACCATACTATGTGAAGCCAACCACCTGTAACATGGAAACTGGAAAGTAGACTTCTTGGGGACTGTAGTGCATTCACGTTTACTTATGATTGGTGATCAATTCTAGTTCTTGGGGACTCCCAGCCTTAGCCTGAAGTCTTCTTCCATAAGAGGAAGGCCTTCACGGAGCTTCACCTTCGGCTCCCATCCCAAAACTTCTTTAGCCTTTGTGATATCCGGCTTCCTCTGTCTTGGATCATCCGGTGTGTTCTCAACCATCTTTATCTCTATGCTCGGGTTTATCAGCTGCAACCAAACCAGCATCATTACCAGAACACACAAGAATCTGAAAGCACTTACTGCTATTAATCGAGAAACCAGACTCTCACCTCTTTCACTGTCTCAGCCAGTTCCACCATTGTAAACTCACCTGAGAAACCAAAGATTCAGACACAGAGCATAGGTTCAAAACAATGGTTGGTTTGTGTCTGGTTTGGTACTTTGATGGAGGGATGTTATAGGGCTTACCTGGGTTACCGATATTGATGGGACCAGTGTCATCTCCTTCCATGAGGCGCATAAGTCCATCGACCATGTCAGACACATAACAGAAACTGCGGGTCTGTGTCCCCGGTTTCTGAACAGTCAATGCTTCACCTCTACATATTCATGGCCGGAAAAAAAAAACAAGAGACGAATAATCAATCAAGTTATAGCGTGAAACAAGAAAATTTGTTTGATGGATTGAGGAAAAGGGGCTCACCGGAGTGCTTGAGCAATGAAGTTGCTTACAACACGCCCATCATCAATATTCATGCGTGGACCATAAGTGTTGAAGATTCTGGCAATGCGGATTTCTACAAAGAACAAACAAACACAAGGTAAGGAATAAAAGACAATGTGAGAATTTACGCAATTACAGGAAAAGCGTTGAAGCGAAAGCCTAGGGAAAATACAACTGACCAATTCCATGCTGCCTGTGGTAGTCAAACATCAAGGTCTCAGCTACACGCTTGCCTTCATCATAACAGCTCCTGACCCCTTTATAATAGCAACCAAGTTATAAGACCCCATGAATTGACACATATATAAGATATGAATTAAAAAGTGATTAGTGTTTGAGCCTACCAATTGGGTTGACATTGCCCCAATAGCTCTCGGGCTGGGGATGGATGAGAGGATCCCCATACACCTCCGAGGTTGAGGTAAGCAAAATCCTGTCCAGAATCAGAGCTAGTTAGTCACAAAGGAGAGAAAAGATCAACTCAGGTAAGGAATAAAGAGGGGTTCATTTCACAAACCTTGCGCCAACACGCTTGGCAAGACCTAGCATGTTCAGTGTGCCAATCACATTGGTCTTGATTGTCTTCACAGGGTTGTACTTGTAGAAGATGGGAGAAGCAGGACATGCAAGATGGTAAATCTGATCAACCTCGATCAAGAGTGGCTCCGTGACATCTGTTAAACCCAAAACCAAATATAAAGAGGACAATGTTTATCTTATTGACATATGAAAAAAGGCGGGTATATTCGTTGTTAATAGCAGCAACAAGCCAGAGAGTTTCAAGACCATACCATGACGGATAAGCTCAAATCTTGGATGACCAATCCACTTCTTGAGGTTGTCCTTTGAACCGGTGAAATAGTTATCAGCAACAATCACCTGCGGAAAAAGATATAAAACCATCAGAAACTTACCACGTGACGCATCAACCATCATGTATAGGATTCAGCCATTTCGACGCGAACCTCATTCTTTTCGTTTTCCATAAGCTTATCAACAAGGTGAGAACCAATGAATCCAGCTCCTCCTGAGATCAAGATCCTCATATTTGACTGTACAAATGAGAAAAGTAATCACTTAGCACGTCTTATTAATAAGACCAACTAACATATACCACTTCCTAGCAAGGGGAAATCAAACAAGTTTACTACACACATTAGTTCATAGTCAAGAAGATACGGAACAATGTATTACAAATAGATTACAGTTCGAATCAGCTTAACGAGCTCTCTCACAGGGCACAAAGTAGCGATATAGCATAGAAATAGGCCGAGACTGCTCACAGACTCTTCTACTCACAGATCAGATCTAAGTAGAATATGTAGGATTCAATCTCAATGACCAATCAAAAGATCCCTTAAACCTAGAATTCATTTGATTCTATACAATGTCAACGAGATCAAGACTTCCCAATACAAGAAACAAATGATCAATTCACAAAACTATATAGGATCACACCACCATGATCCGACATAACGACAACCAAAGGATCAGAACACGAGATTTACTCTCCAACCATATAAAGCAAGCAACGTACACAGACATGATAATTCGGTGAGAAATTTCACCTGACAAAACTTGGAATTGCGGAGAGGTGAAGGTGAAGGTGGAGGCTTTGGGCTGGTCTGTTTATCACTCGTCGCCATTACTGAGAAAACAAAAAAAAAACTGGATTTTGAAGAAGAAAACACGAATCAAAAACCGATAAAGAAAGCCGAGAGATGAAAATTTCGATTCGAATCGAGAGAGGAAATTACGAGATCGGTTTGCGAATCGATGAAACAAGGCTTGAGAGAATCCTCAAAAACAACAAAATGGTTTGTGATCTGAAGAGTGGTAAAGGGATCGTATAAGTTTTTTAGTCACAAGTGTCGGAACTTCTTCTTGCAAAATTTTGAAATAATATCTGGGAATTAAAATTTGTTTTTATTTAAGATTTCTTTTTTTAGAAATTTTGAAATCGGAATTTTTAATAATTTGTGGTTAGATACTCCGTCACGATAACATTTTACCAAACGTAGATCTGATGTGGCAATTCCTAAACAGCGGCTAAACTCGTAAACTATGAGTACGCCATTTTTGTGGGCTATCTATTTCCACTTTGATTTAGTTTACTACATCTGTAATTCTATAAATACAAAACTTTGAAATGATATATAATTTAACCTTTTATCGAATAAAACATACTACATCTGTTTATATAAAAATACCAAAACTATTTTCTATACCTTTTAGTTGACTTTTGAGCTATTTTTTTGTGTAAGCTTTGTTATTTGACTTACTTATCTTAATTAATAAATTATAGCCATTTTTTCAAAGCTTATAATTACCAAAATTTAGAGATAATTATGATGTCTTAGGTCAACAGAATAATTTTGCCAAACTCGCAAGTAGAAAAGTGCACGTAGGGGTAGTGGTTCCTCACCTCATTTGTTTTTTTCACCACCTAGTTTCGACCTAAACAAACCTCAGTTGTGAAGTTAATGGGCTAGTGGACCAGTCCATTATAGCCTACAGAGACGGGAAAAAAAAAAAATCTCTGTAGATCCAGTAACTTCCGGTTTGGTTTCTGTCTCTAGCTTTCGTTCTATTATAAAAAAAAAAAAGTTAAGTAAAAAAAAATATTAATCTTGCCAAATCACATCATATTTGAAAACAATGTTCAGGCCATATGAGAATTGACATTGGAGAATGGGCAAGAAGGATGGATGGGTATTTTACCTAGGACTCTCGGAGAAGATTTATACGTCAAAAACTCATTTTTTATGTTTGTCCAAAACTGCTTTAAGACCATGAATTTCGTCTTCTTTTTTTTGGACAAACTTTTAAATTCATTAACTTAAAATTCGGTAATACATAGAGAAGAGGGAATAACATCCTCTTTGATGATTACAACAGAGCAAAACACTATAGAAAAAGTACATAGATCTTCATAGAAAATTGATTGCGAATTTGAGACGATGCTCAAATGCATCGATAGATAATTCACGGCATAGCCGGAATGTCGAAACTTAGTCACTTTGATGTGTGACGTTTGATACCAATCTTCGTCTCCGGATCTTGTTGAAACAAAATCGGTTGTTTTTTATGGTCCCGTGAAGACCGCTACACAAGAAGGCAAAACGGTGAGTATGTTGGAAATATCTCAACTGAGTATGATGGAAACATTCTCTTCCCGTGAAGGAAGAAAAGTGGAAAAGTTCTCTTCCCGAAAGGAAAAGAAGGTGATAAAAATCTCTCCATGCCCGCTATGAGAGGAAGTTTGAATAGAGGCCAAAAATCTCAACGAACTAGTTAAAGACAAGCAACGCCCAATATACTTTGTCGGTAAGCAATTCAGCTCCGGCAATGATATGGTAAAGAGAGATGGGGGAAGCTTGTTGGGTAATAGTAGAGATTGGGCTTCAGATTTCTTCTTTGGGCTTTTGAATTCAACCAATTGGGTCAAGCCCAAGCCCATTTTGGACAAAATATTTTTTCCAGGACGTCAACGTGAAATTGGAGGCAACGATGGGGGCAGTGAAGTGGGATGCCGCCGTAGAAAAAGCCGGTAGATTGTGTTGATGTCGCGGAAGTACACATCCCGTGGTGGTAAAGGATGCATACGGTGGAGATGGTAGAGCTAAAGATTTTTTTAGACGAGAAGTTGTGACGATTTTGTTGGAAAACGTGACCGGGAGTTGATAAGAAGGCAAAAGGTCACAAAAATCCGGTGGATTCGGAGGGTTAGGCGAATCCGGAGGGTCGGGCCTAGATTTTATCGGCGGCGTTAGCTCTGGCCATGGCGAGAATAAACACAACGAGTCTTGTGTTTTCGAACCGGAGGACACCATCGAGAGAGATGATTTTTCCATCGAAGCCATAAGATTCGTAGAAAGTTCTTCACCGTGGGTGAAAGTAGATTTTGAGAAAGTTTCTCGCCGGAAAATCGTGCTGGCGGAGGGAGGTTAAGGCGGACTGCTTTAAATCTGGAAAGCTCTCCGAGAGGGAATATCGATGAAGGTGGAGGTGCGGCGGAAGTCCATCTCGAAAGAGCTGCTCATGAGAATGCTGCCTCGATCTTCGTGTAACAAATTTTTTTTATTCTTCAAATTCTTTAGATTCTTTAATTTCTTAGTAGAAAAATTGTTATTATATATTTAGTCTTCATATTGAGCTTTTTTTCTAAAGGATGAAGTCAAGTCGTTATAAAATCAGCAGTTCATATTATTCTGATGTAACAAAAAACATTCATTAACCAAGTGGTGGTGGGCTAGTGGTTTCCACTTAGGGAATGAGTTGCTCTATGAATCTAGGTAAGAGTTCAATTCCATCCAAGCACAAAATTATCTACCCATTTTTATTTGGTCAGTCGAAATGGCCCATTAGAAAATCTGATGAGTAGGCTACTCGACGGCTACATTCATCTTTGGAGAATTAGTCGGATGGTAAAAACCCAGTTTACCCCTGATTTTCAAAAAAAAAAAATAATAATAAAAAAAGAAAGAAAAAACATTCACTCAACACAATGTTGAGTTGCGCATTATCAAACTTCTTATGACGCTTGAAACAATATGGTAATGGTATATATTAGATATCATGGGTATGGACTTTAAACAGTCCACACACAATCGTGACAAATTCCATCGAATTTTGTTTTTTCTGCTAAACTATAAATATCATTAAGAAAATATAATGTTTAGGTTTTACAAGGATGTAATTCCTACAAGTAGAGCAACCAACGTAAAAAGGATAAAAATTTGGTTACAATCAAATTGGGTTTGATAAGATGTTGTTACCGAATCCATAGTGTCATAAGATCATGCCAACGTTTTCCATCAAAAAATTTATTGTACTGTCTGAATAATTTACACGTGATGTCTTCCAACGGCGTCGGCACGCAATCATCTTAATTTTTCATGTTGCATGGAGGCTGAAACAAATGAATCATCTTTTTCGAATGTCCATGCTGTCCAAGTATGGGTATTATCTTAAAGTCCCTCAACCCCAAGCCTATTCCTATGTGAATCTACTTTTGTAAATTTAGGGGTGGGTGTATTCAATCTAGTATTTGTGAGTATTTGAAGTGATTTGATTTTAAATAAGTTTTTAGATAATTTTATATGATTTAAGGGATTTTAATTAAAATACTCTAGAATCTCATATAAATTCATGTGATTTGTCTTTCTCTATTTTTAGCTAAAAATTTTCACCAAAACACCTTAAAATCACAAAAAGTCTCATAAACTCCACTACTTAAAATATTATTAATAACAATGGATTTTAAAGCATATTTTATAATCACAAGTTCAATAACTCTAGATTTTCAAGTGGATTTTAAAATTCATGTTTTGATAACATAAGATTTGTCAATTTAATAAAAAGCACCCTAAATCCTCAATTGAATACACCTGCCTTATATTATTTCATTTGGCATGTTAAAAATTAAGGGGATAGAAGGAAGCCTTACCCGTTTTTTTAGAATTTTCTGGTGCATTGGAAGACATATATAGCAAAAAAAATTGGAGATAAAAATATTTCATGGGGTGAAACTTTTACGATATGGGAGTATGACGTTGAGGTATTGCATCTCACGAATATTTGAGCAGAAGAACCACATATATCATCTGATCCTACCTAAGTAAGTGAAAGCCCTTAAATCCAAATTCTGTTACTTATCAGCTTGATGGTTTGTGACATGTTTCAAATACTTTCAGCGGACATTAATTGATTTGTGGTTTCTAATTGTGAAAATGAAACTTTGATGACTAACTCTTGAGAACAAGACAAACAAGCCAAGTCAGTAACTCAAGTTTAACTCCGGTAGAAGTAAATCAAACATCAGTTAAATAATGCTTTTGGGGGCACTTGTGAAGAAACGGCTACAAGGCTGCAAGGCATCGTACAAGTTGTCTTCTTGTGATTTCAAATGTTTAAGGCTTGTTTGTCTATGGTAAAAACGTGATTAAAAGAGCCTGCTTTGGCGTCTACAGCAGCAACGCGTTTGCTTTAGGTCATGTTGTTAGCTTAAAAGTGTCACCATATATAAGGTACAGTATTAGAGATAGAGAGATTTACGGATTGAGATAGATAGATTAAGGAGAGAAAACTTGTATCACTATAAGTTTACAATAGTTTTCTCTAGAACATAGAAACTGATTGAGTGAACTTTAAGTGCTAGTAAAGGACATTAGAGTGGATCACTAATAGTTTCTATTGTAAACTATATCTTGAACCTAGTGGATTCCGACTATTGACTCGGCGAGACGTAGCAACCCTCTTTAACGGGCGTGAACTCGTTAAATGCTTGTGTGCTCCTGTTTCTCTTTATGTTCTTGTCTTTCTTCATCTTCTTTTTTTTTTGTTCAACACATTCTATTAATTTTTAATATAGCCCATTAGATCTCTTAGGCTCATTTTGGCCAATTGATATGCTTTAACATTATCAGTTCTTGAAATGTATTGAAACTTAATCGATCTAAAGCAATCAAAACACAACATAATGATCCGATAAAATTCCATGAATTTTTGAGATCGGAGATCCCAAATTGAGAGCTCAAATCAGCAGTTGCGAGACAGATTTCACGATCAGATTCACAAATTGCACGGTCTTTCTCCTCATAGCTAAAGCTTCCGCGATAAGAGCAAATGGGACATGGGGGATCGAAGCTGATTGTTCCATAATGGGATCAGGGAAGGACTCGAAAGTTCATCCAATTCTGGCCATTTCCGATTCAGCGATCCACGCCACATTAGTGAAACATGTGGTAAATCCTTCCCAATAGAATAAAGGATTTTGAAAGTTCTTCTTCGATTGGTTCAAGCCAATCGAAGCAGAAGGAGGGGGCGATTGAGCCAAGAGCGACCCTAGCATCTCGTAAGGCTCTGAGGATTGTATCAGCCACCGTGAAGTTCCTATTGTTGAAAACTTTTTGGTGCCTGAAAATCCATATAGCCTAGCAGATCCAAGGTGAAAAAGTCCATTTCTCAAGACCGAATGAGGGCAAGGAGAACAAATTCTTAACCCTTGCAAGCCATGAGATTACTTCAGAGATCTAGGAGGAATCGAACAATTCTGCACTTGATCTTTTCCACACCTCTTGGGCATACGTGCACAATATAAGCGGGGAATCGATTCACAACCATCACATCTGCAACATTTTGTGCAAGAGCTAACCTCCCTAATCCTTAACAGTTCTCCTACTGGTAGAGCTCCATGAATCGATTTCCATAAGAATAGTTGAACCTTTGGTGAAGATTTCATTTTCCAAACTTGGCTATTCCAGTCCACTTCTAGTGATGGATTAGTCCGCTGCATAAACTCATTCTCTTATGAGGCAACAATGTACCCAAACTTTGTAGAGTATTCATCAGAAGGATTCTTTAGTTATATTAGTTTATCTTTTGCCCCCAATATGCTAGGCTTTAAAGAAATGATCAAGTGCTTAAAATGTGGGAGGATTTGATAAATTTTCTCTATGTTGCAGAAACTCATTCTCTTATGAGACAACAATGTACCCAGACTTTGTAGAGTATTCATCAGAAGGATTCTTTAGTCATATTAGTTTATCTTTTGCCCCCAATATGCTAGGCTTTAAAGAAAGGATCAACTGCTTAAAATGTGGGAGGATTTGATAAATTTTCTCTATGTTTTAGGCTGTCAACTATAAATGGAGCAAATCACAGACCTTCAGATGTAGCATTGCTTCCGGCATAGGCCCCATTGGTTGCATTCTTTCATTTGAATATAACCATGCATCATTCCACAGGTTGATACTTGTCCCATCTCCTATTGCCCAGTCTTGCTGCTTTCGGAGTAAATCTCTCCCTATTAGCAGACTTTTCCAACCATGAGATGCATTTGTAGGGGCAAAGCATTCTAGAAAGGGGGAGTCCCCACAGTACTTGCCAATAAGAATTCTAGAGAAGAGACCATTGGGGGAATTCAAAATTCTCTAGCTGAATTTAGCCAGTAAAGCATCATTGTAATTATTAACATCTTTGAACCCTAGTCCACCCATCTATTTAGGTCTTAAGCTTTCTCTGTTTTATGCTCTACATCTATCTGTTCTCGGTTTCTTAACTTGCTCTTCTCTGTTCTTGGTTTGTTTGAGTCTTCTTTCAAGGAAAGTTGACGTCTTTGAGGCAAAGGAGATTTAACACTAATCCAGAAATTATTTAACTTAACTCAATTTTTTTTATATAGATTTCTATCTTTGCTGAATTTTATAGTTGAATCACTATTTTGAGGGATACAATGTTTCGTTTTGATTGTGTTTTTTTAAAAAAAAAATTATTTACATAAATATACACATTTGAGTTTTCCCTATTTTTTTTAGATTTATGTATTATTACAAATTATGAGAAAAATTACACAAACGATTATACAACGGACAATTTTAGCCTTGACACGCGGGACTATTCCGGACTATTCTCTTTGCACCACGCTAAAAATTTTCTATAAATTTTGCCTCTATTATAATTTGTATTCTGCGGGATTCGAACTCCATACTTGTAGATGTAAAAGCATTAATGGACCTTCTGTCAAACCACCGGACTGAAAGTGCTTTCACAAATATGTGTTGGAATGAATTACATTCATATCATTCTTTTTCATCTTCTTTATGTGTTTTTTTATGCACTTGGTCGAAAGTTTCTTTTTTTTTCATATGAAGGAACTTTTTAAAAATTCATTACATAGATATATACTTTTTACTATTTAAAAACATTTTTTGGAGTGAATTACATTCATATTCTTCTTTTGAGCTTTTTTATGTTTTTGGTCGAAACTTTTTCCTTCTGAAGGAAAAAACGAAAAATAACAAGCACCATCGATCACCACTACGACTAGGCGGAGGCGAGATAGTGTCCAGAAGGTGAGCAGCGACCGAGAGATTTCAAATGCAGTAGTGAAGTCAAAGGGATTCAACACATTGTGGGTCGTTTTGTTTTGAATGTTTCAAGTAAACCTACACACAATATGTAAGTGTTTGCAAAGAACATGCTCGACGATATGTTTGTGAAATGAGTGTATCCCCTTTACGCTAATCATATATGTTCAAGTACAAATGAACAATGTGTGAAATTGTTTTTTTTAGAGGATAAAAATATATTGTCGTGGATAGTCTATTTTGGATATTTAAAAGCACACATGTATTTATCTCATATTAAATATTTGTTCGATGGTACACTGATAGATAGTCTATTCCATATTAAAAGTTTTAGAACTTGCGAAAGTTACTCGATTTTTGTGTATGAATCAGTTGACGTTTTTTGTGTAATCCTATAATATTTTAATATTATTATTATTTTTTTCATATTTGAAAATATAGACGAGATATTTTCATTGGAGATGTTTTGAAGCTAAATATATATGTTAGTTTGTTTATTCTTATTTGACCATGATACATCCTATCAAAGAATTTTTTAGGTTTTTCAAAACGAATGCTTGTTTCTTGGTTGACTTCACTAATGTTGACATCAATTTTGTACATTGTGGTACAATGATAATTTTTATATTATTTATCGGAAGGAAAAAAGTAGCAAACTTCTAGAGAATGCCTGACGATGAACGATGACTAAATATAACTAAATACTTTATTCAGTTCATCGATTAATCGTTTTTTAAATATAAAACCTAAAATTTTATAATAATGGTAAACATTGAGTAATCATAGAATTATTTTGGTGGTGTTTGTAATCCGTTCCGTCTGGATCATTTTGTATAATATATATCAACTTCGTGAATAAGAATGTGTCTCAGTGACATCACCAACAATGGCAACAAATCTTAGACACATCTTTTTAATGCATAGGCCAGAGGGTGACCAAAGTCCCAACACGATATTAAACCGTAGTTACTTTTCCCCAACGTACAATGTACCAACCCTAAACCAAGACCCAAAACTAACTTGAACCAATCAGTTCATTATTATCCCTCCTCATCTGCAACGAACACGCTGGATGAGAGACGGGTTTATTCACTATTGACTACATATATATCAACACATACCACACTTGTATTATCTACACAAAAGACATTCATGTGTGTCTAAAATAGGTTATGGATGGCTCTTACCTTATGGAAGCTTAAAAGGGTCTGCTTTCGGGATCGACAAATCCAGCTAGTAGTGCACCAAAGAGCCAAAGCATGAGCAAGAACACTACTGCTGTTCGGAGCACTTGGTTACATATGTTTGGGCTTGGGTCGTCCTCATATGATAAATCAGGTGTCTGGACATTGCAACTCCAGTGGCTAACGTCTAGCTGCTCTGTCTCCCTCGAGCTTCCTCTCTTGCTTCTTTTGTGTGTTTGTGGTTGTGGTGGATCTTGTTTGCTGAGATTTGAGCATCTTTTGCAGTTGCAGTCGCTGCCAAGGTATGAAGGAAGCGTCTGGAGATATTCAGAGAGGACTCTATGGAACGCTTCCCCTTCAATTCTCAGCTTCTTGCGTGTGGTTGGTCTGAGAATCTACGAGAGAGGAAGATAAATTTAGGCAGGGGATATGCAACGATTACATTTACAGATCCAAGAGCAAAGACTAAGATACGGAAAACTAGTTAGATCTTTTACTTGGATGAAAGTTTGGGAAATGACACGGACAACAGGAGGGAGGCGAATGATGAATAGGCAGCCGAGACGGTTAGGAAAGTGATCTTGAAGAATGGACGAACATGATCTCATCATCTGCATGGGAATCCTCAGAGGAGACAATCCATCACAATCCACTAGAACCGCAAGTTCCGAATTTCCGGGGTGTAGAAGATGCAAAACACCGTGCTCTACCTGAGATACTGAAACCAAGGACACTTTATTAAAGAGGATACCACCACAAATAAAATAATGGAAAAAAATTCAGAAGTCATCAAGTACATACTGATTGCCTGAGCAAAACGAGGTCTTTCATGAGATGGCAACTTTAGAAAAGCAAGCCCCAAGCGAACAATAAGGCAAGGTCTTTGGTTCCTGTCATATCCATGCCAAAAGACTAAACTTGACCATGTCTCAAGTTCTTCCTCAGATAGGATTCTGTAAGTTTCCCTCCAATGGATAGTCTTTTTTATTGAAGATAGCAAGGATGTGAAGTCTCCATTTGACACTCTATAGAATCTATGAAGCTCGTCTTCGTTGAGTCTACATTAAAATGGGACTTGAAGGTTATGATCTAACACAGAGAATTTAATGTTGAAACTCAAAGATGGGAGTACTTCATAAAACACAAGTTTGGACATACCTCTCTGGCAAGCTAAGTCTCTGCTTTTCCAGTTCTTGGTAGAGTTGTTTAAGCCAGTCTTGTGAAGTTACAGGATGTGGAGCATCATCTTCAATTCTGCATTTATAGAGAAGTTAATATATGTAGCAAGATAGAAATATCTACATAATACTCAAAATAAGACTACGGAGGTTTAAGGGATTTACAAAATGTCAAGTGCTTCAGATTAAAGTTGTAAAGTCTCGATTATATAGTATAATCTTACTGATAAGAATTTGAACATCAGATACCTTATGTCTGATGGAGACTGTGAAGTCTGTGGCTCAGAATGTGATTCTGAAGATGCAGGAGAGTCGTTACCACCTGGCGCTTCTTGCTTTACCTCTGAGAGGTCTGTGAGAGCCTCTGCAATCGTGAGAACCAATAATGGTCGAGACAGCATCTGCATAAAGATCATACACACAGCTGATCAGAATGGTGAAACAAATATCAAGTACGCACATTATAGGGACCTGTGCCTGGAATATGAGCTGATATCTTGCATGATACAAAAGCTTAAGCGTAAAGGATTACAGAACTACGAGTTATCAGTAGCCCTCGAACTAGATTGATAAACCAATAATGTATTGCTGCCAAATCATGATGTAGGAATTAATTCTGATATGCTCAACTTGCAATTTAAAATGTGCTACAGACGACATGAATGACCTTTAAAGTACAGACAAGAACACAATAAATGTTCGTCGAGTAACATAGTACAAGTGGCATGTAGTTAAGCCGTACATATAATCAGCTTGTCTTACATGATAAAGTTGAGAATGGTGAAAGAAAGCCAAAAGACTTGGGACCAAGAGGATCATTTGTTTCAAACTTCATACTGGTGTTTCATTATAATTCATGGAATAATTGCAATGCGTTTCTAAAGTTAATGCTTCATTCATCAACAGTAGGTCAAAAAAGCAACAAGCGAAAAAAGGGCATAGTGCCATGGGGTCACAGTAGCAAACCTGCATTGCCTTGATCAACTCCTTGAACGGAGCCCATCTCTGAATCCACTTAAGAGGAGGATAACAAAGGCATTGCAACGCCTGAAGACTGTTCCACAAATGAGGACATTTAGCCTTTGAAATTCTTCGAACGACTTCCAAAACAGCAATTTTGAGCAGAAACACAGCTGCATTACGCACGTTTCCACTGCCAGCGCTACCATTATTTGCCAAGGAAACATGCTTACAAATCGTCTGCTGAATAGCTCTTGGAATAGCAGCTACTAAGCTTCTCTTTGGAAACTCTTTCCCAGAAGAAACAGATGCCATCATAGAGTTTCTACTTCTAGCAGAATGATCCAATGGGTCTCCCATTAAAACAAGGGCAATTCTCAAAAATAGCACACTTTCAAGTCTTTCAATTCAAGGAACTTAGGATGAGCAATACGCCACGGACCTCCTAGTAACTCAGACGAGAGATCACGCCAATTCCATGTTCCACAACAGCAATCTGCAAACAAAATTCGCTCATCGACAATGATGATCAGAATAAACAGCCGATCATATCACCAAGAACTCAGCTCATGAAACATATCACTAATCTGAAGTCACAACATTACGATAAGCTATACTTCACCTAAAAAATAACATAGAATTGACGAAATTCAGAGAATTCTGTAGAAGAAATAAGCAAGACGAACCAATATCACTAACCTCGAATTAATCGACGGAAAACAGATCGACTAAAAAAATAGACGACGCAATTCAGAATGGAACCAGTGCAGTGATCGGAGAATTAGATTTTTTCGGTAGCGAAGCGAGATTCCGTCGTCTCTCCGAAGTCGCAAACTCAGAGAGAAACGAAACTTCGAAACAACAAAAAAAAGGAAATAAACAAGAGCGAGTCTAACACGGGCAACACGGTATGAGACACGTGTACTGTTCCAACTATATGATAGCGATTGATGGTAAATCAACGGTCCAAGATCGACAACATCACGGGCCTATTAAATACGGACAAATTAACCATTACATCCCCTCCGATTCATTAGATTCACTCTAATTCGATATTCGCTTTGATTCTATTCCAAAAAATTCAGATAACTATTGTGAATCAAAATAAAATAAATTAGTAAACTTTAAGATCTGTCTAAAACAAAACAAATCAAAAATACTAATTTTAAAAATTTGAATATCCATTCTGATCCGTATATTATTTATATATACATATAATAATATGGTAGTTTTGTAACGTATACTTACATATTAGACTTTTTATATATATTTGATAAAAATATTTATAGTAAAAATAGGTAAATACTAGCGTTTTAGTTGAAATATAATTTAAATAAAAATATATGTTTTATTTTAGAAATTTTTTAAGAAATGCTACTTTTCAAGTGCCACTTTTCAAAAATGCCATTTTTTAAAAATTTTTGCAAAAATGCTATTTTTTCAAAATTAGTTTTTTATTATATCATTTATGTTTGGGTTAACTATATTGTATTAAAGTTTAGTTTTAAGGGTTTAAAACATTTTTTAGGATTTATAATTTTAAAATTTAGGTTTTAAAAATTCATAATTAATGATATTTTTGCTAATGTACACCCCTAAGTGGTATTCTTGCAAATATATATACTAAAGATAGTATTTTTGCAATTACCCATTTATTTTTCACCATTTTAAAATTGGGTTAATTAGCTTAATATTAGTTTTGGGGTATGTATTTAGGTAACTACCATGTATATAATAAAATTTAGGTATCTAGGAGAGAGAAAAAAATTTGGACAAATTTGCCTTTACGAAATTGTTTAGGAAAAATAGTAAAAAACTATGATATTACAATAATTTTTTTAAGGAAAATAGTAAAAATCCTTTAAAAAAAATCTCTAACAATCTTCTTTTGAATTAATCACTCTAAAAACTGCTCCTACGATTGTATTTTTGCAAAAAGTAGATGTGTGTTCTGCACAAAAAAAAACAAATAATCAAAAGATGACAAAACTAAACAAAAAACAAATATGTTGTAATAGTTAACAATTTAATAACATAGTTAACTACGCATACTATTTGTAAATTGAAAAAATATTGTTAACTAATTTCAGAGCATATTTATCTATTATATTGATTTCAATACATAGTTGATTACAATAAAATATTTTATTTAAATAAATATAGTTAACTATTT
Source organism: Arabis hirsuta (assembly GCA_964056655.1). Taxonomy (NCBI): domain Eukaryota; kingdom Viridiplantae; phylum Streptophyta; class Magnoliopsida; order Brassicales; family Brassicaceae; genus Arabis; species Arabis hirsuta. The sequence continues at coordinate 20,719,094 of OZ053308.1, forward strand.
TTATAGTATAGTTATATATTCTATTTAAACAAATATAGTTAACTATTTTTATAGTTATATATTTTTATAGTATAGTTATATACTCTATGAAAAAATTAAGATCAATATAGTTAACTATTTTCAAAAATATAGTAATATAGTCAACTATTTTTTAGAAAATAGTTATCAATTCAAAAGTATAGTTAACTATTTTCAAATCATAGTTGTATATTCTACCTATTTTATAAAATAATTGACTATTAATAACCTAGTTAACTATTTTCAAAAATATATATTTAATCGATCTCAAAACATAGTTAACTATGTCACACTATTTTGTAACTATACAAAAGCATAGTGAACTGTTTTTTAGAAAATAGTTACATATTTAAAAATATAGTTAACTATTATAACATGATACAATTGACTATATAGTTACATATTATCAAAGCTGTCTAGATCTCTGTTTGGTTGTGTGGACAGATAATCCACTCTCAATAAGACAAGCCGATGAAGCAGCCATCTGCTCTAACATAAAAGTGAACAATTAGATGATTACAAAGCCATGGGGTGAAACAAAAATAAAACGAGAACTTAATGAACAACAGAGTAAAATTGAACATGCAAGCTTATGGTAACAGTATAATCAACATGAGCGACCATTAGTGACACATATGAACAAGGATTGAACAAGCATATGAACGACGATCTCAAAACATAGTTTAAGAAGAAATAGGAGAAAAAAAAAGAGATAAAAAGTACGAAGAAGAAATTAAAATAAAATAAAAAATAAAAAAAGGAAGAAGAAGAAGAAGAGGCCGTATAGTGAGAGGAGGCAAGAGGAAGCGGCAGTGAAAATAGAATAGTCTTAGAGATTAGGGTAAAAGTTTTGTGTTGTTTTTTATTTTTATAAGATAAAAACTATGTAATTGCATAAGAGTATTTTTGAGATTTTAACTAGCCTATGTGTTACTCACCTAATTTTGATTTAGTGATTGTTAGATGTTTAATTATGGCTACAAAGCCTCATATACATGCTAATTATCCTTTAAAATTCCACTTAGTATTTTTCTTTGATTATATCGAACAAAATTATATAATTTCATATATTTATTCATTCGATAGTTGAAATATTATATTACAACAATGTTTTAAAAAAATAAAATGTTTTAAATATTATTATTTGTTTAAAACAAATATCTGTGAATATTCGCAAATATTTGAATATCTGCAATCAGAAATTTTTTAATGAAAAAACAAATCAAAAAATTAGATATCCGCTAATAACAAATCGAATCAAAAATACTGTATTTTTTCCGGATATCCGCTCAGTGTCCCCTTGCGTAGGAGCACAAAAAACGCAAGCAAGCATCATGCTGTTTATTTTTTCCTACACAGCGAAAAACTGTACGAAATTTCTCGCTGTGACGTAAGAACGCCGTGGAGTTCTAGCGTCCAAACAAAACTATGAAGAACAATGCTTCAACAAGCCAAAAACAAAGCTTCTTCAGCAGAAGAAAAACGTATGAATAGTATAAATTTAATATCAGGTCCTCTCAATAACAACACTTTTTTCGACCAAACACTTCATTGATGTTCTGGGACGCGATCAAAAGATGCAAGACGGGTTTATTACAAGTAGTGTTTGGACAGATTTCGAAAAGATAAATGAACTTTGAACTCCAGAGAAGTTGGAGTTGAAGTATGAAAAGTGTTTGATCACAGCATTTCTTGAGACTTTCTTACACAACGGCTTACTTTCTTCTTGAACTCGTCTCTCTTCTCTCTCCATTCTTTCTGTAAGAGGAAAACAAGGGGAGGATGGTTAACGATCAAGCTCTGGTACATACAAGACTCCTATTGAAACTATATGAAAGAGGCAATGTGAATCTTATAAGATCATAGCTAATCAATAGAAAAAAACTCACAGCAGCTTCAACATTTGCTGGAGATTCATCATTGGGACCAGAGAGCATTGATATGATACTCAACATAATACTCTCAACCTGAAATCAGAATTAATTTTTTCCACTCATCAGATCTAAATGACATCATCCTTGGTCTTTAGAAGTGTGAAGTTGCTGAGATATGCACAAAAAGTAAATAATGTTGGATTAATTTCAACGTACTGTGTGAACAGGCGTCCAACGCTCGCTTGCAAGCTCGTATCCGCTTGGATCATCACCAGGAGGATGCAGAATAGATATGCAAACACGCCCATCGGGATAAACTGCAGACCATAAGAGAAACATTTCCAAGAAAACCTTAGAGATTCAGACACGAGCAAGGAGCGTAAAATGTTGGAAGCAAAGTTTTTTTCAATTGGCCCCAAGAAGGGCATGTTTGAATGAAAGAACTAACCATTAGGATGCCAAATATCTGAAGTAAACCGCACCGTGGGCGGGCTATTAGGGTAATTTTGTGGGAAGGACATAATGGCGTTGAAGAATCCTCCTTCACTGCATTTAGGAAGTCATATAACTAAGCTTAATCCTTTAGTAAACAGAGAAGAGTGTGTAATTCCATACATTACGCAAAGGAAAAGCTAAGAGCGATACAATAACATCTACACAAGAACACTACTCCAATGTAATCCAGCAAAAGCAATTCAAATCTACATCCAAAACCTAAAATTCTACAGTCATATGAATCTGAAATTATCCATCTCAGCAACATGAGTGAAGAGATAGCTTCGGTATCAATAAGCCAATGTGGTTCCAACAAATCGATCCGAAATTCGGTAGAAACAAAAAAAAAAAAAAAATCGCCATTCTCAGCTCAAATCATCGAATCCAGAACATAGATAATAACGAAATCTGAATTGAAAACTCATGAATCTAATGGATCAAAAGGAGATTGAAAGCAAACGTACTATAGAGTATCAGGAGGTCCGATTATCGTAACGCTCCATTCGAATATATTCTTTTCATCAACCAGACCAGCAGAGAACCCATCAACAGGATGCTTACAAAGATCTGAAAACACAAAACCAAAACAAATCCAGAGAAAACAAAATCGAATTCGATAACAGAGACCACACAAGTCGTCGTAGAGGAAACAGATTTGTTGAAAAGGGGAAAGATTCGCGAGTTTTTTTGTGTGATACCTTTGAGCTGTTTCTGAAGAAGAAGACAAGCTTGCGAGGCCATGGCGGATGATAAGAAATCGAACTGGAGGTCTTAGTGATCTGGGAGAGAGGAAGAGGAAGAGTCGGCAATTGAATTGAGATTTAAAAAGTTATATAAGAGTCGGCAAATTGAATACAAAGTTCAAAAAGATGATGGAAACTGGGGATTTTTGTTTTCTTTCTTTGTTTTGGGCATCGATGTTCATCAAGGGGAACACATGGGAGTGGAGCGATCACCTACGGGCGTGTCATGTCTACACTACGGTTGCAACCAATAGAATTGCGATGTTTTCGTTCAAAGGCACTCTTTTCCCTAACATAATTATTGCGATGTAAAATGTTAATTTCATACTGTTTTAATTTCTTTTTAACAAAATTACAAATAACTAAAAAAGTCGAAAAAAGTTGGGAGTATTGGCCAAAATAGCAATTTTTTAGATGTCCTAACACCTTCCCAAAATTCATTGTCAATTTGATAGTTTCAAGATTTTTCAAACCATTTTGTCTTTATTGGGCGTGTGAATGAGTTTTGATGAATAAACAAAATGTACAAAAAAATATATATACACGCACATACATATATGCGTACACACGTACATAAATATGTACATACACATACACATATACATACACATACATGTACATGTTATGTATACACACATATACATACATGTACATATTATATATATATGTACACATATACATAATATATATACACATATACATATTATATATGTGCATACACAAATACAATATATATGTACAAACTAATACACATACATGTACATGTTATATATATGCATATACACATACAAAATATATGTACATACATACACATACAAATAAAAAACATATGTACACCTATACATATGAATATGTACATGTGTACAACACATCAAATTAATTATATATATTATTCATATTGTATGCGTACATAATGTTAGTTAATAGAGCAAAAACTATATATGTGTACGATATTTTGGTATGTATATATGTACACGTACATTTTTACGAGATTGACCTCCGGAGGAACCCTGGTTCTAAATAGCAAGACTCGGTAAATAATTACGAGTTTTAACATAATTAGCATGTCTAATATATATGGTAATATGGATGTCAAAAGATGAAGATTAAAAAATACGTATATAAATTAATGAATTCGAGAATTCTTGGATTATATAAAATAAATAAAATACAAAACAAAAGAAGGGTGGAAAAATAAAATAAAATATAATTTAATATCTAATTAAATTAAAGGATGTACACTCTTGTAAATGAGTCTCGTTCACCCGCAGCAAAATCATTGTACACAGCGCGCATAAGGGTATTTTGATCGTTTTTTGCTTGAAAGTGTCATATGCTCAAAGCAATCTGAGAAAGTGTTATAAACACATATGGTTCTTCGAATAAGTGTTATATGGGCATATTATTTCAAAAAGTTTTATCACCCCTCTTTCGGGTTAGAACACTCTTCCTCTCTGATATGCTCAAATTTTTCTGAGCTACTCTCTCAAATTAAGAGATCGTAGTATTACTTAGGGATCGAATCCACATGGAATCAAATCACACAATCAATTATGAATTCAAATCAAACTAAGTGACAATGTAAATGTATGAATGAAAAAAAAGCAATTAAAGTAAAGCAAACAAGCAGGTTGTGATGAATGTTCTAGTAATCAATGAGACAAAAGAGTTAGACTATGGGTAATTCTCAGGAATGAATCGAAATCAAAGATAAAAGACTGTCAGGATTTGATTAAGCGCAATACTAGAACTCAAACACGAATATAAAACCAATCAACTTTCGTTGCACAGATTATCTATGACTAAATCCCTAAATTCCAAATTTCTTTGCAAACTTAGTGAATAAAATCAAGCATTAAGTTCAAGTTCAATTGTTCACAAAATTACTAAGCCAAATTTCTTTGCGAATAGATAATTTTGCTCATCTAAGATTATGTCATGTTGTTAATAATATTTTCGCATCTATTAAAGCAACCTAGGATTTCCAATTTCAGTTGATCAATCCTAAAATCAGAGTTAAATCAATCTAGATGAAGAACAAAAAGATAAATCCTAAAAGAGTTTAAATCCTAACAGAATTTCAATCCTAACAATTTCTCATCAAACTCTTAAATTCTCCAAAACCTAACAAGCAAACTACTCAGACATAGATGAAGAAAACATCATGAGATAAATAATTTGCATAAAAAAGATAGAGATAGAGATACAAAAGGGTTCAAAATCGATGAAGGTCTGAAGTCTAGAAATCTCTCCCAAAAGCTCTCCATATCTCTCTCCCTCTCTCTCCAAGTATCAATTAAAAACAAGATGTAAACATGAAAGCCTAAATAAAAACTATATATAATGTCTAAAAATCGGATTGGGTTTTTCTGTAAACTTGTGGGCTTCTTGGGCAAAAAAAGAAATTCTTCAATCTTCACGTCGGGCATGAGCGTGTCGATCGACACAACTTGATAACTCAACTTCTTCTCATATCAGACATGTGTGTCGATCGACACAAGCTCCAAAGTTGGTCTCCGACTTGGTCACTTTGGCTCTTCTTTTCACAATGCTCCAAAATGCTCCAAAAGCTCCCATTAAGCTTCAATCGCCCATTAACCTACAAAGACTCCATAAGACCCGAAAAATACCAAAAATACTCTATAAAAAGGACTTATATCATGGTAAAAAATAGGTAAAAACCATGATATATCAACTCCCCCAAACTTAGTCTTTGCTTGCCCTCAAGCAAAACATAAACTAAGAATGTGAAAGAGGTTTGAAAACACAGAAACTTACCTTCCCTTGGAGCACCGAACTGACCCTTTCAACTTGTAATCCACATAATGCAAAACCAACCCAGAATTAGACCACCATGTACTTCTCCACAGACATTCGCGACCACCCAAATTCATCCACGTCTTCTCAACATACTCCGTAAGTCATCATTGTTGGGTCTCATCAATGATCTCAATGCCCAAAACCTTCTAGACTCATTCTCATACTATACCATGATAAATCAACCATACAACCTGTAACGCCCCAGACCATCGCTGACCAGGCCGCCACAGTAGATACCCGTTGACCGGCCGATAGAGGTCACTAGAACCAATCTAGTTTCCCCAAATCAACCTGTCTAAGGTACCTTTACCTCTTGACCACGGCCTAAGGCTTTGCAACCCGTTCCATGATCTCGAGTTGTGTTAGTCTGGACAAGACTAATATCAGATCAACAACCATAATTTCATAAAACATACTTTTATTTATTTGCAACAACTTACAAGGTTTAGGTTCGGCCGAGGTCTAGAGCCCAAAGAGTCATAAAAACATAGTATAAACATAGCTTTACAAAAGACATATAAAAACCTACTTCCGGTGGTCCTATCGTTCCGCACGCCCACTAGTGGTTCCCTCTAAAGGTTTACCTGTAAAACAAATTGGAGTCATGAGTACTAATTACTCAGTGAGCCAAGGCTCCCTCTAACAAACAATAAATATATTTCCCAACCCAAACCCAAAATAACAATCAAACAGGCAATCACACAATTAATCAGAGAATATACATGCGGAATAGATAAATCAACATAGCACATCGAGAGGACCCCTTACTGTCCTTCCTCTTTGTAACGTAACATGTTAGATGTTAGATGTTAGATGTTCGATGGCTACACCCTATACCGCGAATTGACAACTTCCATTGTCCCTTTTACCTCACACGGCCCTAACTACAAAGGCTAGAAAACCAGTGATCCGACTCTGTAATACACCGGCCCTAGGCTGCAATCCCGTTCCTTCGGGTATTACAATCAGTAGTCACGGCCCTAGGCTGCAATCTCGTTCCTCCGTGACTAGCGATATCTGGAAGTGTCAACTGCTTTCTACGATTGTTAAAACGTTACATGATCCTCTTGATCACTTGTAACGCCTAACCTCACTCACAATATAAAAATTTACCTTTGACCCGCATGTATCTAAATAGATCACACGCGGACCAGCTTCCTCTTGAAATCCTGCATCCACAAAGGTTAGCGGCAAAAACAAACATACACATCCCATGACTCATGCAGCATGAAATCACACAATCAAACATCATGCACAAACAATCAAAGAAAACACTTAACCAAATTCCTAAATTTTTAGAACGAACCTCTACGACTATAAAGCATAAGAATAAACAAGCAACGTGTGCCATACTCATCTAGCACACGGCAATCATCACCAAAACTCACCTTATTCTGAACGGTTAGGACTTAGATTTGGACTTAGGCTCTAGACAGGATCTGGTTCTTTGGTTCCACGGGCTACTTCCTTCACGAAAACGAACATAACTTAGGCTAGACTTTCGACCAAAAACCTTCTTGATACGGTGGTTCACGAACACGGCCTGGACTAGATCACGGACGCGGACAAATAATCGGATTTTCTAGACTGATTTTGTCAGAGGTTTGGAATGAAAACTATGTAAGAAATGGGAGCTACTTGGTCCTATTTATAGGGTTTAGCAAGCAGGTAGGCAAGTAGGACGGTCAGCGTGTTTGTGTCATGCTTCGCGATGACTCGTTGCACACGGTCGCGACACCTCGTGCTTACAGATTTGTCGTGCTTCTGATTTGTCGTGCTTGCATATTTTTCGTGCTTGCAGATTTTTCGTGCTTCTGATGACTCGTCACACAAGATCGCGACACCTCGTGCTTATGGGATTTATCATGCTTCTGATTTGTCGTGCTTGCGGATTTGTCGTGCTTGCGGATTTGTCGTGCTTGCGGATTTGTCGTGTTTCTGATTTGTCGTGCTTCCAACTTTTATATTTTTTTAAAAAAACATTAACTTGAAAACCACCACGCCACCTCGTGCTTCGGCCACCTCGTGCTTAAAATCCCGTCATGCTTGACAATTTTTTTTCTCTTCCGAGAACTGAGTCTTGACTCGATCATTCCCCGTAACTGTTTCGAATTCTGAGCAGGGTTATTACATTCTACCCCCCTTGAAAAGAATTCGTCCCGAATTCTTAAGGTTGAATACTTCTTCCATTTATCCCCCGTCGTGCTTTTGGAAAGATCGGTTTAGGAAAGTTTTTCCTAATTAACTAAGACATCTATCAATAACTATTGGTTTCAAACTCTAGCTAGACTCAATCAATTTTGACTATAAAATACTCCGCAATTTCACCACACACTATAACTCATAAATGCATGCACATGCAATCACATAACAATCAAATAAAAGAGTTAGAACCCATACTTATCTGAGGTAGGATCTTTTGAGGATCCTAATAACCTAGCCGGTGGTAGACCTAACTGATATACTCTCCCTGTTATACATGGCCTCTTTGTTGGGGGTTCTTTTTCTTCCTCGGTCGATGGGGGTTTAGCAACGGTCATTGCATCTACCATTGGGTGGGTGGTTGGACATGTATTCACATAATGACCTTTTGATGATTCTAAATACCTTGGAGACCTTCACGTGTCCAACCTTCCGAACCCCAATGAAGAACCCCACAACCTATTTCCAATTAACCTTTGATTTAACATCTGCACCAACGATCGGGTTAATCCTAATCCCTAAACCTAAAGTGCGGAACATAACCGGATTCCTAAATGTCTTTTGCGACTCGTTTTGACTCGATAAAACCATTGAAAACATAGGTGTTGTTGCATGATCAAAACCATGCTCTGATACCACGTTCTGTAACGCCCCAGACCATCGCTAACCACGACGCCACAGTAGATACCCGTTGACCGGCCGATAGAGGTCACTAGAACCAATCTAGTTTCCCCAAATCAACCTGTTTAAGGTACCTTTACGTCTTGACCACGGCCTAAGGCTTTGCAACCCGTTCCATGATCTCGAGTTGTGTTAGTTTGGACAAGACTAATATCAGATCAACAACCACAATTTCATAAAACATACTTTTATATATTTGCAACAACTTACAAGCTTTAGGTTCGGTCGAGGCCTAGAGCCCAAAAGAGTCGTAAAAGCATAGCTTTACAAAAGACATATAAAAATCTACTTCCGGTGGTCCTATCGTTCCGCACGCCCACTAGTGGTTCCCTCTAAAGGTTTACCTGTAAAACAAATTGGACTCATGAGAACTAATTACTCAGTGAGCCAAGGCTCCCTCTAACAAACAATAAATATATTGCCCAACCCAAACCCAAAATAACAATCAAACAGACAATCACACTATTAATCAGAGAATGCACATGCGGAATAGATAAATCAACATAGCACATCGAGAGGACCCTTTACTGTCCTTCCTCTTTGTAACGTAACATGTTAGATGTTAGATGTTCGATGGCTACACCCTATATCGCGAATTGACAACTTTCATTGTCCCTTTTACCTCACACGGTCCTAACCACAAAGGATAGAAAACCAGTGATCCGACTCTGTAATACACCGGCCCTAGGCTGCAATCCCGTTCCTCCGGGTATTACAATCCGTAGTCACGTTCCTAGGCTGCAATCCCGTTCCTCCGTGACTAGTGATATCTGGAAGTGTCAACTGCTTTCTACGATTGTTAGAACGTTACATGATCCTCTTGATCACTTGTAACGCTTAACCTCACTCACAATATAAAAATTTACCTTTGACCCACGTGTATCTAAATAGATCACACACGGACCAGCTTCCTCTTGAAATCCTGCATCCACAAAGGTTAGCGGCAAATACAAACATACACATCCCATGACTCATGCAGCATGAAATCACACAATCAAACATCATGCACAAACAATCAAAGAAAATACTTAACCAAATTCCTAAAATTCTAGCACGAACCTCTACGACTATAAAGCATAAGAATAAACAAGCAACGTGTGCCCTACTCATCTAGCACACGGCAATCATCACCAAAACTCACCTTATTCTGAACGGTTAGGACTTAGATTCGGACTTAGGCTCTAGACAGGATCTGGTTCTTTGGTTCCACGGGCTACTTCCTTCACGAAAACGGACATAACTTAGGCTAGACTTTCGACCAAAAACCTTCCTGATACGGTGGTTCACGAACACGGCCTGGACTAGATCACGGACACGGACAAATAATCGGATTTTCTAGACTGATTTTGTCAGAGGTTTGGAACGAAAACTATGTAAGAAATGGGAGCTACTTGGTCCTATTTATAGGGTTTAGAAAGCAGGTAGGCAAGTAGGACGGTCAGCGTGTTTGTGTTGTGCTTCGCGATGACTCCTTGCACACGGTCGCGACACCTCGTGCTTACAGATTTGTCGTGCTTCTGATTTGTCGTGCTTGCGGATTTGTCGTGCTTGCGGATTTGTCGTGCTTCCGATGACTCGTCATACAAGATCGCGACACCTCGTGCGTATGGGATTTATCGTGCTTGCGGATTTGTCGTGCTTGCGGATTTGTCGTGCTTGCGGATTTGTCGTGCTTCCAACTTTTATATTTTTGTAAAAAAATGTTAAGTTGAAAACCACCACGCCACCTCGTGCTTCGGCCACCTCGTGCTTAAAATCCCGTCATGCTTGATGATTTTTTTTTCTCTTCCGAGAACTGAGTCTTGACTCGATCATTCCCCGTAACTGTTTCGATTCTGAGCAGGGTTATTACACAACCCTTGGTATTCTTTCTCTCACCCAGACTTATTCGATTCAGAAGCTCAAAAATAGTGGTTTCATTACTATTGTTCCTTGTGAGGAGACAGGGTCGTGAGTTTACTCGCCCTCTACATCCGTTCTAAGGGACTCAGACTAATGCTTTTGAGCTCCGGGTGATCATCTCTTGAGTAATAACTCACTGGCTTTCTACTCAAAGAAAATCATATCACCCTTTTTTTTTTTAGAACAAGGGAGAGGAGTACCATTACTTTCAATAGAGATTGCACTTGTCAGGTATGAATGAGGAATAAAGCCCTATGAACATCAATCACAAAGAAGACCGTTGAATTAGCTCGAACTCGGCGGATTATGCTGGAAGTAACAGATGTCTCTAGTTAATTGGTCAGCCTTAGGATTTTTCATTAGTCTGACTCTGAAATCGATCCTGAAAAAATGGTCACACAACTGAAAGAGACAGTCCACTAAACCAAAAAAGGGTCATCGTTTCCAACTGACTATTTTGACTCAATAAAACGTTTTGGACTGACTCTAAAAAACAAACACAAAGTTAGCAACTACCTCTCCCAGACTTAAACAACACTGTCCCCAGTGTTATCAAACCTGAAGTTGGTAAAAGAACAAAAAATAAAAAGAAATACCAATTGAAAACAACGAGAACTTACCTGTTGCAGAGTATGTCGATCGACACAAGTAGTGTGTGTCGATCGACACACTGGTGTTTCTCGTCTAGTCGCCATTTTTTTTTTGAATGAAATAAAATCCTGAAACACTTAAAACCAAAACTAAAAGTTAGTAAACAAAGGGAAAATAAGTAGTTCTTACCAGTGGGTTGCCTCCCTGATGTGATTCCATCCGGCAGCCGCGAGGTTAGGAGTGAGGCACGCGACTTGGAGCTACCGCAAGGACCGGTGACACGCGCAAAGGCGAGGATGCTTACGGAAGCGATCGAGGAGATGTTCGAGGCGACACGCGGAGAAGACGCGGGCGAAGAGGATCGGGTCGTGACACTTGTTCGAGCCGATCAACAAGATCAAGAAAATGCCTAATTGACAAAGCACCTTGTCTTGTACTCTTTTTCCCATGTTCGGTTTTGTCCCAATGGGTTTTCCGAACATGGTTTTTAATGAGGCATCACAAGGTCGCTTACATCTTTCACTTAGCCATTTTCGCGATCTTCCAAAGGGGCTTCTTCACCATCTTTACATGTGCTTTTCTTCTCAAAATCAAGCCCATTCATCAAGCCCAAGCAACCATCACGTTTTTGATATCATCTTTGGGTCAAAAACACATTTTCCAAAGTCTTTTGCATGCATCTAATTTATTAGTCAAATTTCATTAAGTATTTTTGTTATTTCCAAGAGAGTGTGCATGTACACTTCTCTTCTACTATATATATGTGCTCACCCCCTTCATAATAAGATCATCCAAGTTTTTAGTAAAAAGAAATCTCTTCTCTTAACTTGCGATCAAATTTCCGAAAATCTAAACCCTTTTCGGACATTCTCTCTTCGAGAGAATCCTCCGACTCTCTTGGTGCGTTATATCCAAGGAGTTAGAGTCTCAACCCTTCACCGAGTCTTCATCACTCATGTGATTGTATTTCACCCCCATTTCATTCTCTCCCCCGTTCCGCTACCGCACCCGTTTCACCGCAAATCCTACCGCACCGAATCCGGCTCTGATCAAAGTCCCGATCCGCGATTGGGATCGTGTCAAGTGGTATCAGAGCACGCTTTGATCCAGAGCTAAGTTTTTTTATTTCATCTTTGATCATTTCCTTTACTTATCATCATCGTTTGATTTCATCTTTATCGCTAGCGTATTTTAATTTTTACCGATTTCTTTTGTGCGATTTACTTAAAAGAATTTTGATACGTTCTTGTGTGTTTATTTCTTGTGGTCACAGCCATGAACGAGGAGACAAGCAACACCAAGAAGATCAATTCCTTGATCGTATTATGCAACGAGTCGAGGCAAAAATGGATCAACTTTTTATCGACAAGCTCGCTGTCATTTCTCCTCGACACGTTCAAAGGGCTAACGGGAAAAGGCCACAAAAGGAGGAGAATGAAAGGCAACCGGATCTCATTATGTCCGATTATGAGGATACTCCATCCAAGTATGCATCACGGCCACAACGTTTTTGGGAAAACCGAAACCGGCGAGAAACTCTAACCCAAACCCAAAACGTTTATGGTCACGTCAAGGTGAAAATCCCCGAGTTTCACGGCAAGAACGATCCGGATATTTACCTTGATTGGGAGAAAAAGGTTGATCTAATCTTTGATTGCCAAGAAGTACCCGAAAGAAACCGTCTCAAGCTTGTCGTCACCGAATTTTGCGGCTACGCGCTTAGTTGGTGGGAAACCCTTGTTTCCACTAGACGACGATGCGGCGAGGAACCCGTGGTCCTTTGGGATCAACTTAAGCGACAAATGAGGAACCGTTTTGTGCCTACTCACTACCAACGAGAACTTCACCAACGATTACGCCGTCTCACGCAAGGGTCCAAAAAGGTGGAGGAATATTTTCAAGATCTCGAAACTTTGCTGTTGCGAGCCAACATCCATGAAGACCACGAGGCTACTATGTCACGGTTCTTGGGAGGTCTCAACCGTGATATCCAAGACCGATTGGAGTTGCAACACTACGAGGAGATCGAGGAGATGCTCCATAAGGCCATCCTTATCGAGCAACAAATCAGTTGGCGATCCACCAAATCCATCGTGTTACCGGCCATGTCTAAGTATAAGGAAAGCAAGCCGATTTACCCTAAGGAGAGACCTACTGTTTTGGAGCCGAAAGACGACACCAAGGGTAAAGGCATCTTCGATCCAAACGAAAACCGAGACATCCGTTGCTTCAAATGTCAAGGCCGCGGACACATGGCAAAGGATTGCATCAACAAACGAGCGTTCGTCCTTCTCGACAATGGAGAAATAGTCTCGGATGACGAGTCCGAACACGAAGAGTCTACCGATGAGATCGAGGAACCACCGGTCCAAGGAGAGCTACTTGTCGTGCAACGGACCCTAAGCTTGCAATCCAAGGACAACGATCAAGCACAACGTGAGAATCTCTTCCATACCCGATGCATTATCCAAGATAAGGTATGTAGTCTTATCATCGATGGGGGAAGTTGTACGAACGTAGCAAGCATCACGATGGTTCAAAAGTTGGGTCTTACGGTCCGAAAACACCCGCGACCGTATAAGCTTCAATGGCTTAACGACAAAGGCGAGATGAAGGTTGGAAGCCAAGTGACGGTGCCTTTGAGCATTGGGAAGTATAAAGATGAGGTCGTGTGCGATGTGCTCCAAATGGAAGCAAGCCATATCCTATTGGGTCGGCCGTGGCAATCCGATCGCAAGGCCATCCACGATGGATTCACCAATCGGCATTCCTTCGAGTTCGATGGTAAGAAAATCACACTCATCCCCATGACTCCGCAAGAAGTGTATCAAGACCAACTTCGCCTTAAGCAAAAGTTCGACAAACCAAAATCCGAAGCCGCGACACTCATGATCCAATCGGGTGATATTCCTAAATCTCTATCTTTTAATAAACCGATACTTTTGTTTATCTTTAAGGAATCTCTTATGAACATAGCCGACCTAGCACCGGTTATTCCGAGTGAGATGAGTTCTTTATTGCAGGATTACGCAGATGTTTTTCCCGAGGATAATCCCGTCGGATTACCACCCGTCCGTGGGATCGAGCATCAAATAGATTTTGTGCCGGGGTCATCATTACCAAACAAGCCGGCCTATCAGACTAATCCCGTGGAGACCAAGGAACTCAAAAAAAAAGTCAAGGAGTTAATGGCAAAAGGTCACATCCGAGAAAGCATGAGCCCATGTGCCGTTCCCGTCTTACTTGTGCCAAAAAAGGATGGAACGTGGCGGATGTACGTGGATTGCCGCGCGATCAACAATATTACCGTCAAGTATCGCCACCCTATCCCTCGTCTTGATGATATGTTAGATGAGCTTTATGGTTCTAACGTTTTCTCTAAGATTGATCTTAAAAGCGGATACCATCAAATCCGAATGAAAGAAGGCGACGAATGGAAGACCGCGTTCAAAACCAAGCAAGGACTTTACGAGTGGCTCATAATGCCGTTCGGCCTTACGAATGCGCCTAGTACTTTTATGCGGTTAATGAATCACGTGCTACGACCTTATATCGGTATCTTTGTTGTTGTTTACTTTGACGATATTTTGGTTTATAGCCGTAGCTTGGAGGATCACGTCAAGCACGTCGGAGCGGTCTTGGAAACACTCCGAAAAGAAACCCTCTTTGCTAACCTAAAGAAGTGCACTTTTTGCACTAATAACGTTGTCTTTTTGGGTTTCGTTGTAAGTGCAGATGGCGTTAAGGTTGACGAGGAAAAGGTCAAAGCCATCCGCGATTGGCCAACCCCAAAGAATGTAAGCGAGGTCCGAAGCTTCCATGGACTCGCTGGATTCTACCGCCGATTCGTAAAGGATTTTAGTACGATCGCGGCCCCCCTCACCGAAGTCATCAAGAAAGATGTCGGCTTCCAGTGGGAGAAAACTCAAGAAGATGCTTTCCGTCTTCTAAAAGAGAAGCTCACTAACTCCCCACTCTTATCATTACCTAATTTTTCCAATACTTTTGAAATCGAATGCGATGCCTCAGGGATTGGTATTGGTGCCGTTTTGATGCAGGATAAGAAGCCGATCGCTTATTTTAGTGAGAAACTTGGTGGCGCCACTCTCAACTATCCAACATATGACAAGGAACTTTACGTGTTGGTTCGAGCCTTGCAAACGTGGCAACATTACCTTTGGCCGAAGGAATTCGTCATCCACACGGACCACGAATCCCTTAAACATCTCAAAGGCCAACATAAGCTCAACAAGCGACACGCCAAATGGGTAGATTTCATCGAAACCTTTCCGTACGTTATCAAATATAAGAAAGGTAAGGATAATGTCGTTGCCGACGCATTATCCCGGAGGTACACTCTTATTTCTACCCTTAGTTCCAAAGTCATAGGTTTTGAGCATTTAAAGGAATTATATGATAACGACCATGATTTTAAAGAACTTTACCGCGCTTGTGAAAAATATGCCAAAGGATCTTATTTTCGGCATAATGATTATTTATTTCATGATAACAAGCTTTGTATTCCGAGTAGTTCTATTCGAGAATTGTTAACTAGGGAAGCGCATGGCGGCGGATTAATGGGACATTTCGGAATCACCAAGACTCTCCACGTTTTACAAGAACACTTCTTTTGGCCGCATATGAAACAAGATGTGGAGCGAATTTGCAACCGAGGAGTTTATATACTCCTCTTCCCATTCCTATGCATCCTTGGGTAGATATTTCTATGGACTTTGTTATTGGCTTGCCTAGGACGCGGACGGGTAAGGATTCAATTTTTGTGGTTGTGGATCGGTTTTCAAAAATGGCGCATTTTATTCCATGTCATAAAACCGATGACGCATTGCATGTTGCAGACTTATTCTTTAGAGAAATTGTTAGGTTGCACGGCATGCCTAGGACCATTGTGTCGGATCGCGACACTAAGTTTCTTAGTTATTTTTGGAAAACGCTATGGTCTAAGTTAGGCACGAAATTGCAATTTTCTACAACTTGTCATCCGCAAACCGATGGTCAAACCGAGGTCGTTAATAGGACTTTATCTTCTTTGCTTAGATCGTTGGTTAAAAGGAATTTGAAATCATGGGAAGAATGCTTGCCGCACGTTGAATTTGCTTATAATCATGCATTGCATTCCGCTACATTGTTTTCACCGTTTGAAATTGTTTACGGTTTTAAGCCTTTATCGCCTTTGGATTTAACCCCTCTTCCTTTGAGTGAAAGAATTAGTCTCGATGGTAAAAAGAAGGCCGAGGCGGTCAAACGAATCCATGAAAAGGCGCGGGACAACATTGAACATAAGACAAGGCTTTATGAGAAACACGCAAACAAGGGTCGTAGAAAGCTAGTCTTCGAGGAAGGTGACCAAGTATGGGTCTACCTAAGGAAGGAACGATTTCCGAACGAGCGGAAGTCCAAGTTGATGCCAAGGATCGATGGTCCTTTCCGCATCACGAGAAAGATCAACGACAACGCCTACCATCTCGACCTCCAAGGTAAGTATAAAGTTTCTAACGCCTTCAATGTTTCTGATCTACTTCCGTTTGCTGCAGATGAAACAGATTTGAGGACAAATCCTTCTCAAGTGGGAGGGGATGATGTGATTCCATCCAGCAGCCGCGAGGTTAGGAGTGAGGCACGCGACTTGGAGCTACCGCAAGGACCGGTGACATGCGCAAAGGCGAGGATGCTTACGGAAGCGATCGAGGAGATGTTCGAGGCGACACGCGGAGAAGACGCGGACGAAGAGGATCGGGTCGTGACACTTGTTCGAGCCGATCAACAAGATCAAGAAAATGCCTAAGTGACAAAGCACCTTGTCTTGTACTCTTTTTCCCATGTTCGGTTTTGTCCCAATGGGTTTTCCGAACATGGTTTTTAATGAGGCATCACAAGGTCGCTTACATCTTTCACTTAGCCATTTTCGCGATCTTCCAAAGGGGCTTCTTCACCATCCTTACATGGGCTTTTCTTCTCAAAATCAAGCCCATTCATCAAGCCCAAGCAACCATCACGTTTTTGATATCATCTTTGGGTCAAAAACACATTTTCCAAAGTCTTTTGCATGCATCTCATTTATTAGTCAAATTTCATTAAGTATTTTTGTTATTTCCAAGAGAGTGTGCATGTACACTTCTCTTCTACTATATATATGTGCTCACCCCCTTCATAATAAGATCATCCAAGTTTTTAGTAAAAAGAAATCTCTTCTCTTAACTTGCGATCAAACTTCCGAAAATCTAAACCCTTTTCGGACATTCTCTCTTCGAGAGAATCCTCCGACTCTCTTGGTGCGTTATATCCAAGGAGTTAGAGTCTCAACCCTTCACCGAGTCTTCATCACTCGTGTGATTGTATTTCACCCCCCATTTCATTCTCTCCCCCGTTCCGCTACCGCACCCGTTTCACCGCAAATCCTACCGCACCGAACCCGGCTCCGATCAAAGTCCCGATCCGCGATTGGGATCGTGTCACTCCCACTAAGCATTTGTTTTCAGTCATTAGCTTGACTGTGTCAAGGCTCAGGCTTTTGGTGGATCGGTGAAGGAAACAACACCTGAAAAGAGCTTCATAGTGTTTCCCAGCATCTCTTTGATAACTACCTCTCCCCTCTCCCTTAACTCCAAGGGGATGATGATTCTGAATTTATAGAAAGGTTTGGAGCTCCCTTTGCGCCTTACCTTGGGTGCATCCAAGTCTCCATCACGACGTGCTATGGAAGAGGTCATCTTGCTCTTAATGTCATTTCCAGGGTTTGAGCATTGCTTCCCTCCATCATGGACGGTCATACAAGAAACCTCCTTAACATGAACTGCGGGGTAATAGACATCCTTGTTGATCTTGGAGAAGGAGATTCGCTGATTGAGAAAATCTACAATCGCACCCACAGTGGCAAGGAAGGATGACCCAAGAATCAATGGTTTCTCGCTGTCATTCTTCATCTCCATCACGTGAAAGTCCGCCGAAATAAGACAATCTCCCACTTGAAGCATTAGATCCGGAATGAAGTCTTTTGGAGTTGTAGAAGAAGCGTCTGCAAACTCGATAGATGCCTTTGGAGGTTCAAAATCAAGAATTCCTAGATTCTTTGCAACGACCATTGACATGACATTCACATTAGCACATGTATCATAGAGAAAGTCCTTTAATTCCATACCATTAACTAAAAATGGAACAACAAACCTTCCTAGATTTGCTAGTTTAAGCAGCTGCCTCAGCGACGGTTGAGCATGTTTCTCCGGGGTCATGTTTTGAATCGCTGCACATACTTGTTCGGAAAGCATTACATCACTTTTCTCAGGACTCAAGTTCTGGCTAGCCATCTTCTTCACACATCTTCTGACCACTGGAGAAATTCTTACAGCATCAAGCAAGGGAATCTCCACAATAAGTTTATCCATGATAGCTTTGCATCTAGCATCTTCCAGCTCCTGTCTAAATCTCTCTGAGTTCTTAGGATAAGGTATCTTAGGCTTGTACACTCGCTCCTCTGTGTTGGCCGAAGGTTTTGATGCGTCTGAACTCTTCTGGGACTTGCGTCGATCGACACACAACTTTTGTGTCGAGGCTGCGTTGAGCTCTGTGTCGACCTTGGTCAATGCATGTCTAATTGCGTAGATATCTTCAAGGTGTGTCGATCGACACAGACTTTTTCACCGATTGCGTATCGTGACTATGGACATGTGTCGATCGACACATGTTCAGCAGATTCCAAGTTCGAGTTTTCTTCAAGCTCCACGAATTCTTCCTCATCTAGACCCTTCTCAAAAGCTTGAAACACCTCCTTTTCACTCTCCAAAATGATAGCATTGATGTGTAGTCTCGGGTTCGTGTCAGTCTTGTTTGGAAGAAAACCTTCTTGCCTCTTCTTAATTGACTCTGCGGTTTGAGCAACTTGAATATCCAGCTTCTTGACATGGGTGTTCAAAGCTTCAAACTTCCCCTTCAAATCTTGGTACATAGCATCCATCTTCCCATTGAAGCTTACAGTAATCGTCTGTTGAGCCTCTAGAATCTGCTCCAGCATAGACTTCATCTCACTATCAGAAAATTGAGCAGGAGGCGTCTAGTAAGAAGAAGAACCATAATTCCTTTGGTAGTTGTTGCTCTGAAACGACTTCTAGAAATCATTCCTCGGATACCCTTGTTGATTACCAAACCTCTGACCCTGATTACTAGCTCCATTGATGTAGTTGACATCTCTTTCTTCAGGCTCGAAAGTCTCTACTTCTGCAGCAAATTGAACAGAGTTCTTCCCCACTAAAAGGTTATGCACATAGTCTAACTTAGCCTTCACCTCAGCAATCTGACTTCTATTACGTTCCCTCCAAGTTTTTTCCTCTCAAAGTCCGCATTCTTGGTATTATTGCTAGAAGCCAAATTCTCAATATGCATAAGTGCATCTTCGGGGTATCTAGTGTTGAAGTTCCCATTACTTGTAGCATCTAGAGCCATCTGGTACCTCCAATCAATCCCCCTGAAGAAATTATCCAGCAGTTGAACATCACTAAAGCCATGATGAGGACAATCTCTCTGATAAGCCTTAAATCGCACTCAGGAAGCCTTGAATGCTTCAGTCGGTCCCTGCTTGAAAGTAGAGATCTTCGTCCTCAAGTCCTCAGACCTTGCCTCATCAAAGAAGTTGTTGAGGAAGGCATTCTTAGTGTCCTCCCAAGTGGTTAGTGATCCCGGTTCCAACTGCTTCAGCCAGTAAGCTGCTTCTCCACTAAGAGAGTAGGGGAAAAGCTTGCAGTAGAGGTAATCGCTAGACACTCCATTGGCCTTAATGCTAGATGATAAATCCTCAAATCTCTCTACATGATCCATCGGGTGCTCAGAGGAGAGAGCATGGAATGGATGCTGAGCCACGAGTGAGAAGTAAGCAGGCTTCAGCTCAAAATCGCTCCTCTGGAACGCAGGAGGGCGAATTGCAACCCTATTAGCGTAGAATTCATCAAGCCTGTTGTAGTCTCCTAGAGTTCATCCACGAGCAACCACCTCCTGACCCAAACGTCCATCCTTAGCACGCGGTTCAAGGATCACGTTTCCCTCAGTATCCAGCTTCTGACCGCACTCATTGCGCCTGTTCCCTTCACCATCAACCAACAATCCAGCTGCATCTCGAAACAGAACTAACGGAAGACGCTCCATTGCTGCTTCTCGTGTATCTAGTCTGTTGGGTCTTTCTAGAACTCCTAACTCAGAAACAAATTCCACTAACTCTTGATTGTGGTTGCTTCTGGTCTTGCACAAAAACAAAAGAAAACGGAAGTAAGTAAACAGAAAATTAAAACTTAGACAAAACTTTAAAATCAAAAATCGAATGGTGATTTTGACTCCCCGGCAACGGCGCCAAAATTTGATATGCTCAAATTTCCCTGAGCTACTCTCTCAAATTAAGAGATCGTAGTAGTACTTAGGGATCGAATCCACAGGGAATCAAATCACACAATCAATTATGAAATCAAGCTAAGTGACAATGTAAATGTATGAATGAAAAAAAAGAAGCAATTAAAGTAAAGCAAACAAGCAGGTTGTGATGAATGTTCTAGTAATCAATGAGACAAAAGAGTTAGACTATGAGTAATTCTCAGGAATGAATCGAAATCAATGATAAAAGACTGTCAGGATTTGATTAAGCGCAGTTCTAGAACTCAAACACGAATATAAAACCAATCAACTTTCGTTGCACAAATTATCTATGACTAAATCCCTAAATTCCAAATTTCTTTGCAAACTTAGTGAATAAAATCAAGCATTAAGTTCAAGTTCAATTGTTCACAAAATTACTAAGCCAAATTTCTCTGCGAATAGATAATTTTGCTCATCTAAGATTATGTCATGTTGTTAATAATACTTTCGCATCTATTAAAATAACCTAGGGTTTTTAATTTCAGTTGATCAATCCTAAAATCAGAGTTAAATCAATCTAGATGAAGAACAAAAAGATAAATCCTAACAGAGTTTCAATCTTAACAATTTCTCATCAAATCCTTGAATTCCCCAAAACCTAACAAACAAACTACTCAGACATAGATGAAGAAAACATCATGAGATAAATCATTTGCATAAAAAGATAGAGATAGAGATACAAAAAGGTTCGAAATCGATGAAGGTCTTAAGTCTAGAAATCTCTCCCAAAAGCTCTCCAAATCTCTCTCTCCCCAAGTCTCAATTAAAAACAAGATGTAAACATGAAAGCCTAAAGAAAAACTATATATAATGTCTAAAAATCGGATTGGGCTTTTCTATAAACTTCTGAGCTTCTTGGGCAAAAGAGGAAATTTTTCAATCTTCACGTCGGGCATGAGTGTGTCGATCGACACACAGTCTCCGTGTCGATCGACACAACTTGATAACTCAACTTCTTCTCATATCAAACATGTGTGTCGATCGAGACACAAGCTCCAAAGTTTGTCTTCGACTTGGTCACTTTGGCTCTTTTTTTCACAATGCTCCAAAATGCTCCAAAAACTTCCATTAAGCTCCAATCGCCCATTAACCTACAAAGACTCCAAAAGACCCGAAAATACCAAAAATACTCTATAAAAAGGACTTATATCATGTAAAAAACGGGTAAAAACCATGATATATCACTCTCTTACATATCTTTTAGAGAGAGAGGTGATTTCCGGTGACAGATGTTTTCTCTTCCAATTAAAATCGGAATAAATAATTTCCAGCTAAAGCGGATTTTGCTTTTATGCTCTTCCATGGAATTTGGTTTTTCAGGAAGATCCGTGCGGCGATTCAGAATCTCTCTTTTTCATTTCGTATCAGTCTTTCATGGTTGGGAGTTGTCTCCCCTAAATCCCCAACAAAGAAGCCTAAAGCTAAGGCAGAGGGTGATGTGGTCATGCTAAGTGATGATCGGTGGTGGCTTTTAAGGAGATGAGAAGTTTTCTGCATCTAGCTTTGCGTGGGTCATTAGTATGGAGGAGTCACAAGAGAAATTCGATGGCCTTGAAGTCAGAATCCATGGAGTTCGTGGCTTGACGGTGGCACACAGTGATGTTGTGGCAGAGATGTCGTCGGTGTTATCTCGTGTCGGCTACTGTTTCTTTAACCTAGTTGCCACGTGTGTACACGTGTTGTTCTCATATGCATCGTTATCTCTAATGGGTTTTAGCGATTAGCTTTGTAAAATGGGTTTGTAATGGGCCGTAATTTCTCTTTGTAATGGACCAATGGCCATTTAATCAATATAAAATTTTATGACAAAAAAAAAGAACACTCTTCCTCTCCTCTCTCTTCTATATATTTGAGTGAGAGAGAGTGGAGATTTTTGGTACACCGGAAATTAATATTCCCACAAATCCGGATTTTGTTTCCGTATATATCAGATGAATAATTTTGACTATGTTCGGATTTTTCTACTGGCTGAGTCTGGTTTTCTCTCTCGTTTTTTGCGAGATTATATCTTTTTTCTCTCTTGGCTTCATCCCGTTGAGTTTCTCCGACTTTCTTCAAAATTCTTTCGTTTCCTCCATTGCTCGAGGAGTAATATCTTCGTCACTTTTCTTTTGCTCATGATATAGAGAAGATATGCAGACTACATCAATATGTGGGTGTAGTCGGTGATGGAGCTTCTTCGGAACTGGTGTTTTCAAAGAATGTTTGAAGCGGATTCAAAGGATTTTTCGGTAGATCTCGATGCTTTCTTTGATGGGATTAGAGATTGGCTAAAAAAAAGGATTATCATCGCTCCAAGACTGATTGCGGATGCTGATTGGAATTCCACGATGTCCGGCGATGGTTTGCGGTAGCGCTGGATCTTTTGACGCGTGGGATTGAGAAGAACACGTTCTTCACCACGTGTCATCTACTAAATCAATTATGCTCGTTTATCATTATCTTTTTATAGATTAAAATATGATTTAGCTCAGTGGACCGTTAATCTTGTTGTAATCCTCTTATGGGCTTTTTAACCTTCTGTAACTGCCCTTTGGACTTTATAAATGACTAGGTAAAGGACCCACATATATGCGGGTTTGTGATAAAATATTTTATCAGGTTATATAATATTTTATAACCCATGAAAAAATCAAATTCAAAAGGTAAAAAAATAAATAAATTACCCATAAAAATAAACAAAATAAAACCAAAAATGTTGATATAAAATAATTTAAGAGTTACTTTTCTATCTTGATTTCCAAGTAATTCTTAATTTATATCATGTAATTAGTTGTTTTTCTATTCATTTTTGAAGTAAATTAGTTTTTTATTAAAAATTTGAATTAATTACTCATTTTCTATTTGAAATTTTTAGTTTTATAAATATTTAATAATTTGTGAAAAAAACACTTTCTCTTTGGGCCTAATCTACCTGCTTACTAGTCAATAAACCTTACTCTGGTTGTTTTCCTCTTCTCGTTTAGGGTTTCTCTCAAATTCATCTTGTAGATTAAGAGTTGCAGATCTAGAATTCGGAAAGGAAGGTTCTAAGACTTCCGTACTTGTACTCTCTTAAGGGCTCGATCAGCCTGGTCATTGCGTGTTTTTGTGATGTGAGTCGAGTTTTACCACTAAACTAAATTTCCTGTAAGTGCAGAGCAATCACAGTTAGTATAGATAAGGGATAGAATCCACGAGGACTTCTTAACCACACTTCAAAATTGTAATGAATAAAACTAAGCTACAACAAGATATGTTTGTCGTTTTTGTGATTGGAAAAGTAAGCAAGCAACGAATGTAAATAGCAACGAAATCAATTAGAGGAAAGCGTTACAACTTAGGTATTTCGCAGAGAAACATGCAACAATAAAGATTGATTGATTTTAGGGATTTAGGAATTATGATATGTCTAGAACATAAAGCACGAAGGTAAGATCTTCCCATTGTCGTGGCTCGGACCTCTATATTTTAGTAACCTAATAGACTCAACTATTATAGGGTATTACAAGGTGAAAACATGTGTAAAGTTCAAGTTCTGATAAAGTTCACTAAACTCCTTAACTAACCTTTCGAATTGTTAAGACGTTTAACTCATCAAATACTAGTTCAGGCAATATAACAAGTTTTTGGAGGGTATAACAACCTAAGATCAGATCGCTAGATGCGCGGTAAAGCAATCATCCATAAAGTATAAATAAAGATGAAGACTTTGATGTATTCCCTAAACAATCATCAATCAATTATCGAATTATGAAACTCATTGAAAACCCTAAAACCTAACAAGTGAATTACTCGGACATGATGCACGAAGGACAAGAGATATATGATGAATTCATGATAAATAAACTTGAATTAAAGAGTAAAGGTAAGAGGATTTATCTCTATATTGAGATACAAAGTGAGATCATCCACCAAGTGCTCTAAAATCCAAAGCTAATGAAGAACACCAAAAAACTCATGATGGCTGCTTCCTTATGATAAAAACCACTCTATTTTTTTGACATATCCCTAACAAAAGGCTAAAAACAATTATATATAGGTCTAGGGTTCACTTTAGGGCGAAACGGTCTTTTACGTCAAAACTCCTCCAAAGTCGGTTGGCACGTGAGTCAAGGAAAACGACCGGTGCTGGCTTTAAAGTGCCTTGATTCGTGCTGGCATTGGTCTGGAACAACGTTCCATGAGGCGGCCCGATGTTTGGCTCGATTCTGCACTTGCTTCATTTTTTAGGCAGTTTGACGTATCTTCAGTAATTCGGGTGTATCATCTTGCTCAAAGCTCCAATTGTGATGATTCAAACTCCATTGGGAAGTTAAATCAACGATCTATCTTTTGACCAAGTTTAATCCAATTCCAAGTTGATTTGGTTCTCCATTTACTGCTAAAATTCTGGCATACATGTTCAGTCCAACTTGGTAGAATGTTGTATCTTGTGAATTCTTCGGTGTGAATTCTTCGGTGTGATATCTTCGGCTTGTGAAAGTTTTTGTAGCTTTTTTTACACCTATTTTGGCTCATTTTCCTATTTTTTCTTGATTTCCCTGTTAAGACTCTAAAATTACAAATACAAAAAAAATTACCTTTAAAAATATAAAACCGTAGATAAAATGCATAAAAAATTTAGTAAAATAGATAGTAAAGTGGTAAAACATGGGACATATCATTGGAGAAGAAACAGGTCGAATCACTTAGCAAATCTACCACCACCTGCTATCGTGTTACAATTCGACCAGCCAGAAAATCGGGATGCCACCACCGAGCGAAAAGAGCAAAACCGCCAAACCACAAACCAGAGCTAGAAGGACTGATGAGAGTGACGCCGTCCTCAAGCACTGGTTTTCACCCATCCTGACTCTAATGACAACCTCAAGAGACTCCAACAGAGTTATAGTGCAAATGATTGAGTAGAAGAAAGATTTAAACATTACGGATAGGCCGAATTAAAAATATATTGGTCCGAAATTGACAAATGAAATTCTCATTTTCGAGAAAAATTTGATCCCACATTTTGAAATGAAAGGATCCAAGATGGAGTCTATCTTCTCTTATTTAAAGATATGGTCCAGATCGATCTAGGACGAATTTAGCTATAATAATTAGTTTTATAGACTTGTAAAAATCTAAGTTTTGATTTGATATTTGGTTCTTTTGGCCTAGAACCTTTTTTATGATCAACATCATGGAGCTTTAAGATTTTCATATCATCATGGAGCATATGATCGCGTTGAATGGAACTTCTTAGATGAACTGTTTAAGCGTATGGGTTTTAATGTACTATGTTAGATCAGTTCCATATATGGTTATGTTGAACAGCGAATCACATGGCTATATTACACCGACTCGTAGAATTAGGCAAGGAGATTCTCTGTCACTGTTTCTCTTCATCTTGTGTACTGAAGTTTTGGTTCATGTGATGAACAAAGCCAAGAAAGATGGTAACATTACGGGAATGAGCTTAGACAAGAAATGTCCGTCGATCCAATACTTGTTATTTACAGATGACAATTTATTCCTTTGTCGGGCTACTTTGAAGGAATGCTCTGAATTTTTTAGATGCTTAAAACTGTACGGATATGCGTCGGGTCAAGTGATCAATTTCTAGAAATCGAAAATCATCTTTGGCGGGTCAGTGGCTCCGATAAAGAGACGTCTAATTGCTGGATTGCTGGGAATTGACAAAGAAGGAGGTACCAGAACGTACTTGGGGCTGCCCGAGTGTTTTAGCGGTTCCAAACAGAAACTACTGGCATTTATCGGCAAAAAGCTAAACAAGAGACTAAATGAATGGCATGCCAAATCGCTTACTCTTGGAGGAAATGAGTCCTCTTAAAGTCAATTGCGATGGCTTTCCCGATTGTTAATATCTTGTTTTCACTTGACTAAGCACCCTTGTCAAAAGATTACTAGCGCTAAGTCGAGTTTTTGGTATAACGCGTGCGAAAAGAAACGAAAGATACAATGGGTTTCTTGGAAAGACATGTGCACATCCAAGGACAAGGGAGGACTAGGTTTTCGAGAGGTAAGTGATTTCAATCAATCTCTTCTTGCAAAACAAGCATGGAAGCTTACCAATGAGCCGAACTCATTACTAGCCAAGTCTATAAATATCGGTACTTTACTTCACGGGATTTCTTGGACTGTGGTAACGGATATAGACCTTCGTACGCATGGCAAAGCATCTTACATGGACGCGATCTGTTGAAAAGGGGACTAATGAAGTCCATTGGACATGGAGCAACAACTAAGGTATGGCTGGAAAAATGCGTAATGGACGTTCATCCAAGAAGACCGGTAAATAAATAGAGCCTAATAAACACCCTGAGTGATTGAAATGTTTAGAGTTGACCTGAGGATTGGTCATGGATGAGATGATATTCCGGGATAGTTGAATGTCATATTGGGACCATGGGAGGTAGTTCTGGTCAGAGATGCTTATTGACATTTAAGAATTGATTGTTCTAGGGGATAAGGATTTCCCTGAATAACCCATTGGGAGATGAGGATTTCTCCTGAGAGGATGAGGATTTCCCCTGTATGTTATTGAGAGATGAGGATTTCTCTCGAGGGGATGAGGATTTCTCCTGAGGGGATGAGGATTTCCCCTGTATGTTACTGAGATATGAGGATTTCTCTCGATGGGATAAGGATTTCCCATGCATACCGATAGCTCGATGAACTGTGTGTCCTGAGGGTGTGAGTGGTATGGTGCACCGATAACTTAAAGGACGTGTTTCTGAGAGTGTGAGGGGTGTGGCTATGAGTTAAAAACAATTAATGTCTAAAATGTGGTTATAAGCATAGGAGTAGATGTGAACCTCAGATATCAGGAGGGTTGATCTCGAGTGGTGATGGCCGGGTGGGTCAGGTGGTTGAGACCATAGCGAACGGTATTACATGATTTAAGGACGAATCCACGTTAGTAGGGGAGAGTTGTAATGCCCGTGAACCAAAATTGAAATTTTGGGAAGGGTGTCGATCGACACCAGGAGGTGTGTCAATCGACACCATGTTGTTGACTATGGAGAAATCACGATTTTGGTTGAGGGTGTCGATTGACACCATGGTGTGTGTTGATCGACACCAACTTTGTATTGAACCAATGGGTTCGGTTTTTTATTGTCGGTTCGCAGTTCGGGTTTGGGAAACCCTAGGTCTCGGTATATATAACGAGCATCCTTGTGATGTCATATTTTTGGAGAGAATAACAGAGAAATAGAGTGGATTGAGAGAAAAGAAAGGATCATTGTTGATTTCTTTGTGTTCTTGATCCTAAAAGCTTAAATTGTGGTTTGTGAGGCTCTAGAACCGAGTTTTGGTACGCGTTCTTCATGAAAAAAGAAGAAAACCCGGTTGTTGGGTGTTAGAACACACGAAAGCCTCTGATTTCGTGTGTTCTTCGCTATTCTTACCCCAATTCTTTCCGAAATCCAGGTGAGTGCGTGACCATGGCGTATCTGGATGGATGGAATATCATGATATGTTGTTGTTTGTGTGGAATGATGGATTGATTGGTTTGGAGGATGTTTCCTTGTGTTTTTGTGTTATTTTGTGCATATTTGTTGATGTTGTCCTTGCAGGAAATCGACATAGAGCAGACCGGAATCAAACCAGAGAGGAGAAGGTTTGATTCCTGTGTTTCTGCAGGCTATGTCGATCGACACCAGGAGGGTGTCGAGCGACACCAGGAGGGTGTCGAGCGACACCAGTCGTTGGCTTGATATGTGTTGCTTGTTGATTTGATTTGTTGTGTATCTTGGTTTTCCATCGGGCCTGTGTGTATAGCCGATAGATGGAATGATCGTCTCACTGGGTATTTATGATAATACTCACACATCTCGTTTTTCCATGTGATGCAGGTAAAGACAAAGTGTGACTGTGGAATCATGGCAATGAGGAGGATGATGATCTAGGGTCTTGGTTGTTGTTGTGTTTCGATGTTGTTTAGAATTGCTGGTTAGGTTGCTGGTTATTTCGAATTATTGAATTAGTTATTTGATTGGTTTGTTGAATTATTGAGTTAAATTACTGGTTTAATTTGATTTATGATGTTCCACAAGTTTTGATTGGTTTGCTTGATGTAAAGGATTAATATTTATGGGAATAATAATCCAGACAAAAAAAAAACAGATCTGGTTATCTGAATTTGGTATGAGAGCCCTTACGGTTTTAGGGTGGCTAAATTGAATTGATTATTTGGATTTAGTCAATTTTTGTGTGAGTTTTGGAGTCATAAATCATCTTCTTCGAGCATTCAATTAGATTCCACGGTAATTGTTATGTGGTTTTGTGAAATTTCTAGTACGTTTTGTTCTGCCGGTTGTAGTGCAAAGAGAGATGGCTAGAAGTACTAAAGGTCATGGCCATGGTGGTCGTGGAGGGCGTGGTGGTTGTGGGCGTGGGCGGGGACATGTGAGTGATTCCGCCGCGAGTATGGCCCAGAGTTCCACGCATGAACAGGTGGCAGATTTTCGCATACCTTTGAGGAGAGGTCCGTGAGTGTGGCCAGTGCGAGTGCCAGTGTGAGGACTGGTGGGACCGGTGTTGGTCTCAGTGCGGTAGGCCCAGGTGCGGGTGCTACCGCAGGTGTAGCCAGAGCCGAGATTATCGTTTGGCGGATATTGGAGCGGTTACCGAGAGCGGTGCCAGCGCAGGCTCCAATAGTGCCACCAGTGGCAGAGGTGCAGCAGAGAGTTGCGGTTACGGAGGAGCTCCTATCTTACCTTAAGATGATGGAGCAGATGCAGAGGATTGGCACATGATTATTCTCAGGAGGTGCCAAGCCTGAGGAGGCTGATGAGTGGAGGATGAGGTTGGAACAGAATTTCCGCTCTATCAGGTATCCACAAGGATACCGGGTGGATCTAGTAGTCCATTACCTGGATGGTGATGCACATCTCTGGTGGAGGGTTGTTGCGGCCAGGAGCATTCAGGTAGAGATGGTCTTTTTGGCAGTGTTTAATGCCAAGTTTTTCCCACATGAGACAATGGATCGGTTGGAGTCGTGGTTCTTGGAGCTTGCTCAGGGAGACCGGTCGTTCGTGAGTATGATGTAGAGTTTAACCGACTCTTGGTTTATGCTAGTCGAGCTATAGAGGACGAGCAGACCCAAGTGAAGAGGTTCTTGAGAGGATTTTGGCTCGACTTAAGGACCCGATGTAGGATGACCAGGTGTGCTTCGAGGACGGAGCTGGTGGAGACAGCTGCTGCGATAGAGGAGGATCTGAGGGAGCACACTGTGGTGGTCAGCCCAAGCAAGGGTGGCAAGCCCGCGCAAGGACAAAAGAGGAAGTACGAGGACACTTCGAGGTCGAGTCAAGGTTCTACGCCGGAAGAAGATACCTATTGATGAGAGTCTTGTGGGACTGTGAAGGTGTAGAGGAGAAGACTTGGAAACCAGAGGCTAAGATGAAGGCAAGGTTCAGGAAATGGTTCGATAAGTAGGTCGAGGATTGAGCTTGTTTTCATGGTTCCCAGTTTCAGAGTTTAGCAGTGTTGCTATGTGGTTTTTGGATTATGTATTTTCGTTGATGATGTAACGATTAATACAATTTGAGATTTATAAGATGAGTATTTCTTATGGTTTGAGAGTTATAAGATGAGTAGTTCTTATGGTTGACTTATGTTGTCATGAGTTATGTTTTTGAGGGTGTTGAAATAGAAGGTTTATGAGGATTTAGAGCTTGTCTATTTCTAAGAGACTTTGGTGAAACACCCTGAGTGATTGGGTTGTTTAGAGTTGACCTGATGATTGGTCATGGATGAGATGATATTCCGGGATAGTTGAATGTCATATTGGGACCACGAGAGGTAGTTTTGGTCAGATATGCTTATTGACATTTAAGAATTGATTGTTTTAGGGGATAAGGATTTCTCCGAATAACTCATTGGGAGATGAGGATTTCTCCTGAGGGGATGAGGATTCCCTTGTATGTTATTGAGATATGAGGATTTTTCTCGATGGGATAAGGATTTTCCTTGCATACCGATAGCTCGACGAACTGTGTGTCATGAGGGTGTGAGTGGTATGGTGTACCGATAGTTTAAAGGCCGTGTTTTTGAGAGTGTGAGGGGTGTTGTTATGAGTTAAGAACAATTAATGTCTAAAATGTGGTTATAAGCATATGACTAGATGTGAACCTCAGATATCAGGAAGGTTGATCTCGAGTGGTGATGGTCGGGTGGGTCAGGTGGTTGAGACCGTAACGAACGGTATTACGTGATTTGAGGACGAATCCACGTTAGTGGGGGAGAGTTGTAACGTCCGTGAACCAAAATTAGAATTTTGGGAAGGGTGTTGATTGACACCAGGAGGTGTGTCAATCGACACCAGTTTGTTGACTATAGAGAAGTCGCGATTTTGGTTGAGGGTGTCGATCGACACCATGGTGTGGGTCGATCGACACCAGTATTGAACCAACGGGTTTGGTTTTTGATCGTCGGTTCGTGGTTAGGGTTTAGAAAACCCTAGGGCTCGGGTATATATGACGAGCATCCGTGTGATGTCGTGTTTTTTTGAGATAATAACAGAGAAATTGAGTGCATTGAGAGAAGGAGAAGGGATCATTGTTGATTTCTTTGTAAACTTGATCCTAAAAGCTAAATTGTGGTTTGTGGGGCTCTAGAATCGAGTTTTGGTACGTGTTCTTCGTGAAGGAAGAAGGAAACCCGGTTGTTGGGTGTTAGAAGCCTTTAATTTCGTGCGTTCTTCGCTGTTCTTACCCCAATTCTTTCGGAAATCAAGGTGAGTGCTTGACCATGGCTTATCTGGATGGATGGAATGTCATGATACGTTGTTGTTTGTGTGGAATGATGGATTTGGAGGATGTTTTCTTGTGTTTTTGTGCTGTTTTGTGCGTGTTTGTTGATGTTGTCCTTGCAGAAAATCGACATGGAGCAGACCGGAATCGAACCAAAGAGGAGAAGGTTTGATTCCTGTGTTTCTGCAGATCGTGTCGATCGACACCAGGAGGGTGTTGAGCGACACCAGTCGTTGGCTTGATATGTGTTGCTTGTTGATTTGATTTATTGTGTATCTTGGGTTTCCATCGTGCATGTGTGTATAGCTGGTAGATGCAATGATCGTCTCACTGGGTATTTATGATAATATTCACGCATCTCGTTTTTTCATGTGATGTCGGTAAAGACAAAGTGTGACCGTGGAATCATGGCAATGAGGAGGAGGATGAACTAGTGTCTTGGTTGTTGTTGTGTTTCGATGTTGTTTAGAATTGTTGGTTAGGTTGCTGGTTATTCTGGAATTGCTGAATTGGTTATTTGATTGGTTTGTTGAATTATTGAGTTAAATTATTGGTTTAATTTGATTTATGACGTTATGCTGGTTTTGATTGGTTTGTTTGATATTGAGGATTAGTATTTATGGGAATAATAATCCAGACAAAAAAAAAAGGTCGGGTTGTTTCAGTAGTGGTGAAGTCTTCTTCAACGGCTTCTTGAATTGAAGAAGAAAGCTCCATGTTTTAGTGTAGGATTTTAGGTTTCTCTCCCCTTACCCATAAACTTTCTTTTGGTGTGTGTTCTTAAGTCTTATCTTTATAATGAACTAAAGACATGTATTTATAGGGGAAAGAGGACCTAGTTCTTCATTAGGGTTTTAATCTCAACCATCCATCATGGTAGAGATTAAAGCAAGTGAGACAAGTGGTAAGCTATGACTTTTAATACATGTCATGGATTCATCCATGTATGTTGTCATTTGTCTCTTATGTATTACACTTGTCGATTATATCTTACACTTGTCTCTTAGGTTTTTAATAGGAATTAAACTTTTAATTTCCAACATTAATTGGTTACCAAAATTATATAGAAATTAAAAAACAACTCCATTAGAAAATAGATTAACTATAGGACCACATAATTGAAAAAAAGAATTCTTTCAATCTCCCACTTAGTCGTTAGTATAATTCATTAATAGTTTTTTTTAAGGAATCATAAAGCCGGCATAATATGCTATTAGTTAATATTTTATTTGGTCATCATAACTGTCTTGGCTAATCTAGCAATAAGTGATAGTTATGGAGGTCACACATCATTTTGCAACATGATCCCTTCCATGCACTACTACATTGACTACTATCATAGTTAGACCATAAACATAAGTTATCTTAAAGGTATATGTGTATTTTAGTATGAATTAAACTTCTAATTTTCATTTTAATTGGCAACCACATAATTGGGAAAATAAAAATTTTCCTTAAATTCTCCCACTTGGTCGTTAGTATAATCCATTAACAATTTTTCTTTCAAAAATCATAAAGCCGACATAATATACTATACTTTAATTCTTATTTCGTGTAGCACATGTTAATGAATATCTCCGTTCATTGTAGTGGTGAAGTTTTCTTCAGTGGCTTCTTGAATTGAAGAAGAAAGCTCCATGTTTAAGTGTATGAGTTGAGATTTCTCTCCCCTTGCTCATAAACTTTCTTTTGGTATTGTGTTTTTAAGCTTGCTTTTATGATAGACTAAAGGCAAGTATTTATATGCAGAGAGAGGACCTAATTCTTCATTAGGTTTTTTTTCAAATAAATCTCAACCATCCATCAAGGTAGAGATGAAGACATATGTAACAAGTGTGAGCTATGACTCTTAATACATATCATGGATTTATGCATGTATGTTGACATTTGTTTCTTATGCTTTACACTTGTCCATGATACTTTACACTTGTTTTTAAAATTTTTAGTAGGACTTAAACTTTTAATTTCCATTTTAATTGATTGAAAAAATTATTTATAAGACCACATAATAATTGGGAAATTAAAATAAAACTTTTCCTTACAGTTAGTTTCTATTCTTTCGGCAAATTTTTTTGAATATAAAGTCTTGACTACAGTTATTGGCATGGTCTCCGACCGAGCTGAGAACCCTACCCTCACTTTTATTTAGTTCTTTCTGGATAAAATGTTGACTGAACAATGGATTGTTGCGGAAAAGTCGAAAGTATCTCTTAAACGCATCTTCTGGGAATGTTATTCGGTAAGGTCCAACATTCAAAACTGCTTAGCTGGCCTTCCCAAAAACCCAAAGATTTTATCGTTTCGCTTTTGAGCAGCTCCGATACAGCTAGTCTACTACATATCACGACCAGATTAAGTTGATAGTATTTTTTTTTATTTAGTTCTTTCTGGATAAAATGTTGACTGAACAATGGATTGTTGCGGAAAAGTCGAAAGTATCTCTTAAACGCATCTTCTGGGAATGTTATTCGGTAAGGTCCAACATTCAAAACTGCTTAGCTGGCCTTCCCAAAAACCCAAAGATTTTATCGTTTCGCTTTTGAGCAGCTCCGGTAAAGCTAGTCTACTACATATCACGACTAGATTAAGTTAATAGTATTTTTTTTTCTCGAAATATGTGATTGTTTTGGCCATTTCCTCAAGATTTTAATAACTGTCCAAATGTAAATTCGGAATCTGTGTAACGTGGCAACTGGCAAGCAAGCATAATATTTATATATGGCAGTGCACTTGGTAGAAGAAACAAAGGAAAAAAAAAGCCATTCTAGAATAATAAATTCAAAGTGGAAAACAGAATATTTTCCCTTCGTTTTATGTTACTCGTCATTTTAAACTTAATTTTTTATTTTTTATTATTTATTGTTTTATATTTTTAATATTATTTGTTTTTTTGTATTTTCATGCATAGTTATGACTAAATTTTCTATTTTTATCCATATTTTTTTCTTATTAATTACTTGTATCAAATAAAATAATGTATTAATTAAAAATAAAATAAAAAAAAATAATTATTTTCTTAATTTATGTGAAAAAATTTAAAATAATAACTAATTTAAAACAGGGTATTATTTTCCAAAAGTTGTGGTTATTTGTGCCGTTTCTACCTACCCAATATTTTGATAAACGTCCAAATGAAAATAAAATAAAATGTCTAGCGTGACAGGTGTGCATAATATATATAAGTAAACAAAGAAAAAAAGTCATTCTAGATCTGTTCACCCTGAAAGAATCAACAGAAGTTATGGCGAATAAAACTGAGTTTGCTTCGACCATCAACGTCTCATCCCTTACATGCATAGATCTCGCCAACTCTGATGTTCACCAATCAGCTGTTTCGCTTAAACAGGTATGTCTTTGTTTATTTGTTCTTAAAAATTATTACAGTGTGAAAGTGTGATCACTGCCATTGTAACTTATGTCAAAACATTGACTCGTTTTTGGGTGAATCTTTCCAGGCATGTATGGATTGTGGATTTTTCTATGTATTAAATCACGGAATAAGTGAGGAGTTGAAGGATGAGGTTTTCGAGCAGAGTAAGAAATTCTTTGCTCTTCCTTTGGAGGATAAAATGAAAGTCTTGAGAAATGAATCACATCGAGGCTATTCACCAGCCGTTGAGCAGAATCAAATCCATGGTCTGTGTGATCACTAGCTTTTATTTTCTTACTCAACAACGTGTTTGTCAGATGTGGTCTCAATCTTGTTGTAACCTCATGGGTTTTAGGGGATTACAATAAAGAGAGCTTTTTCATGGGAACCGAAGGTACCGAAGATGACCGTTATGGGGATAAGCCATTCTATAGACCCAACACTTGGCCTGACTCTGGTTTGTTTTTGTCGTGTCCTAGTCGATTCTCTTCTTCTTTGATGTTTTAACAATTTTCATAATTTGTAATAAATTAATAAATCCATAGTCCAAAATAAATAAAAAACTTTGATGTTTTTGGTAGATATCTTGCCAGGATGGCGAGAGACCATGGAGAGATATCATCAAGAAGCATTGTAAGTCTCGTGCATGTTTGTTTTCAGTCTTGTTAAGTAGCTGTTTCTTTTCTTCAGATTTGTATAATGTGTATCAAGGCTATTGACATGGGGTGTAGTTTTTTAGGTATATAGTAAAATAACTTCAAGGCAATATTTATAATTCTTGACTCTAATTCGACCATTTTTAAATTCATTGATATCATATGCATGGCAATGAATGGATTAACTTGTGTCTTTTTTACTATATAAGGTCTTTTACTTTCTTTCTTTTTATGTAAGAGTCCAAACACAATCTTTTTTAAAAATGTACTATGTAAATTTATAATGGTGAGTCTTTCATGGTGATCAGGAGAGTTTGTAAGGCTATTGCGAGAATACTAGCATTGGCGCTAGATCTGGACGGAAATTACTTTGGTACGTCGGAAATGCTGGGAAATCCCATCGCGTATATGCGGTTGCTTCACTATGAAGGTGATAACGTAATTTCTTAGCCGCATTATTTTTGTATGCCAATGCTATACTCACCTCCAATAAGCGTCTACATTTTCTTCGGTTACATTTTAGGGATGTCTGATCCCACCAGAGAAATATATGGATGTGGAGCACATACTGATCACGGAATGATGACTCTTTTAGCAACTGATAGTGTAATGGGGCTCCAGGTATTACATAGTTTTCGCTAGTCATACAACTTTTGATAAGACCAGGTTAAAAATTGCTAGTATCTGATGGCAGATATGTAAGGATAAGGACGTGAAGCCTCAGAAGTGGGAATATGTACCATCGGTAAAAGGGTATATAATGAAAATTGTTTGGTTTTAGGTCCATGATCCATTTTAAATACTACCACTAACTCCCATAACAAAATTATGCTTTTATATGGTTTTTTTTTTTTTTTGTATACAGAGCATATATCGTGAATCTTGGTGATGTAATGGAGCGTTGGAGCAGCGGCCTTTTTAAGTAAGTTTCTTTTGTTTTAGCTTAACTCTCCCTAATATGTCTTTTGCATTGTAAAGCTTTCGAGCAACAATTTTTCACACAATTTAATAACAAACAGATCCACATTGCATCGGGTACTTGGGAATGGCCAGGATCGATATTCGGTAAAGTCTATCTTTACTTTTTTTTCCGACATGACCACTTCTCTATATGTTTAGAACTATTTCTCAACAATTTAGGCTTCGTGGAACATATTCATAAGTGAATTCAAAAAAATATATATATGACACTGAAAATGTATTTAATGTGTTCTCGTCGCAGATTCCATTTTTCGTAAGTCCAAGTCACGACTGTCTAGTAGAATGTCTTCCTACATGCCAGACCAAAAACAACATTCCCAAGTAACGCTTTAACTTTTCTTATCCTTGTTACATTGAGATCTTGGACCTGTAATAGTTTCCTAAATACGTTCATGATTGTGTTTATTGAATAGATATCCAGCCATCAAATGTTCTACTTATCTCACCCAGCGTTACAAGGAATCACATGTGAGTTCGAGCACTAAGTGAAGTTGATGGCTCTCCCCAGTTACAAATCCTTTGTTTTGTCTAGTTGTGTTTGGCTTGTTCACCAAAGGACACTTCTTGGATTAATAAGGGTTATCAATCATTTCTTCCGTTTTTATAATATAATTTTTTTGAAAAATAATACTTTTGAAGTCCCATTTTTCAAAAATGTCATTTTTTCAAAATCTTTGTAAAAATGACATTTTTTCATAATTATTTACTCATTATATTATTTATGTTTGGATTAATTATGTTGTAATAGGATTTAATTTTGAGGATTTATGATTTATTAGGGATCAAACCATTTTTTAGGGTTTAGAATTTTAAGACTTAGACTTAAAAATTCATAATTAGTGACATTTTTGCAAGTGGACAATCCATAATAGCATTTTTGAAAAATGGCACAATAAACGTGACATTTTTGTAATTGTCCCTAAATAATAAGTGTCGGTTTACAACTTTAAAATGTTGTCTGTGACTAAGACATGTAACTTAATGGTTCATACTAATGTTTTGTCTCATCAGCATGTCGTTTTAGAAAATTTCTTGATTACAAAAACATCTCTCCAATGTACTGCAAGTATCTAGAGCACTGAAATTGTCAACCTGGAACTAAGTTTGATCGTTCTGATGCACTATGTAATTTATGCAGCTTTATGTCTATGACGCAACTTGTGTGCATGATCTAGAATTCAAGGAATGTATTAGGCTGTGTAAATCCAGTTAATAGGGTTGTAAACATCTTAGAGATTTCTAATAAAATTTATATTTGTTGCGCTGGAGTTTATTATTTCTCAAGTATTGTCTATCTCTTGCTTTTTCAGTCACTTCAACGATTTCTTATTCTTCCATCTCTATCTTCCATCTTTTATTCTTGTGAAAATTTGATTTATTTTTCTATTTTTATTTATATATTGACTAATAGATTACTATCCTATTTTGATGGACTCAAATCTAAATGAAGGAGTTGATTGACCGAAATATTCCAAAAATATATATATGAATAGATTAAGGATCCGGATATACGTGGGGTTTGTAATTTAATTTTTTATATTTTTGATAAAGAAAAAATTAATTTTTGAAAACAAAATTAGATTACCCGTTAAAGTAAAAAAAATAATAGTAAAAACGTTGCTGCAAAACAACTGAGTGAAAAGCAAAAAATTTAGAAATTTTTTTAGAAATGCCATTTTTGAAGTACCACTTTCCAAAAATATCACTTTTTCAAAAAATTTGCAAAAATATCATTTTTTTTCAAAATTATTTACTTAATATATCATTTATGTTTGGATTAACTATTTGTATTACGTTTTAGTTTTGAGGGTTTATGGCTTATTTGGGGTCAAAACATTTTTATACACTTGTATATATTTGATTAGTTGACTCAAACATGCTCTAATAAGACTAATTATAACGTAGACGAATCAAACTTTGCAAAATAAGATACTTTTACATTATTAATATTTTATTATCCCTAAAAACCAAAAAAATGGAGAAATAAATTAGATACACTCAGTGGTGATATCTATATTGTAAAAAATAATATTATATTATCGAAAAGATAGTAATCATTGTTTTCCTGATGAAAAAGACAAAACAAAATTTATGGAAGAGATTATTGAAGTTTTAAATTGTTTGCTGAGAAGATGGAAAAAACAAAAAAGTGTTTAAATAAATAGTATAAAATAATATAAACCTAAGTTTATTCAAGCTTACAAGATTTCTACACATATATTTATAATATTCCAACGAAAAAGTTACGAGGGAATTGCAAAAATGCTACTTTTTGTGTATACATTTTTAAAAATGCAACTATTGGTTATCCATTTGAAAAAACTCCACTAATTAAGAATTTTTCAACTCTAAATCTTAAAATTCTAAACCCTAAAAAAAGTTTTGATCACAAACAAGTCCTAAATCCTCAAAAATAAATCCTAATACAACATAGTTAATCCAAAAATAAATGATATATTGAGTAAATGATTTGAAAAAGGTGTATTTTTACAAAGATTTTGAAAAAGTGGCATGAACTAACGGGATGAGCTAAGGAAGAGTGAAGTCCGTGAACAACTCCTCTATTCAAAGATCGTTTGGCTACGTCAGGGATGGAAGCCCCAATATCATTTGGGGTGGGGTTCCTAGCGCCAAGAGCACCCTCAGTTCAGTTTGTTTCATTTCAGCTTGTTCAGCCTTTTTTCCGAGTTCAACTTCCATCCTTTTATGAACGGTTGGTCTCTTTCCGACTATGTTTTGAATGTTGTTAGAGGAAGAGGTGGAAGAAGTTGACCCTTGAGAAGAATAACCAGAGTGTTGAGCGCGGGTTTTCTCAACTCTCAGTGAAACTTTGCCTCCAATTTCACCTTGATGCGCAAGAGTTACTTTGAGCTCGAATACGTAAAACTGCAAGAAGAAATATAGATATTCATAACCAAATTAAAATCTAAGTAAAGAAAAAAACGAGGCAATAGCTCTAAGCAAGCTATTAGGTCGGCTACCAATTTTCTCCCTGCTTGTTTTGATCATTTTGATACTTTCGCCATCCACAAAGCTTTAGAGATCAAGACGAAGAAGAAGTAGTCCGACAAGAAGTCATCTTTACTTGGGAATACTTTGATAATTTTCCAGTAAGTTTGTTTGAAGCATAATAGATAAACATTAACTTTTTCTTAGGACCATACGGTAAACTTTGATCTCCCGATGACACTTATAGCTCCATATCAAAATCCCAATCATATGACAACTTCTTCAAGGTGTGATCTAAGCTAAGGATTACTCCGGAGATTGAAAACCAAAGAAAGCATAAATACAAAAAGTTCTCGTAGAGAGTAAAATAGCTCTCAGAAGGTTTATCAGAGCAGAAGCTTGACTTCCTTAGATATCAGAAACCTTTGCCTTAGGTTTTCTAAGGTTTCTATGGTATGTGTTGATCCCGGCGGGTCGGGTCTCTTCCTCTTAACTTTCTTCAGCAAAAAAATTCTATCGCTCGTCCGTCTCGGCGGCATAAAAATTCCAATCTTATGGCTCAATTCTCACCTCAAAATGGTTTATTGCTTCGTCAAAAAGTTTTTCTATAGGGAACAAAACGTCAAAATTAATCGAGTTCATTTGACTTCCAGCTCCGAACTCGGGAGAATAAAAAATCTTCCCCCAAGCCTATCGAGTCGTTTAGATCTACAAATGATGTTGCAGTTGTCGAATCGGCTAAACCTATCATACCAAAATCTAAAATATTTGTGAATATTGAAATGTGAACAATAATAATAAAATAAAATATAAAACTTCAAATAATGAGAGGATTAAAATTTTAATAATTTTAAATTAATTATATTAAAAAGAACTAAAATCAATTTTATAGATATTTAATATAAAAATAATATAATATTTTTAAAATAGTATTTTTAATATATTTAATACATTCATATCTGAATTCAAATTATTTGTATTTTGAAATTTTACTATGTGGATTCAATCATTAGAATCAAACCACACAAAATAAATAAAAAGTGTCATTCTCCTTCCTGTCCTAAAAGAAAAGTCAGCACAGAGATGGAAAACAAAACTCAGGAGGAGGATTCGTTTGGGAAAACTGTCTATTTCAACACGAAAACTTTCAAATATGCCTGTAAACCCACGAAATATTGCCCTCTGTACACAACTCCACCAATTATAAATTACATGTGTATATATACACAAATTGAAAATTAAATGTGTATATATCCATAAACCGCGATTTCGATCGGTTTTGTCATAAAACCATATATAAACCCAAAAAATTGTTTGTTAACTGAAACAAAACCCCAAAACCGAAACCCAAACCCAAATTGCATTAAAACCGAAACCGAACCAGGTTTTTTTATCCAAACTCGTAACTGCTCAAACCCGACCCGACCCGACCCAGTTTTGGTAGAAACCCCCAAAATTGACCCGATGAACCCTAACTCTCAATTTAAAATTTGAATTTTAAATTGATGATTCGTTATTCTTCTTACGATTCGTTAAATTGATGGAACAATCTATGTCTTCGATGACGATAATCGACTTAGAACTCGTTTTCATGAGCAGTTTCTTTAGTTCCGAGTTGCTATGAACCTCGGTGAGTTTGAGATCGTAAATGTCGTAACCAAGTTAAATGGCTTAAACGGTTTCTGGCTATTGAGACGAAGGAACTTAGGTAGAGTTGAACGGCGTTGTAGAGTTCGTTGGTGTTGACTCCGTCGATTTCTTTGGGAGAAAACAGAGGAATTTTTTGGGAAAGGTGTGAACTTTATGAATGAATCAAGGTGAGGGAAGAATAAAGGATTCTGGGTTTTGAGAAATGAGGAGAGATCAATGATGGGTTTTGTTTGATTTGTTGATTTTTAGAGATTTTTCTTTCTGATTTTCCCAGAAAATTTAGAGAGAGAGGAAGAGAAAAAGATGAAAGCATTGAGAGATCGAGAAGAGAGAAGAAGATGGGTCTGTCTCAATTTATAAAGGGAGAGTTTATTTTGTTTTCTTTGACAAATTTTCTCGAGAAAACTTTACAGAGAAAAGAAAATATAAAAAGAGAGAAGCTTTGAAAACCTATTTTATATTTAGCCTGGTGATGGTGAAAGAGGATT
This sequence comes from Arabis hirsuta, assembly GCA_964056655.1. Lineage (NCBI taxonomy): Eukaryota > Viridiplantae > Streptophyta > Magnoliopsida > Brassicales > Brassicaceae > Arabis > Arabis hirsuta. Next base: position 20,760,664 of record OZ053308.1, read on the forward strand.
TCAAATGGGGGGGTTGGGTAATAAAAACTAGTTCGGTTTGGGTTTTAGTTTTAATGCAATTTGGGTCTGGATTTCGGTTTTGGGTTTTTGTTTCGGTTAACAAACGATTTTTTGGGTTTATATATGGTTTTATAACAAAACCAATCAAAATCGCGGTTTATGAATATATACACATTTAATTTTCAATTTGTGTGAATATACACATGTAATTTATAATTGGTTGAGTTGTATACAGAGGGTAATATTTCGTGGGTTTACATGCATATTTAAAAGTTTTCGTGTGGAAATAGACAGTCTTCCCGATTCGTTTACGACTATCAAAGTTTCATCCATTCATTGCATCGATCTCGCAAGCCCTGATATCCATCAATCAGCTCTTTTGCTCAAGCAGGTTTGTCTCCATTACTTTTGGGAGATTCCAAAAAAGTATTTAACAATATATTTTTTAAGTTAAAAATCCTCAACCATCGATGAATTAAACGTTACACCTTTTTGACTTCATAAATAAAAGACCTCAAAAGAGTTATCATCAATAAATGACAACAGAGACAAAAAAAAAAAAAACAAGAGCACAAAAAAATACTTTTCATGAACCAAAAAAAATACTTTGGTTTTTTTTTTGTCGACAAACAAACATTTCATTAGACTAAAAGATTGTACACCAAGTTAAAAATTCATATTACACATCACTGAACCATGAGACGATATAGTTTTGCCATGTAGGTCTGGCTTTTTTTTTGGTAAATGGTAAATATTTCATTGATAATGAAAAAAGTTCAGGTTTATAAGTGAATTATAAACTTAGAAAATGAATCCATGGCAAAAAAACTAAAAACATGGGGATCATAAAGCAATAAGGTTTTCAATCCGCCGCTCAACGTTAATTGGGTTAACGGAGCAAGGCGAAGTGATGTCGATGTTGGATGCTTGTTCCATATCAGAAGGCACTTAGAAAGGCGAAAGCCAGAACCAAAAGCCGCAATGAACAAAACCCGAAGCAAAAGAAGCCGTTCAAAGAGAACCAAGCAAGGAGGTGTCAACGGAAGGACCTTCAACGACCTCGATCACTAACTCTCCAGGAGTCTAGTGAGAGCGACTAGAAGCGTGAATCCATGAGCTAGCTCCATGAAGAATCTTCACATCAAGAAGCGGTTGGAGCAAGCCTCCCCTACCAACAACATTGGCTAGTACAAAGCAAGATTAAAACAACGAAAAACGCCACCAACCGCCATGATCTTACTAGCTCTTCCATAGCACAGGTCAAGACAAAGAACCTCTGAACCTAACCAAAAACCAGCCTAAAAACCCTCCTCAAAAGAACGACACACCCAACAACAGGTCATGCCCAAGCTAACAACCATCTAAATACAATGAAGCAGTCCAAAGAAACAGTCGTAGCTACCATTGGTAACAAAGCCATAACTAATACTACACCAACGCAAACTCCCGGAGAGTGAAAAGAGACTAACCAAAACAATCTCTCACACTCGAGATGCAACCTTGACCACCAATGTGAAGCAAAGACTGCTGTCCACAGAAACAAAACATCACAAGAGAGATCAAAACTCAAGCCTTACTGACATTGGAGAGCCTTAAACATAAAGCTCCGGGAGCTCAGAGCTACACCTACATCAAGTCGAAACATGACCAAGTGATCGAGGCCCCAAATTGGAGAAGACAACCTCAGTCGAAGCGATCCAATCCGCAATCAGAAAGCACAAAGTCACGAGCCGAAGAGACGTCAAGAGCAGTTGCCGGGGAGACAGATTCCAAACCTCCACAGTCTCCACCTTCCTCCATAGGCAGAGGCCGCAACAGAGGAGCCGGAACACCAACCAAAGCCCAGCACGACGGAACCACCCGACCGATAGTCGGGATCTTGCAGGACCACAGAAGAAAACCAGATGAATCAAATCGGCAACCGGACGCCGCCGTCGTCTACGGAAGAAGCTAGGCTGGAGAGGGATCTACGAAAGCAGAACCGACGACCGACAAAAACGTGAGGCGAGCGTAGGGTTTGAGCTCCTCACCGGACGATCGCTCCATACCGCCGACTAGCACGGGAGCAACGACGGAGAGACCCTACCGCTCAGGCGCGGCCATCACGACTCGTTTCTCCGGCCACACATCGTGAGAAGTAGCTCAGATCTCGGGCTGAAAGAGGACACAATCTAGAGATCTCAGTAACAGAAGGAGGGAGAGAAGGGGAGCCCTCTCACGGCACTGGCCACAGTCGAAAACCGGAGAGGCAAGCGGCGGCACAAGGAGGCAAGCTTTAGGTTTCGCGATTTGTTGTGAAATCGCCGCGCGTGTAAACCACGCGCTCGATTTCTCGATCTAATTGTATTATTGATGTAGGTCTGGCTTGCTTTGCTAATGTATCTACCTCATGGTTAGCTTCTCTTTTGATGTACAGGAAGTTATGAACAAAACTCTGGATCAATTAGGAGGCAAATGTCCCTTAGGTACACTATTAGCTCATGGTGTTCCCATCTCTTTAGCCTGCTTAGGAACAAAAAAATATACTTAACCTTTATTGATCAACTCATTTTATTTCTTAATAATTTTTGTTGCCAAGCCGTGCTAGTCCCAATGCCAATCAACTACAATCGTTGACTAATGTTATGACTAAAAGTCCTTTAATTTTTTTAGCACTAAATTTTTTATTATTATTCTATTACAAATTATGAAAATTGTTACATTGACGATTTTACAACGGATAATTATACCGCCTTAATCCATGCCAAACGATTCTACTTTGCCCCACTCTGAAAATCTCCTGCAAACTTGTCTCTATTAATCTGCATATATAATAATAAATCATAACTTTTGGGATTCAAACCCCAAACCTCATGATGTAAAAGTATTAATGAACTTTTAATCGAGCATTGGGCGAAAAGGGTTTCCACGACTAAAAGTCTAAAACGGCTTAGTGAACAAAAGTATAGAAGTTTTTCTACGTAAGGTTTAGCGGCTATTAGGTATTTTGATTCATCTTTTTAAAAAAAAAAATCTTATTATTAATTTATTAGCAATTAAATGGGATCCCTTTCAATCAGACAAAAAGGAAAAAAAGTAACAGAAAACTGAAAAGAGAAATTGACTAACAAAATTTGTTGTAGTTTTGGATTAAATTTAAATAAAGTAAGATTTTTTTTTTTGGTCGAAAAAATAAATAAAGTAAGATTGTAGGATAGAAAAAGCGATAGATTGTAGGATAGAAAAAGCGATTACGGATTCAAAAAATATACAAAATCAAAAAAAAATTATTCGTCGTCTTTTATTATAAAATATTTTAGTAACTTTTTCAAAAAAATCTATTAATATTGACATGGAACATTTTGCATATACATATCTCATACACATGGTCTAATATTAAAAGGGAAATGTTTGGCCTATTAAACATTTATAAAGAGATTAATTAATGGGTATCAAAGTAAGAATGATTCACACTTATTATCAGTTATAATTTTATTAATTCCACATATCAATCTATTTAAATAGTTAAAAGGTAAAATATTAAATCAATTGAAGGACTTGTGTCAATTACTTATTCTCATTATTCATCAAAGCAAATTGTTATATAATTTATTTATTTATATTATAAAAGAATTAGTAAATACGTCAAATAATTTTATTATTATAAATATAACTGACTAGCGTGAAATGATGTAATTAATACCTACTAAGATTGAGTAGCACTATATTATTAGCGTGAAATGTTGTTTTTTGTTTTTGGAGGTTTAAATGTTATTCTTTGTATGAATCCATAAAAGTCTGGCTCGAATACTCCCATCCGTTAAGTAATTAAAGTGTGACCGTTTTAACTAATTCCATAAAAACTGGTTTCTTGTGCTCAATTCTTGTTTCAGGCATGTCTAGATTGTGGATTTTTCTATATCATAAATCATGGTATAAATGAGGACTTCAAGGATGAAGTTTTTGAGCAGAGCAAGAATTTCTTCGCTCTTACTTTGGAGGAAAAGATGAAAGTCTTGAGAACCGAAAAGCATCGAGGCTATACACCCGTCCTTGATGAAGTCCTAGATCCTGAGAATCAGGTCCATGGTTTGTGTGACCAGCTTTCACTCACTTAATCAAAAAGTGTTGTTTGATTGATGTCAATCTTCTTCTAACCTCTTCGGTTTTAGGGGACCACAAAGAGGGCTATTACATTAGGAAGGAAGTTTCCAAAGAAGATCCCCAATGGGATGAACCTTTCAATGGCCCCAACCTTTGGCCTCACCCTGGTTAGTTTTTGTAGTATTAGTGGACTTTTTGTTTTGTTGATGCTAAAAAGAAAAAGAAAAAAAAAAGAAATTCATTTTTGTCAACCGACACTCTGAAAATAACTAAATATCCGTCGACAAAAAAAAAAAACTAAATATCCAACTATATAAAAAAAATTGTCAAACATGTTGAGAATCCAGTCCATGATTAATCTTGTAATAACATATATGTTATTGTTTCTAGGGATAATTACTAGAATGATTTTTACAAAATATCAAAACCTAACAAATGTCATAAATGACATATAAGCCTTAGTAAAAAGTTTTTATTACGAAAATGCCATTCTAATTAAAAAAAACAAAAATAAAAATAAAAAATTTGTTTTATCAGAGGCTGCGGAAGCATCAGAGATACGCTCGGACGGAGATGTGCTGCCGGATTTAGCTAAAATGGATAAAAAATCGAAAATTAAAAAAAAACTTGAATTTTTTTTTATTTTTGGTTAGAAAAAGGATATATGATGTTATTATATCTACTAGTTTTAGGCTAAATCCCGTTGAAAACAAGTTAAAATACAATAAAAATTAGCTAAAAAGTGATTGACCGCCATTGTTAGGGTTTGACAGCTTTTGGGTTGGTGGAGAAGATGAAGGGTAAATTACAACTTTAACATTTTTGAATAGTCTACCACTAATATAAATACGTTTATTACATATTATAAATCTACCACTATTACAAATAAGTCTACTACATATTGTAAATCTACCACTACCACGACTATAAATAAGTCTACCACATATTATAAATCTACCACTACTATAAATAAGTCTACCATCTCTAACTATCAATAAGTGTACCGATCAACAAATATAAATCTACCAAGGAAGGTAATAAGTCTACTATATAATATAAATCTACCGCCACTATAAATAAGTCTACCATCGCTAACAATCAATAAGTCTACCGATCAACAAAAATAAATCTACCAAGGAAAGTAATAAATCTACTACATAATATAAATCTACCGCCACTATAAATAAGTCTACCATCACGATAATCAATAAGTCTACCGATCACAAAATTAAGTCTACCAAACCCGAATTTAAATCTACCATGAAGGCATTTAAATCTACCACTAGTAATTAATCTACCATCACATAGAAATAAATCTACCACTCAACAATAAGTCTACCGAGATAAATCTACCGTTCAACAAATAAGTCTACCATTCAAAAAAAAATCTACCATTGATGGCAATAACTCTACCACTCCAAAACATCTTTACCACTGCCTAAAAATAAGTCTACCGAGATAAATCTACCATTCAACAATAAGTCTACCATTCAAAAACAAATCTACCGATCACTAAATAAATCTACCAACCACTAAATAAATCTACCATCACGTGACCGGTAAATTTATTCGTATTTGGCGGAAAACTCATTAATGGCAGTTTCGTAAATACGTTTTTTGTTATCAAAGAAAATAAGGGCAAAACAGATTTTAAAATTTTTTAAGATTATTTGAATAATTATGAAAAATTATAACTAAAACTGTCAAAAATCATTTATTAAGACTATTTTAGTAAATCTCTCTTGTTTCCATGTAAAGTCAACGGATGTTATGTTACCCGTGACTTACTACGAAAGGGTGTGTGTGAGAGACGTAACTTATTGGATAAGTTACAGCTGTTACCAACGGTTATGTAATCATCTATATAAGTGTACATATTGTAGTAATGTAAAATTGTCGAGAATAAAGAAGAGTTTTCCAGATTTTATTTTATTCTTTATTTCTCTTCCAACATGGTATCAGAGCTTTAATGATCTGATGGCCAAATCAAACACAAAGAAAATAGAGATCACGACAACAAGGTTGCAACAAATGATTCTCATGTTCGATGAAGAGAATTTTTGGTGTATTAAGATGAAGACCATCTTAAAGACAAGAGAATTGTGGGCTATGGTGGAAAACGGTGTTCCGATCCAACCGACACAAATGAAGTAGACACTTGAAGATTTACCATCCAAGGATTTGATGGGGATGCAACATTTGCAAAGGGTCGTCATGGATCATGTATGTCCTTGTATAGCATCAGCAATCACATCAAAGTGTGTTTGGGATGCATTCAAGTCGGAATTGCAAGGATTTTCAGAAGTACGTTTGATAAAACGTACAAACCAAAGTTTTCACAAAAAGTTAATTGATTTTGGAAATCAATTAAGATTCAAGGCTAAGAGAAAGATGAAGGCGACAATCAACGGTGAGAAACCGGAGAAAAAAGAAATGGTGGTGACAAGACAGAGCACCATCAACCTTCACAAACACGTTCACAAGCCATACCTTAAAGAAGAGCGCTCCAAAAGCGATGAAGAAAATAGGCAATTTTCTCAAATGGCAATGGAGAATAAGGATGTGGAGATGGAGTTGTGGAAGGAGAAATCTGGAGTTTTTATACAGCAACGCCTTGGTCGTATAACAAGGATGCAGAGAAGGCATCACTCGATGAAGTTGAGAACACAAATAGTTCTTAAAGTAAATCAAGACAAAGGAATCCGAGGCTGGTGATCAACGGAAGACACCAAGCAAGGAAAGAGGCTGCTTATCTAAAAGGAAATAGGGAGCAGAAGCCGGTTACACAGATAATCGAAGAAGAGGTGGAGAAGATTCATGCACAAAACGGGAACCGGTTATAGTGATAACCGAAGAAGACGTGGAGAAGATTCACGCATGAGATGTCAAGGAGTCGTGAGGAAAGCTCAAGAGACTTAAAGGAGTCATGGAGAAGGCTCACGGGTAAGAGAAACCCAAAGAGTTCCAATGTCTAAAGAAGAAAGAATTGCGCAAGAAGCTGTCAATTGCAAAAAAGTGTTTGGTGAATCGAAAGTCATCAAAGAAAACACAAAGGCTAAGAAGAAGATGTCAAAAGTCGTGACATTTGCGAGATGAAGAAGGAGAGGATACTTCACAAACGGTGAAGTGTGAAGATTCGTGCAAGTAAATGAAGTTTGTTTCAATATGTTGAATGAACTACAATCACATGATGAGGCGTTTGAGATCAAAGCATGAGTGATGCAGCCTTGTACGTGAAGAAGAAAGACGAAGACGTTATGATCGTGAGCTAGTGCGTGGACCACATTATAATCACCGGCAACAATTATCAATTCATTTACAAGTTCAAGGAAGATCGATCAAGAGGGAGACAGAGAAGGGAAGCTTACAAATGAATTATGCCATCGTCATGAAAGGGATTTGAACAGAGAAGTGGCAAATCACCAAAGGAAAAGAAAGAGCGATGGAAATGAAATTGGGGATTTAATCAAAGGACTCAAGAGGGAGTGTTGAGAATCGAGTCCATGATTAATCTTGTAATAACATAATGTTATTGTTTCTATGTAAAGTCAACGGATGTTATGTTACCCGTGACTTACTACGAAAGGGTGTGTGTAAGAAACGTAACTTATTGGATAAGTTATAACTGTTACCAACGGTTATGTAAGTGTACATATTATAGTCATGTAAAATTGTCGAGAATAAAGAAAAGTTTTCCAAATTTTATTTTATTCTTTTATTCTCTTCCAACAAAACAGACACTAATATCAAGTGCACCTAAAGATTGTTAGTGACATACTACTACTTATGCGATTTCAAATATTTTAGTTTCATAGAATTTGAAACAAAACTGATTGGGAATAAATTGATTGGTCATGTTTTTATCAGCTTCTAAAACATATTATATTTGAATCCATCTCCCTCATTCGATGGCAGTCTCACGATCTCTCATTTCTCGCAAACAATCTCTCTCACTTTAGTTTAACGTGTGGAATTCTGAAGGCAAGGTCAAAAATCCCATTACTAAAAGATATTATATTTGAATCAAATCACGCACTACACAAAACTGGTTTTCTGTAGTTGGGATTCCGGTCTGGAATAGCAAGATGACTAGTTTGATGGCAATCTTGCGTAGTTGAAGGGGAGGGATGAGATTGATTGGCAAAGCTTTGACTTATGCTGATTACTTGCTTCCAAACTAAGAGTTATCAGCTTTCAAGATGCTATCATTACTTGGAAGATTTATAGAGGCTAGAGCAGAGATGACCATATTAAGGTGGACTTAATCAAACATTATTCAATCATGGATTTTAATATAATTTTAAATCCAAACACAGTACACGTTTGGAGTGGAATGGACAAATAAAGTGATGTTATGTGTGTATTTTTTTTTTTTTAAATATTGGAAGTGTGGGACAAATACTTGGAACAGACTTAAAGTGAATAAGGTGTGGTTTGGGAGGAATGTAGATGAGTTCTAAACAATTCTAGTTAGAAAAAATCTGAAATTTTTTATTCAAATGAATTTTTCAATTTTCAATTGTTATCTTTAATTGTTAAAAAATTGGGGATTTTAAAGTGTTGAAAATAATTATTTAAGTTTGATAACCGCACTTTAATTAAAGTAAGGATATCAAATAAATTCAAATGAAACAATATTATATATATATATGAAGTTAGTATTTCTCTATTTTCATTCATCCACATCATCATCCACATGATATTATTTAATTAGTTTTACTTGTATAATAAATTAATTATTTAATAAGTAGTTTCATATAAAATATGGAATTTTTAAAATTAAGGTCAATATATATATATATATATGCTATTAATAGTCAATGTTGGAAAATCTTTTTCAAAATATTATTTCCAAAATTATATATCTTTATTATTAAAGAATACATATAAATAAATTTACATACGATGAAAATAAAAAAAAATAATAATAAGTAATCATAATAGACAAGAAAAAAATCATTTGTCAAAGATGAAAAAACATCAGATGAATATAAAGAAGCCAAAAAATAATAAATAATCATGCTATTGAAAGAGATTGAATTTTTTGATAATTTTAATCCTCAAAATGTTCATTGGTTATTAGATAATATGATTTATTTAGTACAAAATATATATAGATAAAAAAGTTTCATACAAACATATTTATTTTCAAATAGTAACCAATTTGATATAATAGTAAAACAAAAATATGAAAATGATCATCTAGATTTTTAAAAACAGATTAAAAGTAATACTAATTCAAATACAATATGAAAACTAATGATTTGAAAATATATATTTAAGAAATTGAACAATAAAATAATGAAAGAATGAAAGTAAGCAAATAAATGTTATGGTTCTCAATCATAGATTTTGCATCAGTTTCCTCAATTTTGTTATATTTATTTTTACGGATGATCTATTTTTTTATTGATTGGTTTTTTTTCTCTATAAATTATAAAATATTAAATTATAAACCCGCATATATACAGGTCTTTAAACTAGTTCTTGTATAACATTGTATCTTTAACTTTTAAATTTTATTTTTTTACTGTTGTACCCTAGTCATATCCGTTTTTGTCATTTTATGTTTTGACCCTGTTTTCGTCCTCATATCCGTCTTTGTTCCATATTCAATCGTTGGTTCTAAATTATATATTAAAATCTGGTGTTATTTATTTTTTTATTTTTTGATAAACCGCGGGAATTCTGAACCTTTGGTTCGTAATCTCATTGGTACCCGGAGACAGTATTTGGATAGTCCAATTTAAAGAATCGTTCTCCGTCCCAAAATGAGTTTGAACCCAGAGCACCAAAAAAACCAACTTCTTTGTCCCAAATTTGGTGTTATTGATACTTATATTTGGAAATCATGTTTAGATATATTACTTAAAAACCAATAAAGTTTAAAAATCCTTGTAAATTGAGGGTCTCACGTTTATAATTAGAAACAACACCAAAGTATAATTGAAAGATTTTAGAATTCAAACACATGGATTCTCAAAGTGTAATAAAAATTTTGAAATCTTGAATATTATAAAACATAGAGAATGAACTTTAAGTCAATGATTGAATAACACCTCTATTTTTAGAAAAGATTGTGTATTTAATTTTGACGTAAAAGTTGAATAATGTTTTATAACTTTTTCTTATATTCATTTCCCTGGTATTCTTTTAATAAACTTGAATGTTTCTGGTAGAAGTTTTGCCGGGGTGGCGAGAGACCATGGATAAATATCACCAAGAAGCATTGTAAGTCTCATGTATTGTTATCCTTCTTCCGAATCCGCTATTTTTTTTCATGCATATGTATTGCCATTACATGGCCAAGTTTCAAACAACTATATACTTACGATGAATGGTCAGGAGGGTTTGTACGGCTATTGCCAGGATATTGGCGTTGGCGCTAGACTTAGATGCGGACCCTATAGCAACTTTGCGCTTGCTTCACTATGAAGGTGAACTATTTAACATATTTTCCTTTAGATTTGTATTTGTCACACTCAACAATTGTCTTCTTTCTTTTTATTACGTTCTAGGGAAGTCTGATCCCTCAAAAGGAATATATGCATGTGGAGCACATACTGATTATGGAATGATGACTCTTTTAGCAACCGATGGTGTAATGGGGCTTCAGGTATTTATCATATATAACTGTAGGACCGAAATTGGCACACTACGAGATTGGAGATGAATTGCGATAAAAAATACGTTAAGGGAAGAGATCAGAGACAGAGAGTGGAGTCGAGATACGAAATCTCTTTCCTTAACTCTAAGAATCTCCCGCAGTGCGACGGGTTTTATAGATTCACGAGTCCCAGGATACAACCACTGATAATCGTGTTCGCAAGCACTCGAAACAACGATTCTAACGAACTGATATAAACGATACTCTCGGGAAAGAACTTACGGATGTGAAGAGATTGAGTTTTTGAATGAGTTTTTTCTGTGTCGGAAAATCCCAGGAGGAAGAAGACGATGTTCTTATATAGGCGTGAGGAGAGCGGTTTTAAAACCGTCACGGAGCAGTTAAAACCGCCGAGTAAAACCACCTTAACCGCAAGAGAAACCGCCGAGCGGTTTGTGATGTTTTGGGCCGAACCGTTTTACCAAGCCCATTTACTTGGGCCAAAAAGGAGAGGCTTTTAAAAAGCCCATTTACTTGGTCCAAAAAGAATAGTCTTGATGGACCTTTGGCCCAAGCCCAAGCCCAGGCCCAGGCCCAGGCCCAGGCCCAGGCCCAGGCCCAGGCCCGGCTCGGTTCGGTTCGGTTCGGCGCGCGTGTGGTGTTTCCCTCCTCTCACACTTGGTCCATAGATGTGTTATGTTTTGAACATAGACATATGAGTGACCATATATATACACTATGAAAAACTCTCAAACTTTAGATGTGGGACTTTTTAAGTGTTCAAGAGGCTTTTCTCATTCACATTTTAGAACCCATTTTGACAAAACCACAAGCCCACTCAATGGCCCAATTGATTCAAAATCATGGTTCCAACAATCCCCCACATTAATAGAAATGACTCTAAACAGGTAAAGACTCAAACTTGACTTAACTACTAGACACTACTGACCTAGGCTAGAAACGACTTGACTAGACTAGACCGATAGTCGAGAGTATGCGAAAATGCAGCTATATCTGAGAGGTAGCATTTTTCAGCTTTGAACCAAGCATCTTTGATATCTGTCGGGTTTACTTGGCCAGGAGGTAAACATGATGTTTTGAACCAACCGGAGTTTAATGTAAACCTAGACAACAGAAATCGCATAGCAACATTTTCTCGTAGAGATCAGTTCTCTATTGTGTTCATTTTGGCCTTGAACATGTCCTGGTTATCATGAGTGAACTTGGAGAATATAGCCTAACCTTCATTCTCCTAGAAACGGCCCCATTTCACACTCAGTAGGTGATCTGCTATTAACTTTGTTTTAGATTCCTTCTGTATATCTCAAAGTTAATGAATCATTAAAAGCCACAGCTTAACCTTTTCACATACACAAACAACACTGTTTATTATCCTAGGAAATGGGTATAGACATAGTCTTTACAGTGTGCAGCTCTGAATCAGCTTGATTTCGTAGTCCCTTTTGAACCTAGATCTTGGGATCTCCAGTCACATAGGTGGGGTTTCCATCAAGCGTCATTGTATGTTATAGGCTTTAAACCCATTCCTTTTGATAATTTAACAACTTGATCTCGTGGCAAACTTTTAGTGAACGGATCAGCTAAGTTTTCTGCCGATTTAATATAATCGATCGTGAGTACTCCAGTTGAGATCAGTTGTCTAATGGTCTTGTGTCGCCTTCTAATGTGGCGAGATTTACCATTGTACAATTTATTCAGTGCCCTTGATATCGCTGATTGACTATCACAGTGTACACGTATTGCTGGCACTGGTTTTTCCCACATTGGTATATCTTCCAAGAAATTACGAAGCCACTCAGCTTCTTCTCCGGCTTTGTCCAAAGCTATGAACTCTGACTCCATGGTTGATCTAGCCAGTAAGGTTTGTTTGGAAGACTTCCAGGATACGGCTCCACCGCCAAGCATAAAGATATATCCGCTTGTTGATTTCGAGTTTCTAGAATCCGAAATCCAATTGGCATCACTATAGCCTTCTAGAACAGCCGGTTCTTTACCATAGTGCAATCCATAATTTTTGGTGTATCGAATATAATTCAATACCCTTGTTATGGCTTTCCAATGAGTATGACCTGGATTACTCGTATATCGACTTAGTACATTTACTGAGTGTGCTAAATCGGGTCGAGTACAATTCGTCAAGTACATTAGACTTCCAATGACTCTTGCATACTCTACTTGTGACACTGGTTCACCTGAATTCTTTGTTAGATGCATTTGAGGGTCCATTGGAGTTTTTGCAGTTCCATTGGAATAGGTCTTGAATCGTTCTAGGATTTTTTCAGCATAATGATCTTGGGATAATGTAATTCCTTCAGAAGTTCTGATAATTCTTATTCCGAGAATTACTTCCGCTAATCCCATATCTTTCATGTCAAATTTTCCTTTGAGCATGTTTTTAGTTTTGTTGATGATATCTTTATTGCTTCCAATGATGAGAATATCATCTACACATAAGCATAACAAGATATACTCTGTTGGAGTACTCTTGTAATATATGCATTTATCACATTCATTGATGCGGAAACCATTTGACATCATTACATTATCAAACTTTTCATGCCATTGCTTAGGAGCCTGTTTAAGACCATACAGAGATTTGACAAGTCTACACACTTTGTGTTCTTGTCCTGGGATGATGAACCCTTCTGGTTGTTTCATGTAAATTTCTTCTTCTAAATCACCATTTAGAAAAGCAGTTTTGACATCCATTTGGTGAATTTCAAGATCTCGTAATGCAGCAACGCTTATGAGCATTCTTATGGAGGTTATTCTCGTTACTGGAGAATATGTATCAAAGAAATCCAAGCCTTCTTTTTGCCTAAATCCTTGCACCACAAGTCTAGCTTTGTACTTGTCTATAGCTCCATCATATTTCATTTTTGTTCTAAAAATCCATTTGTTTCCAAGAGCTTTGCACCCTTGTGGCAGATCAGTTATCTCATAAGTATTGTTCTGCATAATGGAATCCATCTCATCGTTAACGGCTTCTTTCCAAGAAGGCGCGTCTGGAGTGGACATGGCTTCCATAAATGTTTTGGGCTCATTTTCTGCTAGAAAAACTACCAAGAAGTCTGGGCCAAAAGATTTTTCTTTACGAGCTCTTTTACTACGTCTAGGTTCTTTTGCCTCATCAATTTCATCATTTAAAGGAGTGTCTGAGCTACTTGCTTCGTTTCTAGAGATACCTGCATCGCGTTGTGCATGAGTTCGTTTATTACCTCCTCTATTTTTACATGGAAACACATTCTCAAAGAACGAAGCATTTCGTGACTCCATTATAGTGTTTACATGTATGTCTGGTATATCTGATTTAAAAACCAGAAACCGATAGGCAGTACTGTTATGAGCGTATCCGATGAAAATGCAATCTACCGTTTTTGGGCCTATTGTAACCTTCTTTGGAAGTGGGACTGCTACTTTTGCCAAGCACCCCCACACTTTCAAGTATTTATACGAAGGAACATTACCTTTCCAAAGTTCATATGGAGTTTTTCCAGTAACTTTATGCGGTATTTTGTTAAGGATGTAATTTGTGGTAAGCAAAGCTTCCCCCCACATGTTCTGGGCTAACCCAGATTCCTGTAACATGGCATTCATCATTTCTTTAAGAGTCCGGTTTTTTCGTTCCGCAACTCCATTGGATTCCGGTGAATATGGAGCAGTTGTCTGGTGAATGATTCCGTGTTCACGACAGAATGCATTGAATGGTTCACCATATTCTCCTCCCCTATCACTCCGGATCATTTTAATTGTTTTTCCAAGTTGATTTTCGACTTCCAACTTGTATTCTTTGAATTTCTCCAAAACTTCATCTTTGCTACGTAACAGATATACATAGCAGAATCTTGTACAATCATCAATGAAAGTTACAAAATATTTCTTTCCACCTCTAGTTTGAATAAACTTTAAATCACACAAGTCTGTGTGAATCAATCCTAGAGGTTCGGTTGTTCTTTCAACATGTGGTGATGGAGTTTTAGTGATTTTTTCTTGAACACAAATCTCACATTTATCTTTGCTTATTTTCTGTTTTGGAATCAAGTTCATGTTCATTAATCTACTCATAGATTTGAAGTTAACATGTCCTAAACGTTCGCGCCATAAATTAAAAGACTCCGCAACATAAGCAATAGGATTCTTATTCATCTTGTTCTTCGAGGTTGAAGCCTCGATTAAATCATTGACACCAACGTCAGAGGAGCGAAATACATTTTCAACAGACATTTTAAACAGACCATCACACACAAATCCCTTACCCAGAAACATTCCATTCTTGGTTAACACGAGCTTATCTCCTTCCAGCTTGACAGTGAATCCGTGCTTGCTTAGGAGAGATCCCGAGATCAAATTCTTGCGCATGTCCGGCACGTGGACCACGTTGTTCAGGGTGAGTTCACGTTCAGAGATAAGTTTCAGAACAACTTTTCCGTATCCAGCGATCTTCGAAGTAGCAGAGTTCCCCATGCAGAGCTTCTCATCTCCCTTGTTCTTCTTGTAGGTGGAGAACATTTCCCTATCCATGCATATATGCCTGGTTGCACCGGTATCAAACCACCAAGTCTTTGGGTGGCTTTCAGCAACGTTTGCCTCAGTGACAACCGCACACATGTCAGCATCTGTGATGGTTGAGGTGAGGTTAGCTTCAAACTTAGCATTTTTCTGGGCGGCCTTCTTACTGCGACACTCGAAATACTTGTGTCCCACTTTGCCACAGTAGTTACAGGTTCCTGAAAACCTTGGCTTTGAAGGTTCACCACCAGCCTTCTTCTTGAACTTTTGAGTTTTCTGAGGAGCAACCTTTCCCTTGCCTTTGTCTTGGCGTTCTTTCTGCCACTTTCCTTGCTTAGCATTCTGGTGCTCAGCCAAATTCGCATTGTTTTCACCGGTCTGAACGCTAGCAGCTTGAAGGTTCATGTGGTTTGTGGACTCAATCCGAAGTCGCATAATCAAGTTCTCCATACTGATCCACTTCCTCTTCAGCTTGAGGTAGTTCTTGAAATCTGAGAATCCTGGCGGAAGCTTTTCAATCATGCATGCGACCTGATAGGTTTCGCATAGCCTCATGCCCTCGGCATGAATCTCATGGAGAAGATTATGCACCTCGTCAACTTGTTCCATCAGGGGGCGAGAATCCACCATCTTGTAGTTCTCGAATTTTGCCACAGCATGCTTTTGGGATCCAGCATCTTCTGAATGGTACTTCTTATCTAGAGAGTCCCAGAGTTCTTTCGAAGTTGCAGCGTTACTGAACACGTTGAACAGCTGGTCGATCAGACGGCTCTGGATGTAACCTTTGCACAGAAAATCACCATGGTTCCACGCATCAACACTTGCAAGAGCTCGAGGATCAGTATTATTCGCTGGGAGAATGGGTTTCTCTTCACGAATGTACTTCTCCAGATTGAGCGTGGTAAGATAGAAGTGCATCTTCTTCTGCCACATCTTGAAGTATCTTCCGTCAAACTTATCCGGAAGCAGACCAGCAGAATTCCCAGATGGAATCTGCACTGGTGGAACCGTAACAGTGACAGCCGGTTGAGTCCCAAACAGCACTTGAGCAGTTGGCGTATCAGAAGATTCAACCCCAGCGGTTACGTTAGCCGCAGCATCAACATTCATTGGTTCGTTTTAGTTTTCGGTTTCCATTTCTGATAAACGAAAAGGAAAAAAAACAAAGAAAACAGATATAAGTTAGAAATGATTTAATGTGTAAACAAAAAATCAGAGAAGTTCGGTAATGACTTAGAATCGCAATTCAGAAAGTATTATCTAACTATAGAGATGTTTAAACGTTCGCAAACGGTTAACGAAATGATTCGACCCCACAGAAAGCAATCGGCGAGAACGTTTCTACACGATCGCGATACGAGCTTTCTGTTAAAAACGTTTATATTATCGCAATCAAATCGGAAAGGATTTTCTTAGAGTTAAGATTGTAGGACCGAAATTGGCACACTACGAGATTGGAGATGAATTGCGATAAAAAATACGTTAAGGGAAGAGATCAGAGACAGAGAGTGGAGTCGAGATGCGAAATCTCTTTCCTTAACTCTAAGAATCTCCCGCAGTGCGACGGTTTTTATAGATTCACGAGTCCCAGGATACAACCACTGATAATCGTGTTCGCAAGCACTCGAAACAACGATTCTAACGAACTGATATAAACGATACTCTCGGGAAAGAACTTACGGATGTGAAGAGATTGAGTTTTTGAATGAGTTTTTTCTGTGTTGGAAAATCCCAGGAGGAAGAAGACGATGTTCTTATATAGGCGTGAGGAGAGCGGTTTTAAAACCGTCACGGAGCAGTTAAAACCGCCGAGTAAAACCGCCTTAACCGTCGAGCGGTTTATGGCCTTAACCGCAAGAGAAACCGCCGAGCGGTTTGTGATGTTTTGGGCCGAACCGTTTTACCAAGCCCATTTACTTGGGCCAAAAAGGAGAGGCTTTTAAAAAGCCCATTTACTTGGTCCAAAAAGAATAGTCTTGATGAACCTTTGGTCCAATTGCCCAAGCCCTGGTCCAAGCCCAGGCCCAGGCCCGGCTCGGTTCGGTTCGGCGCGCGTGTGGTGTTTCCCTCCTCTCACACTTGGTCCATAAATGTGTTATGTTTTGAACATAGACATATGAGTGACCATATATATACACTATGAAAAACTCCCAAACTTTAGATGTGGGACTTTTTAAGTGTTCAAGAGGCTTTTCTCATTCACATTTTATAACCCATTTTGACAAAACCACAAGCTCACTCAATGGCCCAATTGATTCAAAATCATGGTTCCAACAATAACTTTAAAAGTTTGTTCTTTACGCGTCAGTTTTGGGAAATGATTTTTTTTTTTAATGGTAGATATGCAGGGATGAGAGCATGAAGCCTCAGAAGTGGGAATATGTACCGTCAATTAAGGGGTATAACGAAAATTATTCGTTTCTAGGATAATTGTAAATGTGATACTAACTCGTATAACAAAGTTTTGCTTAGTTACATACTTGCATCTTATTGTTTATGTCGTTTATGTCTAAGCAATACACTATAAGAAAACATGTCGATTTTTGACCACTTTTTTTGTGGTCAAAAACTATTTTGACCTTTTTTCGACCAATTTTAGATGATGTTTATTTTCATTGTAAATTGGTCAAAAAATTATGACGAAATATAATAGTGGAAAATTTGTCAAAAAAAATTGACTAATTTTTTACGGATTTATAAATTTGTCAAGAAATGGTTGAAAATTTGTGACAAAAAAAATTAGTTGATAATTGGTCTAGAAAATAAGTTAATTATTGACCAAGTTTTTACCAGTATAAAGGTCAAAAAAAACTATTGACACATTTTTCACCAAAATTTATTAAAAATTTGAGATGGTTGAAATTTGGTCAAACGACCAAGTATTGACCAATTAAAACCACTGTAATTACAATAATAAAAGGTTGTCGATTAAATCAATTATAGTAAATATTAAAAAAATTCATGTTTTTATCTATTAAAAATCATGTTATTAAAATTAAAACGTGACAAAAAAAAAATCAATACATTGTAAATAACAAGTTTGGGCCATTAACAAAATGTTTAGAAGCCCAAGACTTAATTATCAAATCGTGTACTTCATGATCTGTATGTCTTCTTCTTCGTGTGGGTATTGGCAATCATTAAGATAATTAGGTTTATTCTCTGGTTTTTTTCACTAAAGAAAACATAGATGTCTTCTAGTTTTGTTAATCCTCGAGAATGGATGTACAAACACCATAATCCAAACACATGTGAAATTACAAAAGAATTCGGAGAAGGACTTACCGAGTTCATGCGATTTGCCACTAGGGATGGTCGTGATAAGATTGTTTGTCCTTGCACTCAATGCAATAATAGAAAAGATCGAGATGTTAATATAGTGTGGAATCACTTGTTTAGGAACGGGTTTAGACCAAATTATTTTGTATGGTTTTTCCATGGCGAAGATTCATATACCATGCCTAGTAGCAGTGAATTACCGCCGGATATCTCTAAAAAATCTACTATAGAGACGGAAGACTTAGGTAATACTGCTCAGATGGTGACAGATGCATATGGGGAAAATTATTCGTTGTTTATGGATGTTGAAAACCCTGTAGAGGAACCTAATTTAGAAGCAAGGAAAATTTTCGATATGTTAGATGCAGCAAAGAATCCGATATATGAAGGTTGCAGGACAGGTCATTCACCTTTATCAGCTGCAACTAGGATGATGAGCATAAAGACAGATTTTAATTTGAGTGAGGATTGCGTCGACGCAATTGCTGATTTTGTGAAAGAGTATATGCCAGAAGACAATCTCTCTCCAGCTAACTACTACGAGATACAGAAACCGGTAGATGGTATTGGTTTGCCCTTTCAGATGATTGATGTATGCATTGACAATTGCATGATTTATTGGAATGTGATGCAAGTCGGTTGGACTGTCGATTTTGTGGTAAACCAAGATTTTAGGTGACAGGTGGAAGAGTTCGGGTCCCATATAAGCGTATGTGGTATTTGCCATTAACAGCACGTCTTAAAAGATTATATCAATCTAGGCAAACGGCAGGGTCTATGAGATGGCATGTTGAGCATTCAATCGATGGTGAAATTGCACATCCTTCAGATGCAGAAGCATGGAAACATTTTAACTCAATATATCCATAGTTTGCAGGGGAGCACAGGAACGTCTACCTTGATTTATGTACAGATGGGTTTAATCCATTTGGGAAGCATGGTAGGCAATATTCTTTGTGGCCAATCATTGTTACACCTTACAATTTACCGCCAAGTTTGTGCATGAAAGAGAGTTTTTGTTCCTCACCATCCTAGTTCCTGGTCCAGAACACCCGAAGCGATCTCTTGATGTATTTTTGCAGCCTTTGATTTATGAGCTGCAAGAATTGTGGAATCATGGTGTTACAACATTTGATATCTCATGCCAGCAGAATTTTTTGATGAAAGCAGTGCTTATGTGGACGATTAGTGATTTTCCAACGTATGGAATGTTATCCAGATGGATGACGCATGGAAGGTTATCGTGCCCATATTGTCAGGATAACACTGATGCTTTCCAGCTAAAAGGTGGAAGGAAGCCTTGTTGGTTTGATTGTCATCGACGGTTTTTGCCGATGAACCATCCGTATCGTCGGAACAGGATGTCATTTCTCAATAAAAAAGTTATTGAAGTAGCTCCACCTCCTGAGTTAGATGGTTACAATTTGCAAACACAATTGAGCGAGTTTGGTGCAGAGAAGACTGCTCATTGCGGATGAAATGGACATTCTCCTATATATGGTTATGTGTGAACCATAATTGGCATAAACATAGTATTTTTTGGGATTTTCCATATTGGAAGGATCATTTGTTGAGGCATAATCTTGATGTTATGCACATAGAGAAGAACTTCTTTGATAACATCATGAATACTATCTTGAATGTCAAAGGTAAGACAAAAGACAATTTAAAATCTAGGTTAGACTTGCCGAATCTCTGCAAGCGTGAGGAGCTACATGTCATGGAAAATGGAAAAGGTCCGATACCCATTTTCAGATTAGATGCAAATGCAAAAACTGAGTTTTTCCAGTGGATTATCTATTCTGTTAAATTCCCCGACGGGTATGCATCTAATCTACGAAACTGTGTTGACACTCAAAATGGTAAGTTATCTGGAATGAAGAGTCATGATTGTCATGTTTTCATGCAACGCCTCCTTCCGTTCGCTTTCAAAGAGCTTCTACCAACAAACGTGCATGAAGCAGTTGCAGGTGTGTATTAAATTCATTTAACTTCATATTTTTCTCATGATTTAAATTTTAATCTTCGATTTTTTCTAATGTTTTCATCAAAACTTTAGGGATTGGTGCTTTTTTTCGAGACCTATGTTCGAGATCACTTACAAGTGATGGAATTCGGCAGTTGGAACAAAATATACCTCTGCTCATTTGTAATCTGGAAAAGTTGTTTCCACCATCATTTTTTTATGTTAATGGAACATCTTCTAATTCATCTTCCTCGAGAAGCAGCGCTTGGTGGACCTGTCCAATATCGATGGATGTATCCTTTCGAACGATTCATGTTCCATCTCAAGAAGAAAGTGAAAAACTTAAGTAGAGTTGAAGGTTCAATTGTGGCTCAGAAGCATAAATGAAGAGACATCAAACTTTTCAGCATACTACTTTGCACCACAAGTACAAACAAAAGCTAGGAAACCCGGCCGTAACGACGATGGAGGTGAAAAACCTTCTTACCCAATACATGTTCCTAAAATTTTTGCACAAGTTGGAAGGCTTAGTGGAAAAAGAAAAAAGATGTGGTTAACGAAAGAGGAACAAGATCGTATACATTGCTTTATTCTCACGAATTGCGAAGAATTGATGGCATATGAAAGGTATAATTTAATTACAATTTATTAACATATTATATTATAAGATAACTTGAAGCGATTTTATTTTAAATTTTTTAGCATTTTCGATGCACAAGTTAGGAGAGCGTATCCACATTTATCTAATAATAAAATTGGCGAGATAAAACAAAAAAAATATCCATCATGGTTGTCGTTTTATGTGAGATTCCACTTTGAGTAATTAAGTTTTTAAAAATAATACTTTAATATATAAATATATTGTCAAATCTAATTACTAAGTCTTTAAAGAGGTTAAGACATTGTCTACAAAGGGTACAACATTCCCAACATGGTTGACAGAGCTAATCGGAGGGACAATTTCACTTGCTTGGTGTTCGCCGATGTATTGTACCCGAGGATATTCTTTTCAAATTTACCGGGAAGGTAACAAAAGGGCAACAGTCAATTGCGGGATAGTTTCACGAGCGGGTGGTTTAGAATACTATGGTGTTCTTAAAGAAATTTTGGAAGTTGGTTATCCGGGTGTCATTAACTTGAAATGCATTCTTTTCATGTGCGATTGGTATGATCCTACGGTTGGAAGAGGGGTTCGACATGATAAATTCAGTGTAACATCAGTTAATTCCTCACGAAAACTTGGCAAATATGATCCTTTTATACTCGCATCACAGGCTGACCAAGTGTGTTATATAAGTTATCCCCAAACGAAAAGCAAACAAGACCCTTGGATCACAGTCAGTCAGGTAAATCCGAGAGGACGTGTATATGGCGTGCTAGAAAATGATCCATTACAACAAAGCTCAACCGGATTTGTAGGCTTAGTTGACCATTCTCTTGAAGACATATCGCTAGTTGAATCACAAAATCCAGTGGTAGACAATATGTTGGAAGCTTCTGAGGAAGAAGTTGAAGAATTTGAAACTTCTATCGAATCAGCCTCTTCAGACTATTCATCGGATTCTGAATAAATGTGTTATGTAAAATAAACAATTCTTGAATTTGACTTTTTTTTTCTAAGTTATCACTTACGAATGGTTCTCAGGCATCGAACATGTGCTCTATTTTTATTGCAAATGGATTCTCGATGCTCTGTTTTTTTCAGATGGACTCTTTAATTATAGCAATTGTTTTTTCTTAACTTATCATCCCTTAATAACATCGACCAAAAAAAAGTTTTTGCTTAACAATTATTTATTTAATATGATTTCTCTCTCTCTCTCTCACTCTCACTGATCTAATTTTTTTCTCTCTCTCTCACTCTCTCAAATTGATTGTTAGATCAAATCTCGATCGCGTTCAACAAGTTATATTGGTTTTTTTTTTGATTTAGACTCAATTTGGGTGATGATGATCTTGGAGAGATCTGATATTTTTCAAATTAGCTTCTCTTCACATGATTTATATCGACATGGTTGAGGAGAAAAGTGGAGACTTGGTAGCTTGGGCTATCTCGGATTAGGATTTTCGAAGGGGACAAAATGGTAGACAAGCAAGAAGGAAGGTGAGAGGTTAGTTTCTCGTATTTCCTTACTATTTTGTACTTCTTAGATCGTTAATTTCGATGTTGATTTTTACAAATTTGGATTTTTGTGTTACTAATCTTGTGAGGACTTTTGTGGCTCCGGTTGGTCCTCGATCCGGTGATGCGATCTTCGCTAGCATTGATCGTGTGGTAAGTTTCTGATTTCAAAGAATCTCCTTTTTATGGTCCTCTAGAGATTTGTCTTGATTTGTCTTTTTTCGACTCTAATAAATAGAATTTGGAATTGACATGCTTCATTGGTGTGGAATCTGTTAGTGTAATTTTGTAAGGGTTTTGTAAATTGTTTAATGAAAAATATTAAGATTGGTCAACTTTTGATCGATACACTTTGCCGCTTTTTGATCCAGAAAATTAACACTTTGCCTCTTTTTGACCCAAAAAATTAACACTTTGCCGCTTTTTGAAACAAAAAAAATATATGTACTTTGCTACTTATATAGGCTTAACCCTAGATCTGTAAGTTTCATTTAGAGAACAAAACTCACATCTTCTCCTAACTGCGGCTTCGTCTCAGACTTAGCTCCACTTGCCCCTGCGTCTTCTGTCGTCATTCTCCTTGTATGTGCGCCCTCTGTCATTGACGGTAACTCTGTACACCTCTATGCTTTGTTTTGTTTTGGTTTGGTTGCTTTAGCTTTCCTTTGTCACAAGTATTTATAGTCTTAGATTTGAGGTTATGTAATAGTCTCAGATTTGATGTTGGGGTTTGTTAATAGTCTTAGATTTAGGGTTTTGTAATAGTCTTAGATTTGATGTTAGGTTTTTGTAATAGTCTTAGATTTGGGGTTGTGTAATAGCCTAGTAAAACGTGTTCTATCAAACATCTTCTTGTGCTAACTGTGTGTTTTGATTTAATATATCAATAAGATTTTTGTGCTAATGTGTTCCTGTGCTAACTATCATAGTTTACAATTAAAAAAAAAAAAACTTAAGACTATCTGAAACAAAAGCACTTCTATGCTTTGTTTTGTACTCGTACAAAGAACATAGTACGAGATATTTACCAAGTCTGTGATCTATGCTCAAGCCAGAAAATCATTAACATATCTATGCTTTGTTTTGTTTTGTTTTGGTTGCTTTAGCTTTCCTTTGTCATAAGTATTTACTAATTTTGTATGGAAACGTGATATTTTGATTTTATATATATGCAGATGCAGCGTAATAATTTTTCTAACGACCACGAATGGGCCCAATTCCAATACTGAAAATCTCATGTTCAAAATTCACAGTCGAGTCCATGGTCGTCCAATGCAACACCACCTCCAGAAACGACCAACGTTCTAGATACACAAGCAGCAGGAGTAGGAGCATTTTCGCAAGTGACGATCAATGATTTGTTGTTGAGTGAGGGGAGAACAAGCCTGACAGAGCTCAATCCTAAGCGCACTGGCGATACAACATGGTATGTGACAAACGCCTTAATATTCTATTTTTGACCAATTATTTGGTCAAAAAAATTCTAACCATTACTTTTGATCAGAAATTACTGATCATTATTTTTGGTCACAAACTAGTAGACTTTTCGACCAAATGTTTGGTCAAAATATTTTTGATTATTACCTATGGTCATAAATTTGTTGACCATTTTTTTGGTCAGAAAATTTTATCCAAATTCAGACCAACTTTAATGATCAGAATTGGTTGACCATTTTTGATGAACTAGTGATTTTCAACCATCGATTCGTGACGAACTTGATTTGATCAATTTTGTGGTTAAAAATGAGATGTTTTCTTGTAGTGATAAGACATAAACTGATGGAGCGTGTTTTGTTTGTTTCGTCAACAGAGCATTTATGGTGAATCTTGGTGATATGATGGAGCGTTGGAGCAATGGTCTTTTCAAGTAATGTTTTGTTTTCCTTCGTTTGAACTTACTTTTCCTAAGGCTTCTTATATCATTTGAATTGTGTTCTGCAAGTAGAGTTTTTTAGTTGGCATTTTTCTCAAATACCCTTTTTTAACAATACAGATCCATGTTGCATCGAGTTCTCGGAAATGGTCGAGAACGATTTTCCGTAAGTTTGTACTATTTCCCACTTGCGTACCTCTATCTTTGTAAAAAGTTGACATTTGCATCCATTTTGTTTTCTCATTCCAGATTGCATTCTTCGTGGAACCAAATCATGACTGTATGGTGGAGTGTCTTCCTACATACAAGTCTGAAAGCAACCTTCCCAAGTTAGTATTTAGCCTTGTTACATTGAGACCTAAGACCAGTAACAGTGTCTTATAGATGTTTATGGAATTGTGTGTTTAATGAATAGATATCCAGTGATCAAATATTCAACGCACCTCAGTCAACGTTACAAGAAAACACATGCGGATTTGAGCATCTACGATAAACAGACCTAAGTGAAGATGATTAGGGTCCACAACCTCGAAAAAGCACTTGCAAGGCTAAAGATGGTTTGCTTTTCTAGTTGTGTTTACTGTCTTTCCTCCTTATAACAATTCCTCTTGTATTTGGCTTGGTGAATTTCTTGGATTAATAAAGATCATCAGTTAAGAGATAAATGATGGTTTCGCTTTCTAAGGGTCGAAAAGATTTTCTTAAAGACTATGGCTCTTAATGGTAACTTTATTCCATTGTGTTATGTACAATTTCTTGTGTAATCAATCAGTGAAATAATAAATTGATAGTGTTATGAGTTATGAGATGTGGTACCACTACTTTCTCTTGTATTATTATATCTTGTTATTTGTATTGCTTCTAATTGTACTAGGATCTTGTACCGCTATTTCATATCATCTGAAAATTTGTATCGCCTATCAGATTCTTATATATCTTAGATTAGGAAAGAATGTAGTAGTATTCTCCATTTTATGCATATATACTAAAAATTATTGTTCGGCGTTGTGTGCGAGAATAATAAACTCACGAGAGAAGAAATTTAACGGTTTTATTTTGTTATATGGAATACTTATAAAGCCTGCAAGTACGCATAAGTCGCCAAAGGAACAAACCCATTCGGAACCAACAGCCCCACACAAGAGAGACAAGACAAGATATAAAAGCCGGCAGACGAAGTCCTCAAAGAAAAATGAGGAAAAAAAAACTGAAACCCTAAATAACAGGGGAACTATATTCTAAAACAAAGAGGAAGGAGAGGGACGGATAAAGGATAAGGACCCTCAATACTATATCTGAACAACTGAACCGAGACACCCCCACGACTTTCCCGAGAAAATGAAGACGGAGAAGCTCTAACAAATTGCATAAGCTTCCATCAGGACCAAAACACAAAGGCACATCTGGTTGACTGAACTACCTGATGTCGGATCCAAAACAAACTCAACCAGAAACATCACGTCATCACACACAGAGAACAAGTGTAGAACTAAGAGGGAACATAGCTAAGAAACCACACCCAGACGCCCTCTTCAAGGACACAAGTGATTTCGAACTAAACTAGTTTCAAGGTAGAGAAACCTGACCCGCCAAAGAAGATCTACAACTCTTATACGCGGACACTCGCAAACCAACATCAACCATCTACAGAATAAAAACTGGCCACCTCTTCATAGAAGAAAAACTAAAGATGAAACCCATTGCTTCGTTTTAAAACCAACCTCCAAAACCTCAAAAGCCTTTAGGAAAAGTTAGCAAAAGTCTATGCAACGCCTTACC
The DNA here is from genome assembly GCA_964056655.1 of Arabis hirsuta. Lineage (NCBI taxonomy): Eukaryota > Viridiplantae > Streptophyta > Magnoliopsida > Brassicales > Brassicaceae > Arabis > Arabis hirsuta. The sequence continues at coordinate 20,786,903 of OZ053308.1, forward strand.
ATCCAAATCAAGAACCCAACCAAAGTAAAGCCTAATCCAGTTCTAAACAAAGAAACTGGCAAAGAATACAAGATGCATAAATATCAAGGAGATAAACCTAAATATAATGAAGAAGGACCCAAGCTCCAAAAGGACACAAAGCGATCCAAGCTCACAAAATTATGGCAAAACATAACCAAACTAAAACTTAAAGGAAGACCCAAGAATTTCAAAAGATTCAAATAACCATCAGAACATATCATACAACAAAGACAGTAGCCACGACTAACAAACTGAAGGCAACAGGGGAGAATAAACTGCTGGAAGGTAGCTACAAGCCTTGTCATCTTAGATGATTGCAATAACATCACCGTCGCTTAGCAGAGCCGGCATCTCAGCCTTTTCGGTGAGCCTCAACAACCAAATCTCTAGATCCGAGCTTCTACACTGACTAAAGTCAATGACAATCCGAAACAAAACCGAGCAGAAACAGAGACACTCAATGGACCGGCATCAGCGCTTACATTGCCGCACGCCGATCGGAGCTGCAATCACCGGAAAAGTGATCGTGAAAAGTTGGAGGAGACTTGTTCTCAAAGAAACAAGGAGAAGGCTAAAATGTTTAGAGAAAATAGTATTACTTTTAGAAGACTTAAGCGAGAAGTACCTCCCTGGATTAGAATATCGAGTTAGGCATCCTAGAAAACCCGGGTCTGATTTGGATCCATCGGCTTCGACTTTTATGATGCCAGGGGAATATATTTGTACGATATATGTGTGGAAGAAACAGATCGAAAAGAATGGTTTTACCCTTGTGATGAGTGTAGTGGAGCTAGTCACTTTACATGTTAATTGTGTACTTGGAGACTTCTCACGTCTCATGCCGGGAGGCATGGCTTCGGACTTCATATGCATATTTGAAGTGGTTCATAACATGCATATGACTTGGCTGTTTTGGTATACAAGTCAAACTTGGTGCAGGGCAACCTTTATTCTAAAGATTCATCATGCCTACAAGGATATGGTTTTCTTAATAAATTTACGAACATTGGAAGTATTTTATAGTTTTTGGATTTAGGGTATATTGGGTTTAATTATAAAGGTTTAAAGTTTAATTTACTTTTATGGTATTTTTGGACAACCAAAATTTTTAGTAATAATTTTTAATATAAAATTTTTTATGCTATTTTTGGAAATAAATTTTTTTAAAGTGTGGTATTTTGGAGATTCGTGAGCTATATTCACGAATCTAATCAGGAAAATCAGAATATGCGTTATATTCAATCATTCTTCTAGTAATGCTATTTAGAAAGTGAACGGAGAACTTGTATTCAAAACAAGACAAATAAAGCTCGGGGAATTGATTACAAACATAAACTGGTAAAAGTGTTACAATGATACAAGTTGACGTGTATGTATGCATATTTGCTTTTTCTCTTCTGAGGACTGGATTGCTCCGTCCACATAGAGATTTCACCATAAAGTTAAAACAGGTCGGAGAAGGAGGCCATCTTCTGCTTCCGCCGTCTACAGTGAAGCTTACCTCGAAGGAGGACCGAGTAGCAGAAAACAAAAAGTGAGAATAATAAACATACGTACGTGGGAGAAATACCAGAGAAACAAAACAAACAACAATGGTTTAAGTAGTATCAGCAGATTCTGTGGCGGATGCTGAATGTGTTGGTTCAGCTTCTTCTTCCGGTTGTGCCTGAGCTGTCTCCTTTTGCTGTTCAGCTAGACGGCTGATGCGTTCAAGCAACTGGGCTGCTTTTCTTTTCCCTCTATCTGTCCCATTTCCAGCTAAATCTATCAATGGACCCATAAGGCCGAGTTTCTGCGCTTCGACCAGGTGTTGCGGGTCTCCAGAACAGAGGTGGACTAGAACCGCAGCTGCGTTCTCTCTGTTTCTAGGCGAACCAGTTCTGATAAACTCCACTAGACTCGGGACTGCATCAGAGGATCCTATGATCGCTTTTCCTTCGGGATGGCTAGATAGAATCGCCAGAATCGCAAGCGCCTCATCGACCATTCCGCTTCCGGGCTCTGTCAAGAGTCTAGTCAATGTGGGAATCACTCCTGCGCGTATTGCTTTTCCTTTGTTTCCTTGGTATATGCAGAGGTTGAAAAGTGCAGTAGCAGCATCTTTCTTGCCTCTTTGTGTACCTTCATTAAGCAGTACGACGAGTGGTGGGATCGCTCCTAAGGCACCAATAGTCACTTTGTTTTCATCAATCACCGATAAACTGAAAAGTGTAGCTGCTGCATTCTCTCTAGCCTCCATGCTTCCTTTCTTGAGCACTTGAACTATACCAGGAATAGCTCCAGCCGAAACAATGGCTCCTTTGTTGTTCTCACATATGGAGAGGTTTAGAAGAGCTGTTACCGAATGTTCTTGGATACGAGAATCAGGAGTTGAGAGGAGGCCTACAAGAAGAGGTATGGCTCCAGCTTCGGCTATGGCCACACGGTTGTCTGCATTTCGTTTTGCAAGGAGGCGGATTTCCCCAGCTGCAGATCGTTGGTCCTCTGGGTTTCCATAAGCAAGTCTCCACATAAGATCTTCGATCTTGTTCGCTTCTGCTGGGGACGAAAAGGACGATACTTTCCTGGGTCTTAAACTGCTCGGAGGCTTTGGTGGCTCGATATCGTTGGCCTCGCACCACTGAGCTATGAGACTACGGAGAACATAGTTTGGTGTGAGAGTTGTGCTTGTAAGAGCCTGCTGTGTTTTTGGACATGTCGAGTGTCCAGCTTCTAGCCACTTCTCAATGCAGGTGCGTTCGTAGGTCTATACACAGAGGAGAACATGCTTCTATAATTAAATCTGAAGATATTACAACACAGATTAAATTTGAAGAAGCTGGAGACGAAGGGAACTTTACCTGCCCTGTTGAAACAATAACTGGATCTCTCATCATTTCCAGGGATATTGGACAGCGAAAATCATCGGGAATCACGGGGATTTTCTGACTCGCTGCCGTGGAAGTTTGTCCACTGCTTCTTGAGTTATCCCCTACTTTCTGGTCCTCGTTGTTGTCATTCTCCGTCTGCACAAAATCTTTAATCAGCTTCAGTATCATTGCCATCTCTTCAATGTTTTCACCGGCATCTCCACCAATCGAAGAAACCATTTCATGCAGCGCCACTGATTCTTGAGCTAGGTCAGGAATCTCCATCAGCTGTAACTTTTTCGCCACCCGCTGCAGGGCAGGCTGATAAGCATCTACATCACTGCTTTTGTTGCACAACGACTGAAGATCTTCATATAGTTCATCGTCTGATACATCTACTCTACCTTTGGCTCGCCGAAACTGGCTGAGAACCAGCTCAACCTGCAACAACAAAATGCAATGAAACATTGGCATATATCCGGAACTTTTTAACCCGGTGAAGTTCTTATCCTTTACTCATTACAGTTGGGCTAGATACACATCCAAACAAGTCCAAAGATATCCATATGTTAATGGGCAATAGTTTCTGATTGATTCGAAAGATGTAGCCATTTATGTTAGACAAGTGAGACATATATTGATCCAACCTCATCTGTGTCCTATATGAATAAACTGATTTCAAGAACTCATGATCGATCAACTGATATTCAAGTTTTACGTCAAATAAGTATCCTCTTCAGTGATCAGATACCGGCCTCCACGCCTCGGGTCTGAGAATTTATTTACCTGTTCTCTAACTTCATCCGATATGTCCAGATCCTCATACGGAATCTTGCTCAAAGATTGTTCTAACTTAACTGACACCTCCAGCAATTTACTTGTCACTTGTTCCCTCTCCATCACCTACAAACAGAATTAGAAGGTCTCTCATGTCAATCGAATCAAAATACACCAACTACTGATAGAAACTAAGTCACAGAGTAGCTAAAACACCAAATCTAATTCGAGAGATGCATTGATATGACTCATACTAACCATACCAGAACTAGCACGTGGTGTTTCATTCAATGAAAAGAGCAATTCGTCAAACTTCCATTAATCAGCCAAGAAAATTTTCTTCAGTGAGACCATACAGATCTAATCAAAGTAAATGCCAATAAATCGAAAAAAAACAAAAAAAAAAACGAGAGAGAAAATAGAGACGCACCATGTAAATCTTGCTCCCTTCGCTGCAGAATTTGAGATAATCCTTCGCCGAGGACATGGCTTCCTTCAAGGAGAGTAACGTCCCCATCGTAACTTCATTGATCGGCTCGTTGCTCTCTCTGATTTCCTCGAACATCGGAACAAGTAGCTTTAACCTCCTCGCTAGATTACTGCAGAGCTTCTTCACCGTTATACGGTAATCGGAAACCGACGCAATCTCGTTCACTACATCAATTAAGCTCTGAGCAGCAGTACCTTTGTCCTCTTCCATAGTTTCCGATTTACGGATCCGATCCAGTATGTACAGATTGAAGTTTCTCCGAAGAAGGTGGAAATCTTTCCAGTTTTGGACTCCAGTGCCAAGATTCAGCTGGAAACAAAGAATGGAACCATTTGCAGAAGTGCGAAAGAGATTTTCTGAGAAAGAGAGAGATGGTGAGAAGCGAGGACTTTTCAAAACGGCGTGGCTAAGTGACGGCTTATGTCAAGTTGTTCGCTTCTATCGGCTTAACCTCTAAACCGGGGAGTAAAGGTCAAAAAACTCCACGACGAAGCCAGTTGTTTCAGAACGGGACCGGTTAAGATTTTATTTTATTTTAACCGGTTTAGCTAATATGATCGGATCAAATTTATTATATTATTTGAAAACATATACTAAATGTTACTACTTTTTAATTAAAATTTTGATTAATTCTTTTTTGTAAAATACGTAAAATATTCACGGTGATTTCAAGTCGAACGAAGTGATTTACGATGTGTTTAGCAGGGCTGGATATGGGTTGGATATCAGAAAAATATGATATTTGTAACTTGCTTTGTTTTTGTTCGAACATTAATTTTGCTTTTTATTTAAAAAAATTTAGTAAACAAAAAAACTTACTATATTGTTTAAAATTAATTGTGTAAGTTGAATTCTACACTAAAAATTTATATGTGAATTCGAAGAAAAAAAATTTAGAGTAAAAAAATATAGCAAAATAAACTTAAATTAATTATGAATTGAATATACAGAACGATCTATATCTTTAAAAAAACTAATTGTAGTGCTAAATGTTTTGATATGGGAAAAAATGTCCAATTCCATAAAAATCTCTTATATTTATACTATGCAGCTCCGTTGTCCAGCTTCGCGTATCTTGGGCCAACCCTGCTTGCAGCCTTTACTCGTGCTAGTGCCATCACAAATATGGGAGGACATATATACGGACTTTGTGGAGGGTCTTCCATGTTCTGAGGGCTTCAACGCAGTGTTAGTGGTGGTGGACAAGCTCTCGAAGTACGTTCATTTCATTAGACTCAAGCATCTTTCTGCAGTTCTTGAAGAGATCATCAAGTTACATGGATTTCGAAGAAGCATCATCTTGAATAAGGACAAGGTTGTTACAAGTTCTTCTAGAAAGAATTGTTCATGCTGTCGGAAACAACTCTTTGCCTCAGTACTGCTTACCATCCATAAACCAACATGCAAACTGAGGTAACTAGTAGAGGATTGGAAACATATTGCGTTGTTTCTCTATTGACCTGCCCCGAAAGTAGGCACGTTTTTTACCCTGGGAAGAACTGAGCTACAGTTTTGCATATCACTCCATACACATGTCTTCTTTCAAAGTAGTTTACGCAGAGACCCACCAACATTGTTGAAGAATGAGAGAGGTTCCACGGTAAACGCATATTTACAATTGCGATTGATTGAATGCCATTCAATAAATTCTTCGAGAACAACTTCACAAAGCGTAACAGACTATAAAACTCAAGGTTGATGGACACGGGATAGAAGTCGAATTTGTTGTTGGGGATTTGGTTTACATGAAGATAAGGCCTTACCGCACTGCTTCTTGCCTTGCCGAGCCAATAAAAAGCTCTCAGCCATATTCTATGGACCATTTGCAGTGGATGCAAGAGTCGGAGCAATGGCCTACAAACTCACCGTACCATCTAGTACTAAGATCCACCCTATGTTTCATGTATCTTAGTTAAAGAAGGCTATAGGAGAAGAAGTAGTGACAGTAACTCTGCCCACACAGTTATTAGAAGGTGTGTTGGAGACTGAATCGAAGTCAAATTTGGGACGTAGGAAACATCCCGTTTCAGAACAAGATGACATACTCATCAAGTGGAATGACTTACCATAGCATGAGTGTTCGCGAGAATGGGACAGCACCATAAATGACAGTTTCCATAGTTCAACCTTGAGGATAAGGTTGATTTCTAAAGGGGAAGTGATGATACGTATGCAGCCCAACACCCACCCATCTTATACCAATATCGGAGAAGGGAGAATGCTAAGAGAACTTGAGCAGAGCCCAACTCACCCAAAACTTTGGAGTAGAGGTTACGTTGCACCGAAGGAGTGTGTTGATCTTGGGTTAGCAATGAATAAATTACAGTTAAGATAATAAGTGTCCTTATCTTGTGCACATGCCTTCAACGGATCACGTGGGACGAGACATGAAAGGAGAACTTGAGCGTGGGAAAGAGAGTCTCCCATATAAAATCGCTCAATTTTGAAATCGTTTTCTTTGATCAATCCAATATCCTTTTGCTTAGCTTTTAGTTAGATTTTATTCTTTTTGTAAGTGGAAGTTTGATTTAGAAAACTTGAAGTACAAATAAAAGGAAATACTAGCTAGTCAAAACCAAAAATGAATGACTATAAAAACAATATATAACTAATCTCAAGTGATTTTGTGGAGTTTGTTTATGTGTCAATTCCACATTCATTCTCACCAAATAAATATGACATGACATCTTAATATTACGACATGGCAAAATTATGGCTCAATTCTTAAATCTTCTATTTAGTCCATTCAAAATCTTAAAAATCTAATAGCCCATAGTCTAATCAAATGATAAAGTCAGTTAAATGATTAAACCAATTCTATTAACCTAAAACCACGCCTCCATTATATATTTAAATTGTATTAACCTAAAAGCACGCCTCCATTATATATATTAGAATGTTTAGGATGCTTCTCATTCGGTTTTTATCAGCAAATTATGTTTTTTTTTGTTAATGGTTTTCTTCTATTGTGATCTAAATAATTCTAAAAAACATATATGGAGCATTCCGGTGAAAGTAAAATTATTGGGGATCTAAATAATTCTAAAAAAATATACATGGAGCATTCCCGTAAAAGTAGAATTATTGGGGATCTAAATAATTCTAAAAAATATACATGCAAATATTTTGAACACAAGACAATTCAAAAATAACAAATTAATTTAAGATAAATTTTATATAACTTTTTATATATTTACATTATATAAATAAAAAATATTTTTCCTTAACAAAATATGAAAAAGTGTAAGACACGTTAACCATGAAAAAAAATAAAACAACAAAAGTTTGAAAAAATAAAAAATCATTTTTATATATTTATATCATATATAATTATATCTTTCTAACTATCTCATATAAATAAAAAAAAATTTAGGAAATATGAAAAAGTGTAAGACACGTTAACCATAATGAAATAGAAAACAACAAACGTTTAAAAAAAAACAAAAAACAAAATTGAGTTCTTGATTTATATTGTAAGAACAAGTTTTTAATTATTTTTTGTTTACAAAAAGTTGCTTATATTAATATTTAATATGTCTGATGTTGAATTCAGTTTTTATTCAAAATACAATGTGAAGAATTTTTTTTTTAAAGACTATCAAATAGGGTGTTCAATTTTTCATAATAGATTTTGCATTCCAATGTATTAAATTATTATACATTGGATTTGACACGTTTACGTACATAAAATAATAAAATGGTAAAACTAAACTTTCAAAAATTTATATTATTAACAAAAACGTGTCAACAACAATGTATGTAAGAAAAATTAAAACTAATACATATTTTCAAGTTTTTAAAGTTTAAAACTAAAAATAAAATTTATAAATAAATTACCCGCGTATACGCGGAGAAGTTACCTAGTGAACTATAAATTATGTAACAGATTACATATTAAAAAATCCACAATTATTAAAATAATTTTCCAGAATAGAAATTTAATCAAATTAAAGAATTAAAAATGGACTGTTTTATGATTTTTTATCCCATAATTCTATGGCTAGTACCCCAAATTTCCCAGCTGAAGTAACTGCAGTACTTAATAGATGGTGTTGTTTTGTAGATAGCTCCTGGACAACAATAAATCAGAGAGCAGGATTTGGTTGGGTACTTCTGAGTTCTGAATACAGAGGGCAAAAGGATTATGAGAGACTCTTCCTCAATAGAACTGATCGGGAGCCCCCTGGAAGTGGAAACTTATGCGATGAGGAATGCAATTCAACAAATCAAAAGGCATGGTTATAGAAATGTCATATTCTGTGGTGATTAAAAAATCACAGTTGATGCCATCCAAAATTGCATTGCAGAGGGACCAAGAAAAGGAAATCATGCTATCCTCACATATTGTGAAGACATTAGAAGAATTGCAAGCAAGGAGTTTGGGTTTGAGTTTAAAGCAATTTCGAGGGATATAAATCAAGAAGCTGATACTCTAGCTAAAGCTGCTAGGATTGCAAACTCAAACTAAGTAATATCGTGGTTCTCTTATGTATAATTATAACTTTGTAATTCCTATTAAGTAATAAGTATTTTGCCGACAAAAAAAAGGACGTTTTCCAGCGATTTAATTTGAATTACCAAATCATTTTAATTTTAAAAAGACTTTAAAATAGCATTTTTCAAAAACAAAAAAACTAAAATATCACCACTTATTTATATTTACGCTAAATAAATTATAAACAAAATTATGGGATTATTTGGTTCGGTTAAAGAATAACAAAATTTCAACGCGATGAGCTTTTATTATGCCTAAAATATTTAAGGCCCAAAGGAGCCATGCTTGCTTACCGGTGACCCGATTCTTCCGGTAGAAACAGAACCTGAAACCACATTTTCTGGCCAGGCTGGTGTTCTCTCAGTTCTCGATCCAACACATGTCGTTACATGCTGAAATATTGGCCTGAGGAAGAAAACTAACGGCTATTAAGAGCCAAAGTTCCTTTCTTTTTCCAGAAATTTTTGAAAACCCATTCAAGACGCCCTCTTTGTCTTCTTCTTCTTCGTCTACGTAAATTCATCAGGTACATGTTATTTTATTTGTTTATTCTTGTCAAAATCTGTTTATTTTACGTGTAAAATGATAGAAAATTTTCGAAAATGTGTCGTGTATATTGGACTAACCTTGCTAAAATGTGCGAGGAAGTGTTGGTACGTTTCTATGAATTTTAGGAATCTTTGACGAAATTTTTTGGTACTTTTCTTGTTTATCATCTTGATAAACGCTTATAGCCTCATAGTTATTGTCTGTTTATTTGACACTTTTACTGGTTTAATTTTGATGTTTTAGAACTAGTTAATTATGCAGTTAATCAGCTTTTTATTAATGATGATTCTATCTTATATTCTTTTCTTGACTCCATGACATGTTTTACACTTTCAATTTGGATATGTAATTGATATGTTTCTTCTAATGATGTAATCAGCTAGAGATTGAAAAATGGCGGACGGTGAAGATATTCAGCCACTCGTTTGCGATAACGGGACTGGAATGGTTAAGGTAAAGCCAATTCGAATGAGCAACAAAAACAATATTTGACATAATAAAGTTGAAACTGAATCACTTGTTCAACTCTCTGCGTGTAGGCTGGTTTTGCAGGTGATGATGCACCAAGAGCTGTATTCCCAAGTATCGTTGGCCGTCCACGTCACACGGGAGTGATGGTAGGAATGGGACAAAAGGATGCATACGTTGGAGATGAGGCACAGTCGAAACGTGGTATCTTGACTCTCAAATACCCAATCGAACATGGTATTGTTAACAATTGGGATGACATGGAGAAGATTTGGCATCACACTTTCTACAACGAGCTGCGTGTCGCCCCCGAAGAGCACCCGGTTCTGCTAACCGAAGCGCCACTTAATCCCAAGGCGAATCGTGAGAAGATGACTCAGATCATGTTTGAAACATTCAACACTCCTGCTATGTATGTCGCCATTCAGGCTGTTCTCTCCCTCTACGCCAGTGGCCGTACTACTGGTTAGTACACTCATAAGACATTAATCTTTTTTTTTATTTCTTTTACATGACTCTGCCTAAGTTTTTTTTTTCCTTACACTACATCACAAAACTGTGCTTTGTGCTAAGTGGTACATCAAGAGATCGCTTCCTAGTTTGCGATAATTAGGCATAGAGATCGCTTCCTAGTTTGCGATAATTAGGCATCGGACATTCTGTTTTTCCATGTGGTTCGGGTTTGTAAAGAGCAAGTTCGAAACGGAAACCATTTTTTTTTTGTTAGGTTCCTAGCTATAATTCTCTATTGATTGCTTCTATTTTGCAATTCTTGTTTGGTCAGGTATTGTTTTGGACTCTGGAGATGGAGTGAGCCACACGGTACCCATCTACGAGGGATATGCACTTCCGCACGCAATCCTGCGTCTGGATCTTGCAGGCCGTGACCTGACCGACCACCTCATGAAAATCCTGACAGAGCGTGGATACTCCTTTACCACAACTGCTGAGCGTGAGATTGTTAGAGACATGAAGGAGAAGCTCTCTTACATTGCCTTGGACTACGAGCAAGAGCTCGAGACTTCCAAAACAAGCTCATCCGTCGAGAAGAGCTTCGAGCTGCCTGATGGTCAAGTGATAACCATCGGTGCAGAGCGTTTCCGGTGCCCTGAAGTCCTGTTCCAGCCATCGATGATCGGAATGGAAAATCCTGGAATCCATGAAACTACTTACAACTCAATCATGAAATGTGATGTGGATATCAGGAAGGATCTTTATGGAAACATTGTGCTTAGTGGTGGAACCACAATGTTCGGTGGGATTGGTGATAGGATGAGTAAAGAGATCACCGCGTTGGCTCCAAGCAGTATGAAGATCAAAGTGGTAGCTCCACCTGAAAGAAAGTACAGTGTCTGGATCGGTGGCTCTATCTTAGCTTCCCTCAGCACATTCCAGCAGGTAAATTACATACAAATCTTATATCATAAGTCTATTAGTGTTTTGGTGTATAATTGTTACAAAATGTGTTCCAAATTTGCAGATGTGGATTGCGAAAGCGGAGTATGACGAATCTGGACCGTCGATCGTCCACAGGAAGTGCTTCTAATCAATGTCACCAAAGTAAAAACAAGTGCGGTAAAAATTTTGATATCGATTCTTCTTCACCTTAAAGACAGTTCCCATAATTCCTTCCTTTAACCTCTTTTCTTATGTGTTACATCTTATTCCTCATTGTTCATTATAATCTTGCTTTTGAAGCAAATCAAGTTAAAAACAGAACAGTCATTAACAGAGTGTTATTATCATATTGTATACATATTGGTGCACACACATTATCTTCTCCTGAGCTTTTCCCTGCTAATTGTGTTCAAGCTTCTTTTATACAGACAGCAATTTTCATTTAAATATTTTGAATATGTGTTCTCATCAAAGCAATGAGACGACCGTATGCTTACTCTCGCCATCCGTAAATGGATGGTTCTCATCTTCTTCCGCTAGATCTTGACCCTCTTTCTTTTTGTTACAACACAAAAGTGGGTTTATCTCTGTGTTCTCATCATCTTCAGGATCCATATTTTCTTTCTTACTCGTCCCAGATTCCTCGTTCAGGTCAGTTACTGGCGGTTGAGGGAAGTCGCCAGGTTCATTAGGAGAAACCATAGGGTTGATGATCTCTTGGTCATCCTCATTGTACTTGGTAAAGTTGGAATTGCATTTCCTATAAACTTGAGGTTCTTGTAGGATTTCATTATCAGACAAATAATGAACTGAAGATTTGTGGTTGAAACTACCGAAACCTTGAATCCCTCGAGACAACTCACGAGCTCGCTTCCTCTCTTCCTTGAGCAATTCCCCTTTCTCAAGTAGCTTCAAAACCTTCTCTGATTTCTTTCTAACAGCTAATCCCCAATTGAACCTGCCAAGAAACAAAACTTATTGTCTCAGAACATTGAAACTTTCAACTTAGATTCTGTTCAAACCGGGCATGATCCGTCCTAAAAACCCATTACCCTTTCTCGTCGATCTGTTGGAAAGTTTGCATTTGGGAGATAACATCTATATCGCCTTGAAACTCATCAGAGACACTCTCTGGTCCGTGAGTGAGCAAATGCTCAACAACAATGAGTGAGTTATAAGCCATTCTCCAGTTTCTTTTATCAAATCTTGCCAATCTAATTTACACCAAAACAACAACAAAGCTCCATAACTAAGTAACAAAGCTGACTCCTGGTATCGAGGAGATTATAAGCCAAATGTTCGGAACTCTCGTAGTTTATAAAAAAAAAAACTGAGTAACAAAATATATGGCATGTATAATATCTTCGATTTGTTGGAACCTTTTTCCAAATCTTGTGATATATAAAAAAAATGGAACCTTTTGTGCAAGACATCAACAATCCGCAGATAATCTTCAAACTCAAAAGCTGCCTTTGAAATGGATCCTAAGGTTTGTGTGTTTGGCCCCCATGATTCCCCATCCGTAGCTTCCTCAGTCATTCTACAATGAAATTTAATCAATTATTCAAATCATATTTACATGAATCTAGATATCAATAATCCATCGATCTCATAACACTAACAAAAAGACACTAACAGTTGAAGAGGAGTGACATCGGTGAGAGCTAAACGCGCCGTTTTGAGCTTCTCTTTGAAGAAAAAGGAAGCTTGTTTCTTTAGCTCAAGAAACGAAGGTGTTCCCGTGGAGATGCTGCTTCGGTTTCTGTTCATCGTCGACATGTCTCGTCAGATTAGTCTCAATTATCATATGAGAGAAAGAGAGAGAGAGACTTTTTCAATTTGTGAATCTATTTCATACTGTTTGAGTAGTTAAGTTCAGAAACCAAAGGAGACAAACAAAACAACAAAAAACTTTATTTAATCAAGAAAGTCCAGATCTGTGATCCAAAAAGGTCTTGAGTTTGAAAATTTGAATGATCGTTGATCGTTTACTTATTGCTAGGTGGGAAAAGTCAGCATTTTCGTACCACTTACCATTACTTCCACATTCATTGGCCTAACCGGTCTGATGTGATTCATATTATAACGCGGAGTTTATTTGTTGGGATAATGATATATGTAATACTAGAATATAACCTGCATGAATACGCAAGTAAATATTATAAAAATTAGTAAAATAAATATTTAAATTTTGATTAGTAATCCGTTAAATTTTAAAATATTATTTAACATGAATTCTAAAATCAGTAAAAATCAATTTATCTCATAATTCTCATATTTTAATATACATTACCCAAATCCAAAAATATATATTATCGGAATTTAAATCATATTCTTAATAATAGAAAAAAATGTAACGTCCGTAAACTAAAAAGTGGATTTTTGGTTGGGTGTCGATCGACACAGGGGGTGTGTGTCGATCGACACGTGTATTTTGACTTGTGAGAAGTCGGGAGTTGGACGTTGTGTCGATCGACACGGGGTCTAATTGAACCGACAGGTTCGGTTTTTGATCGCGCGGTTTGGCGATCGGTTTAGGAAACCCTAGGGTTCGATATTTAAGCGTGAACAGTCGCGGTTGTCTCTCTTTTTGGCCGAAAATCAGAGAGAATTGAGAAAGAATTAGAATCAGAAAGTTGGAGAGAGTTTCTGGTGATTCTTGTGAAGGATTGATCGTTCTTGAGGCTTGTGATTGCGTGGGAGGTTAGTAGAAACGAGGAGGGATCGTTGCTGGGTTGATTTCAGGTCTAGGAAGGATGAAATCATAGGTTGTTTGGGTGTTCTTCGTGCTCATCCTCTTTTCCATTCCTTTTTCAAGGTGAGTGCGTGACCGTAGGTTTATCTAGGTAAAGGATTAGATGGAATACGATTGCTTGTGTTTGTTGGATTGGATTTTGTGTGTTTGTGGATGAATTTCGTGCAGGAGATCGACGAATCGCGATGGGATTCGAGCCATGAGAGGATAGGCTCGTTTCTTGGGTTCTGCGATGCCGTGTCGATCGACACAGGTGCATGTCGATCGACACCATGGTGGTGTGTCGATCGACACAGGTGCAGTGTATCGATCGACACCTAGTGGTTCTGTCGATCGACACAGTGCTTCTGTACGGGTTCGTGTTGTTTGTTTGTGTATGCTTGCTGTTTGTTCATCCTAATATTGTATCTCTTGCTTATGCCTGTGTGTATAACCTGTAGACGGGATGACCGCGACGCTGAGTATTTGTGCTAATACTCACGCAACTCTTTTTTCCATGTGTTGCAGGTAAAGAGAAAATGTGATCGTGGAATAGTGGCCGAGAAGAGGAGATGATTTACTGTCTTGTCTGAGTGGCTGTATTGTTAAAATTGCTAGGTTGCTAGTAGATTTTGGAATTGTTATTGATGTTGATTGAATTGGTTTTATTGGTTATTGATTTATTGAATTGAACGGTTAGTGAATTAATAAAGTATGGGATTTATAGATTGGTGTGTTATTGTTTATTTTAATTGTTTCCGCATTGTTGTGTTTGGCCCATTGAGGATTATTATCTGTGATTATAGTAATCCGAAGGAAAAAATTTTAAATTTTTGGGTCGGATCTTTTTATTTTGGTATCAGAGCCCTTATGGTTCTAGGACGGGTGCAATTAATTGGTTATGTGAGTTAATTGATTGATTATTGTGTGGGTTTGGAGTCCTAAATCATCTCTTCTGAGCTTTCAATGAGATTCCACGGTATGTGTTTTATGACTTTCTGTTTTTCTAGTACTTAGTAGTATGCTGGTTAGTGCAGAGTGATGGCTAGAGTGGCTACGGATAGAGGTCGTGGGGGCCGTGGAGGACGCGGTGGTCGTGGCGGGTGCGGGTGAGGACTACAGAGTGAGTCTAATGCCGCGAGTGTGGCCCAGGAGACCACGCAGGAGCAAGTGGCAGACTCGCAGGCGTTTCAGGAGAGGTCCGTGGGTGTGACTGCTACGAGTGCCAGTGTGAGGGCTGGTGGGGCTAGTGTGGGTCCCGGGATAGCTGGTGGTGCGGCAGGCCCAGGTGGGGGTGCTGCCGCAGGTGTGGCCCAGGACCGAGATGATCGTTTGGCAAGTTTGCTGTAGATGATTCTGGAGCGGTTACCAGGTGGAGTGCCGGCTCTGGGTGAGGTTCCGGGAGTTCAGCCATGAGTGGTTAGTGTGCAGCCACTAGTGGCTGGTGGTCAGCCGGGAGTGGCTGGGGTTCAGCCAGGAGTGGCTGGTGTGCAGCCGGGTGTGGCAGTTACAGAGGAGCTTCCATCCTACCTGAAGATGATGGAGCAGATGCAGAGGATTGGCACCGAGTTTTTCTTGGGTGGTGCCAAGCCTGAGGAGGCCGATGAGTGGCGGCGGAGGTTGGAGCGCAACTTTTGCTCTATCAGGTGTCCAGAGGGATACCAGGTTGATCTGGCGGTTCACTATCTGGATGGGGATGCGCATCTCTGGTGGAGAGGTGTTGAGGCCAGGAGGGTACAGGCCGAGATGGTCTGGGAGGATTTCTTGGCTGAGTTCAATGCCAAGTATTTCCCGCCCGAGGCGGTAGACCGGATGGAGTCGAGGTTTCTGAACCTGGCCCTGGGAGATCGAACTGTGAGGGAGTTCGATTTGGAGTTCAGTCAACTCCTCGTACATGCTGGTAGGGGCATGGAGAGCGAGCACGCACAGGTGAGGAGGTTTCTAGGGGGACTTTGAGCTTATTTGAGGATTCGCTACAGGGCGAGTAAGTTCGCCACTAGGGCGGAGTTAGTTGAGACGGCTACTGCGATTGAGGAGGACCTCGGGGAGCAGGCTGTGGTGGTGAGTCCACTAGTGCAACAGCAGAGGAGGTCACAACTGCAGATGGGTTCGAGCAGGGGAGGCAAACCTGCTCAGGATCAGAAGAGAAAGTGGGAGAGCACTTCAGGGCCGAGTCAGAGAGGGCAGGGTGGTCCAAGATGTTTCGGGTGCAAGGGCTTGGACACAAGGTGGCCAGTTGTATGAAGAAAAGGTAGATTCAGGGCGCTAAGGTGTGTTACCACTGTAGAGAGCCGGGGCACATTAAGCCCAAGTGTCCGAAGCTACAGCAGATGGCGGTGGCGGCAGTGCAGTCGTTGGCGGTGCAGCCTTTGGCTCAGATTGCAGCGACGCCGCGGGTGTTCACGTCGGTAAAGGCGGGCGGTTTTAGCGCCAGACCAATCACAGGTAAATTCTAAACTTGATCTTTTCTTTTAAATTCTTGTGTTGTTTGAATTTAGTCTGTTTGGAAAATTGTGAGTCTGCGTTAGAGGGTCGGGTCTTAAAGCACATGGGATTTGTGCAGGGACCTTAGTTGTGGGCGGTTGTGAGTCCCACATGTTGTTTGATTCGGAAGCTACGAATAGCTTCATTACTCCGGAGTGTGCGGAGAGTAACGGTATCCGGAGTGATTTCGGTGAGCAGCCGGGAGTAGTTAAGGTTATTGGTGACAAAACGTTAGCTACTTTTGGGCGGGCTCGTGGTGTAGGCGTACTGGTGGCGGGAAAGTAGGAGACCTGGTTATTAGTCTGGTGGAGCTATACAATGTCATCCAGGGTATGGATTGGTTGGATCGGTCCAAGATCCATCTGGATTGTCATCGAAGACGGGTTGTGTTCGAGCGTGAGTCAGGAAGGTTGGTGTATCAGGGTGTGAGATCGAGTTCTGAGAGTCTCGTGATTTTAGCGATACAGACCGAGCAGTTGATTTGAGAAGGGCTGCGAGGCGTATCTGGTGACGATAGTGATGCCGGAGACTGTTGGAGAGGTTGCAGTTGGGGATATTCGGGTTATTCGGATTTCTAGGATGTGTTTCAGTCGTTGTTAGGATGACCACCGTCGTGGTTGGATCATTTACTATTGAGTTGGAGCATAGGACAACTCCGATATCCAAGGCGTCTTACCGTATGGCTCCAGCAGAGATGACAGAGCTGAAGAAGCAGCTGGATGATATGTTGGGGAAGGGATTCATCCGGCCTAGTATTTTACCATGGGGAGCGCTGGTGTTGTTTGTGAAGAAAAAGGATGGGAGTTTCCGGTTTTGCATCGATTACCGGGGACTTAACCGAGTCACTGTGAAGAACAGATACCCTCTGCCGCGCATTGATGAGTTGTTGGATCAGTTGCGAGGGGCTACATGGTTCTCCAAGATCGACTTGGCTTCGAGTTATCATCAGATTCTGATTGATGAGACAGATGTTAGGAAGACTGCCTTCAGGACAAGGTACGAGCATTATGAGTTTTGTGGTGATGCCGTTCGGGTTGACGAATGCGCCAGCAGCGTTCATGTGGTGATGAACAGGGTTTTCCAGGAGTATCTGGATGTGTTCGTGATCATCTTCATAGATGATATTATGGTGTATTCGAGGAGTTCAGAGGAGTACGAGGTACATTTGCGGTTGGTTCTGGAGAAGCTGCGGGAGCAGATTCTGTACGCGAAGTTGAGTAAGTGCAGTTTCTGGCTGCGTAAGATGAGCTTTCTTGGCCATGTGGTGTCTGCAGAGGGAGTTTCTATAGATCTGGCTATGATTGAGGCTATCAGAGGTTGGCCTAGACAGAGGAGTGCCACTGAGATCAGAAGTTTTCTTGGGTTGGTGGGTTATTATCGTAGGTTCGTCAAGGGGTTTGCCGAGTATGGCGCAGTCGATGACAAAGTTTACATGGAAGGATTTTCCTTTTGTGTGGTCTTCAGCTTGCGAGGAGAGTTTCGAAAAACTAAAGGAGATGCTGACGAGTACACCTGTGTTGGCGTTACCCGAGCCGGGTGAGCCTTATGTGGTGTATACAGATACTTCGGGAGTTGGTCTGGGATGTGTACTGATGCACCAGGGAAAGGTCATTGCATATGCTTCGAGGCAGTTGAGGAAGCACGAGTGTAATTACCCTACCCATAACTTGGAGTTGGCTGCGGTGATTTTCACCCTTAAGATTTGGAGGTCTTATCTGTATGGCGGGAAGGTGCAGGTGTTCACAGACCAGAAGAGTCTGAAGTATTTCTTCACTCAGCTAGAGCTGAACCAGAGACAGAGGCGCTGGATGGAGTTAGTTACAGACTATGATCTGGAGATTGGGTACCATCCGGGTAAGGCTAATTTGGTTGCAGATGCGTTGAGTCGGAAGAGGGTTGCTTCTAATCAGGAGCGGGATATGGAGGCTCTGGTGAGCGAGATCAGTACGTTGAGGTTATGTGTGATATCACAGGAGCCGTTGGGGTTAGAGGCAGCTAACCAGACAGATTTGTTGAGCAGGATTCGAGTTGCTCAGGAGAAGGATCAGGGATTGATTGATGCTTCTAAGGCGGCCGGTTCAAAGTATGTGGTCTCAGCGAGTGGGATGATACTGATGAACGGACGGGTTTGTGTACCCAAGGACGAGGATCTGAGGCAAGAGATCCTGAGAGAGGCTCATTCGAGCATGTTATCGATTCATCCACGAGCGACCAAGATGTATCGTGACCTGAAGTGGTATTATCATTGGGTCGGGATGAAGAGGGATGTAGCTAAATGGGTTGCAGCGTGCAACGTGTGTCAGTTGGTGAAGGCTAAGCATCAGGTTCCAAGTGGTATGTTGCAGAGTTTGCCTATCCCGGAGTGGAAGTGGGATATGATTACCATGGATTTCCTGATGGGGTTGCCGGTATCATGGACGTATGATGCGATTTGGGTGATTGTGGATCGTCTGACCAAGTCAGCATATTTTTTGCCATTAAGAAGACCAATAGAGCAGCAGTTTTGGCTAAGAAGTATGTGCGGGAGATAGTGAGGCTACACAGGGTGCCAGCTAGTATCGTGTCAGACAAGGATCCAAGGTTTACTTCAGAATTCTGGAGGGCATTTAAGGCAGAGATGGGCACCAAAGTGCATATGAGCACAGCGTATCATCCTCAGACGAATGGGCATTCTGAGAGGACGATTCAGAAATTGGAAGACTTGTTGAGGATGTGTGTACTGGATTATGATGGTCATTGGGCAGATCATCTGAACCTGGTTGAGTTTACGTACAACAACAGTTACCAAGCGAGTATTGGGATGGCTCCATATGAGGCTCTGTATGGGAGGTCGTGTAGGACACCATTATGCTGGACTCAAGTGGAGGAGAGGAGCATGTTTGGTGCGGATTTTTTTCAGGAGACGGCGGAGAAGATTCGTGTCTTGAGGCTGGACATGAGAGAGACTCAGGATCGGCAAAAGAGTTACGCGGATAGGAGACAGAAGGAGCTAGAGCTTGAGCTGGGAGATCTGGTGTATCTCAAGGCAGCTATGTTGAGGGGTCCTAACATATCTATTTAGAGAATAAGCTAAGTCTGAGGTTTATGGGTCCGTTCAGGGTGGTGGAGCGGGTCGGACCGGTAGCTTATCGTTTGGAGTTACCTCAGAGTATGAAGGCTTTTCACAAGGTCTTCCATGTGTCAATGCTGCGGAAGTGTCTACATGAGTCTGAGGAGGTGTTGGCTAGGATTCTAAAGGATTTTCAGCCCAACATGACGTTGGCGGCGAGGCCTGTGAGGATTCTCGAGAGGAGAGTCAAGGTGCTGCGTCGGAAAAGTATACCATTGGTGAGAGTCGTGTGGGATTGTGATGGTATTGAAGAAGAGACTTGGGAACCAGAAGCGATGATGAAGAAGAAGTTCTCGAAGTGGTTCGAGAAGCAAGTGGTGGCTTGAGTTTCTTTTCTGGTTTCAGAGTCTGTTTTAGCATGTGGCTATGAGTTGTATGTATTTTTGTTTGATGTTTTTGTAACGATTATACATTTTGAGATTTAATAAGATGAGTTTTTCCTTATTAAATGTGTTATAAGACGTGTGTTCTTATGGTATGACTGGTGGAGTCATGGATTGTGATGACTAGTAGGTTATGTGGAGGTCTAGCGATAGAGTTTTATGGGAGTTAGGACTTGTCTATCGGCTAGGGAGGCTAGAAATGAAAGTTCTATGTGATTTAGGGTTGTACATGTTCTAGGAGGATTATCTAGGGATGGAGGTTTTATGTGAGTTAGACCTTTTTTATTCCTTGGATGGCATTGGGAAATAGGGGTTTTATGTGAGTTAGAGCCTGCCTATTTCCTAGGGGGAGTATGGAATAGAAGTCTTATGTGAGTTAGGACTGTCTTTTCCAGGGACTCTGTGGGAACACCCTGGTAATTGGGTTGTTCCAAATGACCACGAGAGGTGATTTTAGTCGACAGGTGCTTATGATGCACGTTATAGCGTGATTGCCCAGGGATAGTGGTTCTCCTGGATGTACTTGAGGGGACAGTGAGGTTCTCTCCGAGGGAAAGTGGTTCCCTTGCATATACTTTGAGGGGCAGAAGCCTCTCCAGAGGATGTTTGATTCCTTTGCAGTCGATAGCTCGATGGACTGTGTGTCCCGAGAGTGGGAGGGGCTAGAACATACCTGGAGCTGGATGGACTGCACTCCTGAAGGCAGAGGGGGTATGATATACATCGAGAGCTCAAGGGGTGACGATCCTGAGAGCGGGGTGGTGTATATAGATATGAGTATGAGCAATAGAGTCTGTAGTGTGATTATAAGTATGAGACTGGATGAACTTCGGGGATCGGGAGTGGATCTCAAGTGGTGTTGACCGGGTTGGGGTCAGGATTACAGTCGTGCTGAGATGGTGCAATGTGGCTAGTATGAGGCTAGTGGAGCTCGGGGATCAGGTGTGATCTCTAGTGGTGCTGACCGAGGGTCAAGAGTGTGTATGCAGATGTCGAGTCTAAGGTTTTTATGTGTGTCTGGAACATCGGTTCGGACAACCCTGGAGGCATATGTAGCGCCGTTGGTCGTGCATATTCTTGTTTGATTATTGTGCGATCATTTGGTCCAATTCGGGGTCAACGGTTGGTCGTGCATGTTCTTGTTTGATTGTCAGGCGATCACTAGGGCAGCCCTAATCCGGACCAGAGGGCGTTGCATCGTTGATGTTCCCGGGAGAATCTGGTCGGGTTTTAGACGGGAGTGTTAACCTTAGTGAGATAGGCCGTATGATTTGAGATCGAATCCGTATTAGTGGGGGAGAATTGTAACGCCCGTGAACCAAAAAGTGGATTTTTGGTTGGGTGTCTATTGACACAGGGGGTGTGTCTCGATCGACACGTGTATTTTGACTTGTGAGAAGTCGGGTGTTGGACATTGTGTTGATCGACACAGGGTTAAATTAAACCGATATGTTCGATTTTTGATCACGCGGTTTGGTGATCGGTTTAGGGAACCCTAGGGTTCGATATTTAAGCGTGAACAGTCGCGGTTGTCTCTCTTTTTGGCCGAAAATCAGAGAGAATTGAGAGAGAATTAGAATCAGAAAGTTGGAGAGAGTTTCTGGTGATTCTTGTGAATGATTGATCGTTCTTGAGGCTTGTGATTGCGTGGGAGGTTAGTAGAAACGAGGAGAGATCGTTGCTGGGTTGATTTCGGGTCTGGGAAGGACGAAATCAGAGGCTGTTTGGGTGTTCTTTGTGTGTTCTTCATGTTCATCCTCTTTTCAATCCTTTTTCGAGGTGAGTGCGTGACCGTAGGTTTATCTAGGTAAAGGATTAGATGGAATATGATTGCTTGTGTTTGTTGGATTAGATTTCGTGTATTTGTGGATGAATTTCGTGCAGGAGATCGACGAATCGCGATGGGATTCGAGCCATGAGAGGATAGGCTCGTTTCATGGATTATGCGATGTCGTGTTGATCGACACCATGGGGGTGTGTCGATCGACACAGGTGCATGTCGATCGACACGGGTGCAGTGTATCGATCGACACCTAGTGGTTGTGTCGATCGACACAGTGCTTCTGTATGGGTTCGTGTTGTTTGTTTGTGTATGCTTGCTGTTTGCTCATCCTTGTATTGTATCTCTTGTTTATGCCTGTGTGTATAACATGTAGATGGGATGACCGCGTCGCTGTGTATTTGTGATAATACTCACACAACTCTTTTTGCCATGTGTTGCAGGTAAAGAGAAAATGTGATCGTGGAATCCTGGCCGGGAAGAAGAGATGATCTAGTGTCTCGTCTGAGTGGTTGTATTGTTAGAATTGCTAGGTTGCTAGTAGATTCTGGAATTGTTATTGATGTTGGTTGAATTGGTTTTATTGGTTATTGATTTATTGAATTGAACGGTTAGTGAATTAATAAAGTATGAGATTTATTGATTGGTGTGTTATTGTTTATTTTAATTGTTTCTGCATTGTTGTGTTTGGTCCATTGAGGATTATTATCTGTGATGATAGTAATCCGAAGGGAAATGTTTTTAATTTTGGGTCGAGTCCTTTCAAAAAATATATATTTTAACTCATTATAAATATTTATGATTATATGATAAAAAATAAAAACAACTAAAATACTATATAATTAAATCAGAAAAGTAAATATTATGTTAGTAACCTCATAAAAACTATAAATGATGTTGTGAACCATCACATAATAGCTAAATCAGAAAAGAGTAAATTTTATATTAGTAACCTTGTAAAAGCTATAAAACCATTACATAAGTATATGATTGATAATTGTATTTTTTTAATATCATCATTTTATTTCTTTTAAAGATTTATACTGTCCAAACTTTATATAATATTAACTTAATAGTAAATATAATATTATTATTTTTTAACTTATATAATTTTCAACATATACACTTGAAGAGTACCAATGGCGTCATGGGTAAAAAAATTTTATTTTCTTTGTGATATTTTGTAATTTTATATTGATAAAACAAGTATTCTTATAGATTTTATTTTTGCTTTATTTTTGCATGGTTGTGTATATTTTTAAATTTTTAAATTGCGATTTCTATAAATTTTTTAATTTTTGATTTTCCAATTTATATACCTTCTTTTTCTATCATTCGTCTTTTTATTTATTTTAATTGAAATTTTTATTCTATATGTATTATTTGTTTATTTTATGGTTTATGTCATGTGTATATTAGAAATTTTACTTTTTATTATTTGATTAGTAGCTTGACAATGACTTTCCAATTAAAGTTTTATTTTTTTTAATTAATTTTACGTTTTAACACATTTTTGATGTGATCAATATTCGATACATGTCGAGATCTTTTGAGTTATAATTTTGTTTATGTGTCATACTAATATAAAAACGCATTGAGGTAAATATTTTTGAATTTAAATTTATAACTCCTATAATTTGACAAATATAATTAGATTCTAAATTACGATTCACACAAATATTTTATATTTATTTTATTATTATATTTTATTTATTTTGTTAAATGGTCAATCTATTATATTTATCTCATATTAAAATTATCTCATACAAGTTATTATATTAGCAAAATCACACTTATAAATATGACATTTTCTTTTATCTTTAACTATTTAGATAATTTATTATAAAAAAATGTATTTTGTAATATAAAAATTTAGAAATATTACATATTTTAGTTGAACGTTTTTTTTCTTTTTTCTTAATTAGTCCATAATCCTTGTTTAAAATATATTCCTTATTTAAAAAAAATTTGTTAATATTGGAAATATTACATATTTTAGGAGAACGGTTATTTTTTTTAATTAGTCCATAATCCTTGTTTAGAATATATTCTTTATTTTTTATTTTTTTATTTTTTTTGTTAATATTGACATATGTCCAGTCTAAATTAACAATTACACATGTCACGATCTGGTGAATTAGAATTCTGCATTCGTGTCGCGTTTTTATCGTGCGCAATTCTCCTTTATATAATAAAATATTTATCAATTGAGATTATTTTTTGAAAAATGGTACGAAGAGAATAAAAATTTAAAGTTTCAAATAAAACACCAATAAGTGTTATAAATCACAAGAAATAAAGCTTTAGATTTGAGAATTTTAATATCTCCCACCTTAAGGTGATAAACAACATCACCACATGACATCTCAACTTAGTCATCATATGCTCTCATGCTCTCAGATAAATTATTTATGTAGTTTTATTTTTAATTTTTATCTTTAAAAATGTGAAATGTGTAGTTGTTTGATTTTATTTTAGACCTTGTTATTTATTCTTTGGTTGTTAATTTTTTTGGTCAATAATATCATTTTTATTAATAATATAAATTTCAGAAATTTAGTTTTTACCATTTAATAATTTTATATATGTAAATGTGTCAAATCAAAATGTAATACAACTGAGAAAATGTTAAATTTGGCTTATCCGAATATCTTAAGTACTATTTAGAATACAAATAAATTATTTAATATTTTAAAATATTGAAATATATAATCATAAATTTTATAAATAAAACCCAAAAAAAAAATTGTTACTTTCAAATAAAAATTTTTTTTTATTATTTTCAAATTGTGTTGCGTAAAAAAATTTTTTTTAAAGAATAACTATATTTTT
Source organism: Arabis hirsuta (assembly GCA_964056655.1). Taxonomy (NCBI): domain Eukaryota; kingdom Viridiplantae; phylum Streptophyta; class Magnoliopsida; order Brassicales; family Brassicaceae; genus Arabis; species Arabis hirsuta. The sequence goes on from OZ053308.1 coordinate 20,811,272, forward strand.
TTATAAATTTGGGAAATGTTTTTCACAAACATATCAAAGTCTCTTTTAAAAATTTGGTAATTCTTTATTATTATTTTCAAAAGAATATATATTATATAAAAATGTTCTCTAATTTTATTTTTACAATAATCAATTTCTAAATTATTTTTAAATGAGAAACCAAATTTGTATATAACTTTAGAATAAAAAAGAAAATCTGATAATATATTGATTAAAAACTCTTTTGATTTCTTTATGGTAACAAATATAAATTTAGCTGTAAAAGATTTTGTTATTGATTCAAATTGTCATGTTACAATTTTGTTAGCCATATCACAATTGTTTTGGTGAGATTGATTGTAGAGATAACTTATAAGTATCTTCTCACAAATCACGTCTGTGGAGATAAATAATTGAAATCTTTAAAATTATCTCCACAAAATATACGATGTATTTTAATACATTTCCATTGAAATATTTTTAAGACTTTACTAGGTTAACGATTTTGTGGAGATACTCTTAACGACTTCCCTATTTTTCAAATTATAAATAATAGTACTAAAATTTTGGATGTTGTTAATGTCAATCAATTAATCAGAATATGGTAATTCTTATTTAATTGAAATATTTCCACAAGATTATTCTTGTGTAGATTTTACTAAAGATTTTCATATTTTTTAATTTAGAGTTGATAATACATAAATTTCAGACCATAATAAGTCCATTATTAATTAAACATAAAAAAATGTTAATTTTTTTATCGAAAGCTTTCAATATTTCCAATTATCAAATACTTTCATATTTGAAAATTAGAATTGATGATACATAAATTTTAGAGCAGCCAAATTATATACTTTTAAATTTATAGTTGCTCATACATTTTATTTCTGAGATATTCTTAAATTCCAGATAGGCAAATTTGTGGAGATAACTATTTCCATAATCTTGTAAATGTTAGATTAATCTTATGTAGATTTTACTAAAGATTATTATACTTTTAACTTTGGAGTTGATGATAATATATAAATTTATATTTGGACCGAAACGAAATGTAATTGATTTATTTAATTGATCTTTTTGGTTGAACATATTTTTTTGGAAATAAAGTAAGATTCATTAAAATCAAAAAAAAAATTATTTTTAAAAGTAACAATAACTAAAATCTCTAATCAAATCATCAGAAAAAAAACATGTAAAAATAATCTTCTATTCCGTGAGATTATTTTTGGATAATCACTTCTTAACATCATCAATGGAACTATCATTCTCATCCTCCTTTTGAATTTAGGCTAATTTTAATTATTGAGTTTGGACTAATTTTAATTAGAGATTAATAAGCTAGATTAGAAATATGTCATATTTTAAAGAATGTCATGTCATATTAAAATTGAGAGAGTGATTTTGATGAAGATACTTAAGTTTTTTTTGAAAAATCACTCTCCAATTAATATATAAGTGATGTTTTTAATAACCAAATAATTACAAATAGTTTGTGAATGTGGCAAAATCGAACTAACCCAACACTTATTGCAGCCACAAAACATCAAAACGTCATGATTATAGCCCTCACATAAACTCCAAAAAAAAACCGACCAAAAAATTGCTTATCACTAAGTCTAAAAATCTGATGGTACAGCTTCTAAGATGAAGAGATCCTTCAACCACAAAAGGGTAACCGATAGACACGTAGGAATGTAGTCTTTTACATTTGGTTACACTTTGTGCAATCAAGAATGCACCTTTGTTGGAGCTTGGAGTTTCTCACACGACCCTCCATTCATCTGAAAGAGCTAAAGCTTTTGACATGTACTCAATATAGAAGGTAAAATTTGGCCAAGCTCTAGGCCTAAACATGGCACTCATAAGTTAAGACTCTTGAGAAGCAAATGTAACCTTATCCAAACGATGGTTCTTCATACTCTTCATTGCCCAATCAAACACACTAAGTTTGTTATCTGGGACCGTACTTTCAAGGGATTTCTATTGTGGAGAATAACTTTACCATGGTGCTTGAAGATCCCAAATCTCATATGATAACCACTAATTGAAGGTAGAAAGGCTCCCTGTATAATCTCATCATTTTTTCCAAGTTAGCCAACCAATAACCACTTTTGACTGTATAATCGCCACTCTTAGTGTGATTCCACCCAATAGTCTCTCTAGAACACTACTGGTTTCTTTTTCAGTTGAAGATCCACATTTCTTTGATAGTTAATATCATCAAAACTTCCTTTCTCCACTCTCTAAATCTTTGATTAGTAAGGTCACTTATCCTCTAATTTATATCAATGAGAATGTTTTTCATCAGTGGTATCCTAAGCCTACCATCATCCAACCAAGGGTCACGCCATACTCTGATCAATCTCCCATCCTCAATTAGCTTAGACATTCCAATAATTCCTTAGTAAAGAGGATGTTTCTCCATGAAAAAGAGTGACTTTTCTAGCCATAGCTTGAAGAAGATTAGAATGTTAAAAGTATTTGCGTTTTAAGACTTTAGCACACAAATAGAGGATATCTTGTAAGATTCTCCACGCCTATTTTTCTAAGAGTGCTTGGTTAAAATACTTTATCTCTGAACCCTAGACCCTCGTTCTCCTTGGATATGCACAACTTCTCCCAGCTAATCCAGCCCAATGATGAATTGCTCTCAACCAACTCTTTCCACAAAACACAAACCTTCATTACAAAGAATTAAATCCACACTTTCAATCAAATCCTTAAGACTCTTTAACATTCATTATTCGAGATTCGTGAATTCCTACCAAGGGAATATCTTTCGCTTCTAATCGGTTTATTGGTGAAAAAATTGGCTAATGCGGAGAAAAGAATGCTCACTTAATTTAACGGTGGTTTCTCTCTATGAAATGAGCAATGTGTGTCAATGCGTAAAATAGCTTAAGATGGTGGAACAATTTATTCATACAAAACCTTTGCTCCCATTTCCTACCCAACCTCGAACTTTTAATTCAAGAATTTACCCCAATGACCACATCTCAACACTCCTTTCAAGAGAGAAATCCCAAACAAGGTCCCTTCTTCTAACTAAATATCAACCAAGAATTTCAAATAACCAAACTTTTCTTTTCTTTGTGAACCTAGGAAAACTTTTTCTTTTACAAAAACAAGCTCTTTCATTTTAATTTTGGATCCTCTTTCCTAGCATCTTTGCTTTTTTCCATCATTTTCTTTCTTACTCTAGGATTTAATTTAATTTTAGGATTCAGGTTTTGTTAGGATCAAAAAGACTTTCTAAAATTAAAAATCTTTAATTTGTAGTGACATTTTTATAGACAAATCAAAATTGCACTTTTGCAAAATTGCATTTCAAAAAGAGAAAATTACCATAATTTCAAAAAAAAATTTTCCTAACTAACATAATTCGAAACTCCTTTCCACAAGACCATATGAGTTTACCATTTTCTCATTTTTTTTTCTATCTCTCTCTTCCTTACTCACAAACAAAAGACTAGAGCATCATTAACATTAATTTAGTATTAATTTTAATACTAATTAAATTTTTGAAACTCATTTAGTTTTTTTTTTAGTTTTTGTATGTCTAATGGTGATATTTAATAGGGGTTCTTAAGAATAAGAAAATAATTTATTTTTTATAAAAAGTAAAATAAAAGAAAATCAAATTACTAAATATAAATATACAAGATTCTATAAAAACACTAATTTATTATGTTTTATAAATTTTAAACGTATATTACAATCCGTAAAAAAACTGAAACATAAAATCGGCTATAGTAAAATAAAAAGAACTTAGAATAATCACATTCAAAGGTCAAGCGACTACATCGACTTCATCACGTTGAGGGTAAACCACATCAAGCCTCATCATACTCTTATACTGGTGAGGAACCGGTGCACCACCTTGCACACTCAGCTCCACAACCGCAGGAGCCTTCCCATAAAACCTCTGCAAGCTATTGTCAAGAACCGAACCATCTGATCCCGAACATGCCACACATAGTTTGGACCGACCACATAATCGACAGTAGCTTCTTGCCATGCGTGCATTCCATCTCGCATCTGATGCTTTGTCGCTTTACACATCTTCACTTTGTGTCCCTTTGGACCCACCTGAATCTCTGGACAGTACCCACAAGTCCACACCTTGTATCTCACCATCAATTTCCTGATCCCTGACACCATTTTAAACCATGACTACATCATCTCGATTAATTTCTCAGCATTGCAATGATAGGAGCAGCAGCTGCAGTTTCTGAATTCCTGTCATTGACTTCCTCGAAATCTACAATCCGTCCTTCAATGCTGTACACAGGTTTTGATCTTTTTTCATGGGAATTTATCAAGGTCTACGTCGGCTTGTATGCATAGCTCGAGAACCGCAGAGATTTTAGGGACAGTAAATCTCTCATCATTACAAGTCCTAATTTCATGACCTTCCTTGCCAATGTGAACCTCAGAGCAGAATCTGAGAACAACAAAAAACACAAGTAACTCAGCTTTCGAACTTCAGAACTAGATGAAACCGACTAAGGTCTCCATTGTTTCATACCTCCGCATTTCTCATTTTTCCCTTAAGTATTTTTGCAAACTGTAAACTAAAGTGCGAAACTTTCGTGTAAACGAATTTCCAAAAGAACTTGAATCAAACAATAAAGTTTATGGTTTCACTTGAAGGAAAACACACTATAACATGTAACTATAGACGCAAAAGCAAAATCAATTGAGATAGTAACTCACTAATTATCCAACTGAAGAACAATACTACCGGGAAAATCACTAATCTTCAATTCCAGTCAAGTAAAACCAAACAAAACACCCATAATTTCACTGGTACCAACCAACTCTAAATGCTAGAAATGCTTCAAGGATCGAAATGAAAAATAGCTAACAAACTCAATCAATTTAGCTAACCCATATGACTACAATCTAATAAGCTAAAACTGATTGTATCTCTTAGAGATGATACAGAGCAGTGAAGATTTCTAGTTTAAACAAGCAAGAGGAATTCAAAAAATCCAAACAGAGAATAGGACATAGTTTACCTGCATCGATGAACATAAATATGATGATGAATGATTTTAGAAAGGCCAGAGAGTAACGAGTCGCGGCAACGGTGAACTCTGTGAGCTACTTCGACGAGTTCCGGCACGAATAACCCATTATCCGTCGGATGTTCCAAAACCCGACAAGGCTGTGAATTTCTCAGTTGTTTCTCCTCCTTAGCACGACGAATCAACTCCTTCATCGGAGTCGGATACGGCTTCCTCTCCGATTTATCCTTCCGTGGCTTGGGTACGTCGCAGGGCCGGATCTGGGCATAGCCAGATGAAACATTCGCCTAGGCCCCCATTTTTTAAAGGCCCCCAAATATTTTTTTTTTTAAATATATATATACATAATATAAAGACAAAAAAATGTTTGATTTTCTATGTGGCCCAAAATTAAAAACGTGGCTATTAAAAAAGCCCAATAGAATGTCCAAATAATTAAAAACTAAAATCAATAAAACAAAACCAAAAAAAAAAAAACCTACGCGACTTGTTCGTCGCTTAAGCTTCCTCCTTCCTGACGCTTCCTTCTTCCTTCTTCTCTAAGTTCCATTCTTCTATTCTTCTCAATCTCAAACACAAGTTCATCTCAATTGGTTCTGTTTTATATCAAAATCCTAGCCATAAACCATGTCAGGTAACTAATTTTAAGATTATGTTAAATTTTGTGTTAGAGTTGAGAATTTGATCAGAAAAAATAATTCTTACTATGTTTGTTTTTTTTATACAAATTTTTTAGGAATTCCAACACGAAAAACAAAATGCAAATCAGGAGCCCAAAAGCTAAGAGAGAAGAAAAGAAAAGAAGAAGAGGATAAATCTCTAGCCAATTCTATGTTAAGGTTTGTTAAAAAATCAAAAACTCTTGAAAGTGATGAGTGTGGTGGAGCTGGTGATGAAAATCCTACTGATTTAGAGGATGATAAGATAGAGGAAACTATTGATAAGACTGAGGAAGTTATAGATAAGTCTGAGAATGTGGAAAAAAGGAGTAGAGAAGATGAAGTGAATGTTGAAGAACAAGAAAGGATTCTGGAAAAACTTGATCCTGCAAGCTGGAAAATAATTGATCAGAGTTTGATAGATTTTCTAGTGAAAAAGGGTCCTATGGAAAGAGTACATGAGAACTACGTCTTTCCAAAAGATAGTATTGGTAGACATTTTTCTCATAGGTATTACAAAAGAGAGATGAAAAATGGAGATAAACAAGATAGGAACTGGCTACTTTATTCTAAAGTATCGCATAGAGCATATTGTTTTTGCTGCAAGTTGTTTGGTCGAGATCAAGATGCCAATCAGTTGTCAAGCAAGGGGTTTAATGATTGGAAGAATGTCAGGATAAGACTGAGCCAACATGAAACCAGTCATTGTCATATTGTGTGCATGAGTCAGTGGATGGAATTAGAGTTGAGACTAAGGAAAAATCATACCATTGATAAGTGTCTCCAAGAAGAAATCAATAGAGAAAGAAACCATTGGAGAGAGGTTTTGTTGAGAATATTTTCATTGGTAACAACTCTTGCTAAACAAAATTTAGCATTTCGTGGGACTAATGAGAAGCTTGGTGAAAAAAACAATAGAAACTTTCTGACTTTTGTTGAATCATTTGGAGAGTTTGATCCAGTCATGCGAGAGCATATCAGACGAGTTAAGGAAGGTGAGACTCACTACCATTATTTAAGCCACATTATTCAAGATGAACTGATTGTTATGCTAGGATATGAGATTAAACTTATGATCATCAATAAAATTCAAGAGGCGAAGTATTTTTCAGTGATTCTCGACTGCACTCCAGATAAGAGTCATAAAGAACAAATGAGTCTTATTATCAGATGTGTGGATGTCTCTATGGAGAAAACACAAGTTGTAGAATTTTTTGTGACATTCCTAGAAGTTGCAGATAAATCTGGAGAATGACTTTTTGAATTGCTTTGTGATACGTTGGCTGGTCTAAATTTGAATATTGATGATGTGAGAGGGCAAGGTTATGACAATGGATCTAATATGAGAGGAAAACACAAAGGGGTACAGAAAAGATTGTTGGATATCAACTCAAGAGCATTTTATACACCTTGTGGTTGTCATAGTCTTAATTTGGCACTTTCTGATATGGCTAAATCATCTACAAAAGCGATTGATTTCTTTGGAATCATTCAAAGGATTTATTGTTTGTTTTCATCATCTACAAATAGGTGGGAGCTATTCAAGGTGATGGTAGGAGGTCTCACACTTAAGTCATTATCAGAAACTCGTTGGGAAAGTCGTGTGGAAAGTGTTAGAACAATTCGTTTCCAGGCTCCAAAAATAAGAGATGCGTTGGATTACTTGGCTGAAAACTGTGCTGATCCTGGAGCTCGTAGCGAAGCTGAATCTCTTGCTACAAGTGAAACTCATGGAATTGGAGGATTTGAGTTCTTATTTGGTATGGTTATTTGGTATGATCTTCTATTTACCGTTAATACGGTAAGTAAGGCGCTGCAATCAGAGCATATTGATATTGATAATGCCATTATTCAATTGAAAGGACTTGTTTCATATTTGAAAAACTACAGGGAAACTGGATTTGAAAAAGCAAAAGCAGAAGCTAAGATTATTGCAGAGTCTATGGATATAGAGCCAGATTTTCCTATGAAAAGAAAGCGCGTTATTAAAAGGAAAATACATTTTGATGAACAGATTGGAAGAAGGGATGATGAATTTGAGATGCTAAGCGAGGAAGAGAAGTTTAAAATTGATTTTTTCCTGAGAATCGTGGATCAAGCTATAATATCTCTTCAGGTGAGGTTTGAACAATTTGAAGAATATGAGAAGATTTTTGGATTTTTGTTTGATCTAAAGAAGCTCAGATTGGCAACAGGTGATAGTTTAAAGGCAGCATGTATCAACCTTGAAACTTCTCTTAAACATGGTGATACTTCAGACATTGATGGAAATCATTTATTCCTAGAGATCATGATTTTAAGAGAAGTTTTACCAATTGAGATCGAGAAGGCCATTGAAGTGTTAGACTTTTTGAAAAGGTATGAAGGTCGTTGTTATCCGAATACATGGCTTGCATATAGAGTGATGCTAACGGTTCCAGTTTCAGTTGCCTCAGCCGAAAGAAGTTTTTCCAAGTTAAAGTTGATAAAATCTTATTTGAGGTCAAGTATGTCAGAAGAGCGATTGAATGGGTTGGCGATGTTGTCAATTGAGAGAGACATGGTTGGAAAACTTGACTATCAAAGTTTGATGAATGACTTTGCCGCAAAAAATGCAAGAAGGGATATTTTTAAAAAGCCGTAGATTATTATTAGTTTTTTTTTTTTTGAGAAAACTGATGTTTCATTAATGATTTAACCTTTTTTATATATGAAAATTTTTTTTTTGATATATTATATTGGCCCCCATTTTTTATTTTGTTTCAAGCCCCCAAAATTTCAGATCCGGCTCTGCGTCGACGTAGAGAGGATCGTCGACATTATCAAGTGTTGTTGAAGAGAGAAGGTCGAGATTTGTTAAGAATTTTGTAGAAGATGAGAAATGGGATTTGCTGATTTAAAAAAAAAAGGTCAAATACCACGCTGACACGTGTACTCAACGAACCGTTTACTCACACAGAAATTCCCCTTCAGTTTTTAATTTTTTAATCATTTTTATTTAATAATATTCTTAAAAAGTATCTCCGATAAACATGCCTTTAATCTCTCTCTGACTTTCATCTCCTTCACCCTCTTTTATGTTAATCTTTTTCAATAACTTTTTCTCTCTTAACGTAAGCTAGTGATCATGGTGAAGATAAAAAAGAAAGAGATGATAGTGATAGTAAACGAGACGCTGGTGATGGCGCAAAAACGAAAACGAAAATGGTGATAGTGGCAGTGGTAGACGAGACGTTGGTAACGGTGGATGAAATCAGAGAAGAGATGATGACGAACGACACAGTAATGATAGTGGACGAAAACAGAGACGGTAGATGTGGTGGATAATACGGTGGTGAAGAACAAAGACATGATGGTGATGAACAATATAGTGATTATGATGGACGAAAATAGAGACGGGGGATGGCGATAGACAATACGATGGTAAAAAACAGAGACGTGATGGTGATGAACGACACAATGATGACGGTGGACGAAAATAGAGACGGTAGATGGCGGTGGACAATACGATGGTGAAGAATAGAGACAGTGGTTGTGGACAGAAAATGGTGGTTGGTGGTGGACAAAAATAAATACAATGGTGACTAGTGGTGGACAAAACACTGACTATACCATCTATTATACCCCTTGTTCTAAAACTCGCCGGAGAAAACGTTGGGAGGAGCTCACCGTGGTGAATTGCACTTGTTCAGAGACCTAACACGGGACACCTGCTCATCATCGTCGAGTCCATAGTTTTAAGAAAACCGACAAGTTATAAGGAAATCTGGTAAGCAAATTTTGGTAAACATTTGTCTAATTTGGCCCAATTATTAGACCATGTCCATTGGAGGTTATAAAGGGAGATCTATAACCTCAAAAGGCCCAAAAATAAATCAAAACTAATTCAATGGCCCAGGACCGGTTCTCGTTTCAGAGTTTTGAGAACTCTTGAGAGCCCTTATGTAACGACAGATGATTGGTTGTTGTTTTAAAAAAATGAAAAGATCTGAAAAAGATCAGACAGAAGTTCCAAAGTTTTTTTGCTCACCGCGACTCTCTTTCTCTCTATGATGGCGATTCGGTGTCGATCGGAATCAACAAAAAGAAAAAGGCGATGTTTAGTTCTGATCAAAATCACCACCAATGATCGTCTCTCAACTATCAACAGCTTCCACCTCTACCACGACTGCCTAATTCTTCCCGACCGGTGGTGGTGGCTCGATCGAAGGTTTCGAAGTTCGAAGCGTGTGCTTCTCCGTGTAGCTTCTGTTGCATGTGGGATTTAATTTAGTTGGGCGCTTCAGCTTTCGTTGCTCACACTATACGTTCATGAGCTAGGGATTCCTCACGCTTGGGCTAGCGTGATTTGGGGATATAGAAGAGAGGATAAAGCTGAGGGCGATTGTGGGTTTTATTTTAGGGTTTTGTTTTAGGGTTTTGGATCCTTGATGTTGCTAATAACATGACTCAGGGTCCTTGTAGAGCTCTCCTCGCCGATCTTACTGTGGTAATTTATGGCTTTTTTTATTGGGTCTTCAATTTTCGTATTTGAATTGTTCAAAACCTTGACATTTTGGGGGATTGTTCGTGTATTCACTCACATGCAAAACATGGAATTGCACAAGTTTATGGTTCTGGACACAAATTAGGTATTATATTATAACCTAATTCGTCCCCTAATATAGCTCGAATTAATTGTGGTATAAAATATTATTAGTCTTATAACGTCAATTTTGGTGTCTAGAAGATTGACAAATCAAAAAGGGCCCTTCTTTGTTTCTGGTCGGTGAGTTATCATTGAGTCGCATATAGAGCATCGTAAACTTTGTTTTTTTTCTTCTGCTTGTGAATTAAATTTTAAATTGAGTGAAAGGATTCTGTTTTCTGTTGAATTTGGAAATTTTAGCTTAGGAAGAACGTAGTTTGATGTCTGGATTTATTAGAATTGAGAGATGAATAAAGGTGCTTAGGTTTGAACACTTTTGATGAATTTGTTCCTCTGTAAATTCTAGTGAAGTTAATCTTAGGCTAGGTACTTCACTTTGTTAGAAGGATGGAGCTGTAGTGGATGGATTTCCTTCTCGGATTTCTGCATATTTGAGATTTTGGAGTGGTTAATACAAATAATTGCTTAATTCTACAAGACATCTGGGTATCTTTTTTTAGTTTGTCTAGAGTTAGCATTGATGCCTATAGCTTGAGCTCATTCCTCTGTTTTGTTTCCTTTTGCAGGTTTCAAGGAACACTGATCTACTTTATGGTTTGGTAGTTGAGCGGTGAAACAGTAAGAGAAGTAAAAAAAATTGCAGATCTGCATCAAAATCCCATTTGTTTACATTGCATATATGCATCAAGTCATTAACGACAATTTGATGCTTTTAAGGTTAGTATTTTAATCCTTTCTTATATGTTTACATTGTTCAAAGTCTCATTTGTTCTAAATCTCACTTGGTATCATTGATGGCTTTTGCTTTGTGTTAGTTTTAGGTTAGGTATGATAAATACTTTGTCTAAGGAAATAAGTTTGTTCTTCAATTGGTTGATAAATAGTTGTTAGTTTCGTTGTGGTGAAGACTGATATATGTATTCTGTGTGTACCTCATCTTTAATGACTTGTACTTTTATAGATAGTTGTTAGTTATAGATCAAAACACAACCCATAATGACTTGTTCTGTTTTGTTGTAGTTAAGTATGTCACTTCTATTTCTTAAAACTAATTGAATTCTTAATAATAAACCACAACTACTAGCATTTTCCTATTCTAGTTAACAAAATCTTTATCTATATATTAACACAAAACTCTATACTTATACTTAACACAAAAACACGCTTAGAACTTTTTCTCTTTCATTCCTCTCTAAACACAGACCAGAACAGTAGACTTTTGTCATGGATTCTATGAATTCATGTGTCTACTCTTCTGGTTTCATGAACCTTCTAAACAGTCAATAAGAAATACTCAGTTCTGATAGTTTTTCCCCCTACAATCCCACTTGGATCACAGTTTAGTGATGATCTAAGTCCCCTAGTTGAACAGAGACATGAGGGCCGTAGAGAAACTAGAAACAAATAGAAAATAACTAAAGATAAAGCCCTCATTAGTACCTGGTTAAACACCAACAAGGATGCTGTTGTTGGGAATGAGCAAAAAACAGCATAGCTAATTATTATGCATCATGTTCCATAGTAGCTGGTCTTCAACAGAGAGAGGCGAGCCATTGTAAGCAGAGGTGGGGCAAGATCAATGACATTGTGTGTAAGTTTGTAGGAAGCTTTGAGGCTGCTCAACGTCAGAAAAGTAGTGGCCAGAATGAGGATGATGTTTTAAAATGCTTGTTTGTGAATGTTTGTGAATCTGCTTATTTCTTGTTTGGTTATTTAAAATAAATGAATGTTTGTGGTTTGGTTGTTACAAAGTGAAAAGGTAACCAAACAATTTTGTGTGTTTTGATGTTTAGGTCTGGAGACAAGACAAGGACAATAGAAAACAAGAAGACAAGAAGAAGACAGTAGAAAAATGTATGTATGTTATTTGTGCTTTGTATTTCGGCACTTTAGCAACCACATGTGTGTGTTTGTACTTGGACACATTAGCAATCACATGTGTGTGTTTCTATTTGGACACTATCATTGCATCTCTCTATATAAAGAACATTACCAATTATATATCGAAACAATTCTTTCTTTCTTTTCAAGCAATTCTCTATTTCTTTCTTTTTTTCAAACAATTCTCCATCACCCTAAACACTTGATTCTTCTATATATGACATCTTCTTCTTATAATCCTTTCGAGGAAACAATCGATGAAGAATTTGATCAAAAATTTGATGAAGCATTGGAGAAGGTTTTCAATGATTATGGTGATCATCAAAATGCAACCGTGTTACAGAAAAAACGAGCCTATATTGAAAGACAAAGCAAACAATGACACAACCGCTTATGGAATTATTATTTCAATGAAGATGCAACTTACCCAGCTTCTACATTCCGACGTCATTTTAGAATGAACAAGCCGTTGTTCATGCTTATTGTTCATAGACTCTCCAATGAAGTACCGTACTATCAACAAAGAAAAGATGCGACCAGAAGATTCGGTCTCTCAGGACTACAAAAGTGTACAGTAGCAATTCGTATGATGGCATATGGTTGTGCGGCAGACGCGGTTGATGAATACCTCCACCTCGGTGTCAGTATTGCGCTCCTATGCTTGGAAAATTTCGTGGAAGGAATAATATCTTTGTTCAGAGATGAGTACCTAAGAAGACCCACACCATATGATCTTCAACGCCTAATCGATGTTGGAGAGCTACACGGATTTTTCGGGATGATAGGAAGCATCGATTGTATGCATTGGGAGTGGAAGAACTGTCCCACCGCTTGAAAAAGGCAATATACACGTGGATCTTGAAAGCCAACAATCATTTTAGAGACTGTAGCTTCACATGATCTATGGATTTGGCACTCATTTTTTGGACTTCCAAGTACTTTAAACGATATCAATGTTCTTGATCGCTCACCAGTTTTTGATGATGTATTAGTAGGTCGAGCTCCAAAAGTGAATTACTTTGTCAATGGACGCGAGTATCATTTGGCTTACTATCTCACTGATGGTATTTATTCAAAATAGGCTACTTTTATCCAATCAATTCCACTTGGCTTACTATCTCACTGATGGTATTTATTCAAAATATGCTACTTTTATTCAAAATAGGCTACTTCACATGATCTATGGATTTGGCACGCATTTTTTGGACTTCCAAGTACTTTAAACGATATCAATGTTCTTGATCGCTCACCAGTTTTTGATGATGTATTAGTAGGTCGAGATCCAAAAGTGAATTACTTTGTCAATGGACGCGAGTATCATTTGGCTTACTATCTCACTGATGGTATTTATTCAAAATAGGCTACTTTTATCCAATCAATTCCACTTCCACAAGGTCCAAAAGCATTGTTATTTGCTACATACCAAGAATCTGTCCGAAAAAATGTCGAGTGTGCTTTTGGAGTCTTGCAAGCTCGATTTGCCATTGTCAAAAACCCAGCTCTTATTTGGGATAAGGTAAAAATAGGAAAGATTATGAGAGCATGTATCATATTGCACAATATGATAGTAGAAGACGAACGAGATGGATACACTCAGTTTGATGTATCAGGATTCGAACAAGGAGAATGAACTAAAACTTCCCAAGTGGATTTGACGTATTCTACAGATTTGCCTACAAATCTCGGCAATATGATGGACATTCGAAATCGAGTTCGTGATAGAACGATACATCAACAATAAAAGCTGATTTAGTTGAGCATATATGACAAAAATTTGGTACAAGTGGAGATTACAACAATTGAAAGTTTCTGATTTGCAAATTTATATTTTAAATTTTTTTATGTAATCTATCTTTAAAATTTCATGAAATATAATATAATTTAGATTTTATAAAATGTTGTATATTTTCAAATTTTATAAAAATAATTATAAAAATATTATTTATTTATTATTGAGAACTCTTTTGAAGTTATAACTAATGGAGAACACAAAATTTTAAGAACGATCAATGAGTTCTAAACTAACTTTAGTTTATATCATAAAATTATTGAGAGCCCGGCTCTAACCAATGTACATTCTCTTCAAAGCTCAGCAAACTTAGTTGATGTATAAAGTGTTTCCTCTCTCTTACTCGACAAAAACAAAATTTGGGGATTGTTTTGAGAGGTCAAACCCTAATTTCGATTCTGCGAGTAATCAACCCCCAAACCACTGTGACTCGAGTTCATCTATCATCTGCATACTTTATTGAAGCGAATTTGAGGTAATACATGTTTTTAACATTTCTGTCTTGATGAACCGATTGTCTGTGTCTTTTCTATGTTCTTGTTTTGTCTTTCTTTCGTTTGTAGTTCTACAATAAGATTTTAACATTTGCTTTTAACTTTTGTTTTCAGGTTGGTAAGTAACTATTCTAACTTCTAACACATCTAAAAGTCCACTACACATTGACTACTTGATCATTGAAGAACAAAAGGATCAACGATTTACAATCTTTTATTATTTTTGTGTGTTCTCAAGATCTTTTTTTTTTAGTCGGCTAGTGATATTATTGAAAACATAAGGGACAAGCCCAGTGAAGACTACAAACGTAGGCCCAATTACAACAGACACGTGGAGACAATCTGCACATCTTCTCGAATCTGCACATCTAGCCATGAAGCACCACCACCGTCTGTCGCCAGATCTCAAATCTGATCTTCTGCCAAATCAACCGGATTTATGATTAAATTTACTTCAGAATCGCTTTGGAAACTCCATCACCGGGGAAGCTTTACAAGATCAAGACAATATATCTTTTGGTGTATGTTGTGAGTTGAGTTAATTTTTTGGCTTTTTGTATTAGATGTGAATTGGAAAAAATAACAATTTATACAAATCTTAATAAAAATTTATGTATGAACTTTTTAGTTTTGATCTTTTACGTATAAAATGTTTTAAAAATTTTAGATTGTACAAAAAAACTAATTTTCGATTACTCTCCGATTTATATCCGAGTTTTTAAAAAATCGTTAGGTCCGGATCGAGCGTCCGACTCACGCCTAACGCGATTCCGAACATAAATCATCCTTAGAGTAACTGTTTTTTTAAAGTATGTACAGTGTTTTGTAATATTTTCAAAAAATAAAATAAAATAATAATATTTTTAGAATTTTTTTTTCTTCAGATTATGATATATTTAAATATATTCCGTTTCATTTTGAAATTCCCCCAAAACTTATTTAAAAAGAAAACAAATTAGCACGGTAGTAGTGTGTGAGTGTGACCATATGACCCTCTTTTTCCCCGAGTGAGAGAATAGTGAATACAATAGCAGTAGATCTGGCCGGACATCCACACGCGCGCTAAGCAACTAGATCTCAAGATCCGACGGCTCTGGACACCCCGAAAATCTAGCGAGAATTGACCTGAGGATAGCAGATCTGGACCGTCGGTGAACAACTTGGTGGGTCCCATAACTGCACCTGTCACGCACTTCCTATATTCTGCTGAGTTAATTATTTTTTTAACTGATTGGATTCCATTCTTATTACTTTTTGTGGAAAATTCACCAATTTACTCTTTCCAAAATCTATAAGTTTAATTAATTATAAATACCGACAAAAAACCATTAAATATAAATCCACGTATTCACACCCTCTCACAAAATCGAATTAGTTACTTGACTCATCAAATGCAGGTTCAATTGTTTTTTTGTTGTTGGTAAATAGGTTCAATTGTTTTAGCAAAATATTAAACCAAAAGAATAACAGAATGTTGATAACAAAACAAAAAGGTGGACACTAGACACTGTTACATGATGAAGTACCAAACGTTAAATTTGAGTCGGATTAACATCCCTCGGTCAGATCGATTATATTACCTGAAAATATGACTCAAAGCTCATGCATTGCATGCATATCAAAGTGAAAACGAAACATTTTATAGGTCGTAAGAACGACTGGGTTTTTACCCACAAAATCAATCCAAATTTACATGGGAATGTGATTTGTTTTCCCCTGAAATAATTACTAAAACAACATTATGACGTAAACAAATCAATGAAAACCTTGTAAAAAAAATCCAGTAAATAAGCCCTAATCGAAGGCAAAACATTTATGGGATAAAGAAGAAAAAATCATACCAAAAATACACAAGAAATTGCTATACAACAACACCACCACAAGGCCAACAAAACACGTGTCCTTTTTACCGCGCCGGAAGCAACTATCTCACGCGGTGGCGATACAAGTCGCGACGGCCGCTCATCAGAACTCTCCGGCGACAAAGAAATCTCATGTGGAGGAGCACTCACGGGTACGGGTTGACCCGATTTCGGAAACAGCTCCTTAGGCAAAAGCACTTTGGACACTCCGAAAACCGAAACCGGGTTCTGATCAAAAGCCGTTTGAGTCACAACTGCCAAAACCAAACCCGAATTGATCGTAACGATCGACCCGTTAACCCGAGAAATGTTGAGAGTGTAAGACCCGGCTCCCATTTCCTCAGTGGCTAATGTTGGTTGAACCGGGTTGGTTATCGACTCGAGAGATCCGAGTGTGTAATACGAATGGAGTACATGGAATTTAAGCACGACGGCTTTCAGCTCAGCCGCCAACGACTGGAGGTTGACGTTAGAGGGAAGATCGGAGAAAGCAGAGTCGGTGGGGACGAAGACGGTGATTCCAGCGCCGCGCTCGTCTTTTTCGAATTCGGTTATGACTCCGGAGGCGACGAGGAGGGAGAGAGCGACGTTGAAGTTGTGTCCGTTGATTAGTATCTGCGTGAGGTTGATTCCAGCCGGAGGAGGGGAAAGAGAAGTTCCCGATGACGGAGGAGGAGTGAGAGTCTCCGAGGCTGTGATATCAATTCCGGCGGGGACGAGGAGTGAGTCGACGGAGAGTACGGTTATGTTAGGAGGTTTGGTTTCAAGAAGCTTTAAAACGGTGACGTAACTGGAGGAGTGCGGGGATCCGATCGCGACGGAGCCTGAAGCCGGGTCACGGGTCACGTTAACGGATCCAGATCCGGCGAATGCACGACCGGAAGCTTCGTATAGAGTAGTTACGGTGGAGCCTGAAGGTGGAATACGGCGGAGATCGGAATCGGAGAGGAACTGAAGGAGGACATTGAAGCGGAGGAGATCTGCTAAAGCGGAAGGAGGTAGGCGGCGCGTGAGATCCACGGAGGCGGAGGAGAAGTGAGAATTGGGAACTGCGAGGAGTGTGAGTGAGTTTCTACCGGAGAGCTCGGCGGCGATACCGGAGGAGACGAGGAGCTTGGAGAAAGTGGAGAGGTTAGGGAAGGAGGAGAGGACGGAGGTGACGTTGATGGCGGCGACGGAGGAGGAGAGAAGGAGGAGTAAATAGAAGAATGCGAGAGGGGTAAAATGGGAAAAGGAAAATACGGTCGCCATTATAATTGAGTTAGGTCATGAGAGTGGTAAAGAGAAAGAAACAGAAAGGAAGTGGAGAGAGAGAGAGAGAGAGAGAGAGAGGGAGAAGAGGAGTGATAAGTGAAGGTTGGTGGACGAAATTAAAAACAGCTTTGGGAATTGTATCACGCGCGGGGTATAGGAGGTGAAGTGCACGCTCGTTTCAAAAAGAGGACAAAACAAATGTCACTGTGTCAGAGAGAGTGAGAGATGCTTCTGTGGACTTCTAGTGATTAGATTTTGGTGAGAAGATAATTAAATTTTTTAAATAAATAATTTATTTGTGTGATTCCCTAGGGGATCGTTGGTTGAAACTTTTGGTTTGTAAAATTTTTTTTTTTTAACTTTAAAATTTTTTATTCTTAAATAAATGATTGTGACTAAAAAAAAAATCCTACATTAATGGCTTTAAAAAAAATCGAAACATGAACAAAACCAACAAAAAAAACTGAGAGAAAAATAAGGAAAATTTTAAGAATTTTTAGCATTCTTAAATAATTAAAGTATAATGGGTTAAAATTAAATTTTTAAAATTTAAAACAAAACAAAGTCTCTAAAGTCTCTAAAATGAAAAAATCAATCAACCCCTATTTTTATAAATATAAAGTCACTTTTTCTACATGATGACTTAAAAGTAATTTTAAAAAAAAAAGAAAAAAAAAGAAAAAGAAATTTGGTATAATAAAGAAAAAACAAAAACAAATTATCAAATTATATATTAGGTCAATCTATATATCTAATACGTAGTCGTTTTCGGTAGACCAAAAAACAATCCGTCTAATTTATTTGTTCTAACAGAAATTGATGCTAAGCTTTCTTATTTAGTTTTACCGAATATTGGTCTTATTTACTATGATAATATTATTTCATTTCTATACATTGATAACATGTTTACATGTATATTTACGTATTATATAATTTATTTTCCATATTTATTTTCTTTTTTATATTTTCTTGATATTTTCCTTTCATATAATGTTGAACTTCCATATTTATTTTTTGGAATAGTTTATTTTTCTATATTTATCTTCTCGAATAATTTATATAAAAAAATTAAAAAGATATTATCTATATATGAAAATATATTTGTTATATCGAAATCTTAATCTTCCATATTTATCTTCTCCAATAATTTATATAAAAAAGCTTAAAAGAATTTTTTATATTAAAATATATGTTAAATCGAAATTAGATGTAACTCTAACCCTAATAATTTCTCATCTTATATATATATATATATATATATATATATATGTTTCTCATTATCTCATCTTACCCCACAAAATATTATAATATAATTTCTTTATTTTAAAGTTTGTTGTGTTTTACCTACAGTTTTCTCATGTATTACATATTATCATGTGTTATTATTAACTAATTATTGGTGTCTCTTACATACAGATCCGTCATGGTATATATTCATGTCTCACGTAACTCTATTACGAGTTGTCGTCCCATGATAAAGTTTATCCTATCACGGTTGAATTTGTTCATCATGCGTCGACTTCCTCTCATCGTGAAGGTTTGTATCGAAATCTTTTATATTGGTGGTTTATTTTTGTAAACTGTTATATAAGGGATTTTTTTTATTTTTGTAGGTTACACGAATGGTTTGATGGTTCTCTTGCCTTTGACTCATCTATATTATTTTACTAGAGATTATCCACACGTTGCGTGGATTTAAAAATTAACATGATAAAATATACATTAAATTTAGCTTATTGATTATTTGTGTATTTACAAAATTTGATTCTTATATTATCTAAAGTTATAAAGCCATTTGGAGATGTTCACAAATACCGCGATCCTCCATCGACTAATCTGGAAGAAAATCTTGGCAAAGTACTGCTTTTGCATAATGACTCTTCGCTACCTATTGTGGTTAGGTTGCTTCCCCTTTGGTTGGTTTGGATAATTTGGAAATCACGGAATGAGTATCTCTTTAATAAGAATAATGTTCATCCGAATGAAGAGGTAAATCGTAGTAAGATAGCAGTTTGTGAATGGATTGTGGCTAATGATCTTGAGAGAGATGAAGTGCAATATAATGTATTTACCCGATCAAGTTTATGGGAACCTCCTCCTGTAAATTGGATTAATTGTAACTTTGATAGTAGCTTTCATCAAGGAAGAGATTCTATGGAAGTAGGATGGATTATGCGTGACCATTGAGGTAAGCATATCAAGTCTGACTATGCTAAACTTAGTCAAGTTGGTTCTCCTTTACAAGCTGAATCGATGAGTTTTCTTCATGTGGTTCAAGTAGTGTGGGCTTTAGGATTTCGACAAGTTTGGTTTGAAGGTGATAATAAGAAATTGGTGGCTTTAATCAAATACGAATGAAGATAATGTGGAGATTGGAAATGTACTCTATGATATTCGGTATTGGATTGCAAAGTTACCTTTATGCTCTTTGGAATACGTCAATCGTGAGAGGAATCATGTTGCGGATACATTGGCTAAGAAAGCTATAAGTTCTAATTTATTGTATGTATGCTTTGATTTGCCTCCATCTTGGTTGTTTAACAGTTTGTATTATCCCTTTACTATTTAATAAAGATCAGATGATAAAGTTATATAGCTTCTATAATGTTTTAACAAAATGATAGTTTTTTATATAAATTTATTTTTTATTCATGTCTTTATGAGTATTTACATAAAATACTCTATATAAAAATCAAAATTGTATGTGACATAATTTTTTTTTTTAGTTTTTTCATAACTATTTTTTATCTTATCAATAAATGAAGTTCATAACATTTTTAAAAAAAATACATTTTCTAATATTAGTTGCATGGAGAAAAAATCTAGTACAAAATTATCAATGGTTTGTCAAGATGAGTTAAGTTTGGCCTAAACTTACAAAATTTTTGTATCAATTATTTATATTTAATACCATACTTTACAAAACGTTACAAAAAATTAAAAATATATATTTTTTAACTATGATAGTTTTTCGGAAGTTCTAATTAAGAAAATTTTGTAGAATTTGAAAAGAGATATTGAAAAATAATATTAGAATATGGTTTTACATATTTTTAATTAATTTATGAAGAGAATTTGATGTTAATTAAATGTTTACTTTAAGTTAATATATTGATATCACATTTTTATTTTAAAAAATCAATGAAAAAATTTTAAAATATAGAGGGATAAATGTCAAAATTAAATAAAAATAAGAAACTAAAAATTAAAAAAATTTAACACTAAAAGTGACACGTGGCAGCTTATCAAAGCTTCAATTAAAAAAAATTTTAAAATATTATATTAGATATTTTGTAGTATTCTCTGTGTTAAAAGTTTGTATCCATTCTCTTTATTGTTTAATGCTCGACAATACTTACTTGGTATACGCGCCCCGAATAAGCAAGTAAATACCATGTAACCTTACATATGTAAACGTATTTCCTGTTTATGTTATCTTAGACAGTACATATTATATCATGAGTTTTATTTCGTAATCTTATTATATATTTGAAATCACTTTTCTGATATGGCGAAAGTGATTTTAGAAGATAAAAAAAATAATGGGTAATGTTTTATGATTTAATTATTAAGGATTTATATATATATATTTATATATATATCTAAGAATTTATGATCATTGTTTTATATTTTTTGTTATGGATTATAACTATCAATTATTATGTAAACCCTAACAATCGAAACCTTATATATATATATCTCTAACTTAGTTTTGATAGTCAAACAATCCGTAGCTTTCTCTTTTTTAAATAAATTTGTTTCAATGTAGGTTTCTCTTT
The DNA here is from genome assembly GCA_964056655.1 of Arabis hirsuta. Taxonomy (NCBI): domain Eukaryota; kingdom Viridiplantae; phylum Streptophyta; class Magnoliopsida; order Brassicales; family Brassicaceae; genus Arabis; species Arabis hirsuta. Next base: position 20,832,626 of record OZ053308.1, read on the forward strand.
TTGATATATATTCATATCGCTATGATCATCTTTTTGTTTTTGTTTTGTTCGATTGTTGATCTGATTTTCATCCTTATGTTTCGCATATTAGGACTACGATTAACAAGGTATGATTTCTTTCGATATTAGGACTACGATTAACAAGGTATGATTTCTTTCGTAGATGTGCTTTTATATTTTTTAATGTTTTGGTTTTCTTCTATTTTTCGTGACCTAAAATTTGGTCTCACAATCTCTATTTGGAAAAACTTCGTCTAGGACCTAATTACGATGAAACTGACTATGAAGAGGACGACGTGGAAAACATTTAATTTGGAATCACCGGTTTGATACTGATGGATGTCGGTGATCTAGAATCGCTTTCAAGGCAATCATGAACAAGATCTAAGAAGTTGATCCATTGGTATGTTTTCTCTCCTTCTTTGTGGAACCCCTAGAACCGTAATATTAATTCAAGTAATTGTCGTGTAAGTGGTTATGGCTTCTTCTTATGTGCTTTTGATGACTCAACAATTCAAAATGGTTGCTGAGAAAGGACTTGTTAAACATGCTTACACTTAAGATTATAATAGGTGTTTCCACGTAAGGAGGTATGCTTACACTTAAATTCTATTGCTTCGGCTTCAAGATTTTTGTTGTATTTTCTTTTAATATTGACTTAAGTTGGTCAAAGCTATTTAATGTTGTAAGTTTGTTTTGACTTCTTTTTGGTAGAGCTTATTCTTCGGTCGAGATTTATGTGATTCAAATTTTATTTTTTCACACATGTAAACAAGGCTCAACATGCTCAAGGGTTGAATCCTTCAAGGTCAAAGATGCTAAAGGCGGATGCTTATTGATTTTGGCATCAATATTTTTGTGTTTATATTTTCTGCTTCAAACCATTTTTTTTTTGGAACATCCATTAAAGAAGCAAAGAGGTTTTCAGTCGTGTACATTAGATGTTCTAAAAAAATTCTGAAAATTTCTTTTTTCGTTCCCTTTATATTTCTTCTAACCTATCTAATGCTTTGATATGGTTATCCTCATGTAGCAGGACGTGTGAAGGCTTTTGTTTAATATGTTGAATCAACGTGGATGCTTTTGTGGAACCACTATCTAGTCTATTAATATGTTGACTTGGGGTTTTTGGGTGAACTTACAAAGGTTCGTTGTTCTAAGTAAGGCATTATCTATACATTATTCTTAAAACATTTCCTCTAAAGTATTCTACTTCTGGACTGACCGTATTGATTGGGACTATTGATGCTAAAGGGATGCTTCGATATTGTTCTAACTTTTCAAAAAATATTTAGTCTATTTTCTTTCTCTTTTAATTTTTTTAGCAAGAGTCTAGACACTAAAATTGTCTATTTGAGTTTAGTTTTCTTGAGACTAATGAATAAATCAGTTTCAAGAGAATAACAAAAGTATAACGTAACGAATTTACAACAAAAAAATGTAACGAATATGACACGTAGCTATACTTTTGAAGTATATTGGTTTTTGAATAAACATTTTTCTGTTGATGTTTATCTATTTGTTTTATCAGTTAACTTCGTATGTTGATTTTTTTTTCCCAAGAAAGCTTGAGATGATTTGGACACCAAAGTAAATTTGGAGCTATTTAGATAGATTGTCAACTAAATTCACAACATTAATAATTTATCATTGAACAAAAAAAAAAGACTTTGAATTCTTATAGGTGTTATCACCATCAAATGTCTTTTTTTTTGCGATTATTTTTAACTTCTTGATAACATAAAAAACATAAATCAGATATACAAAAAAAAACTGAAACCAAGAAAAAAACAAAAACTGAAACATAAGAAAGTGAACCTAGAAAAAATTGATTTCGATTATAGTGGTTGGTGCCTGGTGGTGTTTTTCTCGGTAGAATGTTAGTTTTCTTTGTCATCTTTTTCACACATTTTGGAAACTGCATGCAATTGTTAGGCATGAGATACAATTGTCCATAAATAAAAGGGATAGAATAAAAACCTCAATATATTACATTTTCAGCTGCTTTTTGCATGCTACGTCCCTAAAACTCTAGGTTCTTCGAAGAAAACATTGAGAAACAGAGAATAGAATGAGATCTGAGCAATTTACCTCATAGAATCATATAACGTTTAATTCAATATTGGTTTAAGATTCATGATGTATATAGAAGAAGGAACTCCGATAATTTTGATATCCTTTTATTTACTCCAATTTCTGAATTTAGATTTGGGGAGAATTTGCACAGACCACCTTCACATTTCGCATTTAGACCAAAGACTGTTCATCTTGGAGCAGAGAGATTGGACCTTAGTAATATTTTATTTTATGGAGGAAGCTAGTGTTGGAACTAAATTTTTAACAAGTGATTTTCGTCACTTTTCCGGTGGCTTTTCCGGCAAGGTCATTGTCTGGAATTACTGGATTATGAGTTCATTGGAAAGCTTGTAGTTTGGACTATAACTTAGAATACTCATAAGTTAAAATTGAAGTAATGGTGAATGAGAAATGTGAGGTCAAAGTATGGTGTGTGTGACAATAAAAGTCAACACATTTACTAAAGTCCCACATTGCTTAGAAAAGGAAGAATGAAGTGGTATATATACTACCCTCTTCTATCATGTTTACAAATAACAAGCATGATGCATGATGCATGTAAGAAATGGGAACCACACACGCGCGCGCGCGCCGCTCGGCCCGGCTTGGGCTTGGGCTTGGGCAATTGGACCAAAGGTCCATCAAGACTATTCTTTTTGGAGAAAGTTCGGCCCAATTTTTCTGGCCCAGTTAGCAATTTTCGGCCCAATAAACCGAACAATTGCGACCCATAATTGGTAACCAAACCGAACAGATGCGACCCAATTTGGTAACCGAACCGGCGAACAATTGCGAATCAAAATTGGTAACCGAACCATTGAACCATTGCAATTGTTCCAATTGGTAACCGCCAATTTCCGGTTTTATAAAAACCAAGTCTGCATCTTCTTCTTCCTCAATCGTTTTCCTGCAAATTTTCAACCCAGAAAATTTCTTCCCCCAAACGTAAGTGTCTCGAGAGTTACATAGTTCTTTCGTTCGTTATACTTCGATTTCGAGTGTTGCGAATCGTTGTTGTCACGGTTTCATCCTGGGATTCGGAATCGCATCAATCCGTCACACTACGGGCGATTTTCAGAATTAAGGAAAGAGATTTATCTCGACTCCGTGTCCGGTTTTAAGATCTTGTTCTTAATTCCTTATCGTTTTCAATTCGTATTTTTCAATTCGGTTTTCCGGATCCTACAATCTTAATTCTGAAAAATCCGCTCTCGGATTTCTATATGGATCGGATTTGAGAAATTTCGAATTCTCCACAACTGTTTCAATTTCATAAACGAAGTTCGCGATTTGTTCTTACATCTCAGCGAAACTTGAACCGATTTGCGATTACAAACGATTTTGCGATTTGTTTTCTAACATTTTGCAAATCGTCCCTCTCGCGATTGGTTCGTACATACCCGCGAATTGTTTTCTAAAGATTTCAAATAAATTGCGATTTTGTTCCAAACAAATTCCGATTTCCGATTTTCTCTCTCAAACGATTTCCGATTTTTGTTCAAAGGATTTTTGATTGGGTTCTAAACGTTTTTCCTAAACGTTTGCGATTTGTTTTCGATAGTTCCCGCCAATCGGTTTCGCGGTTTGTTTCCGCGATTGCTGCTTTTCAATTTAAAACGTTTTCCAATCTTTAAACAATTTGCGATTTGTTTTTCCAACATTTCCATAAATCATCCCGTTTGCGATTCGGTAACCCGTCTCTGCGAAAATTTTTATCAAGGATTTGCGATTATTTTATTTTAAAAATTTTTCGCGAATAAGTTTGTTAAACAAACGGTTTTTTTTTGTTTCCGCGTACGTTTTCTATAAACGAGTTTGCGAAACATTTATCATATTCTGATATCATTTTGTTTTCTGGTAACAGATGACAACTGATGGTGATGATGTCGATATGACTGGCAAAAGTCCGTCTGATGGACAAACAGATACGCCTGTGGATTGGGTAACCCGAGACCTGTTCGGAGTTCGTCTCCAGGCGCCGACTGTTCCCCAAGACAACTATCTCGGGATGTCTCAATTACCCGCTGCGATGGCGCATGGGTTAATGCCGGAAAAATTTGACGGCAAAGGCTTCAAAACATGGCAAAACAAGATGCTCTTCTACATGAGTAACTTGAACTGTGAGAAGTTTCTGAAGGAGGATCCACCGATCGTTCCATTCGGAAACAAAGATGCTCACCTTCTTGCTTCTGTGGATGCATGGAAACATGCAGACTTCGTGTGCAGAGGTTGGATCTTAGGCCGCCTCATTGATCCACTGTATCAAGTGTACAGTCAGGAAGCACGAAGCTCCAAGGAACTCTGGATGGCCTTGGAGAAGAAGTACAAGTCTGACGATGCTGGTTGTCAGAAATTTGTTGTTGCGAAGTTTCTAGACTTCAAAATGGTGGACTCCAAGCCCATCATGGAACAAGTCGATGCATTGAGTTTGCTGTGCCATGAGATTGCGGCTGAGGGAATGCAAATCTGTGAGATCTTCACTGTCAATTGTTTTATTGAGAAACTTCCCCCGAGCTGGCTCAGTTTCAAGAACTATCTCAAGCACAAAAAGAAGCCAATGTCACTCTCTGATGTCATCACGAGGCTCCAAATGGAAGACAGGAACCATGCTAATTTCTCTCCTCCGGAGCAACACAATGTCAATGTGGCTGAGCACAAGAGCAAGTTTAAAGGGAAACGGATCTCTCCTCAAAAGTCCCTAAAACCGACATCCTCAACAAACTTCAAGAGGGTTGCAAAACCAGGACAGAAGTTCAAAGGAAAATGTCACAAGTGTGGCAAGGTAGGCCACAAGTCTGATGTATGCAGGAGCCAACCCAAGGGTAACAGAAAGGCTGAAGCTAACCTCACTGAAGAGGATATGTGTGCTGTCGTCAATGAAGTAAACATGGTAGATGACAACCCACGAGAGTGGTGGTATGACACTGGTGCAACCACCCACATCTGCACTGATAAGTTGATGTTCACCACTTATCAGAAGAGCAAATCTGAGGAGCAGCTGTTCATGGGAAACACGGCTTACTCGAAGATTGAAGGTCGCGGCAAAGTGGTTCTGAAGCTGACGTCAGAACGTGAACTCTCACTCAACAATGTGAAGCATGTGCCGAACATGAGGAAGAACTTGGTTTCGGAAACTCTCTTGAGCAAGGCAGGATTCGGCGTCAACTTTGAAGCTGACAAATTGATCCTTAGGAAGAATGGGGTGTATTTGGGAAAGGGTTATGCTAAAGGAGGACTTGTCAAGTTGTGTGTTTCGACAGTCCTTCGTCCTAATAAGATTAATAACGCTAATGTTGTAATTGCTGACAATTCATCTAATAATAATTCTGTTGCTTATTTGGTTGAGTCTTTTGATATTTGACATGAACGTTTAGGACATGTTAATTATAAATCTATGCAAAGATTGATGAATTTAAACCTAATTCCGAAATGCAAAGTAAACAAGGATAAATGTGAAGTGTGTGTACAGGCCAAACTCACAAAAACTCCTTCTCCCCAAGTTCAAAGAAATACAGAACCTCTCGGTTTAATACACACAGATTTATGCGATCTGAAATTTATACAAACTAGAGGCGGTAAAAAGTATTTTGTGACATTTATTGATGATCACACAAAATATTGCTATGTATACTTATTACGTAGCAAAGATGAAGCCTTGTCAAAATTCCAAGAGTATAAGCTCGAAGTTGAAAACCAACTAGGTAAAACTATTAAAATAGTTCGAAGTGATAGAGGAGGCGAGTATGATGGTCCATTTAATGATTTTTGTCAACAACATGGCATCATACACCAAACGACAGCTCCCTATTCCCCAAAGTCTAACGGAGTTGCGGAACGGAAAAACCGAACTCTGAAAGAGATGATGAATGCAATGTTGCAAGAATCTGGGTTACCCCAGTCAATGTGGGGGGGGGAAGCTTTGCTTACTACGAACTATATCCTCAACAAGATACCACATAAAGTTACTGGCAAGACGCCATATGAACTTTGGAAAGGTGTTGTACCTTCGTACAAATACCTAAAAGTGTGGGGGTGCCTTGCAAAAGTCGCAATACCACCTCCGAAAAAGGTCACAATCGGACCAAAAACAGTGGATTGTATTTTCATAGGATATGCACACAATAGCAGTGCTTATCGTTTTCTGGTTCACAAATCAGACATACCCGATATCCATATTAATACAGTGATGGAATCACGGAATGCGTCTTTCTTTGAAAACATTTTTCCTTGTAAGGACAAAAAACGTCCGAAGAGGACACTTGAACAAAGAGACACAAGCTCCTCCACAAATGAGGCAAGCACTTCCAGAACCTCACCACATGAAGTGGAAGATGTAGCAGATGAACCTCGACGTAGCTAAAGAGCTCGTAAGGAAAAATCTTTTGGCGATGATTTCATGATGGTCTTTCTCACAGAGAATGTACCTAGAACTTACTCAGAAGCCATGTCTATACCCGACGCACCTTATTGGAAAGAAGCTATCAATAGTGAGATCGAATCTGTATTGCAACATCATACATATGAGATTACCGATCTACCCGAGGGGTTTAAAGCACTAGGGTCGAAATGGATTTTCACAACAAAAATGAAAACCGATGGTTCTGTGGATAAGTATAAAGCTAGGCTCGTGGTCCAAGGATTCCGACAAAAAGAAGGTTTGGATTTCTTTGACACATATTCTCCAGTGACGCGAATAACCTCCATCAGACTGTTGGTTGGTATCGCTGCTTTAAGAGGCCTAGAAATACATCAGATGGATGTCAAAACCGCTTTTCTACATGGAGATTTAGAAGAAGAGATCTATATGAAACAACCTGAAGGTTTTGTTATCCCTGGACAAGAACACAAAGTCTGTAGACTTGTCAAGTCATTGTACGGACTGAAGCAAGCTCCAAAACAATGGCATGAAAAATTTGATAATGTGATGATGTCAAATGGTTTCAGCATTAACGAATGTGATAAATGCATATACATCAAATGTACTCCACACGGATATGTTTTGTTGTGTTTGTATGTTGATGACATGCTCATTATTGGCAACACTAATGACATGATTAATCAAACTAAGAACTTACTTCATAGTCACTTTGAAATGAAAGACATGGGATTGGCAGATGTCATTCTCGGTATTAAGATTCACCGACATGCTGGAGGAATTATCTTATCACAATCACATTATGCTCAAAAGATACTTGATAGATTTAAGAACTATTCAAATGGGACTGCAAAAACTCCAGTCGACCCTCATATTCACTTGACTAAAAACTCAGGTGATGCAGTTTCTCAGGTGGAATATGCAAGAGTAATCGGAAGTCTGATGTACTTGACAAACTGTACTAGACCCGACCTAGCGCACGCAGTAAACATACTCAGTCGCTATACGAGTAACCCAGGACATAAACATTGGAAAGCTATAACTAGAGTATTAAATTACCTACGTTATACCAAAAATTATGGACTACATTATGGTAAAGAACCAGCAGTTTTGGAAGGATACAGTGACGCAAATTGGATTGCGGACTCCAAAAACTCAAAATCCACAAGTGGATATGTATTTACCCTTGGAAATGCAGCAGTGTCCTGGAAATCTACCAAACAAACCGTAATAGCCACATCGACCATGGAATCTGAGTTTGTCGCCCTGGACAGAACAGCTCAAGAAGCTGAGTGGCTTCGGAATTTTTTGGAAGATATGCCCATGTGGGAGAAACCAGTGCCAGCTTTACGTGTACATTGTGATAGTCAATCGGCTATCTCTCGGGCACTGAATAATAATTACAATGGTAAGTCTCGTCACATACGAAGAAGACATAAAACCATTAGAAACTTGATCTCAACAGGAGTACTCACAATATATTATATCAAATCTGCCGACAACCTAGCTGATCCATTCACTAAAGGTTTGCCAAGAGATCAAGTAGAAAAATCATCAAGAGGAATGGGTTTAAAAGCCTCTGAATAAAAATTAAAGTTTGATGGAAACCCCACCTACATGACTGGAGATCCCAAGAAATAGGTTCAAAGGGACAACTAATTCAAACTTAAATTGAAAGAACACTGTGAGAGTAATATCTCTACCCAGTTCCTAGGATGACATACAGTGTGACATCGGTATGTAATTAGGATAAGCATTTAGCTTTTAATGATTTCATTAGCCTTATAATAAAAAGTATTATAGGATACTTCTAAAGATAAGCTACTGAGGATCACCTAGTGAGTGTGAAATGGGGCCGTTTCTAGGAGAATGAATGAAAGGCTATATTCTCCAAGTTCACTCATGATAACCAGGTAAGTTCAAGGCCAAAATGAACACAATAGAGAACAAGGTTCTATGAGAAAATGAAGCTGTGTTATAGCTATTGTCTAGGTTTACATCTAAATCCGGGTGGTTCAAGACATCATGTCCACCTCCTGGCCAAGTAAATCTGACAGTTACTAACTACGAGTGGTTCAAGGCTGAAACATTGCTACCAACTCAGATACAGTAATTTTTCGTTATACTCTCGAAAAGTCCGTCTGTCTGTCTAGTCAATTTAGTTGGTCTAATCAATAGAGTCTTAGAGTTTATCGAGTCGTCATATGTTTAGGATTATTTCTATTCATGTGGGGGATTGTTGGAACTAAATTTTTAACAAGTGATTTTTGTCACTTTTCCGCTCGGCTCGGCTCGGCTCGGCTCGGCTCGGCTCGGCTTGGGCTTGGGCTTGGGCTTGGGCTTGGGCTTGGGCTTGGGCTTGGGCTTGGGCTTGGGCAATTGGACCAAAGGTCCATCAAGACTATTCTTTTTGGAATCGGAATCGCATCAATCCGTCACACTACGGGCGATTTTCAGAATTAAGGAAAGAGATTTATCTCGACTCCGTGTCCGGTTTTAAGATCTTGTTCTTAATTCCTTATCGTTTTCAATTCGTATTTTTCAATTCGGTTTTCCGGATCCTACAGCTAGATCGGAAGAATCCATCGGAGTAGGGGACTCGAACCTTTCCAACCTCGATACTCTCGAACTCTAATTAAGTAGAATCTGATGTAATCGAATATTGTGATTTTAAGATGGTAAGCGGATGTAAATGGGAAGTTAGAGAAGGGAGATGTAGTTTACAAAATAAAAGATAAAATCAATAAAAGAATAATTGTATTTATGTCATTACTTACAACTGTGACTTATGCTTTAGATATATAAAAATGCATCTGATTTCTATTGGTTGACCGATATAAACTAATTGAAATTAACCAAACTAACCAAAATTATCCGAACTACTTACAATTAACAAAAAAATTTTAGTAAAAACCAAATATATATGGGCTAGATTTTACTATAGATGAGCTGAATCGAACAATAGTTTTATTTAGTTTGTTAGGGTTAAAGCTTTCCTACGGTTAAAGCTCTTCACTTTTAAGGTTTAGTTCATTTTAGTTTGCAGAAAGAAAAAAAAAATTTGATATGTTTTCGAATATATTTTTTATTGATTAGCCTCACATATTGATTTGATGAATTTTTAATTTGCAAAAAATATAAATGGTTTATGTATAAATTATAAAAAATATGACTCTAAACTTATTTTTTTTATTGAAAACTAAATATTATTCAAAATTAATTTAAAATAGTGATAGGAGATAATATGATATAAATGCTGGTACAAAGTTATATGAAGGATAAGTGCAATGTGAGTATAAAACCACACGCCAAAACAAATCGAACACTATATATACAAGCTAGATTTCATTATAACTGAGCTGAATCAATCCATGGTTTTGTTTAGTTTGATTGGATTAAGATTCCCCAGTCTTAGGATTTAGTTCATTTTGAAAGAGAAGTGCAACGTCAGTATAAAACCACCGGCCAAAACTAACCAAACACTACATATACGAGCTAGATTTCACTATAGCTGAGCTGAATCGGACAATAGTTTTGTTTTTTTTGTTATGGTTAAGTCTTGCCTAGGGTCAATGCTTTCCTATGGTTAAGGCTCCCAACTCTTAGGTTTAGTTTCTTTTAATTTGCAAAAGAAAGAAATTTGATATATATTCGAGTAAATATTTTTTTATTGTTTAGCCCCACATATTGATTTGATGAATTTTAAATTGCTAAAAATATAAATGGTATATATATAAATTATAAAAAATATGACTGAAAACTTATTTTTCATGAAACTAAATATTATTCAAAATTAATTTAAAATACTGACAGGCGATCATATGATATAAATATTGGTAAAAAATTATATGAGAAGGATAAATGTGATGTGAGTATAAAACTACCCGCCAAAACATCGAACTAAATTTCACTATAACTGAATTGAATCGAACCATAGTTTAGTTTAGTTTGAAAGGATTAAGGCTTCCCTAGGGTTAAGGTTCCTCCGTTTTAGGGTTTAGTTCCTTTTGAAGGAAGAGTGTAATGTGAGTATAAAACCACCCGCCAAAACTAACCGAACACTACATATACGAGTTAGATTTCACTATAGCTTAGCTGAATCGAACTATAGTTTTGTTTAGTTTGTTAGGGTTAAGATTTTCCTAGGGTTAAAGCTTCCAACTCTTAGGATTTAGTTTTTTTTAATTAGCAAAAAAAAAGTTTTTTTTTGATATTTTAGAGTTTCTCCCTATACTTTATTGTTTAGTCTTGATTAGATTTAATTCGTTAAAAAATATAAATGGTATAATTATAAATTATAAAACAATAAATAAATATTATTTGTTTTAGTTCTTTTTAATATAATATAAATGTTAAAAATAGACATATATACAATTAAAGATTAGTAATTTATATAAAACAAAAATCTAAAGGAAATAAACTAGATAAAAAGGAACTAAACCTAAGAATATGTTTTAATGAAAACCTTTAATAAATTCTTATAATTTGCGATAAGTTTAAACTATTCTCAATGATTAATTAACAACACTTGTGTGTTTTCGATCATCATATTAAGTTTTTTTTTTGTGTGTGCTAAATATCATATTAAACATGTTATATATCATCTTATGTGGGATGATATTCTGTCTCTACCTGGCGTGTCGTCATGTTTTTCACAACTATAGATGTACACGATACTGCAAATGATGTTCCCAATAGGATGGCGATAAATATTTTTGTTTTTATTTTATTTTTATAATTTTTGTTTTGGTTAGTAAGTTTATATTATTTTTGTTGATTATGTTTATTATCTTCTCTCTTCGTTTTGGTTAGGAAAACCGGCTCTACCAATGAATTTATAGATTTATACTCTTTTACTAATTTGATCAAAATGTAAAACGTATATTTATAAGAAGTTATTTATATGAAACAAATATTGTCATAAAATTTCTATTAAAAATTTCTACCAAACTTAATTGAAGGTTAAACATTTATGTTAATCCAAAATGTTTGATCAAATTTTTTATGAATTTATAATTTGCTAACAATATAAATGGTATATGTATAAATTATAAAAATATGATTGGAAACTTATTTTTATGAAAATAAATTTTAATCCAAATTAATTTAAAATAGTGATAGTCTATCATATGATATATGTAGAATGTTATGAAAAGGATAAGTGTAACGTAAATATAACACAATCCGTCAAAACTAACCGAACACTATGTATACGAGCTACATTTGTAGCTGAGCTGAATCGACCCATAGTTTTGTTTAGTTTATTAGGGTTAAGACTTTCCTTTCTTAGAGTTTAGTTCTTTTTAATTTGCAAAAAAATAATGATTTTTTATGAATTTATAATTTGCTAAAAATAGAAATGGTATATGTATAAACTATAAAAAAATGAAAAAATATTTTTAATGAAAACTAAATATTAATCGCAATCAATTTAAAATAATAATAGACGATCCTACGATATAAATTCCGTTAGAAAGTTATATGAGAATGATAAGTGCGATGTGAGTATAAACCACCTGCCAAAACGAACTGAACACTACGTATACGAGCTATATTTGTAGCTGAGCTGAATCGATCCATAGTTTTGTTTATTTTGTTAGGGTTAAGGTTTTCCTAGAGTTAAAGCTTCCCACTCTTAGGGTTTAGTTCCTTTTAGTTTACAAAGAAAATGATTTTTAAATAAGTTTTTACTTAAATAAAAATATAAATGGTACATGTATAAATTACAAAGAATAAATTAACATTATTCATTTCAATTCATTTTATTTTACTATAAATATTAAAGGTAGACACAGTTAGATACAATAAAAAATTAGTAATTTATATAAAATAAAAATTGATTCTTAAAAACCTAGGCTAAAAAATTTAGTAATTTATATAATATAAAATTGATTCTTAAAATGATCTAATATAAGACAAAAGCGATGAGGATGAAAAAGAAAAAAAAAAAGTATAAACGAAACAAAAAAAACTGAAAGAAGAAGACAAAGAAAATTTTTTGAAGGAGAAGAATAATTTATGAGACAAAGATGCTAAAGAAAAAAAAATTGGTAGAAGAAAAGGAGAAGATGAAAAAAACCGAGAGAAGAAAATGAAGATGTCGGAGAAAAAAAAAAGAAAAGAATAAATACTGAAGATTTTGAACGCAAGTAACATTTATATAAAAACAAAAGAATAAATATAATAACAAAAATTAAACCAAACATGAGCATAAAGATGAGAAAGAAAGCATAAAAATATATAAAAAAAATGGATAAAACAAAGAAGATAAAGACTTATGTTTATAAGATTTATTGCACGGATCTCTTGGTCACAACATCCTCACAGATGGATCCGGAAACAAACATTGATTAAGTAATTTAGTTACACTAAATTACTAAACATTACTAAAAAAAATTACTAAAAAAACATTACTAAAAAAAATTTGATTAAAAAACTATCCGAAGTTTTTTTCAAAAGAATCCTAAAATATAATTATGCATCTCATTTTTATCGGTTTATCGATTTGAACTAATTTAAATTAACCGGACTAATTAAAATTAAGCGAACTACCTAAAATTAACCATAATTTTCACTAAAACCAAATCAAAATAACATTTCAGTTTTATTCGACAACACTACATACGAACCAAAATTTTCCATAACCAAATCAAACCATATTTTTATTCGAATAATTTAATTTAATTTTGTTATAATATTTCAAACTCAAAAAAGTAAAAAACATACAAACCTAACTGACCATAACTAACATAATATATTTAAATTTTAGATAAATTTTTGTATTTGGATTTAGGGTCTTATGATAGGAAGGAGGATTGTATGTTTTAGGATCTATGTATTGTTTTTAATATTTTACGTGCATTTGTGAGGATTTAAGATAACATGGTACCTTAATTTGTTAAAGTATAATTTGATATCAATATTTTACCTGTGATGATTTATGCTCACATATTAGTGTTTTAGTACACAATAATTAATTTTTTCAAGTTATTATGTAAAATTAATTGTGTTTTTGTTGTTTTTGACCGTTTGGATTCTGCACATTATTTTTTGATTGGTTGAATCATTTTGGAACTGATGTTTTATATTAAGAAAATGAAAAACTAAATGGATTTTTAATTCATGTGCAAATTTTTAAACAATTAATATAAAATAGAAGAGTATATCAAAGCTTTAAAATCATTATCCCCACGCAAGGCGCGGATGCGGATACTGTACTAGTTGTTTAATAATATTGTCTTTTGAAGCTTTTTCATTTGCATGTGAGTTTTAGTGCATTTTAATGATGATGTAATGTAAAATTTGACTTATTAGTTAATGATTTAAATAAAATAGAGAGATTTCTGCCGAATTTGATAGATTATTTAAATAGCAAAAAAATCTCAAATTTTATCTAATTAAACAAATAAAACAAGTTTATAATTTAAAAAAAACTAGTTAACGATTCATAAAATAAATTATTTGAAAAATATTACATATAAATACAAATATAAAAAATAATATCCGTATTAATATTTTGTCAAATATGCGTATCATATTTTTTTTTGCTAAATTGTAAATGTCATTGAAAATTAAAGTTTCCCATTACCAATTATTTGTAGAAAAAATTGCTATACCTATAATGTTGATCATATAGCAAAAAAATATATTAAAAACATGAAAAAATAACAATCGGTACACGTTCAAGAATTCTGCAACGAAGCGTCCAATCCTGAAAAATAAGCGATAATGATCCTGAAAGCAACGTACGGAGATGCAATGTGAAAGTCAGAGAAGGGGAAGCAACCATGAAAGTTCGATGAAATGCCAACATTGCTAAAGAAAACACGTTCATCTGGTAGCATGAACTTCATCAAGCTTACGAAAAAAAGCTATCCTCAACACCCGTTTACGAAACACATCATCAAGCTTAGGAACTTTTAGAAGATGCGATTATAGCTCGAGAATAGATATGAAAATAAATTGCACATAAGCCCTACCAAGATCTCCACTCTAATGTTGGCAGACACTAAATAAAGTGATATCTAGTCCCGAGCCTTACTAGATGTTCTATTCTCGAGGTAAAACACAACGACAACCATCTAAAAAACAAGACCAAACTCACACTACAAGAAATGTGGGTATTAATAGCAATATAATGTAGCGTTTTTAATGATTTTGCTATAGTTAAGTTATGGAAAATTTTCTATAGCGTTTCCAATAAAGCAAACGCTATGATATGATAGACGCCAAAAAATTGGTGTTTCCGCTTAGCTTTTGGTTCTATCTTTGTTTATTGATAGCATAGATCATACATAAAACGTCATAATAAAGTTAAGCGGGAATATGAAATTTTTATTGCTTCCTAAAATTTTTACTAAAGTAAAAAAAAAAAATGAAACCCAACAAAGATTGTCGAGATTAATTACCAATTGAATTAAAAAAAGTTCCCAACTTTTGCATCTTCGTATCTCTCCTCCTAGCTCTGTAATTAGGGTTTGACAGAACAATGAGCATCGAGAAGAAACTCAATCATCATCTGAAGCAAAATCGAAGGTATGAAGAAATCGATTGCGATTTTATCTTCAACGAAGAGCTTTTCTTCGGTATCAAAAAGGTAATCCTGAATCTACTCTTTTTTGTTTCAGGAATCACGCTCGTGAGTCTCTCTCAGTGGTTGAGGAACACAAACAGTCACATGTTCTTGTCAATTTTGGGTTTATTGAGTTTCCAGAGCAAGAGGTAGAGAGATTGAGAAGATAAGGTTTGCGATTGCGTTTACGGCCAAGAGATTTGCTCTTTGGAGTCATATGGAGAAAGGTAACCATGGAATTGCTTCTCCCTCGTATTCCATTTACGGTTTTCGCTGCTGGGTAAGTGCTTTTTCTGGTGCTAGTTATGATTACAGAGAGATCAATTTAGATGATGCAATTGATCTGTTCAGTGATATGGTCGAGTCTCATTCCTTTCATTCCATTATTGAGTTCAATAAACTGTTGAGTCCAATTGCAAAGATGAAGAAGTATGATGTTGTGATTTTTCTAGACGAGAAGATGCAAAAGTTAGGAAGTTTTGGGGACGACTATTATGAGTTTTTGTTACCAGTGTCCCTAAGCTGCTTCGGAATGATGTTTTCCCCAAGCTGTTGAAGAAGAACTCGAGAAGTATATAATCATTGTTATGTTTTGGTCTCTCTTGGCAGCTTATGAATGCTCATTTTCTATCTCTCTGACACTTGTAGGCAATGTCGGCTTACGGTTTTGAGACTCTCATTGTTGATATTGAGCTTGATGAACATGTCTTCATCTTCTTCTTTGTAGGCGTGTCTCTTTCTCTCTTCTTTCATACACGATCCCAATCCCTGTCTCTCTTAATTCATCTGTTGGTCTTTCTCACGAAATTTGTTTATTTGTTCTTTTTGGTTTGCTTATCAGATCTAATTACTTCTGGATTTTTGTTTCGATTGCTTAAAAAATCAAATTATGATTTCTTCTCTGCTAATTGCTTGCTTCTGTTTCTCATGAGTTTTTTTTTAATTGAAGCTTATGAGATCTAATCCGGCGAGAAATCAGCCGCTGGGAAAAACGAGAAGGAATCGATTTCTTTACCTCCTCCGCCGCCTTGACCTTCTCGATTCCATTGGATCCACATGTGATTGTTACGCTGATTTTTTGTCAATCTGATCCATAAAGATTGCTCTCATTACGTTTTCTCTTTTGATTTTCGATGAATTTGAAGGTTCGGTGGATTTCTACTCAACAGAGCCTACGGTTCGGTCTTTAGCTCAGCTTAAGTTTACGGGATTCGCTTCTTAGGAACAAGAGCTTTTAGTTTTGGTCATTGAATCGAAATTCTATTAGTGGTCTTGCTAACGAAGATCAGTAGGCGTTGAGAATGTATTGAGCATGGAGGCTGATGTTCCACTCTGCATTCTATGCAAGGATCGATGAACAAAAGCTTGAGCATGCCTTGGGATAATGGTTGAGATTTTGATAAGCCGGACATCTATACTATATAAAAGTTGAAGTTATTAGCTTTTGAGGCCGTCCACCTAGGATTTAATTCAACCTATAGTGAAATACCACATCAAATATTTAGAATTATGTTAATTTTGTTTTGTTGATAATAATTGAAAAATAGACATGATTTCCTTATATCATTAGTTCATAATTCCAAGTAATTTCCAAATTTCTGTGGATTTAATTTCCTATTTCAACTTTAGATTAGGAAATTTTCTTAATTTAAAAGTCATAAATATTAAAAAAACGTTATTATTTCAAGTTTACGAAATATTTAGGAAAAATATAGATATTGTTATAAAGGCAAAATTAATATCACATTCTAATCAATTATTATCCCAATAGAATAGGATATTACATTCATTCTCAATTAACTACAAAAGAGATTAGGAAAAATTCCCAACGATCCACAAAAAATAATATAATTACAATAGAGATTAGGAAATTTTACAAGAAACTGAAAAAGATGGAATGTAATAAAGATGTAGCTAGAAGGGCAACTGATATTGCAGAGAAGAACTTTTATAGTGATATAGAATGATTATGTTGGAGCGAAAAGAATCGTTGACAAGACTAAGAATTAGTATCCTAAGCTTGATGGTTCAAACAATTATTGATAATGATCAATGTTTATATCTCTGCATCAAAGAACGAAAAAAGAGAAGCTAATTGGTATGGAGTTCTCGGTGTTGATCGTTTAACTGATGATGAAACAATGAAAAAAAATACAAAAATTGAACTCTTTTACTTCATTCGGACAAGAACAAGTGTAAAAGCGCATAAGATGCGTTTAAGTTGGTTTTAGAGTATTGTCAAAAAAAAAGTGGTTGAATTTAGAATTATGGTGTTTGTTGCCTGATAAGGCTAAGAGAATGTGCTTATGATCATAAGAGGAAATCGAAGACCGGGATGCAGAAACCACCAAACGCTCATTAACCAGCTTCTACTAATGGGAATCGAAATTCAAAAGACAGTGTTGATCTGAGTGCTAGGCTAGAAATAATAAGCCTAGGCCTCCACCATCTCCGTTTTCCAATGGACTCCATCTCTTATCCCTGCTCCTTCTCTAACGTCCGTTTCTGTTTTGGATTGAGGTAAGTAATCTCATGATTTACAATTAACTGTTTGTGCTTAATAAAGTCATGACAAATTTACGATGCTTTACTTATGCTTCAATATTCAATATAGCATATTGATGCATGGTGTATACTATAGATCTTAGGTAGATTGACTTTTGCTTGGTCTGTTTTTACATGTTTATAATATGTTGATTTTTGCTTCATTAATTAGTCTTTTCTCATGCTTTACGAGTCATGCTTTTTTTATATGGTATTGTTCTATCTTATGATATATCGACACAAGTTTATTGTTTTATTACATGTATCAAGTAAAGTATTTGTTTCACCGCGCGATGATTTATTTGCTTCGTTTGATGGATTTTGCGATTAATAGGGTCACATGTACTTCTAATTATTTGAGACGAGGTTTGTCTAAGCATATGATGTTATTTACATGATCTTCAAGTTCCTTAATTAGTTAGCCATCAAATTATTCATCAAATCTTTTTTCATGCTATATTTTGTTCTTTAAGACAATAACATATCCTTAGATCGCAGGAAAATGAGACCTTAGAAACAAGGTTTTACACAAGGGATGTATAAAATTTAATAGAATACATAATATATAGATTGAATGAGAGGAATACATAATAATATTCTATGATACTCAATTTCTTTTGTACTGAAATTGATTTATACACTAAAGCAAGATATGCATAAAGAAGCATATGCAAGTTCATTAAAAAAAAAACATGGATGCTTGAATGAGAGGTGTAACGCCCGTGAACCAAAAAGTGGATTTTTGGTGGGTGTCGATCGACACAGGGTGTGTGTGTTGATCGACACGTGAGTTTTTGGAACTTGTGAGAAGTCGGGTTGGACGTTGTGTCGATCGACACAGGGGTTGTGTGTCGATCGACACGAGTTAAAATCAGACTGACGGTTTCGGTTTCTGATTGCCGGTTTGGTGGGCCGGTTTCGGGAACCCTAGGGTTCAGATAAAAAGTGAAAACAGGGGAGTTTGGCCGCATTATAGAGAAGAATCAGAGAGAGGAGGAGGTTTGAGAGAGAGAGACATTGTTCTTGAGAGGTTTGTGAGTGGGAACAGCTTCTGTTCGAGAGTTTGAGAGGGAAAACGGCTGGGCTATTCAAGACGGATTGGGGTGAAACTTGGTGGGTAAGTTCTCCGATCTCTGTTCTTGATATGGGCGAAAACGGTTTGTCATTTCGTTGATTATTCATCGAGTTATGGCTGTTTGAACTCATTGGTTTTGGACCAGTGGTTCGAGGCGTTACAAGTGGTATCAGAGCGAACCCTGACGAGTGTGTGAGTCACACTGTCGGGGGTAACGATTCTGGTACGCAACGAGGACGTTGCGATTAGTTAGTAGGGGTGATTGTAACATCCCAATTTCAGGAACTATGTGATGCATGCGGAGAGACTTAAGAGAATTGATTTGGCTACCTATATCACCAAAGTGCACTTATCTTTTCCGGCACACATCCAGAGAGAACTCCAGAATTAAGCGTGCTTGGGCTGGAGCAATTTAAGGATGGGTGACCTACTGGGAAATCATTTTCATTACCGTATGAGTGAGGACAAAACATGGGGAAAGATCACGTGGTGATTTGCAGGGTTAGTAAACAAGTCTTTCGAGCCTCCCAGACTAACGCACCGACCGTCAGAGAGGGGTGGGCCCACGGGCCGAGAGTGGGCGTGGGGCCCATTAGGAGATGAGGATTTCTCCTGAGGGGATGGGGATTTCCCCTATATGTTATTGAGAGATGAGGATTTCTCTCGAGGGGATGAGGATTTCCCCTGCATACTGATAGCTCGACGGTGGTCGAGGCGTTACAAGAGGAATATAAACCTTTTTGACTTTGGTTTCTGAATATATGCAATTTTGAAGTTCGTGTTGTTTTTTTTTTTTTTTTTTGGATTTTACAAGAAGCAAATCCATTTTTCTCCCACCACAGTCTTTCTCAAAAACTACATTTTAATGAAGTTATTTTGGAACAACATTGTGTTATGTCTATTTAGATTTTTTTTAAACGATTTTTTCTACTACTAAGTATGAATGGTAGTTAACTATACTTTTGTGTAGCCATTTGAACATGGAAATTGAAGGTATATGTTTGTACAAAAATGAGAACTTTGGAAAAATTCTCTTGAAAGACGATGACTTTGCAAGCTTGAAAGAAGAAGATTCTTAACTGTCATCAACTTTTTACAAGTATAAAAAAAATTGGTGATGAAAAGGAACTAAGAGAGCGTTTGGATAAACATTTAGCCCATGATTATTTAAACAAACATTTAACTTCAACTTTTATATAGTATAGATACGAGTTCTAGAGTCTACAATATATGCTCTTTTTCGTTTATTGTTTTTATCTCATCGGTCCTAATGTATTTTTCTCCATTCGTCTTGCTGTAGGTTTCATCTTTATTATGGTGATGATCTTTGCTATCAAGGTTCGATGATATACAAAGTCATACACTTTATTGTCTTCATTGCCTATATTTTATTTTAGCTCATGAATTGTTTTTCTCAATATTTATGTTTGAATGGTTTTTTTGATTTTTTTAGTGTGATTTGTTTTATTGTATATGATATGTTATGTTCATGATTAATTATTTAAAAAATTACTGCAATTTTAAACCTAACTTTGTGGTTATATCTTCTTTTATTTTAGATTACGAAGAAAAAGAAAGCCTCTAACCAATATCAAAAGCAAAAACTATTAAAAAGATGATTAAAACATGTAAATTTACAAAATTATTCTTTTTTTTACTGTAGAATTTTTCAAAGACCAATGTCCTTCACATATAAAAAAATCACGATGTCGAGATCTCTAGAACACGAGTTCTCGCTTGATAGAATATCAACAATGGTAAATGCAAAATAGTATACTTTTATTCAATTGATTTTATTTATATTTTTAGTAAATTTGTTATCATCTATGTTGTAGAAACACAAGAAAGATATATGACTCTAACTGATTTTCTCACTGTATAGTTCTCAAAAGGTTTTGATTTAAAAACAAAACGGCAATTGTATTGCATCCGTTAGTGTTCAATATTTCATAGCTAAGTAAAAAATAAAATACATTAAATAATATGATTGAAATTAAAATTTACGTATTTTTACTAAATTTTAGAGCATCAATTGTCAGATGGACAATTGTTTGATCTTTCGAAAGAATGTTGTGTCGGGTCAAAGATTCATCACTAGAGATGTACCCAAAGGAACGAAGAAAGCTTCGGGCGAAGCCTCCACAACGTTTATCAGTGATGTCATGGCTTACGTGAAGGTCAGCATGAGTATTAGTTAATTTTATATTTTTAAATAATTTATTATTACAAATATGCCTTTAGAAATATTTGTTTACGTTTCTTAATGGGTCATTAATTTTATAAAACTTAAGAAGTTCTTAATCGGTCTCAAAACTTACTTTAGTATTAAAATTAATAATAAATTTATGCTAATGATATCCACTCCATCTTATTGATAATGATGCTCTTAGAATAATAACATTAAAAAGAAAATTGTGTATTAGTTTCCTTTTAACAATAACAAAAATTTACCTTATACTGAAATTAGGAAAGTTTATTAATTCTAGGATAATAGTTTTAGTTAAATTTCTTAATTATAAGGTTTCAATTATTTTAGATAGAGCAAGGGAAAAAGAGTTTATGTGTATGTGTGGATTTTGAAGATTAGATAATGATATTGTTCATGTGATTTCATTGTCATACAATCAACCTAAGTTTTCTTAGAATAATACATATCTATAAAAAAAAACTAAAGATATACCCTTAGAAGGGAAAAAATGTATTGAAATTAATAAATCTTATATAATATAACAAAGATTATCGCTAATAATGTGAATAATGGTATGTGGATGGTTGTGGTTAAGAAATAGCTAAAGATTTTTGGGAGAATTGCAAAAACCGTAACTCGAACAAAATAAAGATGAGTTTAGTGTCATATATAAAAATATTTTTTATCACTTTATGCCAATAAAAATAAATATCGTTGAAAAGATGAGTTTAATGTCCTATATAAAAATATTTTTTATCACTTTATGCCAATAAAAATAAATATCGTTGAAAAGATTTTTGTAATTAGCCAAATCATAAACTTTTATTTTGTACAATACTTTGAAACGATATAGAAAACATAAAACACAATAGGAAGAAAATAGGGTTTTCGTAAAATCATATGAAATCCAAAATAATTATGTTTAACTAAAATTTTTACTTCTATCATTTGTTGTATTATATTTTAATCAAATCAATATTTATAAAAACATTCAATAAAATATCATTGAGTAAAACTTACACTGTTTGTATTAATCTTCTTATGGTAATAATAACAATCAAGTATCTTGCCATTTTTTTTTTTTCATCCGTTTATGTCAATGTTTTACTAATTAAAAAATATTATGAAACCTGAAAATATATTAAACCTAATTTCTTTATTTCGAACCTCATTTTTGTTTTTGGGTCAAATATTTCATAAGCTCATTATCTCCAACAATTTCTACTTTTTTATTGTTTATTTATTTTCTTTAAATATTGGATATTTATTTTAATGTAAAACACGATCAGTCACACTAAACTATCTAATTGACATATGTATTGGTCACATAAGCAATTTTACAATAATACTAAAACATATATGAAAACGAAAACACACTAAATAATTAAAAACAGAAATAAATAGAAAGAAAAAATAAGAAAGAAAAATTAAAAATATATATAATTAGTATAATTATATAATTAGATATCGAGTTGATATATCAGTTTGTGATAAAGACAACGTCGCAACTTTCATAATCTTTGACCGTGATGCAGCAAAACTAACTGATATGAGATTCAAAGTTCATGACCGCAATGTTTGTTAGATTTAGTCCGCACTTTTAAGTTTAGTGACACTTATACCCTATAACTTCAATGATGCCCACCAAACTATCACAGTTACACACATCCAAGAAAAAATCAATGTTGGTGACGAAACTATCCGAGAAGGCGTCAATGGTAGTGGCAAAGCTCTCCAAGAATACGTCAATGGTGGAGACCATGACATTGATCGAAAAAACATAGTATAAACTTCTAGATCAATTGTTGTGTATGAATATAGTGACACGAACACGATGACATGGCTGACATCAACCATAGAGAAAACATCATCATTCACGAATGACTTACATACAATATCAACCTTTTTAAAATTTAGATTTATAAATACTTTGTTTAATGATATGCCATAACAAGATCTAAACATTATATATTTATGGTAAACATTATATATAAGTCTCTTTACCGATACAAATTAGTATATATGGTAGATTAATTATTAAATTCTCTACGGTTTTTTCATTTTTTTATCATTATACTTTTGCATCCGTATATGACAATGTCTGCTAATTTGAAAATTAGCAAGTACAAATTTATATTAAACCTATCGATAAAACAAATCCACGCGTAGCGTGGGTATAAAATCTAGTAATTTTAGTAGAAAAAAAAACAAGAGAAAGATGTCAAAAAAGTATTGGATATTAAGCCAACAAAAAACAATTGTATTTTCGATTAAGAAACAATATGTAATATATATATATATAAATATATATTATGAATTTTCAATGTATGTTTATGTTGGAGAAAATATTAATATTTTATTTTAAGATCAATCTCTTAATAGAGGATTATATATTCGTTTGATACATAATAACAAATAAAGAGAAACGTTGGGAATATTGTCAGTACACAAACAAAACTTAAAATTAAAAAAAAAGTGTTGATTTTGCTTCAGAGTTAAGGGTATAGAGTTTGGGTTTTAGAGTATAGGGTATCTAATATAATATTTTAAGGTTTCTTCTAAGTGAAGCTTTGAGAGGCTGCCACGTGTCACTTTTAGTGTTAAATTTTTTTTATTTTTAGTACCTTATTTTTACTTAATTTTGACATTTGTCCCTCTAGATTTTAGAATTTTTTCATTGATTCTTTAAAATAAAAATGTGATTATAATATATTAACTTAAAGTAAACATTTAATTAACATCAAATTCTCTTCATAAATTAATTAACAATATGTAAAACCATATTCTAATATTATTTTCAATATCTCTTTTCAAATTCTACAAAATTTTCTTAATTAGAACTTCCGAAAAACTATCATAAGTTAAAAAATATATATATTTAACCTTTTGTAACGTTTTGTAAACGTATGGTATTAAATATCAATAATTGATACAAAAATTTTGTAAGTTTAGGCCAAACTTAACTCATCTTGACAAACCATTGATAATTTTGTACTAGATTTTTTCTCTATGCAACTAATATTAGAAAATGCATTTTTTTAAAAAATGTTATGAACTTCATTTATTGATAAGATAAAAAATAGTTATAAAAAAAATTATGTCACATACAATTTTGATTTTTATATAGAGTATTTTATGTAAATACTCATAAAGACATGAATAAAAAATAAATTTATATAAAAAACTATCATTTTGTTAAAAAATTATAGAAGCTATATAACTTTATCATCTGATCTTTATTAAATAGTAAAGGGATAATACAAACTGTTAAACAACCAAGATGGAGGCAAATCAAAGCATACATACAATAAATCAGAACTAATAGCTTTCTTAGCCAATGTATCCGCAACATGATTCCTCTCACGATTGACGTATTCCAAATAGCATAAAGGTAACTTTGCAATCCAATACCGAATATCATAGAGTACATTTCCAATCTCCACATTATCCTCATTCGTATTTGATTAAAGCCACCAATTCCTTATTACCACCTTCAAACCAAACTTGTCGAAATCCTAAAGCCCACACCACTTGAACCACATGAAGAAAACCCATCGATTCAGCTTGTAAAGGAGAACCAACTTGACTAAGTTTAGCATAGTCAGACTTGATATGCTTACCTCAATGGTTACGCATAATCCATCCTACTTCCATAGAATCTCTTCCTTGATGAAAGCTACTATCAAAGTTACAATTAAGCCAATTTACAGGAGGAGGTTCCCATAAACTTGATCGGGTAACTACATTATATTGCACTTCATCTCTCTCAAGATCATTAGCCACAATTCATTCACAAACTACTGCCTTACTACGATTTACCTCTTCATTCGGATGAACATTATTCTTATTAAAGAGATACTCATTCCGTGATTTCCAAATTATCCAAACCAGCCAAAGGGGAAGCAACCTAACCACAATAGTTAGCGAAGAGTCATTATGCAAAAGCAATACTTTGCCAATATTTTCTTCCAGATTAGTCGATGGAGGATCGCGGTATTTGTGAACATCTCCAAATGGCTTTATAACTTTAGATAATATAAGAATCAAATTCTGTAAATACACAAATAATCAATAAGCTAAATTTAATGTATATTTTATCATGTTAGTTTTTAAATCCACGCAACGCGTGGATAATCTCTAGTATAATATATGGTTTGTACTATGTTCTTTTTAGGGTATCGGATATATAGAAATTTTTGTTTAGGGTTTGAAATAAATGAATATATTAATGTTTTGTATAATATTTAGTGTTGGATTTAAGATTTTCAAAAGTTTAAGAATCATTGTTTAGGGTTTGCTTTAGGATTTAGGGTTTGGTTTAGGGTTTGAAATATATGAGAAACTAGTGTTTTGTTTAGGATTTGGTGTTTGATTTAATTTTCGAAGTTTATGTTTTATTGGTTTATATGAATTGTTGTTTAGTGTTTGATTTAGAACTTAAGGTTTAGGGTTTTTGGAATGAATATATTGAAGTTGATAGTTTCGAATTTATAGTTTTTGTTTATAGTGGTGTATTTGTAAGATATTTTTGTAAATATACCACTATTCCATTAAAAATTTTAAAACTATAAATTAAAATAAGGAAAATTATATTTTTCTTATAAAATCATATATTTATATATAACATTATCCATTATAAATTAGATAAAATGTTTAAGAAAAACAGACGAGATAATCCACTTGATAATATAAGAAGTCAATTAGAAAAGATCACTGGAATTGATGACATGGCAATTTTCGAGAGCCAATCTCGTCCGTTAAAAGTTTGGAGAGCCAATATTGTCCGTTCAACCCTTTCAATCTCTTAACCTTCTTTTTTGTTCTCTGCCGCCAACAAAGGAAACAAAAATAAAACAGAAACATCATCTCTCACATTCCCTCTCTGCGACAAATCGACTAAGGTGATTTTCTTGTTTAGCTATTTCAATCTTCCTCAAATCTCTAAATCATCGATGAATCTGACGAAAGCATCCTGTCAGGTTTCGGAACGATCCTTGTCGCTCTCCTCCGAGCCCGACCAGGCCTTCGATTCCCGTTTTTTCTTCTCCGTTTATGAAATCAGAGATTGTGGCCGCAAGTAGAGATCCGAATCGCGAGGAACACTTCAACGTTTGTTGTAGATCTGGAGGTGAAATGTTTTGATATTTGAAGCTCTTTACTTGAAGATCTGGAGTATTTCTTTAACCAAAAAGAACACCAAAAAATAAATCGATTGATTTTGTTTCTGTTTCTGTATAGACTTTCACTCACGCAAATCTGAAACTAAACTTGTTATCAATGCGTAGAGATCAACCTCTGTGTCTCCTGCTCTTACAAGTATATCTCGATTTGTTTTGAGGTTATTGGCTTTTCAACTTTCGCTTCATGTGTTAGTTAGTTTTGGCTCGATTTGGTTCATTAGATTTTAGTCTTATTCCTGATTTCAACTTATGCATTTTGCTTACTCTTGTTTACAGCTGCAATATGTTACTTGGTTTTGTTATTGAAATTTGAGAACTTTGAAACTTTTGTCTAAACAGTTTCTACACGACAAGGTCAAGCCACAAGTGGTGCTCTGTGACATCTGAGCAAGCGACCTGCTACACGACGAAAAGTTTGGAGCTCATTTAATTGTCATTGGTCTCTCAAAATTCTCCCCATGGGAAGCAATGCAATAGAGAATCGTAATGGCAGGTGCAAAATTCTCCCCATGGGAAGTTCGTGTGATTGAGGATTTTCCAGAGCCAAAAAGATAAACCGGAAGTGATGCATGTGGATTGTTTTAAGATTTGATGTCCAAGAGTGTGGTTTAATTACAAGAATTGTTGTATGAAATGTATTAGGTTTTTGTGGTATTTGTAAATTAAGGATATTTTTAATTTAATCATGAAATTGATTTTATTTATATAATTTTAAATATTTTGAAATTATATTTGAATTCCGAAATATCTAAAAAAATTTAAATTCGGAATATTATTATTAATAAACCAGGTATATATTTACCAGAAATCAATAATACAATTACGCTGCTATATTAGTATAGTTAAATGTTATAAACATTCGACAATAATAATAAAACAAAAATGCTCTTAAAAAAAAGTAAAAGCTATTATTAAAATGATTAATAACAAAAACAAAACGCTATTCTAAACATTTATAATTGTAGTCTAAAAAGTGCTATAGTTAAAATATTAAACATCGCGTTAGTAATATCCGTTATCTTAGGTTGCAGTACTACTATCGCGGGACATATTCGAGCGTTTTCTACAGCGCTATGTATCACTATTATAGCATTTTTAGGCTGCGATCAATACTCCGATTTCTTGTATCGTCAACCACGCTAAAGATTGATCCACAAGCACAAGAAACCAGGTAATATTGCCCTAATCCACACAGTAGATAGCCAAAAGGAGATGAATAAGCATAAAAATGATCCGAGAAAACTCACCGGAAGCAGCCACGGAGCTTTCGCAACAACAAAAACTTCGCTGAATCCAGATAACAACCTAAGCAATCACACCTCACCATCAAATGAGAAAAAATCGAGATCTCAGACTCAATCATCAAGCCCACGCAAATCCCAAAGAAGAACAACGGAACGACGCAAACGGTGGAGGGATTTTTCCTTTGAAATTCCAAACCATCCGTCGAGAAGGAACCGGTGCTAACTTGGAGATTTGTGCAAGCCTCTCACTATATCTATGGAAGAGGCGATAAACGGTATTTCCTCATAACCGAGAGCAGACGGGATTGACAAATAATTAAAATCCCAACCGAAGAGGAACTTGGCCGGAATTTGCCGCCTCACCAGCACGCCAAGAGCTGAAACCGATAACACACCAGTTAATGCAGCTAATTAATGTTGTGTGTTAGCAAATCATACATCTGTTCTTTTAACTGTTTGATGAGATCACCAAAAATACTAGAAACGATTGGTTTTTAATGAAATGACCAATGCGTTTATGTTTGTTTCATTCTATAGTTAATTTTATTTTGTTTTTGCTTTTGCTATTAAATATCCTACTGCTACTCTATCCATGATCTAGTTTTATTTTGTTGTTGATACTATAGTATTTTGTCTTTCAAAATGTTTATAATTATTGAAGTGTGTTGTCCGATATTCGGATATTATAGTCATGGACATAAATAGATGAAGAATATAAAACTGAATATTTGTATACTATATTTTCAAATTTGGTTAAATCCGGTCAAATCATATTAACCCACGATCCAAAATTTTCTCCGGTTCGATTGTCGGTTCGATTTTGAAAACATTGCTCCCAAGTGTTAATTTTGGATTGTGTTTTTTTTTTTTTTTCCATTGGAAGCTTGTTGATAATATTATAATGTTCAGAACAACCCAAATACAATCTCAAAAGAACAACTTCTAACTAAATATAAGCATTCCAACCAAGACTGAGACAAAAGAGAGAATCAAAGCCAATCAAGCAATGAGGCTTTATGTGAGTATTACACCACGGTAAAACTGCTTTCCAAGCCAAAGAGAACGCCGAGCCAACATGTGTGACCAATGGCTATGTATGATTGGGTCCTATTCTCCGAAGTCACACTTTTTGCAGTTAACGTCAACAACTCTATTAGTTTTTCTATCTTCAAATTATAACTTCCAAAAAGGTATGAGAGTAAGCAAATCCAACATTTCCTTTGATTGGAATTTGAAAGAAGATCATGTTGAAGGTTTTTGAACCGTTCCAATAAGAGACGAAATCTTCTAAGGAGAAGAAAACTTTAGTGATCTTGAGATTCTTAATACTCTCCAATGTCCAAAGACAACTTTGAAAAGAAGCCTCTTGTTTAGAGGAAATCATAGAGAACGATTGTCTACCATGGAGTAAAAGCTTTTCCTACATGGTTTCTTAAGACCCAAGAGGCTCCACTGTCTGATCTTGATTTATTCCAAGAGAATCTCACATTGCACTTCAGCCTGCCTACTTCTACTGGATTCCAATGATATTGGTTTGTGCAGAGTTAGTAGAGCCATTTCCCTGGTGTTGATGTTCATGCACTTGATCTGTGAACCATTGAGATGATTCATCATGAATTTTCTCCAATGTATGAAGTCCACATAAAATTAAACCATCGCATATCAGCTTGTTCCGAATTTTCCTAAGCCTCCACATAATCCAGGGAAAAGTTATTGTTATATATCTCCTTTTAAAAATCTGGAACTTTTCATTTTATTTTTTTATAACAAGGAAGAGTTCATGCCTGAACCTTAATCTCCCCTATATCCCGAAACCAGCATTTGATAATATTTTATAACATGGCGACAATCATTCCTTTCACCAAAACTTGAACTAGGAGCACAACACGACCAACCCATGCGCTTAATCACAAGCCCACGACATCGCTCGTATCTGGAATCCTTGTAAATTTTGTATTTTCTTAATACATCACGTTCCCGTTCCCGTTTCGTTTCTATGAAATCCCGTCCCATATTTTTCTAGTCCCGAGAATCAAACATATGTAAACCACGTAAATATCTCAAATCAAAACATAAATCCAATTATATAAATTTTTAAGTATATATTCATATTTTACAAAAGAATAAGAAAATTAATTAATTTTTGTAATATATAATATAATATATTATATGATCCCACATTAAATATAATTTAATACGAATTTATTTATGTCAAACGGGATTTCAGAAATTCCCGTTCCCATCACGTTCCCAATCGGAAATTGAAAACTTGTTCCATATAAGAATACAAGAAATATATGATACAAGAATTCGAGAAGATGTACGGTACGAAATGGGACAGGAATTATGCCCACCCCTATATCACGTATTTGGAAACAAACTCACTGATGAGAAAGCTATGTGTAGATAGAGCTGTTAAATGGGCCGATCCGCACCCAAACGGGTCACCCTCGGCAAATTTTTTTTTTTGCGGATCGACGCGGGCCGGCCTGCCTAGGACTGCGGTCTCTAATTATATGTCCAAGCTCGCCCCACATTATCCGGTGGGTTAACAGTTAGCCCGCAGACAAAAACATTTATGTGTCAAAAACTCTATCTAAATCATAGTTTCATCATTTACACGTCATGTCTTCTTATAACTTAAGCCATAACTCATCAAATCTGTTAGCAATTTCAGAAAATAAAAGCATAAGAACTCTAAAGAGGTCAAAAAGATTCAAAAGTCGAAAAGTTTTGAAATAAAGAGAGTAGAAAGGAGTTGTAAAAACACTCAGAATTTTAGATAATACTAATTGTTTTGAGTTTGATATTTTCTATAAGTATCGAACTTATCTTTGGTATTTATAATTTAAGAAGAAAATATATAAAAAAACAAACGAAATTGGATTTGTTTCGTTTGTTTTTGAAAGTAACAAACAATCATTGCAGAGTTTGATTTCAAGCTCTTAACTTGAATCAAGAAAAATTAAATCAATAACTTAACATGACGAGTTTCCAGTTTTTGGTTGAATGTAGTTCGGTTCTATGTTAATTATGTCTCTAAATTTGTGATTTTGTCGTGACTCGTGAATTTTTTTTGTGAGTGGCTTTTAAGTTTACTTGGAACAATCACAATAATAAAAAATTAGAGTTTTATTAGAAATTTAGTATTTAGAAACCTTTTTTCTCAAATGAAAGGTTCACAAATCATATTTTAGTTTAGTGTTCGGCGGATTATCCGCAAATCCGCTTAGCCCGTAAACCATAACGGGTGAGTCCGCGAGGTCTGCTTCTAAACGGGTTTAGAAAATTATGTCCAAACCTGTCCTATGATGGGTTTATATGGACCTAGCCCGCGGATGACGGACCCGATTGACAGCTCTATCTGTAGACGTCTAGACGCCAAATAATATTATTCCGCACTAAATAATAGATAATTCTGCTAAAGGAAATGGGCCTAACCGGCATAACTTTTGCTTTTACCAAGATAAAATAAAACAAAGCCCATTCGGCCCAGTAAAGAAGATCGCTAGGGTTTAAGAAGAAGAATAAGGAGGCGACGAAGAACTGATCTATAGACGAAGAAAGAGAAAGGTTTGGGAAAAATGGACGCGAGCATGATGGCTGGACTCGATGGTCTTCCTGAAGAAGACAAAGCCAAAATGGCTTCCATGATCGATCAGCTTCAGCTTCGTGATAGGTTCGTCTTTTAGATCTCGTCTGTATCACATGTTTAGATATGTCTTTGACTCGACCCGATTTTCGATTAGCATCGACCTTGAATCGGTTGCGTTCTGTGAAGTATTATCTGTGAGCCAAATACTGTCAATGCTTGTACATATGCACAAGGAGCAATCTTTCTTCTTTAAAAATCAAACTCGAATTTAAGTCTGGATCTGAAATTTAAATCAAGGTTTAGTGTTTATGAGTTCGGTAGATAGTACTCATTTTCGATCTAATTATAGATCTTTGGATTGTTGGTGTTTCACATCATATAATGTATTGGATTGGTCAAAAATTTTAAATTGAGTAAAGTGAAGTTATTTAGCTCTGATTCTGTAGAACCAAGTCTTAAACTGTTCTTTTAGGTGAAATTGTTTTGTTCCGATTTGTGTGTTTGTTGTCTGTTCTTATGAAAATCTCAGAAAGCTTCACATTATCTTTGATTTGCAACCAGCTTGAATCTGTGGCTTGTTGTCTGACATTGAAGCTGAAAGGAAAATGATCTCCTTAAAACCAGTGTAGCCAGTTAATGCTGTGTCTGGACGTTAATGGAACAACAACTAATTATGCATTGTCCAGAATCAATCCGCCTTGCTTCGTTTTTCTTCTTCTTAAGTTGTTCTGTATTGCGTTGCGTTGTTTTCGAGATCTCTGTTCTGTGTTCTAGACCGTAACTTTTGCTTCTTGTATGTTTTCTATTCAGCTTGAGGATGTATAATTCGCTGGTGGAGAGGTGTTTTGTGGACTGTGTCGATACCTTCACGCGCAAAACTCTTCAGAAACAAGAGGAGACTTGTGTTATGAAGTGTGCTGAGAAGTTCCTCAAGCACACAATGCGTGTTGGTATGCGGTTTGCCGAGCTCAATCAGAACGCACCAACCCAAGACTAAGTCATTGTTTGGTTTTGGTCCGGTTTATGAGTTTGAATCCAGATTAACCGGGTTTTAGCGGTTCAGGTGACACTGATACTTTTCTTTGAATTGATACTCCTGTATGGTGAGATTATTTTGTCTACTAAATCCTATTTTGTATTTCAATGGGATCTATGGAAAAATCATATCAAATCGAAATACCGACATCCTAGTGACCAATCCAATTGTATTCATGTCCTCTTTTTCATATGCAAAGGAGAATATGAAAATGTTAAATAATTTGATTAAGTAACTTTTTAAAGACCTTTGGTGTTTATTCAACTTCATCGCGCCTTGTTAAGTGTAGCTGCAAGCATCGTAACCTGATTAAAAGTTGTAAAGTTCAGTTACCGAATAGTAGCCAACTTCATATATGTAAACATGTTTTGAGTTGTAGTTGAAGTCACAGTCAAAGTCAAACATACGAAAGGTCCGATAATACAGGTTCATGGAATACGATGCATGCGACCGCACTGTATCAGGGCTAAAACATGGCCCACCAGATTGAATGGCCCACAGTCCACTCCAATACTACACACGTAATCTCTGTTCTTCTGCAACGCCACATCACTTGCCTCCGATCGTGGTACGCACCATTTCTCCAACAACGGATGTTTCGTCACCTGATCAGTTTTCATGATACCGACATCGTAAACCGGGGTAAAGTCCGGTTTAAACAAACCGAAGTTTTGTTCCGAAACCGATGGTTTGAGATTCTCGTTGAAAAGAGAGAAAATGTAAGTCCCGAAAACCCGGTTTGGCATCAATGGAGTTCCCTTACCGGAATTCACATGCTTTATAAGGTTCCCATTGTAAGCCGCCGCGTAATCTAAACCAACGCCGGTCTGGTTCGGTTCACCAGCCGAAGACCAACCGGTCTCCGCCACGATTCATCGCGGAGTAAACCGCATCAAGCTGAGCGTCGAACATGTTGGTGTAGTTTAGCTTAGTAACGGGGTCGAAGAAAACGGCGTCGTTTATGTTAAATAGTGCGTAGTTTAGAGTCTCGGGTCGAAAACCAAAAAAGGGGTACGGGTTAACCATGAAGGGAGACTTGGTGCGGTTGTGGAAGTCAAGGATTGGTGCAAAGATGGATTTGTCGTAGCCTTTACGGAACATTCCGGAGCTAGGTGGGTCGGAGGAGCCTGAGAGGATACCGAGTGAGTGAGGCGTCGAGACGGAGATTCCGGTGACGTTAGCGAGGTTTAATGCTGACGTGAGTGACTCCATGGCGGGAAGGAGGTGAGCGATGAGGTTTTTGTCTGATGTGGCAATGACTTCGTTTCCGACAGCGATGTAACGGATTGAGGTTGCCGGGAGGAAAGGGAGGAGGTGGTCGGAGAGCCATGAACGTGCCTTGGGAAGCTTGGAGAGAGAAGGGATGTCGGAGTTTGGGACGGTAACGGCGAGGGAGATTCCCGTGATGTTGGAAAATGCGGCGAGGATGTTGGGATTTGTGTCGAAGATTTTCACATGGTTGATGTTTGTTTTTGTTTTGATGAAGTTGACGACTTGGTGAGGTGGTGGGAGGTTGTTGGCCACCGTGCCGTAGTTTACGCCGACGTGATATGCGGCGGAGAAGGGAACGATGAGAGTGAGAACTAGGAAGAAAAGCAGAGGAATAAGTTTACATCTCATCATTATCGATCGTTGATAGAGACTTTACAACTTGCATGTTAAAATAAAAATTAATGGTTAGATCATTTATGACATTGATTATTTTTATTTTATTTATAGGAGTATTTTTTTTGGGGAGGGGGAGGGGGAGGGGCAGGTTATGGTCCGTTTGATTGTGGAGCATTACTATTTGAATCATCTAGACGTGAGCGAGTGGCTCTTTTTGCGGTTGATAGAGCAGAGCAACAATTTTTTTTTTTTTTTTAATGTTTCGGATATCAACATTTTTTCTGATTAAATGTCATCTTAATATTAAATTAACAATTCTATAACAATGTTACGGTCGATATTTTATCATATATATAATTTAAATAAAATAATAATATGTTAAATACAAACAATTCACTTAATATTTTTCAAAAAATTTCTAATGGCAAATAATGTTTATTTGAATTGTATCAGTTGACAAAAAAAATTCTATTTGTATCATAAGTATTATCAATGGTAGATCTAGAAATTATTTTTACCCTGTCCAGAATTAAAAATTATTAAGTAATTTACCATAAAATAATATATCAAAAAGGGTATAATAATTTTTTTTTAAAATAAATACATTAATTTTAAGAAAGTCATGGTGAGCAAGTGCCGCTCCCATTCCTTCACTACATCTGCCATGAGTATAAGTTATGTTAAATTTGGTATATGCATCGATTTCTCTAAAGAACAAATTGGTATACAAAGTTTAAAAAAAATGAAAAAAAAAAAGAAATTGGTATACTTAGAGTTAACATAAAAAAAAAAAATTAACACTTTGTGAGTAAGAAAATTTTAAGCATTCAACAAAGAAAAGGTAAGAGTTAATGAATATTTAGTCGTGTTTTAAAATATAATATTGGAAAATGTAGATAACGAGGTACTTATAATTTCATTAATGTGTATATTGTTGAGTCAATTTGGAGAATAACAATAAAAAATGGTCAAATTAAGAAAATGGCAAGACCCATTTCGTTGTTACATAAAAGAGAATATTTTGTTTTGCCATCGATTCTTCCGCTATAGTCCTCACGCGCTCAGCACTGTTTTTTCCTTCAGACACATGCATTAAATGCGTTATTCTAGCAATAAGAGTACCATTATCCATAATACCATGTGAGTATTATTAATATTAGTTTAATATTAATTTTAATAATAATTTAATTTTTGAGATTGATTAAGAATTTTCTAAGTTTTGTATGTCCAATGGTGATACTCAATGAAGTTTTAAAAAATAAAAAAATAATGTATTTTTTATAAAAAATAAAATAAAAGAAAATCAAATTAGTATATGTAAATGTACAAAATTCTATAAAAATTTAAATTTATTATGTTTCATAAAATTTTAAACGTATATTACAATCCGTTAAAACAAATTAAATAAATAGGATTGACTATTGAAAGTATTTTGCTGCACTTGTGAGATAGTTGAACGTCCTCTTGAAATTTGCTTTGTCTCCATGCTCAAGTAAGAGATCAAGATCCTCGACATCCATTAAAAGAAGCAGAATCCTCGACAAAGGAGAATTCCATATCAAAAATCAGATAATGATTCATTAAAAATCAAGGTAAGCAATCATTAAAAACAAAGTAGATTATTAGTTCTACTGCACCTTATGCAACTCATATGATAGAGGAACGAAAACATAACCTTTTACCTACATGGTCCAAATGGTAAATGATGCGTTCCGAGAAAATTTATTAGGATTTGTGGAGGATGGTGAAAAGGTACATGAACTTAATTTAGATGATATAAGGTTTTTTGATATGTTGGATGCAACCATCTACAAACATCAAGAGAGATCTTTTGAGGGTTATGGCGATATTACATTGACAATCATATGTCATAGGGCTCAAAAAGGTGTTAGCATGCAACATTTTGCCTTCACCTTGTTTGATTGCATGCTCGAAGAGGGAGGTGGTACGATTTTGGTAAGATTTTGTTTTTTGTTTTTCCCATATGTTAAAGATTAGTGATTAATTTTGTTTCTCCTTATGTTTGTAGATGAATGATCTTTTTAAATGCTTGGTGATCATGGATGGTGTAAGTAATGAGATGAAGAAAATGTTAAAAATGAGCAATAAGTATGCTAGATTTTGGGCAAGTGAAGGATAGACAGTAAGTAAGCTATGTTTTAGGGTTTTTTTTGGTCTATAGGGTTTCTTGATTGTCAATATAATATCGTCATAAATTTATAATTCGAAGTTTTAGGAATTGACCATGGTATATTTGATGTTGTAGTGATAAACTTTAAAAACCGTAAAAAACCAGCTTATAACATGATCATATACTCACAAGCATCTCGTTAATTTTGATTGCATCACCATCTCAATTGCTCTTGAATATTGATTCATGAAAAAACACTCCGAACACAATTGTTAAAGGAACGACTAGAGCACACATAACCTCATATAAAGTTCCATATTCTTTCTTTAAAAACCTAGAAAAATCTACACTTATGATTAATACCATTAAACAAAACGAAATCAAATAAATTTTAGGTTGTGTCTTTTCGAGTAATTTTTTTATGATTATAAATGTATTTTAGAATTTTGTCTTTTCAAAAAACTTTGTCTATATAAAAATGCGTCTTCTAAAAAAACTGTTTTCTAGTTATTATATTTCATATAGTTACATTTTTTTGAAAAACGATCTATAATTATTAATACATCATTGAGTTGTGTCTTTTTTAAAAAAATTGTTGTATAGTTACAATGCATCATAGGATTGTGTTTTTATTGTGTTTTTACGTAAAAATTCATTTTATAGTTATTAATGCATTTTATGGTTGTTTTTTCCCAAAAAAAAAACTGTGGAATAGTTAAAGTAAATTTTAGGATTGCGTCTCTTTAAAAAACGGTTTTATAGTTATTAATAAATCATATAATTGCGTATACTTTGAAAAACCTATTTTAAAGTTATCACAGTATTATAGGATTTGTGTCACATTCTCAAAATTTTTGGTACTTTTTTATTTAAAACCAATTTTTTATAATTCTAAAAAGGAGTTTGCGAATTTGTGGGAGGGTTTGAGTCCTCTAGTTTTAACAAAATGAATGGTTAAAAAAAAACATTTAGTTCGTGTAGAATTCACATTTAAACTGGGCATATATAAAGTAGGCCCTAAACCCAAGACACGGCTTGAGCAATCTTCCAGAAAACTAGCACGTGGATATGGTTAGCATCCACCGAGTTCAAACAGAACACACGACAGTTTCGTTTGACTAGGCTTTGTTACCAAAGTTACAAAAAAACGAATCTTTCAATTCCTTTCCTTTTGCCAAAAGAAAAAAAATATATTCTTTTCTCCACCTCTACACCATTCGATCTTTCATCTCGTCGACCCACCATTTGCTCCAGACTGCATTGCTCCGAGATGTCTAACGGCACGGATCAGGCGCAACCACCGCCGGATAATACGGCTCATCCAGTGGCATCGAGGCCGCGGAAGCGTGCTTCGCCGGTGGGGGATAACTGGCTGCCTCCTGGTTGGACAACCCAAGAGAAGGTTCGAACCTCCGGCACTAAAGCTGGTGTTGTGGATAAGGTGAAATCTCCTGAAAATGCCTTTCTCTTTTTCTGTTGCTTATTGCTTAGAATTGGAATCATGTTGTCCAATACTGAAAATTGACGGAGTATCATCTGTATAACTGGAATGTTATGTTGTTTGTTGATTTGGATTGCAAATTTTCTTAGTTTTCGTGATAACTGGTCTAATGGGTTTAGACTATTATGATCATATATTTGTATATATTTGGAGACTACAAGGAAAGATCTTGTTTTTAACAAGTCTTAGTGGAATGTTGTTACTACGTGAAGAATGCAATTTCAGCTTCACCTAAAAGAATGAATTTGAGCGTAGATGTGAATTTAGTCATCTCTTTCCTAGATTCTCTGTTTGAAGTTGAATATTGCCCACCATTTCTGGAAAAAAACGATAATGCAATATTCTTTATTTTGTAATGTAGTTCTACTACGAACCCACGGGTCGTAAGTTTCGGTCCAAGAACGAGGTCTTGTACTACTTGGAACACGGAACGCCTAAGAAACCCGGCAAGAAAGCAGAAAATGGCGACATGCCATCCGAAGTGAGTCAGAGACATTTCTCTCTTTCTAGCTTTATTACGAGACATCAGCTTGACGTTTAAACCCCTTTTTCACATTTTTGTAGCATTCTGAAGGCCAAGGAAGCAATAAGCGGCAGAACAAATCCAACCAAACAGCAAATGGGCAGCCACCGCCACCGCCGTTGAACTTTGATTTTCTGAATGTGCCTGAGAAGGTGATTTGGACCGGCACAAACGGTTCAGAGGAAGCTTGGTGGCCTGTCATTGGGGACTACAAGATTCAGGAATCTGTCAGCGAACATTGGCACAGAGCATTCACTCTTGTCACCGCTCAAAGGGATGGAAATGCAACGTTTTAGAAGAATGGGTGCAGCAACTCTCAAATCAAATGTAACAAGACAAGAGCTAGAGAATCCTATCTACTTAGTATTTATTTACTGATCTTAGGTTGGATTTATGTTCATTTGTCTAAAGGTTGCAATGCAGGTTAATTTAGTACTCATAAGGTGATAGTTTAGTAACTCTTTAATTTGGGTTGTAATCTACCTTTTGAGCGTTTTCTTAGATATTTTGATGGCAATGCATGTCATTTTATTGCGTCTGTGTTTTGGAACGTACTATATAGCATTTTGAGAGAATTCTCGAGTGACAAAGGTATAAAAACTGAGGTTGGATGCGTGGATTTGGCATCTTAGTTCCCTCTGCTTTGAAATGTAAATAGTAGGAAGATCAGTAATGATGTAACATTGAGGGTCAGTGTCTGTAGAACTTGACTTTTATTTCATATATAATTAGTTTAAAATAATTTATAAAAGTGTCTGTAGTCCAACAGTTAGGATATTTGCCTTCCAAACAATAAACCCGGGTTCGACTCTTGGCAGACGCGTTGTTAAGTTTCTTTTTCTTTTTGTTTCATATTTTATAATTCAATAACTCCATCTTTATTTTAAAGTACAGCCAAACGCGAAGCAAGCCACCCAGACATTCAGATACATCCATTCATTTGGATATCAAATAAAATGTGACAAAAAAAAGATATCAAACCTTGCTTGATTGCCTCTTTATTATTGGTTCCGTTTTGACGGTATATGTATTGTAGTGTCTCATCAAAATTTTGGGTACAAGATGCAATTACTTTGGTACTTTTTATACGAAATTTGTGTATTCAAACAATTGATAAATTTGTGTCAAAGTTGGGTAGGAAAATGAATTTACAACATGATATACCTTGTCTTTCTCTATGGTTATCTCACAAATTGTGTATGTAAAGGAACGTTTAAGTTCTTTGAATGCATTCCAAAAGAAGAGTAACTGATGCAAAGAGTCTCTCTTGGAGTAAAGCTGAATGGCCTCTGAAATCCTCTTCATCAACCTTCAGAATCATCTCATATTATCCTAAAATCGAAAAATAGTTTCGTATCTCATAGTCAGATGGAATGAAACCAAGAAGTTGAACTGGCTCGTGCATGATATGTTCAAATTTACTTTGAGCTACTTTCTCAAATTAAGAGATCGTATTAGTACTTAGGGATCGAATCCACAGGGAATCTAAATCACACAAAAGATTATAAATTCAAATTAAGCTAAAAACAATATATGGAAGTAAATTAAATTACAAAGCAAGCAAACAGATGATGATTAGTGTTCTTAAATATCAATGAGACAAACGCTAGGCTTTCGGGACATTCGCTGGAAACTCGAAATTGATGACAAGAGAGATTGTTAGGGAAATTATAAATCCGTTCTAGAACATGAAAACACTTGTAAAGTTAACCAACTTTCGTTGCGAAAACTATCTAGGTGTAACTTCTTAAATCCCAAATTTCTTTGCAAATTCAATTAATTAAACAAGCATTAAAGCACATATTCAATTGTTCACAAATTGTCTAAATAAAATTCCTTTGCAGATATATATTTTGCTCATATAAGATAGTTCAGATAATTATCAATACTTTCGCATCTAACAATTAACCTAAGATCTAAATTCTAGGTGATCAAACTAGAAGTAGCATTAACAACAATCTAGATGAAGAACCAAGTGATGTTCCCTAACAATTCTAACAATTTCTCATGTTCCTTTGATTAACCCTAAGCCTAACAAGCAAACTACTCAGACATGGTGATTGAAACAAGCATCATGAATAGAAAAGATTGCATTAAAAAGACAGAGGAAGAGATACAAAGGGTTCGAAGAATTCTCAAAAGTTTGGAGTAAAACTTGTCTCCCCAAAAGCTCTAAAATCAATCTCTAAATTTGTCTCAATAGAAAATAAGATATATCCTAAACAATGGCTAAAAACTAGAATAAATAGGTATAATCACGTTTTTGGTTCAATCTCTATGACAAAACCAAATCAAAATAGGAAACACTGCAATTTCTTTTTTTTTTTTCCAGCAAACCAATCGGTTAAGGACATACTGACATGTCATCATTACAACTTGCATAACTTTCGATCCAACCGTTGGAATAAACTCAAATAACTTCTAAACAGAAGCTAACTCGATTCTCTATCTTGTGTTGAATTTCCAGGTCGATCCATTGGTGGAAATTTTTTCAACGAGTGCCAAACTTTTGACCTTTCTGCAGTTTTTCTTCTCGTCAGACATGTGGGTCGATCGACGCACCCCTGTTGAATCCTAGTTTATCGCTTTGGTTTCTCTTTCAACAATGCTCCAAAATGATTCAAAAACTCTCATTATGCTTCAAATGCACATCAACCTAAAGACTTGAAAAAACTCGAAAAATACCAAAAAAACTCTATAAAAATTACTTATATCATTGCAAAAAACTGGTAAAAACCATGATATATCAGTGCACAAGACTTTTTTCCATTCCCCATGAACATCTTCACTATCTGTCAAATCCAAGTTGTTGTTGTTATATGCAGCCATGACAACAGATTTAGCCTTGATGATGCTCAAGCCGCATACTTTTTTCCATTACTTCGCAACAGATTTATACAACATTAAATCTTGATTGACATAATAAACAAACAAGATATTGTTTTTCACGGTGAGTGCAGTTTTCCACCGTCATTATCATACATCTGAAAATTCTCACAACATCCATCGGTTGTGTTGTAGGAGAGAGACTTCGCTGAGCTTAGAACATAAATCTTCTCGTTGATGGCCACATTGGTTGACACATTCCATACGTCATAACCTATTGCCTCAAGGAACAGGACGGGGGCAACTTCCCAAATTCTAATGTTGGTATCATAAGATTCTGCTTGAAGCTCTTTGCCCTTGCTGCCCTCAAAAGCTTGGCAGGTCCTCAAGTTATATCCAATGATAAAGATTTTTCCATAGACCAAACCCGCACTTTTGTACTGAATTTTCACTCGTATGGGAGGGCCTTTCCAGATCTCATCAGACCGAGAATCATAGATGTGTAACGTCGTTGGCTCAACTTGGGACCCACAGATGAAGAAGAAAATTGGACCAATGGTGATTATCATTTGGGTGGACACGGGAGCAGGGATTGTGGTAGGGAGGAGCTGATTTTGCATCGAGTTTTCCTTATTCCTGCTCAGTCTAAACCACCTACGGGAAAAAGGGCTGTAGTAATGTCTATGAACCTCAGTATGATAAAATCAATTCCACTCCGAGGCCTAAGTCTAAGCAGGTCGGTAGACCAAACAATTTTCTCAAATCTCTTGCAGATGAAAGAGATTAATGGATCACAGTTTTTCGGTACACGAGAAATGATGTCCAGAACCAAGTCATCAGGAAGTTCACCAAGGGTCATAGTCTTGTTCTTACGCTCAAACAAGGCTTGAAGCATGGATAATGATTTTTTAACCAACGAAAGTTCGATCCAGTTTCCCTGAGCATTCCAAGAGTCCCAACCCATTCCACCAGCACCAAAAAGCTACTTTTTGAAGGAAGTTCAACATCATACCACAATCGACTCAGGTAGTTCCAACGCTCAATCAAATCCATGGTACAACTTTCATATGAAACAAAAGCGATTGAAATAGATTCATAGGGCTCAGCTGCAGCAACAAGACGCTCCATAACGACTGTCAAAATCTGGCTACTTGCATCAACCACTGAAGAGAGTATCTGAAGAGAAGTGAAATGACTTGAGCTTCCTCACCAGAGAAAAAAACATGATGGTTGCAAAGTAAAAGCAAGAATATAGTAGAAGGTTAATTCGATGAGCAGAATTATTTCTTAAATGATGTTATGTAAACAAAGAGGTATGAAGCCAATAAAAGAGAAGATAAGAAAAGTATGGACAAATCAAAATGATGCAAAATACCAAAAATATGGTTGAGAGTAATTCCACTTACATCTAATTGGACCCCTCCTGAATCGTTGGACACTAAAGCGCAACTACTAGAAGCCTTTGATGATTCTGTGGTTGATGGAGACACATCAATTGCCCTTGCAGCACAATTTTTCTTGCTTTGTAGTCGCAAATGATCTCCGATAAGCATTAAAATTCCAAAGATGAAAGATTCAACTATATAATAGAGCTAAACATTCGAGACCTAATGATAGTGGAAAGATCAACTCAATTCCTTATTAAATACGGAAAAGTAACAAAAACCAAAGCCAAATAAGAAAAAGGAAAAGAACACCAAAAGGAAAAAGAAAATAATCGAAAGGCATAGTAACCGCCCTGCATCATAGTGTAACCAATGGATCCATTTCCCTACATGCCCTCTACATAACCGTTGGTTCCCAACATAGTCCAGATGTTTTCTCGATCATTTCTTACTATAACACGTTCCGCCCTCATCCAATGGACATAAACTGAGCAATATCACTTTCAGCCAGATCAACAACATTTGGAGAGTTTAAGAAAATATCATGGACATTTTTCCTAAACACTGACCTTCTATTCGCAATCAGAATTGGTAGTGCTTGTAGAACATACATGAGCAATATCCACATCTAGTAGCTTAAACTGCAAAATAACCTCCTCTGCATTCATATCAATTCTGATTGCGGACCAATATCTTTGTCAGAAAACAAACTCAAGATCTAAACAAAGCTAATATAAGACTTGTTTTAATTAATGGTATGGTGAGATAAATCAAACATTTTGATGGGGGTTTACTTCCACAAGTATGATCCAAGGAGCAGTTTTGGGGAACTTAAATGTTAAACAATAGAGAAAGGTAAAAAGAAACACAATTTATAGGTTGGATTTTGATACAACTGACTGGCCAATTCTAATGACAAATTAAAGCATTTATTTCTCAAAACCAAATAGAAAATAACACTCAAAGCGCTTGTCGTAATTGCTGAAATCATCAAAGTAGTCATATTATCGTTTTAAAAACAATAGCATGGAGGACAAAACAGTATTCAAATGAAAGTTCTTTACCAATTCCATCTGGAGTTTGTTGTTGAGTTGAATGGCAGACTGTAATTCTTCGGTTAGCCCTCGCCAGAAACCACAAAAAAAAAACTCAGGTGTAATGGATATATTGTAGAACAACCTGACTTTCTGGGGAACTGGTGACACCTAGCAGCTAGTGGGTTTAGTGCACAAAAAACATATATAAGTATTGTACGGCTTGAGCACTGTGGAGGCTTCTAAAAAATGTTAAGTACTGGACGACTTGGTCCTGTGAAGTAATGAAATTAACACAAAGAAAGATTCTTGACCTTATACATGAGCTGCTAAAGCCAACTTTCCAATAAAGATAGCTACCAAGATGTAACTAATGGGTAAGGTTTTAAACAGAACAAAAGCAAGGGCATTAGAAAAGATAATTCAAGATTGTTTTTGACGGTTAAAAGCTCGGAAGAACTGTGAGGCATACAATGTGTTTTCTTGAGGTTCAACCTTGTCCGTAGTGCAGAATTCTTCTGATCCTTGGTGGACCACTGATGGTGGTCATGGTAAAGCAACATAAGTAACTCTCAGTTTAGTCTCCTTAACTAGATGCTAAACTGCAAAGTTTTTCATTACAAGGAAATAAACAAATGCTTTGAAAGGAACCAAAACAAAATCTGATTAGGCATCAAATCAACAAATGGAAGAATATAGTAGCATCTCAAGAGTAACTTCCTTTGTCGTGACACCAAAAGTTACTTCTATTACACCTTTAAGCAGAAACTTTTCCTTGCACTGCATATAGGAAGGAGCTTCCTTTTGAGCTTGCAAGGTCACTAGATCACACCAGGCAAGGGTTTATCAAATTCCTAAGTC
The DNA here is from genome assembly GCA_964056655.1 of Arabis hirsuta. Classification (NCBI taxonomy): domain Eukaryota; kingdom Viridiplantae; phylum Streptophyta; class Magnoliopsida; order Brassicales; family Brassicaceae; genus Arabis; species Arabis hirsuta. The sequence continues at coordinate 20,876,380 of OZ053308.1, forward strand.
CTATCCCACGAACAAGTTTGGCATTTGAACTAACACAAAACACAATTCATTTCGAGAGAAGGATCAAAGAACGGACCAAGAACTTCACAAGTAGACCTTAGAAACACGAGATAATCACATCAAATTATCACCTTAAGGGCCACAAAATTGTCGGTCTTGTTCGTCAGGTAAAGAGAGCAATTCAACCAAATCAAATCACGAAATTTCAATACCTCAATAAGATATGGGTCTGAGACAAGAAGACATGGAAATCATTGACAAATAGTCTAATGAAGCTTACAAGGGTCCGGGTTCGATTGTGAGAAGCTCGCAGTCTCCAGCTCAGTGAGACTCAAAGGTAAAAGCTTCTTCTTAATTAACAGTGAAACGGTTTCTTTAATTGATTTTTTTTTGTCAGTACTCTTTCCCAATTGATTTTTTCTCACAATCTCCAGCTCAGCGAGAGTCAAGAGTAAAACATTTTTTTAATGAACACTAAGACGTTTTTTTTAATTGATTTTTTTTTTGTCACTACTCTTTCTTAATTGATTTTTCTTATGGTTCCAGAGCGAAAATTTCAATACCTCAATAAGATATGGGTCTGAGACAAGAAGACATGGAAATCATCGACAAATAGTCTAATGAAGCTTACAAGGGTCCAGGTTCGATTGTGAGAAGCTCGCAGTCTCCAGCTCAGCGAGACTCAAAGGTAAAAGCGTCTTTTTAATTAACAGTGAAACAATTTCTTTAATTGATTTTTTTTTGTCAGTACTCTTTCCCAATTGATTGCTTCTCACAATCTCCAGCTCAACGAAGTCAAGGGTAAAGCATTTTTTAATGAACACTAAGACGTTTTCTTTAAATGATTTTCTTTTTGTCAGTACTCTTTCTTAATTGATTTTTCTTATGGTTCCAGAGCGAAAATTTCAATACCTCAATAATATATGGGTCTGAGACAAGAAGACATGGAAATCATCGACAAATAGTCTAATGAAGCTTACAAGGGTCCGGGTTCGATTGTGAGAAGCTCGCAGTCTCCAGCTCAGCGAGACTCAAAGGTAAAAGCGTCTTTTTAATTAACAGTGAAACGGTTTCTTTAATTGATTTTTTTTTTGTCAGTACTCTTTCCCAATTGATTGCTTCTCACAATCTCCAGCTCAACGAAGTCAAGGGTAAAGCATTTTTTTAATGAACACTAAGACGTTTTCTTTAATTGATTTTCTTTTTGTCAGTTCTCTTTCTTAATTGATTTTTCTTATGGTTCCAGAGCGAAAATCCCAAATCAAAAAATACACAGTACCTTCTTTCTGGCGCGTTCCTCTTCGATGCTTCTCCGATTATCTCCGTTCGTCGCCGATCATCTCCCTTCTTTCTCCGGTTGTTGTACGGCGCCGGAAGAAAGGGAACTAGGTACGTGAAGTCAGTTGCGATTTTCAAGGCATAATCTTGTATCTTGTAGTTGATAAAAATGGAAGAAGACGAAGAAAAGTTGTCGAATAAGATAAGCATGTGGTTGAATCAGAGTTTAATCATAGTTTACCTGAAAATAGGAGCGGTGTGACAAAAATGGAAGAGTGGATCTTGAAGATTTTGGTCTCAAACGACGAGGTATAACTCCAACAAGTTCTCCTCCGTAGTTCGATATGGTGAATTACATCATTGATCTTGGAAGTTGTAAAATCGAGTTCCAAAAGTTATTCGCTGAGTACTGTGCGTACGCACATGATGCTTTACCCGGTTCTGCTTAGGTGGAAGATCCGGTTCATAACTTCTTGATCACAAAATTAGATCATTCGATGCGCAAGAAGGATGGCTGGAAGGTAAGTATCTTTGTTTCAGTGGTCTACCAGATTAATTCCTTTTGTTTTCTTCATATTTCTCACGTTTGATTCCTTTTACAGGATATTGTGGCTTTAGTTCATGGTGTAGAGGAGCTTGCTACTGTTGGTGCTTCTAAAGAATCACTGGCACATTTCGATTGTCTAATGTGCAAATCATGGACAAATAGTCTAATGAAGCTTACAAGGGCCCGGGTTCGATTGTGAGAAGCTTGCAGTCTCCAGCTCAGCGAGACTCAAGGGTAAAATCGTCTTTTCAATTAACACTGAAACAGTTTCTTTAATTGATTTTTCTTAAGCTCGCAGTTTCTTTAACATTTGATGTGTCAACCGCCAAATTCTCCAGACTTAAATATTCTTGATCTTGGGTTTTTAGTGCTATCCAAGCATTGTAATATAAGGTATGTCTAAAGAGTGTTGAAGAGCTTATTCACGCGGTAAAGAAATCTTTCCAAGAATATTCAACAAGAAAGATAAACCATATTTTCTTGTCTTTGCAACTTTGCATGCAAGAAATAATGAGAGTTGGAGGGTCTAATAACTATAAAATCCCACACATACAGAAAGAAGCGTTGGAGCGAGAGGGTCGTCTACGGAAGCAAATAAGATGTAATTTTACTATAGTAGAAAATGTAATGAATCAGTTAGAAGCGTAAAGTGTGCGTGTGATATGTCCCATATTTTACCTATTTTACTATCTATTTTACTATGTTTTCTATGCATTTATCTACGGTATCACGCCTTTAGAGGTAGTTTTCCTCGTATTTGTAGTTTTATATCTTAACAGGGAATTCAAGGAAAAAAGGATCAAAAAGAGTCAAAATAGGTGTCACCCAAACCACAGAAACGTTAATAAGCCAAAGACACTATCAAGAACCAAGAATTCACAAGATACAACATTCTACCGAATTGGACAGAACGTATACGCCAGAAGTTCAGCAGTGAACGAAGGATCAAAAAAATTTGGAATTAAATTAAACTTGGTGTGAAGATAGATCTTTGAGTCAGCTTTACAATGAAGTTTGTATCATCTCAATTGGAGCTGTGAACAGGAAGATACACCCGAATTACTGAGTACATGTCTAACTGCCTCGAAGCTGAAGCGAGTCCAATTTCGGACCAAGTACCGGTCTGCACCGTAGACCGATATTTCATCCATTTTCAGGACACAAGATGGGTCATTTAAACCCCAGTACCGGTCACGAAATTGGCCCGATACTTGGACCGGTATTGCCTCAGTTTTGACGTAAAAAGTCCGTTTTGTCCTAAACTAAACCCTAGGAAGACCCTAAGCCTATATATACTTGTTTTTAGCCTCTTGTTAGAGGTGTGCCGAAATATTTAGAGTAGTTTAACAGATAGGAGCAGCCACCACGAGTTCTCTTGGTGTTCTTCATTAGATTTGGATTCTAGAGCAATCCGGTGGATGAATTCGCTTTGTATCTCGATATAGAGAAGATTCCTTTTACCCTTTACTCTTTAATTCAAGTTTATCTATTATGAATTCATCATCTATCTTGTGTTTTTCGTGCACCATGTTTGAGTAGTTTTATTTGTTAGGTTGTAGAAAGATCAAAGAGTTCATGAATTGTTAACTTCTATCGAATGAATTAGGGATAATCTATTACGTTCTTCATCTTTATTTGCTCTTAATGCATGATTGCTTTTCTGATCAAATAGCATCTGATTTTAGATTGATATACTATCCAAAAGCTTGTTATATTGTCTGAACTAGTATTTGATGAGCTAGGCGTCTTAACAATTCGAAAGGTTAGTTAAGGAGTTTAGTGAACAATTGAATCTTGAACTTACTGCGTATTTTCTTCTTGTAATAACCTGCGATAGTTGAGTCTATTAGGAAGTTAAAACATAGTAATCTAAGCCACGACAGTGGGAGGATTATACATCCGTGATTTGAGTTCTAGAACACATCTTTCTAAAAGGTCCCTATAATTCGATATGTTGTTTAATGATCCATGGATCTCTGCGATTGATCTACTTGCCTAACGTTTGTTTACTTTGAATTCCAATCATAATTTTACTTAGTTATTTTCGTGCCCTATTCCCTCTAAAAACCAAAACCATATTTCTTGTTTTAGCTTGATTTTATTCCTAAAAAGTTTGTAGTACAAATACGAAGTCTCTGTGGATTCGATCCCTAAATACTACCGTGATTGCTGTGCACTTGCAGTTATATTTAGTGGTTTAAACTTTGACCCACATCAAGTTTTTGGCGCCGTTTCCGGGGACCTTTGATATTTTGTCTACAAGCATTGGACTAAAATCTAGTCTAAAACGTTTTTTTTTCTTTTTACTTTGCTAATTTAGTTTTTGTTTTTCTTTGTTTTTGGTTGTTTCAAGGGGATTTTTTGAGCAAGTATGGCAAGTCTAGTGCATAACCAGCAGCCACTACAACCTCATCAACCGTTTGGAGAAGCCGAATTTGCACATCAAGCTCTCGAGAGAATCCAAGACCAACCGGTTGGATTAGAGCAAGGTTTTGACGAATTTCGTCATGACTTCGACATGGAACGGCTGGCGCCTAACCATGAGACCATGGGAGACACCTTCTCATTGTCAACACTCCTCATAGACCGAAACCCAATCCACCTTGCACAGCAAGATGTAGACTTCGAGATTAAACCTCGCGTTATCTCCCTTGTGAAGCAAGCTCAATACTACGGTCTTCCACAAGAAAATCCTTTGGATCATATTGATTCCTTTGAGGATCTATGCAGAGCAATTAACACCAATGGAGTTCCTTTAGATCATCTTAGATGTCGTCTTTTCTCTTTGTCTTTAGCGGGGGACGCATTTCGATGGATGAAATCGCTTGCACCTCAATCGATAACATCATGGAGAAATTACAAGCAAGCATTCCTTGAAAAGTTCTTCACCAAGAAGAAGTTAAGTGCATTAAGGAACAAGATTTCGGGTTTCCAACAAGGCCCTATTGAACCTTATCACGAGTGTTTGGAACGTTACAAGGAGTATATAAGAGATTGCCCACAACATGGTTTCGCAGAAGCTAGATTGTGGAACATTTTCTATCAAGGAATTAATAGAGAACACAAGAGATTTCTCGACATTTGCAGTAGAGGGAACTTCATGCAACAATCCGTGAGTGAAGCGAAGACTTTAATAGACAACCTAGCCGTTAGTGATAGCATGATTCAACCAAGCTATGATGAGACTGTTAAAGCAATCAACATCGCTCCTACAGAACTTACGGAGATCAAGGTAATGGTTTCTCAAATTCTCAAGAATACCATGCAACCTAAGACACGTGAAGTGGTTACAACCCCTTGTGAAGAATTCAACCAATATTTCGTTGGAGATTTTTTGGCATGTAACCTGAAGGAAGTAGGCTACATAGGCGCGCAATACCAAAATCATGGAACTAGGTATCACGACCCTCATTACGGTTCTAGAGGACATCTTTATGCTCATCAAAACGTGCCACAAGAGACCTATACTCAACCTAACCGGCAGTTTGCTAGTGGAATTCAACGCACGCCTTCGACTGGTTTCCAAGGCGCTGAATCAAAAGAAATTTCGGAAGACAATTTTGAATCTTTGATTAATGGATTTCACTATGAATTCGAAGAATTTAAAAGGGAGATTCATATCAAGATGGATGTATTGGGACAAGATATTAACAAAAAGATAGAAGAAATTTCATCTCATGTTAAGCGAATCGATCTCCAAATTGCCTATATTGCTGGTACCATCGGGAAACCGGATGGTTTTCTTCCTGGAAAGGTTGAAGTGAACCCAAGAGGTGAACATGTGAAGGCCATAACATTGAGAAGTGGAACGCAACTGGATGAAGTATTAATGCCAAAAGAAACCGAAGAGAACATTGTCATTGAGGTGTTAAAAGAAGATAAAGCCCCTGATACAGAAGCTATCCACGAAACTCCAGAAGAAGTCGAGATTCCACCAGAGGTAACTCGTGTTTACAAGCCTAGAATACCATTCCCAAGTGCCTTGAAAAAGCCGAAGAAGGAGAAGGAACAAGCTAAGCTAAAAGAGCTTGTAAGCCAACTCACCTTACGGTTACCATTTGTTGATGCTTGTATGATTATCCCTGCTTTGAGGAAGTATATGAAGAGCATCCTAACCAGCAATATAAGTTTAGAGGAAGGTGTGATGTTGATCACCCAAGAGTGTGGTACAAGACTTCAAGACAAAGGATTTCAGAAATTAGAAGATCCGGGCAGTTTTGTGCTTCCGTGTGAGATTGGAGGTTCCACTTTTGAGCGTTGTCTATGTGATTTGGGATCAAGTGTTAACTTGATGCCATACACAGTAGCTAAACGCCTCGGTATTACCAACTTCAAGCCTACAAAAATCCAGCTAGTGTTTGCGGATCGTTCGGTGAAATGCCCGGTTGGCATTATAGTCGACTTACAAGTTATTATTGGAGATTGTTGCATTCCGGCAGATTTTGTCGTATTGGAGTTAGATCAAGAACCTCGAGATCCTATAATCCTTGGACGTCCTTTCTTAGCAACCGCTGGAGCTATGATTGACGTAAAAGGGGGAAGATCAAGCTGAACCTAGGGGATCTTATACTAAATTTTGAAGTCGACAAAGCTTTGCAAAAACCAACAATAGATGGAAGTGTTTTTGGGTGGATCAATTGAGTGAAGCATCTGGTGAGATATTTGAGGAACTCATTGTCAACGACCCTTTGGAAATAGCCTTGACGAGAATAGAAGGAGAAGACGGATACTTAGAAGGAGAGATTAATGAGTATACTAAAACACTCGATTCAGCAAGTACATACGATAAGTTAGTAACCCACTTTGCATCGGATGAAGAAATAGATGAAGCTACATCACCTAGGACTCTGCCTAAAGGACTACAAGATCCTTGGAGTGAGTTAAAAGCCCCTAAAGTCGAACTTAAGGAGCTCCCTGTTGGGCTTAAGTATGCATATCTCGATAAAAATCAAACTTATCCTGTGATTGTTAACTCTAATTTGAGTGATATCGAGTCAGACTTACTTCTTTGTGAGTTGAGAAAGCACAGGAAAGCTCTAGGATATTCTCTTGGAGACATCACAGGAATATCCCCGGATTTATGTATGCATAGGATCATACTCGAAGATAAATCTGCATCCTCCATTGAACATCAAAGGAGATTGAACCCCAATCTCAAAGATGTTGTAAAAAAGGAGATTATAAAACTTGTAGAAGCAGGAATTATTTATGCTATTTCGGATAGCACGTGGGTAAGTCCAGTTCATGTAGTCCCCAAAAAGGGAGGAGTAACAGTGGTGAAAAATGAAAACGACGAGCTAATCCCTACCAGGACGATTACCGGTCATCGAATGTGTATCGACTACAGAAAGCTTAATGCAGCGACTCGAAAGGATCATTTCCATATACCCTTTATAGACCAAATGCTTGAACGCCTTGCTAATCATCCTTACTATTGCTTCCTATATGGATATTCAGGTTTTTTCCAGATTCTGATTCATCCTGATGATCAAGAGAAGACTACGTTTACATGCCCCTACGGTACTTTTGCTTACCGAAGGATGCCATTTGGGTTATGTAACGCCCCAACCACATTCCAGAGATGCATGACGGCGATTTTCACAGACCTAATAGAAGATATAATGGAGGTATTTATGGACGATTTTTCTGTTTATGGCCCTTCCTTCGAAACCTGTTTGCAAAATCTTGGCAGGGTTTTACAACGATGCGAAGATAAACATCTGGTTTTGAATTGGGAGAAATGTCACATCATGGTGAGAGATGGAATTGTCCTTGGACATAGAATATCCGAGAAAGGAATCGAAGTGGACAAAGCCAAGATAGAAGTGATGGTTAGTTTGCAACCTCCATCAAACGTTAAGGGTGTACGGAGTTTTCTAGGGCACGCCAGGTTCTATAGGAGATTCATAAAAGGCTTCTCCAATATTGCTCGACCTCTTACAAGACTGCTGTGCAAAGAAACCAATTTCGAATTCGGTGAAGATTGTCTCATTGCTTTCAATAAGATTAAGGAGGCACTTATAAGCGCTCCAGTTGTACAAGCTCCGGATTGGGGACAACCATTTGAGATCATGTGTGACACAAGTGACTATGCAGTTGGAGCTGTGCTAGGTCAAAAGAAGGATAAGAAGATGAATGTTGACGAAGCACAATGCAACTATGCCACGACAGAAAAAGAGTTACTTGCCATAGTTTTCGCCTTTGAGAAATTTCGATCTTACTTGGTTGGTTCGAAAGTGATCGTTCATACTGATCACGCTGCTCTCAAGTACCTCTTAGCTAAGAAGGATGCAAAGCCACGACTAATACGGTGGATACTCTTACTCCAAGAGTTTGACCTAGAGATTCGAGACAGGAAAGGTGTAGACAATGGGGTGGCAGATCATCTTTCGTGAATGAGGGTCGATGAACTATTACCAATGAATGATTGTTTGGCAGAAGAGAATGTTTATACTATGAATGCTATACCTCGTAGCAACAGAAGAACCCCTTCTCGCCGAGTTAAGAAGAAGGCCACCTTCGAGGCACCTTGGTATCGACATATTGCCAATTACTTGGCCGCCGATATTGAACCGCCTGATTTCTTTGGGTACAAGAAGAAGAAGTTTCTTAAAGACATTAGATTATATTTTTGGGACGAACCATACATCTACAAGAAGTGCAAAGATGGTTTATTCCGAAAATGTGTTCCGGAAGAAGAAATTACGGGGATTCTACACGGATGTCACGGATCAGTATATGCGGGACATTTTGCAACTTTTAAGACTGTCTCAAAAGTCTTACAAGCTGGATTTTGGTGGCCTACAATGTTTAGAGATGCCCAAGCTTTCATTGCCAAGTGTGATGCTTGCCAAAGAATGGGTAATATAAGTAGGAGAAATGAGATGCCACAGAATTTCATTCTAGAAGTCGAAGTCTTTGATGTTTGGGGAATCGATTTCATGGGACCTTTTCCCATGTCATTTGGCGACCAATACATTCTTGTGACAGTTGATTACGTGTCTAAATGGGTTGAGGCGATTGCAACACCAACCAACGATGCTACTGCAGTGATCAAGATGTTCAAGTCTATCATTTTTCCACGTTTTGGAGTACCGAGAGTAGTAATAAGTGATGGAGGGACTCACTTTATTAACAAGGCTTTCGATAGTCTTCTGAAGAAATATGAAGTCAAACATAAAGTGGCTAATGCCTATCACCCTCAAACAAGTGGACAAGTTGAGATATCCAATCGAGAGATCAAGGCAATATTACAGAAGACCACAGGCAAAACAAGAAAGGATTGGTCAGAAAAGCTCGATGATGCTCTTTGGGCATATAGGACAGCTTTCAAAACACCATTAGGAACAACTCCTTTCCACATAGTATATGGTAAAGCTTGCCATCTTCCGGTGGAACTTGAATACAAAGCCGCATGGGCAGTAAAAGAATTGAACTTCAATCTCAAGACGGCCGCTGAAAGACGATTAATCCAATTGAACGAGTTAGAATAAATTCGCCACTTGGCATACGAGAGTACCAAGATCTACAAGGAAAAAACCAAGGCTTACCATGACAAGAAGATCATACCAAAGAATCTCGAACCTAATGATAAGGTTATTCTTTTCAATTCTCGTTTAAAGCTTTTTCCAGGTAAGCTTCGTTCTCGATGGTCCGGTCCTTTCACAATCAAGGAAGTTAAGCCGTATGGAGCCGTAACCCTTTGGGATAATCGCGGAAGCGAATTCACTGTCAATGGACAACGTCTAAAGCCTTCTTTTGTGAACACAGACCAAGGCAAGAACGTATCTATTGCTTTGGGTGAACCACCCGACATCTGAAATTAAAAAGGAGTCGAGCTAAAGACTTTAAACAAGCGCTGTGTGGGAGGCAACCCACATTTTTATTTTTATTTATGCTTTAAATAGTTTTTAAAATTTTAATTTTGGTTTTCATAAGTTTATTTTACACTAATCTATTTTATTTTGATTTTTCAGGATTTAAAAAAAAAAAAAAAAATTTCTTTTACCGCGACACGATACCGGTCGGAGGTATCGATCGACGTCCTCGACCGGTATAGCGAACAATCCTTACCGCGACATGGACGTACCGCATCGGTCACGCATATCGGTCCGGAATCGCGACCGATATTCGGATCGCGATGCCCCGAATCCTTACCGCGACACGGGAGAACCTTACCGCGGCACCCACGTCCCGATTAGGCCTCATCGTCCCGATACCGGACACAATACCGGTCGACACACCCGACCGGTATTGAAGTCGTATTGCCGCATCGATCGTCCCGATCCTTCCCGAGTCTTACCGTGACACGAGGTAGCCCTACCGCGACACGAGGTAGATTTACCGCGACCCCTCGACACGATATCGGCCACGCATACCGGTCATCTCACCCGACCGATACTCGAGACAATTCCTTTACCGCGACACGATCATCCTCGTCCCGATCCGTCCCACGACACATCCCGCGACGCGACAAAAATCTTCACCGCGACATGACGACTCGACCCGCGACACGAGGTAAGTTTCGGCCAAGATTTAGGTCAGCCAATCCGACCAGTATTCGACCGGTCCGACCCGGTAAATTTTTCTAAACCATTTTCGAACCGATTTTAACCGGAATTCATCAAAAAAAAAAAAAAAAAAACCCAACACTGGTTTTCAATTCCTAATCTAAATTTTCATACAACCCAAGGTTGTTGGAGTCCATACAAAGGTAAGTTTTCGTTTTTTTCTTGTATTTTCAATCAAATTTCACTTTTACTTTTTACTTTCCAACATTACTCCTTTACTGTGATTTCTTTTACACCGGGGACGGTGTAATTTAAGTCTGGGGGGATTGTCGTTTACTAACACGTTTGTTCGTGATTGGTTTTCATGTTTTTAATAGTTTTTTTTATACATTGTTTTTTGAAAATGTTTTATTGAGTCAAAATAGTCAGTTGGAAATGATGACCCTTATTTTGGTTTAATGGATCGTTTTTCTCAGATCAGTGACCATTTTTCAAGGATCGATTTCAGAGTCAGACTAATGAAAAATCTTAAGGCTGACCAGTTAACTAGAGACATTTGTTACTTCCAGCATAATCCGCCAAGTTTGAGCTAATTATGCGGTCTCCTTGGTGATTGATGTTCATAGAGCTTGACTCCTCATTCATACCTGATAGGTGAAATCTTTGTTGAAAGTAATGGTACTCCTCTCCCTTGTTATAAAAAAAAAAATAATAATATATAATTGGGGTGATATGATAGTTCTTGAGTATAAGATGAGGAAATAAAATTCCAGTGAGTCAGAACCCAAGAGATGATCACCCGAAGCTCAAAAAGCAGTAGTCTGAGTCCCTTAGAACGGATGTAGAGGACGAGCGATCTCACGACTCTGTCTCCTCACAAGGAACAACAGTAGTGAAAGCACTGCTTTTGAGTCTCAACATTCTAAAAAAAAAAAAGGTAAAAAATCAAATAAGTCTGGGGGAGAGAAAGAGTACCCAGAGTTTTATGGTTCATTAGTCATGGTATAGTATGGGAACGAGTATAGAAGGTTCTTGGCATTGAGATCTGGGACGAGACCCAGCAATGATGACTAGCAGGTTATGTTGAGAAGTCGTGGATGAATTTGGGAGGTTGTGAGTGTCTATGGAGAAGTACATGGTGGTCTGATTTTGAGTTGGTTATGCATTATGTGGCTTACTAGTTGAAGGGGTAGGTCCGATATTCCAAGGGAAGGTAAGTTTCGGCGTTTTCAAACCTCTTTTCTATTCTTAAATTTTGCTTGAGGGCAAGCAAAAGATAAGTCAGGGGGAGTTGATATGTCCCATATTTTACCTATTTTACTATCTATTTTACTATGTTTTCTATGCATTTATCTACTGACACGATCCCAATCGCGGATCGGGACTTTGATCGGAGCCGGGTTCGGTGCGGTAGGATTTGCGGTGAAACGGGTGCGGTAGCGGAACGGGGGAGAGAATGAAATGGGGGGTGAAATACAATCACACGAGTGATGAAGACTCGGTGAAGGGTTGAGACTCTAACTCCTTGGATATAACGCACCAAGAGAGTCGGAGGATTCTCTCGAAGAGAGAATGTCCGAAAAGGGTTTAGATTTTCGGAAGTTTGATCGCAAGTTAAGAGAAGAGATTTCTTTTTACTAAAAACTTGGATGATCTTATTATGAAGGGGGTGAGCACATATATATAGTAGAAGAGAAGTGTACATGCACACTCTCTTGGAAATAACAAAAATACTTAATGAAATTTGACTAATAAATGAGATGCATGCAAAAGACTTTGGAAAATGTGTTTTTGACCCAAAGATGATATCAAAAACGTGATGGTTGCTTGGGCTTGATGAATGGGCTTGATTTTGAGAAGAAAAGCCCATGTAAAGATGGTGAAGAAGCCCCTTTGGAAGATCGCGAAAATGGCTAAGTGAAAGATGTAAGCGACCTTGTGATGCCTCATTAAAAACCATGTTCGGAAAACCCATTGGGACAAAACCGAACATGGGAAAAAGGGTACAAGACAAGGTGCTTTGTCACTTAGGCATTTTCTTGATCTTGTTGATCGGCTCGAACAAGTGTCACGACCCGATCCTCTTCGTCCGCGTCTTCTCCGCGTGTCGCCTCGAACATCTCCTCGATCGCTTCCATAAGCATCCTCGCCTTTGCGCGTGTCACCGGTCCTTGCGGTAGCTCCAAGTCGCGTGCCTCACTCCTAACCTCGCGGCTGCCGGATGGAATCACATCATCCCCTCCCACTTGAGAAGGATTTGTCCTCAAATCTGTTTCATCTGCAACAAACGGAAGTAGGTCAGAAACATTGAAGGCGTTAGAAACTTTATACTTACCTTGGAGGTCGAGATGGTAGGCGTTGTCGTTGATCTTTCTCGTGATGCGGAAAGGACCATCGATCCTTGGCATCAACTTGGACTTCCGCTCGTTCGGAAATCGTTCCTTCCTTAGGTAGACCCATACTTGGTCACCTTCCTCGAAGACTAGTTTTCTACGACCCTTGTTTGCGTGTTTCTCATAAAGCCTTGTCTTATGTTCAATGTTGTCCCGCGCCTTTTCATGGATTCGTTTGACCGCCTCGGCCTTCTTTTTACCATCGAGACTAATTTTTTCACTCAAAGGAAGAGGGGTTAAATCCAAAGGCGATAAAGGCTTAAAACCGTAAACAATTTCAAACGGTGGAAACAATGTAGCGGAATGCAATGCATGATTATAAGCAACTTCAACGTGCGGCAAGCATTCTTCCCATGATTTCAAATTCCTTTTAACCAACGATCTAAGCAAAGAAGATAAAGTCCTATTAACGACCTCGGTTTGACCATCGGTTTGCGGATAACAAGTTGTAGAAAATTGCAATTTCGTGCCTAACTTAGACCATAGCGTTTTCCAAAAATAACTAAGAAACTTAGTGTCGCGATCCGACACAATGGTCCTAGGCATGCCGTGCAACCTAACAATTTCTCTAAAGAATAAGTCCGCAACATGCAATGCATCATCGGTTTTATGACATGGAATAAAATGCGCCATTTTTGAAAACCGATCCACAATCACAAAAATTGAATCCTTACCCGTCCGCGTCCTAGGCAAGCCAATAACAAAGTCCATAGAAATATCTACCCAAGGATGCGTAGGAATGGGAAGAGGAGTATACAAACCATGGTTTTGCGTTGTGGATTTCGCTTGCTTACACTTAACACATCGGTTGCAAATTCGCTCCACATCTCGTTTCATATGTGGCCAAAAGAAGTGTTCTTGTAAAACATGGAGAGTCTTGGTGATTCCGAAATGTCCCATTAATCCGCCGCCATGCGCTTCCCTAGTTAACAATTCTCGAATAGAACTACTCGGAATACAAAGCTTGTTATCATGAAATAAATAATCATTATGCCGAAAATAAGATCCTTTGGCATATTTTTCACAAGCGCGGTAAAGTTCTTTAAAATCATGGTCGTTATCATATAATTCCTTTAAATGCTCAAAACTGATGACTTTGGAACTAAGGGTAGAAATAAGAGTGTACCTCCGGGATAATGCGTCGGCAACGACATTATCCTTACCTTTCTTATATTTGATAACGTACGGAAAGGTTTCGATGAACTCTACCCATTTGGCGTGTCGCTTGTTGAGCTTATGTTGGCCTTTGAGATGTTTAAGGGATTCGTGGTCCGTGTGGATGACGAATTCCTTCGGCCAAAGGTAATGTTGCCACGTTTGCAAGGCTCGAACCAACGCGTAAAGTTCCTTGTCATATGTTGGATAGTTGAGAGTGGCGCCACCAAGTTTCTCACTAAAATAAGCGATCAGCTTCTTATCCTGCATCAAAACGGCACCAATACCAATCCCTGAGGCATCGCATTCGATTTCAAAAGTATTGGAAAAATTAGGTAATGATAAGAGTGGGGAGTTAGTGAGCTTCTCTTTTAGAAGACGGAAAGCATCTTCTTGAGTTTTCTCCCACTTGAAGCCGACATCTTTCTTGATGACTTCGGTGAGGGGGGCCGCGATCGTACTAAAATCCTTTACGAATCGGCGGTAGAATCCAGCGAGTCCATGGAAGCTTCGGACCTCGCTTACATTCTTTGGGGTTGGCCAATCGCGGATGGCTTTGACCTTTTCCTCGTCAACCTTAACGCCATCTGCACTTACAACGAAACCCAAAAAGACAACGTTATTAGTGCAAAAAGTGCACTTCTTTAGGTTAGCAAAGAGGGTATCTTTTCGGAGTGTTTCCAAGACCGCTCCGACGTGCTTGACGTGATCCTCCAAGCTGCGGCTATAAACCAAAATATCGTCAAAGTAAACAACAACAAAGATACCGATATAAGGTCGTAGCACGTGATTCATTAACCGCATAAAAGTACTAGGCGCATTCGTAAGGCCGAACGGCATTACGAGCCACTCGTAAAGTCCTTGCTTGGTTTTGAACGCGGTCTTCCATTCGTCGCCTTCTTTCATTCGGATTTGATGGTATCCGCTTTTAAGATCAATCTTAGAGAAAACGTTAGAACCATAAAGCTCATCTAACATATCATCAAGACGAGGGATAGGGTGGCGATACTTGACGGTAATATTGTTGATCGTGCGGCAATCCACGCACATCCGCCACGTTCCATCCTTTTTTGGCACAAGTAAGACGGGAACGGCACATGGGCTCATGCTTTCTCGGATGTGACCTTTTGCCATTAACTCCTCGACTTGTTTTTGGAGTTCCTTGGTCTCCACGGGATTATCCGATAGGCCGGCTTGTTTGGTAATGATGACCCCGGCACAAAATCTATTTGATGCTCGATCCCACGGACGGGTGGTAATCCGACGGGATTATCCTCGGGAAAAACATCCGCGTAATCCTGCAATAAAGAACTCATCTCACTCGGAATAACCGGTGCTAGGTCGGCTATGTTCATAAGAGATTCCTTAAAGATAAACAAAAGTATCGGTTTATTAAAAGATAGAGATTTAGGAATATCACCCGATTGGATCATGAGTGTCGCGGCTTCGGATTTTGGTTTATCGAACTTTTGCTTAAGGCGAAGTTGGTCTTGATACACTTCTTGCGGAGTCATGGGGATGAGTGTGATTTTCTTACCATCGAACTCGAAGGAATGCCGATTGGTGAATCCATCGTGGATGGCCTTGCGATCGGATTGCCACGGCCGGCCCAATAGGATATGGCTTGCTTCCATCGGGAGCACATCGCACACGACCTCATCTTTATACTTCCCAATGCTCAAAGGTACCGTCACTTGGCTTCCAACCTTCATCTCGCCTTTGTCGTTAAGCCATTGAAGCTTATACGGTCGCGGGTGTTTTCGGACCGTAAGACCCAAATTTTGAACCATCGTGATGCTTGCTACGTTCGTACAGCTTCCCCCATCGATGATAAGACTACATACCTTACCTTGGACAATGCATCGGGTATGGAAGAGATTCTCACGTTGTGCTTGATCGTTGTCCTTGGATTGCAAGCTTAGGGTCCGTTGCACGACAAGTAGCTCTCCTTGGACCGGTGGTTCCTCGATCTCATCGGTAGACTCTTCGTGTTCGGACTCATCATCCGAGACCATTTCTCCATTGTCGAGAAGGACGAACGCTCGTTTGTTGATGCAATCCTTTGCCATGTGTCCGCGGCCTTGACATTTGAAGCAACGGATGTCTCGGCTTTTGTTTGGATCGAAGATGCCTTTACCCTTGGTGTCGTCTTTCGGCTCCAAAACAGTAGGTCTCTCCTTAGGGTAAATCGGCTTGCTTTCCTTATACTTAGACATGGCCGGTAACACGGTGGATTTGGTGGATCGCCGACTGATTTGTTGCTCGATAAGGATGGCCTTATGGAGCATCTCCTCGATCTCCTCGTAGTGTTGCAACTCCAATCGGTCTTGGATATCACGGTTGAGACCTCCCAAGAACCGTGACATAGTAGCCTCGTGGTCTTCATGGATGTTGGCTCGCAACAACAAAGTTTCGAGATCTTGAAAATATTCCTCCACTTTTTTGGACCCTTGCGTGAGACGGCGTAATCGTTGGTGAAGTTCTCGTTGGTAGTTAGTAGGCACAAAACGCTTCCTCATTTGTCGCTTAAGTTGATCCCAAAGGACCACGGGTTCCTCGCCGCATCGTCGTCTAGTGGAAACAAGGGTTTCCCACCAACTAAGCGCGTAGCCGCAAAATTCGGTGACGACAAGCTTGAGACGGTTTCTTTCGGGTACTTCTTGGCAATCAAAGATTAGATCAACCTTTTTCTCCCAATCAAGGTAAATATCCGGATCGTTCTTGCCGTGAAACTCGGGGATTTTCACCTTGACGTGACCGTAAACGTTTTGGGTTTGGGTTGGAGTTTCTCGCCGGTTTCGGTTTTCCCAAAAACGTTGTGGCCGTGATGCATACTCGGATGGAGTATCCTCATAATCGGACATAATGAGATCCGTTTGCCTTTCATTCTCCTCCCTTTGTGGCCTTTTCCCGTTAGCCCTTTGAACGTGTCGAGGAGAAATGACAGCGAGCTTGTCGATAAAAAGTTGATCCATTTTTGCCTCGACTCGTTGCATAATACGATCAAGGAATTGATCTTCTTGGGTGTTGCTTGTCTCCTCGTTCATGGCTGTGACCACAAGAAATAAACACACAAGAACGTATCAAAATTCTTTTAAGTAAATCGCACAAAAGAAATCGGTAAAAATTAAAATACGCTAGCGATAAAGATGAAATCAAACGATGATGATAAGTAAAGGAAATGATCAAAGATGAAATAAAAAAACTTAGCTCTGGATCAAAGCGTGCTCTGATACCACTTGACACGATCCCAATCGCGGATCGGGACTTTGATCGGAGCCGGGTTCGGTGCGGTAGGATTTGCGGTGAAACGGGTGCGGTAGCGGAACGGGGGAGAGAATGAAATGGGGGGTGAAATACAATCACACGAGTGATGAAGACTCGGTGAAGGGTTGAGACTCTAACTCCTTGGATATAACGCACCAAGAGAGTCGGAGGATTCTCTCGAAGAGAGAATGTCCGAAAAGGGTTTAGATTTTCGGAAGTTTGATCGCAAGTTAAGAGAAGAGATTTCTTTTTACTAAAAACTTGGATGATCTTATTATGAAGGGGGTGAGCACATATATATAGTAGAAGAGAAGTGTACATGCACACTCTCTTGGAAATAACAAAAATACTTAATGAAATTTGACTAATAAATGAGATGCATGCAAAAGACTTTGGAAAATGTGTTTTTGACCCAAAGATGATATCAAAAACGTGATGGTTGCTTGGTCTTGATGAATGGGCTTGATTTTGAGAAGAAAATCCCATGTAAGGATGGTGAAGAAGCCCCTTTGGAAGATCGCGAAAATGACTAAGTGAAAGATGTAAGCGACCTTGTGATGCCTCATTAAAAACCATGTTCGGAAAACCCATTGGGACAAAACCGAACATGGGAAAAAGAGTACAAGACAAGGTGCTTTGTCACTTAGGCATTTTCTTGATCTTGTTGATCGGCTCGAACAAGTGTCACGACCCGATCCTCTTCGTCCGCGTCTTCTCCGCGTGTCGCCTCGAACATCTCCTCGATCGCTTCCGTAAGCATCCTCGCCTTTGCGCGTGTCACCGGTCCTTGCGGTAGCTCCAAGTCGCGTGCCTCACTCCTAACCTCGCGGCTGCCGGATGGAATCACATCATCTACGGTATCACGCCTTTAGAGGTAGTTTTTCTCGTATTTGTAGTTTTAGAGTCTTAACAGGGAATTCAAGGAAAAAAGGATCGAAAAGAGTCAAAATAGGTGTAACCCAAACCACAGCAACGTTAATAAGCCAAAGACACTATCAAGAATCAAGAATTCACAAGATACAACATTCTACCGAATTGGACAGAACGTATACGCCAGAAGTTTAGCAGTGAACGAAGGATCAAACCGATTTGGAATTAAATTAAACTTGGTTGGAAGATAGATCTTTGAGTCAGATTTACAATGAAGTTTGAATCATCTCAATTGGAGCTGTGAACAGGAAGATAGACCCGAATTACTGAGTACATGTCTAACTGCCTCGAAGCTGAAGCGAGTCCAATTTCAGACCAAGTACCGGTCTGCACCGTAGACCGATATTTCATCCATTTTCAGGACACAAGATGGGTCATTTAAACCCCAGTACCGGTCACGAAATTGGCCCTATACTTGGACCGGTATTGCCTCAGTTTTGACGTAAAAAGTCCGTTTTGTCCTAAACTAAACCCTAGGAAGACCCTAAGCCTATATATACTTGTTTTTAGCCTCTTGTTAGAGGTGTGCCGAAATATTTAGAGTATTTTAACAGATAGGAGCAGCCACCACGAGTTCTCTTGGTGTTCTTCATTAGATTTGGATTCTAGAGCAATCCGGTGGATGAATTCGCTTTGTATCTCGATATAGAGAAGATTCCTTTTACCCTTTACTCTTTAATTCAAGTTTATCTATTATGAATTCATCATCTATCTTGTGTTTTTCGTGCACCATGTTTGAGTAGTTTTATTTGTTAGGTTGTAGAAAGATCAAAGAGTTCATGAATTGTTAACTTCTATCGAATGAATTAGGGATAATCTATTACGTTCTTCATCTTTATTTGCTCTTAATGCATGATTGCTTTTCTGATCAACTAGCATCTGATTTTAGATTGATATACTATCCAAAAGCTTGTTATATTGTCTGAACTAGTATTTGATGAGCTAGGCGTCTTAACAATTCGAAAGGTTAGTTAAGGAGTTTAGTGAACAATTGAATCTTGAACTTACTGCGTGTTTTCTTCTTGTAATAACCTGCGATAGTTGAGTCTATTAGGAAGTTAAAACATAGTAATCTAAGCCACGACAGTGGGAGGATTATACATCCGTGATTTGAGTTCTAGAACACATCTTTCTAAAAGGTCCCTATAATTCGATATGTTGTTTAATGATCCATGGATCTCTGCGATTGATCTACTTGCCTAACATTTGTTTACTTTGAATTCCAATCATAATTTTACTTAGTTATTTTCGTGCCCTATTCCCTCTAAAAACCAAAACCATATTTCTTGTTTTAGCTTGATTTTATTCCTAAAAAGTTTGTAGTACAAATACGAGGTCTCTGTGGATTCGATCCCTAAATACTACCGTGATTGCTGTGCACTTGCAGTTATATTTAGTAGTTTAAACTTTGACCCACATCATCGTGTTTTCGTTATTTTGTTCCTAAAGTAGCTCAAATTATTGGTCTACTGGATTCTTCTTTAGCAATAAGCATTAGTGCTTTCTTAATTTAAATCATGGTTTCTCAACAATTTTTTGGTACGATAGGTTTCTTGAAAATAGGAAATATACACTCATAAAAGAGGAGGCAAAAGACAGACTCCAAACAATTCAGTAAAATAGGTACGATGGCTTCTAAGAAAAAGGACAAGAAATGATGATAGTGTTATAAAAAGAAAAGAGATAATTTATCATTTCGGTAAATATAATAAAGAAGAATTTTTTATACCCGGTGGGAATAGTAGGAGAATATCAGAAAAGAGACCAGAGGGTTCTGCTCTTTGTATTACTATGTTTTGAGGTTATGAAAATTGTATCGATTACAATCCGAAAACTGCCTCTATATATAGGCGTAAAAAAGTAAGTTACTGTGCACGTATAGTGACAATGGGATCCACATAAATAATATTACATACATAGTTTTCAACTTCTACTGCGCCTAATTTCTAGAAGCTGTTGATATTTGATTTTTGTAACACTCCCCCTTGGAGACCAGTGTCACTATGTCCATTGCGTCGAATCTTCTGTTGCCTCGTTAAAAACCTTTCTAGGAAAACCCAGTGGGAAAAACCATAGAAGGACAAAAAGAGTGCAACTACGCAAACTCCCCCTCGAATGATCAAGTTTATAGATCTTGCTGATGGCGCATTCCAATGTTATAGACATGCTTCTTGAACACCGAGGTAGGAAGTGATTTTGTGAAAAGATCTACAGCATTGTCGCATGATCGGACATATCTTACTTCAATGTCTTTATTTTTTTCGAGCTCTTGGATGTACGAAAAAAGCTTTGGAGGAATATGTTTGGTTCTATCACTTTTGATATATCCTTCCTTCGTTTGCGCAACGCATGCAGCATTATCTTCATATAAAATTGTCGGTTCCATGTTTACAAGTAATCCACTGCAGGATCTAATGTGTTGACATATTGACCTTAGCCATACACATTCTCTACTTGCTTCATGGAGTGCGATAAACTCAGCATGATTGGAAGAAGTAGCCACAAGTGTTTGTTTCTGGGAGCGCCAGGATATAGCGGTGCCTCAACCCGTGAAAACATATCCAGTTTGTGATCTTGCTTTGTGCGGATCTGACAAATACCCTGCATCTGCAAAACCGACCAATTGACCTTTTGAATTTTTAGGATAATACAGTCCTAAATCAATCATCCCTTGAAGATATCGGAAAATATGTTTAATTCCATTCCAATATCTTTGTGTAGGAGACGAGCTGAATCTTGCCAAAAGATTAACAGCAAATGATATATCAGGTCGAGTACAATTTGCAAGATACATGAGGGCTCCGATTGCACTTAGATACGGTACTTCAGGACCAAGTATTTTCTCATTTTCCTCATGTGGTCGAAATGGATCATTATCGACTTGGAGCGATCTAACGACCATAGGGGTACTCAATGGATTTTCCTTATCCATGTTGAATCGTTTTAGCACTCTTTTGGTATATGTAGATTGGTGTATAAATATACCCTTTTGAGAATGCTCAATTTGTAAACCAAGACAAAACTTTGTCTGTCCGAGATCCTTCATCTCAAATTCGCCTTTTAAATATTCTGATGCTTTCTGTATTTCTTCCTGAGTTCCAATCATATTTAGATCATCAACATAGACCGCAATAATCACAAATCCAGATGTCATTTTCTTGATGAAAACACACGGACATATTGGATTATTTTCGTAACCTTCCTTGGTTAAATGCTCACTTAGGCGATTATACCACATACGCCCAGATTGCTTTAGTCCATATAATGATCTTTGCAATTTGATTGCACATAACTCTTTGGGTTTTGAATTTAATGCTTCTGGCATTTTAAATCCATCAGGAATTCTCATATAGATATCCGCATCTAATGATCCATACAGATAAGCAGTAACAACATCCATGAGACGCATCTCTAGGTTTTCACAAGACGCTAGACTCATCAGGAATCTAACGTTATTGCATCCATGACTGGAGAATAGGTTTCCTCATAATCTATCCCAGTCTTTGAGAAAAACCTTGAGCCACAAGACGAGCTTTGTATCTCGTAATCTCATTATCCTCATTCCGTTTCCAAACAAAAACCTATTTATATCCAACCGGTCTTACATCTACAGGTGTAAGTACAATCGGTCCAAATACACTTCGTTTGTTTAACGAATCAAGTTCGGTTTGAATGGCTTCTTTCCATTTTCTCCAGTCATCCCTCTTTTTACATTCATATACAGACTGAGGTTCTGGATCTTCGTTTTCTTCATTTATCTCTTTTGACACAAGATATGAGAAAACGTCATCCACAATAACCACCTCATTTCTATTCCAAACTTTTCCGTTATGAATGTAGTTGATAGAGATCTCAAGATTTTCTTTAGGTTCATGATGTTCTATATCATCATTTGTTTCATGATGTGATTCTTCCAAAATATTTTCCGTTATTTTGGGAACATCAACCTTTTCAATTTCCCTTCGCTTTCTAAGGTTTCTATCCTTAGAGCCAACAGGTCTTCCATGCTTCAGGCGTGTTCTAGACTCACGTGTATCTTCTGCTCTTCCAGATTCTTCTGGAATCTCAATCCGAGCAGGAACATTTGCAGCCGGGATATTTGACTTAGTTACCGTTTTAGTATCAGGAAAAGCATCAGGTAACTGATTTGCTATACTCTGCAAATGCATAATTCGTCGAACTTCTAGTTCTGACTGTTTCGTAGGAGGATCGAGATGTAATAAAGATGGTACGCTCCACTTTATATCCTTTCCTACTTGTTTGTTTTCTCCCCCTAGAACTGGGAATTCTTTTTCATCAAACTGGCAGTCGACAAACCGTGCCGTAAAAACATCACTAGTTTGAGGTTCCAAATACCTTATAATAGATGGTGAATCATAACCAACATATATCCCTAACCTTCTTTGTGGTCCCATCTTTGTACGTTGTGGGGGTGCTACAGGCACATACACCGCACAACCAAAAATCCTTAGATGGGAAATATTTGGTTCATGACCAAATACTAGTTGTAATGGGGAGTACTTATGATATGCACTTGGTCTCACTCGGATAAGTGCTGCAGCATGTAAAATAGCATGTCCCCATACACTAGGTGGGAGTTTTGATCTCATGATCAACGGTCTTGCAATTAATTGCAGACGTTTAATTAATGATTCAGCCAAACCATTTTGTGTATGAACATGAGCTACGGGATGTTCAACTTCTATTCCCGTAACCATACAATAATCATTAAAGGCTTGGGACGTGAATTCACCAGCGTTGTCTAGTCTAACTCTTTTAATGGGGTAATCAGAAAATTGAGCCCTTAGTTTGATTATCTGAGTTAGAAATCTCGCAAATGCCATATTTCGAGATGATAATAGACAAACGTGTGACCATCTGCTGGATGCGTCAATTAACACCATAAAATAGTGGAATGGTCCACATGGTGGATGTATTGGTCCACAAATATCACCTTGAATCCTTTCAAGGAACTTTGGTGTTTCTTTATCGATTTTAGTTGGGGATGGCCTTATGATCAGTTTTCCAAGAGAACATGCAACACATGTCTTTCTATTCCCCTGATTTATCTCTTGGATTTTCAGTGGGTGACCATGTGAGTTCTCAATAATCTTTCGCATCATCGAAGTGCCTGGGTGACCAAGGCGATCATGCCATAATATGAAATCCTCTGGATTTCTTTTAATTACTAAATGCGACTCTATCGCATTTATATACGTATGATGTAAACCAGAAGGAAGCTTTGGTATTTTCTCTAGAATTTGCCTTTCTCCTGATTTATCAGAAGTAATGAACATATATTTCTTCCCATTCTCAGTTGCAGACTGAGTATCATAACCTTGAAGGTATATGTCATTAAAACTCAACAAATTCCTTTTAGAATTTGGAGAAAATAAGGCATTACTTATGGAAAACTTTGTTCCATTTGGCAACATAAAGTTGGCTTTACCAATTCCTTCAATCAGGTCTGCAGGACCCGATATTGTATTCACAACGATTTTCGTTGGTTTTAAATTAGAGAAATATTTTCTATCTCTCAGAATAGTGTGCGTTGTTCCACTATCTGGTATACAAATTTCTCTAATATTTCTTGTGGATACCGTTCCACTTATTTTGCTGTTCATTTCTGAAATCAAGATAAACATTAATAAAAGAAATTAAATTTATAAAACACACAATAATTATATAAACTTTGTTTATTAAAAAAACATTATTATTTTTCAAAATACAGAAAAATATAATATTATGCATGGCATCATCAGAGACTATTCAGCAGTCTCATTACAGACATCTTAATTATTCCCACGGTCAGTCATTTCGGCATCATCATCAAAGTCCGAAGCGTTAAGATATGTATCACCTTCAGGGTGTTCCATAAGATTAACTTCCTTTCCTTTGCCTTTAACTGACTCTTGGTACAGTTGGCAAAGGTGCAAAGGAGTACGACACACTTTGGACCAATGGCCTTTACATCCGCATCTGTGGCAAACACCTTCAAACTTCTGTGTGAAATTGCCTTTCTTTTCTTTCCCTTTGGGATTTTGTTCAGACCGGACCCATTTAAATGACCGTCCACGTCCACGTCCACGATTAAATCGGCCACCACGACCCCGATTGGTTTGACTTCCTCTCCACGGATATCTCACATCCGTTCACTTCAGGGATAGCAATGGTTCCTACAGGTCGAGCGTTGTGGTTTTTTATGAGAAGCTCATTATTCTTCTCAGCCAACATTAGAGCCACAATCAACTCGGAAAACCTCCTGTATCTGCAGTTCCTGTATTGTTCTGCAAGAACAAAATGTTCCTTGTGGAATGTTAGGTAAGTTTTTTCGAGCATCTCTTCCTCGCTCACACGCTTACCACAATATTTCAACCGGGACACAATTCTTAACATAGCAGAATTATACTTATCCACTTTGTCAAAATCCAGGAACCTTAATTTTGCCCACTCATCAAGAGCATGTGGGAGAGTTATTGCCCTTTGGTTGTCAAACCTTTCTTTAAGAGCTTTCCACAGCTCTACAGGGTCTTTTGTGTTCGCATAATCATGCGTTAGATTTTCATCTAAATGTTTTCTCAGAAAAATTATTGCCTTTGCCTTTTCAGGGATAGGCGATTCATTTCCTGCATTTATGGTATCCAATAAATTCTGAGAACTTAGATGAAGTTCAGCGTTTGTGGACCATGATATATAGTTTTCTCCAGTGACTTGGAGAGCGGGAATCTGTAGTTTCTCAATGTTTGCCATTTGATTTCTAAACACAAAATTGAAAATAATTTTATTAGAAATACGATTTTAGAAACCGTTTACATTAATAACAACAGCAATTACAGAAAATATTAAAGCATAAAAAAGTAAACAAAAATTTATGATATATTCTTCGCGGGTAAATTCCCCGACGAAGAGACCATAAATAGCACTAAAAATTATACCGATAATAAAAATTAAAAACCATCGAAACATTTTTCTTACAAAATTAGAATCAAAAATATATTTTTTTTTTGTAGAAGTGATTGAAAGGAGATGAAATGATTGAATGATTTTGAAGGAGTGAAAATGGGTGTATTTATAGATTGAAAAACACTGTTCACGACTGTTGGAAAAGTGAAAAATCTAGGGAAAAATCGATCTGAAAACTTTAATGAGCAATTTATTATACTCCCTCTGTTTCAAAATAGTTGTCATTCTAGGTTGTTTCACACATATTAAAAAAATATATTTGATATGAATAATTACTAAGTTTAAAAGTAGGGATAAAAATGGAAAAATTAGTCATAAATGTGCATTGAAATTGCAGAATGACAACTAATTTGAAACAAAAAAAATAAGGCTAGAATGACAAGTATTGTGAAACAGAGGGAGTATATGCCAGTTTCAGATAAAATATTAAATTTAAAAATAGGAGATTAAATATTTTATATGATAATCATAAAACATAAACAAGAATTTAATAACAGATTTATAGTGACAGAGTCATCCACGTTAATTAACAAATAAATAAATGATTAACATAACAGATAAATTATCAGGCGGTGAACCGACCATAAGTAATTAAAACAGTTTATGGTGACAAAGTCATCCATGTAAATAGTATGTAAAATATAAGGCGGCTCAGCCGACCAATGCATATATAACTATGGTGCATCGAGCATCCATAAGAATTAGGGTATAATAAATATGCATATGAAAATTAAAATTTTAGAGTGATCGTGCTGATAACGTGTTATAAAAAGAAAAGGGATAATTTATCATTTCAGTAAATATAATAAAGAAGAAATTTTTATACCAGGTGGGAATAGTAGGAGAATATCAGAAAAGAGACCAGAAGGTTCTGCTCTTTGTATTACTATGTTTTGAGGTTATGAAAATTGTATCGATTACAATCCGAAAACTGCCTCTATATATAGGCGTAAAAAAGTAAGTTACTGTGCACGTATAGTGACAGTGGGATCCACATAAATAATATTACATACACATTTTCAACTTCTACTGCGCCTAATTTCTAGAAGCTGTTGATATTTGATTTTTGTAACCGATAGCAATTTTTTTATTACTCCATTAATAATTGGAAAGCAAACAATAGAATAAAATTATTGATGATCATGAAGATAAACGACTATTATTAAAAAATTAAACATCACTGATATCACCTTATAATAGATCCAAATCTAAAAAAATTTAGGGCACTGAATTTTTAGTATCTGCAATATCAAATCTTGGATCCCTTTATCGGGATGGAGCTCACCTTCGCCATAATACATCTTGTTGAGATCAAAAGGAAGAACCGTCTTAGGATTGACATCGTCGATCTATTTACTCATAACTTCTTTTTTCTTCGTCAGTTAGGAGTTTGTTGAGATCGAAATCATGCACCATTTTGACATTAGCATCAACCGTTATATCATTCAAGCTTTTCTTTTTCTCTACTTGCAGATATTTTCCAAAGACGTTTGCCATTTTGGTGTTCATAAGAATACTCCTAATCAAGTTTTGCTCTTTATACGTATGAAATGAGAAGTTATCATCCCACAATAATTGTAAGTTGACTATGTTGGAAAGATGAATATAACAAATTGAGAAAAGTGACTTTTGAAGTATTACACGTGAGTTTGGCAAAAACAATAAAGATTTAGTTATTTTAATTTTTATATATTGTGTTACTTTAATGAGGTTATATTTGGAATAATGTGACAAAAATTACATTGAAAAATATAGAATGACAACTAATTTAAAACAATAAAATAAATATAGAATGACAAGTATTGTGAAATGGAGGGAGTATATTTAATGTATTGAAGGTTGTTAATTATACATTGAATGGAGAAAAGTAAGAGTTTACGATAAAATGATTAAAAGAGAATTAAAAACAAATACAATATAATTAATTTGTAAATTGATATTATTTGTGAGGTTAAAACAGATAAATTACAATAATTTTTAATATACGAAGGGAGTAGGAAAGAGTACTGACAAAAAAAAAATCAATTAAAGAAACTGTTTCAGTGTTAATTGAAAAGACGCTTTTACCCTTGAGTCTCGCTGAGCTGGAGACTGCGAGCTTCTCACAATCGAACCCGGACCCTTGTAAGCTTCATTAGACTATTTGTCCATGATTTGCACATTAGACAATCGAAATGTGCCAGTGATTCTTTAAAAGCACCAACAGTAGCAAGCTCCTCTGCACCATGAACTAAAGCCACAATATCCTGTAAAAGGAATTAAACGTGAGAAATATGAAGAAAACAAAAGAAATTAATCTGGTAGACCACTGAAACAAACATACTTACCTTCCAACCATTCTTCTTGCGCATCGAATGTTCCAATTTTGTGATCAAGAAGTTATGAACCGGATCTTCCACCTGAGCAGAATCGGGTATAACATCATGTGCGTACGAATAGTACTCAGCGAATAACTTTTGGTACTCGATTTTACAACTTCCAAGATTAATTATGTAATTCACCATATCGAATGATATGCTCAAATTTGCCTTGAGCTACTCTCTCAAATTAAGAGATCGATGTAGTGTTTAGGGATCGAATCCACAGAGAATCGAATAACACAACCAATTTGTGAGTTAAAATTTTGCTAAGTAAATATGTGTGAATGAAGTAAAATAAAAACAGTAGACAAACGAATAAATGATTATCAAGGTTTTAGAATTCAATTTAGACAAAGGTTAGGCCTTGGGTAATTCGTAGGGATGATTTGAAATTCGATTGTGTCGATCGACACACAGGTTCGTGTCGATTGACATAGATATATTTAAACCGTAGGATTTTATTAAGAACCGTTCTAGAACATAAACACGAATGTAAAATCAATCAACTTTCGTTGCAGAGACTATCTATGATTAGATTCCTAAATCCCAAATTTCTTTGCGAACCTAGAGAATTAAATCAAGCTTTATAGTTCAAGTTTAATTGCTCACAAAATTCCTAAGCCAAATTTCTTTGCGAATAGGTAATTTTTCTCATCTAAGATTATTTTAGGTTATCAATAATACTTTCGTATCTATTTAAACAACCTATGATATCTAATTTTAGTTGATCAATCCTAAAATCAGAGTTATACCAATCTAGATGAAGAACATAAAGATAAATCCTAACAAGGTTTCAATCCATTCAATTTCTCATCAAACCCTAGAACTACCCTAAACCTAACAAGCAGACTACTCAGACATGGAGGATGTAAACATAATCAATGAATAAATAGTTTGCATAAAAGAGATAAGATAAAATATACAGAGAGTTCGAATTGACAGAGTCTGGAAGTATGAAATCTCCTAAGCTCCTCAAATCTCCTCCCTTCAGTTCTCAAGTTAAAAACTGGATATAAACATAAAACCTTAAGCATAAACTATAAATATTGTTCAGAATTCGGATTGGGCTTCTTTTGTAAACTTCTGGGCTTCGTGGGCTTAAAAGGAAAATACTTCTCTTCTCGTCATATATGACCATGTCGATCGACACACAAATCCCTGTCGATCGACACGGTCGTATAAAATCGACTTCGACTTCATCACTTCAGCTCTTCTTTCTCCGATGCTCCAAAACGCTCCAAAAGCTTCCAGTAATCTCCAATCATCCATTATCCTGCAAAGACTCTAAAAGGGCTCGAAAATACCAAAAAGACTCTATGAAAAGGACTTATATCATGGTCGAAAACGGATAAAAACCATGATATATCATCGAACTACAGAGGAGAAATTGTTGGAGTTATACCTCGTCGTTTGAGACCAAAATCTTCAAGATCCACTCTTCTATTTTTGTCACACCGCTCCTATTTTCAGGTACACTATGATTAAACTCTGATTCAACCACAAGCTTATCTTGTTCGACAACTTTTCTTCGTCTTCTTCCATTTTTATCAACTACAAGATACAAGATTATTTCTTGAAAATCGGAATTGACTTCACGTACCTAGTTCCTATCTTCCGGCGCCGTACAACAACCGGAGAAAGAAGGGAGATGATCGGCGACGAACGGAGATAATCGGAGAAGCATCGAAGAGGAACGCGCTAGAAAGAAGGTACTTTGTAGTTTTGATTTGGGATTTTCGCTCTGGAACCCACAGAAAAATCAATTAAGAAAGAGTACTGACCAAAAAAAAATCAATTAAAGAAAACGTCTTAGTGTTCATTAAAAAAACGCTTTACCCTTGACTCTCACTGAGCTGGAGATTGTGAGAAGCAATCAATTAGGAAAGAGTACTGACAAAAAAAAACCGTTTCAGTGTTAATTAAAAAGACGCTTTTACCCTTGAGTCTCGCTGAGCTGGAGACTGCGAGCTTCTCACAATTGAACCCGGACCCCTGTAAGCTTCATTAGACTATTTGTCCATGATTTCCATCTCTTCTTGTCTCAGACCCATATCTTATTGAGGTATTGAAATTTTGTGATTTGATTTGGTTGAATTGCTCTTTTTACCTGACGAACAAGACCGACAATTTTGTGGCCCTTAAGGTGATAATTTGATGTGATTATCTCGTGTTTCTAAGGTCTACTTGTGAAGTTCTTGGTCCGTTCTTTGACTCTTCTCTCGAAATGGATTGTGTTTTGTGTTAGTTCAAATGCCAAACTTGTTCGTGGGATAGGACTTAGGAATTTGATAAACCCTTGCCTGGTTTGATCTAGTGACCTTGCAAGCTCAAAACGAAGCTCCTTCCTATATGCAGTGCAAGGAAAAGTTTCTGCTTAAAGGTGTAAAAGCAATAACTTCTGGTGTCACGGCAAAAGAAGTTACTCCTGAGATGCTACTGTATTCTTCCATTTGTTGATTTGATGTCTAATCAGATTTTTTGTTTTGGTTCCCTTAAAAGCATTTGTTTATTTCCTTGTAATGAAAAAAATTTGCAGTTTAACATCTAGTTAAGGAGACTAAACTGAGAGTTACTTATGTTGCTTTACCATGACCACCATCAGTGGTCCACCAAGGATCAGAAGAATTCTGCACTACGGACAAGGTTGAACCTCAAGAAAACACATTGTATGCCTCACAGTTCTTCCGAGCTTTTAACCGTCAAAAACAATCTTGAATTATCTTTTCTAGTGCCCTTGCTTTTGCTCTGTCTAAAACCTTACCCATTAGTTACATCCTGGTAGCTATCTTTATTGGATAGTTGGTTTTAGCAACTCATGTATAAGGTCAAGAATCTTTCTTTGTGTTAATTTCATTACTTCACAGGGCCAAGTCGTCCAGTACTTAACATTTTTTAGAAGCTTCCACAGTGCTCAAGCCGCCCAATACATATATATGTTTTTTGTGCACCAAACCCACTAGCTGCTAGGTGTCACCAGTTCCCCGGAAAGTCAGGTTGTTCTACAATATATCCATTACACCTGAGTTTTTTTTTGTGGTTTCAGGCAAGGGCTCTCATTGTCGTCACAAGGCTAACCGAAGAATTACAGTCTGCCATTCAACTCAACAACAAACTCCAGATGGAATTGGTAAAGAACTTTCATTTGAATACTGTTTTGTCCTCCATGCTATTGTTTTTAGAACGATAATATGACTACTTTGATGATTTCAGCAATTCCGACAAGCGCTTTGAGTGTTATTTTCTATTTGGTTTTGAGAAATAAATGCTTTAATTTTTCATTAGAATTGGCCAGTCGGTTGTATTAAAATCCAATCTATAAATTGTGTTTCTTTTTACCTTTCTCTATTGTTTAACATTTGAGTTCCCCCAAAACTACTCCTTGGATCATACTTGTGGAAGTAAACCCCCATCAAAATGTTTGATTTATCTAACCATACCATTAATCAAAACAAGTTTTATATTAGCTTTATTTAGATCTTGAGTTTGTTTTCTGACAAAGATATTGGTCCACAATCAGAATTGATATGAATGCAGAGGAGGTTATTTTGCAGTTTAAGCCACCGGATGTGAATATTGCTCATGTATGTTCTGCAAGCACTACCAATTCTGATTGCGAATAGAAGGTCAGTGTTTAGGAAGAATGTTTATGATATTTTCTTAAACTCTCCAAATGTTGTTGATCTGGCTGAAAGTGATATTGCTCAGTTTATGTCTATTGGATGAGGGTGGAACCTGTTATAGTCAGAAATGATCTCGAGAAGACATCTGGATATGTTGGGAACCAATGGTTATGTAGAGGGCATGTAGGGAAATGGATCCAGTGGTTACACTATGATGCAGAGCGGTTACTATGCCTTTCGATTATTTTATTTTTCCTTTTGGTGTTCTTTTCTTTTTTCTTATTTGGCTTTGGTTTTTGTTATTTTTCCGTATTTAAAAAGGAATTGAGTTGATCTTTCCACTATCATTAGGTCTCGAATCTTTAGTTCTATTATATAGTTGAACCTTTCATCTTTGTAAGGCGCATCCTTCTATGAATAACAAACAGAGTTTTAATCTCTTTTTACATTGTTCTCGGCTAGAACTACGGTTCTCAGCAACTTCAAGAAGGCATCGCATCTTAGGCATTCTCAGATTAAATAGTATCGTTGCGCTATGGTAGCTACAATTACATCACACTATAAGTTGTAAGAAATTGAAGTGTGCATATTCAAAGAAACTAATTCACGATTCTTCTTAGCCTAAATTGGAGAAGGTAAGTGATAAATTTGACAAAGATTAACAGAAAAAGTGTATAAATATGGCATTTGGTTTCATATGAGACAATTTAAACTGCTTCATTTAGTTTCATTATGAGACATTTGGTTTCATTTGATGATACCCCAATACAACAATGTTTTTAAAATTGGACCGGCAACTAAACCGAAAAAGTATTTGGGTCATGGGTCAATGTAGTTCGACCGAGTTCAACCGGGATTCATGATATTTAAAAATTTTAGTATACTTAATCTTATAGTTTTCTAATATCAAAGAAAACACTTAATAATTTTAAAACTTTAGAAAACTTAGATAAAGAATACACATAAATCTCATAAATATTAAAAACCAATTACTTATAATAGTTTTGGTAATTTAGTCAAAGAATTAGTAGAAAAAATATATAATTTCTTAAATACATACTTTATAGTTTAATTTTATAGTTTTGGTTATTGAGTTTCAAAACAAAAGACTCGAAAACAAAAATATAACTGGAAGAAAGGTAAACGTCATTACTGATATATCATGGTTTTTACCCGTTTTTGACCATGATATAAGTCCTTTTTGTAGAGTCTTTTTGGTATTTTCGAGTCCTTTTAGAGTCTTTGCAGGATAATGGATGATTGGAGCTTAATGGAAGCTTTTGGAGCATTTTGGAGCATTGGGAAAAGAAGAGCTGAAATGATAAAGTCGAAGTCGATTTTATACGACCGTATCGTTCGACATGAACCTGTATGTCGATCGACATGGTCATATGTGACGAGAAGAGAAGTATTTTCCTTTTAAGCCCACGAAGCCCAGAAGTTTACAAAAGAAGCCCAATCCGAATTCTGAACAATATTTATAGTTTGTACTTAGAGTTTTAAGATTTTGATCCAGTTTTGAACTTTAGAAAGAAGATAGGAGATTTGAGGAGCTTAGGAGATTTCATACGTCCAGACTCTGTCAATTCGAACTCTCTGTATTTTTACTCTATCTCTTTTATGCAAACTATTTATTCATTGATTATGTTTACATCATCCATGTCTGAGTAGTCTGTTTGTTAGGTTTAGGGTAATTCTAGGGTTTGATGAGAAATTGAATGGATTAAAACCCTGTTAGGATTTATCTTTATATTCTTCATCTAGATTGGTATAACTCTGATTTTATGATTGATCAACTAAAATTAGATATCATAGGTTGTTTAATAGATGCGAAAGTATTATTAATAACCTGAAATAATCTTAGATGAGCAAAATTACTTATTCGCAAAGAAATTTGGTTTAAGAATTTTGTGAGCAATTAAACTTGAACTTTAAAGCTTGATTTAATTCTCTAGGTTCGCAAAGAAATTTGGGATTTAGGAATCTAATCATAGATAGTCTCTGCAACGAAAGTTGATTGATTTTACATTCGTGTTTATGTTCTAGAACGGTTCTTAATAAAATCCTACGGTTAAAATAGATCCGTGTCGATCGACACTAACCTATGTGTCGATCGACACAGTCGGATTTCAAATCATCCCTACGATTTACCCAAGACCTAACCTTTGTCTAAATTGAATTCTAACACCTTGATAATCATTTATTCGTTTGCCTACTATTTTTATTCATTCACACATATTTACTTAGCAAAATTTGAACTCACGAATTGGTTGTGTTATTCGATTCCCTGTGGATTCGACCCCTAAGCACTACATCGATCTCTTAATTTGAGAGAGTAGCTCAGGGCTAATTTGAGCATATCAAATTTTGGCGCCGTTGTCGGGGACTCGATCTAACCAATCGATTTGTGTTATTAGAACTTTGTCTAAGTTTTTATTTTTGTTTATTTTACTTACTTTTTTTTTTGTGTGTTTCAGGTTTATGCATCAGCGCATTACCAGAAGCAACCAGAACAAAGAGCTACTTGATCTCAATCCAGAGATTTTGAGGTTAGAACGAGCCAACAGAGCAGCGACAAGGACAACCAATATGAATCCAATGATCCTTATCAGAGGTGACGATGGTTTTCTTCAGGACTCTGAGGGTCGTAGACGTAATGCTCAGGGTCAGAGGTTGGATGAGAATGGGGCTGTGATTTTGGAGGAGCAGCATGCTGTACAGCGCCATGAGCCACCTAGGCGTGGGCGCACTCTAGGAGAGTACAACAGGCCAGACGAATTCTATGCCAACAGGGCAGCGATTCGTCCTCCAGCTTTCCAGAGGAACGACTTCGAGCTTAAACCCGCCTATTTCTCTCTTGTGGCTCAGCACCCATTCCATGGCTTGTCTTCTGAACACCCCATGGATCACCTTGAGAGGTTTGAGGATTTGGCTTCTAGCATCAAGGCCAATGGAGTATCCAGCGATTACCTCTACTGCAAGCTCTTCCCTTACTCTCTTGGTGGAGAAGCTGCTTACTGGCTGAAGCAGCTAGAGCCTGGATCGCTAACCACTTGGGAGGACACCAAGAACGCCTTCCTCAACAATTTCTTTGATGAGGCGAGATCAGAGGACCTGAGGACTAAGATTTCCACCTTCAAGCAGGGTCCTACTGAAGCATTCAAGGCTTCTTGGGGGAGGTTCAAGAACTACCAGAGAGACTGCCCTCACCATGGTTTCAGTGATGTTCAACTGTTGGGCATTTTCTTCAGAGGGATTGACTGGAGGTATCAGATGGCCCTCGATTCAGCTAGCAACGAGAACTTCAACACCCGATATCCGGAAGATGCTCTGATTCTCATCGACAATTTGGCTTCCAGCAACAGTACCAAAAATGCAGATTTTGAAAGGAAGAAGCTGGGTGGAAACATGGATGGAAGCCAAATCGCCGAAGTTAAGGCTAAGCTGGATACTGTACACAATCTTCTGGTAGGAAAGAAGACGGTTCAGTTTGCTCAGGAGGTAGAAACCTTCATACCCGAGCCCGTGTCGATCGACACGGGAGGCATGTGTCGATCGACACAGGATGAAGAGGAAGATGTCAACTATGTCAGCGGAACTGGGTTTCAGAATCAGAGGTTTGGCAATCAGCAGGGTAACAGAAACTTCAGTGGAAATAACCAGAGGACTGCATTCACTGGGAATCCAAGCTCACCCACCTATTCTCCTAAGCCACAGTTTCAGAAGACTGAGTATCAGAAGCCTTTTCAGAACACTTACACTAGGAATTACGGTTCCTCTTCCTATCAGGCACCTCCTCCTCAGACAGCAGAGAGCATCGAGATGAAATCCATGCTCGAGCAGATCTTGGAAGGGCAACAAAAGATGACTGTGAATTTCAACGGGAAAATGGATGCAATGTATCAGGATCTGAATGGGAAATTCGAGGCTTTGAATACCCATGTCAAGAAGTTGGATACTCAGTTTGCTCAGACTGCAGAGAACTCGAGGAGACAAGAGGGGTTTCTTCCATCTAGGACGGATGCGAATCCAAAGCATAGTGTTGCTGCTATCACCACAAGGAGTGGTAAGATGCTTGGAGAACCAGCAGTGAAGAAGGGACTCCAGCCAAAGCAACTGGGTGAGCTCATTGAGATTTACGAGGAAGAGACTTCCGCTGGAAACCCTGTGTCGATCGACAAGGAAGGTTCATGTCGATCGACATGTCTTGAAAAATCGGATTCTGGGAAACACGCTACAGGTTATGTTGATCGACAAGGACCCCATGTCGATCGACACGACGCTCAGCCGATCCCAAGTTTTTCGAAACCTGCTGCTAAAGCTGAGGAGAGAGTATATGTGCCTAAGATACATTATCCTCGAAGCCATAAGAGATCTAAACAGGAGCTAGAGGATGCTCGATGCAAGGCTGTAATGGATAAGCTGGTTGTGGAGCTTCCTCTAATTGATGTCATCCGGACTAGTCCGGTAATCCGACGCTACGTGAAGAGGATGGTCACGAAGAATCTAGGTCTTGAAGAAGAGGTAGCTATGATTTCTGAGCAGGTCAGTGCAGTGATTCAGAACAGGGTTCCAGAAAAACTGACAGATCCGGGAAGTTTTGTGTTGGACTGTTTGATCTTCAAGGAAAGATTTCCGCTATCTCTTTGTGATTTAGGCTCTGGTGTCAACCTGATGCCACGCTCTGTTGCTGTTGGTCTAGGAATGACCGATTTCCAGCCTACTAGGATCTCTCTTATCCTGGCTGATCGATCTGTTAGAATTCAGAGGGTGTTCTAGAGGATGTCCCAATCAGGGTTGGAGACTGCTTGATTCCTACAGACTTTGTTGTTCTACAATACAACGAGGAGCCTAAAGACCCCCTTATTTTGGGTAGACCATTTTTAGCTACAGCGGGTGCAATGATCGATTGCAAAGGAGGCAGCATTACCTTGAGTGTGGGAGATTTGGAGATGAAATTCGAGATGGATAGGCTGATGAAGAGACCCACCATAGATGGCCAGACATTCTATGTCGACACGCTCACAGACATTGCCCAGGAAGTCTTTAACGAGACGCATCCCATTGATCCCTTGGAAAGGACTTTGGTTAACTATGTGACCGTGGAGAGTCAGATTGATGAAGTTGCTATGTTGGGAGAAAAGTGAGACAGTTGGCTAGTAATGTCGAGTTGGTCGGATCCCTGAAAACCCATGTCGATCGACATGAGGTCCGTGTCGATCGACACGGGTCCGCAGACAACGATTGGAGTGAACAAAAAGCTCCAACAATCGAACTCAAACCACTTCCAGCCGGGCTAAGGTATGCTTTTCTTGGTCCTAATTCAACATACCCAGTCATTGTTAATGCTTCCTTAAACAATGCAGAGCTCAGCTTTTTGGTAAGCAAGCTGCGCAAGTTTCGCAAAGCTCTTGGCTATTCACTTGATGATATTTCAGGGATTTCTCCAGACTTGTGTATGCACAGGATCCACTTAGAGGATGACACCAAGTCATCAATTGAGCATCAAAGGAGGCTAATTCCGAATTTACAAGAAGTCGTCAAGAAAGAGATTCTGAAACTTCTAGAGGCTGGGATCATCTATCCCATTTCAGACAGTGTCTGGATTAGCCCAGCTCACGTGGTACCAAAGAAGGGAGGAGTCACAGTGGTAAAGAACGAGAGGAATGAGCTGATTCCTACGAGGACGGTGACTGGACACAGGATGTGTATTGACTACCGGAAGCTAAACGCGGCTACCAGGAAAGATCACTTCCCCCTGCCTTTCATTGACCAGATGTTGGAGCGACTGGCGAATCACCCCTATTACTGCTTTCTCGATGGCTACTCCGGTTTCTTCCAGATCCCCATTCATCCAGAGGACCAGGAGAAGACCACATTTACTTGTCCTTATGGCACTTTTGCATACCGCAGAATGCCCTTTGGACTATGTAATGCCCCAGCGACCTTCCAGAGATGCATGATGTCGATCTTCACAGACATGATTGAGGATTACATGGAGGTCTTCATGGATGACTTCTCGGTCCACGATTCTTCATTCAAGGACTGTCTCGACAACCTGGAGAAGGTGCTGGCCAGATGTGTGGAGAAGCATTTGGTTCTGAATTGGGAGAAATGCCACTTTATGGTGAAAGATGGCATCGTGCTTGGTCATAGAGTTTCAGCTGATGGGATCGAAGTGGACCGTGCTAAGATCGAGGTCATGACAAGTCTGCAACCACCCACTTCAGTCAAGGAAGTTCGTAGCTTCCTAGGATACACTGGATTCTACCGGAGATTTATCAAGGACTTCTCCAAAATCGCCCGCCCACTCACCAATTTGCTCTGTAAGGATGTAAAATTCTTTTTTGATACTAACTGTTTAGCTGCTTTTGAACAGATAAAACAAGCTTTGGTGAGTGCTCCAATAGTGCAACCTCCGGACTGGGATTTGCCTTTCGAGGTGATGTGTGATGCCAGTGATTATGCAGTTGGGGCTGTTTTGGGTCAGAAGAAAGACAAGAAGCTGCATGCCATCTATTATGCTAGTAGGACACTAGACGAGGCTCAAAAGAACTATGCAACTACGGAAAAGGAACTGCTAGCAGTGGTTTTTTCTTTTGAGAAGTTTCGCCCCTACTTGATTGGAGCCAAGGTGATAGTGCACACAGATCATTCAGCACTCAAATACCTGATGCAGAAGAAGGATGCTAAGCCTAGACTGTTGAGATGGATTCTACTTCTCCAGGAGTTCGACATAGAAGTGAAAGACAAGAAAGGAGTTGAGAATGGTGTCGCGGATCATCTTTCGCGAATTCGGATAGAAGACCACGTCCCCATCGATGACTACTTCCCAGAGGAGAGTGTACACTACATTGAGACTGGTTTGCAAGCAGGCACGGTGCTAGATCAACATGTTTCCGAACTGTCAGATGTCGTATCGATCGACATGAAGGAACCATGTCGATCGACACGGGACTTAACCGTCACGCCTCAGATTTCAGCAATGGATATGTCGATTGACACGGATATGTGTGTCGATCGACATGACCTCGTATGTTCCGTTTCTGGACAAGCCGACCGTGGTACGCTGACATTGCAAACTTCCTAGCTGCAGAGGACGTACCGACTGATCTTAAGGGATACGAGGGGAAGAAATTCATGAGGGAGCTGAGGAGGTATTATTGGGATGAGCCTTATCTCTACAAGCATTGTTCAGACGGAATCTACAGAAGGTGTATTGCGGAGAGTGAGATACGGGATGTGCTTTACCACTGCCATGGTTCAGAGTATGCTGGGCATTTTGCCACATTCAAGACGATCTCAAAGGTTTTACAAGCTGGGTTTTGGTGGCCTACTATGTTCAAGGATGCGCATGTCTTCATTGTGCAGTGTGATTATTGTCAAAGGCGGGGTAAGATTAGCAAGAGGAATGAGATGCCACAAAACTTCATCCTTGAGGTTGAGGTTTTTGATTGCTGGGGCATTGATTTCATGGGCCCGTTCCCGTCATCTTATGGGAACAAGTACATCTTGGTAGCTGTGGATTATGTCTCCAAATGGGTGGAGGCGATTGCTAGTCCTAAGAATAACGCTGCGGTGGTGGTTAAGCTGTTTAAGACCATCATTTTCCCTCGATTTGGAGTTCCCAGAGTTGTCATTAGTGATGGTGGGACATATTTTATTAACAGAGTTTTTGCTAAGCTTTTGCAGAAATACGGAGTGCACCATCGCGTGGCCAGTCCTTATCATCCTCAGACGAGTGGATAAGTGGAGGTGTCCAACAGATAAATCAAGGAAATCCTGGAGAAGACGGTAAATTCCACAAGGAAGGATTGGTCAGCCAAACTGGATGATGCACTTTGGGCTTACAGGACTGCCTACAAGACACTTCTGGGGACTACTCCATTTCATCTGCTTTATGGGAAAGCGTGTCATCTTCCGGTTGAATTAGAACACAGAGCAGCATGGGCAGTTAAGCATTTCAACTTCAACATCAAGCCTGCTGCAGAGAGGCGTCTGATACAGCTGAATGAACTGGATGAAATAAGACATCATGCTTATGAAAGCTCTAAGTTATACAAGGAGCGGACTAAAGCATATCATGATAAGAGGATCATCTCCAGGACATTCGAACCAAATGACCAGGTATTGCTTTATAACTCTCGTTTACAGCTTTTTCCTGGTAAATTACGTTCTCGTTGGTCAGGTCCTTTCACCATCAAGGAAGTCAGACCACATGGAGCTGTTGTCCTCGTTAGCAAGGATGGAAAAGAGTTCACTGTTAACGGCAAAGGGTGAAACATTATTGGGCGGAAGCCGAGATTCCGGAAGGGCACATTGTGCCTCTAGATGACGCACTTGTTGTTTGAATCCTGACACAGTCAAGCTAATGACTGAAAACAAGTGCTTAGTGGGACGCAACCCACTGGTAAGTGTATATTATTCTAATTTTTTAGTTTTCACTAACTTTAGTCTAGAGAAATTATGGATTTTGTGAAGGAATTTTTTGGCAAAACGAAAAGAAGAACGGCCATGTCGATCGACACGGACCTGTGTGTCGATCGACACGGCCCACAGGCGAGCCAGCCCAGCACATGATAACAGGTAAGTTTTCTTCTCCTACCTCCTCATAAACCCTTCGACAGAACCATATCGCTCGACATTGCTCCTCAAAACATCCATATCTTTTTCAAATATTCATCAAAATAAGTGATTTTTGCATATAATCTACTCGGTTTTTCATCCTCTTTGTGATTCTACACTCCATTTACTCGATCTACAAAGGTATGACACCCTCATTCTACTTTTTTCAGTTCGACATTCATAAGGAAAAAGGGTGATTTCGGGTTGTTTTGGTCCAAATTGGATGATTCAATTGCTTAGAATACACTTTTAGAGTGATTTTGGACCTGCTTCATGCGTTAACTACGTTGATTTTGGTAGGTTAGATTCGAATTTGGGAATATTTGAGGTTTTAGGTTGTTAAAGAGGTAAAAACAAAATTGGTTTGATTTGGGGTTGATATTGTGACACATTGGACTCCTGTGCTTGCTTGATATTGTGTAGAAGTGTTGTGTTGAATATTGCGGATGGAGACTTTGATTTACAGGTTTCGGAATGGTATCGTGCTGTGTCGATTGACACGATGGCTCCAAAGCGTCAACGAACAGACAAAGAAGCTGCATCCAGCTCTCAACCAACGGTTTAGACTGTCGCATCTCGTCATCCATGGCCACGACTTGAGGGAAGGAAAATCCCCATCGCAAGGCAGTTTGATGATGTTCCTGCAAAAATCCTACTTCGCAGCGATGTTATTGACAGGGCGATCACGGAGGAATGGGACGACTATGACTCGCTCCTGTATAACGAGTGGCTCAAGGTGAAACTCTCTCCGACCAGAGTTGCAGATCCAAGAACAGTCAGTGGTTTGGGTCTCAAGGCATAGCTGTTGCCACTACTGCGGAATGCGGGACTGGGGACCATTGCCTCTCGTAATTACGATATGTACCCTGATTTGGTCCGTCAGTTTTTCGCCTCAGTGCGACTTTGTTATGTAGACAGTGGCGATGAGGGCACTAATGAGGAGAGGCAGTGGAGTTTGAGCTTTAAGATCAGAGGAGTCCTTTACTCGCTCACTCTCCGGGATCTTTGCAGGGTATACGGCTTTGACGAGGATCGAAATTATCATGGACTCCCGGAGAACATCCCGGAAATACAGGCATTTTGGGCGTGATTTGGGACCGCAATGTGAGGCATCCGGTCATTCGCTACCTGCTCCGCCTATTCTCCACCACGATTCTGTACAAGGTGGAGCCCGGGAAGATGCGACTTCAGGAGCTGGTCCTGTTATCATATGCTCTCCAGAAGGATATTCCAGACACGGCTTGGGAAGAGTCACAACCCTCAACCTAGATTGAGCCTCACCCTAACATGGGGGTCGTTTTCGCACGTCATTTGATCTCCCTGAAGAACACGCCACTTACTTTGAAGAAGAGCAACAAACCCTTTGCAGCTGGTAGCCTTCTCACTCCTTTATTCACATTTTGTCAAGTTGATACATCCGTTTGCACTGTGGAGACGACGTGGTGTACTGTTGATATCGATTACCTGACGAGAGCCACCTGGCTCAAGCCAGACGAGCACTGGGTCTTCCGCCCCGTTCCTGGAGAGCAACGGATGGTGAAGCTACCGCGTCCGGAGCTGATGAAGATCTCTGAGGACCCTACCTTGCTGGCTTTCGAGCCCGACCAGAGACTTGTGCGCCCAGTTGGAGCTCAACGCAAGCAGAATACCCGAGATACTGCTCCAGCTGGTACTTCAGGCCCAGGCACTTCCCGTGCTCCCTCTCAGCCACCTCAGCTTCCTCCGTTACCACCCTTGCCTAGCCAACCTCTAGACGAATTTCAGAGTTGGATGGCTCAGAGTATCCAGATCCTCTGAACTGCCGTATCTACTTGGTCGCGCTGTGGATGCATCCGTCCTCGCCAACCTACTCCACGACCTTCATCATCATCTGAGGAGGATGATTAGATCACTTATCCTTTTTCCTGTTTCTCTTTATTTTCCTTTATTATCTAACTTTGAGTCTATTTTTTTGTTTTTCTTTGAGTCAGTTTGTTTTATGTTTCTTTAGGATTTCAGAACTGATGAACTAATGCGATTCGCCTATGTTTTCCTCTTAATCACGTCTTTTGAGTTGAGTTTTGCAGAATGATTAGCTTTGCAATTTATTTCAACGATGGAAAATGATGACGAAACTTGCGGAACTATCCAGAGATACTGTGTCGATCGACATGAATATCTATGTCGATCGACACGAATCAACATTTTGTCTCCAATTCCGCACAACTCATGATCTGATTCGGAAACCTGTGTCGATCGATACGGTTCTCTATGTCGATCGACATGGGGAAAACATTTGGTAAAATTTCATTATCCCTTCCCAAGTTCGTTATCCTTTTGATTCTTTTTGCCGAACTCAGCTTGATAACACTGGGGACAGTGTTGTTCAAGTCTGGGGGAGGTAATTGCTAACTTTGTGTTCGTTTTTGAGTGTCAGTCCAAAACGTTTTTATTGAGTCAAAATAGTCAGTTGGAAACAATGACCCTTCTTTTGGTTGAAGTGGATCGTCTCTTTCAGTCGTGTGACCACTCTTTCAAGATCGACTTCAGATTCAGACTAATGGGAAATCCTAAGCTGACCAGTTAACTAGATACATCCATTACTGCCAACATAATCCGCCAGGTTAGAGCTAATTATACGGTCTCCTCGGTAATTGATTCCATAAAGCTTGATTCCTCATTCATACCTGAATAGTGCAAATTCCTGTTGAAACTAATGGTACCCCTCTCCCTAATTTATATAAAAAAAAAATGATGAAGAATGAGGTGATATGATAGTTCTTGAGTATCAGATGAGGAAATACAATTCCAGTGAATCAGTACTCAAGAGGTGATCACCCAGAGCTCAAAAGCAGCAGTCTAAGTCCCTTAGAACGGATGTAGAGGACGAGCGATCTCACGACCCTGTCTCCTCACAAGGAACAACAGTAGTGAAAGCACTGCTTTCGAGTTTCAACATTTTACATCAAAAAAAAAAAAAAAATTTCGAATTAAATAAGTCTGGGGGAGAAAGGGTACCGAAAGTTAAATGGATTCACTAGTCATGGTATAGAATAGGAATGAGTCTAGAAGGCTTTTGGCGTCAAGATCTGGGACGAGACCTTGCAATGATAACTGACGGGTTATGTTGAGTAGTCGTGGATGAATTTGGAAGGCTGCGAATGTCTATGGAGAAGTACATAGTGGTCTGATTTTGAGTCGGTTATGAATTATGTGGATTACTAGCTGAAAGGGATCGGTTCAGTACTCCAAAGGAAGGTAAGTTTCTGCGTTTTCAAACCTCTTTCACATTCTTAGTGTATGTTTTGCTTGAGGGCAAGCAAATGCTAAGTCTGGGGGAGTTGATATATCATGGTTTTTACCCGTTTTTTACCATGATATAAGTCTTTTTTGTAGAGTCTTTTTGGTATTTTCGAGTCCTTTTAGAGTCTTTGCAGGATAATGAATGATTGGAGCTTAATGGAAGCTTTTGGAGCATTTTGGAGCATTTTGGAGCATTGGGAAAAGAAGAGCTGAAATGATGAAGTCGAAGTCGATTTTATACGACCGTGTCGTTCGACATGAACCTGTATGTCGATTCACATGAACCTGTATGTCGATCGACATGGTCATATGTGACGAGAAGAGAAGTATTTTCCTTTTAAGCCCACAAAGCTCAGAAGTTTACAAAAGAAGCCCAATCCGAATTCTGAACAATATTTATAGTTTGTACTTAGAGTTTTAAGATTTTGATCCAGTTTTGAACTTTAGAAAAAAAAGAGGAGATTTGAGGAGCTTAGGAGATTTCATACGTCCAGACTCTGTCAATTCGAACTCTCTGTATCTTTTACTCTATCTCTTTTATGCAAACTATTTATTCATTGATTATGTTTACATCATCCATGTCTGAGTAGTCTGTTTGTCAGTTTAGGGTAATTCTAGGGTTTGATGAGAAATTGAATGGATTAAAACCCTGTTAGGATTTATCTTTATGTTCTTCATCTAGATTGGTATAACTCTGATTTTAGGATTGATCAACTAAAATTAGATATCATAGGTTGTTTAATAGATGCGAAAGTATTATTAATAACCTGAAATAATCTTAGATGAGCAAAATTACTTATTCGCAAAGAAATTTGGTTTAGGAATTTTGTGAGCAATTAAACTTGAACTTTAAAGCTTGATTTAATTCTCTAGGTTCGCAAAGAAATTTGGGATTTAGGAATCTAATCATAGATAGTCTCTGCAACGAAAGTTGATTGATTTTACATTCGTGTTTATGTTCTAGAACGGTTCTTAATAAAATCCTACGGTTAAAATAGATCCGTGTCGATCGACACTAACCTATGTGTCGATCGACACAGTCGGATTTCAAATCATCCCTACGATTTACCCAAGACCTAACCTTTGTCTAAATTGAATTCTAAAACCTTGATAATCATTTATTCGTTTGCCTACTGTTTTTATTCATTCACACATATTTACTTAGCAAAATTTGAACTCACGAATTGGTTGTGTTATTCGATTCCCTGTGGATTCGACCCTTAAGAACTACATCGATCTCTTAATTTGAGAGAGTAGCTCAGGGCTAATTTGAGCATATCAATTACTCATTTACAAATCATATCTTTACATTTTTAGTTATAAAATAATAAATAAAAGAGAAAGAAATTTAAAAAAATTACTAACAAAATAATAAAATTTAGATTAAATCCGGTTCAAAATGTTTTAATTGGATCGGCGGTTTTCGAGTTTTTGGTGATTCAACCTGGTTTAATAACCGGATTAACTCAACTTAGATTTTAAAATTGATCCAATCCGAATTAGTACCCAGTTAGCAATTGAATCCGGTTCGACCACCGATCCGGTCCGATTTTCAAAACATTGCAATACAACTTTCTCATTTTTGCCATTTTTTTACATAAAATATCTTTAAACAAAAATAAATAATTAAAAATAAATGGTACTGCACTACTTCAAGTCTCGTCCAGTCAACGAATACGTCACTAGTTCAGTTTAATTATAAAACTAACTATAACGAATAATTGAGTATAGTAGTAATCTTTTCCAACGAACATTCAGTTTAATTATAAAAATAACTACAACGAATAATTGAGTAAGTAATCTTTTCTTTTTTTCCAACGAATACATTCTTATATTTAATGTGAATTAACACAAATAAAAAAGGA
The DNA here is from genome assembly GCA_964056655.1 of Arabis hirsuta. Lineage (NCBI taxonomy): Eukaryota > Viridiplantae > Streptophyta > Magnoliopsida > Brassicales > Brassicaceae > Arabis > Arabis hirsuta. The sequence goes on from OZ053308.1 coordinate 20,921,175, forward strand.
ACAATTACAAAAATACCATTTTTAAAATATCTTTTTAATAATTTAATTATTTTCTTTCCACAACAAAACCTCAACAAAAAAAACAAAACAAAGAAAACATACAAGCACAACCGAAATTTCAAATTACGGAAATAGAAACACAACAAGAAATATTTTTTTATGTGAATTCATAGTCCAGATAAACATTTTATGTTTTTTTCTTTCAAAATTTTCTCTTTTTCTATAGCAAAGTTGGCACAATCTTATATTTTATGTGAATTCATAGCACACATAAAAAACTAAATATTGGAACTTAATTATTTGAAAATTTATAATAAAAAACCTTCAACAAAATTTATTTTTCCAAAACTTTAAAATTTTTGATTTTCCATTTTAATCTTGCAACAAAAACTTTGAACATTTGATTTTAAACATTTAACTAAATTATTTGGTAAAAAAACATTTCAACTGATCTAAATCGTGTGTGACTCGATGGTTTACTAGCCAACGGCGAATCCGTTTGAATGGTTAAACGTGTCGTTAACTAGTTAAACGCTTGTTAACGACATGTTAACACCATTTAATTAAACAAATTATGTTAAATATGTTAATTAACGTAATAATCGAGTCAAAAGAGTTAGAAACTCGGGTTTCAGTTCTTAAATTTTAGGTTATTTTTCTTCAAATTTTAAGTAGAAGAGAAAAAGGGAAAAAAGAAGATAGACAATTTTATTTTTGGACTCCTCGATTTCGTTATAAATATAATACATGTAAGTCAAAATTTAATTTGCATTAATGAAGAGTATGAGATTTTGTCAATCGTGGTTTATAGCTTTCGAAAATCCGAGTATCTGTTGACCAGTAGCTGTTTAAACGGATTCACCGTTGATCGGTAGGCAATCATGAATTGAGCACGATTTAGATCATTTCAAAGTTTTTTTTTACCAAATAATTTGGTTGAATGTTTAAAATGGAAAATTAAAAAATTCAAGGTTTTAGTTAAAAATAAAAATTTTGTTGAATGTTAAAAATTGAAATTCAAAATTTCTAACACTTTATTTGAAAAAATTAATTTTGTTAATGTTTTTTATAATAATTTTTCTAATTATTTTCTTGCAATGAAAAATCTCAAAAAACGAAAACCAAAAAGTAGAAGAAAAACATACCGGCATAAAATTTTCTCAAAAAAAAAAAAAATACCAGCGTAAACGAATATTCCAAGTTACAGACAAACAAAAACTACAATATAAAAAAATAAGATGTACATTTCTCAAAGGGCTAGGGAACGGAGCCATGTGATGGTATAACATTGCCACGTGGCGAGATCTTATGAATTACGAGTTACGATAGTGTCGTGGGCCAGGCAAAGAACCGAGTCTTTAGGTGAATGTTTTACTGGCTACTGCCGGTAACAACGGGACGGGTAAAACCGGTAGGTCCGGTATTTTCATGAACTCAATAGTTGTTGTAGTATAAAGACTCAATACAAGGGGTTTAACACCAAAAAAAAAAAAAAAAAAAGCGTGGTGATGATTCTATGAATTGAAGGGTTTTTGTATATTTTGATTTGATTATCCTTTTGGTGGTGAGAGAAAGTCCTTTATGGATAGCGTTTGAAACAAGTAAAAATTTCCCGTCACTTTCTTGGGAAAAACATGGGTTAGATCAAAATTTGGGGAAGATTTTGGTGTTTGAGTGCGTAAAGAATTCTGATTCCTTTGTTTGCCTTTTGTGAATACTTTGTTTCCGATCTTGCATTTTTCTGGAGAATTCGTCAAATAATTTATTTGCTGTTTAATCGTCTGGAAATTGAAGATTCATAGAAAAAGGTGAGAAAAGTTTGAATTTTTTTTTTTGTCTTCTCGATTCTGTCGAAAATTTGTGTTTTTGGTTGATCGCTCGGAAAAACTTTCGTTTTTCATGTGAATTTCTGTGTTAAAAACCCAACTTTCATGTTCTTTGGTTGTGGATCTTAAAGGGGGTTTTCGTTATCTTTTGAAACTTATCGACTTATCGTCATCTTTCATCAGTATTTGTCGTTTTCTTATACAAACCAAAATTCTGCTCATCGATCTGTGAACCCGATCTGAGAATTTGAAGTCTGTCTTTTTTCCACAAATTCTTTGATTCCGAGATCGAAGCTCTTCTTCAGGGTTTACTGTACGTTAATCGATTGAATTACGCTTCGTGATCTCGATTCTGATCTTGTGATCATTAGGGTTTTAGGATGGTTTATGATTTTTTTCCTCATAGCTTCTCTGTGTTGATTTGAATTGAAACCCATCTTTGTTTTGCTTTTGATGCAATCCCAAGACCCAAAATTTTCTTAGATCTTACTGATCTGTTGTTTCATATTTCCAATTGTTGGTGGTTGATGTGAATTGAAACTTATGGCTTTTGTTATCAGTCTACAGGTTGCAAATTTCATCGATTACTTCGCAATTGCTTATCGAGCGTGGCAGTCACATCGTCGTGGTATGCATCCAAGTAATGGTGTCGCATAAAGTCTTGGAATTTGGAGACAATGGCTACCAATTACCTGCTAAGGCACGCGCTCCGAGATCAGTCAGGGTAAATGGCTTTGCTATTCTAGGTTTCTGGTTTAGCTCTACACAATTGTTACATGGATGATCACGTTTACATGATAACTTGCATTCCTTCGCTTTTTGCCAGAAGAAGCGCATTTACCTGAAGAATATATCGGAAGAGGATAAAATATGCGCGATTGACTTACTGGCCACCGTAGCTGGAAACTTGCTGCTAGAGACCGAAAGTTCGGTTAATGCGGGTCAAGATAAGTGTGTAGCTGTACAAAATACTGTAAAGAAGGAATTTCCGGATGAAGAAAACCCCATAATGTCAGTACCTTTCTCTCAAGACAATCCTTATAAGGGATCCTTGAGCCCCTGTGTTGATGTGCAGTGTGGATTCAGCTCTGTGATAACAAATCCTAATGGCAAAGTAGAGAATGAGGTGGAGGGTTTTAGTAAATTGGGTTGTATCGATTCTTTTGAAGTCAGAAACTTTAGTAAGGATCTTAAACCGGGTGTGAATGATGAAGTAAAACCTGATGTTGTAGTTAGTATAGGTAGTAACAGTAGTACTGAGGTGAGAGCATGTGGGAACGGTAGTCCCCATGGTTCTCGGGATGATGTAAATTTATATGGTAGAGATGATGATGATGAAAAATTCTCTGGGTACATTCGCTCTCGTATGACTAGGCCGGTGCCTCGTGTTGGAGACAGAAGAATTAGGAAGATATGGGCATCTAGACATTGGAAAGGAGGTTCGAGGAACAACGCAGGTACAATCCCCAACTAGTGTTTTTGTTTATTTTTACTGTCTTGATTATTGTGATTTCATGTTGGCACTTGTAGATTCTAAGCCATGGTATTGCTCAAAGAGGAATTATTACTTGCACCATCATCAGAGGCATTATCCCATCAAGAAAAGGAAATACTTTGACAACATTTCCGACTCGAATTCTGATGATTACCGTTTGCAAGCAAAGTCACATAAAGGTTAAATAATTGCCATTTTCTCATTCGCTTGTTAGTATATTGTAAATTTCTGCTGTTGTAACACGATTTCACAAATTCATATGCAGGAAGCAAAACAACATCTTCCATGAAAAGTCGAAATGCGTCCTTTGTGTCAAGGGACCATCATGGTAACTATTGGAGTCTCAGTTTGAATCCTTTGTTGGCTATTATTTTGTTGAAAAAGTGTATAACGTATTTCTTTTCTCTTTAGTGAGGCTGCGGATCAAATCTTTTAGGGTGCCTGAGCTTTTCATAGAGATTCCAGAAACTGCTACTGTCGGCTCCTTGAAGGTGCAATACCCAAACCTATTGTGCTTAAAATACTGATCGAGAACTTACCTTTTTTTATGTCGAGATTGTCAGCGTATGGTGATGGAAGCAGTGACCACCATACTGGGTGATGGACTCGGAGTTGGGCTGATGGTTGAAGGGAAGAAAGTCCGAGACGATAGTAAAACTCTTCTTCAGACTGGAATATCTGAGGAGAATATCCACCTGGACTCTCTTGGTTTTAGCCTTGAGCCCAGCTTAGAAACCAACTCTCAACCGTTGTTATCCAGGTTCACTATTCTCTTCAAAATCTGAGATGCCACAGCGAGAAAAGTTCATTCTTTTGAGGCTTAAGGTCTTTGTTTTCTCTCTGCCAGTTACCTGTCAGAGTATGCCTGTGATGATTTGCCCTTAAGCTGCGACAATGTGTTGGATTCTAATCATGACTCAGCAGCATCCCCAGCAGCTGATTGTAGAGCTTTGGTTCCCATTGCGTCAGCAGCAGTGTTGGCTACTAACCGTAAATTTAAAAGGACTGAGCAGCAGCAAGCTGCTCATCGTAGAATTCGTCGACCTTTCTCAGTTACTGAAGTTGAAGCACTGGTCCAAGCCGTTGAAAAACTCGGAACCGGAAGGTAAAAAACAAAAAAAATACAAACAGCATTCTTCTCCTCGTGTTTCTTTGAATGACAAGTTGTTTTGTATAATTTTGCAAACCGCAGATGGAGAGATGTTAAGGTTCGTGCTTTTGAGGATGCAGATCACCGTACCTATGTCGATCTCAAGGTTAGTATTTATTAACCATGATTTTACAGTTTGGAATATTACCATCGTTGTTGTTGGTATTGAGCCTCTGCCTATGTAGGATAAATGGAAGACACTAGTACACACGGCGAGGATATCGCCACAGCAGAGGAGAGGAGAGCCGGTGCCACAGGATCTTCTGGACCGTGTTCTGAAGGCGCACGCTTACTGGTCACAACACCAAATGCATCAACTGCAGATCGAACCACCACCCTCTCAGGCAGATGCTCTAATCTAAACAGGTCCTTATTCTAAAGAACCTTTGTACATTATGATGATGATGATAATCCGTCCATATTGTAAGATTCTGACATAGTTGAAGATCTGGCCTCAGTTCTTCTTGGGTTTTTTTTTTCTTTACTTTCTTTCTTTCAAGTGTAAAGTTACATGATTGGAATAAGGCGGGTTTTTCTAACAATGTAAGGGATAGTAAATGATTCGTTGTTAAATCTTTTGTGACAATTTTATTTCTCCCTATATGATACTATATCTCAGTTTTATTGCCTGCAAAACCCCCAGCTCTCTCTTTCATCTGCTTGGTGAATCAAATCTTAATACTATATAGCAGAAACAGTTTAGGATTTTCTTTCATTGATTGTCCGCATAAGAACGTGGTTAAATGGTGGCATACTTTGTATTTTAGATTGAAGGTTATCATTATCGATATATTTTGTCAAAACAATATCATCAGCTTGGAAACTGGTGGTGCCTTGTAGACATCTGTCGTTGGAGCAAACAATTGAGTAATGATGAAAAAGTGGTGATATCTTGCAAAAATACCAAAACATCAAGACTCTAATCAGGAGAAGAAACACAGAGACGTTAGCAATAAAGATCCTTGTGGAGACATTAACGCCCTCTCGTATCGTCATCTACTGTGAATAGAGCAATTAGCAAAGTTGAAACAAAAGTTTGTAGGAAGAACTGAGAACAATAAAAACCTTAGGCACATGGCAGGGAGAATGGTTAGGACTTATAAACAAACAGCTCCAAGTTATCTTGTGTGATGTATCAAATCTTACAGAACAAATTACATTAGGGCCAGCCCTGAAACCCCATGGACCAAAAGCAAAAAAAAATTGTTGGACCTATAAAATATTAAAACTAAAGAAAATGTAAAAAATTATTAATTATTTTAAGTGTTTACATTTGAACCGTGAACCACCCAGCCTATGAATAAATCTAGAGTTCCAGGCTAACTCAGCTAAAGGAAACTCTTGCAAAAACAAAGCCGAAACATTACTTATATTAGGAGGTGGCGTTTTGAAGGCATACAAGGCGTTTGTTCAGGGTTGTCCTCTCCGATTTTCATTCATTATACGTGTGAACGGTAATGTTAATGGAGTAAATAGATGGGATAAAAAAAGTGAAAAAGAGAGGACACACAAATTAATTTGAGAGTAAACTTTTCCACTTGTATATGATAGAATAAAAGTTCTCTCTACTTTTTTCTGTCTTTTCATTCTTTTAGCTGAAACTGGCTCAAATATCTTTTATTTTGAATGGTAACAAAATAGAGTAAACCAGAATAAATTTTATTTTAACTGAAACATTTACTCTAAAAGTTATTAACAATCACAGCCTATATGGTTAGCAATATTGACTTGTCTTTCTATAGATGTTGGGTTTCGTAGTTGGGAGTTTATTCAGGTTTTTTTTTTTGTTGAGTTTGATTAGACATAGAATCATTAGTTTTTTTTGTTTGTCTAGTGGTACTAGTTTTACTTGTAAGCTGTTAGTATAGTGTAAAGCTGTAAAAATTAGTTATAAGCTGTAAGCTGTACAAATAAAGCTGAGTGTAATGTTTTTGGCAAAATATTTGTAAATGGTACAATTTAAAATACTATAAATTATAAAGTGGTTATAAATTTAATAGATTGATTACCAATAAAAACGATATTAGTAGTGATTCGCTATTTCCAAGAATTTTAACTGGTCTATTAAATTGTACCACTTCACTGCTAACAATTACATCTTCATTCTTTTCGAGTAGCTATTCTGACAAATACTCTTTCCATTCGATAAAAATAAATTTTTTGAGTTTTTTCACACATATCAAAAAAAATAATTATTTTGTATTAATCACAAGAAAAATTTTTCAAAAATTTAACCAATAGTGTCTCAATATTTTTTTTGAAATTTACAATCTATTAACATTAAATGATAAAAATATATTGAAAACACTAAAAATTTTATCTTTAAAAAAAAATTTTTGGAAAACATTTATCATTGTAGAACGGAGGAAGTATTTATTATATTTGGAAAAAGTAGAACATGAAAAGACATGGACATCTCCCCAGCAGTCTGATCCTCTTCTTATTAGAATCACCGAAAATTTTGGTTCCAAATAGAGTAAACTCATTGCAGAATTAGATTCACTTGATTTGCAAATCTTCTTCAAAGATGATTTTAGTTTGGAGGACACACAAACTTTCAAAAACTTTTACAATTTCAATTTGTTTTTATTTTATAATCAATTTTTTTTAATCAAACAATTTTACATTTCAAACATACAAAGAAAAAAATTGTTATAAAACTAGGTAACAGACAAAAATTAGCATTCGAAGTCTGCGCTCTTATAATTTTTTTTTTTTTTTGAAATTTATAAAAACATAAGTTGAAAGATCAGTTATTGGCTAGTTACAAGATTATCTTTCTATCAAGGTCAACAACAAAATTCAATCAATCTAACATGTTTAACATTTTTACTCCATTTTCTTCAAATATAGAACCATAACCTATCATTATATTTTTTTTATAAATCGTTGGAATTCCAAAATCTTTAATTCATAATCTTTTCTGTGCCCGGAATCAGCCATTGATAATATTACGTTTAAGACGTAAATCACCTTTCCAAATAGAGTTGAACTAGTGACTTTGAATTTTTTTTTTCAAGTTTTAATGCCACTAAACCGCCAACTATTTGGTAACCTACAATTATGTTTTTCTTGTCTTGATGCTATTTTAGAGGTTTTGTTTTTTAAACGTCATTTCATTAATTTCAGAAAATGTTTACACGATCATGTCGATACAATTGAAATAAGAATTGAGTACAAGCCACAAGTGTAGTTAGATAGAGTATTTTTATAGTATATATATATTTTTTATTTATATACTAAACAATATAGATGGAAACTTATCCGTTAGATTCGTTCCGATTTGATATTCGTTTTGATTCGATTCAAAAAATTCAGATATTCGATATAAATCAAAGCAAAATATAAAGTAAAATTCAGTATTCGTATAAAACAAAACAAATCACAAACACTAATTTTAAAAATTTGAATATATACTATGATCTGTATATTACTTATATATAAATATAATATAGTAAATTTATAATAAAAATAATGTATATTTACATTTTAGAGTTTTTATATACATTTGGCAAAAATATTTATCGTAAAATAGGTATATACTAGATTTTTAATTGAAATATATTTTACTTCTTATTTTTTTCTTAAATAAAAATATATGTTTTATTTTTCACAATTTTAGTCTTACTTTTTTCATTTTTTCTTTAATTATAACGAATGGAATTAGATAATTTCATATATTTATTCATTAATTAGTTTAAATATTATATTAAAATAATTTTTGATATAAAAAACATGATATTTTAATTATTTTTTTGTTTAAAACGGATATCCCGTGAATATTTGAATATCTGTAAATATCCGGAATAAAATTTGCATATTTGCAATTCCAAATATTTAAATTTTTTTGAAACAAAGCAAATAAAAAAATTAAATATCTGATAAAAACAAATCAAATTATGTATTTTTTTGATCGCGTCCAACCCTACTAAATAGGTGCTTATAACATTACACTAGTCGTACGTAAAGGAAAATTCGAAGGATTCATTTGGAGAAACTTTCAAGGATTTAAGCGGACCGACAAAAATAAATAAATATTTTCAGTCAATGATCCCAACTTAAGTACTTTTAAATCACAACCACACATGATGACATATAAAAATAAAAATATTTCAAAGAGGGGACGAATGTAGACAACAAGTCCCCATCTTAAAACTCCTCCCCACTACTGTACAAAATAAATTTTTTTTTATTGTCAGGTTAATTTTTTTTTTTTGGCGAGATACAAAATTAAAAAATATAGACTAAATTCTCCTATGACCAAAAACAAAAAAAAAAAAAATTTTTTTAAACCATGTCGGAAGATTGTGTTCTTCTTCATCAACTATTAGGGAATTCGCTCTTACAGAGTCATTGAAAATGTAAAAGATTCGGAAAATACAATGAGAAATGATTTTCGGAAAAAGGAAAGGCAAAAGGCTAATTTGGAAAGGTGGGGAAGAAAAGGGCGATTTTTAGTGCGATTATTGCTACAGTTAATTAAAATTTTCTTCTCCTTTTTCATGGTGGATCCGCCACCAACTCTGTCGGCTCCGCCTTCGCTGGTAGCTGAACCAGAGGACCCTTCTTCGCAAATGCAACCACAATCAGACAAAGCTTCAAGAGATCTGTCGACAACAACACCGGAAAAAGAGAAAAACAGAGCAGCAGAGGACCCGTGGTTAAACTTTCGACATCGTGTTTAGAGAGGTTTTGTTTGTTGTTCACTATGGGAGGATTTCTTGGTGGGACAGTTCGTCACCACAGCTCCACATGTAGCTAAGATACATGTGATAGTTAACAAGATATGGCCTCTTAGCGATAAATCTGTGAAGATTGATGTTTTCGTGGTAAGCGAGAAGATGGTGAAATTCAGAATTCGAGATGCGTCGGTGCGAGCTAGGATACTGCGAAGAGGTATGTGGAATATTGCTGATGTCCCAATGTTGCTCTCAAAATGGAGCCCCATCATTGAGGAAGCTCAACCTGAGATTAAGAAAATGCCGATTTGGGTTACAATCAAGAATGTACCACATACAATGTTTTCGTGGAAAGGGCTGGGATTCTTAGCAAGTGCCGTTGGAGTGCCCATGAGATTGCATCCAGAGACTGAAACCTGTAAGCAGTTTGATGAAGCAAAGGTGTTTGTGGAGGTAGATGTGACGAAGAACCTTCCAAAACAGTTTAAATTCAAACTTTCTAAAGACAAGGAAGCGGTGGTTGATTTTTCCTACCCGTGGTTACCTCCTCGGTGTACTATATGTGGAAAATGGGGCCATTTTGAAGACGGTTGTAAGGCTGCTCCAAAGAGTATCTCTATTCTTCGGAGGGGAGAATCCGCACAATTGGTGGTAGTGCAACCCATAGAGTCACAACCTCTGGAGGTGGTAGGAAAGGAGCAAGTTGTGGATGTAGAAGAAAGGAAAGACAGTGAGGTTGCGATGCTCTGGACTGAGGTTTCACCAAATAAGGTAGGGAAACCAAAAGAACTTTCAAGTCAAGAACCTCTTCCCTCAACATCTTCAAGATTCTCGGTGCTTGAGGTTGATGGAAATGAGGTCGCGGATACAAGTGAGACTGAAGAAGAAGTTAAAGAGACTTCAAAAACAGATGAAGAGGAAGTCTCAGTTACAGAGGTTGATGAATTGGGGAAAACAGTAACAGAGGACACTAAGAAAGGGGAAACAGAGAAAATAGCAGAGCAAATAACACAAGCCGAACTCAATGAAACTCTGTGCAGTCAAACAGGAGTTGATCTCCCACCTAGACACACATTACCTCGAGCCTCAAAAAATAATTCATCATCTCAGAAGCAAACGGTTGTCAAACCAAATGCTCAGAATCGTCGGTCCTCCTCCCGCAAATAATCTATGTCTGGTTTCTTCTGGAACATTCGTGGTTTCAATCAAGAAAATAAACAACAAGTAGTTCGGAAATGGATTCAACAGGGCAATTTCCAATTCGGAGGATTAATGGAGACGAGAGTTAAGGAAAACAAATCCCAAAGAATTGTATCATCAGCTTTTAAGGATTGGTCTTTCATGTCAAACTATGAATATAGTCGACTTGGGAGGATATGGGTGGTTTGGAGTCCTTCAGTTCGGGTTACACCGTTTTTCAAGAGCGGTCAAATTATCACGTGCTCGGTTCTTCTTGAAAACTCAACCACGGAGTTTTTTTGCTCGTTCATATATGCTTCTAATGATATGGCAGAAAGAAAAGAGATGTGGCAAGATTTGAAGCACCATCAAGACTCGCCATTAATCAGAGATAAGCCTTGGCTAATATTTGGGGATTTCAACGAAATTACGGATGTGGAGGAACACTCGGGTTCCGGAATGAATGCAACCATCGGGCTGCGGGATTTCCAAGAGGTGATTCGATACAATTCCCTACTTGATATGACGTATCATGGACCACTATTTACTTGGTGCAATAGACAAGAAGGAGAAGGACTCATAAGGAAAAAATTGGATCGTGTGTTGATGAACGATGCTTGGATCAATGCCTACCCGCAATCTTACTCTGTTTTTGAAGCCGGAGGGTGCTCGGATCACTTGCGTTGTCGTATACAAGTCGCTGCTCCTCCTCAAACAAAGCAACGGCCTTTCAAATTCACAAATGCTGTAACACAATCTGCTAAGTTCTTGCCAAGCGTGGAAGCATACTGGAGAGAAACTGAAGAATTGTTCACTTCGACGACTGCTATGTCTCGCCTCTCCAAGAAACTCAGAATGCTAAAACCGGAACTAAGGAAACTGAGCAGAGACTACCTTGGGAATTTAACTAAGCGATGTAAAGACGCCTATGATAACCTATGTGTTTTGCAGCTTCAAACAATGATGAACTCCACCCCAACCAGTATAGCAGAGGAGACACAAGCCTATGCGAAATGGAAACATCTTGCAGAGCTTGAGGAGCGGTTCCTACGACAAAAATCTAAGCTGCATTGGCTTAAGGTAGGAGATGGAAACAATCGTTTTTTCCATCAAGCTGCAAAAATCAGAGAAGCAAGAAACTCAATAAGAGAAGTGATGAGAGGCGATGGTACAATGGCAACAACTCAGGAGCATATAAAGACAGAAGCAGCTTTGTATTTTCAACACTTCCTATCTCGACAAGGGGGCAACTACACAGCAGCAACTGATACTTTCTTGAGAGACTTACTCGGGTTTGAATGCTCGGATTTGGATGCTGATTTATTGAGCAGGTCGGTGACAGATGCAGAGGTACGTGATGTAGTGTTTGCCTTGCCAAGCAATAAGTCTCCGGGCCCTGATGGCTATACATCTGAATTCTTCAGAGCATCATGGTCAATTGTGGGGAAAGATGTGTTGACAGCAATTAACTCTTTCTTTGAAAAAGGTTTCCTCCCTAAGGGAATCAATGCAACTATCTTGGCTTTGATTCCAAAGACGAAAGAAGCGGTTGAAATGAAAGATTACCGACCAATCTCCTGCTGCAATGTTCTATACAAGGTGATCTCAAAACTCTTGGCTAATAGACTAAAACAGATTCTCCCCAAGTTTATCTCCTCAAACCAATCGGCATTTGTTAAAGATCGCTTACTCATGGAAAATGTACTACTAGCTTCGGAATTGGTCAAGAATTATCACAAGACTAATGTCTCCCCACGATGCTCTGTCAAGATTGACATCTCAAAGGCTTTCGACTCGGTTCAATGGCCATTTTTGATGGCAACACTCTCGGCATTAAAGCTCCCGACAAAGTTTATACAGTGGATCAAATTGTGTGTGACAACGGCTTCTTTTTCGGTCCAAATCAACGGTGAACTTGCTGGATTTTTTAACAGTGAAAGGGGTTTACGTCAAGGATGCTCTCTTTCGCCATATCTCTTTGTTATATGCCTGAATGTGCTATCTCGGATGCTTGACAAGGCTGCCACTGAACACAGATTCGGGTACCATCCAAGCTGCAAAAATGTGAAGCTTACGCATCTTTGTTTTGCAGATGATTTGCTCGTATTTTCCGATGGAACTAAGCGTTCTGTGGAGGGAATATTAAATGTATTCAAAGAATTCGAAGCTATCTCTAGTCTTATGATAAGTGTTGAGAAATCAACCATCTACATGGCAGGTATTGCAGTTGACGTTCAACACAACATCCTGGACAGTTTTGCGTTTGATAGTGGAACACTTCCGGTTCGATACTTGGGACTACCACTCCTAACCAAACGAATGAAGGTTAGTGACTACACACCCTTGCTGGAAAAGATTCGAAGTAGAATAAGCTGTTGGACTGCCCGTTTTCTATCGTTTGCGGGGCGTCTCCAATTAATCAGCTCAGTTATACAAAGTCTTACAAATTTTTGGATTTCTGCATTTCGACTTCCCAAGGCATGTTTGAAGGAAATTGATAGACTTTGTGCGAGCTTCCTATGGTCTGGACCAGAGCTTAACGCTAAGAAAGGGAAAATCGCTTGGAAAGATGTGTGTAACCCAAAAGCCGAAGGGGGGTTAGGAATCAAGCCGCTTTGTGAGGCTAACAAGGTTAGTTGTCTCAAGTTAATATGGAGAATTCTATCGACGCGTTCTTCACCTTGGGTAAACTGGATACACCACTACTTGATTCGAAAAGAATCTTTTTGGACCATCAAGAACTCCACAACCTTAGGCTCTTGGATGTGGCGAAAACTTCTCAAGTATCGGGACATGGCAAAGGACTTTGTTCGAGTAAAGGTTACCAATGGTTCTACAACTTCCTTTTGGCTCGATGCGTGGCACGAAAAAGGGAGGCTCATCGATATTACAAGTGAAAGAGGTTGTATTGATCTCGGTATTTCCCTTCATAGCACCGTGGAGTCGGCACTGCAAAATCACCGACGTCGTAACCACAGAAACGAGAGTTATAAGCTTGTTGAATTGGTTATTGAAAAACAGAGGAATAAAGGTTTACATCAAGGGGAGGATATAGTCTTGTGGAGAAGGAAAAATAATACGTATAAAGAGACATTCTCTTCAAAAGATACATGGCATCAGATTCGGGTGGAGCATCCTACAGTCATATGGTCGAAGGGTATATGGTTTACGCATGCAACTCCGAAATACGCCTTTCACGCGTGGCTAACTCTTCATGATCGCTTATCAACGGGTGATCGTATGCTCAAATGGAATATTGGAGCAAGTGGTGATTGCACTTTCTGTCAAATTCATACCGAAACTCGTAATCATCTCTATTTTGAATGTAGCTATACCGGACAGATATGGAGCAGCTTGGTTCGAAACTTACTACTCGACAAATACACAACTTCCTTGGAGCGGTTAGTGGACATTTTGACACTCGACTCACAAGACAAAACTATCCAATTCTTAACGCGGTATGTATTCCAAACCACGATGCACACCATTTGGAGGGAACGCAACAATCGTATACACGGAGAGAAGCCTCTCACATCATCTCAAGTCGTCCAATTTGTCGATAAACAAGTGAGAAATCGTTTATCATCAATCCGAGGAATGAATACAAACAACTTTGAAGACGGTTTGGCGATATGGTTTGCGACTCGATAAACAAAAATTTCTTTTTTCAATGTAAAATTTTAACTTCTTATAAATTATGTTTGAAATTTGTTTCGATGTAACAACGGATATTTACTTTGAATAAATTTAACCACTATTCAAAAAAAAAAAAAAAAAAAAAAGAAATGATTTTCGACATCGTTATGACGCTTAAATTAAAATGAGTTCAACAGAAAGATAAAGAGAACGACCACAATAAACCGTAGAGAGATAAAGAGAGAAGAGTCAAAAAAACGAAAGAAGGAAGATGATGACTCTGGGCCGAATAAGGGTGGTTCGTAGAGTATCTGAGAGAGTAGCGGGGAGAGAGAAGGAAAACGAAAGTGTAACCATTTGGTTTCGACGAGATTTGTGAAAATGGCCCTAAACAGTCGGAAGAAGTTCAAACAAGAGAATTGGCTTTGAGTTCTAGAAAATAATGCGGTAAGTATATAAATTCTTAGTAAAGAAATACGGATCCTTATTATGGAGTTGATAGAATAGTATTTATAGGCAGTTTATCTGTCTGAATTTGGATTCCGGACTCCGCATCCTTAAGTCGGTTCGGATTCGAGTTTTGAGCGGCAAAGTGTAATCAAGTGCTTACCACCTACTTTTTTGTCTTTTAGTGCCACTTTGTCAATCATACGATTGTGTTATGTTGCATCCGACTCTCCGTACTTCTGGTGGTGTCTAACATGCCGGATTAGGTGCTAGAGTGCGCCCTTGGAATCAATTCTTTTAAGCTTTAATCGTCTTTTCCAACAAAAAGTATTTTCTTTTACCCTAATACATATAAGGTGAAAATATTTTTCACCATTTGACTAGGAATTCAAGTATTTAATTGAATAAGGAAATTCATTGTGGTGTTATATGAAGATATTTCTTATCTTACCCGAGCTCTCGATAAGAGAACTTGGGCCATGTGTCCCTTTTCTGGATAGCGATAACTCGCTCCTGCTCCCTGGATACATGCCTCCGAGTCCAACTCATTCCAGATTGCGATATCCACCACCATGGACTCGTGGTTTAGACTCGGGTATCTTTATATGTGGGGTTTGGTGACATTGTAGATTCATGTCTAAACTCATAATAGACTGGGTTATAACTTCTACCCGAAATGTTAGGAACCACACCATTCCACGTGACAACTGATGATTCGTCTAATGCAAAAGAGATTATTTTATCTCCAAATCTTAAAAATATTCCAGTTTTTATAAATATTATTTATTTTTATTTTTCGTGATACTTTGAGACATTTATTTATAATATATATACACCTTATATATAATACATAATTCGCATACATATATTTTAAGAAAACTATATATGACAGCATATTCAAATCGGATAAGAAATTTTAAGAAATGTCACTTTTCGAATGCCACTTTTTAAAAATGCCACATTTTCAAAATCTTTGCAAAAAAGCCAATTTTTCAAAATTATTTTTTCTTTATATCATTTATGTTTGGATTAACTATGTTGTATTATGATTTAGTTTTGAGGGTTTAAGGGGTTTTAAGGGTCAAAATATCTTTTAGAATTTTAAGATTTAGGCTTTAAAAATTCATAATTAGTGGTATTTTTGTAAATAATCACCCATAAATGGTATTCTTGCAAATATACACTACAAAAGTGGTTTTTTGTAATTGCCCCAAATCGGATTCGGATGTCCTATTTTTAAATTAAAATACATGGATCCGACAACTTAATGTATTCTGTTTTTTGAACCGAAACAAATTTTATAGAATAATACCTCATCCATAAAAGAGGTGTGAAGATATACTCTCCCAAGAGAGGAAGCAAGCAACTTCGATGAGCAAAAGATAACTGTACCCCAACTCACGAGGTTGATCTCATTCAAATAGTTTAGACTCGTTTACTAAAGAAGAAGAGTACAATAAAACAAACAAAACAATTAGAAAATTCAAACTGAATTGGAAACGAAAAAAAGTTACAACAAAAAATCTTGATTACCCGAGAAAAATTCTGATTAAACATGGAATATAAATCCGATCACTGATAGGAAAATCAGAAGGACTCTCTGTAAAAAAGATGAAAAACATAAAATAGAGAAAGTCTAGTTAAACTATTATCTATTAAATAATGAGAAAAGTACTCAAATAACATAGAAAAGTTGTTATATTATTACTAAAATAACATATATCTTTTGAAAATTACTCAAAAGTTTTTAAAACCTAGTAAATTACAATAAACACCCTTGATTATATTTTTTTAATTGAGGTTATTTCTAATTAAAAAATGATTAACTAATCCACGTCACTAATCACTGTTTCACGTTACGAATAAGATTAACCGTGTAAAAAAGTCGGAAAAGAAAACTCAAATGACGGAAAAATTAAAACTTTGTGTGTTGTCGTCGAAACTTCTACTGTTTTCTCTCTAGTCGATTTCTGAGAAGCATTCACCGCCGTTAGCGTCGAAACGTCTGCTCTGCATTTTCACAGTCGGATTTTAGTCGAAGGTGAGTATAAACAGAGAAGTGGGGATTTTTCATCTTCCTTCGTTTTATTTTGAGTATAATCTGAGGAATCGAAAGTGTTTGTCGCTTGTTAACGGTATTGTGGCTGATTTATTATTCTGTGGCGGCTTGTTTATCGTTGCTAGTGGCTGTTTAAGTTATTTATTGCGGCTGATTTATTGTTATGTTGTGGCTGATTTGTGTTGTGTTGCGGCTGATTTACATGTGCAATGCTATTGTGGCTGAGTTTGTGTTAAGTTTGATTTATGTGCCGTTGTGGCTGAGTTTGTGTTTGGTTGCGGCTGGTTTATTTGTTTGTTGTGGCTGAGTTTGAATTTTGTTGCGGCTGATTTATCATTAATATGTTATGTATTTTATGTTCAGATGACTATTTCTAAATATCAAGCAAGGGATTACCCTTTAAGACTATGCGCTGAAGGGTCTTTTAATCTAGAAAATAAAAAAATTAATCACAATGTCCATTTGGGAGACTTCCCTCAAGTCAAAGACGCAATAGGACAGGATGTGTGGGAACACATGAAGCAGTTTCCTCTTGGAGTAGTTGCTAAGCTAGCTGATAGCCAATTGGTGTGGTCTGGGAAGACTGTACACTATCTACTATGTAGACAGCTGCGAGTACATGACAAGGAGATTTGGTCTCTCGTTGTTGATCAACCTATCAGGTTTAGCTTAATCGAATTTGGTGCGCTCACGGGTCTAAACACAGGTCCACTGCCGACAGAAAGTTTTGAACCTGAGCAATACAAAACGTTTTGGGAGGAGTTGAAGGTGCCGCTTGGGGTAGGACCCAAGTTAGATGAACTGAGGCCAGCATTAGAGGTCTGTCAAGGCTGGAGTTTTGAAAAGAGGAAATGGTTAGGGCTGTTGCTTCTTCAAGCCATGGGACTTTATGGCTTGTATCATAATTCTAGAATACCCTTTGAAAGTGCAAAAAGAGTATTCGACGATGAAGCCTTGAGAACTTATCCGTGGGGTCGGACTGCATTCGAAGTTTTGGTTGGTTCAATTAAGATGTTGAATCCACAAGGAAAGTCGTACACCATTAGCGGCATGAAGGACGTGTTGCTGGTTTGGGCGTATGAACCTGTGACTTGCTTCGGAGAGCGTTTTGGAAGAGTAGTCAATGAGAACGAAATTCTTCTTTTGCGATGGGGTGGAACCCGTACACGTAAAAGTCTTACTACAGCCATATCTGAGGAGATCAGAGATCATGGTGAGGTAAGAAGGTTGACTTGGCTGAGTTATGAATCATTTGATGTCTGACTTATGTGTTACTTGATGGCTGAGTTATGAATCATTTTATGTCTGACTTAATGAGTTACTTGATGGCTGAGTTATGAATCATTTGATGTCTGACTTATGAACTACTTGATGGCTGAGTTGTGAATCATTTATTTGATGTCTGACTTATGAGTTACTTGATGGCTGATTTACTATGTAGGTGCGTGTGAAGAAAATGGTTATGAAGGAGGCTGTAGAAGAGTTGTTTCCGCAGTGGGCGAGTGAAGAAAATGACCCAGAAATTGTAAATCTGGTAACAGACATACATGCGGATAGGTATGTTAGAGGTTTTTGAGATGTGAAGAGCAATGAGAAGAAGAAAAAAATGAAGGCTGCAATTTCGTTAGATTCCGATCAACCCCCCGCAAAAAAGCAGAAGAAAGCTAAGAAAAACCAGGAAGTAAGCAACAGTGAGATTGTGTTGCAGCATAGTAGTTACAAGGATATGAGGAAAGAGACGGATTTGACGACCGTAGTCAATATCCTGGAAAACCTTGTCAGAAGATTTGACAAGTTTGACAACTTTGGTAGTAGAATAGAGAGTGTTGAGTCGCAGTTAAACATCTATAACACAAAATTTGGAGAGTTGTCAGATTTGAAGAAGATAATTGGTGATACAGTCCGAGCTGCTGTGGAAGAAAGAGTTGCATCTATTAAGAATGATCGGATGCAAATGAGAGAGCGTCTGAATGCTCTCGAGGCACGGAACAGTACTCAAAAAGATGATAACCTATCAAAAGTCAACAACATCCCACAAAAATCCGTTAATAGTCCAAAGGTACGTTACAGTTGAGTTATGTTTATTTTTGACAACTGAGTTATGGTTACATCACGACTGAGTTATCCTTATTAGTCTCGGTTGAGTTGTGTTTATATGTTAATACAGCCGAAGAAGGACGAGTTTAAAAGTCCTGAACCAGTCAACAGCCCCCTGCATAATGTACGTTACAGTTGATTTATGTTTATTTTTGACAGCTGAGTTATGGTTACTTTTGACGGCTGAGTTATTACCTATTTGACGACTGATTTATTACCTATTTGACGGCTGAGTTATAGTTACATAACGACAGATTTATTCTTTTTATTCTGGCTGAGTTATGTTTATATGTTAATACAGCTTAAAAGTACTGAACCAGTTCATAAGACCAAAGTGAAATTGGCTGAGGAGTTTGGTAATGACGAAGAAGAAATAGTTGATTTCGTTACTGTTTCTCCTCCTAAGAAATTGGTTGAGGCAAAAAAGCAGGAGGCTGAGGTTAAAAAGCAGAAGGAGACCGATGCTTTAAAGAAAAAGGAGGCCGCTGCTTTAAAGAAGGAGGCCGCTGCTTTAAAGAAGAAGGAGGCCGATACTTTAAAGAAGGAGGCCGATGCTTTAAAGAAGGAGGCCGCTGCTTTAAAAAATGAGGGGCAAGTAAGAAGGAGGATAACGAGGAATCGTAAAGGCAACAACGATTCGAAACCTACGGAAATGATTATCCCAGCAAAGAAGAAACAGATTTTAAACGAAAGTGAGATTGAAGATGTCACCGACAAAATTGTCGCAGAATATAACGAACTGTTGCCGGAGTCTGATGAGGAAGAAGAGGAAAGGATTAGGTCTGACAGAATTAAGGCTTATCGGGAGTCAAGTGTGAAATTATCTCCTGATGGGTCTTCAGCGAGGCTAGAAAATGATCCTCCTCAAGCACGAGTTTTTCCTTATATTGGAGACAATGGAATGACGTGCATGAGGAAAAATTATGAACCTTCACCGGCAATCTATGATCCTCTCTCACCTGCTGATCCGGTTAAAGTGGATAAACTTTTGGATCACCTAAAGTCATTCTAGTATTACCCTTTAGAGCATGTGTTAATACAACTATTAGCAATATTTGCCTAAACTAACTTGTGTTTAATTGTTTTAGGGACGTTCCACTTACAGGGGCTGCTGAGGAGATCGAGTTCTACAGAATTCTCATGAATGAGAGAAAGTATTGGCCAACTACAGGTTATGGATGGATGTATGATAATGTAAGTATACTGTTGGAGCTGAGTTAAATATACTTAATGTCTGAGTTATTTATTATATGTCTGAGTTAAATATACTTAATGTCTGAGTTAAGTTTAATTTTGGGCTGACTTGATTCTCTTTGTACAGCATATTTGCGCGTATATGAGAATCCTCATAAAAAAATCCATGCTAGATCTCTCCCCATTCTACTCCAAGCGAATTGGAGTTTTGGACTCTTAGTTTACTTCAGGATGGTGTATGGATTACCAACAGTTCAAGATCAAACCAAAGATGTTTAAGTTCAAAGGTGCTGGGTATGAGGATTTAGTAAAGGCAAAATTCCTTCAGACCTGCAAACAAACAAGAAGTGGTTAGAAGATGTCGATCACTTGTACGGAGTTCTACATACTGGAGGAAATCATTGGGTGGCATTTCACGTGGACCTTCTTAAGGAGAAGATCGAAGCTTACGATCCCATCATTGGACAGGTAACACCCGAAAGTGAACAGAAAATCCTAGATGAATTTAGGCCGTTTACGCAAATGATCCCTGCAATGATGAACGAATTAGTTCCTGCCAATATCCGAATACCTAGATTCAAGCAGTTTGCATTCCGAAGGAGGAGAGGCAAATACATCTCACAAAACGTCCAAGTTGGCGACTATGGGGTGTATGCATTGAAGTTTTTCGAGTGTCTAGCGCTTGGCACTACTTTCGATGGGATAAATGATGCTAATATTCAGGGTATACGGGTAAAGATGGCATCAGATATCCTCCATGAAGCAAATTATAATATGTTGGGGTAGTTAGAAATAACATGAACCCGTTTATTGTTATAAAATTATTTGACTTATGCATGATAAGCTTTCATTAAAAGTGTAAATTAAATAAAGTCCCAATTGCGACTATTTAAATCAGTCCTAACTAAATAGAGTCCCAATTAAAAGTGTATACAATATGAATGGTATCTAATTGGTGAGATAAATATATGTTAGTCAGCCTTTACTCTCACAAAACCCTAAACCCTAAACCCTAAACCCTAAACCTTAAATCTTAAACCTTAATTCCTAGAGGTATAGCAAAAGATACACATTGTTCTCACAAAACCCTAAACCCTAAACCCTAATTCCTAAAGGTCTAGCAAAAGATACACATTGTTCTCACAAAACTCTAAACGAAACCATAAACCATAATTCCTAAAAGTATAGCAAAAGATACACATTGTTCTCACAAAACTCTAAACGAAACCCTAAACCATAATTCCTAGAAGTATAGCAAAAGATAAAAATTGTTCTCACAAAACCTTAAACCCTAAACCCTAAACCATAAACCCATAAACCCTAAACCTTAATTCCTAGAGGTATAGCAAAAGATACACATTGTTCTCACAAAACGCTAAACGAAACCCTAAACCATAATTCCTAGAAGTATAGCAAAAGATACACATTGTTCTCACAAAACCTTAAACCCTAAACCCTAAACCATAATTCCTATAAGTATAGCAAAAGATACACATTATTCTTACAAAACCTTAAACCCTAAACCCTAAACCATAAATCCATAAACCCTAAACCCTAAACCTTAATTCCTAGAGATATAGCAAAAGATACACATTGTTCTCACAAAACGCTAAACGAAACCCTAAACCATAATTCCTAGAAGTATAGCAAAAGATACACATTGTTCTCACAAAACCTTAAACCCTAAACCCTAAACCATAAACCCATAAACCCTAAACCTTAATTCCTAGAGGTATAGCAAAAGATACACATTGTTCTCACAAAACCCTAAACCCTAAACCCTAATTCCTAAAGGTCTAGCAAAGATACACATTGTTCTCACAAAACTCTAAACGAAACCCTAAACCATAATTCCTATAAGTATAGCAAAAGATACACATTGCTCTCACAAAACCTTAAACCCTAAACCCTAAACCATAAACCCATAAACCCTAAACCTTAATTCCTAGAGGTATAGCAAAAGATACACATTGTTCTCACAAAACCCTAAACCCTAATTCCTAAAGGTCTAGCAAAAGATACACATTGTTCTCACAAAACTCTAAACGAAACCCTAAACCATAATTCCTATAAGTATAGCAAAATATACATATTGTTCTCACAAAACCTTAAACCCTAAACCCTAAACCATAAACCCATAAACCCTAAACCCTAAACCTTAATTCCTAGAGGTATAGCAAAAGATACACATTTTTCTCACAAAACCTTAAACCCTAAACCCTAAACCTTAATTCCTAGAGGTATAGCAAAATATACACATTGTTCTCACATAAATAATAAATAAATAATCATATAATCATCTAAATAATAAATCATATATTCTCTATTATATAAATATGGCGTGTGAATATATGTACGTAATCATATTACGCACGTATTTGGTACTCTCGAAACGCTAATCATATTAACCTTTTCTATGCTATTTGAGTAGTTTTATCTATTTTTATAGTATTTTTGGCAACTACGCAGTAACCGAACAGTTTCAGTAACCCAATAGTTTTCGTTTTTTTCTATAAATACCAAGTGAACACTCAGTAACCGAACATTCGTTTTTATTAACTTTGAACTTGTTTTATCCTGTTGCAATCTCAAATACAAGTTAGTTTTTCCTTGTTCTCCTAGTATATGTAATTCACGTTTTTGCAACTTGATTTGTTTATATGTTTACATTATATATTAACATCCTATTTTCGATATACATGCAGCATCAATGGCAGAATCGAAGAAGATGATAAAGCGTTCAATGGAAGATGACCATCGACGAAATGCTATTAAAAAGGCTAAAAGGGAAAATGAGGACCATTACAAGACGTTGATCTTCTCGCTCAAGGAACAGATTAATACAAAAGTTGAATTGCATGATGCTTTTGTGGAAGTTATGTTTATTTCTGCGAAAATGGATTTGCTTCAAAAATTTATCGGGAAGGAAAATGTTGACTTCCTTGCTGAGTTGGACAAACTTGCAGCATAACTCGTTGAAGCCAAAGAAAAGATGTATAACGCCAGCGTTGAAGAACTTGATTAGATGAAGTTTCATGCAAAATAGGGATATATGTTTATCTAATGCTTATGTTTTAGTAGTCTTATGTTTATGTTTATGTTTATCTAACTTTATCTAATGCTTATGTTTTAGTAGTCATCGTAATAACTCAGCCTAATATTTGATATAACTCAGCCTAACATTTAATATAACTCAGCCGAAACTCATCCTATAACTCAGCCGAAACTCAGCCTATAACTCAGCCTAACATTTGATATAACTCAGCCGAAACTCAGCCTATAACTCAGCCTAACATTTGATATAACTCAGCCTAACATTTGATATAAGTCAGCCGAAACTTCGTTCATGACTTCACTTTTGACACGCATTAGATAAGTCATCCATGTATTAAATATATTATAAGTTCGCCGTGTAGTTAGCCGTGAAGTTAACCTTAAGTTACACATTTTTAAATTTAAATAATATAGAATATATGATTTATTGTGGCGTCTAAATACGTAATCATAACCAAAATTAATACTCTCGAGACGCTAAACTGACGAGCTATATGGTGCTTCCTATATTAGGTGTAATGATTAATCTTTTGGGAATTAGGAGTTATGATTAGGTATAAATCAGTCAGAACTCAGCCTAACTCAGTCATAACTCAGCCTAAACTAAACACTCAGTAAACGAACAGTTTTTAATTGTATTTTTGGTAACTACTCAGTAACCGAATAGTTTCAGTAACCCAACAGTTTTTGGTTTTTTCTATAAATACCAAGTGAACACTCAGTAACCGAACATTCGTTTTTATTAACTTTGAACTTGTTTTATCATTTTGCAATCTCAAATACAAGTTAGTTTTTCTTTGTTTTCCTAGTATATGTAATTCACGTTTTTGCAACTTGACTTGTTTATATGTTTATATTATATATTAACATCCTATTTTCGATATACATGCAACATCAATGGCAGAATCGAAGAAGATGATGAAGCGTCCAATGGAGGATGACCATGGAGCAAATGATGTTAAAAAGGCCAGAAGGGAAACCGAGGAGCATTACAAGTCGTTGCTCCTCTTGGTCAAGGAACAGATGAAAGCTAAAGCTGAATTGCATGATGCTATGATGGAAGTGAAATCTATTAATGCGAAAATTGATTTGTTTGAAGAAATTATGGGGAAGGAAAAGGTTGACTTATTTGCTGAGTTGGATAAACTTGCTCATAAACTCGTTGAAGCCGAAGAAAAGATGGCCAAAGTCGAAGTTCCAGAAATTGATTGGATGAAGCTTGGTGCAAAATATATGGCTGACTAAATGTTTATCTAATGCTAATGCTTATCTTTATGTAATGCTTATTACTCAAATGTTTATGTATTTTTAGTACTTTAATGAAGAATTTGTTTATTTTATCATAGCTCAGCCTAAACTTCGTTTATAACTCAGCCTAACCTTTGACATAACTCAATCTAAACTTTGTTTATAACTCAGCCTAACCTTTGACATAACTCAGCCTATTTAAACCAATAAGTCAGCCGCTTCTTTTGCACAAAGCTGTCATAACTCAGCCAAAACACTAAACTGAGACGCTAAACTGACAGTCGAAAACGAAGAGTCGAAGAGTCGCTATTTTTTTTTGAATCTATAAATACCATTTAAACTCATTAACCAGTCATAAACCCTACTTGTTTTTCTACTCAGTTACCGACCAGTTGTTTTTCGTGACTACTCAGTAACCAAAGAGTCGCTATTAATGAGAGTAAAGGCTGACTAACACATAAGTCAGCCTTTACTCAGTAACCGAATTTTTAAATTTTTTAAATGTTTTAAATTTTTTAAATTTTTTTAAATCTATAAATACCATCTGTTTAGATTTTCATTAACTTTAAATCTTTAGAGAAATCCACACCATCTGTTTAGATTTTCATTAACTTTAAATCTCTAGAGAAATCCACTTTGTAATGGAAGTATTCCCTCTTACCGCCCTACCTGAAGAAATCCAAGCCTTAGTGGCCGAACGTGTGGCTGCTAACTTTGTTGCAGATCTATATAGATTGAGAGCAACATGCAAGTCTATGAAAGAACTAACAGATCGGCCCGGAGTGTACGCATCTATAGATGTGTTTACCTTCCCTTCGTACATACATCTATCTAGCTTGGTGATGCAAGTTTGCTACGCTAATGGAAACCCGAGTACACTGTTCTTAGAAGGTGTACAGAAGTTCTTCACGTTCGACCTCCAAGATGAAGGAATTGCTTTGATTAAGAGAGCAGCAGATGCAGGATTCGAGCGTGCTTTGTACACATATGCAATGACACGCAAGGTAATTTGGAATACTGAGGAGTATTTATCTATTTTCACAAGGGAATCTGTTCAGAGGATAGGCAAGATTGTTAGATCTCTAGACTGGGGTTGGGGAACGTCTCACACTGATGCGTTTCTAACGAAGAAGTATGAGCTCATGTCAAAGGAATTAACCTTGTTCTATAATTGCACATGTACTCCATTGATGGACCGAGATTGGGATCTTTGGTACATTGAAGACAGTAAGGAGAACAATTTGTGTGACCGATGCTTTTGGATCAAAGAGTTAGGTCTTTTTTACCGTGATTTTAAGCCGATTATATATTGGCCGGACACTAGGTTTTGGGTGTTGTAATATAAACTACTGTTTCCTCCTTTATAATGTAATTCAGATCAGTTATGTATTTTTGGTACTCTAATCCTTTGTTTCTTTGTTTATGACTTCACTTTTGACACGCATGAGATAAGTCAGCATTCTGTTAAATATAATTCAGCCGTGTAGTAAATATAAGTCAACCGTGTAGTATATATAAGTCAGCCGTGTAGTATATATAATTCAGCCGTGTATTAAATATAATTCAGCCACTTATGTTTTAGTAGTCTTATGTTTATGTTATAACTCAGCCTAAATTCTTCGTAATAACTCAGCCTAACATTTGATATAACTTAGCCGAAACTTCGTTCATGACTTCACTTTTACACGCATTAGATAAGTAACCTTTTAATCATAGACGAAAAAAAAATCAGAACATAGAAAATCTTCACCTTTGGCTTTTGTTTCTAAACCCTAGGTTGTGAAACAACGCGGCTCCTCTCTTTCTCCTCTCTTGCCAAACCAAAACTTCTGACTTCCTCTGCGAACTTCACGAAAGAAGATCCATGTAAGTCTCTTCGAATTCCTCTGTTCAAGATTTTGAACCATGTAGAGAGTATACTCCATAAATATTAGGAGGATTACGAACAACACTCATAAACTTAGGGTTTTTCTTATCTTTGAAGCTCTTTTTCCAACTTCAACAGTGACGGATCAAGTATGTAAATCTCCTACAAACCCACATTTCTTTCAACCTCTTCTTCCCGGCTTCCACTCCCACCTCGTAAGTAATCTCCCTTCTTCCCTCCCTCTCAATGTCTTTCTTCTTCTTTACGGTTTGTGTTTGTTGCAGAGCATTCCGGTGAAGTTCTTCTCGAAATACATAGAAGGAAGAAACGAAAGAAATATGATGGAGCTTAAGTCGGACGCATCTGAGAAAACATGGAAAGTTAAGATGGAAGGTCGGACACTCACCTTTGGATGGAAAGAGTTCGCAGTTGCTCATGATTTTCGAGTTGGAGACTTCGTCATTTTCAGACACGAAGGAGATTTTTTGTTCAACGTCATAGGTCTTGGACCTAGTTGCTGTGAGATTCAATATGTATAGTCTAGCAACAACGTTGATGATGATGATGATGTGGAGGGGGAGGAGGGGGAGGAGGAGGAGGAGGAGGAGGACAAAGAGAAGAAGAGAGAAACCAGTGAGAGTAGTCATAGTGAAAACCGATTTGTAACACTAACTGTCACACCAGCTAGTTTAAAAGATTCTAGACTTGTAAATTTAAGTAAACTCTCTTGAAGGAGTTTTGTTCCCTTATTTTTTTCGTTATTGATGCTTTGTCAAGAGCTTATTGTCTCTTTCTTATGCAGCATATTCCACTGAGATTCACTAGGGCTCACCAGATGGAAAAAGCAGGAGGGAAGGAGATTACTCTTTTGGACCAGCGTGGAGTAGAGTGGCCAGTGTATCTATGCGTGCCAGACATACGTATGAGGTTGCGCTTTGGTTCAGGGGTTAGAGAATTCTTCAAGGCTATTGACATTAAGGCGTTTGAATCTTTTGTGCTGGAGTTGGTTTGGGAAGACAAAGCATCTCCTCCTATCTTCAAGTTCTGCTCCAAGATCGAGGCATGATGCCTCTGGTTTCCTTCCACCAAGTTCTTCCCTCCCTCTTTTTTTTTTTGTTTTGATGAAACTTTGGCTTGTTTTTTTTTTTTTGGGATGGAACTATATTGCTTGTTTTTTTTTCTTTTGGATGAAACTAAAGCTTCTTTTGGATGAAACTATTGCTTATTAACTTATAACCTTATAGATTAAGTACAACAATTTGCCAAATTTAAATATCAACAGTGACATAGACTACTCAAGAAGTCTACATAACTCAGTCGTATTATAATTCATTTGACGGCTGATTTATCGATGTAACAAAAACAAAAATCAGCCCTTACTAAACGTGCCATAAGTCAGCCATTAGGTGCATATAAGTCAGTCGAAACGTGTAATTTATCTCTCGATGTTTCGTATTTTGGGCGGGAAAAAAAACTCGATTTATTCAATTTTAACTCGCGATGTTAATTGCATATAAGTTAGCCGCAACGTGAAATTTATCTCGCGACGTTTCGTATTTTCGGCGGAAAAAAAACATTATTTATTCAATTTTATCATGTTTCGTACTCTCGAGACGCTATAGTGACAGTTATATGGCTCCCTATACTAGGAGTAATGATTAATTTTTTGGGAACTCTAATCTTTTTTAAATATTATTTGTTTTAAAATATTATGATTTGTTTTTAAAATATTATGCGGTTGGACGAGTTACCATCTTCATCTTCTTCCTCATCTAACCCAATCTCATCGTCGTTTATTGACAATCAGCCGTGTTGTAATCATAACTCAGTCGTTTATTGACAATCAGCTGTATTGTAATCATACGTCAGTCGTTTATTGACAATAATTCAATCTTTACGGCTGATTTATCGCATTAACAAAAACACAAATCCATACATATCCAAACAACACTTTTAAATCGGACAATTTTTTGCATTATGCCCAGACTATTTACAACGGGAACATGCATGTCATTTCCTAGGACGTTTGTTGTCAAGGGCAACTTCTAAAGCAGATTTCATCCTACTTTTCTTAGGCATTCCTGGTTGTTGACGAACAAGCGGGGGCAAGCACGGTTGGTTAGCAACGTTATTTGGAACTTGGAGCGCTGAATCTATCGGCATGATCGACTCAGCGTATGCGTTTACCAAATAACTGCTGTTGTAGTAAGGACTGCACAAGGATATACGACAAATTTTCCTGTCCTCGGCAGCTGCGATTGCATGCACGCATGGTAATTTCTCGTGTTCAAAACGCCGACATGTGCATTTTCTTGTTTCCAAATTCTCAATATGCAAAGACGATCCATATGTAACTTCCGTGTGATAAGGATCAATCCTTTGTACCGTCATAAGTCTGGCGGCAATGACACGGCCCTATTTTTAATACATAAAAAATTAAAAAACATTACGGCTGGCTTATCATAAAGGCTGGGTTATGGAACAATAACGACTGACTTATGAACTACAATGGTTGACTTACATGTAGTAGTTTCTCGACACCACGCGAAAGCGTTGTTAGCTGTGATTTCGCTTGCTCTCTCCGTTCTTCAAATCATCTGGTCATCATAACCCGTATCATTACTAATAGTCGAACAATGTGAAGACTTATAGCATTTGACAGTGCTCTGTTCATTGATTCTGCTATGTTCGTAATCATCAAATTGTACCTTTGGCCCGGGAAATGAACACGCGCCCACAGTCGGACATCAGCTCTTTGGAGGTAGTCATGAAGTTCAGGATTAATCGCTTCAATCTCCTCGAACATCGTATTAAAGTCAGAAACCCTAAAACATTTTGCCGCTTTCTTCATCAGACGAAAGACATCTTTTCCTTTGTACCGTTGCAAAATGTTCTTATATAAATGGTAAGTGCAAATTCCACGAGAAGCCAACAGAAACACATTTCCAATTGCTTTTCCTATCGAATTATGCCTGTCCGAGATAATCACAAGAGCCTCATCGCCAGGAATCAAAATTTTTACTTGCGTAAAAAACCATTGCCATGAATCATCATTTTCAGTGTCAACCACACTGAAGGATATTGGGAAAATCTGAAAGTTACCATCCTGAGCTAGTGCTGTGAGAAGTGTCCCTTTGTATTTACCGTTAAGAAACGTACCGTTGACAATGACAACTTTGGGCATGAAAGGAAACCCATTTATGCTCGCACCAAGTGCAAGGAACACATACATGAATCTTCCAAACTCATCAATTTGAAGACGCGTAACCGTACCCGGATTTACCCTTCTTATCATATATAGGTAAGGAGACAAGTCTTTAAACCCACTCTCATGAGTTCCCATATCGATTTCCCTTGTAAATTTTAGCGTCCTATGTGATTTCCAATAATCCATCTGTCCACACGGAAAACGTAAAGTAAAGCAGCTGTAATAAACAAATAAGCCAGCCGCAACGTACCAATAAATCAGCTGAAATAAAAAAATAAGTCAGCCAAAACGTACTAAAAATCAGCTGAAATAGAAGTCAGCCGCAACGTACCAATAAATCAGATGAAATATAAAAATAAGTCAGCCAAAACGTACTAAAAATCAGCTGAAATAGAAGTCAGCCGCAACGTACCAATAAATCAGCTGAAATATCAAAATAAGTCAGCCAAAACGTACTAAAAATCAGCTGAAATAGAAGTCAGTCACAGCGTACAAATAAATAAGCTGTAATATACAAATAAGTCAGCCTAAACGTACTAAAAAATCAGCTGTACTATACAAATAAGTCAGCTGCAATGTACTAATAATTACCTTTATACCAAAATGCTTATTGATAGTTATTCCGACACTCTTAGGTCAAACTGACGGACCAACATCGCCGAGATAATCTCTGTACAACTGGCCTAAAATATCTAGTGTTGCTTGTCGAGATCGATTAGAACGCTCAGTTACAGAACATGTATGCTCCGAATCGTAAATACGAACATAAAATACCGTTAATTCCCCTTGTGTAGAAGCACGAACTCTCCAGAGACATCCATCAACCCAACACTTAACAATGAGTGTGTCCGAATTGGATACGTCTACATCAAAATCAAATTGATCTCTCACCGTAATAAGTTTCAGTCATTTCTCCAAATCGGCTTTACTCTCGTATCGGTGCCCTACCGTGAGGTTTAGTGAAGACATCTCCAACCTTAAAACCTCTGGATTCCTTTCCGATCTGCTCACCGACATGTTGTGAGCTCTCTTCTTAGGCGGTAGTGTCGGTGAATCTTCGTCTTGTGTTGGAGACTCACCGTATGAACTGAAGTTATCATCTTCAGATGAAGCACCATCCGAGTCGTCGAACATATCAAATCGGCTTTCAAATTCATCATCTTCTTCGTCTTATTCGCCTACTTTGGATTCTCCGCCTACTTCGTATTCTTCACCTTCCATTTTACTTGCGCAATCCATGTCTTCATCGTCGCGTTTATCTTCGTATTTTGTTTCAACACCAGGATAATTATCATTACTTAAACCACCGTAATCTTCGTATGTAGATTCTACTTTTGAGCCATAACTGAATAACCTTTTCTTCTTCTCTCTCACTTCATCATTCCGATTAATTTCGCTCTCCTTTTTCTCCGTAATCTCTACACAGAGACGTATCTGTTCAAATTTCCTTAGGCTTAGAAAACCTATCAACTGTCGAGTATTGGAGACGTAAACTGGTGGAGTATCGTGCGCCATTGTTTTCAAAGTTTTATTCGAGAACATGTAGCTCAGCTGAATCTGATGGCTCGACTCGTTCAATCCGTAATCATCGAGTACTGACTTCACAAATTCGTCGTGTGTTGTTTCATCATTTAAATACAGAACTCTACACCCTCTACCGTCGGCGTTGAATACATATCTGTTTTTCTTGACCTAGTTACCGGAAACAATAATTACCGGATCCATAAGATCTCGAACAAAGATCAATGAAGAAAAAATAATGAGGAAGGAAAATAGATGAAGAAGGTGACGATTAAGTTTCTGGATATCAGATGATAAAGAAGATAAATAGATGAAGAAGAACAAGAAGACACAGCGTCACAACATAAAACTCTAATAATGACATGAAAAATGACATGGAAAATATGAGCTCATGACATTGAAAATAGGATTTGATGTCATTAATTTTTTGCTTATATGGCAAGTGAGCCACAAAATGAAAACGTAAATCAGCTTAACTAAATCAGTTATCAAATGCATATTTAAGTCAGTTGCAACGTGAATACTATTTCAGTAATAAAAACAACAAAAATCGGGTTCGAAAAGAGGTCATAAAAGGGCGTAGATCAGCTGGAAAATATTATGTCAGTTGTATCGTCCAATAAATCAGCCGTCAAATGAATGATATTATAGTAATTAATCTTTCGCTAATAAATCAGACGTAATAAGGCCGAGTTTACTATTAATCAAGCTAAACACAGCTGATTTACGCTTATTATACTTAAATCAGCCGTAACAATCTTTCATAGGTAAGCCGTCCGTTTAGTAACACAGCCAGTCGATCATTCAATCATCTTGAGAAACATATCTCAACCAGCCGATGTACAAATCAGCTGTCATATATGTACGTAAGTCAGACATTAACTCATAAATCAAGCAGATTTTTGTAAACTCAGCCGTCTCATAAATATTAAGTCAGCCAGAAGATCTTAAATCAACCACGTTTTGTAACTCAGCCGTATCGTTTGGCTTATTTATATATGTAAATCAACCAATTTTTTTAAGCCAGCCACATCGTATATATAACTCAGCCGTCAATACCGCCGTAATGCTTTACGTCTGAGTTCATGAATACACGTCAGCGATTTTCTATGTGGCGCCGGATTTTATCTGACGTGGCACTCAAAAGTAATGGCATTCTTGTAATTAGATTTTTTGTCATAACGTAATTACAAGGACACGCTGGACATTTAAAATAAATCAGTAATAAAAAAAGTTTTATATAGTTTTAGTAATATTACCTAATTTATGTGCCGTTTAAGTTAAGTTCCCTTAAATAATTCTCTAAAATTGATGAAAATATTGTATGTCTTCACCTTGTGTTTTACCAGAATATTTTTTGGTTGGTCTATAGACTGTTACGAAGATTTATTTCTCTTTTAGTGTTTTCGGAAAAAAATTAAAAAAAATTATCTACAAAATTTGTAATTGATACATTAACCAACTTAACCAAACGAATTTGATTATTAAAAAAAGAGAATCTGGCTCCCGAATGTTCTAGGGTGATATTTCGCTACAGTGCGACTCGACCTCCGATCTTGATTCGGTTTTCTAATCTTCCTCATTTTTTGCTGATCTAATCCTTGAAGTTTTTGCTCTATATTTCTGCTGTGAGTCTGGTGATGGAACGCGAAGTTTGGCGTGATTTTCAAAGGTTAAGTTTGGGAGTGAATCAAGACCCAATCCAGCTTCCTCTTGAGACACGACGAAGAACTGCTCTTAACAGTGATAAGAGCTTGATTGTACGCTGTTTAAATCCTAGATTTCAGAAACCTAAGTGGCTCAAGAATACTCTGCCAGGAGCGTGGAGGATGGAGGGCAGAGTCACGGGCCAGGTTAACGATGACGGTACTGTCCAATTTTTCTTTAACACGGAGCATCACCTTATGTCAGTACTAGAAGGGGGTCCTTGGTCGTTTAAGGAATGGATGGTTGTTGTTGATCGCTGGACAAATAGGCATAATCCCAGTTTTTTGAAAGAAATATCTTTTTGGATTCAAGTCTGCAATCTGCCTAATGAACACAGAAACATACAAACTGTGTTAGACATTGGTAATCACTTAGGCAGAGCTAGCGAAGTCAAGATTAAAGAACCCACACGCGAAGAGCCTGCTGAAGTATGGGTGAGGGTGACTGTGGAAGTAACTCGCAAGTTGGTCTTTGTCAGATATCTTGATTTGTAGGATGGAGCAGAACCAATTCTATTGCGTTTTGTGTATGATAAGCTCTGGAAGTTTTGTAAGAGATGTGGTTCTCTTCTACATGATAGCTCGGTTTGTGATGAACTAAATATACAGCCAATTCTCCCCATTGTAGAATATCCGATCCCTATGAATCAAGTTCCGGCAGAATTGAATCAAGAGGATATGGGGGCATATGCTGAAGCCACTGAAGTTGATGAGTATATTCCTGTGGGCGACGACGCTACTATGCATTTTGTGGATGAAGAACAGCGCCAAATTGAATCAAATTCAGAATTCAATAGAGTACTAGAGGCTGCAGATAATCGATCCCCTCATACTAATGAATGGCCATTAGTATCTGTTGAATCTGGTTCTACAAGTCGAGCGGGTAAGCGTAAAGCAGAGGAACCTGAGATTGATGAACATAGTCCTACGAGCAAAGCAAGGACACAAGGCCAATGGAATGATACGGGTTTGGTGGTTTCCCCAA
Organism: Arabis hirsuta; assembly: GCA_964056655.1. Classification (NCBI taxonomy): domain Eukaryota; kingdom Viridiplantae; phylum Streptophyta; class Magnoliopsida; order Brassicales; family Brassicaceae; genus Arabis; species Arabis hirsuta. The sequence continues at coordinate 20,954,526 of OZ053308.1, forward strand.
AACCACCAAGGGCGCCATGAGAGCATTGCATTGGAATTGTCAGGGGTTGGGGAACCCTCTGATAATTCTATATCTGAAGGATATCAGCAGAAAACATCAACCTGATATCCTGTTCCTCGTGGAGACAAAGCAAAATGTAAATTACATGAAGACTCTCGGTGAAGAATTAGGCTATGCTCAGAATTTTGTTATACCTTCTACTGGGCAAAGTGGTGGCTTAGCTATTTTTTGGAAAGAGGCTGTGGAGTGTACTGTTATAGGTCAGGCAACTCTGCATTTTACCCATATGTATATAAAGGAGGGAGCAACAACATACAATCTACTGTATATTTATGGAAATCCGGTACGTAGTTTAAGATATCATCAATGGTTGCACTTGATCCATCTTGCTGAATTGGGATTCATAATGGATGGACCAACTATTTTGTTTGGAGATTTGAATGATATAAAGAGTAATGAGGAAAAGCTGGGAGGGCCTAAGAGATCAGAAGGCTCTTTTATGCATTTCAGACGTATGTTGAGCTCCTTGGGGCTTCATGAGTTGAATATGCTTGGAGGGAAATTTACTTGGTGTGGCAGGAGGTACAAACATGACATTAAAACCAAGATTGACAGGGTATTTGCAAATGCATCATGGCATGATCTGTTTCCTACAGCTTATGTAAAAGCCCTTAACTGGATGGGCTCGGATCATAGGCCCTTAATAATATATACGGAGCTCTCTCAGTGGAAGGGAAAGAAGCTTTTCAGATTTGATAACAGATGGAGACACAACCCTGAGTTTAAAGAGTTCGTGGAGAATACATGGAGACAGTTCTGTGATCCTCTTCCACCAGAACGGTTTCAGGAAGCTATTAAGCTTTGCAGGCATAGATTATCAGTATGGAAATCATCTCAAGCCAGCAATTCACAAAAAAAGATTCTGGAGCTGAAGGAGCATCTTCATAATGCGTATGCTTCTCAATGTTTAGATTATTCCTACATTAGTTCTCTTAAAACTGATTTGATCAATGCATATAGGATGGAGGAGGAATATTGGAGAACCAAGAGTAGGATACTTTGGCTTAAATCTGGGGACCAGAATACAAGGTATTTCCATGAGAAAACTAAGCAACGAAGAACTTTTAATAGAATCACATCCATACATGATGATGATGGTCGTGTCTGGTTTGGTGATAAGGATGTGAGTGAAGTGATTATTTCTTATTTTGATAAATTATATGCATCTGAATGCAGATCAGATCTGGGAGATTTCTTACAACCTCCCCAGCCAAAAGTAACTCCTGCAATGAATGATCAACTCACTAAACCAGTTTCAGATGAGGAGATTTATGGTGCTTTGCAACAGATGAATGTGGATAAATCTCCAGAGCCAGATGGTATGAATGTTGGTTTCTATAAGTATAATTGGGGGGCTATTAAACAGAGCGTGATTAATTTTGTTAGACATTTTTTCAAACATGGAGTATTGGATCCGGAAATAAATCATACTCATATATGTCTTATACCTAAGGTAGATGCTCCCTTACATGTTAAAGACTATAGGCCTATTAGTTTATGTAATGTAGCCTATAAGATTATATCTAAGATTTTGGCAGAGAGGATAAAACCAATGCTAGGAGGGATTATATCAGAAAATCAATCTGCTTTCATTCTAGGAAGACTGATTACAGATAATATTTTAATTGCCCATGAGCTCCTGCATTCTCTACAAACTAAAAAATTAAAGCAACCTTATATGGCGTTGAAATTAGATATAGCTAAGGCTTTTGATAAAGTTGAATGGCATTATATTGAGGCTATAATGAAGAAATTGGGCTTTGCAGAGCAATGGTGCAAATGGATAATGTCTTGTGTAACCTCTGTGAGTTACTTTGTCTTACTGAATGGAAGGCCAGTAGGAAAGATTAAGCCTTCAAGAGGAATTCGTCAAGGTGATCCTCTTTCTCCTTATTTATATTTACTGTGTACAGAAGGATTATCTGCCAATTTGTACAAATGTGCAGAGGAAGATCGGATTCATGGGTTTAAGACTAGTAGAGGGGGTCCTAAAGTTACACATATGTTTTTTGCTGATGATTCTTTAGTGTTTTGCCAAGCTAGTGATGCTGATTGTCGGAATTTGTTGTTAGTTTTAGATAAGTATGCAAGAGCTTCAGGGCAAATAGTTAATTTCCAGAAATCTGCAATCATATTTAGGAAGAATATAGATGCATCTATTAAAAGTCATATTTCCCGGTTAACTAATATTCAAAAAACAGGTGGATTTGGAAGATATTTGGGACTACCGGATATAATAGGAAGGGGCAGAAATGAAACTTTTGCATTCATAAGGTAGAGAGTACTCAATAAAGTGGATAGCTGGTACTCCAAGCTCCTATCACCTGCAGGTAAGGAAGTTTTGATCAAAGCAGTTGTGACTGCACTTCCAACATATTGTATGTCATGCTTTCTCCTTCCTGCAGGGCTTATTAATCAAATCACATCTTCCATCCGCCGGTTCTGGTGGTCTTCATGTAAGAACAAGAGGAAAATTCCCTGGGTGGCTTGGAAGAAAATTGCTAAATCTAAGGCAATTGGAGGTTTAGGCTTCAGGGATTTTCGAGATTTCAATGTGGCGTTATTGGCAAAGCAAGTTTGGAGGATTTTAAAGCAGCCTAATTCACTTCTGGCCCAAATATATAAGGCAAAATATTTCAAGAATTCCTCTATCTTGGAGGCAGCTAAAGGCAGCAAAGTGAGTTATGCATGGAAAGGTATATATCAAGCTGCACAAGCTATATCAGGGGGGATAAAATGGAATATAGGAAATGGGATGCGAGTTAATGCATGGAAAGATAATTGGTTGATCAGAGATAATAAGCCAGCTCCTGCAAGATGTAAATCAATGAATGTTTCTCCAAACATGAAGGTCTCAGAGCTGTTCATTTCTACTCACAATACATGGGACAATAATAAGTTGCAACAGTTGGTGAATGAAGAAGATATACCTCAAATACAGATGATTAACCCAAGCATCACAAATCGACCTGATCAGGTATTCTGGAACTTTACAAGAGATGGAGAATACAATGTCAAGTCGGGTTATCACTATATTTGTTCATTAGGTACAAATGGATCTTCTCAGGAAGAGCAAAGAGCCTTCAAAGCTTTGTGGAGAATGAACATTCCTCCTAAGATCAAGCATTTCTGGTGGAGAGTGATTCAAAATGCATTGCCAGTTGCAACTAATTTAAGGAGGAGAAGATTAAGAATTGATGGGCTTTGTCAGATTTGTGGACAATGTGATGAAACAATATCTCATATGCTTTTTCATTGTTCAGTGGCTGCTGAGATTTGGGAGCTTGCACCGATTGGGAACATCTTTATTTCAGGTGACTCATTAGAAAATCTATTAGAATATTTTTGGAAATGACAGAACATAACCTGAACACAGGAGACATAGTTTTTCGTGATTTTCCACTGTTTCCATTTATTGGATGGAGGATATGGAAAATGCGAAACACACTTATTTTCAAAGGAAGGAGGGAATTGATTCCTCAGGTCATCTATAAGGCGTTAAGAGAGCACAAAGAATGGATAGATGTGCAACAAGGAAAAGATGAATTTATAATTATTCAAGACTTCAAAAAAAAAATGATATCTAAGTTGCAGACAAAGGAGGAAGTGTTTAAATTATCCCATCCTTTATTTTGTTTTGTAGATGGATCTTGGAAAACAGAGCATGACAGAGCTGGAATAGGTTGGCAGCTATATGACAATACAGGAGCTTGCCTAATATCAGGATCTACTTCTGTAAATCCCCTTGCAAGCGCTCAGGAAGCTAAAGCTTATGCATTAAGAGATGCAGTTTTCCAGACTCAGGAAGCTAAAGCTTATGCATTAAGAGATACAGTTTTCCAGATTAAAAGGCATGGTTACAAAGGTGTTGCCTTTTTCTTTGATTCTGAAATTCTATACAAGTGTTTGAATGGTGATGATACAAAAAGGAATATGCAAATCTTCACTTATTGTGATGATATAGCTAGAATGCTTCAAGGAGGAATATCACCGGAATTTAAGTTTTATGTAGTGCCTCGTGGTGTAGTAATGGAAGCGGATAAGTTAGCTAGACGAGCAAGAATGTTAAAATCTAATTATGTAATTAAATGGTGTTGTACATTATGAATTGTAACACTCCTTCTAGTAATATTAATATTAACTAGCCGAAAAAAAAAAAAAAAACCAAACGAATTTGATTTATAATTCCAATATCTATATTTCATAATTAAAAAACAGGTTCTGTTATGCACTATATTCAGAAAATAAATTCAAGGTAGTAAGTTAAAAATTTGACCAGACAAGTGACGAAAGAGCAGACAACAACAAAAAAACAAAAAAGTTTTGAGGCACTTGACCCTACACTAGATAAAGTCTTGGACATATCATTACTAACCTTTTGTGGCGGCTCAGTGTCTATCTCAACCCCACATTTCTCTGTTTCCTCGAAACTTCATTTTTACTTCTTCGCCAAGACAGAAACAACCAAATATAAATAAATCTCTCACCTGTGTTTACTTCCCACTACTTTCTCTCATTTCTTCTCTCTGTTGACTAAAGTACCTTTGCTATTTCTTCTTGTTCAATCTTCATTTTCAGTTTTAAGGGTTTTGATCCTTTCATGGATGCTCTTCTTCAAGTTCCCGTTGATGGGTTCAGATTCGAAAACGGTTCTGGATCTTGTTGCAAACCAAGGAACAATCTTGACTCTGGGACCAATCGTTTCCCCTGTTTCAACGAATCTGAATCTCAGAACCTTTCTTCTCGGACCGAATCTACGGTATGTTCAGATTACCTTCCTGTTTTTAAGTACATCAATGACATGTTGATGGAGGAAGATCTCGAAGAACAGTCTTGTATGTTGGAAGACAGTTTGGCCTTACAAGCCGCCGAGAGATCTTTCTTCCAAGTGCTTCAGGATCAAACTCCTCCTCCTCCTCCTTCTGATCAAATCTCCGGCGACTCTTCTTCTCTCGGAAACTTGAGCTCAATAACGAGCTTACATAAACCAAACTTGGATTTCACTGAAAGTGCAGCCAGAAAGTATGGCCATCGAGATGATTTCGAAGATGATTTGGAAGGTGGAAGAAAATCCAAAATCCCTGCAATTTCAACGGTGGATGAGATGGCTGAAAAGTTCGAGGGAGTGTTGTTGGTGTGCAAAAGTGATGATCATGGACCGAACAAAACCGGACGAGCAAAGGGGTCATCAAACCGATCCAAGTCGCAAAAGTCAGACCAACCCGTTGATATGAGGAATCTCCTGATGCAATGCGCGCAAGCAGTGGCTAGCTTTGACCAGCGAACAGCTGCTGAGAAACTGAAGGAGATAAGAGCACACTCTTCTAGCCAAGGAGATGCAACTCAGAGACTCGGTTACCACTTTGCCGAGGCGCTCGAAGCACGTATTACTGGTACAATGACCACACCAGTATCTGCTACTTCAATGGTGGACATTTTGAAGGCATACAAGGCGTTTGTTCAGGGTTGCCCCACCTTGATAATGTCTTATTTCACTGCAAACAGAACAATCTTTGAGCTTGCTTCCAAAGCAACAACGCTTCACATCATTGATTTTGGGATTCTCTATGGATTTCAGTGGCCTTGTCTGATCCAAGCCCTGTCAAAACGTCCAGACGGACCACCAAAGCTCCGGGTGACTGGAATCGAGCTGCCTCAGTCCGGATTCCGCCCATCAGAGCGGGTAGAAGAGACGGGTAGAAGACTAAAGAGGTTCTGTGACAAGTTCAAAGTCCCATTTGAGTACAGCTTCATAGCTAAAAAATGGGAGACCATAACTCTCGATGAGCTAGTGATCAATAGGGGAGAGACAACAGTTGTCAACTGCATCCTTCGGCTACAATACACGGCTGATGAAACCGTGTCTCTGAATTCTCCGAGAGACACGGCTCTGAAACTATTCAGAGACATTAATCCTGACCTCTTTGTGTTTGCAGAGATTAACGGGACTTACAATTCGCCTTTCTTCCTATCAAGGTTCAGAGAAGCTCTGTTCCATTGCTCGTCACTCTTTGACATGTATGAGACCACAATACAAGAAGAGAACGATTGCAGGACACTGGTGGAGAGAGAGTTAATCATAAGAGATGCAATGAGTGTGATCGCCTATGAAGGCGCTGAGCGGTTTGCAAGGCCCGAGACTTACAAGCAATGGCAGGTTAGGATTTTAAGAGCTGGGTTTAGGCCAGCGAAATTAAACAAACAGATCATGAAAGATGGCAAGGAAATAGTGAGAGAACGTTACCACAAAGATTTCGTGATTGACAACGATAACCACTGGATGTTTCAGGGCTGGAAAGGAAGAGTCCTCTATGCTCTTTCCTGCTGGAAGCCTGCTAAGATGTAACAAACGATTCTGTAACTGTTAGCTTTCTTTGTTCGCAAACAATTTGTAGTATCTGTTGCCTTTTGCTCTCATATATATAAGGAATGCGTCGCTTTCTTTCTTGGAAGTACACATGCCAACCAATATTCCAAACTTCCGAACAAAAACTCCGTAACTTTGTTATAGTTTAAACAGAGGTGACAGTCAGCTTAATTAACCGGTTTTGGTTTCAGGTTTTGGTGGCTTCAGAATGCTCCACTCCACCATCTTGCCCTTTTGGTGCTTAAAGGCATTGCCTTTTCCATTTTTCCCAAACTTGTTTGGATAGTGCTGTGTTCAGACACTACCTCGGACTGTTTTCTTTTCATCTCACTGTTTGATTCTCGACTAGGCTCGACTTTCGTAACCTCCGGTTCATTGAGACAGGATGCATTTTGACTAATTACAATTCAACAACATAACGAGACTGATATATCATGGTTTTTACCCGTTTTTGACCATGATATAAATCATTTTCATAGAGTCTTTTTGGTATTTTTTTAGTCTTTCTGAGTCTTTGCAGGGTAAAGACGATTGGAGCTTAATGGAAGCTTTTGGAACATTTTGGAGCATGGAGGAAAGAAGAGACGAAGTGATCAAGTCAAAGTCGAGTTTACAAAGTTCACATACCTTGTGTGTCGATCGACATGCCCGTCTGACACGTGAAGATTTCAAGTTTTGAAAAAATTCCAGTTTTGAAAAAATTCCAGTTTTGCCCAAGAAACCTATAAGCTTACAAGAAACCCAATCCGAATTTTTAGACTTTGTATATAGTTTTTTCTTAGATTTTTAGAGGGACATCTAGTTTTTAATTAAAACTTGGAGATTCAGAGATTTACAAAGCTTTTAGGAGATTTCAGACTTTCAGACTTCATCGATCTAAAACTCTATATCACTTACTCTATTTCTTTTATGCAATTTATATCATTCATAATGTTTACTGCATCTATGTCTGAGTAGTTTGCTTGTTAGGTTTAGGGTGATTCAAGGGTTTGATGAGAAATCGATAGGATTGAAATTGTGTTAGGATTTATCTTTATGTTCTTCATCTAGATTGATTTAACTCTGATTTTAGGATTGATAAACTGAAATTGGATATCTTAGGTTGCTTTAATAGATGAGAAAGTATTATTAACAACCTGACATAATCTTAGATGAGCAAAATTATCTATTCGCAAAGAAATTTGGCTTAGTAATTTTGTGAACAATTGAACCTAAACTTAATGCTTGTATTCACTGAGTTTGCAAAGAAATTTAGAATTTAGGGATTTAGTCATAGATAATCTCTGCAACGAAAGTTAATTGGTTTTATATTCGTGTTTGAGTTCTAGAACCGCGCTTAATAAAATCCTAAACGTTTTTATTCTCGTGTCGATCGACACGGACATCTGTGTCGATCGACACAGCCGTATTTTGATTCTTTCCTGCGAATTACCCATAGCCTAACTCTTTTATCTAATTGATTACAAGAACCTTAATCATCATTCACTGTTTATTTTGCTATTTTTCATTACATTAATACATTCTTACTTAGCATAATTTGAATTCACTAATCGATTGTGTGTTTAGGTTCCCTGTGGATTCGATCCCTAAGTACTACTAGGATCTCTTAATTTGAGAGAGTAGATCAGGACAAATTTGAGCATATCAAATTTTGGCGCCGTTGCCGGGGAATCGAAAATCACCATTCGATTTTTGATTTTAGAGTTTTGTCTAAGTTTTTATTTTATTTTGTTTGGATACTTGCTATTTTCTCTTTGTCTTGTGTGTTTCAGGTTTATGCGTAACCAGGAGCAACCAGAACGTAGAGCTTGTTGATCTCAACCTCGAGATTGGGAAGTTGGAGCGAGCTAACCGAGCAGCAAGAAAGACAGCCAACATGAATCCGCTAATTCTTATCAGAGGTGAAGACGGGTTCTTTGAGGATGCTGAGGGTCGCAGACGCAATGCTCAGGGTCAGAGGATAGATGAGAACGGGGTTGTTGTTTTAGAGGAGCCAGCTGGGCGTGGGCGTACTTTGGGAGAGTACAACAGACCAGATGAGTTCTACGCCAACAGGGCAGCGATTCGTCCTCTTGCTTTCCCGAGGAACGACTTTGAGCTGAAGCCGGCTTACTTCTCATTGGTGGCTCAGCACCCGTTCCATGGCCGTTCTTCTGAGCACCCCATGGATCACCTTGAGAGCTTTGAGGATTTGGCGTCTAGCATTAAGGCCAATGGAGTATCCAGTGATTACCTCTACTGCAAGCTTTTCCCTTACTCTCTTAGTGGAGAAACAGCTTACTGGCTGAAGCAGCTGGAGCCTGGATCGCTGACTACTTGGGAGGACACCAAGAATGCTTTCCTTAACAACTTCTTCAATGAGGCGAGATCAGAGGATCTGAGGACCAAGATCTCTACTTTCATGCAGGGACCGACTGAGGCATTCAAGGATTCTTGGATGCGATTCAAGGCTTACCAGAGAGATTGTCCTCATCACGGGTTCAGTGATGTTCAGTTGTTGGGTATTTTCTTCAGAGGGATTGATTGGAGATACCAGATGGCTCTTGACGCTGCGAGCAACGGGAACTTCAACACTAGATATCCACAGGATGCACTAGTACTTATAGAGAACTTGGCTTCTAGCAATAACACCAAGAATGCAGACTTCGAGAGGAAGAAGCTTGGTGGGAATGTGGATGGAAGTCAGATTGCTGAGGTGAAAGCCAAGTTAGACTCTGTGCATAACCTGTTAGTGGGGAAGAAGTCAATTCAGTTTGCTGCAGAGGTAGAGACTTTCGAGCCAGAGGAAAAGGATGTGAACTACATCAGTGGAGGTGGCTATCAGGGTCAGAGGTTTGGTACTCAACAAGGCTACCAGAAGAACGATTTTCAGAAGCCGTTTCAGAGCAGCTACACTAGGAACTACGGTTCTTCTTCTTATCAGACACCTCCTGCTCCGTCATCAGAGAGCGAGATGAAATCTATGCTAGAGCAGCTCTTAGAAGGACAACAGAAGATGCCAGTAAGCTTCAATGGGAAAATGGATGCCATGTACCAGGATCTGAATGGGAGGTTTGAAGCTTTGAACGCCTATGTCAAGAAGCTGGACATCCAAGTTGCTCAAACCGCAGAGTCTATTAAGAGGCAAGAAGGTTTTCTTTCGAGTAAGACTGACACAAACCCGAGACTACACGTCAATGCCATCACCTTGGGGAGTGAATAGGAGGTTGAAAATGAAGAGATTTCAGTTCCAGACCCCGTGTCGATCGACACGGAAGGATTGTGTCGATCGACACAGGTCGAAAATCGCAACACTGGAGTCTGCGCAATCGAAGAGTTTTCTTCTAAGATCGACACGAGTTCGACACAGGCATGTCGATCGATACAGACCCTCCGTGTCGATCGACACGGGTCCCAGACGAGTCCAACCACTTCAAAACCTTCAGTCAAAGCAGACGAAAGGGTCTACAAGCCCAAGATCCCATATCCACGAGTTGTTAGCGTCAAAACAGCAGAGGAGAAAGGAGGACATGCTCAACCATAGCTGAGAAAGTTGTAGAAGATACCGAATCCAGGGATGTTCGTTGTTCCTTGTACGATCAAAGGTATGAAATTCAAAAATTCTCTTTGTGACACTGGAGCTGATGTAAATGTCATGTCTGAGTCTGTTGCAAGGAAGCTGGGGATTAAGGATTTGCAACCTTCGAAAATGTCTCTCGCGCTCGCTGACTTTTCCTCAATAGTTTCGAAAGGGTTCATTCCTGACTTGATGCTTCAAGTAGGAGATTGTCTGGTTCCGGTGGATTTTCAGATTATGGAGACGAAGAATGACAGGGAGAGACCATTGATTTTTGGGTCATCATTCCTTGCCACTGTGGGTGCAATTGTGGATTTTCCCAATCAGAGAATCTCCTTCTCCAAGATCAACGAGACTGTCTTCTACCCCTCAGTTCGGTTTAAGGAGAACTCTTGCCTGACCGTTACAAATGGAGGAGAGCCGAGTTCAGACCTGGGTGATATGAAGAAGGTCCCATGTGCTCCACCTTTGACTCCACCGTCTTTGAGCTCTAATGGAGATCTGACTGTCTGTAAGGGAAAGCGTAAAAAGACTTTCAAACCTTTCTCCAGGTTCATAATCGTCATACCCTTAGATTTAAAGGAGAAAGGAGAGGTCGTTATCCAAGAGATGGTGGGAAACACCATGAAGCTCTTTACTGGAGTTGTTCCCTTCACCGATCCACCATAGTCCTGAGCTCTGACACAGTCAAGCTAATGACTGAAAACAAGCGCTTAGTGGGAGGCAACCCACTGGTAAGTGTAAATTATTTTCAATCTTTTTGTTTTGTTTTACTAACCTTTTATTTTAAGTGTTTCATGTGTGATAAGTCGGATTTTCGGAAAAGAAAAGTCCGTGTCGATCGACATGGACCTGTATGTCGATCGACACGGCCAAAGATGAGACGGCCCAGCACACGACAACAGGTAAGTTTTCTTCTCCTTCCTCCTCATAAACCTTTTGACAACAGCCATATCGCTCGACACAATTTTCAAACCTCTATAACTTTTTCATTCTTTCACCGATTTGAGTGATTTTCGACTCTAAACCACTCGGATTTTTGTCCTCTTTCCGTTTCTATTCACCATTTACTCAATCTACAAAGATGGCTCCAAAGCGTCAACGAACAGACAAAGAAGCTGCATCCAGCTCTCAACCAACGGTTCTGACTGTCGCATCTCGTCATCCATGGCCACGACTCGAGGGAAGGAAAATCCCCATCGCAAGGCAGTTTGATGATGTTCCTGCGAAGATCCTACTTCGCAGTGATGTTATTGACAGGGAAATCACGGAGGACTGGGACGACTATGACTCCCTCCTATATAACGAGTGGCTCAAGGTGAAGCTCTCTCCGACCAGAGTTGCAGATCCAAGAACAATCAGTGGTTTGGGTCTCAAGGCAGAACTGTTGCGACGACTGCGAAATGGAGGACTGGGGACCATTGCCACCCGTAATTACGATATGTACCCTGATTTGGTTTGTCAGTTTTTTGCCTCAGTGCGACTTGGTTATGTAGACAAAGGTGATGATGGCACTGATGATGAGAGGTAGTGGAGGTTGAGCTTCAAGATCAGAGGAGTCCGCTAAGCGATCGCTCTCCGGGATCTCTGCAGAGTGTATGGTTTTGACGAGGATCGAGATTATCAGGGACTACCGGAGAACATCCCGGAAATACAGGCCTTTTGGGCACGATTTGGGACCGAGATGTATGCTCCCGCTGCCTCTACACACACTGATGTGAGGCATCCGGTCATTCGCTACCTGCTCCGCCTATTCTCCACCACGATCCTGTACAAGGTGGAGCCCGGGAAGATGCGACTTCAGGAGCTGGTCCTGTTATCATATGCTCTCCGAAAGGATATTCCAGACACGGCTTGGGAGGAGTCACAACCCTCCACCTGGATTGAGCCTCAACCTAACATGGGGGTCGTCTTCGCACGTCATTTGATCTCTTTAAAGAACACACCACTTACACTGAAGAAGAGCAGCAAACCATTCGCAGCCGGTAGCCTTCTCACTCCCCTTTTCACATTTTGTCAAGTTGATACATCCGTTTGCGCTGTGAAGACAGCAGGTTGTACTGTTGATATCGACTACTTGACGAGAGCCACCTGGCTCAAGCCGGACGTACATTGGGTTTTCCGCCCAGTTCCTAGCGAGCAGCGGATGGTGAAGCTACTGCGTCCGGAGCTGATGAAGATCTCTGAGGACCCTACCTTGCTGGCTTTCGAGCTAGACCAGAGACTTGTGCGCCCAGTTGGAGCCCAGCGCAAGCAGATTACCCGGGATACTGCTCCAGCTGGTACTTCAGGCGCAGGCACTTCCCGTGCTTCCTCTCAGCCACCTCAACTTCCTCCGTTACCACCCTTGCCTGGCCAACCTCTAGACGAGTTTCAGAGTTGGATGGCTCAGAGTCTCCAGATCCTCTGGACTGCCGTGTCTACGTGGCCACGCTGTGGATGCATCCGCCCTCGCCCACGTACTCCACAGCCTTCATCATCATCAGAGGAGGATGATTATATTACTTATCCTTTTTCCTGTTCATTTTTCTTTATATTTTCTTTTCTAATCTAACTTTGAGTATATTTTTCTTTTTTTCTTTGTGTCATTTTGTTTTATGCTTCTCTAGGATTTCCGAACTGGTGAACTAATGCGATTTGCCTATGTTTTCCTCTTAATCGCGTCTTTTGAGTTGTGTTTTGCAGAATGGTTAGCTTTGAATTTAGTTCAACGATGGAAAATGATAAACAAACTTGCAGATATGGTCCAGAACCACTGTGTCGATCGACGTGAATCTATATGTTGATCGACACGGTTTAACATTTTGTCTCCAACTCCGCACAACTCATGATCCGGTTCAGAACACTCCGATCGACATAGACTAATATTTGGTAAAATTTCGTTTGTCCCTCCCAAGTTCGTTATCCTTTTGATTCTTTTTGCCTAACTCAGCTTGATAACACTGGGGACAGTGTTGTTTAAGTCTGGGGGAGGTAGTTGCTAATTTTGTGTTTGTTTTTGAGAGTCAGTCCAAAACGTTTTATTGAGTCAAAATAGTCAGTTGGAGACAATGATCCTTCTTTTGGTTTAGTGGATCGTCTTTTTCAGTTGTGTGACCATTCTTTCAGGATCGATTTCAGAGTTAGACTAATGGAAAATCCTAAGGCTGACCAGTTAACTAGAGACGTTTGTTACTTCCAGCATAATCCGCCAGGTTAGAGCTAATTATACGGTCTCCTCGGTGATTGATTTCCATAAAGCTTGATTCCTCATTCATACCTGAATAGTGCAACTTCCTGTTGAAACTAATAGTACCCCTCTCCCTAATTCAGAAAAAAAAAAGGATGAATGGGGTGATATGATAGTTCTTGAGTATCAGATGAGGAAATACAATTCCAGTGAGTCAGTACTCAAGAGGTGATCATCTGGAGCTCAAAAGTAGCAGTCTGAGTCCCTTAGAACGGATGTAGAGGACGAGCGATCTCACGACTCTGTCTCCTCACAAGGAACAACAGTAGTGAAAGCACTGCTTTTGAGTTTCAACATTCTAAAAAAAAAAGTTATATGGATTCACTAGTCATGGTATAGTATGGGAATGAATCTAGAAGGCTTTTGGCGTCAAGATCTGGGACGAGATCTTGCAATGATAACTAACGGGTTATGTTGAGTAGTCGTGGATGAATTTGAAAGGCTGCAAATGTCTATGAAGAAGTACATAGTGGTCTGATTTTGAGTTGGTTATGCATTATGTGGATTACTAGCTGAAAGGGGTCGGTTCAGTACTCCAAGGGAAGGTAAGTTTCTGCGTTTTCAAACCTCTTTCACATTCTTAGTGAATGTTTTGCTTGAGGGCAAGCAAATGCTAAGTCTGGGGGAGTTGATATATCATTGTTTTTACCCGTTTTTGACCATGATATAAGTCCTTTTCATAGAGTATTTTTGGTATTTTTCGAGTCTTTTTGAGTCTTTGCAGGGTAAAGACGATTGGAGCTTAATGGAAGCTTTTGGAGCATTTTGGAGCATGGAGGAAAGAAGAGACGAAGTGATCAAGTCAAAGTCGAGGTACAAAGTCTATGTCGATCGACACAGACCTTGTGTGTCGATCGACATGCCTATCTGACACGTGAAGACTTCAAGTTTTGAAGAAATTCCAGTTTTGCCCAAGAAGCCCATAAGATTACAAGAAACCCAATCCGAATTTTTAGACTTTGTATATAGTTTTTCCTTAGATTTTTAGAGGGACATCTAGTTTTTAATTAAAACTTGGAGATTCAGAGATTTACAAAGCTTTTAGGAGATTTCAGACTTTCAGACTTCATCGATCTAAAACTCTGTATCACTTACTCTATTTCTTTTATGCAATTTATATCATTCATAATGTTTACTGCATCTATGTCTGAGTAGTTTGCTTGTTAGGTTTAGGGTGATTCAAGGGTTTGATGAGAAATCGATAGGATTGAAATTGTGTTAGGATTTATCTTTATGTTCTTCATCTAGATTGATTTAACTCTGATTTTAGGATTGATCAACTGAAATTGGATATCTTAGGTTGCTTTAATAGATGCGAAAGTATTATTAACAACCTGACATAATCTTAGATGAGCAAAATTATCTATTCGCAAAGAAATTTGGCTTAGTAATTTTGTGAACAATTGAACCTAAACTTAATGCTTGTCTTTATTCACTGAGTTTGCAAAGAAATTTGGAATTTACGGATTTAGTCATAGATAATCTCTGCAACGAAAGTTGATTGGTTTTATATTCGTGTTTGAGTTCTAGAACCGCGCTTAATAAAATCCTAAACGTTTTTATTCTCGTGTCGATCGACACGGACATCTGTGTCGATCGACACAGCCGTATTTCGATTATTTTCTGCGAATTACCCATAGCCTAACTCTTTTATCTAATTGATTACAAGAACCTTAATCATCATTCACTGTTTATTTTGCTATTTTTCATTACATTAATACATTCTTACTTAGCATAATTTGAATTCACTAATCGATTGTGTGTTTAGGTTCCCTGTGGATTCGATCCCTAAGTACTACTACGATCTCTTAATTTGAGAGAGTAGCTCAGGGCATATTTGAGCATATCAGAGACGCAAAATCAGAAATGATAAGTTACTCTCTAGTCTCCATTGCTAACGGTAAGGTACTAGTTTTTCCAGTCATGATCTGAAAAGGACAATTTCAGGCAACACAAATCTCTTAGCTCTTTCTCATCTTCATGCCCCCTTTTACTAAAATATATGTGAGAGGACAATTATACCCTTAGAGTTATATCTGTTTATTAAAAAAACTGCAATATTTTTTTTTTAAAAAAGAAAAAAATCGGGGATGAACAATCAGGGATGAGCCGGGAAAAAAATCAAACAAACTCGGCAAGCTGAATCGCGCTGGAAAAGAAGGTTTCCATCGCTGTCGAGCTCTCTCAACTCAATCGCCGCCGTTTCTTTGCCTCCGCGGAACTGCATTGAGCTCTCTTTAAAGATCCAGATCCGTTTCTTCAGCTTTTTGTCTCACCGGAAAACCTGATTTCCATCGCCTTCCGCCGCCGTCGAGCTCTCTCAACTCAACCGCCGCCATTTCTTTGCCTCCGTGGTTTTGCATTGAGCCAAGATCCAGGTCCGTTCTTCAATTGATTTACTTTTTGATTTGCAAAATTGGATTTCATTATGCACATTATTTTGGTACACACATTGGGTGTTTGAGAATGGTTTGTGGGTCGATTAGGAGTGGTAAGAAATGAATATCAGTGGTTGAATCGTAATGAATTGTAGATTAGAACCCGAAACGATCCAATTTGAGTTCTTGCGATAGGAGAAGAGAGAACTGGGTACAACTGGTATAACTGATTGTAGTGAATGAGTGAGTTTTGTGTATTGTTTTGGCAGGAAACAATGAGTGATGAAAGTCCTTTTGTCGGTTTTAAAGATATAACCTAGATTCACTAATCCGATGTAGAATAGTATATGTTCGTTCAAGGGACCAGCAATACACTCTAGAATACCAATTCAGCTAAGCAATTCAAAGTGGTTTAAAGTGTCACAATTTATCAAGCAAAGAAAAGTGAGATTCGGTGTAAACAATAAGTGGAAAGGCGTTAGGTCAAGGGAAATATCTGATGTGCCATAAAGCTACTATGTAGGGTTTATGCAATTAGGTCTTTAAATTTATAACTCTAGGGAACTGCAAGTGCACAGTTAAGACAATTGTAGTACTTAGGGATCGTTCCGCTGAGGAATAAGTGATGAATGCACTACAAACCTATATGATTCGGATTAAGCTAAGGGAAAATATTATTTGGTTTTAGGGTTTTATGGAAGCAAATAACAAAGCAATAAAAGTAAAGGGATAGATATCAATTAAGATTAGAATTCAAGCAATTCACAAAACATATGCAAAACACAAGCAATCGATTTAGGATTTTAAGACTAGTTGTTCTAGAACTCATATCACTAAGGTAAGGTCATCCCACTATCGTGATGTAACTGAACATCTACGTTTTGCACCCTAATAGACTCAACTATCATAGGTTATTACAAGGTGAAAACATGCTTTATGCTCAAGATTGATTGTTCACTAAACTCCTTAACTAACCTATCGAATTGTTAAGGTTTCTAGCTCATCGAATACTAGGTCCGGAGATATAACAAGCTTTTGGAGAGTATATCAACCTAAGATCACTCCCTGGGTAGCTAGGCTAGTTCGTGCTTTGAGTATAAATAAAGATGAAGAATCAATTGTAGAATAAATCTCTAAACGATTAAATACGTAAAATCATAGAATTAAGAAAGTGCATAGAAATCAAATCAAAGCTAATACTCTAACATGTTTTGCAACACGTAGCAGCAAGAGTAAAGCACATAGACAATATAATTTGTTGATCTATCTAAGCGTAAGGAATTAGATCTCATCTCTTTGCAATAGGGCAAAGATCAACCTATCTTTAAAGGCTTCTAGAATCAAATAAACATGAAGAACAAGAGATAAACGAAATACATTGTTTAGGTATTGATTTAGGCTGTTAAGGTCGGCTACTTGAGTTCCTAGAGAGGCTAAAAGCAAGTATATATAGGGGTTCAAGGAGGCTTAAGTCGGTTAGGGCTTCTTCGGGCAAATACGTCTTTTCCGTCAAAAACTGAGGAAATATCGGTCCAGATAACGGTCAGTCTGTGTGACTGGTATTGGAAGCTTCTAAGATACTTCTAGAAGGTCGGCAAAAGGTCTGGATATCGGCCCATGGGCTGGCCCAGTGCTTGGCTCCATTTTGCACTCACTTCTCTTCGAAGGCAGATTGATATGTCCTCAGTGTTTCGGGTGTATCTTCTAAAGTACAGCTCCAATTGATGAAATTCCAACTCTATTGGAAATATAACTCAAAGGGCTATCTCTAGCTGATTCCCAACTGATTTGATCCTCCGTTTGTCAGCAAACTTCTGGCGTATGCGTTCTGTCCAGTAGGAGAATGTGCATTATCTTCAAGATAAAGTGACTCTGCTTGGTTCATTTGACTTGGATAAGTAGCTGGATCATAGTTGACACTCTTTTAGCTCCTTTTTACATCTTTTTGATGATCAAACCTGTTAAGTGCTTAAAATCTACATATACGAGAAAACTACCTCTTTTGGTCCAAAAGCTTTATTAATATATATGAAAACCATACTAAAATAGATAGAAAAAGTGGTAAAATATAGGTTATATCAACTCCCCCAGACTTATCTTTTGCTTGTCCTCAAGCAAACAATCGTCAAGAATTGAGAAAAGGTTTGAAATTCGGAGGAACTCACATATCCTTTGGATCGTTGCATCAAATTCTAAACCTGTAATCCACATGAAACAAGATTAGCTCATAGACGTTGTCATCTTCTTCCATCACGAATTCGCAACATAGCCATACTCTAAATCTCTATCCCTGCAAAAATCTCAACTTCAACTTAATTGAATCTTTCTACTCTCTTAGATTTAATGAAAACTTCCCATCAAGAATATCATCAAGGAAGACGGGCTAGGTATTGGGCTAGGTTAAGGGTTACCATAGACTCCGGGTGCGAGATATTATGCAAAATCGCAAGAGAGAATAGACTTGTTGATGTCCACAATTTCCCAACCACTTCTTCACGTCTTTCTCCCCCAGATTTAGATTTTTCTCCGGGAATCACTTGAAATCTCTTCTACTCGTCTCTTCTTTTGTATCATGACATTCCTTGGGTATTCTTTGGCCTTAAGACTCTTAGACAACCGTTTTCCTTTCCCTTAGACTTTTTTTTTTTTTATATATTTATTATTTTGTTCTTTATTTTTTTTCTTTTCTTTTCCAAAGGGGGAAAACGGTATCTCTTTGATATAAGTCAAGTATAGGCACGAATTGTTACCATATTTTACGCATCCAAGGAACGACCAAGCTCTTTGAAAATCGATCTTTGTACTCCACCATTCTTTACCAAATCGTCGCATCTCTTAGTGATTGGAAAATTGCGTTGATCCTTTTCTCTCCGACGTTTTTGCACATATCTGCAAGTATGAAACTAAAAGAGAATGCATGAGGTCTGAAAGAAGGTAAATGGTTTTTAGGTAGGGTACCAACTAAAGATGAGCTAGTTATTCATGACAACAAAGAGTGGTAAAAGAGGATAAAATGTCATGAATGTGTGATTCGTTTCCTTGATCTAACATCCTTAATAAAAAATAATAAAAAACCATATTAGTAGTCCAAAAAAAGAGTCAAAATCATATCCATCAAAACAGTTGCAAGTAGAAATTTTCTGGACGGAAGCTTCATCATGAGGTTTCTGAATCGATTGTCATGATCAAACCCTGCAACAATGGTTACATAGTCTTTAAAATCAAAACGTCAATCCTAGAAAAGTGTCATAATTCCTATCTTATTATTTTTATTAAAAACGATTTTATTTTTATTTTATTTTATTATTTTGTTTTTATTTGAAAATAAATTTTGAAAAATCCTTTTAAAAACATAAAAACTAGACACTAACAAACGTGTTAGTAACAACAATCCCCTCAGACTTAACTTACATCGTCCCCGGTGTAAAATTAAATCAAATTAAGGGAGTAATGATGAAAATTTATTTGAAAGAAAAATCAAGAAGATAGAGAATAGAATGATAGTACCGATGGGCTGTATAAATATTCGGCAAAAATCTTAGGTTGTCGCGATCAATCTTAGATCTTCGTTGGTTTTTGAGCATTGGGTATCCCGTATAAATCGTAACCATGCTTTGTATTTCCAATGTCTTCTCTTGTTTGTCACATCTCGTTGGAATGGTGGATAAGTTTTTAGACGATTGAATTGTGCGTCCACAATGAAATCTCTTGAAAATCCTGTTTAAGAGCAACATATCCTTGCAAAAACACTTGAAATCACTCGTTAAATTCATCCTGGATCTTAGTCTTCAATACATGGGTATTGAATTCCAAGTCCAAGGGAAGCAAAAATAGATAAGAAACAAAAAGAAATCAAAATAATGAATCCAAATTGTTAAAAACTATCAATCTAGGTGAAATCAATGAATGAATATGTCAAGATGTGAAAATTATATTTAAAACCATTTAAATCTAACCAATATTTTAATTTTAATGCAAAAATTCATGAATCAAATAATACTCTTAATAATTAAATTAAGAATAGATAATTTTTAGAAAAATAATTCATGTTTATGCAAAAATAAATTGGTTCTTATTAATTATGTGTGAAAAATTATGTTAAAATAATTAAAAGAGTGGAAAAGGAAAAATGAACCTCTTTTGACCAAACGGTTAGATGGTCGGCTCGGTGGTTCGAAGCGGTGGTTCGGTGGTCCATGGCTCGTGACTCCGGTTATGCGTGGTGGTTGATGGGGACGCGGTTTGGCCAAAACCTGTCTAGGTGTCGGGTGGCTAGTCGAGGTCAAGGATGGTTCGAGACGTGGCTCGGGTCCAAGGCGGTTCACGGCACGAGACGGGGGTTGGTGGATTTGAGTCGCGGGTCAAGGCAGTACCGGTCTGGGTACCGGTCGGCGGTTCTGACCGATATCGGGTGGCATGTGTCGCAGTTCGGGGTGGGTTATTGGCGATGTGTTGTCGGGTGATCGGGAGGTGCGGACCGCGGGTAGGCTAAGTGATCGGGTGAGGTGGGTGGTGGGTAGGCGAAGTGATCGGGTGAGGTGGGTGGTGGGTAGGCGAAGTGATCGGGGTAAGTTCTCCGTGGGAAGGTCTTGGGACGCGGTACTGATCGGGTTGAGTGATCGGTACTCACGACCGGTATTGACCCGCGGAAGCTTCGATGATCGGGGGATTCGGGAAGGTGATCGGGCTACGTGGTCTCGCCGGAAGATGGATGATCGGGTTGCGCGGGGCACTTTTTCTTGGGTACCGGTCGTGATATATGACCGGCACGCGTGACCGGTACTCGGGCACTTTATGCCGTGGGTCGATCGGGGTAATGCCGGTCCGAATATCGGTCGGCGGTGTCAACCGATATCGGGTGGGATGGGAAGGTGCGGGATGGTCGAGACGGGTTGGTGTCGCGGGAAGGATGCGTGGTCGTGGTGCGGGACGTGTCGCGTACCGGTCGGTACCGCGGGTCGGTATCGCGACCGAAACGGACGCAGGACGGGTCGAGGCGAAATGTGTCGAGTACCGGTCGGGCGTGTTGGCCGATACGCAGGACCGGTATCAGGCACAAGGATCGTGCCGGGTTGGTCGCGGGAAGGATTCGTCGAGTCGCGGTAAGGTTTTCGTCGAGTCGAGGTAAGGTTTTGGGTACGCGGGTCGTGGCATATCGTGCCGAATATTGGTCACGAAATCCGACCGGCACGCGTGACCGTTATTCGAGCACTCGTGTCGCGGGGTGATTGGGACGCAATACCGGACGAGGACGTCGGTCGATATCTGGTCCGGTATTGCCTCGTGTCGTCATGTTGCGGTAACGGTTGGATTTGTCGCGGTCCACGCGATTTTTCGTCGAGCTTTTTCTTCGTCTATACACATCGGAATTGAGATCCGAAAGATGCTACGGATTCATGAGAATGAGATCTTTCCAATGGTATGGATGTTGTTGTCTGGTTCGTGGTGGCTTGAACTGTGAAAAAGTTTGAAGTTGCGGCTTTGTAACCTTCCTAGACGGTCTTGTTCAATCGGTCATAACTTGATAACCGTAATAGCAAATCACGATCTGCTTTTTCCTATATCTTCATAAGACTGTCTCCTTCGTGTATACCAAATTTCAAAAACGTCCGGGCTGATATTGAGCTCTAGTCATTCCATGAACAGAACAAGTCGTGTTCGATCTCTTCTTCATCGTTGTTCTCAAAAACACATTTGTTTGCATTTTAAAAACTTTTTGTAAAATCCTGAAAAATTCATAGATAGATAAAATTATGAATGACAACGTTGAGAAAAATAAAGTCAAATCCAAAAACTTAGAATAAGCAAATCAATAAAATCCAAAACATAAATATGGGTTGCCTCCCATAAAGCGCTTGTTTTAAGTCGGATAGCTCGACTCCTTGGGTTTTTAGGGTGGTGGAAGGTCTTCTAAAGGCTTAAAGTTGCCTTTAGCATGTAAATGAAGTCTCCTTAGGTCGTGTTCTCCATCTTCATCGAATTGGTTGGTCTCATTGATCAACACTTCCCTTTTCTCCGAAGGAATGTATACTTCCACTGTTTCTTCGATTTTTGTTAAACGATCATCGAGTTGCTTCACACGGTTGGAGGTACCAATTGCTTCTCCTTTGAGGGCGGTTGTCTTTCCAATAAGATTAAAACTTCCAGCCAAAGAGAATTTAGCATCCTCAATTGCTTGAGTATGTTGCGCTTGTTCTTTCGTAAGAACAAGTATCGTAGAGAATGCTTCTTGATGAGTAACTTTGGTCTCCTCCAATGCTTTCTCGGCTTCGTGGGATTTGATAGCAGTGATATTGAGGCATGTTGTAAGTTCTTCTAAGTTCCCATTAGAGCTTGTGGTCTCCGTTTCAAAATTCTCCCAAAGACTATCAAGGCTACGCTTGAAACCATGAAGTTTTCGCGCATCGTCTTGAAGATCTTGGGATTGTTTCTTTTGTACTTCTTCAAGGAGGGCTAAGCGGGAGGCATTCTCTTGGATTTGAGCAGCAAGGTTGTCAAACTTCTCATCGAAAGTCGAGATCAAAGTGTCCATCTTGGTATCGACCTCACGAAAGATTTGTGTAGCTTCCATGATGCGATGCATCAAGGCGTCTTCTTCGTCTTCTCGGTGGTTTGAGTGGGGACGATGGTGATGGGACTGTGGTGATGGTGGCGGACGGATGTGATGAGGATGAGGGAGACTTTTTCTTCCATAAGCTTCCCAAGGACGATACAAGGTTGGATTGTATCGATTTTTGTGAGAACGTGGCAGTTGATGGAATTCATGAGGCATGGGGATGTAATCTCCAACTTCTTCATAAGGGTAAGGGCTCGCCATTCTCTTTGGATTGTGATGCTCCATTGACGAATCTCTGAAACACATAAAGATTAAAAACCAAAAACAAAAACGAAAAATTAGAAAAATCAAAAAGAAAAAATCAAAAAAAGAAAAACAAACTTAGACTTAATCGTTATCAAAAAAAAATTTGCAGGCAATCAAACAAAAGTCCCCGGCAACGGCGCCAAAAAACTTGATGTGCCATAAAGCTACTATGTAGGGTTTATGCAATTAGGTATTTAAATTTATAACCCTAGGGAACTGCAAGTGCACAGTTAAGACAATTGTAGTACTTAGGGATCGTTCCACTGAGGACTAAGTGATGAATGTACTACAAACTTATATGATTCGGATTAAGCTAAGGGAAAATATTATTTGGTTTTAGGGTTTTATGGAAGCAAATAACAAAGCAATAAAAATAAAGGGATAGATATCAATTAAGATTAGAATTCAAACAATTCACAAAACATATGCAAAACACAAGCAATCGATTTAGGATTTTAAGACTAGTTGTTCTAGAACTCATATCACTAAGGTAAGGTCATCCCACTATCGTGATGTAACTGAACATCTACGTTTTGCACCCTAATAGACTCAACTATCGTAGGTTATTACAAGGTGAAAACATGCTTTATGCTCAAGATTGATTGTTCACTAAACTCCTTAACTAACCTATCGAATTGTTAAGGTTTCTAGCTCATCGAATACTAGGTCCGGAGATATAACAAGCTTTTGGAGAGTATATCAACCTAAGATCACTCCCTGGGTAGCTAGGCCAGTTCGTGCTTTGAGTATAAATAAAGATGAAGAATCAATTGTAGAATAAATCTCTAAACTATTAAATACGTAAAATCATAGAATTAAGAAAGTGCATAGAAATCAAATCAAAGCTAATACTCTAACATGTTTTGCAACACGTAGCAGCAAGAGTAAAGCACATAGACAATATAATTTGTTGATCTATCTAAGCGTAAGGAATTAGATCTCATCTCTTTGCAATAGGGCAAAGATCAACCTATCTTTAAAGGCTTCTAGAATCAAATAAACATGAAGAACAAGAGATAAACAAAATACATTGTTTAGGTATTGATTTAGGCTGTTAAGGCCGGCTACTTGAGTTCCTAGAGAGGCTAAAAGCAAGTATATATAGGGGTTCAAGGAGGCTTAAGTCGGTTAGGGCTTCTTCGGGCAAATACGTCTTTTCCGTAAAAAACTGAGGAAATTTCGGTCCAGATAACGGTCAGTCTGCGTGACTGGTATTGGAAGCTTATAAGATACTTCTAGAAGGTCGGCAAAAGGTCTGGATATCGGCCCATGGGCTGGCCCAGTGCTTGGCTCCATTTTGCACTCACTTCTCTTCGAAGGCAGATTGATATGTCCTCAGTGTTTCGGGTGTATCTTCTAAAGTACAGCTTCAATTGATGAAATTCCAACTCCATTGGAAATATAACTCAAAGGGCTATCTCCACAGCAAGTTTCATTAAATTCCCAACTAATTTGATCCTCCATTTGTCAGCAAACGTTTGGCGTATACGTTCTGTCTAGTAGGAGAATGTGCATTATCTTCAAGATAAAGTGACTTGGCTTGGTTCATTTGACTTGGATAAGTAGCTGGATCATAGATGAAACTCTTTTTGCTCCTTTTTACATCGTTTTGATGATAAAACCTGTTAAGTCCTTAAAATCTACATATACGAGAAAACTACCTATTTTGGTCCAAAAGCTTTATTAATATATATGAAAACCATACTAAAATAGATAGAAAAAGTGGTAAAATATAGGGTATATCAATATCTCAGGGATTAGGACATCAAAACCAAGCAATTATTCAGGTTATCAAGTTATGAACCAATCTAGAACTCAACCATAGATTCAAGAGGACCCACTGTCGTGGTATCAACTACTTCAACAATCAATCTAACACCCTAAACTGTCGTTTGAGCTTACAAGGAATGATGAGCATTAAACGTATAGGATTGATTTGTTCACGAGTTGCTTTAACTTCAACTGTCGTTGGCTAAAGATAACTCGCCCATCTAAGTCAATTCCAGCAATTCACAACACTTTTGATGAGTGAATTCAACCTAAAATCAAAGACTAGGTGATCAAATTAGTCTAGGCATTACGATCGACTATAGGTGGAGATATCAAGTGATGTTTCAAAATCTATCTATGCTTACTTATGATTCTCTAAACCCATCGAACCCTCAACCTAACAAAGGGGATTACTCGCTCATGATTAAACAAACAACAGCAGCAATTGAGAATAAAAACTTCATTGAATCAAAGTAAAGCGATAAGGGTTTAAGAAAACTTCAACAAGGAAACGTGAAAGACAAATCTCCAAGCTTACAACTCTCAAAACAAGTATCAAATCTCTCTCTCTCTCTCACTTGTGTTTTCGTTCTCTCTCTGTCGTGTCTGCGTGATACTCCAAAGGATCGAAAATCTCTGTCTTTAAAGGCCCACGACGGCTGAGAAAAATAGGGTTGCAAAAATTAGGTTTAATGAGTGTTTTCCATAATTAGATTTTCTGGAAGCAGGTGCTCCCTCTTCTGGGACGGGTGCTCCATTCCTCTAGAATATTCCAAAAAGATCCAGATTTTTTCCTTTTTCACCAAATCCAATTGCAATTTCCAATTCTCCATTCCAGCCGCATTATAGTCCTAAAATGACTCAAAGTAGAGTGAAAAACTCGATAAAAACCTACAAAACAAAGGTTAAAATGCGTCAAAAACGCATTATATCAATGAGCAACAATGTTAGTATACATTTTAAATGGCAAGGTCGCATGTATAGTATATTGTTGAAGAAATCAGTGGAGGAGATAACTTTGTCAATGGTAGAAGCTAGGATATACAAGAAACTTGCGTTAGATGAAAGTGAGGTTAAATTGCAATTTAGTTACATTCCACTACTGGTTCGATGTGAGGAACAACAGGCTATTTGTGATGATGAGGATCTGTATGTTTATCTAACGTCCATTGATAACGAAAACCGTAGATGCATTTTGTTTGTGGAGGTCATCACTACTTCGTGACTTCCCAAGCAACTGTCAAGAGCGGGGAAAAGTTCATTTGGTATGAACTATGAGAAGGCAACTGATGATGAAATCGGAGCTAATGCCATTACTCTCTACGTAGAAAAAGAACAAGCAAAACAACTAGAGAAGGAGGATGATGATGATGATGATGATGTCTCTAATACTAAAGAGGGTGGAATTGTAACAAGTGATGAAGTTATGAGTGATGAAGGTATGAGTGATGAAGGTATATGTAGATCAGATAGAGATATGGGTGATCAATATGTTGAGCCTCCACCTGTTATAGAAGCTAGCCAGTCATTTATAGAGCCATGGGAAGACGGTTTGGGTTTGAGTCTACGTCAAGAATTTCCAAATAAGAAGGCATTGCAATCTGTGGTGGATAAAGCCTCATTTCTTAACAGTTATGGTTTTGTTATTAAAAAGTCGGATCGGAGCCGTTTAGTGCTAAAATGTACTAAAGAAATATGTAAATGGGGTTTACGAGCCACGAGGATTGCAAAGATTGATATTTCTCGGTTAGAAAGTACACGAAGATGCATACATGCTCTCGGACTACTCAGAGTAGAAGCAACAGCAACATGAAGAGGCACGACACACCAAAATTAGTTGCAGCTCTTTTGCATGATGATTATCCAGGACAAATAGAAACTCCATCTCTTAAAATTATCATGGATCTTGTGAAGACAGAATTAGGTGTCACAATATCATACTCAACAGCTTTGAGAGGAAAAAACCAAGCTGTTAGTGATTTGCGTGGTAACCCGGAAGAAAGCTACAAGATGTTGTATTGGTATTTGCACATGTTAGAGAAGGTAAATGATGGTACAATAACACATGTGAAATTGGATAAGGAAAGCTCCAAATTCATGTACCTATTCATAGCTTTGGGAGCTAGCATTGAAGGGTTTAAAGTAATGATGAAAGTGATAATTGTGGATACAACGTTTCTATAGAACGGATATGGTGGTGTTCTAATATTTGCCTCAGCTCAAGATCCTAATCGTCACCATTATCCCATAGCGTTTGGTGTACTCGATGGTGAGAATGATGCAAGTTGGACTTGGTTTATGGAGATGCTTAAAACTGTTATACCAGACTCTTCTGAATTGGTGTTTATCAGTGATAGAAATGCAAGGCTCATCGGCGCCATAGCTAATGTGTATCCCAAGGCTCATCATGGGTATTGTATATGGCATTTGTCTCAAAATGTGAAAGGTCATGCTTCTAATGTGAACAAAGATGTAGTCGCAATGGAGATTCATGGAGGTTAGTAGGCAGTACGCAGTGGCTGATTTCAACTATGCTTATCTTTCTTTTAAGACGAGATATCCATCTGCTGCCAAGTATCTAGAGGAGAGTACCAAGAGAGAAAAATGGGCAAGGTGTTGTTTTCCAGGAGAAAAATACAATTTAGACACAAGCAACTGTGTGGAATCGTTGAATAGTGTTTTTAAGGACGCAAGAAAGTACTCCTTAATACCCATGCTTGATGCGATCATTAAAACATTTTCGAAGTGGTTTAATGAACACAGGAATGAGGCGGTGGTTGGATCGATTGAACATAAACTGGTGCCTCTTGTGGAGAATTGCATGCACGATTTATGGGTTGTTGCTAAGAAATTGAATGTGACGGAGCTAAACACTTTTGAGCTTGAATACCATGTCATTGATAGTGATGGAAAGCCTTATTTGGTGAACTTGCTCTCAAAAAGTTGCAGTTGCAGGGTGTTCGATATTGAAAGGTATCCTTGTGTGCACGGACTAGCCGCTTACATTGAATTCCTAAGGCATGAAGACAGAAGGTCGTGATATCCAATTACATGAGTTGTGTTCAGAATATTATCGGACCGAGTGGTGGGCAAAGGCGTATAACAGGACAATCTATTTAGTGCCGGATAGGTCTCAATGGGATGTCCCAGATGACGTCAAAAGCAAACAAATCATACCTCCAGATCGAAAAAAGAAGAAAGGAAGAAAGAAAGTCAAAAGGTTACCATCAGCTGGGGAAAGGCGTCCGAGGACGAAAAACAAAAGGCGGCCGAGACAACAACTCCACTGGTTAGCATTTGGAACTCGATTTGGTGTTTGATTATTTTGGCTTGATGTATTATTATGTAAAACATCAATGTTTCTTATTTGGTTGTTATTTGGAACTCCAATGTTTGATTATTATGTCTTACTGTAAAACTATGTGTTGATGTATTATTATGTATTCTTTGTTTCTGTGGTAATTGAGTAATATTGGTATATGAAAACTAATGAAAGAAATTGGTAATACTGGTAGAGCTGGTATAACTTACAAAAACCTTGGTAAAACTGGTAGAACTGGTATAACTAACAAATAACTTGGTCGTGAGATTTTAGTAATTTCATTTTTTTCGAAACCAGTAGTTACAATGTTTACTAAGTAGTAAGGAACACACTCCACTTATAAATGATACAAGGATGAATTAACTATAAAATAAGAAATTTAAAAACTATATCAAAGTATGAAAGACTCTACACAACTATGTGAAATTCCTCCCCCCCCCAAAATGACGGCGCACACGTGGGTCGCTCTCCACACACAAGAATTTAATTCAAAAATGCCCCAATTTTTTTAGATTTTTGGGTTTCCCCCCCCCCCCCCCCCCATATTTTTAATTCAAAATTCTCCAATCTTTTATTTAATTAATTATCCTTCTTCACAATCAATTTAGATCTACTCCTTCTCTCCTTCGACTCCTTCTTCTTTCCTTCCAAATCGGAAAAAACCTTTTCTCTTCTTTCTCTTCTCTTCTTTGTTTTCGATTCGGAACTCCTTCTTTCCTTCAAAATCGATTGTTGTCATGGAACCTTACTACAGTGATATGAAGAGGTTGAAGAGGATTATGGCACAATTAGAAGCTGTTGCCGATGGTGGATATGGGATCCCGAAAAGGTGTCCATGTGGTGCCCCCATAATCCACGAGATTTCCCAACCGGAAGAAAAGAGATTCTTTACTTGTCAAATATTTAAGCTGATTTTTGATTCACGGCATGCGATTTTCGTTTAATAGTGAAGATGTGAGGTTATTTGTGATGCTATATATGTATTTCTGTGTAGAATGATGGCTTCCACCTTAGGAAAGCTTGGGATCATTCTATCCAAGAAGAGGTGGAAAGATTAACGACGGAGGTTGACGAGCACACCGAGAGGATTAGAAACATGGCAAACCATGAGTTTCTGATAGGGCAAATGCGTTTGGAGTTGAAAAACAAGGATGAAGAGATTGCTAAGCTGAAAGAAGATTTGGCTCGTTTTGTGGCTCGATTCGACAAGTTTTTTAAGGAGTAAGCCTCTCCCTACGCCGTGAGATCTAGTATTTCTCTATGTTTTGGTTGTGTACGACATGTCTTTGTTTTGGATGTGTAAAGTTGTGGTTGTGTAAGACTTCGCTTTGACTTCTCTTTAGTTTGGTTGTGTATGACTTTTGTTGTGGTTGTTTAATATATCCTAGTATTACCAGCATTACTAGTATTACCCGTATCACTTTTGTACTAAGTATTACCAGTATTACTAAATATTACCAGTATTACTAAGTTTTAAGACAACATAAAAACAAAGAAAAGTACAAGTTCACACATCACTTGTACAAGTTCGAGAACAAGTTCACACATCCATGTCACCCGCTTCTCCAACAAGTTCAATCAAAAGTACAAGTTTAAAGTACAACTAAACATTTGTCTGTGACCGTGTCACCCGCTTTGGTGGTGGTTCAGGAGATGGTTCAGCTGGTTCAGCATGCGCAACTTCTGTTAAAGCTGCCTCTGTAGTACCAAGAGACGGACCCTTCGCTTGTTGATCAGCATGCTTAGCTTCTGTCTCTATCAAACCTTCAGTGTTCGTCGTTTGTGGCTCAGCATTAACCTACAATCGAATACTCTTGTGCAAGCAAGTAATTACTAACTGACTGTTATGCGTAGTATTACTAGTATTACTAGTAATACCACTATTACTAGTATTACCAGTATTGCTAAACTTACCTTTGTCTTCATAAACGCTTCCAATGGTTTGATTCTTTCTTCCAACCCATCAAACCTCCCCACAAGCGTATTCATATTTTCTTGCATCTCATCTTTGAAGGTGTTAAAGAGATCCATCCAATTCAGGTTTCCATGTGAAATTCCCTCGTTCACCACATTCTCAAGAAGGACTCCCTCATTAACCACATTCTCAGGTTCTCCTCCTACTCCTCGGGACTGAACATCTTGGTTGAACATCTCTTCAAACCTCACAGTATAGCCTTGACGAAGACGCTCCATCCAACTTTCAATAACAACATCATGTGCATCATCGTCATCTTCTTGTTCGGTGATTCCAGCAAGGAGAGACTTTTCTTCATCGGCTACAGTTGCTATGATACTAGCAATGTTCTATGAACATAACAAAGCAGAAATATTAAATACATAACAACCAAAAATAATTCTTATGCTAAGTAGAATAACTAAGAAACACTAACATCAGTTACACCAAGTGCATCATTTAGTCTCGAAAGAAGAAATTTTCTCATATCGCATTTCTTGAACTTTCTCTTGCACATCCTAGGACAAGAGACGTCTGCGCCTGGATTATCTACTACGAATTGATCCCTCAAATGTGGAATGGCCTCAAATGGTAAAAGCTACACAGCAAACATATGGTTAGAGTTAGCTTCAATTAAGACAAAGTAACGCATCCAATACCTCATTTACATTTTACTTACCTCGATAGGCATACAGAAACCAGAGATCGGCCATACTGCATTCTCTTTTGTCACGGCCCTGTCAAAATGACTCATCATGTGCGCAATCGATCTGAGCATGCGATCAAATGAATATCTCCCCCAAGGAAATGACTCACAAATTGTAAGATCATCTACAACACGTTGAAATAAGTCATCAATACTTGTAGCTTTTTCTCCAGCCTTTATCGGTGCTACAACAATGCTGGATAAGAAATAGAGGACATCCATCTTCAACCTATCCTGAGACCGTCTCCTTGGTACCATTCCCTTCAGCTTTTCTCTCACATCTTCACGTTTAATCACCTTTTCTTTAAAATACTTCTTTATAAATGTCTTTACTTCCAAGTGCTTCAACACCAAATGGATAGTTTCGATAATCAAATCCAGATATCAATGCATGCTCCCTAATACTGTATCGGACGGGAACTCCATTAACAACGAACCAAACCTCCTTTTTCTTTTCGATGATAGCGGTTCGGAGAAAAAGCAACCACATGCCCATAGCCTTGTGGTTTTTCTCCCTTGGCAAGTGGAAAACGTGTTTGAATTGTCGATGGTTCTTAAACCAATCCCACTCATCATCGGTGAGAGGATGCTCCAACTCCTTGAACGTTGTCAAAACTTCCTCAATATGACACTTCGTCGATAACTTAATCTTCTTGTTATACTCCGACGTAGGGAAGTACATATTCATAGGTTTTACTGCAATTGGTTCATCATTGGCATCCTGCAACAAATAGTTCAAGAACCGCCGTCAAGTTATATAAGACATAGTTCTACCTACTTGTACCAGTTTTACCAAGACACATAGTTCAACCTAGTTATACCAGTTTTACCAATACATATAGTCCTATCTATTCAAATATTCAAATCTATTCAATTTGATTCTCTCCAAATCTATTCAAACCTAGTAGTTGAATTTTCGAATTCTCTCCAACTACTTACCATTTCGTCGTCCGAGTTGGTTGACGACTCGGCTGGAGGAGGAGCCGGAGACTCCCTCTCATCTTCATTATCTTCTTCTTGATTCTCGACAACCGGAGATAACTCCCTATCATCTCCCACTACCTCCTCAATAATAGGCTTCGACCTTCTCTTCCGCGGACTCGTTTTCCAAACTCCTCCTCTCTTCCTCTTTTTGCCCGTCTTCTTTTTCTTGAGAAATATCTTAGGAGACTCGTTGTCTTCTTTTTCTTCTTCACTCTCAATCCACGGATGAACCCTTGCAACTTCCTCTCCTTCTTCATTCGTTTTTCAACTTCTGGAAGACCAACTTCCACCGCCTCATTCCTTCCAACTTCTCCTCCTTCATCCTCCGCCGTGGGAACAGAGCTTTCCCATCTTTCTTTTTCTTCCTTCTCGAATACGTTTTCGTTCGCACCATATTGAATCGAGAGAAGATATCAATTCGAGCGGGCTCGAGTTAGAAATAGAGAACGAAGAACGGTTTTGATTTCGGAGATGATTTTGCCGGCAAGAGTGTTTAGGGATTTGATGATTTTTATTGGAATTGATTGAGATTCTCGGGTCGATCCGATTTCGAGCGGGTTAGACGGCTAAAATTCGGGTATAAGTTGTAATTTTTTAGTTTTGGCTAGGGTAAAAAGGTAACTTACCTATTTTTCGGATTAAAACTAATTGAAACAGAAAATCATTTTAATGGGGGGGAGTTTTGAGATTATGTTTTGTCAAAAGTGTCCTTTTGAGATGAATTCTCTAGTTTTTCTCAATATTAGAAGACTCGATAAAACTTGGGCCTCCTTACTCAACTTTATCTGCTTTTTCTGATGCAAAAACTTTATGTCTCTTTCTCATCTTATGTTGCATCGATTCTCGGGTTGGGGGATAAAATGTATCGTAGTTGACTATGTCTACTGATTATTGTGTATTTGATCTTTATATATATATATTTCAATAACATACTATGCCTATAACAGTGGATAGATGACTACGAAATAAAATGTATTATAGTTGCCTATGAGATCAAATATATTATAGTTGACTACTACAATGAAGTCGATGTATGGCAATAAGAAATTTGTTATGTAGTTGCGATATATGTAGTTGACTACTTTTCATAATCATGTAGACTATGCCAAATTCATTAACAAAATAGGTAAGTTAACTAATTTTGACAAGTTATACAACCATACGAATTTCTAGAGTAAAAGAAATTGACTATGTACTGTAGTTGATTACAAGATAAAATGTATTGTAGTTGACTATGTCTACCGATTGTTATGTATTTGATCTTTATATATATATATATATATATATATATATATATATATATATATATGTATTTCAATAGCTGACTATGCCTATAATGGTAAATAGATGACTACGAAATAAAATGTATTATAGTTGGCTACGAGATCAAATATATTATAGTTCACTAATACAATGAAGTAGATGTATTTTTTTTTTTTGCAGAGAAGCATTTTATAGAGTTATGGCAATAAGAAATTTGTTATGTAGTTGTGATATATGTAGCTGACTACTTTTCATAATCATGTAGACTATGCCAAATTCATTAACAAAATAGCTATGTTAACTAATTTCCACAAGTTATACAACCAAACGAAATTTGTAGAGTAAAAGAATTATGGGATATACATATCCCATTAATAAAGATACTGACAAAAGCCTTTGAAACATGCCAACAAATATCTTTTGCCAATGTATAAAGTAAGAGAGAGAGCGAGTTGTCATTTTACAAAAAAGTATTTTTGTTGTGATAGAACCCGAATGTGAGTTCAAAGTTGTAGAAGGAGTGATTGGTCTTTTACCCTCATACTATGAAAAATATTTTAATAATATGTTATTGATTTATTTTTGTTCTCCAAAGATGTTAGGAAAAATTGTCAAAAATACCATTTATTTGAAAAAATGTTAAAAAGATATTATTTTTCAAAAACTCTAAATGATACCATAAATCACTGTTCACAGGACGTGAAATGACGATTTTGCCTATCAAACATATGGAATAAGTGGCACACTATAGAGTTCTCAGTGGATCTTTATCTCTCTCCCTCTCTTTCTCTTTCTCTCTCTCTATGTGACTGAGACCGTGGTGGTTGGTGAGACGGAGACGGTTGTGGTCGAAGACGGCAACGATGGTTGTGGACAAAGATAGCGTCGGCGGTTGTGTACAAAAATAGAGATAGAGGCGGAGACAACGGTAGACAAAAACAGAGACGGCGGTGGTGGACAAAAGCGATTGTGAACAAAACCGGTGACAGAGAAGGTGGTTGTGGATAAAACAGAGACGAATATTGTGATGGACAAAAATGAAGACGGTCGGTGTTGACAGAGACAGTGATGGACTATGACAGAGATGGTGACGGTGGACAAAGACGATAATATCGTGGACAAAAATGTATGTCATGAAATCAAAATTAAGAGTATAAATGTCTTTTTCATTTGTCAAAAATGAATTGTAACAGATTTTCGAGGGTTTAGAGAAAAATGACATTTTTCGAATACTTTTTCAAACAAATGATATTTTTGATAAAAATCCCAAGATTATGAAGAATAAATTTCTCAAAAATTAATGATAATTTTTGGCTATGTCCAAAATTCGGTTATGACGTTATCATATCGAAATTATGGACATGGCTATATCATATCAGAAATTTG
Source organism: Arabis hirsuta (assembly GCA_964056655.1). NCBI lineage: Eukaryota > Viridiplantae > Streptophyta > Magnoliopsida > Brassicales > Brassicaceae > Arabis > Arabis hirsuta. Next base: position 20,988,363 of record OZ053308.1, read on the forward strand.
GACATGGACATATTATATAAGAAATCTGGATATGTCCCTATCATATCAGAAATTTGGACACGATTTTACCATGTGACATGATCCTACAATCGACCAAAAAAAAAAAAGACATGATCCTACAATATAGGAAATTTAGACATGATCCTGCCATATTAGAAATCTATATTTTTTTGTAAAAGTGTTGTTAACTTTTCTGGATTGGACCTGATTTCCACCTTGAGAATATGGGAGATACATCATACATGTAAGTGATATGTGTTACATACAAAAGAAGAAGGTGAATAATATTATTGTGACATACATTAGGGAGAATCTTGGCCACATACTAATCATAAAGACAACAGCTAGTCATGAAGATTCGACAGTGGAGTGGAAATTTGGATACGACACGTGACTTGCTCAATTTTGGTTTTTTCCTCTATCAAGGCAGATTCACTTTCACCAATATCAAACTTGAAAAAGCGTGGATGGCTTCTTAAGGCATCAGAGATGATTTCCATCAGAGTGACAAGAGTTGCAAGTGCCGCACCAACCACCAACACCAATTCACCATTTCACATTCCTCTACCTTGAGGACAAAGCGTTTCTCTATGAAGCAGTATTGATAAGAATGTACAGTAGGGTAATGATCGAGATATCTGTTTAGAGACCAAATGTTTTTTTGGTTCTCTGTTATTTTGTCAACTAAATGCTTTTGTTTGGTTAACCATAACAAGACTTTTTTGTCACAACGAAAACACCACTTTATGAATTACACATAGACATTCATTCTTGGTGGACACAGGGTTGTGGGAAAGGTATATTCGTCTCCTGCTAATCTTTTTAGACACAACAAAGGCGTACTGATTTGGGTTCCCTTTCGAGAGATTGTACATTTCGGCTCATTCTCTGAGACCGCTTGGGCTTTTTTTATGGTTTTAAGGAATTTCTCGTTATTAATTGTTTTTTTCCTTCTGTAGTAACTAATTTTTCTAACTGATCCAAAGCCTTCCAATGTAAATTGCAACTTTTCCACAACAAAGCTTCATAACTGATTTGTTCTGTGTGACTTCAGTAACGGGGAAGCAAACAAAATTTATAGGCAAATTTGCTGTGATGATAGATGAGTGGGACGGTATTACAGCAGTTAGTTATGATTTAACTACTAGCACGCTTAAAATGTTCACGAATAAATCTCTCAGCGTGAGACGGGTACTTATCTCGGACATAGGCTCGAAGACATTTCTGGTACGAGAAATCTATCCATCCACCATCTGTTCTCACAACAAAGAGGCACCTCGAGTGCCTGAACTGAGGATGCCGGTCAACCTGCCATTAACAATTTACCACTTGGTTAACACATACTTTACTAAAAGAAAATGAAAAGTCTTGATATAACCATGTATTTCTAACGCATTTATAGATGCATCATGTAAGTTACTAAATGAGTCATTTGATCAATCATGGTGGTTCAAGAATTGATCCACACGATGTAGAGGAACATGCACAAGCTTTTCCATAACAACTTTCATGTAAGTGAGTCAATACCTCTAGACGATTTTTATGAGCGAGGTCAAAGAAAAAGAGATAGCAGGCACCCTGAATTTACGTACGTACCATTATAAAATCAAGACCGCAGCCAATTTTATCTTTGGAGTAGGGGTGATAAGCAAGAAGCTTTTCCATAACAATTTTCTCATCCTCAAATTCTAACCGTTCTCCATCCAAATACCTGCTTATCAAGAAGAAAAACAGTTTACTAGGATTGCAAATATAATAATCTACACAAAAGGGCGAGTATGCACTGAATCTAGCTTCAAATATCAAAACAGTTCCGGTTTGGCTACTGTTCTAGTAGATGAAGATACACGAGCATCTATCACCACATGGAGAACAATCATTCTGCATTGAACACTATCAAGTTCCAAGCATCCATCGCTAAAGATTTCTCACTTAAAAACGCAATTGAGAAAACAGCTCTAGCACGTAGATAGACCTCAATTCAGTAATCTACGGAATGAGCAACATTTTTCACAATTCAAATGGTGTCTATGATGTTTAAGAAGATAAAACAACAAGCTACTGGAAGAAAGCTATGAACCTACGAGTTTAGGATTAACAGAAGCATGGAGCACCTATTATAGAACATGAGAGCTTCATTCCAAGTACTTGAAGAACAATCAGGGATCAATCACAACCTAAATTTTCATTGGAATTCAAAACATTTGAAAATTGATTTCTACCAAGTTGTGATTGTAAGATAGTAGCAGCTGATCTAACCTAACACTCGAATCATAAACTGTCGACAACAAAAATCACCTATCCGAATGAAGAATATCTTTAGCGAGAAGAGCTATAGGTTCAATATCTCGGAGAATCTCCGCCTCTAGATTCTTCCATTTCCGATAATCAGGATCTTCAAAACGCCAGTTATCATCAACAACCGGTGTCGAGTTCATCGCCGCTACGGATCCCTCCGCCGGTGAATCATCCTCGCGAAACTGTGGTTTATCAGCAAGAGAACACCATAGACGCCGACGGTGAGAGAGGAATCCAGCCGCTGCGATACTAATTTGATGACGGTGATTGAGAAAACCGTTGCGGAGGAGCGGAAGGGTTCTTAGGAGGAGTAGAGAGGTCATTGACCACGATCGAGAGAACAAGATCGACCTCGAAAACAATAACCAGAAATCGATCCCAACGAGTAAACTCGAAGAAGAAGAAGAAGAAGATGGGTGAGGGAAGTTTGAAACAGTCAGATATTTGGGAAGGAGAAGATAAGGAAGAAAGGCCCACGCAGGCCCATATTTATCACATATATTACGAAGATGGGAAACCCACGTAGCTACAGACTCTTTCAGGTCTTTCTCGATATTTATTTTTTCACTTTTTTCAAAAAAAATAACCAACTGAAGAGAGAATTAGTTGCCATTCTGTGCCGTTAGATTGATCCTTAAAGCTTCTATAAATATCTAAAACCACTATCCAACGGCTCAGATGCGATATTGCGTGTCAACACTGTACGTTACTCATCACCGAATCTTTCTCCTCTTTTCTCTCTCCAGCTGGCCGAACCCACCGGCTTAGCCCACTTACTCTCTTGGGCCCACAAAGGCAACTTGGTTGTATCAGTAACAGATTACTGCAATACCCACAGAGTTAGCTTACTTGGCCTTTCTCAATCCACGTGGCTCATCTTGCGTGCCTAATTTGGTAATTTCGTAATTAATCTCCTACCGCGCGACTAGTGTTACAGAACGTACACTCATGACGTGTTTTAAAAAGATTCGTTGAGCTGACACACGTGTCAAATATTAAAACAATAGTCGGTCGGAGATATTTAGAAGATCTAAAATATCTAGCTAACTCGTCCACGTTGGCACTAACACAAGGCCCATCTGGAATTAGATATTGCGCTTTTCTCTTATCTTTTGCTTTTTTTTTTTTTTTTTCATTTTTCCCAGGAAAAAGATAAAATAAAATACTTAAATGATTGATATTGTTTCCTCTGTTTTTGAAAAAAAATTGCTCATCTTCACAAACCAAACTTGTCCACGAAATTTTCAATCTCTCACTTTCTCCGATTCGAAAATTCTCATCGGATTTGTAGCTTCTAAGGCTTGAATTAGAGACTGAAAAAGGGGAAGAGGAAGTGAAGATGAGCGATTATGAGTTTTCCGGTGACGGAGATAGGGTTATGGAATGGGAGATGGGGTTACCAAGCGACGAGGATTTAGCATCTCTTTCTCACTCACTGATCCCTCCGAATCTCGCCATGGCTTTTAGCATAACACCGGAGAGAAGCCGTACGATCCAGGATGTGAATCGCGCATCGGAGACCACTCTCTCTTCGCTGCGCAACGGATCTTCCGGTTCCGGAACTAACACCTCTTCCTCCAACAACAACAGCAACAACAGCTTCAAAACCGGCGTGGCGGTGGAAGAGGAAGATCGGGTCGGATCGAGCAGTCCCGGGTCGGATTCGAAGAAACAAAAGACCTCTGATGACGGTGGAGGTGTGGATCCGTCTACGGCGGAGGAAGGAGATTCGGGAACTGAGGATCCTTCCGGGAAGACACTGAAACGACCGCGTCTTGTGTGGACGCCGCAGCTACACAAGAGATTCGTTGACGTTGTGGCTCACTTAGGGATTAAAAACGCCGTCCCGAAGACGATTATGCAGCTGATGAATGTCGAAGGATTGACTAGAGAGAACGTAGCATCTCACCTGCAGAAGTACAGACTCTACCTCAAAAGGATGCAGGGATTGACGAATGAAGGTCCGTCTTCTTCAGATAAGCTCTTCTCCTCAACCCCTGTGCCTCCACAGAGCTTCCAAGAAATCGGAGGAGGTGGTAACGGCCAGAGGAATGGACATATGGGAGTGCCGTACGGTGCGCCGCCGCATCAGCCGATGATGCAGATGCCAGTCTATGCGCATCATATGGGTGGTATGCAAGGATATCATCATCAAAATCATGGTCATGATCCTTATCATCATCACGGAAATGGAGGATCTGGTGGGTTTGATGCAAATCCGTATATGATGCAGCAGAATAAGTTTGGATCCATGGCGTCTTATCCTTCTGTTGGTGGTGGAAGCGCGAATGAGAATTGAAACGAATCTTCTTATAGATGGATCAATGAGAGGGGGAGAGATAGGTGAGAGCTTGTTTTTGCTCGTGAATTTGATGATTATTAGTCAAGTTTCTGTCTTTAAAGTACAGTTAAATCTTCTTACATGACTTGATCAATATTTATCAAGTTTCTGTCTTTACTTTACTCTTCATGGTATACAATAAAGTCTTGTGCTTTTTCTTTAAGCTTACTTGTTCGATGCATTTTAATCTTGGCAAAAGCTAACAAACATCAACTAACTAAGTTGAAATTGAGTTTAGGATCCTCGTGTTAAGTTGAACTGTTCTAACTTGCTCTCATATGACTTGAGACTTGCTACAATCCAGGTGAGAGTGGATTCATCTTTGGAATTAAAAGCTGTTCTTCAGATTGATTCTTGAGATCCGTGTGTCTAAGTAACACTGAATAAGTGAATTTTGCTATGAACACAAGAGAGCTACATGTGTCATGTGCCTTGCTATTGTTTTGTGTGGATACAGCCATATGTAGTGCTGCACAAGTATTGTACTCTTCTAGTTTACTAATAGAAACAGTCACCAAAGTGATAGTTTCATGCCTTCCGGTCTTGGTTCCCCGTCTTTTGACGCTTTTTGATTCAGACAAGATATTTAAAGTACTCGGTAAGGCAGTATAAGATTCTAGATAGATTGAGCATTTCTCTGCTTGTAAATTTATCCATGTCAGAAGCCTTGTCTCCCTTATGTTTTGTATCGCTTAGCGAAATTCCATATCTTTGGGTACATTGGTCAGGTATTAGTTTTACCTTCCTGGAATCCTATGAATCTTTACAGGTCTTGATCTTACTTGATTGTTGTTACAGGTTCTTTGGCTTCTCGGTACTTTTCCACTTCGCCACATCCACTCAAAACGTCTCGCCTTTTTTCCGAGTTTTCCTCCTCCCCTAGTCCCCTTATTGGAGATTATAGAAACATATCATGTCGAAGCTAAGTCAATCAGTATTCGTGGAGCACAATGCATACTCGAAGATTTCTGACAAGTATTATGTATCTTGTGAGGTAAGTCGCTTTGCTTATTGTCTGTAGAACTTCTTAGAGAGATGATCGAGAGAGAATCTCTCTCGTGTTTCTCCGCATGGTTAATTGTTGATTTCTCTGAGTTAGCGTTGGACACAATCTTCATGTTTATTTACTTTCAATATATAAACCAGTCCAGTCTTTCAAAAAGAGGCTAGTTTATACAATCAAGTGTCTCTCATATGATGATGACTTATTTCTTTTCTAAAGTAATAACCTTTCATTGGACTGGAGAGCCACATACCAATAAACTTGCAACAAAAGGAAGAGAGTGACATTTTAACAAAAGCGAAGGTCATTTATTTTTCTGGCTGACACAGAGTTATTGGGTTTAGCTAACGTAGGGTTCTACTTTGAGTTTTAGATAATACTTTTAAGACCTTTTCGTCTCCAATATAAGATCATAATATTTATATATGATTCTCTCTGCACATCATACATTCAGTGACAACCTTACATTACTTTTGTGTCCCCTTTGATTATTTTCTTAACAAGTAGTAAGATTCTTCTAGAGTAGAAAAGTACATAGATTTCTTAATTTCCACACAAGTTATTCTTCCACAGATCTACTGCTTCGTCAACATAGGACCTTTTACCCTTCTGTGTTCACTGGCAGATATGGTGAAGTAATGAGAGACTAATTTCTAATTTGCTAAACCGAGTCCTCATGAATTGTACAAATTCATCTAGTGAGCTGTGTGAAGAACCTCCACTTCTAACAGAAGCTCTCAGTTAGGGCTCTCTTCCTCATCTCCTCTCCTTCTTCACAGGTCTCTCCATCTCTAATTGAATCCCAAGGAGCATAGATTTTGTTGAATACAGAGCCACAAACAGAAGCTGTGGCATTTGTGGTGCTGAAAATAACGTTTGAAAGCTTAAACTCTTTGGCTAGAGTTTCAGCAAAGTATATGAACTCATCGTAGATGACACATGAGATCTCATTGCTTTGTTGCAGCAACAACTAACCCAAACAGTCCTTGAAGCTCACCTGACACTCTTTGTTGAGCTTAAGCAGACACAGTATTGGCCTGAGATTCTCGAAAGCAGACTCTTGTAACCTTTCTGGAATGGTAACAAACTCAAAATCAGATAAGTCACCTGAAGGGCTTAAGTAGTTGAACTTGGTTTGAGCAACTGTAATTAAGCTGCATCATTGGAGATATATGTCCTTGAGCTGGAACGACGGGAACAAACACTACCCTTTTTCTCGCCTGCGTTTCCTCCATTTCCAAGAAAAACTAAGAAATAGTCTCCTCAGCTTCATGCCTAGCAAGTTTCAGTTACTTTGGTCCTAAAAATTTTCTTCTTCTTTCAACCTATGAGATTTATTTAAAGAAGTCTCATTCTGATATAAATATTAGATTCTCAGTCTTGTGGACATGTCTCATCTGTATTACGTTTTGCTGGCTATCTTCACCACATGTGAATACAATGAAGTGGTTAGAGAGTAACCAAACACAAAAGCAAAGTTGATTCTTCTTGGTCCTCTCTGTCTCTTTTACTGATGCAGCAATTCTATCCGAGCAAGCTGCCAAATGAGATACTTGTTTTATGTGGATAAAAAAACCATGTAATTATAAAACAAAAACAACTTTTTTTTTTGGACATCACTTGATCTAAACAATTCAATGATCTCTAATGATATATGAAGTTTAACTTCTTCATTTTGTTTTCAAGTACTTGACGATCTCATCCAATGCGTTGCGTGAAGAGCCTCCAATTCTCACACTGGCTTTGACCTTCTCTTTTAAATCAAGGGATCTTTTACTCATGTCTTCATCCACAATTCACAACTTTTTCAACCTGTCCTCTTTCAACTTCACCTTCTATCAGAATTCCTATACTCTCAAGCGTTGAGTTCCATCCACTATGGCTCCACAAACCTCCCACTGCAGGATGGGCACGTACTTCTGTCTGCGGTGCCCATTTCACAATGCATCCTCTTTCTGAGACCATTTTACTTGTTGTAGCCCGAAAGCGGAACAATGAATTTATATAAGATAAGAGGTCGGAGAATACGTGTATTAGAAAACGAGTTTGCAGGCTGTGAAATGTTACAGAGCAGACCGGAGTTGATAGTCCGGACAGATCCCGGACTATCAAATCGCCTATGAATTAAAAGAGAAACAATAGATCGGACAGGCCCCGAGCTGTTTAGGTCGTCGCGAGCTGTTGTGAAGAGTATTTTTCTAGGTGTTTTGGTTGGCGGTAGTCTTCCTTAAATGTCTTTTTGGAGAGTTAGAGTCCGAAAGAATGTTTCTGGTCCCTTGTCCTCTCTTCAGGAAAAGTGAATGATGAATTGTCACATCATCCCTCCCTATTTATAGTAGAATGTTGAGGGTACAATCCTAGGTTTATCTGACTATGGTTGCCAAATCTGACCCTTGTTTGACTATACCATGGTTAGAGCATGAGTTGGGCTTCAAAGACTTATCGGACCTCCAGATCGCTTGGGCCGCAGGTCCTGGCCCAACAGTAGCCCCCCAGTCAACGAAACGAGGTGGGCAGAGCTTCGTTGTTAATGGGTCTGCGATCTGGATCTTGAACGAATTGATTCTGCCACGTGTCGACGATTGCCTGGTCTGTCGCGGTGAGTTCAGAGTTTTCGAGGTGCGACGTTTCGGTTTCTGCTCTGGATCTATAAAATGGGGTCCCCGCTCTTCCTTCTCTCATTTCTTCTGCCCAACTTCTCTCTCTAAGGTATTTTCTTCACTTCTCTCTCTAACTTTTGTGGTTCTTGCCCTTGAAAGGTTTTTGTTGCTGTCCCATCGTTTGGTTTTTAAGTTCTCCGGCCAATCTTCAAAGAAAACCCGCCGTGTTCATATGATCCATGGCTTCACCGACCAGCACCGATTCCCAGAATGATTTCTCCTCCGAACAAGCTTTCGGTAGTTCTTCTGCTGTATCTAGCTCGACTGATCGGGCTACATCGGAGCAGGAGGTTGAGACTGAGCTCGTTGGAACTCCTCAGAGGGGATTGGACCATGAGGAGGCCGGGACCTCCGAGCCCGCTAACCCCAAGCTTCGCAAGGTGGGGCGTCGACCTCCCGCTCGCGATCTGACTGGTGGAGGTCAGATCGGAGGTGCAGGGAACCCCAACTGTTTTGATTTGTCGGATTTCCCTCAAGAAGGGATGGACTCTCCGGGGCCAGGCCTAGGTCGTAACATCGAGCTAAAACGCTGTGACGATTTTGAGACGTTGTCCGACAAATCGTCGCTGATCACTATGCGACTTACTCGGGATTTATCGGACAGCGTGGAGTTCGTGGTTCCGGGTAAACGCGATCGTCCCTGGTTGCCTCCAGAAGGGTTCATGTGTTTATATGAATCCTTCTTTTTGGACAGCGGGCTGTTTTTCCCATTGATGCGACTGTTGATCGAGTATTGTGCTCGACGCGGCATAGCTATATCTCAGCTTACTCATGCGTCAATTCGCAACTTCGTAGTATGCATGACGCTGGCCGCTGAACGCGGACTAGAATGTGACTGCGACTCCTTTGAGGCGATGACTCTCTTTAAGTGGAGGAAGCCTACAGGTCGCTTTTATGTATCAGCCCGCCCAAAGTTCAAACTGATTGATCCGGATTCCCACAGTGACAAGTCCGAGGATTGGGAGCGATACTATTTTTTTGTAAAGATAAACTCGGCGTCGGTAGCGAATCCGGGATGGCCTATCCGGGCTGGCTGGAATATTAGATACAGTAACGTTTTGACCTCTGATGTGTTTATATTCTTCTTGTCCGGGCTGACATCTAATCTTTTCCTTTGCTTGCAGATTCTGTCATTCCAAGGATTCTTCTCCCGCCAAAGCCCGGAGAATATTTGCTGACCGACATTTTAAAAAGCGTGGCGCCTCAGATTTGGCCAGAATTCCTCGAGCAGCGGATTAAACGGTGCATAGGTCGGATCCTTACAGGTCGGTGCTCTGTTTCCTTGCTACGTTTCGACTTTTGATCGAGCTATCCATTTAAATAAACTTTCTTGCTTTTTGCAGGCTGTTTTGACTTGGAGCTCGCTCTGCTGCGTCCTTACACTTTTCCACCGATCAAACCAAAAAGAGTTCGTAAAAAGAACGAGGCGAAGATGGTTACGAAGAAGGCCACATTCAAGAAGGTGAACTATACTGAAGAGGTCGGGGCGTCTGGCTCCAAAAAGACGGTGGGCTCAGAGGAGGTTGCTGCGACGTCTAAAAGGGTCAGTCCTCAGTCTAACGAACAGGCCGAGGCCCATGCTAGAAAAGAGGCTGGGGCTTTGTTCGCCGAGAAGATAGCCGGCAAGAAGATGGCAGTGATATCTGAGGGGGCTGCGAAGGAGATCCGGGAAAAGGAGGGAAAGAAAAGGTCGTCTGAGGGGACTTCTAGCGGACAGAAGAAAAAGGTTCGAGTTGAGGAAGCGCGTGGAGTGGAAGCCGAGGCCGATTCTAACAAGGAGGACCCGGAAGCCTATGATCTGACCATCAGTTACAGTGGGTGGGAGCATATTGGCGATAATTTGCGAGCATCTGCCGGCCTGCCTTCCAGGATCCCTTGCGACGTGGAGTATGATTTTCCTGAACCGGAGTCTTTGGTGGAGAAAGATGCGTACAAAGTGTATGCGAGGAGCATGGTGGAGGTGAACTCGCTCTCGACGCCTACCTTGTGAATTTTTCCTCTTTTCCTCTTTTCCGTACTAACCTTGCTTACCGAGGGCCTTTCGTCGTTTTGTTTTGACAGACAGTTACCCATGCGAACATGCTTACCCTAAGGTATGAACGTCGCGTCCGGAGGCTCATCGATAAGCTAAAGGGTTAATCTGGTATAAAAGCGGAGGCCGACAAAGTAGCCGGTCTAAAGGAAAAGATCGCTGAGCAGAACTTGGCGATGAACGAACTCACCGCGAAAGCTGAGGAAGCGAGGCAAAGGGCGAGGTCTGCGGAGGAGGAGCTTGAGAAGGTGAGGGCGGAAGCGAGGCAGAGGGCGAGGTCTGCGGAGGAGGAGCTTGAGAAGGCGAGGGCGGAGAAGAAGTCTTTTGAGGCTTTTTATGACGGCGAGATGACTCGTTTGCGATCTTCTCGAGAGTATGAGATCAACCAGATCGTTGCGAAATGCAACGACAAGTTGGCTAAAATCAAGAAATCGATCTCCGACTCCGAGGAAGTAAACCGTCTTTCAGCCTTGATGAATCAGGCGACGGCGATTAAGGATTATCTGGCCGTTTTGTCTGGAGAAGGAATCGTCATTCCTGACGACAAACCGAAAAATCTTGACGCGAATTTCAAGAAGTTTGAGCAACGATTCGAGGCGTTGATCGTAGAGGAGGTCACGGAGGAGGACTTCGTAATAACTCCTCCCTGTTTTCTGCGCGCGATTCCTCCTCGGGCTGACGTTGGAGCCCCTTTTGATGAATATGGGACTAACATGACCGCCACGGATAGGGGGAGTATCGATCCGGACTGCGAAGCTTCTGATGCAGTTCCTCGCGACCAGGCCACGGGTGACGTTCTCGCTCATCTTGATGGTAAACCGGTTATTCCAGATGCCTAAGCGCTCTCTCTCTTTTCTTTGTTGTTTGTTTCTTATCCCCTTTTTTTGGGCCGCTTGTGGCCTTCGTACTCTGGTTTGTAAGAATACTTTTATCTTTTTTTTTTGTATAAATAATGCTTTCGTCTTTTGGTTACTTAGTGAGTTCGTAGACCGTCATTCGACTAAGTTCGCGGTATGGCCGACTTACATACTTAGGTATATCTAGGTCATACTTTAGGGTTTTAAGTGTGCCCGTTTTGCCTGCGACTCTGAGGTCGGCTTGTGACAATACCCGTTACGTGGCTAAGTATGCGAGGAGGACTCGGCTTAGGGCACTTAGACGTTTCAGGGTATGTTGCGGGTCTGGCCCCGGCTTATAGGTCGCTAGGGGAAAATTTTTAGGCTTCTGCCATAGCAACGTGGCTGATCAAACCACTTTTGTTCGCATGGAACGAAATTTGGTCGAATGCTTGGCCGAAGCATTGACGCGAAATGAGCTCGGAGCTTTCCGGACTGGGTGTACCAGCGCGCGAAATAAGTTTGATAATCAAAAATAGAAAAAGAGTCGACAAACTGAATATATATATTTTGATTAATTGCTGTGCCTTTTTACGGGCTGCCTTCGTACCCGTTGTGATAGGGATCAAGCCAATCGTAGTTTATTTACAAAAGTAACAAAATGAGCTCGTAGAGCGTTCAATTTTTTTTTTTTTTTTTTTTTTGAGATCGGTTGTTTTCAACCTGTAGCGGCGGATTCAGTCGGTCTTCAGCCTTGGTTTGTGTTGGGGAGCTTGGTTTCGTAGTAGTACCTTTTGAGGCTCATGGAGTTCCAAGACCGTGGGATCAGTCGGTAGACACCAGGTCGGATGATTTCGGTGACCTGGTAGGGTCCTTCCCAATTAGCTCCGAGTTTCCCAGCCTTGTACTCCGCCGTGTTTTCATAAACCTTTCGAAGAACGAGGTCGCCGACGTCGAAGCTCCGGCTGCAGACTCGTTTGTTATAGTAGCGCATTGCGAGCTGCTGATAGTTTTGTATCCGAGCTAGAGCTGCGCCTCGCTCTTCTTCGATGTGGTCGAGGTTGTCAAGAAGCATATCATCGTTAAGGGCGGGGTTTTCAGTCATCATTACGCGGCGTAGGCTGTTGACGTTTACTTCGGCAGGTGCCATTGCTTCCAGACCGTAGGCAAGGGAGAACGGTGTACGGTTGGTAGATTGCCGGGGGGTAATTCTGAATGACCAGAGTACACCGTCGAGTTCGTCTGCCCAAAGACCCTTCTTGTCCTCAAGTCGCTTCCGCAGATCGTCGACGATAATCTTGTTTGACGCCTCGGCCAGCCCGTTGCCTTGAGGATACCTTGGAGTTGACTTACTTAACCGTATCTTCCACTTCGCACAGAAGTCTTCGAAGGTCGCTGAGATGAATTGAGAACCGTTATCCGTGACGATCTCGTAAGGGAGCCCATGGCGACATATAACAAATTTCCAGACGAAATTCTGAACGTCAGTAGCCCGTATCATCGCGTAAGCTTCGGCCTCAACCCACTTTGTGAAGTAGTCCATGACTACGATGATATACCGCTTCTGCCTTGACTTGGGGAAGGGGCCCATAATGTCCATTGCCCAACGCATGAAGGGGTAGGGCGCGGTTGCTGTAGAGAGCGGTTCGGTCAGGGAGTTGATCATCGGACCGTGTCGTTGGCACTGTTCGCAGGACGGGCGTATTCGGCACAGTCTTTTAGCATTGTTGGCCAAAAGAAACCGAGGCGCTTAATTTTGATTTCTAAGGCCCGACCCGTGGAGTGGTTGCCAGCTGCCCCATCGTGCGTTTCGGCCATGACCCGATATATCTCATCGCCAGCCAAGCATTGGAGTAGTATATCAGCGGCGTTCCATCTGTAGAGCTCGTCTTTAATGATGATGTAGTGCGCGCTGCGGGTTTTTAGCCTTCGCGCTGCCCATTTATCCTTCGGGAGTTCGCCAGACACGATGTATGCGATGATCTCCTGTCGCCAGTCCGTTGTTGTGGTACGGGCGGTCTATTGTGGAGGTGTTTCTGCGGTGTCGGGCAGATCATCGGATTCGATGTTGATGCTGCAGATACCTTTAGGCAAGGTAATGCTTGGCTCAGTGATTGGTTTGATCGGAATTACTCGGCGTAGATCGGAATCCGAGCTGGAACCTAAGGAAGCGAGTGCAGCTTGAGCGTTGCCTGCCCGGGGAATCTTTGTGACTTTGAAAGAGTTGAAACCTTTGGTCAGCTCGCGGGCGAGTTTTAGGTATGCCTCCATCCTTTCGTCCTTGGCGTCATACTCTCCGTTGAATTGGTTAGCCACGAACTGAGAGTCGCAATAAGCGTGAATTTGTGAAGCACCGACTGCTTTTGCTAATCGTAGCCCGGCGAGCAGAGCTTCATATTCGGCTTCGTTGTTTGATGTCTTGAATTCCAACCGGAAGGACTGTTCCAAAATCTCCCCAGTTGGTGATTCAAGACGGATGCCGATCCCCGCACCGTGCCGTGAGGAAGATCCGTCGACATAAAGAGTCCAGTCCTGACTGGTTGAGCAGTTCTCCGGGGTGACCGGTGGTAGTTCGATTAGAAAGTCAGCCAAGACCTGGGACTTGGCGCTGGTACGATTGCAAAACTCGATGTCGTATTCGCTGAGCTCTATCGCCCACTTTGTTATTCTACCGGACACGCTCGGGCTGTGGAGGATCATTCTCATTGGTTGTGTGGACATTACGACAATCGAGTGAGAATGGAAGTACGGCTGTAATTTACGAGCTGCGACAATGATTGCCAGTGCAAGTTTCTCAAGGAGGGGATAGCGCGATTCCGCCCCGTCTAGTGACTTACTGACGTTAAACACGGGTTTTTGGTCGCCTCGGTCTTCTCGCACTAAAACACTGCTGACCGCAGCGTTGGTTACAGACACATAGAGATACAGAGTTTCACCCAGCTCGGGTTTGGCCAGCACGGGCGGCGTTGACAGGTAGGCTTTGAGTTCCCCGAACGCGGCCTCACATTGGTCGTCCCAGAGGAAGCTTTTATCTTTGGGAGTTCGCAGCAATTGATAGAACGGCAAGCTCTGGTCTGTAGATCGGGAGATGAACCTGTTCAAGGCGGCGATCCGACTTGTAAGTCGCTGTACCTCTCTTTTATTTCTTGGCGAGGGCAGGTCGAGTATTGCGGCTATTTGCTTCGGATTGGCCTCGATTCCGCGTTGAGTGACTATGTAACCCAGAAATTCATCCGAGGTGACACCGAAGGTACACTTGGTTGGGTTGAGTTTCATTCCGAACTTGTTCAAGATCGCAAAGCAGTCTCGGAGGTGGGAAACGTGATCACTGGCCTTCTGGGATTTGACAAGCATGTCATCAATGTACACCTCCATTGTATCGTCGATCTGGTTGGCGAACATCCTGTTCACCAATCGTTGATAGGTCGGTCCGACGTTTTTGAGACCGAAAGGCATTACTCGGTAGCAGTACGTTCCGCGGTATGTGATGAACGCCGTCTTCTCACGGTCGTCGGGATGCATCATAATCTGGTTATATCCCGAGAAGGCGTCCATAAAAGAGAGAAGTTTGTTACCAGCCGTCGCCTCGACGACTTGATATATGCGAGGGAGCGGAAAGCTGTCTTTGGGACACGCCTTGTTCAGATCGGTGAAGTCGATGCATACTCGCCACTTGCCATTCTTCTTCTTGACGATGACTGGATTGGCGAGCCACTCCGGGTAGTGTACTTCCGCGATTGAGCCAGCTTCGAGTAGTTTGGTGACCTCTTCGTGTATGGCCTGGGCCCGTTCTGGGCCGAGCTTCCGCCTTTTCTGCTTGATCGGTCTGTACATCGGATCGACGTTTAGCTCGTGCGTCGTTATGGCTGGGTCGATTCCCTTTATGTCTTGCATTGACTACGCGAAGGTCGTAACATTGGTGCTTAGGAACTGGATCAACTTTTGTCGCAGTGGTTCTTCAAGCTCAGCGCCAATCCCGACCTTGCGTTCAGGGTGTTTTTCGTCGATGTTGACTAATGTGACGGCCTCTTGCTGCGGCCTTGAGTTTGCCGGTTCGATAGCTCGGTTGATGTTGCAGGTTACCCTACGTATTTGTTGCTCCGTAACGAAACACGATCTGACAACTTTTTGACTTCCACGGATTGTGAAAACTCCAGTGGAGGTCGGGAATTTGACGCATTGGTGGTAGGTCGAGGACACCGCTCGGAGAGAGAAAAGCCATGGCGTTCTCATTCTGACGTTATACACTGTTGGTTTATCAACCACGACGAGCTTCACGATCTTTGTGATGCCACTTGCGTAGACCGCCATTTTGATGGTGCTTAGTGTCATTGTTGTTACTCCGTCGAAACCGGTCAGAGGCTTTGCACTAGGCTTTATTTTGTCGTTACTTATGTTTATCTTTCGTAGTGTTTCGAGAAAAATGAGGTCGACCGAACTTCCTGTATCGACCAACACCCGGGTGACGTCACAGTCCTCGATCTTCAGCTCGATAACCAGTGGGTCATTGTGTGGCATTGACACATTCTTGGTATCGGATTCACTAAAAATGACCGGCATATCGACCTCGGCCTGTAAGCGGCAGTCTTGTTGCAAGGATACTTCCTTTTCGTGTCTTTTCAGGGAACGGACTGAATTGGAAGTAGTTCGGAATCCACCCATTATCATGTAAATTTTTCGCTTTGATGAGGGCTGATTTTGGCCAGAGCCCTTGTCGTCACCAGATCGTTTTGGAGGGAGAGGGAGATCGAAGTTGTTGTCCGGCCTCTGCTCGTGCCGCCTGTCATGCTCCTCGGTTTGACATTTATCGGATTGGTTTGGGGGTAGATCGACTTGTACTTCTCCGCTGTTGAACTTGGCCATCAGCTTATCCTTCAATTGCCGGCATTGGTAGGTCGAATGACCGTAGATTTGGTGATAGTCGCAGAATGACCTGGCGTCTGCCTCTTTTTCCTCCCCGCGAACGAACTTGAACAGCCACTTCTTGCTTTGGTTCTGAGCCAGGCTCGGCGTCTAACCTTGCTTGTTCGCGACTAGGTTGGTCGCGAACTTTTTCTTGGCGTCTTTGAAGTCCTGGTCGAGGTGTTGCCGAGGTTCGATGTAGTCATCTTCCGCGGGCTCCTTTACTTTGGCTTTCTGGGCCGCCGGTTTGGTGGGAGAATACTTTTTTGAGTTAGCGGCGCGATCTTCCTCTAATGCAATGTAGCGCGTTGCTCGGTGCATCGCGTCTTCGAGGGTGAGGGGTTTTTTCAGGACTAGGTCGGTTTGGAAGGGCGACTCATGCCACAGACCGTTTTGCAGAGCGCCGATGGCGGAAGTTTTGTGGACGTCTAGCTCTACTAATACCGCCTTAAAACGGGCCATATAATCGTGAAGGGACTCCTTGGGCCCTTGGGCCAGTGCCCACAGGTCGGCGTCTATTGCGCCGTCTTGAATGTACATCGAGTAGTGTTTGAAGAAAGCCGTAGAGAGCTGGATGAAATTGTTGATGGAGGCCGGTTCAAGCCGGGAGAACCAGTCGAGTGCGGATCCTGTTAAGTGCTCAACGAAATACTGACAGTAGGCCGCATCTCTTTCTTCTTGTGATAGCTGAACTCGTCCCATCGCGATGGTGAAGGCGGTCATAAAATGCTTTGGGTTGGAGGCGCCGGCGTAGGTTTGTAGGCGAAGCTTTGACGTGTATCTGAGCGGGGTGGAGGTGATCCGATCTGTGAAAGGTGTTCGCTGGGTCTTCTCCAGCACGCGATCGATCTCTAGGGCTGAGCTGAGAGTCCTGTGAACTTGGGAGTTCATATCCCGAAGTGTAGCTTTCAGGGCTTCGATCTCGGATCCCCGGAACGAGTCATGATCGGGTGGTGCAATTGGTTGACAGAGCTGAGCGCTGATCGGAGTTCGTGACGGGGTACTGAGGTTGATTACCCTATTATGATTTAGAGGTTGTTCATGTCGTTTTGCCGCATAAGAGTGCGCTCGGACCTGCTGCGCTAGTTGAGGAGAATCTAGCTGCTCTTGAATAACGATCTGGGCGTTCGATAGCTCGTTCAGACGGACGTTTGTCTGTCTAAACAGATCGTCCTGCTGATCGAAACACCGCATGAGTGAGTTCAACATCATAGCGAAGTTGACCTGCTCGTTTGTGACAGCGGTGGGTTCGCTTCTTCCAGACTCGATCACGGCGGGAGCAGTTTCTTCACGAGCTGAAGCTTCGTTAGTGACCGCGCCTTCTGTCGTTGTAGCTGGAGAGATCGTGTGGATTATTTCAGCGGCCTCCTGAGTTGTTGCGTTGTCAACTAGTCGACTTGTCGATGCTTCCGGACTCATAATTCCTTGCGTTAGAAAATCTCCAAGTCCCCTACCTGGCGCGCCAATTGTTGTAGCCCGAAAGCGGAACAATGAATTTATATAAGATAAGAGGTCTGAGAATATCGTGTATTAGGAAACGAGTTTGCGGGCTGTGAAATGTTACAGAGCAGACCGGAGTCGATAGTCCGGACAGATCCCGGACTATCGAATCGCCTATGAATTAAAAGAGAAACAATAGATCGGACAGGCCCCGAGCTGTTTAGGTCGTCGCGAGCTGTTGTGAAGAGTATCTTTTATAGGTGTTTTGGTTGGCGGTAGTCTTCCTTAAATGTCCTTTTGGAGAGTTAGAGTCCGAAAGAATGTTTCTGGTCCCTTTTCCTCTCTTCAGGAAAAGTGAATGATGAATTATCACATCATCCCTCCCTATTTATAGTAGAATGTTGAGGGTACAATCCTAGGTTTATCTGACTATGGTTGCCAAATCTGACCCTTGTTTGACTATACCATGGTTAGAGCATGAGTTGGGCTTCAAAGACTTATCGGGCCTCTAGATCGCTTGGACCGCAGGTCCTGGCCCAACATTACCGACTTCCTCTGGCAGTGACTCCGAGCCATGGATAGAGCCAGGTCGGATGACCCTAAGAATGGCTGGTTGCTATTAAGAAGTCCCCAAGACATCTCCAAAATTTCCTTGGCTTCCATGTGATGTATGCTTCCCAAGATTATGTAGATCACCGACCTTGGTGTATGCTGGTTCAGCCATTCAATGCAGCTCCTGTCCTCTACAAGGAAACTAGATTTTGCTGAAGCTGTAATGTGAAGAGGGCCTAATGGTTACACTGGAATTCCGAGTCTTGTTGCAGCCATGACAGAGACGAGCTCTCTAAACAATTTGTCGTGTTTACAATAACAGCGGAAGCTGTTCTTTTGTTGACTACTTCCCGACGGAACTCCAAAAGTGGCTCCAATGGCCCAAATCATCAAGGTCGTAGATGTTTGTATCTTAATGGATGCAAATTTTCCACCACCTTATCTTGCACTTGAGGATGTCTTAAAGTGAAACCACTGGTTTCAAGGTGGGCTATGAAGCTAGTTTTAGGCACCTTCAATGTCGATCAAGAACTTCTCGGCATTGAGTTTGCTAAATCCACAGCGTAAAACTTGATTTGTAGCACTTTGAGTACTGAAGATGAAACTGGGAATCTCGAACTCCTTAGTTGCAGCTCCACAAAAGTACATGGACCAAAGTAACCGAAACTGAAAATGATACATGCAATATCATTGCCATGTTGTAGCAACAGCTGAGCTATACAATCCTTGAAGCTTGCCTCGCTGGTTTTGTTGAGCTTCAGCATAATCTCGACTAACCCGAGTCTCTTGAGTTCAGACTCTGGTAAGCTTTCTGGTATAGTGACAAATTGAAAACCAGGCAAGTGTTGAGAAGAAGAGCTTCCGTGAGAAAGTGTAATTGAGAAGCCCTTCAGGTTAAGGGCTTGACCAAGCTGCATCATTGGCGTCACATGACCTTGTGCTGAAA
The DNA here is from genome assembly GCA_964056655.1 of Arabis hirsuta. Taxonomy (NCBI): domain Eukaryota; kingdom Viridiplantae; phylum Streptophyta; class Magnoliopsida; order Brassicales; family Brassicaceae; genus Arabis; species Arabis hirsuta. The sequence continues at coordinate 21,007,373 of OZ053308.1, forward strand.
AAGGAACTAACACTATCCTTCTTTTTGCTTCCATTTTGTCCATTGCTTAACCTCTCTATCTTTCCCCACTTTCATCTTTCAACGCAAAACAGTTCTAAATAAGTGGTTTAAATCATTATTAAAATCCCTCTTGTATTATATAAATATTCCACAATCTTCCAAAGGATGGTATTTTGTACAGTGAAGTGTTCCATTACGAGGCAACTACTTTTTTTTCTTAATGCAAACAACCTTCAGTCACATTCAACAGAAGGAAGAAAAGTGACAATAATTACAAGAAAAGTCGTGTGTGTGTTATTGTTTTGGCTCATACAAGAGTTGGTGGATCGGTTTAGCCACATGGGGTAGCTTTCGTTTTGAGATTAGATAATTCTTAAAAATTAAAGAACTTTTAGTCGTCTCCAAATATAGTAATACATGTACCTCATAAGTATCCAAACTTGATGCAATCATAGAATTGGTATTCAATACTTAATGCAGGTTGTCACATTCAACAGAAGAAAGAAAAGTGACAATTTACAAGAAAAGTTGTGTGTGTGTTTTTTTTTTATTTTTGCTCTTACATACATGAGTTGGTGGATCGGTTTAGCCACATGTGGTAGGTTTCGTTCTGAGATTAGATTATACTTAAAGATTAAAGAACTTTTAATCTTGCAGGCAATCATAGAATTGGTATACAATTTATAAGTATTCCTCATTTTGCTTTAAGCAATAAATAAACCTTCCGTTTTGTTGGATAGCCACATGCTACTGAGCTTTCAACTCAAAGGAAGAAATTGACATTCCAACAAAAGTAAATGTTTTGTTTGGTCCATTTAGATTTAAACTCTCGACTAGTTTAGACTTTAGATGCAGTAGTTGTTGGAGTTTGTATGGGATTAGCAGTTATATATACGAGTTTTTTTTTTTTTTTTTTTTTTTTTTTTGAAACTTAGTTATACGAGTTCTTTTTGGGTAAAATTTTACATAAACAGATTTGAGTTCTATGGTCTGCGATTTGCATATTCTTTTGCTCTGGTTTTTAAGATTCGTAAAATTATTATGAGTCCTCGAAGAGTTGATATTCTCTAACAAAGAACTACTACAAATCTCTCTAAATAATTATTAAATTCAATTTTCATATAACTATATGTTTTTCATGTGCCAACTAACTACTACAATGTAGTAACTACATCTTTGAATGTAATAACCTCACATTTGTGTTGAAGAAACACATGATGCTAATGATTCTTCTAATCTTGATAAGTGCCCATTTGTGGATAATACCTTCCATCATTTGTTAATATTTCTAATGATGATCATTTCATCGAACACTTTTCCATGAAATTTTTGGTCGTTTTGTTTCTCTGAGGTCAATTTTTGGTATACCCTAAAAAAAGCGAAGTTATTTTTTTTTTGGTCGAAACCTCATTTTGAAGTTTTTTTTTAAAAAATACCACCATTTATCAAAAGTTTCAACAATACCACCATTTATTTAATATTCCAAAAATACCATAAACACGAAAATTGATTTTCAATGGTTTATAATTTAAATTTTTGGGTTTAGGTTAACTATGGTAAAATTAGGGTTACGGTTTTTAAGGGATAGGGTTTGAGTTTAGTTTTGAATGTTGAATGTTAATTTTAGTTTTGTGATATTTTTGGAATATTTACCAAATAGTGATATTTTTGAAACATTTAATAAATGAAGGTATTTTTGGAAACAAAATTTGAAAGTGTGGTATTATTGAGAATTGCCCAATCAAATATCTTCACTAAACCGTAACAAGCAGTACTAACTGGAACCAGAACCGGAAGCCACACACAGGTAAATCTACACCGGAAATCACCTCCTTCATCCTCCGCCGCGGGAACAGAGCTTTCCCCATTTTTCTTTTTCTTCCTTCTCGAATACGTTTTCGTTCGCACCATATTGAATCGAGAGAAGATATCAATTCGAGCGGGCTCGAGTTAGAAATAGAGAACGAAGAACGGTTTTGATTTCGGAGATGATTTTGCTGGCAAGAGTGTTTAGGGATTTGATGATTTTGATTGGAATTGATTGAGATTCTCGAGTCGATCCGATTTCGAGGGGGTTGGACGGATAAAATTCGGGTATAAGTTATAATTTTTTAGTTTTGGCTAGGGTAAAAAGATAACTTACCTATTTTTCGGATTAAAATTAATTGAACAGAAAATCATTTTAATGGGGGAGTTTTGAGATTATGTTTTGTCAAAAGTGTCCTTTTGAGATGAATTCTCTAGTTTTTCCCAATATTAGAAGACTGGATAAAACTTGGGCCTCCTTACTCAACTTCATCTGCTTTTTCTGATGCAAAAACTTTATGTCTCTTTCTCATCTTATGTTGCATCGATTCTCGGGTTGGGGGATAAAATGTATCGTAGTTGACTATGTCTACTGATTATTGTGTATTTGATCTTTATATATATATATTTCAATAACATACTATGCCTATAACGGTGGATAGATGACTACGAAATAAAATGTATTATAGTTGCCTATGAGATCAAATATATTATAGTTGACTACTACAATGAAGTAGATGTATTTTTTTTTTTTTTTGCAGAGAAACATTGTATAGAATTATGGCAATAAGAAATTTGTTATGTAGTTGCGATATATGTAGTTGACTACTTTTCATAATCATGTGGACTATGCCAAATTCATTAACAAAATAGGTAAGTTAACTAATTTCGACAAGTTATACAACCATACGAATTTCTAGAGTAAAAGAAATTGACTATGTACTGTAGTTGATTACAAGATAAAATGTATTGTAGTTGACTATGTCTACCGATTGTTGTGTATTTGATCTTTATATATATATATATATATATATATATATATATATATATATATATATGTATTTCAATAGCTGACTATGCCTATAATGGTAAATAGATGACTACGAAATAAAATGTATTATAGTTGGCTACGAGATGAAATATATTATAGTTCACTACTACAATGAAGTAGATGTATTTTTTTTTTCAGAGAAGCATTTTATAGAGTTATGGCAATAAGAAATTTGTTATGTAGTTGTGATATATGTAGCTGACTACCTTTCATAATCATGTAGACTATGCCAAATTCATTAACAAAATAGCTAAGTTAACTAATTTCCACAAGTTATACAATCAAACGAATTTCTAGAGTAAAAGAATTATGGGATATACATATCCCATTAATAAAGATATTGACAAAAGCCTTTGAAACATGCTAACAAATATCTTTTGCCAATGTATAAAGTAAGAGAGAGAGAGCGAGTTGTCATTTTACAAAAAAGTATTCTTGTTGTGATAGAACCCGAATGTGAGTTCAAAGTTGTAGAAAGAGTGATTGGTCTTTTACCCTCATACTATGAAAACTATTTTAATAATATGTTATTGATTTATTTTTGTTCTCCAAAGATGTTAGGAAAAATTGTCAAAAATACCATTTATTTGAAAAAATGTTAAAAAAATATTATTTTTCAAAAACTCTAAATGATACCATAAATCATTGTTCACAGGACGTGAAATGACGATTTTGCCTATCAAACATATGGAATAAGTGGCACAGTCTAGAGTTCTCAGTGGATCTTTCTCTCTCTCCTTCTCTTTCTCTTTCTCTCTCTCTCTTTCTCTCTTTCTCTCTCTATGTGACTGAGACAGTGGTGGTTGGTGAGACAGAGACGGTTGTGGTCGAAGACGGCAACGATGGTTGTGGACAAAGATAGTGTCGGCGGTTGTGTACAAAAACAGAGATAGAGGCGGAAACAACGGTAGACAAAAACAGAGACCGCGGTGGTGGACAAAAGCGATTGTGAACAAAACCGGTGACAGAGAATGTGGTTGTGTATAAAACAGAGACGAATATTGTGATGGACAAAAATGAAAACGGTCGGTATTGACAGAGACAGTGATGGGCTATGACAGAGATGGTGACGGTGGACAAAGACGATAATATCGTGAACGAAAATGTATGTCATGAAATCAAAATTAAGGGTACAAATGTCTTTTTCATTTTGTGAAAAATGAATTGTAACAGATTTTCGAGGGTTTAGAGAAAAATGACATTTTTCGTGATATTTTTGGTTTGAAACTTAGTTATACGAGTTGTTTTTGGGTAAAATTTTACATAAACAGATTTGAGTTCTTTGGTCTGCGATTTGCATATTCTTTTGCTCTGGTTTTTAAGATTCGTAAAATTATTATGAGTCCTCGAAGAGTTGATATTCTCTAACAAAGAACTACTACAAATCTCTCTAAATAATTATTAAATTCAATTTTCATATAACTATATGTTTTTCATGTGCCAGCTAACTACTACAATGTAGTAACTACATCTTTGAATGTAATAACCTCACATTTGTGTTGAAGAAACACATGATGCTAATGATTCTTCTAATCTTGATAAGTGCCCATTTGTGGATAATACCTTCCATCATTTGTTAATATTTCTAATGATGATCATTTCATCGAACACTTTTCCATGAAATTTTTGGTCGTTTTGTTTCTCTGAGGTCAATTTTTGGTATACCCTAAAAAAGGCGAGGTTACAAATGATGGAAATATCAAATATAGGAATTGTCTACATATCCCATTTTGAGGTTTTTTTTTTTTTTTTTGGTCGAAACCTCATTTTCAACAATACCACCATTTATCAAAAGTTTCAACAATACCACCATTTATTTAATATTCCAAAAATACCATAAACACGAAAATTGATTTTCAATGGTTTATAATTTAAATTTTTGGGTTTGGGTTAACTATGATAAAATTAGGGTTACGGTTTTTAAGGGATAGGGTTTGAGTTTAGTTTTGAATGTTGAATGTTAATTTTAGTTTTGTGATATTTTTGGAATATTTACCAAATAGTGATATTTTTGAAACATTTAATAAATGAAGGTATTTTTGGAAACAAAATTTGAAAGTGTGGTATTATTGAGAATTGCCCAATCAAATATCTTCACTAAACCGTAACAAGCAGTACTAACCGGAACCAGAACCGGAAGCCACGCACCGGTAAATCTACACCGGAAATCACCGACCGATAAAAGATGCGGCAATTGCGGTGGTTTTAGACCATCATTGTAACATCCAGCCAGAGAGAATCACCGTCAACGAATCCGCAGGATATGAAAAGGTACTTTTCCTAAAGTCAAATCAAAATCGGTTCTCTAGGAGGAGCTAATAGTGAACTTTCTTGGAATTGGAACTTCTTCATGATCATACATACAATACAACAATGCAAATTCATGGATTTTGGTACGGGGTATGGGTGCTCAGTGCTTTTTTGTGTTTATCTATGTAAGGGCTTTTGGGTTCTGTCTTTAACTAAGACCACTAGATAGTTACCCTCGTTATACGCGAAATAATGTGATACGCGAATAAATTAATAAAGTTTTACTTTAAAAAATCATATATAGTTATTAGTAAAATTATTATACGGAATCTAAAACTCCTTTATATATATGAATTTTGCAATTATTTTGTATAGAAATGTATTGCATCCGTGAAATAATTGAAAATAACAAATTTTTAGTTCTTAGTTAATATATATCACATCTTAATAAAATGTATTTATTTAATACTATAATCTTTAAAAATACGGATTTAAGAAACAAATAAAATAAATTGTTTTCTAATTATGTTTGGCTGGAAGGATTGTGTGATTGTGTAGTATTTGGATAATAGTATAGAAGAGAATTAATATGATTGTGGAGTGTTTGGATAATAGTATAGTAGAGAATTAATAGTAGGATTTAATTATTAGTTAAAAACTCTTAAAATTTTGAGAGTTTGACACCTAAGCAAATTAATCCCAAAATGTCTGTCCTTTAATATATAGAGAATTTCCAATGTATTTTTCTACTTTTGACTCTAAAATAGAGTTCATTATAGAATTTCTCTATTTCTTCTCTAATATATCTCTATTTTAGAAGAATTGCTCTAAAATAGAGGAAAAATAACAATTCTCCACTTTTCCTCTATATATTGAGGAATACTACAATTTTTTCTATTTTAGAAGTAGAAATAGAGGTGGGTTGAAGTAAATTTTACTCTTAAATAGAGTTTAGGAAAAAAAGTAAAGATGGTGGGTTGGAGAACATTAATTGCATCATTCAGTTTGCGTTACATGGTCGGAGGAACTATGAGATGCATCATTGTTACTTCGATTTTTTGTCTTCGAAAACTAGTTTTTGTCATCAATTATTACTAGAAGTATCTTCCCATGTAACAAATTTGATACATATATACCTCAGTGTTTGTGGTATACAAGGAATTGCTTAGGAAAAGATTTTGAGGATTAAGCATGGATACACCACATTCTGGTAAACTCTTGACTCATCAGATTAATCATATTCCAATGGCAAAAGAAGCCGAGTAATAGCTATATATAGATAGCAGTGTAGCTGTGTTCTTCTCAATTAGGTTGAAGTCAGTATCAAGATCCTTATACATAGCACACTTTAGTTTGAGACGAATGTTTAAATAGAAATCAGTAGATGCAACCTGTGAAATCCATCTTCTTTATTATATTAATAAATTTCTTTGCTACTCTAGATCTTCCTCTCATCTAGCCAGGCCTGCATCTAGTGCTAGAAAAGTTATTCCTTTTGTTGCAACAAAATTCGTGCCGACAGGGGATTTCTTTAGAGATCTTCAAGAACTAGAAAGCTAATGAGTCTTTGAAGGGAACTAGCGGTAAGCCACAAAATTTTATCTTTTTCTCCTTGCTTAATGGCCTCCAAACAATAGAGGTGTGTCGAACATGAGTTCTAACATGGAAGTTTCATGATTTAAAAGCCTGGATATTTCCTCGGTTTTGAATAGTTTTTTTAATTACCTCCATGAATGGTATTGCAAATTAGATATTATTTGATTATATTGTCATGGCCATGTAAGGAACCTAAATTCCTTCACTAGAGGACAATACATATTTTAGAGTAATCAGCTTCTTATGTTTTGTTTCCATTATATCTGAAGATGGATTCTTTCAGCACAGTACTGCAAATAGTGCTCATTTCATTTTGAGAAAACTGTGTAAAGGAATACAAGTATTTGATCTAAATTGCTTTTAATTTGCATAACAAACCATGTAAACTTTGCAAAATCAAGCTTGATCTTTTATAAGATATCTAGTTCATCGGCTTAACTCTAACTTTACCATTTTCTACGTGAAGTTCAAGTGTTCAACATCTTCCCTCTATCTCCAAGAAGTTGACGAGCTCATCCACAACATTATGTGAGGAGCCTCCGCTTCTTACAGATGCTTTGAGCTTTTCTTTTAAACCAAGTGCTCTTTCTCTCATGCTTGTACCTTCTTCATCCACAATCAACCTTTTCACAGCTTTCTCTACCGCTCTTCTTTCCACTTCACCTTCCACCTGAAAACCTATTCTCCAAACACTTTCAATATACACTGCGTTTAACTTTTGCTCGCCTTGAAAAGGTTTGCAAATCATTGGAACTCCTTCCAAAATGCTCTCAAGCGTTGAGTTCCATCCACAGTGGCTCCAGAAGCCTCCCACTGCAGAATGTCCAAGTACTTCTGTCTGTGGCGCCCATTTAACAATATATCCTCTCTCTGAGACAATTTGACTGACTTCTTTTGGCAAAGACTCCGAGCCAGGGACAAAGCCTGGTCGGGTGACCCATAAGAAAGGTTGGTTGCTATCTGTTGGATAATCCCTCCATTAGTTCAAAATAAATCATGGAAAAATGAAGAAACTTCTAGAATTATGGAGAAGATTAAGCATAAGTATGGAGAATTAGAAGTCTCTAGAATTATTATGAAAAGTTACCTTAGGATAAAGTTTAGAGATAATTCTAGAATATGGTAGAGCATAAGTGGATAGTGTTTAGAGAATAATCTAGAATAAGTTAGGAGTTAAGCTCCCGCTAGTATAAATAGGAGTGCTTGGTATCATTTGTAACACAAGCCTAAGAAGACACCAAAAAGAGAGTTCACTTGTAAATTACTCTTGTACTAAATCCTTTCTAATAATAAAATAGTTTGGCTTGAAATCCTAGTTGTCTAATTCCCATCTTAATCACACAAAAGAATATTGGGCAATTTTCCCAACTGGTATGAGAGCAAGGTCGATTTATAACATCGATATCTTGTGCGAATCAAGATGGAGGCTACCGTTACCATTGAAGGTGACATGTTCAAACTCACGACGGACAACTACTCATATTGGAAATCGATGATGGAAGATCACCTTTATTGCAAGTATTTGCATGAATCCATCATCAAGAAGACCAAACCGGAAGGAAAAGATGATAAGGCATGAGAGCTTCTGAATCGAAAAGTGGTCGCTGTAATTCGTAAGTACATCGATCGATCTCTTTTCGAACATGTCAGTACCTATACAATTTTTTTTGAATTATGGACAAAACTTGAGTCTATGATTCAAAAGAAAACACCTTGAAACAAGGCTCTTCTTGCTCGACGGTTGGTAAAGTTGGAGTATAAAGATGGCCAAAGCATGATGGAGCACTTGAACAATTTCAAGGGGCTCATAAATCAGCTAAACAAGGTTGACATGAAGATTGAAGACGAGCTGCAAGCCCTTCTACTCCTTAGCTCGTTTCCAGATAGTTGGGACACACTAGTTATCACTCTCAGCAACTCAGCACCAGATGGAAAGCTTACCATGGATACCGTCAGTGATAGCCTTATAAACGAAGAAATCAGAAGGAAGGAACGAGGTTTGAGCACTCAGTCGGAGGCGAATGTCATCAATAGATGGGGTAGAGACGAAACACATGGACACAACAAAGGTCGAGGTCGAGATCAATCTCGAGGATGCTCCAAGTCACGCCCTAGAGTAACATGCTACTATTGTGGCAAGACGGATCATAGAAAGTCAGAGTGTCGATTTTTCAAGAAAGATCAACAAATGGGTAATATCAAACCTAATCGGTTTAACCCCACAAAAAGGTATGAAGATAAGACCACCACTGTTGTGGCAGATGAGGATGAAGAGATATATATCGTTGGAGAATGCCATCCTCTAAACATCGCCTCCGATGACAGTTTATGGATTATCGACTATAGTGCTTCTTTTCACGTCACCCCTCATGGAGACTTCTTTGCAACCTACCAAAGTGGTGATTTTGGTAATGTCCAAATGGAAAATCAAGGAAGAAGCAAGATTGTTGGAAAGGGGACATCATTCTTACATCAAACACCGGATGTAAGATCATTCTCAAGAATGTAAGGCATGTGTCCCTGACATGCGTCTAAATCTCATATCAACTGGAAAGCTCGATGATGTTGGTTTAGGAAATCACTTTGGTGAAGGCAAGTGGAAGCTAACCAAAGGAAACTTGGTCATGGCTCGAGAAAAGAAAGAAGGGTCATTGTATATGACACAAGCTAAGCTTTGCAAAGAGGAGGTAAACATCGCAAAAGCTGACATGGAGTTATGGCACCGAAGGCTCGGCCATATGAGCGAGAAGGGTCTAAATATCCTCGCTCGAAAGAAATCCCTCCCTGATATGAGAGGTGTGTCTCTCGAACCATGTTCTGATTGCTTAGCTAGGAAACAACATAGAGTCACTTTCCAAAGATCTTCTTCACCTATGAGAAGGAAGCACATCCTTGACCTCGTACTTACTGATGTATACTTAATGTCTGAGAAATCCATGGGTGGTGCATCATATTTTGTCATCTTCATCGACGACCACTCAAGGAAAGTATGGGTACACCTGTTGAAAATCAAAGATCAATCTTGATGCTTTCAAGGAGTTTGTAGCCCGAGTAGAACGAGATATGGGCCGAAAACTCAAGTGTGTTCGATCAGATAATGGTGGTGAGTACCGATGAGTACCGAGGTTCCTATGAGGCATTCTGCAAAACTCAAGGAATCAGGATGGAGAAGAATTCTCCTATGACACCACAACTAAATGGAATTGCTGAGAGAATGCACCGAATAATTGGAGAGAGAGTTCGATGTATGCTCTCTCATGCAAAAGTACCTAAGTCCTTATGGGGAGAAGCAATAATGACCATGGTTGACATTATCAACCTTACACCATCAGTTCCACTGAAAAGTGATGTCCCAGAGGAAGTTTGGTCAGGAAAGAAGGTTTCTTAGAACTATTTGAAGGTGTTCGGATGTAGGGCGTTTGTTCATATCCCTAAGGATGAACGAGCGAAGCTAGAGTCCAAGACTAAGGAGTGCATCTATCTTGGCTCACCAAAAGATGAGTTTAGCTATCGGCTTTTGGATCCGATAAATAAAAAGGTCATTAGAAGCAGAGACATTGTGTTCTTCGAAGACCAGACTATCGAAGACATTAAGAAATCGGAGAAACCAAAGCTAAGGGTTAGAAGAAACATAGATCTTGAAAAATCACATGCTGACACTGGAGAAGCGATCGAAGATGATGATGTTGATCCTGAAGAAAGTACTACTACTTCAGATGAAAATGGTGACGAAACTATAGAAGAGGAGCTTTAACTAAGACGGTCAACCAGAGGTAGAATACCATCAATACGATATACTCTTGACGAGTATGTGACCCTTACGGATGAGGAGAAGTCTCAAAGCTATGAAGAAGCCATAGTCATAAAGATGAGTGGGTAAAAGCCATGGAATCCTTGCATGAGAATCACACATACGGGTTGGTAAAATTACCAAAAGGAAAAAGAGCTCTTAAGAACAAATGGGTGTACCGGATAAAGTCCAAAGATGGAAGCTCAAAGCCTAGATACAAAGCTCGGTTGGTCGTGAAAGGATTCAACCAAAATAAAGGCATAGACTTTGAAGAGATATTCTCTGCAGTGGTAAAAATGTCGTCTATCCGAGTTGTTCTCGGTCTAGCAGCGGTTCTAGACTTGGAGATTGAACAACATGATGTCAAGACAGCATTCCTCCATGGTGACTTCGAGGAAAAAATCTACATGGATCAACCTGAAGGATTTAAGGTTCCAAGCAAAGAAAACATGGTGTGTCGACTAAAGAAAAGCCTTTATGGCCTTAAACAAGCTCCAAGACAATGGTACAAGAAGTTTGACTTCTTTATGATGGATCATAACTTCAAGAAAATCAAGAATGACCATTGTGTCTTCATGAAGAGATACGCTGACAGCCACTTTCTCATACTTCTGCTTTATGTTGATTATAGGCCATGACCGCATTATGATAGCTGCTCTAAAGAAAGATTTGAGCAAGTGTTTTTCCATGAAAGATTTGGGGCCAGCAAGATAGATTCTTGGGATGAAGATCACTCATGACAGATCGAAGAAGCTATTATCCCAAGAACGATATGTTGAAAAGGTGTTGGAGAGATTCAATATGCACAAGGCGAAGCCGGTGAGCACTCCACTTGTTGGACATTTCAAGCTAAGTACGAAGCAAAGTCCAACAAGTGAGAAAAAAAAGGATGAAATGAAGAGTACCCCATATAGGTCAGCAGTTGGCAGCCTTATGTATGCCATGGTGTGTACAAGACCTGATATTGCCTATGTAGTTAGAGTTGTGAGTCGCTTCCTAGCCAATTCAGGAAAAGAGCAACGGAAGGCGGTTAAGTGGATACTCCATTATCTACGAGGCACAACTAAAAGATGCTTGTGTTTCAGTAATGAGAAGCTTGAGTTAAAGGGCTATACTGAAGCAGATTGGGCTGGTGACAAAGATTCTAGGAAATCCACATCGGGGTATGTTACTACCTTTGAAGGGGGAGCTGTTTCCTGGCAATCAAAGCTACAGAAGTGTGTTGCCTTGTCCACTACTGAAGTAGAGTATATCGCAGCCACTGAAACTTGCAAAGAGATGTTATGGATGAAAAACTTCTTACTTAAGCTTGGAATAGAGCAAGATAAGTATATCATGCTATGTGATAACCAGAGTGCTATTCACTTAGCAAATAATTCAACATTGCACTCCCCCTCAAAGCACATCGATATACGACATCATTGGATAAGAGAAGTTTTGGAAGAGAAACTTCTACATCTTGACAAGGTACACACAGACGAGAACTGGTCTGACATTATGACCAAAGTGCTACCAATCAAAAAGTTTGAAGACTGTTGTCAAAGCATCGGGATCGTGACTACTTCGGGCTAAGTCGGGAAAGGGGAGATTTATTGGATAATCCCTCCATTAGCCCAAAATAAATCATGGAAAAATGAAGAAACTTCTAGAATTATGGAGAAGATTAAGCATAAGTATGGAGAATTAGAAGTCTCTAGAATTATCATGAAAAGTTACCTTAGGATAAGATTTAGAGATAATTCTAAAATATGTTAGAGCATAAGTGGATAGTGTTTAGAGAATAATCTAGAATAAGGTAGGAGTTAAGTTACCACTAGTATAAATAGGAGTGCTTGGTGTCATTTGTAACACAAGCCTAAGAAGATACCAAAAAGAGAGTTCACTTGTAAACTACTCTTGTACTAAATCCTTTCTAATAATAAAATAGTTTGGCTTGACATCCTAATTGTCTAATTCTCATCTTAATCACACAAAAAAATATTGGGCAATTTTCCCAACACTATCACACAATCCCCAAGCCACCTCCAAAATTTCCTTTGTTTCCATCTGAGCTATGCTTCCCAAGCTTATATATATGACTGACCTTGGTTTCAGTTTGTTCAGCCATTCTATGCAGCTCATGTCCTGTTCAAGTAAACTAGAATTTGCTGAAGCTGTAATGTGAAGAGGGCCCAATGGGTACACTGGAATTCTTAGTTCTTGTTGCAGCCATGACAGAGACGAGCTCTCTAGACAGCTCGTTGTGTTGATGATAACACCGGAAGCTGTCCTTTTGTTATATATTTCCCTACATATCTCCAAAAATTGCTCTAATGTCCCCATTCTCCAAGTCGGAAGGTCTTTATATCTTAATGGATCAATTTTTCCACCACCTTTTCTCGCACTTCAGGATCTGCAAAGTAAACAGAAAAAGTAACCTCTGTTGAGTGAAAGGACGAGTTGCGGAATGGGTAATAAGCTAGTTTTGGGTACCTTCCATGTCGATCAACAACTTCTCGGCATCGAGTTTGCTTAAAACACAACGGCAAACTTTATTTGTAGCACTGCCAGTGATGAGTACAAGACTAGGAAGCTTGTACTCCTTAGCTGCAGCTTCGGAGAAGTACATGAACTCGTCGTATATGATACATGTTATATCATTGCCTTGTTGTAGCAACAACTGAGCTATACAGTCCTTGAAGCTTGCCACACTGGTCTTGTTGAGCTTCATCATAAACTCAGCTGGTCCAAGTCTCTCGTGTTGAGACATTGGTACGATTTTTGGTATGGTAACAAATTCAAAGGCAGGGAAATGTTGCAAAGAGCTTACTTGATCGATTTCACCCTGAGCAACTGTGATTGAGAAGTCCTTCAAGTTAAGGGCTTGACCAAACTGCATCATTGGAGTTATATGTCCTTGTAATGGAAGTGGAACCAACACTATCCTTCTCTTCTTTGTTCTTTTCTCCATTGCTTAACCCCTCACTCTCTTTCTCTCCTTTTCTATCTTCCTTTGAATGCAAAACATCTCTAAATAAGTGATCAATATTATTATTAAAATCACATTAAAATTGGAGATTCGACAATCCAACTACTGGTTTATAAAATAAGTATTAACGTGCTAATCAAGTATGTGACATTCCACAAAAAACCAATTGTTTTTTGTTTGTTTGTTTGCTCCAGGAGAGTTGGTGGTTTGTACTCAATCTGTCAAAAAGAGATTTTATTCTCCTCTACTTATGTTTGTTCTATTTGTATATGATTCTCTGCACATGAAACAGTACATGCAATATTTAGGCAATCGATGTTGGAGTTTTGTGTGGAAATAACAGTTGTAAGAGTTGTTGAATGAGGGTGACTGGTGTAACCACTAAAAGTGTCTACTTATTGTTGGGCTCGGGCCTGCAGCCCACGCGAGTTGGCGGCCCAGAAGACAAAAGTCCAAAAACCCAACCCAAGATCATCCCTAATTTAACTAACCCATGGTTAAATTACGCAACTACGATTAAGTTTGACCTAAGATATACTCTCAATCTTTTACTATAAATAGAAGTACAATTTGATGTGACAAGACATTTTTTTTCCTTCCAAGAGAGTACAACGGACTAGAACTTTCCGTTCAGTCTCTAACCTCATTTAAGAAATATTCCAGAGGCCAGACAACCTCTACCGCTGCGTCTACAGCAAGCACGGTCGTCGCCCAAACAGCGATCAACGAGGAAGTCACGGCAGCAACGCCCGACCTCGAACGAAAGGAACCACCGGTAGCACGAATGAGCAAGTCAATTTTGCAGGTATGCTGAATGCCCTCATGAAACGTTTCGACCACCAGGACGACCTGTTCAGAAGAACAAACATCCACCTCGACACTCCGGCAACCGCACATGCCGTTATTCAAAAGTAGCTAGATCCTTCTCGACCAACTAAATCGCAACAGCTCCGAACAAGCTCATCTCCCTCTGAGCCAAAGGACACAGACGACCTTTGACTCAACACCGAGTAATCAACCTAAGTACTCTGACAAAAACCCCGATTACGCACAGATCGGTCGGACAACAACCTTAAGCTTAAGAAAGCAAGACTCGGTTCAGGGATTGGAGATCGAGGCGATGAAAGCTAGGCTTAAAGATATGAAATCCAGGGTACATAAGGCTCTCAGCTCGGCCCCAGAAATCGATCGCGTACTAGAAGAAACCCAGTAAACGTCATTCACGAAGTGGACAACCTCAACCCCGCTCAGGCTCACCGCAAAGTTGCGAACACAGACCTACGATGGTCTAAACATTTCATGACTGACGAGTTCAGCTTTCACCCGAAGAGAAAGACGCGGCTTACTGCCAATGTTTGGTAGAGCACCTCACGGGCTCCGCGCTCATCTAGTTTTCTAGACTCGAACCACGCTCCATCAACAATTTCCAGCAACTCTCTATAGCCTTCTTCAAACACGACTCAATGTATATCCAAGACAGTGCCAAGCTGATGAGCCAGTCCGTGGGGGTACTAGAAGATCATAGAAGTCCTTCAAGTTAAGGGCTTGACCAAGCTGCATCATTGGAGTTATATGTCCTTGTAATGGAAGTGGAACCAACACTATCCTTCTCCATTGCTTAACCCCTCACTCTCTTTCCCTCCTTTTCTATCTTCTTTTGAATGCAAAACATCTCCAAATAAGTGATCCATATTATTATTAAAATCACATTAAAATTGGAGATTCGACAATCCAACTACTGGTTTACAAAATAAGTATTAACGTGCTAATCAAGTATGTGACATTCCACATAAAGCCAATTGTTTTTTGTTTGTTTGTTTGCTCCAGCTCATAGAGAGTTGGTGGTTTGTACTCAATCTGTTAAAAAGAGATTTTATTCTCCTCTACTTATGTTTGTTCTATTTGTATATGATTCTCTGCACATGAAACAGTACATGCAATATTTAGGCAATCGATGTTGGAGTTTTGTGTGGAAATAACAGTTGTAAAAGTTGTTGAATGAGGGTGACTGGTGTAACCACGAAAAGTGTCTGCTTGTGAGATCTGTTTCGGATTAAATTTTTACACATAAACAGATTTCAGTTCGGAGGAACTATGAGTTGCATATTCTTTTTGGATTTTAAGACTTTAGAAAACTAGTTTGAGTCATCAAAGAGTTAAACATGGATACACCACTGTGGTAAATCTGGTCACAGTTATAGATAAGACGAAAAACAAATTGTGATTCACAATCTATTGTTGAAAGAAAACTCTGGTCACACTCATATATAGTTAGAAAACCATCTTTTGGAACTCACCTAGGTTGAAGTCAGTATACAGATCTTTATCATAGCACACTTTAATTTGTAAGGGATGCTAATCCATAGATGCAACATGTGAAATCTATCTTCTTTATATTCATAGATTCCTTCGCTACTCAAGATCTTCCTCTCATCAAATGCGAGAAAAGTTAAATTTTCCGTTTATTAAACTTGTTTATGGTGTTGACAGGGGATTTTCTTCAGAGATCTTCAACAACTGAGAAGCTTGTGCCTCTATACAGGAAAATCAATGAGTCTTTGGGAGGAACTAGCGGTAAGCCTCAAAGTTGTGTCATTTTTGTTTTGCATTATTATTATTGACCTCAAACATGAATTCTAACATGGAAGTTTCGTGACTCGATAAAAGTTTGGATATTTACTCTGTTTCCAATAGGTTTATGAGTTACCCCCATAAATGATATTACAAATTAGATATATATACTGGATTATTTTGTTCATGGTCTTGTAAGGAACTTACATTCCTTCACCATAGGACAATACAGATTTAAGAGTAATCAGCTTCATGCATTTGTTTTGTCATGTTTGGAGCGGGACTTATTTGGCTAGAAGATGGATTCTTTCACAAAAAAATATCATTTTAGTTTGAGAAAACTGTGTAAAAAGAAACTCGTATTAGATTTGAATTGCTTTGCATAACAAAGCATCTACTTTGTATTTTTTTTTGCAAAATTAAGCTTTAGACATGAAGTTCTTTAACTTAACTCTTTCTTTAGCATTCGCTATGCAAAATGCAACATCTTCACACTGTCTCCAAGTAGTTGACAAGTTCATCCAATGTGGTACGCGAAGAGCCTCCGCTTCTTACAGAGGCTTTGAGTTTTTTCTTTTAAAACAAGTGTTCTTTCCCTCATGCCTGCACCTTCTTCATCCACAATCAATTTCTTCACAGCTCTCTGAACCCCTTTTCTTTCCACTTCACCTCCAAGCTGAATTCCTATACTCCAAACACATTCTATATACATTGCGCTTTTATAGTTTTGGGTACCTTCAATGCTTTTGGCATTGAGTTTTCTTAGAACACAGCCGCAAACTTTATTCTTAGCGCTGCCAGTTCTGAATATGATGCTGGGAACACATCCGCACATCTAATTTTGTTTTTTCTATTTGTACATGATTCTCTGCACATGAGATATTACATATCAATCTTATGCTTAGATTACTCTGGTTCGAAGGTGAAAGCCCGTTGGATATCTCATCCAAAGAAGTAACAATACACGTCCTTACTTGGCAGAGAAGATCTTAACGATTAAAAGTTATACTTAAATTTATTTTACCTGTAATTGCATATGTTGTGTCTTATCACCACTTTGCCATGGAAGGTTGGTATACAATTAAAGTATTTGTTTGTTATCACCATCTTGTTGATAGCATTGGTGCTACTTTTGGTTTGAGAAAACTAGTCAATTCTGGATATAAATATCAGGTTTGTGTTTATCCAAAGACATAAATTAATCTTGAGGAACAAATAGTGAAATTTGTTGGAGCTGAAACTTCATGATCATACATATAACATGTAATATTAAAACAAACAATGTTCCATACCGGATGCAACAATTCTATCTTGAGCAAACCGCCAAAAGAACTTGTATTCGATTTGAATTGATTTTTATTTGAATAAAACACACATGCACTTTGTAAATTTGCACAATCAAACTTGATCTACAATTCAATGTTTCTCTAGTACGTAATGCATAAAGTTGAGCATCTCTACTCTGCCTTCAAGTGCTTGACAAGTTCATCCAATGCATTGTATGAGGAGCCTCCACTTTTAACAGAGGCTTTGATCTTCTCTTTCAGAACAAGTACTCTCTCCCTCATGCCTACACCCTTTTCGTCCACAATCAACCTCTTCACAGCTCTCTCCACCACTCCTCTTTCCACCTCACCTTCCATCTTAAACCCTATTCTCCAAACATTTTCTATATACATTGCGTTTAACTTCTGCTCGCCCTGAAAAGGTCTGCAAATCATTGGGACTCCTCCCACAATGCTCTCGAGCGTCGAGTTCCACCCACAGTGACTCCAGAATCCTCCCACTGCAAGATGTTCAAGTACTTCAATCTGCGGTGCCCGTTTCACAATGTATCCTCTCTCTGAAACCATCTTATTCACTTCCTCTGGCAGTGACTCTATTCCTTCTGAGCCAAGGATAGAGCCTGGTCGGATGACCCATAAAAAAGGTTGGTTGCTATTACACAACCCCCAAGCCATCTCCAAAACTTCCTTGCTTTCCATTAGAACTATGCTTCCCAAGCTTATGTATATGACTGACCTTGCTTTCTGCTTGTTCAGCCATTCAATGCAGCTCATGTCCTCTTCTAGTAAACTAGAATTTGTAGACGATGTAATGTGAAGAGGGCCTAATGGGTACACTGCAATTCCGAGTTCTTTCTGCAGCTGTGTCAGAGACGAGCTCTCTAGACAGGTCACCGTGTTGACGATAAGAGAAAAAGCTGTTCTTTTGTTTGTTTTTTCCGTACAAAGCTCAAAAAATCGCTCTAGTGGCTCCATCCCTGAAGTTGGTAGGTCTTTATATCTTACTGGATGCAAATTT
The DNA here is from genome assembly GCA_964056655.1 of Arabis hirsuta. NCBI lineage: Eukaryota > Viridiplantae > Streptophyta > Magnoliopsida > Brassicales > Brassicaceae > Arabis > Arabis hirsuta. The sequence goes on from OZ053308.1 coordinate 21,025,709, forward strand.
TCCACCACCATGTCTTGCACTTTATGATCTGAAAAGTAAAAAAGAAAAATCATGTTTTAGTGAAACGAATGGTTTCGAGATAGGTTATTAAGCTGGTTTTGGCACCTTCCATGTCGACCAAGAACTTCTCGGCATTGAGTTTGCTTAGAACACAATGTGAAACTTGATTTGTAGCACTTGTAGTGCCAAAGATGACACTGGGAATCTCAAACTCCTTAGCTATAGATCCACAGACGTACATGAGCTCGTCATAGATGATACAAGCAATATCATTGCCTTGTTGCATCAACAACTGACCTATACAGTCCTTGAAGGTTGCCTCACTGGCTTTGTTGAGCTTTAGGACAAACTCGGTTGGTCCGAGTCTCTCGAACTCAGACCCTGGTAAGCTTTCTGGTATAGTGACAAATTGAAAACTAGAGAAGTGTTGAGAAGAAGAGCTTACACGATTGAGTTCTTCCTGAACAACTGTAATTGAGAATCCTTTCAAGTTAAGGGCTTTCCCGAGTTGCATCATTGGAATTACATGACCTTGTGCTGGAATTGGAACTAACACTATCCTTCTCTTCTCTGCCTTTTTCACCATTGCTTAACCTCTCTTTTCTCTCTCCCTCTTTTCATCTCTCAATGCAGAACAACTTTAAATAAGTGATCCAGATTAATTATTAAAAGATTCCATTTTATATTTCTACGTGTTCCTCGTGGCTGGTTCTTAATGCGGTATCCTTTCCACATGCTAATGTGACGTTTGATAGCAGGAAGAAAGTGACATTAACTCCATGAAATGCGTGCTTGTTTTGTTTTGGCTTTACTTGTAGTCTCCAAATGTAATAAAGCAAACCAAAGTGGCTACGTGCATGGTTTTCCAATATTGTTGCAATTATTTCATCAAAGCGTGTTAGGTATACTCCCAACTACTTGTTTTTAAATGAGCATTATTAACCTTCCATTGTGCTGGAGAGTAAGTGAGATTCCACAAAACGTCAATAGTTTTTCAATTTGTTTCTTTGTTATGGGCCCTAATGATCTTTAAAAGATCTTTTAGTCTCCTCTAGTTTTGTTTGTTTATGACTCTCTGGCATATGTGAAGGTGTGGATATTCCCTCCAAAGTAGCAAACAAGCACGTCACTACAAGAAAAGAAGGCTATAACGTCGAAGATTAACGTCAAATTTGCTTAATTATGCTTAGATTACTTGCTGTGAAGGTGAAGTCCATCCAAAGTAGCAGCAAATACATCCTTGCTTGGCAGAAAAGATCTGAACACATGCAAGATCAATCGTTCGCAAAGCTGAGATTCAATTATTTTGTAATTTGTTTGGGAGGAGAGAGATGATTTTTACAAGAAGGTGCATTGTTCTCCAATATTTGTGCAATTATTGCATCAAAGGGTTTGTTGGTCGTAATTTTGAATTCACTAAAGAATCTAAATAAAAAGCATACAGTTACGTAATAATTTGTTAAAGTCAATAACTTTCCATTGCGTCGGAGAGGCACCACCTAATCCTAATGATCTTTCAGCGGAAATAATAAATTAACACTCCGACGAAAGGAAATATATTTTTTTTTTTTATCGTGAAGATTGTTATAAAGACGATTCTACCAAAGATAACTCAATCCAAATCTTATATAGATAAATCTTTGCGAACGGTTCTGCTTGCACTACGCTGAAAGTCTTTTATAAGACTGTCTCCATTTAATCCGTATGATTGTTAATAAATCATATTTATTGGAAATCGAACTCCAAATCTCTGGTGTAGAATCATTAATTATTAATTAACCCCTTGTCAACCACTGGCCAAAGAGACTTTCACAAGAAAACATTTTTTTTGGTCCATCTATAGCTATTTTTTTTTTGGGTTTTGAAAAGTATTTTAGTAGTTGTATATAGTTAGAGAGTTTGCTGACCAAAGAAAATAAAAAAGAAGAATTCTCTATGATATCACACTTTGAATTATTGTTTCCATAAGTACCACTATTTTTTAAATGTTCCACAAATACTACTATATTTTAAATGTTCCACAAATACTATAAACACAAAATTATTTTTCAATGATTTATAATTTAAATTTTTGGGTTAGGATTAACTATTCCATAATTAGGTTATAGTTTTTATGATTTAGTTTTGAGTGTTAAAAATTAATTTTAGTTTTGTAGTATTTAAGGAAGATTTGAAAAATAGTGGTGTTTGTGAAACATTTGAAAAATTATTGTACTTTCGAAAACAAAACTTCATTTAGTGGTATTTGTGACAATTGCCAAAAAAAAACTGTGTTACAACAAACTATACTTGTATATATACATACTTTGACTAATTAAATAATAGAATGACACTTAGTTTGTCTTTGTTTCATATGGTACCATAGAAGAAATAATAATTTCTACGCCTCCCGCTTTTTGATGTATTGCGTTTTTGACGCATTTAAACCCAAGTTTTCAATGGTTTTTCGAGCTTTTTTTGTGTTTTTGCAATTTTTTTAGGTTGGAACACATTTGGATGAAATCTAAAGTATAAGGAGCAAAGAACGAAAGCAAAGAGCAAAAAGGTCAGGAGTTTGACATTCGTTGAATAATTTTTCAGCGCTAGATCGAGCTCAGATCTTTGCACAAGCTAGAGATTCGAGTTAGCTTTCATTTGGCAGTGGTTACGTTTGAAGTCGATCGGATAAGTGGAGTATAAGGTATACAAATTTTAGTGAAGACATATCTTGTTGGAAACTGCCATCGGGCATTCCCATCATGCAGACATTCCGATGACAAAAACCATACTCCCACACCTAGAATTCTCATATACTGATGTCTACAGATAACTGGCAACAGAGCACTCACATCAGGTAAACCCCAATGGCAGAAACCAGAATTTATGTTTCTCCTTCAGTTTTTAAGATCAGACCAGACTTGACCTCTTGTAGAGAAATAAAATCCCATTTTCAGCCACTTTTTAGAACACATATTTTTTCTCAGACTTTTGGCTTTTTCTCTGTATTATTGGGAGAAGATCTTTGAACCTCTTTTGACAAACTTGGAGAAGATTTCTAAAACCTTGTTTACTTATTTATTGAATTTCATCTTGTTTTCTATTATATCTTATCCTGCTTTGGTTTCTACTATGTGTGAGTAGTTTTCCAATTGGGTTAGGGTTTTCCAAGAGATTTCAAGGTTTGATTGATTGAGATGTTTATTTAGGGATTGATAACTTGGTTTCTTTATCTAAGTTATTGATATTGCTGAAACTTGATTAGCTACCTCGTTTCTGATCTTAGGTTGTTTAACGGATGAAATTTTGTTGTTTGAATGCCTAAAAGAGCCAGTAGATATTCTCAAGGCTCATGTGGTATATATTTGGAAATCACGGAATAAGAAATGCTTCCTGAAACAACCCGACCCTTTTTTTTTAAATTCAGATTATTATTCCCATAAATAATAATCCTCAACGTCAGGTTCAAACATATCAAACAATCAACAAAACAATTCAATCATCTAGCGGAATCAACTCAATTCAATTCAATGAACATTCAATAACTCCAATAACCAATTCGAGTATCCAACAGATCCCAATTCATAAATTCAATTCAACAATCCAGCAACCTAGCAAATTAATCGCATAAAAGCACATAAAATGAGACTCTAGATTATCTCCTCTTCCCAGCCATGATTCCACGATCACACATTTTCTTTATCTATATCACATGGCAAAGCGAGATGCGCGAGTATTATCACAAATACTTAGTGAGATGGTTATTCTATCTACCGACTATACTTACAGATATAAATGAATATCATAATACCAAACAAATCAATCAACAATGAACAACTACGAAAATTCATTATTTCAAATCTTGCGTCGATCGACGCACAACACTTGCGTCGATCGACACAGAGCACTTGCGTCGATCGGCGCATATCATTTGCATCGATCGACGCACATCGCAGTGTCGAAAAACGTCCTCTCATGGCTCGTTCCAGGACTTGACGTATCGATCTCCTGCACAAAAAACATCAACACAAACATCCAATAACATGAGAATCACTCAAATCACACCATCAGTCATCATCAAAACAATCCAAACCTCAATCAAACGCATCATGACATTCCAATTACCCAGATAAGCCATGATCACGCACTCACCTCGATTTTGGACAGGAAAAGAGAAGAAGAACACGATGAACACGAAAAATCAGAGACTCCTTACACTCCAAATCGAATCCTCTTTTTCCCTCACGAAGAACGCACACCAAAACTCAATTCCAAAACAAGCTTTTAGGATCAAGAACTCGAAGAAATCAACAATGATTCTTCCACTTCTCTCAATCCTCACAAAAACCCTGTTTTTCTCTCTAGAAACTCTCCAAAAAATGTAACCCTCGTCGGCTCCACGACTTTTATTGGCGAACCCTAGGGTTCTTGTAACCCAAACTGCAAACCAAACAATTAAAAACCAAACCCGTCAGTTTAATTAAAGCTTACGTTGATCGACTCACACACCTTACGTCGATCGATGCACCACCAAAATTCTCAAATTTTGGTTCACGGGCGTTACAATTCTCCTCCACTAACACGGATTCGACCTCGAATCACTCAACACCAAATCATCACGATCCATACTCCTCACCAACCCGGTCAACACCACTCGAGATCAACACCCCCTATCTCTGAAGTTTACATCTAGTCCGATGCTCATAGCCATGTTCAGACATTAATTGCTCCCAACTCATATCCACACCCCTCACACTCTCAGGAACACGTCCTTTGAGCTATCGGTGTACCATACCACTCACACCCTCAGGACACACAGTCTGTCGAGCTATCGATATGCAGGGAAAATCCTCATTCCCTCGAGAGAAATCCTTATCTCTCAATAAAATACAGGGGAAATCCTTATCCCCTCAGGAGAAATTCTCATCTCCCAATGAGTCGTTCGGGAAAATCCTCATCCTCTAAAGCAATCAATTCTTAAATGTCCATAAGCATCTCTGACCAAAACTACCTCTCGTGGTCCTAATATGATATTCCACTAACCTGGAATATCATTTCATTCCTGACCAATCCTCAGGTCAACTCTAAACAACCCAAACTTCACTAGAGTCTCATATAAATAAACAAGCTCTAAATCCTCATAGAACTTCTATTTCTCGGATAACCTGAAATAGACAAGTTTTAAATCCTTATAAAACCTCTATTTCCAGACCCTAAAAACACATAACTCATGACCACCCAAGTCATAAAATAAAAAATACACATCTTATAAATCTCAACATGTAATAATCGTTACATCCACAAACAAAAATACATGATCCAAAAACACATAGCAAAAATCCTAACTCTGAGACTGAAAACCAGAAAGACAAACTCAAGCCTCGACTTGCTTCTCGAACCACTTCAAAAACTTTGCCTTCATCTTAGCCTCTGGTTCCCAAGTCTCCTCCTCAATACCATCACAATCCCACAAGACTCTCAACAACGGTATCTCCTTCCGGCGTAGAACCTTGACCCTCTTCTCGAGAATCCTCACAGGTCTCACCTCTAAAGTCATGTTGGGCTGAAGATCATCAGGAATCCTTGCTGCAACCTCCTCAGACTTATGCAGACACTTCCTCAGCATCGACACATGGAAGACCTTATGAAATGCCTTCATAATCTGAGGTAACTCCAACCGATAAACAACTGGTCCCACCTGTTCCACAACCTTGAACGGACTCATAAATCTTAGACTTAGCTGATTCTCGGAAATAGATCTGTTAGGACCCCTCAACATTGCCATCTTGAGATACACTCTATCTCCAGCCTCAAACTCTAACTCTTTCCTTCTCTTATTAGAATAACTCCTCTACCGATCTTGAGTCTCTTTCATGTTCAGCTTCAAAACACAGATCTTTTTAGTCGTTTCTTGAACAAAATCTGCACCATACATGCTCCTTTCCCCCACTTGAGTCCAGCATAATGGTGTACGACATGGTCTCCCATACAACGCCTCATACAAAGCCATACCAATACTCGCCTGGTAGCTATTGTTATAAGCAAACTCTACCAAGTTCAGGTGATCTGCCTAATGACCACCATAATCCAGTACACACATCCTCAATAAATCTTCGAGTGTCTGAATTTTCCTCTCAGATTGCCCATCCGTCTGAGGATGATAAGCGGTACTCATATGCACCTTAGGGCCCATCTTAGCCTGAAAGGCTCTCCAAAACTCAGAAGCAAACCTCAGATCTCTGTTTGACACGATACTCGCTGGCACTCCATGCAGCCTCACTATCTCCCGCACATATTTTTTAGCCAAAACCACTGCTCCATCAGTTTTCTTAATGGCTAGAAAATGTGCTGACTTAGTCAGACGATCCATAATCACCCAGATAGCATCAAAAGTCCATGAAACTGGCAATCTTACCACAAAATCCATGGTAATCATATCCCAATTCCACTTTGGAATGGGTAAACTATACAACAAACCACTCGGAACCTGATGTTCTACCTTCACTAACTGGCACACATTGCAAGCTGCAACCCAGTTAGCAACATCTTTCTTCATCCCGACCCAGTGATAATACAGTTTCAGATCCCGATACATCTTAGTCACTCCCGGATGAATAGACAATATACTCACATGAGCCTCTCTCAGAATCTTCTACCTCAAACCCACATCATTAGGCACACACACGCGCTCGTTCACCAAAATCATCCCGTTAGTAGAGACCTGATACTCAGAACCTGCAACCTTAGAAGCATCGATCAAACCTTGATCCTCCTTCTCAGCTACTCGAATCCTGCTCAGCAAGTCTGCTTGGTCAGCTGCCTCTAACCCCAAAGGCTCCTATGAGATAACACATAACCTCAAAGTGCTAATCTCACTCACCAAGGTCTCCATATCCTGCTCATGAGCCAAATCAATTCTCTTCTGACTCAAAGCATCTGCAACCAGATTAGCCTTACGAGGATGATAACCAATCTCCAGATCATAATCTACTACCAACTCCATCCATTGCCTCTACCTCTAGTTCAGCTCTGACTGAGTAAAGAAATACTTTAGGCTCTTATGGTCTGTGAACACCTGAACCTTCCCGCCATAAAGATAAGATCTCTAAATCTTTAAAGCGAAAATTACCGCAGCCAACTCAAGATCATGGGTAGAGTAGTTGCTCTCGTGCTTCCTCAACTACCTTAAAGCATAAGCAATTACCTTCCCCTGCTGCATAAACACACAACCCAGACCAACTTCCGAAGCATTTGTATACACCACGTATGGCTTACCCGGCTCTGGTAACGCCAACACTGGTGTACTAGTCAACATGTCCTTCAGCTTCGCGAAACTCTCCTTGCAAGCTGAAGACCACATAAAAGGAACATCCTTCCCTGTCAGCTTCGTCATCGACTGAGCCATACTCGTGAAACCCTTGACAAACCTCCTGTAGTAACCTGCCAAACCGAGAAAACTCCTGATCTCAGTGGCATTCCTCGGTCTAGGCCACTCTCTAATAGCCTCTATCTTTGCCGGATCCACAGAAAATCCATCTGCAGAAACCACGTGACCGAGAAAACCCATTTCTCGCTGCCAAAAACTGCACTTGCTCAACTTAGCATACAACTTTTGCTCTCGCAGCTTCTCCAGAACCACCCTCAAATGAACCTCGTGCTCCTCGAATACACAAGAATATCATCAATAAAGATGATCACAAACTAATCCAGATACTCCTGAAAGACCCCGTTCATCAGCCTCATTAACGCCGCTAGTGCATTAGTCAAATCGAAAGGCATCACCACAAACTCAAAATGCCCATATCTCGTCTTGAAAGAAGTCTTCCTGATATCTGCCTCATCGATAGGAATCTGATTGTAATCTCACGTCAAGTCAATCTTGGAGAACCAAGTAGCCCCTTGCAATTGATCCAATAGCTAATTAATCTGCAGTAGAGGATACTTATTCTTCACAGCGACTCGGTTAAGTCCCCGGTAATCGATGCATAACTGGAAACTCCTATATTTCTTCTTCACAAACAACACCGGCACTCTCCATGGTGAACTGCTAGGCCGGATAAATCCCTTACCCAAAAGATCATCCAGCTGCTTCTTCAGCTCTGGCAACTCTGTTGGAGCCATTCTGTAAGGCGCCTTAGATATCGAAGTCGTCCCGGGCTCCAACTCAATCGTGAATGGATCAGACCGAGATGGTGGTAATCCCTGCAATAACCCAAAAACATCCTCGAAGTCCTAAATAACCCGGATATCACCAATTGTAACCTCTCTAACAGTCTATGGCATCACAATCGTCGCCAAATATGCCTCGCAACCCTTTTCAATAAGCTAATCAGCCTGAATTGCCAAGATCACGAGACTCCCAGAAGTCGTTCTTACTGCCTGATAAACCAACCTCCCTGCCTCTCACTAAAAAATAACTCGTCCCCATGGCAATCCAGATGAACTCTGTACCGATCCAGCCAATCCATACCTAGAATGACATAGTACAGCTCCATCAGACAAATAATCAGATCCGCTGGCATCGATTCTCCAGCCACTGGCTACACTGCCGCTACTGCCATCTGCTGCAGCTTGGGACATTTCGGCTTGATATGCCCCGTCTCCTTGCAGTGGTAGCAAACCCAAGTATCCCGAGCTCCGTCTCTTCCCGGATAGCTCGACACTTTGTGATCTATTCTTTCGCATCCGAAGTATCCCCGACCACCCTGACTCGCCCTCGAAGTTTCCTCCCACTTCTTCTTCTATCCTTTCTCAGGCTTGCCGCCCTTTCTCGGAACCACATGCTGCTGCGATCTCCTCGGCTGAACCACCACAACCTGCTCCCTCAGATCCTCCTCGATCGCCACAACAATCTCAACCAACTCCGCCCTCATGGCGAACTTACTCACTCTACAGTGAGTCCTCAAATCAGGTCGAAGTCCTCTCAAGAACCTCTTCACTTGGGCCTGCTCGCCCTCCATACCCCTACTAGCATAAACCAGGAGTTGGTTAAACTCCACATTATACTCCCAGACTAACTGGTCACCCTAAGCCAACTCCAGGAATCTCGACACCAACTGATCAATCGCCTCATGTGGGAAGAACTTGGCATAAAACGCCAAAAAGTCCTCCCAGGCCATTGATGTGCATAAAACTTCTATGTAGAGTTTATGCAATTAGGTCTTTAAATTTATAACCCTAGGGAACTGTAAGTGCACAGTTAAGATAATTGTAGTACTTAGGGATCGTTCCACTGATGACTAAGTGATGAATGCACTACAAACCTATATGATTCGGATTAAGCTAAGGGAAAATATTATTTGGTTTTTGGGGTTTTTTGAAGCAAATAACAAAGCAAATAAATAAAGGATAGATATCAATTAAGATTAGAATTCAAGCAATTCACAAAACATATGCAAAAACAAGCAATCGATTTAGGATTTTAATACTAGTTGTTCTAGAACTCATATCACTAAGGTAAGGTTATCCCACTATCGTGAAGTAACTAACCATCTACGTTTTGCACCCTAATAGACTCAACTATCGCAGGTTATTACAAGGTGAAAACATGCTTTATGCTCAAGATTGATTGTTCACTAGACTCCTTAACTAACCTATCGAATTGTTAAGATGCCTAGCTAATCGAATACTAGGTCCGTAGATATAACAAGCTTTTGGAGAGTATATCAACCTAAGATCACTCCTTGGGTAGCTAAGCCAATTCGTGCTTTGAGTATAAATAAAGATGAAGAATCAATTCTAGAATAAAACTCTAAACGATTAAGTATGTAAAGACATAGAATTAAGAAAGTGCATAGAAATCAAATCAAAGCTAATACTCTAACATGTTTTGCAACACGTAGCAGCAAGAGTAAAACACATAGACATAGTATAAATCGTTGATCTATCTAAGCGTAAGGAGTTAGATCTCATCTCTTTGCAATAGGGCAAAGTCAATCTATCCTTAAAGGCTTCTAGAATCAAATAAACATGAAGAACAAGAGAAAAACGAAATATATTGTTTAGGTATTGATTTAAGCTGTTAAGGCAGGCTAGAGAGGCTAAAAGCAAGTACATATAGGGGTTTAAGGAGGCTTAAGTCGGCTAGAGTTTCTTCGGGCAACTACATCTTTTTGGTCGAAACTGAGGCAATATCGGTCCAAATAACGGTCAGCTTGCGTGACCGGTATTGGAGGCTTCTAAGGTGCTTCTAGAAGGTCGGCAAAAGTCTGGATCATCGGCCCATGTGTTGGCCCGGTGCTTGGCTTCATTCTGCACTCACTTCACTTCAAAGGAAGTTTGACATGTCCTCAGTGTTGCGGGTGTATCTTCCAAAGTACAGCTCCAATTGATGAAATTCTAATTCCATTGAAAATCTAACTCAAAGGGATATCTACATACCAATTTTCATTAATTTCCCAAATGATTTGATCCTCCGTTCTTCAGTAAACGTCTGGCGTATACGTTCTATCTAGTTTGAGAATGTGCATTATCTTCAAGATAAAATGACTTGGCTTGGTTTCTTTGACTTGGATAAGTAGCTGCATCATAGATGACACTCATTTTGCTCTATTTTACATCTTTTTGATGATAAAACCTGTTAAGACCTTAAAATCTACATATACGAGAAAACTACCTCTTTTGGTCCAAAAGTTTTATTAATATATATAAAAACCATAGTAAAATAAATAAAAAAAGTGGTAAAATATAGGGTATATTAACTCTCCCAGACTTATCTTTTGCTTGTCCTCAAGAAAACAATCGTCAAGAATTGAGAAGAGGTTTGAAATTCAGAGGAACTCACATATCCTTTGGATCGTTGCATCAAATTCTAAACATGTAATCCACATGAAATAAGATTAGCTCATAGACGTTGTCATCTTCTTCCATCACGAATTTGCAACATGTCCATACTCTAAATCTCTGTCCCTACATAAATCTCAACTTCAACTCAATTGACTCTTTCTACTCTCTTAGATTTAGTGAAAACTTCCCATCAAGAATGTCATTCAAGGAAGACGGGCTAGGTATTGGGAAAGGCTGATTTTAGTGGTGAGGTTAAAAGTGTTTAGGGTTACCATAGACTCCGGGCGCGAGATATTATGCAAAATCGCAAGAGAGAATAGACCTATTGATGTCCACAATTTCCCAACCACTTCTTCACGTCTTTCTCCCCCAAACTTAGATTTTCTCCGGGAATCACTTGAAATCTCTTCTACTCGTCTCCTCTTTTGTATCATGACATTCCTTGGGTATTCTTTGGCCATAAGACTCTTAGAATTACCGTTTTCCTTTCCCTTATATTTTTTTTCTTTTTTTTTCTTTTTTATTATTATTTTTTTTCTTTTTGAAAAGGGGAAAACGGTATCTCTTTGATATAAGTCAAGTATAGGCACGAATTGTTACCATGTTTTAAGCATCCAAGGAACAACCAAGCTCTTTGTAATTCATTCTTTTTTACTCCACCATTATTTACCAAATCGTCGCATCTCTAGTGATTGGAAAATTGCGTCGATCCTTTTCTCTCCGACGTTTTTGCACATATCTGCAAGTATGAAACTAAAAGAGAATGCATGAGGTCTGAAAGAAGGTAAAGGGTTTTAGGTAGGGTACCAACTAAAGATGAGCTGGCCATTCATGACAACAAAGAGTGGTAAAAGAGGATAAGATGTCATGAATGTGTGATTCATTTCCTTGATCTAACATCCTTAATACGAAGGGATCAAAAACCATATTAGTAGTCCAAATATAGAGTCAAAATCATATCCATCAAAACAGTTGCAAGTAGAAATTTTTTGGACGGAAGCTCCATCATGAGGTTTCTGAATCGATTGTCATGATCAAACCCTGCAACAATGGTCACATAGTTTTCGAAATCAAAATGCAATCCTAGGAAAGTGTCATAATTCATATCTTATTATTTTTAATAAAAACAATTTTTTTTTTATATTAGTTTTTTTTTTTGAAAATAAATTTTGAAAAATCCTTTTAAAAACCTAAAACACCAAACAATAACAAACGTGTTAGTAACAACAATCCCCCCACACTTAACTTACCGTCCCCAGTGTAAAATTAAATCAAATTAAGGGAGTAATGATGAAAATTTATTTGAAAGAAGAATTAAAAAGATAGAGAATAGAATGATAGTACCGAATTATGGATAAATTGCCCGAATGGTGGAAATGGATCGGTTTTGTGATGGACTCGGATAAGAGGTGATTTGACCATTCCAATATGTTTTCCATGTCTGGATAAACAAGACTCCTCAAGGTTCTAAATCAACTAGTTTCTTATAGAAAGAAGTACGCACCACGATAGTGATTTTTGGTCACGAGAAGATCTATACAGGGTATCTCCAAATCTGTGATATTTTCCTCGAACCATATTGAAAGACTACTAAAGTAGAGGGTATTGTGAAGCTACTGGTGAAGTTTCATCGCCAATGCTCGAACGGTTAAGCATACGGTCCATGTAGAGGTGGATTTGGCTCGCCGGAAGGTGTGGATCATGCCATCTGAAAATCAGTTTATATTTTCTCAAGCCATATTGAAATTTCACCGGAAAACATGATGTTTTAGGTCAGTTGGTGAAGTTTGAGTCCATTTGCTCGAGTGGTTTGGAAGTTGTCCCATAAAAATGCTCGGTGTGATCCGTTTGTGAGCGTAGATGATGAAATTGTGAAATCGGCTCGGACAAACTGGGTTCTTCTTCAAGCACAGTGATGTTGTGTCCCAAAAAGTGGTTTAATGAGGCGTGGTTGTCCTTGTTGCTTCTCTTTGTGTTCACATCTCCTTAGAATGATTCGGATCATGCGTAAGACAATTGAATTGTGCGTCCACAACGAAATCTCTTATAAATCCTGATAAAGAGCAGCATATCCTTGCAAAAACACTTGAAATCACTTGTTAAATTCATCTTGGATCGAAGTCCTCAATACATGTGTATTGAATTTCAAATCCAATGGAAGGAAAAATAGATTTTAAACAAAAAGAAATCAAAATAATGAATCCAAATTGTTAAAAACTATCAATCTAAGTGAAATCAATGAATGGATATTTCAAGATATGAAAATCATGTTTAAAACTAATTAAATCTAACCAATATTTTAATTTCTAATGCAAAAATTCATGAATCAAATAATACTCTTAATAATTTAATTAAGAATAGATAATTTATGGAAAAATAATTCATGTTTATGCAAAAATAAATTGGTTTTTAAAAATTTATGTGTGAAAAATGGTTTTAAAATAATTAAAAGAGTGAAAAAAGAAAAATTAACCTCTTTTGACCAAACGGTTAGGTGGTCGGCTCGGTGGTTCGAAACGGTGGTTCGGTGGTCCATGGCTCGTGACTCCGGTTAGTCGTGGTGGTTGATGGGGATGCGGTGTGATCAATACCGGTCTAGGTGTCGGGTGGCTAGTCGCGGTCAAGGACGGTCGAGTGGTTGCTCGGGTCCAAGGCGGTTCACGGCACGAGACGGTGGTTGGTGGAATTGGAGTCGCGGGTCGCGGAAATTTCGGTCGCTGTACCGGTCGGCGGTGTTGACCGGTATCATGTGAGACGTGGTCGTGGGTCGGGTCGGGAAGGTGTGGGTCGCGTCGTGTCGCGAGTCGGGAGGGGATGGGGCGTATCGGGGTCGCGTACCGGTCAGTGTATCGGTCGGGTTAGTCAACCAATATCGGGACAGAAACGGACGCGGGACGAGTCGGGACGGTCGGGTGGCATCGGGATGACGCGTACTGGTCCGAGTTTTGGTCGGCGTGTTCGACCGGTACCGTGTCGCGTCGTGTCGCGGGAAAGTCTGCCTCGTGTCACAGTAAGGCTCGTGTCGTGTCGTGGTAAAGTGTTGCGGGAAGGGATCGCGTACCGGTCCGACTACCGGTCGGTTCTGCGGTCCGAAATCGGGACCAAAACTTACCATGGGTCGAGGCAGAAAATGCGGCAGGATTGCGGTGGGGGTGCGGGGGAACTGCCTCACGGTAGGATGCGGTGAGATTGCGGCAGGGTCGCGGCATTTTTGCTCCAGTACCGGTCACGATTTTCGACCGGTACGCGTGACCGGTATTTGGTCACTCATGACGCGGGGTGATCGGGGCGCGATACCGGTCGGGGACGCGGGTCGGTATCTGGATCGGTAATTCCTCGTGCCGCGGTAAGGGTTGTAATGGTCGCTATCCATACGATTTTTCTTCGAGCGTTTTCTTCGTCTATACACATTGGAATTGAGATCCAAAAGATGCTACGGATTCATGAGAACGACATCTTTCCAATGGTATGAAGATTGTAGCCTGGTTCGTGGTGTCTAGAACTATGAAAAAGCTTGAATATGCGGCTTTGTAACCTTCCTAGACGGTTTTGTTCAATCGGTCATAACTTGCTAATCGTAATAGCAAATCATGTTCTGCTTTTTCCTATAGCTTCATAAGACTGTCTCCTTCGTGCATACCAAATTTCAAAAACGTCCGGGCTGATATAGAGCTCCATTCATTCCATGAACTGAACAAGTTGTGTTCGATCTCCTTTTCATCGTTCTTCTTAAAAATTCACATTTGTTTTTGAAAAACAATTTTGTAAAAGCCTGAAAAATTCATAGATAGATAAAATAATGAATGAAAATGTTGAAAAAAATAAAAACAAATCCAAAAACTTAGAATAAGCAAATCAATAAAATCAAAAACATAAATATGGGTTGCCTCCCATAAAGCGATTTTTTTAAGTTGGATAGCTCGACTCCTTGGGGTTTTAGGATTGTGGAAGGTCTTCTAAAGGCTTGAGTTTGCCTTTAGCATGTAAATGAGGTCTCCTTAAGTCGTGTTCTCCATAAGCTTCCCAAGGTCGATACATGTGATTGTACCGATTGTTGTGGGAAAGTGCCGGTTGATGGAATTCATGAGACATGGGGATGTAATCTCCATTTTTTTCATGAGAGTAAGGGATCGCCATTCTCCTTGGATTGTGATGCTCCATTGACGAATCTCTGAAACACAAAAATATTAAAAACCAAAAACAAAAAGGAAAAAAAATAAAAAATAAGGAGAAATCAAAAAGAAAAAACAAACTTATACTTAATCTTTATCAAAAATTTGTAGGCAATCAAACAAAAGTCCCCGGCAACGGCGCCAAAAAAACTTGATGTGCATAAAACTTCTATGTAGGGTTTATGCAATTAGGTCTTTACATTTATAAACCTAGGGAACTGCAAGTGCACAGTTAAGACAATTGTAGTACTTAGGGATCGTTCCACTGATGACTAAGTGATGAATGCACTACAAACCTATATGATTCTGATTAAGCTAAGGGAAAATATTATTTGGTTTTTGGGGTTTTTTGGAAGCAAATAACAAAGCAAATAAATAAAGGATAGATATCAATTAAGATTAGAATTCAAGCAATTCAAAAAACATATGCAAAACACAAGCAATCGATTTAGGATTTTAATACTAGTTGTTCTAGAACTCATATCACTAAGGTAAGGTTATCCCACTATCGTGAAGTAACTAACCATCTACGTTTTGCACCCTAATAGACTCAACTATCGCAGGTTATTACAAGGTGAAAACATGCTTTATGCTCAAGATTGATTGTTCACTAGACTCCTTAACTAACCTATCGTATTATTAAGATGCCTAGCTAATCGAATACTAGGTCCGTAGATATAACAAGCTTTTGGAGAGTATATCAACCTAAGATCACTCCTTGGGTAGCTAAGCCAATTCGTGCTTTGAGTATAAATAAAGATGAAGAATCAATTCTAGAATAAAACTCTAAACGATTAAGTATGTAAAGACATAGAATTAAGAAAGTGCATAGAAATCAAATCAAAGCTAATACTCTAACATGTTTTGCAACACGTAGCAGCAAGAGTAAAGCACATAGACATAGTATAAATCGTTGATCTATCTAAGCGTAAGGAGTTAGATCTCATCTCTTTGCAATAGGGCAAAGTCAATCTATCCTTAAAGGCTTCTAGAATCAAATAAACATGAAGAACAAGAGAAAAACGAAATATATTGTTTAGGTATTGATTTAGGCTGTTAAGGCCGGCTGCTTGAGTTCCTAGAGAGGCTAAAAGCAAGTATATATAGGGGTTTAAGGAGGCTTAAGTCGGCTAGGATTTCTTCGGGCAAATACGTCTTTTTGGTCGAAACTGAGGCAATATCGGTCCAAATAACGGTCAGCTTGAGTGACCGGTATTGGAGGCTTCTAAGGTGCTTCTAGAAGGTCGGCAAAAGTCTGGATCATCGGCCCATGTGCTGGCCCGGTGCTTGGCTTCATTCTGCACTCACTTCACTTCAAAGGAAGTTTGACATGTCCTCAGTGTTGCGGGTGTATCTTCCAAAGTACAGCTCTAATTGATGAAATTAAAACTCCATTGGAAAACTAACTCAAAGGGCTATCTTCATGCCAAGTTTCATTAAATTCCCAATTGATTTGATCCTCCGTTCTTCAGCGAACTTCTAGCGTATATGTTCTGTCCAGTTTGAGAATGTGCATTATCTTCAAGATAAAATGACTTGGCTTGGTTCCTTTGACGTGGATAAGTAGCTGCATCATAGATGACACTCCTTTTACTCCATTTTACATCCTTTTGATGATAAAACCTGTTAAGACCTTAAAATCTACATATACGAGAAAACTAACTCTTTTGTTCCAAAAGCTTTATTAATATATATAAAAACCATAGTAAAATAGATAGAAAAAGTGGTAAAATATAGGGTGCATCAGCCATCTCCGCCGGAATCCTCCTGGCCACGACATCTCTCCACTAGGGATGCGCATCACCCTCTGGACACCTGATAGAGCGAAAATTACGCTCTAATCTCATCCGCCACTCATCGGCCTCCTCAGGCTTGGCACATCCCGAGAAAATTTTTTGTGCCAATCCTCTGCATCTGCTCCATCATCTTAAGGTAAGATGGGAGCTCCTTTGCAACCGCAACCCTCGGCTGCACATCCGCCACTGGTGGCACTACCAGAGCCTGAGCCTGAGCCGGTACCGCTCCCGGTACTCGCTCTAACAACAACTATAGCAGATCCGCCAGACGATCATCTCGATCCTGAGCTACACCTGAGGTAGCACTCGCTCCTGGGCTCGTCGCACCACCGACCACACTGGGACCAACACCATTCCCACCAATCCTCACACTGGCACTCACACCGGCCTCACCCATGGACCCCTCCTGAAGCGTTGATATATTCTATATTTTACAACTTTTACTATCTATTTTACTATGTTTTCAATATGTTTTAAAAGTTTTTTAACCAAAAGAGGTAGTTTTCTCGTATATATAGATTTTAAGGTCTTAACATGTATTATCATTAAAATGATGTAAAATGGAGCAAAAGGAGTGTTATCTATGATACAACTACTCATTCAAGTCAAAGGAGTCAAGCCAAGTGATGAAAGGGTTTTTCCCGGTTTATGAGATGAAACCTAGATTCACTAATCCGATGTAGAATAGTATAGGTTCGTTCAAGGGACCAGCAATACACTATAATCTTATGGGATACAAATTCAGCTAAACAATACAAAGTTGTTTTAAGTGTCACAATTTATCAAACCAAACAAAAGTAAAATTCAGTGTAAACAATAAGTGGAAAGACGTCAGATCAAGGGATATATCTCAGAGATTAGATCATCAAGAACCAAGCAATTATTCAGGTTATTAATTTAGAACCAATCTAGAACTCAACCATAGATTCAAGTGGACCCACTGTCGTGGCATCAACTATTTCAACAATCAATCTAACACCCTAAACTGTCGTTTGAGGTTACAAAGAATGATGAGCATTAAAAGTATAAGATCGATTTGTTCACGAGTTTTCTTAACTTCAACTGTCGTTGGCTAAGGACAACTCGCCCATCTAAGTTAAGTCCAGCAATTTACAACACTTTTGATGAGTAAATTTAACATAAAATCAGAGACTAGGTGATCAAATTAGTCTAGGCAATACGATCGACTATAGACGGAGATATCAAGTGATGTTTTAAAACCTATCTATGCTTAGTTATTATTCTCTAACCCCATCGAACCCTCAACCTAACAAGGAGAATTACTCGCACATAATTAAACAAACAACAGCAGCAAGAGACATAAGAAACTTCATTGAATTGAAATAGAAGAAAGTAGGGTTTAAAAAATCTTCAACAATAACGTGGAAGGCAATCCTCAAGCTTACAAACTCTCAAAACAAGTATCAAATCTCTCTCTCACTTGTGTTTTCTCTTCTCTGTCCCTAAAAGGAATGGAAATTCTCCTTTTAAAGGACCCTCGGCGGCTAGGCTAAAATTAGGGCTTCAAAATTAGGTTTAATGAAAACTTCCTTAAGTGGATCTTCTGGGAGCAGGTGATCCCTCTTCTAGAGCGGGTGCTCCTTTTCTTCAAAATATCCAAAAAGATCCAGATTCCTTCTTTTTTCACCAAATCCAATTGCAAGTTCCAATCCTCCATTTCAGCCGTATTTTAGACCTAGAATGACTCAAAGTAGAGTGAAAGACTCGATGAAAACCTACAAAACAAAAGTTAGAATGCGCAAAAAACGCATTATATCAATTCTCCTAAACTTAGATCTTTGTTTGTCCTCAAACAAATTCAAGACCAAGTAAAGGAGAAAGGTTTGAAAACGCGGAAACTATTTCATCCTCAGTGAACCGGGTTAATAACCTTCAATCTGCAGACCACATAATCCAAATTACAAGTAGTTACCAAAACTTCTCAACCAAGTCTTATTTCCCAAACACAAACTCAACGCATTCAAAGTTGCGTGAGGGTCTCGCTAAAGGCACCATTTAAGGTAGACGACGCTAAAGGGTATAAGGCAATTTAGAGGTGGAGTTCAAAGTGTTTAAAGTGTTTAAGGGTTACCCGATGTTTCGTAGAGGATGCAGGATATCGCACAAAATTGCAAGAGAGAATAAGTCCGTTGATATTCCACATTCTCTAAACCACTCTTTTGTTCTTCCAACCTCTCAAACGTCTCATCTAACCATCATCCACCTTGGGTATACTCGCTGTGCAGAGAGACACTTCCTATTTTACAGATTCACCACTCTTCATCATCTGTTTTTGGATTTTTATTTATTTATTTTTTTTTTTTAGATGAAGGTGATGATGAAGAGGGTTTTGATTACAAGTGTATGTCTCTCAAACACGAAAATATCAGATTTGTTGTACATACCCAAGTGGAGCTCATCAATATCATTCCTCCTTCGTGGATTTTTGTTTCCACCTCGTTGTAAAACCATCTTCTGGAAATAAGAGCAGGTGCTCTATTGCGGGAGCAGGTGCTCTATTGCGGGAGCAGGTGCTCTATTGCGGGAGCAGGTGCTCTTGTTCTTCAGAAAGAGTGATTTAAAGGCAGTGTCGACCCGATTCTCTCCGACCCTTTTGCGCATATGCTGCACATATGACAATGAAGTAACAAAAATGCAAGAGGCTTGAAAAGAGGTTAGGGTTAAGGAGGGTACTAACTAAAAATGAGCTAGCTATTCAGGAATAACAAGAGTGATAAAAAGAATAAGGAGTCCTGAATATGATTCCTTTCCCTAATCTAGTGCTAATAGCGAGAGGAATTTTTGGTCAATATGAAACCTGGAAGATAGTGTATTGAAGTGTTCCAGCTGTTCCTTGTACCCACGCTCTGTAGAAATGGTCACTAGAGAGAAAGTTAAACACAAATAGTCCAAACATCATCATAAGATAAGGTCCTAATTCCCTACAAAGTTTTGACTCAATAAAACTAATGAAAATAGACTCAAACAGGACATAAGAAAATAGAAAACAACCAAAATAAACGTCATTAGTAGCAACTCCCCCCAGACTTACTTCACACCGTCTCGGTGTGAGAAGAAATCAAGAGAGAGTGAAAAGAAATAAAATCATAAAGAAAAGCAGAAAATAAAATGTTTGTGATGAATACCTCTTGGTGGGCCTTAATCCGAATTTTGAATTTTTACCCTGGAGAGCAGGTGCTCTGTATTGGAGAGCAGGTGCTCTGTAGTGGGGAGCAGGTGCTCCTTCTGGGAATTGGTTCGACGTGCAGATCGATCCTGAGGTGGACCGCTGGAATGGCTTTTGATCTCATCATCATGGATCGATCGATCTAGCTGAAAGGATCGATCAATCTGCCTTGCATATTCCACAAACACTTTTTTTTTTTTTTGAAAAACCTGAAAACTTACACTGAAATTCAAAGTTAGTAATAAAAGAAATTCAATTAAAATAGTTAGAAAACGTACCGGTGGGTTACCTCCCACTAAGCGCTTATTTAAATTCTTTAGCTTGACTTGGATCTCATGTGTCAGTCAGGAAGAGGGGCATGGGAACTTTCTCCAAAACAAGCTCTCCAATCAGTAAACTTCAGCTTCAGAACCTTGCTCAACATAGCTTTCACAGCTTCTTCACCTTTTTCTTTTAGCTCAGATGTGAGAATAGCTCTAACCTTGGAGAAAGGTTTCGAAATCCTTTTGGACTTCACCTTGTACTCAATCGTGTCACCAACACGTCTCTGAGGTTCTAAAACCATATGAGAATCACCCTTGATTCTTTGGCTCGTCACCTTCTCCTTTACCCTGCTCTTTTGACTAGTCTTTTTTATTCTGATAAGAGGGTCTCCATCTAGGACATCCTTGACCTCACTCTTATCATTGAAATCTCTCTTTGTCACCATTTGTAGCTTATCTCCATTGATAACGGTAACACAAGATGCAAGTTTGGCTGCTTCATTAGTGGGTATAGCTTTGTAGAAGACCTGCTTGTCAATATTAGAGAATAAGACTCTTCTATTAGGCAAATCTACAACTGCACCCACTGTCGCCAGAAACGGTCTTCAAAGAATCAAAGATATACCAGGATCTTCGCTCATCTCCATCACCTGAAAGTCAGTAGGAATAAGGCAATTTCCAACTTGAACATGTAAATCATGAATAGTACCATGTGGAACCTTGGTGGAAGAGTCTGCAAACTTAAGAGATATATTAGCAGCTCTCATTGTAGTAATCCCAAGCTTCTCTGCAATAGTCTCATACATGAGATTGATAGAAGACCCAGAATCGCAGAGAGATTCTTTAAATCCAACTCTTGCAATGGAGCATGGAACAACAAACATTCTAGGGTCTTCTAGCTTTGGCAACTGCTTCATTGGAGATGATGTATTCCTTGCTTCAGCAAAGAGAGCCTTGACTACTGTGAGACTCTTCTTGGTATCCTTGGAGAACTCACGATATGCAGGATCAACTCTAAATGCCTCTTCAAAAGAGATATCAGGAGGAAGCTCATTCACCATCTTATTAAACTCAGCCAGCTTCTTTTCGCCAATCTCATATTTCAGTCTTTGAGGGTATGGGATCCTAGGGATGTATGGTAATGATTCGACAGCCTCTTCTGCTGTCTCTGGTGTAAGCGATGCTGAGACAGTCTCCACCTCACTCTGAGCTAATATCACCTTGCAGTGTTCTCTGGGATTTTTTTCAACTTTTCCTAGAAGAGTCCCTGGTGGTCGCTTAGCTGATGCCGAGATCTGAGCTACCTGAATGTCAAGCCTCTACACGTGGTTGCAAACAGCTTCAAGTCTACCATTGAGATCCGAGTACATGGCATCTACCTGCGTTTTGATTTCAGTGGCAGACTTCTATTGATTAGCCATTAGCTGTTGCATCATAACCTTGAGTTCATCTTGAGAAGTACTTCCAGAGCTTGCAGGAGTCTGAAAGTTAGAAAATTGTGGTTTCTGTTGAACTCCCCCTTGAAACTGATTATGACCTTGGTTTGGGTGACTCCTATAGTTCTGGGTGACTCCTTCTTCACCAATCTCCTCAAAAAATGGTTCACCATTCTCATCTACAAAGTGAACCGTCCTTTGGTTCCCTTTGAGCAACAAGTTGACCTTAGTAGTAAGGTCATCAATATTTTGGGAATCCATTCCACTAAATTTCGTGGTCCTATCATACTCCTGCGACTTGTTGCTAGAACTCACAGCCAAGTTCTCGATGAGCTTATACCCACCCTCTCTGGTCTTAGTCATAAAATTACCATCACTCGCAGCATTCAAAGCATTCCTGTAATCCCAATCAACACCATCATAGAAGATACCCAGCAAGTTTTCATCGGTAAACCCATGGTGTGGACACTCTCTCTTGTAATCTTTGAACCGCTCCCATGCCTCACAAAAGGACTCTCCTGAATATTGCTGGAAAGAGGAGATCTTGTTCCTCAGGCTCGCGGTCTTGGTTTTGGTGTAGAAGTGGTCCAAGAACGCTGCTCTACATTGTGCCCAAGTTGTGATGGATCCAGCTGGTAGAGACTTGAGCCAACGGGAAGCTTTGTCCGCGAGTGAGAAAAGAAAAAGCTTGCACTTCAAGAAATCCGGGTTCATCCCATTAGAACTCGTCGTGGAGCAGATCTCCTCGAAGTTTTCTATATGGTCCATTGGAATTTCTGCAGGCAGTCCATGGAACGAGTGCTGTTTGACCAGCAATATCATCTGACGCTTTATCTCAGAATCTTGTCTCTCAACAGCAGGTGGAACAATAGCAGCTCGGTTCCGATAGAAAGCATGGGGATTGTCCATATCCCCAATGGCACGCTGCTGCTCACGAGCGCGCTGCTGCTGTTGTTCACGGGCATGTTGCTGCTGCATCTGAGCCATCTGCTCTTGCAACCGTAGCAGCTCAGCCGCCATACCATTGTTGTCTTGTTCGCCCATGTCGACGAGATTAGGCCTTGTGTGTCTATTTTCTCGCTCTAACCTTGCAAGTTCCGGGTTACTCAAGGTTACGAGGGGAGTTTGAAGATTTCTCCTTGTAAACTTTGAGTTCATGCACCTAAAACACACGCAAGAGAAACAAAAGAACGAGTTTAGTACTTAGTCTGAAAACGTATATGAAAATTAGAGGTATCGAGTTGGTCGGTCCCCGTCGCAACGGCGCCAATTTGATGAAAGGGTTTTTCCCGGTTTATGAGATGAAACCTAGATTCACTAATCTGATGTAGAATAGTATAGGTTCGTTCAAGGGACCAACAAAACACTTTAATCTTAGGGGATACAAATTCAGCTAAGCAATTCAAAGTTGTTTTAAGTGTCACAATTTATCAAACCAAATAAAAGTAAAATTCAGTGTAAACAATAAGTGGAAAGGCGTTAGATCAAGGGATATATCTCAGGGATTAGATCATCAAGAACCAAGCAATTATTCAAGTTATTAATTTAGAACCAATCTAGAACTCAACCATAGATTCAAGAGGACCCACTGTCGTGGCATCAACTATTTCAACAATCAATCTAACACCCTAAACTGTCGTTTGAGGTTACAAAGAATGATGAGCATTAAAAGTATAGGATCGATTTGTTCAGGAGTTGCCTTAACTTCAACTATCGTTGGCTAAGGACAACTCGCCCACTAAGTCAAGTCCAACAATTTACAACACTTTTGATGAGTAAATTTAACCTAAAATCAGAGACTAGGTGATCAAATTAGTCTAGGCAATACGATCGACTATAGACGGAGATATCAAGTGATGTTTCAAAACCTATCTATGCTTAGTTATTATTCTCTAACCCCATCGAACCCTCAACCTAACAAGGAGAATTACTCGCACATAATTAAACAAACAACAGCAGCAAGAGACATAAGAAACTTCATTGAATTGAAATAGAATAAAGTAGGGTTTAAAAAATCTTCAACAATAACGTGGAAGGCAATCCTCAAGCTTACAAACTCTCAAAACAAGTATCAAATCTCTCTCTCACTTGTATTTTCTCTTCTCTGTTGTGTCGTGTCTTCTTTGTCCCTAAAAGGATTGAAAATTCCCCTTTTAAAGGACCCTCGGTGGCTGGGCTAAAATTAAGGCTTCAAAATTAGGTTTAATGAAAACTTCCTTAAGTGGATCTTTTGGGAGTAGGTGCTCCCTCTTCTGGAGCGGGTGCTCATTTTCTTCAGAATATCCAAAAAGATCCAGATTCCTTCTTTTTTCACCAAATCCAATTGCAAGTTCCAATCCTCCATTCCAGCCGTATTTTAGACCTAGAATGACTCAAAGTAGAGTGAAAGACTTGATAAAAACCTACAAAACAAAGGTTAGAATGCGACAAAAACGTATTATATCACTAAGTCATGATATCTTGAAGATAAAGCATATTCTCAAGTTGAACAGAACGTATACGCCAGAAGTTCGCTGATGAACGGAGGATCAAATAAATTGGGAATCCAATTAAAATTGGTATGGAGATAGCCTTTTGAGTTAGCTTTCCAATAGAGTTGTAATTTCATCAATTGGAGCTGTATTTTGGAAGATAAGATGCGACCCTTTTTTTTAGATTCAGATTATTATTTCCATAAATAATAATCCTCAACGTCAGGTTCAAACATATCAAACAATCAACAAAACAGTTCAATCATTCAGCGGAATCAACTCAATTCAATTCAACGAACATTCAATAACTCCAGTAACCAATTCGAATATCCAACATAACCCAATTCGTAAATCCAATTCAACAATCCAGCAACCTAGCAATTCTAAACAATCGTATAAAAGCTCATAAAACGAGACTCTGGATCATCTCCTCTTCCCAGCCATGATCCCACGATCACACTTTTTCTTTACCTATATCACATGGCAAAACGAGATGCGTGAGTATTATCACAAATACTCTGTGAGACGGTCATTCCATCTACCGGTTATACACATAGGCATAAAGGAATACCATAATACCAAACAACACAATCAACAATGAACAATTGCGAAAAATTCATGATTTCAGACCTTGCGTCGATCGATGCACAACACTTGCGTCGATGACACAGAGCACTTGCGTCGATCGACGCATGTTGTAGTGTCGAGAAACACGAGTCTATCCTCTCATGGCTCATTCCACGACTCGACGTATCGATCTTCTGCACCAAAAATGTGAAGATAGACATCCAATAACACGAGAATCACTCAAATCACACCATCAATCATCATCAAATCAATCCAAACCTCAATCAAACGCATCATGACATTCCAATTACCTAGATAAGCCATGGTCATGCACTCATCTCAATTTCGGACAGGAAAAGAGAAGAAGAACACGAAAAATCAGAGACTCCTAACACTCCAAATCAAATCCTCTTCCTCCTTCACGAAGAACGCACACCAAAACTCAATTCCAGAGCCTCACAATCACCAGAATAAGCTTTTAGGATCAATAATGATTTTTCTACTTCTCTCAATCCTCACAAAAACTATGTTTTTCTCTCTAGAAACTCTCCAAAAACGCAACCCTCATCGGCTCCACGACTTTTATAGGCGAACCCTAGGGTTCCCTAACCCAAACCGCAAACCAAACAATTGAAAACTGAACCCGTCAGTTCAATTAAAACTTGCGTCGATCGACACATATCTTGCGTCGATCGACACATATCTTGCGTCGATCGACACATATCTTGCGTCGATCGATGCACCACCAAAATTCCTAAATTTTGGTTCTCGGGCGTTACACTTCCAAGGTGTGGAAGCTGAACCAGTAGACATTCTCAAATTGGCAGAGAGTGAGTTCTTGGCATAGACAGATGCACAACTCTGTGTATCGGAAGTGGATGTCATTTCAGCGGCGAATTCCCAACTAATGAATGTGCCACCGAATCATTGTCGATGTCAAGTGGATGGATCCTGGAAGAACACAAACGTAACCTCAAGGTTAGGTTTGGGTATGTTTTCAAGGTGACCTTCCTGTTCTCTTCGAGGCAAAAGGATTGAGACACAACAGGTCACCGCTGCACTCAGAGATGGAAGCTCTACTCCGGACAATGACATGTCTACTGGAGAGTGGAATGGAATGCCATGCTTTTGAGACTGATTGCTCTGATCTGGTGGATATCGACAAGAATCCAGCCGAGTGACCAATATTCTCGATTCTATCAGACAAACTCCATAGGCTCCAAGATCGTCTTCCAAATTTTTCTTTATCTTTTGTTTCCCGCTCTACACGTACTCGAGCTTTTTGATTTTTCGTATGTAAGTAACTTGCCGCCGAATTGGATTACCAATTCAGGTAGCGCTTTTTAATTAATTTTTGGTTGACAAAAAAAAATGCCTAAAAGAACCTATATGGGCAAAGCTGATATATACAACATTTTAGTCGTTTTTATTATATTATTAATATGTTTTTAATAAAAAATGAATGGTTTTTGGACTTAATATACTAATTTTAGCATTTTTGGGGATTTTGAAGTTAATACATGAATTTGAAGCATCTCGGGCCTGAAAAGAATGAAATCAAGCCTTTTTAAGGAATAACAAATCTTGTCTATCAGATGTTTCGCTCCAGATGAAGAATTTCACACCATTAGATAAAGCTCATATGTTATCACGATATAGAGAAGAATCTCATCTTCAAAATGAATACTCGATCGCCACAATATGACGGTTAGATCTTAAGATATCATCAATCTACTAAAATCTGTTTGAGTAAGGATCAAGCTAAAAGCGGTTCAAGAATATTCACCAGTGATCGACCAGACGCATGGAATGATCGATCGGACGCAAAGCCCCTGGTCTTGACGCAGACACAAATTAACACGGTGTTCGACTGAACACTTAGGTAATCGATCGATCACCGCGTCCGAGGAAATTGAGAAATTTTCCTTTTTTGACGTTATCTCCAAATCTTCAAGGGTTTCACCTAAAACCGACGTATTCCCTATAAAAAGAGGTCAGCAGCCATGACATTGATGATCACGCTCTCTATCATCATCACCTTCAAAGCTTCAAGTTCTCACAAAAGTTCTTAAGGCCTTAATCTCTTCCATTGCTTCATTGGTTCTTTCGATCAAGGGAGAAAGATCTCACCTCTTTGTGATCCTTAGAGAAGTCTCTCAAACCCTTTTACTACTGTTTTCAATGAATACAAGTTTATCTATGATTTTCTTTGTCATGATTTAGTAGGGTTTTCATGGTTCGATAGATAGGATTGATAACTAGGGTGGCGCTTTTGTTAGATTAGGAGTATTCCTTCATCTAGATCCGTGCTTAGTTACATGTTTTAGGGATTGATCACTTTGAAACTAATCTTAAATAAAGTATTGTGTTCTAACCATTCCTTTACTTGTCTTGAACATGGTTTTGATGAGTTGATTATTTAGGTTGCGAAAGTTAAACTTATAGGATTGAATGAACAATTGAACTTGCTTACAATTACATTAGAATTTAGTATTTATCGTTGCGAGAGTTGACTGATAGGAATAATTCGAATTAGTAACTAATGTCGCGAGAGCTTGATTAGCTTATTATGTGTTCATGTTCTTGGAAGAAAATTGAATCAATTGACCTCTGAAAATTGCCTGAATTCCTGAACGCCCAAGCTTTCTTATTATTTCTTAAACCGAATTTGATAATCGTTTGTTCACTCTCAAAATCACAAAACCTTGCTTGACTTGGCGTAGTTTCTTAATTTAAATTGCTATTGAGTACTCTAAATCTCTGTGGATTCGATCTCTAAGTACTACGATTGACTGGTTGTGCACTTGCAGCCTTAATTTTTTTTATTTTGGGTAAAACTAGATTTCACCCCTATCAAGTTTTTTTTGGCACTGTTGTCGGGGATTTAGCACTACCATTAGCTTTTGATTAAGGATTTCGTCTAAGTTTTTATTTTCTTTACTATTTAATTCTAGTTTTTCTTTGTCAATTCCATATATTTCAGGTACTTTGCTTGGAACAATGAGTTTTGATTTTTGTGGCAGCTCAAGTAGAGTTGCTACGGCGCAAATCATGATGCGTGCTAGAGGAAGAGAGCATGGATTTTTGAATTCAATGGCTCGCTCACATAAGCTCAATATCTCTGGAGATTCTAAGAGTCTTTCTATGAAAGAGATGCTAGCTCAAGAATAAGACTTCTCTAACCCACTTGCTCATCCACAGGATTCTCGCACTGGAATGCATTTTTCAGCCCCTATGGAACACCAAGAGAGTGACCAACCATATGTGGTGTCAGGCGCATTCTGTTTGCAGCCACAAAACCCACAAGAAATAGCACTTTCACACAGTTTGATGAGTCCCTAATGAGGATTTTTCTTCTGATTTTTATGATACAGGGATTAAAGCTTGCTTTGCAATAAACTTGGCCGCAGATTAAAGTGAGATCGGTCAATCCGAATCATCGAGAGAAAACACAGGAATCAGAGGTAGGACTGCCTCATGATAGTAAAATCAAAGCAATGCTAAGCCAAGTAATAGCAAATCAAGCTCAGTCAACAAAGGAGTTCAATGCTAGAGTGGATGGAATCTATGCATAATTGAACGGCAAGTTCGAATCAATGACTTCGCATATCAAGAAAGGTGGAAACACAAGTTGCGCAGACTGTAGAATCCATTAAGAGGCAAAACGGAGTGCTTCCAGGGAAAGCGGAGGAGAACCCAAGGAGCTATTGCAATGCCGTCGAGCAAATCATAGTACCGCATCCTTGCCTAATAATCGATGACGAATCTCTACTGTCGGATTCAGAGTGAGAAATCTAAATCAACAATCTTGGACCGGGAGGAAACAAGACAAACACACCATGGCCTCCACTAAAATTGCTTATCAAAGAAGGAGACTCAGGACAATTCCTCTTCTCTTGCAAAATTGCAGGCTATAAGTTCTCTAACTTCCTTTATGATTCAGGATCTAATGTCAATGTTATGTCGACTTTTGCTGCCAAAAGATTGGGTCTTTCCATGTTCGCACCATCTAATACAACTTTGGTGTTTGGAGACTCATCAATGAAAGCCCTAAAAGGAGTAGTTCACAACCTGCTGCTTCAAGTTGGAAGCTATGCCATCCCAACTGACTTCCACATTTTGGAAATGGACAAAGATCGACACTTGATGCTTGGACGAAGCTTCCTAGCCACGACTAGAGTGGTTATCAATTTCCTTAATCATAAAATCTCTTTCAATAAGGTTGACAAAAATGTCTTTTATCCCGCGGTATGTTTGAATGGCTCTTGTGCAGGAGAACGACCACCAAGGCGAATCCAAAGCAAGAACGGATCATACGCAAGAAAACCCTGGTAACCAAACGTACGGCGGAAATTAAGGCGCTAAACCACATCAAGCCCAAGCAAGGGAGGATATTTGCAAACATAAGGATATTTGTGACGCCAGAATTAAAGGGAGCTAGTCAAGCTACTATTATGCAAATGATAGAGCTAACAAGGGAGTTCCTACACACCAGCAATGTGCTAAAGAGAAGGTGATAGAGATGATGCAAATCCAAGACCAATCCATCGGCAAAAACATGGCAACCAAGTCGAGCTAAACGATTTTAAATAGAACCGCTTAGTGGGAGGCAACCCACTGGTAATAATATAATCCTTTTGTTTTAGCTTTCTTTTATTTTTGATCTTTTTACTTAGTATTTGAGGAAGAAAACAAAATTATGCACGAAATACACAGTAAACGATCAGACACCATCAAAATATATCAATCACTGTGTAAATCAGATACACAGAAAATTCCAGGGGCTTGCTGATCGATCGGAGAGAGAGGCTGGTACACTGTGGTTGTCTCAAGAAGGATACATGAACAAAATTCTGGAAACCTATAATATGAAAGATTCAAAGCTCACAGTTACTCCTCTTGAAGCTCACATGAGGCTGCGAGCAGCAACTGCAGAAGGGCTTGCAAAAGAAGAAGACTACATGAAGTCAGCGCCTTACTCAAATGTAATCAGAAGCATTATTTATGAAATGATAGGTACTCGTCCTGATCTTGCTTATCCAATTGGAGTTGTCAGTCGCTTTATGAGTAAACCTATTGGAGATCACTAGCTTGGAGTCAAATGGATATTGAGATACATTAAAGGGACGATAAACAGATTTCAAGATTGTTGGTTATTGTGATGCTGATTTTGCAGCTGATTTAGACAAAAGGAGGTCTATAACTGGATTGGTATTTACTCTTGGAGGAAGTACCATAAGTTGGAAATCTCGTCTGCAACTGGTTTTTGCTCTCTCAACAACCGAATCTGAATACATGGCTTTGACAGAGGTGGTAAAAGAAGCAGTCTGGTTGAAAGGTTTGCTTAAGGAATTCGGGTATGAACAAAAGACGGTGGAGATCTTTTGTGATTCTCAAAGTGCTATTGCACTCTCCAAGAATAATGTGCATCATGAAAGGACTAAGCACATTGACGTCAGATATCACTATATAAGAGAAGTGATAGCAAGAGGTGATATTGATGTGGTGAAGATATCAACTGAGAAGAATCCGGCTGATATATTCACAAAGACATTGGTTGTGAGCAAGTTTAGGTCCGTTTTGAACTTGCTTCAAGTCAATTATGACTAGTAAAACTCATAGGATCCGAGTTAGGAATCCTGTAACTAGATTCAAGAAAGGTATTCTCTCTCTAGAACTCATTTAAGATCAAATGGTTTTGTCATCACGATTTCATGTGGAGATTTGTGAAGATGAAACCATGATGATCAAGACTCTCACACAAGACAAATCAAGCTCTGGTGAAACTCAGGTATAACCACAGTTTATGTAAATCAAAACTTTGGTCAAATTGCTTTTGGGACCACTTTTGAGAAGAAACATAAACAAGGAGTGGTGTCTCCATACAACGTTGTCTTCTTGTGTGATTGCCAAAAGATAAGGCTTTTTTTTTTCAAGGTACAAACGTGATTGATGGTGCAAGATGGCGTCTAATTCAGAACGTTTGGCGTTAGGGTATGAGCTGGACATTGTGATGTCTCTTTGTATATAAAAACATCATAAGGGTTGAGAGAGAGAGTTACGGATTAAGAGATAGAGAAAGAGAGAAACTTTGTATTGTATAAGCTTACAAGAGTGTTCTCTAGACATAGAAATATCTTGAGTGTGCATCAAGTGCTAGTGAAGGGCATTGAGTGTAAAATACTAAAAAATTTCTATTGTAACTCTATCTTGAATCTAGTGGATTCCGAGTTCAAACTCGGCCAGACGTAGTGACCCTCGTTAACGGGCACGAACTGGATAAAGTCTTGTGTGTTCACGTTTTCTCTTCATTTCAGTTCTTTTTCCCACTCAAGGCTTCAAGCTTTACACACAACTCTGCATTTTACTATGTTTTCTCACAACTCTGCAACTCTCTGTTTTTCACAACTCCGAGTGCCCTTAATTTCCAGAACTCTGCAAGTTTTAGTTTGTGCTTGTTTCTCTATTCTTGGTTTGTTTGAGTCTTCTCTCAAGGAAAGTCGATGCCTTTGAGGTTTAGGAGACTTAACAAAGTGGTATCAGAGCCAGGTTCATAGTTGTTTGGTTTTGTAGAGTGCTAAATCTGTGAATCATGTCATCAGCAAGAATAAAGGTGGAAAAGTTTGATGGCCGTGGAGATTACACTATGTGGAAAGAGGAGCTTATGGCTCATCTTGATATCTTGGGTCTGAGTGTTGCTCTTAGGGAAGGAGAGAAGAAGACGGTCATAGTCACAGATGCAGAAGGTAAGGTTATTGAAAAAACTGATAAAAAAGAAGAGCTTTTAGAGGAAAAGAAGAGAAAGGCTAGAAGCACAATAGTCTTGAGTGTTACTGATACAGTTTTGAGAAAGATCAAGAAGGAGCAGACTGCAGCTGCTATGATAGAGGCTTTGGACAAACTATACATGTCCAAGGCTCTACCTAACCAGATCTATCTAAAACAGAAGTTATACAGTTTCAAGATGATGGAAAGTTTGTCCATTGAGAATAACATTGATGAGTTTCTCCGAATAATAGCTAATTTGGAGAATACTAATGTTATTGTGTCTGATGAAGATCAAGCCATCTTGTTGCTGATGTCTCTACCTAAACCATTTGATCAGCTATGAGATACTTTAAGGTATGGTCCAGGTCGTACTACCCTGACGTTAAATGAAGTCGTTTCCGCAATCTACTCAACGGAGCTTGACTTTGGATCTAACAAGAAAAGTATCAAGGATCAAGCTGAGGGCCTCTATGTCAAAGACAAGACAGAGAATAGAGGGAGGTCTGAACACAGGGAGAAGAGCTCCAAGTCCCGCAGATCAAGGTCCAAGTCTAAGAGCAAGAAAGGCTGTTGGATTTGTGGAGAGGAAGGACATTTTAGGAACACTTGTCCTAGCAATACAAGAGCTCAGTCAAAACCAAGAGATAATGGTAGTAAAGGAGAATCATCAAGTGGGAAAGGTAACTTAGCAGAAGCTACAGGGCTTTATGTATCAGAAGCATTGTTTTCTACTGATGTAAATCTTGAAGACGAATGGATCATGGATACTGGTTGCAGTTATCATATTTCTCATAAGAGAGAGTGGTTTGAAGATCTAGACGAGAATGCTGGTGGTTCAGTAAGGATGGGAAACAAGACAATGTCTAAGGTTAAAGGAGTCGGTTCCATCAGAGTTAAGAATGAAGATGGGTTAAGTTTTTTTCTGACAAATGTGAGATACATACCAGAGATGGACAGGAACCTTTTGTCATTGGGAACTCTTGAGAAAGCTGGATACAAGTTTGAATCAAAAAATGGTGTCTTGAGTGTGAAAGTTGCTATGCTAACAGGAAGGAGATATGACACTCTTGACTTGCTGCAATGGAAACCAGTGATTGAAGAATCACTTGCAGTTCAGAGTAGACAAGATGACACATTCTTGTAGCATAGAATATTGGGGCATATGAGTCAGAAAAACATGAACGTGTTACTGAAGAAACGATTCTTAGACAAGAAAAATGTTTCTACTCTTGAGACGTGTGAAGATTGCATCTATGGGAGAGCTAAGAGGGTTGGGTTTAATTTAGCTCAACATGACACAAGAGAGAAACTTGAGTATGTTCATTCTGATTTATGGGGAGCTCTATCCGTGCCATTTTCACTAGGTAAATGTCAATATTTTATCTCCTTTATTGATGATTACACAAGAATGGTGTGGGTTTATTTTCTGAAAACTAAAGATGAAGCTTTTGAGAAGTTTGTTGACTGGATTAATCTGGTGGAGAATCAAAGTGACAAGAAGGTAAAGACTCTAAGGACAGACAATGGTCTTGAGTTCTGCAACATGTTGTTTGATGAGTTTTGTGGATCAAGAGGAATCCAAAGGCACAGAACGTGTGCATACACTCCGCAACAAAATGGTGTTGCAAAACGTATGAACCGGACATTGATGGAGAAACTGAGAAGCATGCTTAGTGATTATGGTCTCCCAAATAAATTTTTGGCAGAGGCTACTAACACAGCTGCAATTCTCATCAATAAGACACCATCATCGGCTCTAAGTTTTGATATTCGAGACAAGAAGTGGTTTGGGAAATCACCAGCTTATAGCTACTTGAGAAGGTTTGGATGTGTTGCATTCGCACATACTGATGATGGGAAGCTTAATCCTAGAGCTAAGAAAGGTATTCGTGTAGGGTATCCTAATGGAGTAAAATGCTATAAACTTTGGTTGCTTGAAGACAAAAAATGTGTTGTGAGTAGGAATGTGATTTTTCAAGAAAATGCAACTTATAAAGATTTGGTGTTGGGGAAAGAGAGCCTTGGTTATGATGAAGAGTCTCAATCAGATTCGTGTCTTGATCTGGATCTTGATACAGAAGAAGAATTAGTCTCAGGTGGAGACAACCCTGTTGATTCTGAGACTCAAGTGACTCCAAGTCAAGGGCCTGCAACACCTATTCAGGTAACACCTACAACACATAATGATGATACGGATGAATTTGAGATTGATGTAAGTCAGCCTCCACTGAGTTATCATCTAGTAAGGGACAGAGCAAGAGGGGAAGTTAAAGCACTTGTCCGGTTTGATGATGAAGATTAATTTGCTGAAGCTTTGTATACTACAGAAGATGGTGGATAAATTGAACCTGCAGATTACAGAGAAGCGAGAAGAGATTCAAACTGGGTGAAATGGAAGCTTGGTATGGATGAGGAGATGGATTCTCAAACAAATAATAACTCCTGGAAAGTGGTTAAGAGGCCTGCTAACCAAAAGGTTATTTGTAGTAGATGGATCTTTAAGTATAAGCTTGGGATTCCTGAGGTTGAAGTACCAAGGTTCAAAGCAAGATTGGTAGCCAAGGGATATGCACAAAAGGAGGGTGTTGATTATCACGAGGTGTTTGCACCAGTAGTCAAACATGTATCCATAAGGATATTACTCTCAATTGTTGTTCAAGAAGATCTTGAATTGGAACAGCTTGCTGTGAAGACTGTTTTTCTTCATGGGGAGCTTAAAGAAAAGATTTACATGACTCCACCAGAAGGTTATGAGTCAATGTTTAAAGAAGATGAAGTGTGTTTGTTGAACAAGGCTTTATACGGTCTCAAGCAAGCTCCAAGGAAATGGAATGAGAAGTTTGATAATTACATGGGAGAGATTGGCTTTGTAAGAAGTCAATACGATCATTGTGCATATATCAAGGAATTGATGGATGGATCATTGATGTATCCGCTCATATATGTGGACGATATGTTGGTGGCTGCTAAAAACAAGGATGCCATATCTCAGCTAAAGCAAAAGCTCAATCTGAAATTTGAAATGAAAGATTTGGGAGCTGCTAAACGGATTCTTGGTATGGAGATTGTCAGAAACAGAGAGGCTGGTAAACTGTGGTTGTCTCAAGAAGGATACATGAACAGAATTCTGGAAACCTACAATATGAAATATTCAAAGCTCACAGTTACTCCTCTTGGAGCTCACATGAGGCTGCGAGCAGCAACTGCAAAAGGGCTTGCAAAAGAAGAAGACTACATGAAGTCAGTGCCTTACTCAAATGCAGTCGGAAGCATCATGTATGCAATGATAGGTACTCGTCCTGATCTTTCTTATCCAATTGGAGTTGTCAGTCGCTTTATGAGTAAACCTATTAGAGATCACTGGCTTGGAGTCAAATGGATATTGAGATACATTAAAGGGACGATAAACACAAGATTGCAGTACAAGAACAGCTCTGATTTCAAGATTGTTAGTTATTGTGGTGCTGATTTTGCAGCTGATTTAGACAAAAGGAGGTCTATAACTAGATTGGTATTTATTCTTGGAGGAAGTACCATAAGTTGGAAATCTGGTCTGCAACGGGTTGTTGCTCTCTCAACAACCGAATCTGAATACATGGCTTTGACAGAGGTGGTAAAAGAAGCAGTCTGGTTGAAAGGTTTGCTTAAGGAATTCAGGTATGAACAAAAGACGGTGGAGATCTTTTGTGATTCTCAAAGTGCTATTTCACTCTCCAAGAATAATGTGCATCATGAAAGGACTAAGCACATTGACGTCAGATATCACTATATCAGAGAAGTGATAGCAAGAGGTGATATTGATGTGGTGAAGATATCAACTGAGAAGAATCCGGCTGATATATTCACAAAGACATTGGTTGTGAGCAAGTTTAGGTCCGTTTTGAACTTGCTTCAAGTCAATTATGACTAGTAAAACTCATAGGATCCGAGTTAGGAATCCTGTAACTAGATTCAAGAAATGTATTCTCTCTCTGTAGCTCATTTAAGATCAAATGGTTTTGTCATCACGATTTCATGTGGAAATTTGTGAAGATGAAACCATGATGATCAAGACTCTCACACAAGACAAATCAAGCTCTGGTGAAACTCAGGTTTAACCACAGTTGATGTAAATCAAAACTTTGGTCAAATTGCTTGTGGGACCACTTTTGAGAAGAAACGTAAACAAGGAGTGTTGTCTCCGTACAACGTTGTCTTCTTGTGTGATTGCCAAAAGATAAGGCTTTTTTGTTTCAAGGTACAAACGTGATTGAGGGTGCAAGATGGCGTCTAATTTAGAGTGTTTGGCGTTAGGGTATGAGCTGGACATTATGACGTCTCTTTGTATATAAAGACATCATAAGGGTTGAGAGAGAGTTACAGATTAAGAGATAGAGAAAGAGAGAAACTTTGTATTGTATAAGCTTACAAGAGTGTTCTCTAAATAGAGAAATATCTTGAGTGTGCATCAAGTGTTAGTGAAGGGCATTGAGTGTGAAACACTAAGAAATTTCTATTGTAACTCTATCTTGAATCTAGTGGATTCCGAGTACAAACTCGGCCAGACGTAGTGACCCTCGTTAACGCACACGAACTGGATGAAGTCTTGTGTGTTCATGTTTTCTCTTTATTTCAGTTCTCTTTCCCACTCAAAGTTTCAAGCTTTACACACAACTCTGCATTTTACTATGTTTTCTCACAACTCTGCAACTCTCTGTTTTTCACAACTCTGAGTGCCCTTAATTTCCAGAACTCTGCAAGTTTCAGTTTGTGCTTGTCTCTCTGTTCTTGGTTTGTTTGAGTCTTCTCTCAAGGAAAGTCGACGCCTTTGAGGTTTAGGAGACTTAACAGCTTGGATCTTTCCTTTGTAATCCAGTAACTTTATTTTTTTGCACAAAATACATTTACTTTGTAAAATTTGCAACATCAAACTTGATCATCTATACAAATAATGAAATAAAAGCTTTCTTATAACACATGTATTTCATTGTCTTTAACAAGTGTTGCATGAAAGTGAGCATCTCTACTACTTTGTTTTTAATAAGTACTTGACCAGCTCATCCAATGCCTTGTATGAAAAGCCTCCACTTCTCGTAGAGGCTTTGATCTTCTCTTTCAAAACAAGGGCTCTCTCCCTCATGCTTGCACCTTCTTCATCCGCGATCAACCTCTCCACAGCTCTTTGAACCTTTTCTCTTTCCACCTCACCTTCCACCTGAAACCCTATTCTCCAAACACTTTCGATATGCATTGCGTTTAACTTCTGCTCCCTTTGAAATGGTCTGCAAATCATTGGAACTCCTTCCACAATGCTCTCGAGCGTCGAGTTCCATCCACAGTGGCTCCAGAAGCCTCCCACTGCAGGATGTCCAAGTACTTCTATTTGCGGTGCCCATTTCACAATGTATCCTCTTTCAGATAAGATTGTACTGACATCCTCTAGCAGTGAATACAAACAAGCGACAGAACCAGCCCGGATGACCCATAAGAAAGGTTGGTTGCTATTACACAATCCCCAAGCCATCTCCAAAACTTCCTTGGCTTTCATGTGAGCCTTGCTTCCCAAGCTTATATATATGACTGACCTCGGTTTCTGCTTGTTCAGCCATTCAATGCAGCTCATGTCCCCTTCTAGTAAACTAGAAGTTGCAGACGATGTAAGGTGAAGAGGGCCTAACGAGTACACCGGAATCCCCAATTCTTGTTGTAGCCATGACAGAGAAGCGCCCTCTAGACAGCTCTCTGTGTTGATGATAACACCGGAAGCTGATCTTTTGTTGGCTACTTCTCTACAAACCTTCAAAAGTGGCTCTAATGCTCCAAATCCCCAAGTTGGTAGGTCTTTGTATCTTAAAGGAAGTAACTCTTCCACCACCTGTTCTTGGATTTCAGGATCTGCAAAGTAAGAAATAAAAAAACACTATATTTGAGTAAAGTAATTGGTTTCCAAATGGGTTATTAAGCTAGTTTTAGTCACCTTTCATGTCGATCGAGAACTTCTCTACATTGAGTTTGCTTAAAACACATTGAGAAACTTGATTTGAAGCACTGCAAGTAGTGAATATAACACATGGAAGCTTGAACTCTTTAGCTGCAGCTTCACAGAAGTACATGAGCGTGTCGTAGATTATACAAGCAATATCATTGCCATGTTGAAGCAATAACTGAGCTATACAGTCCTTGAAGCTTGCCTTGCTGGTTTCGTTGAGCTTCATCATAAACTCGACTGGTCCGAGTTTTTTAGCTTCAGACTCAGGTAAGCTTTCAGGTATGGTAACAAAGTGAAAACCGGGAAAATGTTGAGAAGAAGAGCTTAGTCGATTGAGTTCTCCTTGCACAACTGTAATTGAGAAACCTTTCAAGTTAAGGGCTTTCCCGAGTTGCATAAACGGAGTTACATGTCCTTGTGCTGGAGCTGGAACTAATACAATCCTTCTCTTCCCTTCCATTTTTTCCATTTCCTAATCTATCTGTGTTTCTTCCTTTTTGCTATCAATGCAAGACCTGATCCAAATAATTTTATTTCTATTGCAGTGGTCCTTTGTTTTGTATCAACTGAAGTGGTCTTCATTGGCTGCTATCTATTTAAAGCAATAAATTAAAGTTGTGTTGAAGAGACAAACACGTAACCATTCAAGAGGATGAAAGAAAAAAACACTTTGGCCTAATAGGAACATGGAGAGCAACAATCGAGAGATCAAAGAATACGATTTTAAAACACTTTTCAGAAATGAGATATTCATGACACAAATCAATAACAATTTTGTTTCAAACAAAACACAAACGAGTTATGAATCTGGCAAACCAATGAGAGACTGAATTCAAATATCAACCAATATGGATCATCAAAGGAAAAGGAACGAGAAATCTAACCGAGAGGAACAAATCCGATGGAGAAGCTACAAGAAGAGTGCTCCTGTCAAAATGATCCCAGATTTTGAGAGAGAGAGAGACTCGCAATTTAAGACAGACGACGACGACTTTCCTCAGGAATTTTTTACTCAGAGGTCATTTTTTAGGGCAAGTTGTTCGTTTTCGTTTCATGATTAATCAATTAAAGTGGACTTCATGATCTGGGACTACTGTCTTTTTGTGCTTAGTTATTATTTTTTATTTTTTTTATCAAGTTATGTTTATTTATGTAAGGGACTTTGGACTCTGTCTTCAACTACAAGACATTAATTGCATATGCAACTTGATTTATTTACTTCGGTTTTGAGTCATCTGAGAGTCAATATGCTAAACTTAAACTACCGGAAAATTTTCTCCTTGTGACAGATCTGATTCATGACTCAATGTTTCTGATATATAGAGAGTTGCGTAGGAAAGGCTTTTGAGGATACAAAAACTCTGATAACAAAACTAGATAATTCTCTATTGGTCTGTATGCAGTGTAGCTGTGTTTGTCTCGGTCAGTATCATCTGAGAATACATGGCAAACTTTATTTATTCTGAAATGATGATAAGAACAAAAGATCAAAACTTGTAACTGAAACTTTCCTTCAATAAAACAGAACTTGTTTGCTTACAAAACCCCAAAACACTCAAAGATAAGAACAAGAGGATATTATGGAGTCCTCTACTCTCCTTCTCTCTCTCACCAAAAGATGCTAACAATTTGCAT
Organism: Arabis hirsuta; assembly: GCA_964056655.1. NCBI lineage: Eukaryota > Viridiplantae > Streptophyta > Magnoliopsida > Brassicales > Brassicaceae > Arabis > Arabis hirsuta. The sequence goes on from OZ053308.1 coordinate 21,064,733, forward strand.
AAAGGAAAATTAGGGCTGAACAACCCCTTTTTATATGTACATAAAGACAAATCCAAACCCTCTCAAAACCCTCCTAGCTTGTACGAACTCTGCCTCCTCTTCTTTACTGTCCCCTTGTGTATTTACTGCCCTTCTTGTGATTTCATCTTTTTACCCCTCCTGTGGTAACAGTAAAGAATGGAAGGCCTCATCTGACTGCTATCAATACCCCCTGCTGCAAAATTGACCTTGTCCTCAAGGTCAAACCAAGGAAATTTCCCTTGGATCACCTGCCTCCACTCCCATGTACTGTCGCGAACCGGCAGCCCCCTCCATTTAACCAACACCTCTGCCTGTCCTGATATCTTGTTCTGTTTTTCTCCCAAGAGGAGTTCCGGCTCTGCCACTATCACCCCATCTTCTGTCAACTGTTCGGGTAGTGCTACTATCTCAAGGGAACTTCCCACAGCTGCCTTCAATTGGGATACATGGAAAGTTGAATGTATTTTAGCTGTCTCCGGTTATCTCAGCTTGTAGGCCACTGCTCCTATCTTTGCCTCCACTGCAAATGGGCCATAAAAACGGGCTGCTAACTTCTCGTTGGTTCTCCTAGCGAGGGACTGTTGTCTATATGGTTTTAGCTTCACAAAGACCAAGTCGCCCACCTGAAATTCCACTTCTCTCCTATGACCATCAGCCTGTTGCTTCATCATCTGTTGCGCCCTTAACAGATGCTGCTTTATAACCGCTAGCATGGCATCTCATTCAAGCAGTTTCTGTTCCAAATTAGCATTGGAGGTTGAGCCATTCTCAAATTTCAGCAGAGTGGGCGGTTCTCTCCCATACAGGGCCTGGAAAGGAGACATCCGTATGGATGAGTGATAAGAATTATTGTAGCTCAACTCTGCCCATCCCAAAAACTTGTGCCAAGTTCTTGGCTTATCACTTGCATAGCACCTCAGGAATGTTTCCATGCCCCTATTGGTGACCTCTGTCTGCCCATCACTTTGAGGATGGTAGGCAGTACTGAAACACAGCTTGGTGCCCGCCAATCTGAACAGCTCAGTCCAGAACTTTCCAGTGAAGACTTTGTCTCTGTCCGACACTATGGTCCTGGGGAATCCATGTAACCGGATGATCTCTTGTAAGAAGACCTAAGAGACTGTTGAGGCATCAAATGGATGTTTCAGTCCAATGAAGTGGCTGTATTTTGTCAGCCTATCTACCACCACCATAATGACCTCATACCCTTCTGATTTTGGGAGCCCTTCCACGAAATCCATAGAGATATCCTCCCAAACCCGTGATGGAATGGGCAGGGGTTGCATCAGTCCTGCTGGTGACAGTGTTGAATATTTGTGCCTCTGACAGACCTGGCATGTGGCTACATAGCGTCTGATATCAGTCATCATTCCCTTCCAATAAAACACCTCCCCAACTCTCTTTTGTGTCTTTAACACTCCTCCATGTCCTCCCATCAGACTGTCATGGAATTCTCTGAGAATATCCAACACCAATTGGGATTTAGAGGGTACGACTAGTCTCCCCTGTCTTAGCAACCTTCCCTGCACCACTGTGAAATCAGGATGGTTCTGCTGATCCTTCAGCACTTCCTGCTTCAATCTGCTCAGCTCTGGGTCCCTTTCTACCTCTGTATCCACCTCCTGCAATTGTATAGCAATAGGTATTGATAGGGCAGCCAGTTGTGCGTTCAAATCCCTCCTGGACAGTGCGTCTGCAGCCTTGTTTTCCAGCCTAGGTTTATATTGGATTTCAAAGTAAAATCCCAGTAACTTAGACAACCATCTTTGGTATTCCATGTTGATTTCCCTTTGCTCCAGTAAGAACTTTAGGCTTTTCTGATCTGTCCTTACTAGGAATTTTCTCCCCAGCAGGTAATGACGCCATTTCTGGAGGGCAAACACCACTGCCATTAACTCCCTCTCATACACTGACTTCATTCTCTGTCTATCTGTCAAGGCTTGACTAAAATATGCTAGGGGTCTCTGATTCTGCATGAGTACTGCCCCCAGCCCTGACCCTGATGCGTCAGACTCCATTACAAAGAGGCTGTGGAAGTCTGGAAGGTCTAACACCGGTACTGAGATCATGGCCTGTTTCAGTCTTTTGAAAGCCTCCAGAGACTCTCCTCCCCACTCAAACTGGTTCTTCTTAAGGAGAGCTGTCAGTGGCCTGGCTATCTCTCCATATCCTTGGACAAATTTTCTGTAGTAACCTGTAAGACCCAAAAATCCCCTCAGCGCCTTGATATTTATGGGTTGTGGCCAATCAACCATGGCCTGTATCTTGGAGGGATCAGCTGATACCCCTTCTGCTTTGATCATATGATCAAGATATTCTATGGTTGTATTCCCAAACTGACACTTCTTCTCATTAGCATACAGCTGGTTCTTTTTCAGCAATTGGAATACTGCTCTCAAGTGGCCCTGGTGTTCTTCCTCATTCTTGCTGTAAACTAAGATGTCATCAAAGAAGACTAGCACGAACCGCCTCAAGTGTTGCCTGAAAATATCGTTCATTACTGCCTGGAAAGTGGCCGGTGCGTTTGTGAGCCTGAAAGGCATCACAAGGAACTCGTAGTGACCATCATGAGTTCTGAAGGCAGTCTTTGGTATATCAGTCGCTTTCACCCTTATCTGATGGTACCCTGATCTGAGGTCTAACTTGGAGAAGATGACTGCCCCATTCAATTCATCCAATAGCTGATCTATCATTGGAATGGGGTAGCTGTCTCCTATGGTAGCCTTGTTGAGGGCCCTATAATCCACACAAAACCTCCAACTGCCATCCTTCTTTTTAACCAAGAGCACCGGATTGGAGAAGGGACTGGTACTCTCTCTGATTATACCCGCTGCTAACATTGTGGCTACTTGCCTTTCAATCTTTTCTCTCTGTACCTGGGGATACCTGAAGGGTCGCACACTTACTGGTTTGGCGCCCTCGCTTAAGTGGATAGAGTGTTCCCTACCCCTGGAAGGAGGTAACTGATTAGGTTCCTCAAACACCTCTGGGAATTCCTTGAGGACCCTTTCCATGGCCGCTGGCACCTTCTGATGTCGGTCCAGATTGGCCAGTTGCAGACCACCATACTCCATGATCATACCTGCCCCCTGATCTGGCAGTGCTTTCCACAGAGCTTTAAGGGACATAGCTGAACAGCATAGACTAGGATCTCCTTGCAGAATGATTTTTTTACCCCCCTGCTCGAACCGAATCCTCTGAAGTTTCCAATTACATTCCATATCGCCTAGCGTTTCTAACCATTGGATTCCTAGGATTACATCCGCACTACCTAGTTCCAAAGGCAGGAAATCGGAAACGAGAGTGTTACCTGGCAGTTGCAGAATAAGCGACTTGCACACCCCATGGCCATACACTGTTAGCCCTGTTCCTATCACCATGCCATACTCCCCGGTGGTCTCTGTGGGGATGCAGAGTCGGTGGACTAGCCAGGCCGAGATGAAGTTGTGTGTTGCCCCACTGTCAACCATAACCACCACTAGCTCTCCTTGAATTTGACCTTTGAGCTTCATCGTCCGTGGTGAGGAGATTTCTGCCATGGAATTGAGGGATAACCTAGTCACTTCCGCTGCCTCGCGAACGACATCATCCGGCAGAAATTCCTCGCTCTCAGCCATCTCAGTTTCGTCTCCATTAGACTGGACCAGTAAGAGCCTTATCTCCTTCTTCTGACACAGATGCCGGCGGTACCATGGTTCGAAGCACCGGAAACAGAGATCCTCGGCCTTGTGGCGAGCCACTTCCTCTGGCGTCAGGCGGCAAAAAGGGGCCACCACCCGATTATGCGGCTTCTGATTACGGTCATGCGTGTCTCCTCGAGCAGACGAGATCGACCTAGGTTGTGTAACCATTGGGCCGGACCGTATATTATGAGGCCCATGTGTCGCCCTTTTTGGAAAAGACGCTATTGGGCCTGGCTGTTTCTGTGAGCCCACTTTTCCGCTCCCGGCGAGATTAGTAGTCGTAGTCTCCTCCACCGCCCCATCCCAAAACTCCATTCGCTGAGCTAGAAGCATCCAGCGGTCCAAGCCTTTAGGTTCCATCACTTTAACCCTTGTCCGGAGCTTGGGGTCTAAGCCGGTGATGAAGGCAAGCTCCAACGTCGCCTCAGGTAGGTCAGACGCGTTGGTGGCGATTTTCACGAATTCGCGGCAGTATTCCTCCACCAAATCCGTCTGTCGGAGGTTGAGTAACCTTTCTCCGGCTGATTCGTCCCGGTAGGTGGCGAATCGGGTTATAATCCGCTGCTTCAGGTGAGCCCAACTTGAAAATGGGTCACGATCTTTCTGCCACAAATACCAGTCGAGTGCGTCTCTGGTGAAGCTTTCACGGACGGCAACGATTTTCTGATGGTCGGAGCAGACGTTACCCTCGAAGAACTGCTCCACGCGAGCCAGCCAGTTCTCCGTCCCGGTGCCGTCGAAGTCAGGGACCTCCAGTTTCCGACTGAAGAAGTTTTGACCTTCCGTCGTGACCCTTTCAGGCGGCCTCTCCTCTGTTTTCCTCTCCGGAAAAAGCTTAGTGTACGGTCCCCGATCCCTCGTCTGAACTCCCTCGGGTGTGTACATCGGAGCCTTGTCGGCTCTCCGGTTAACCGGAAACACGCTATCAGACGACGCTACGTGACCTGTCTTCGAAGGGTTCTCCCTTTCTTGCTCCTCTTTCTTCCTCCTCCGATCATCTTCCTCAAAACGTCGATTGATGTTTTCTATCATTGTCATCAACGCCGAGACTATCGATGGATTATGCGACAAGGCCTCTGAGAGCGCCTGCGAGCCTTCACGAGACCCTTCGGATACCTGCGAAAGTTGAGGTATTTTCGGATCCATTCCCTGAGATTGAACCTTGCTCTGATACCAAATTGATAAGAACAAACGATCAAAACTTGTAACTGAAATTTCCTTCAATAAAACAGAACTTGTTTGCTTACAAAACCCCAAAACACTCAAAGATAAGAACAAGAGGATATTATGGAGTCCTCTACTCTCCTTCTCTCTCTCACCAAAATATGCTAACAATTTGCATAAAGGAAAATTAGGGATGAACAACCCCTTTTTATATGTACATAAAGACAAATCCAAACCCTCTCAAAACCCTCCTAGCTTGTACGAACTCTGCCTCCTCTTCTTTACTGTCCCCTTGTGTATTTACTGCCCTTCTTGTGATTTCATCTTTTTACCCCTCCTGTGGTAACGGTAAAGAATGGGAGGCCTCATCTGACTGCTATCAAATGAGTCTGTGAGGGTTGTTCAAATAGCAATCAATAGATGCAACCTCTGTCTTACTTATACTCAGAAATCAGAACTATACATTGTTTGAATAGAGTTGGCCGATACAGAGCGACAAACCAAAGCTGTGGGATTTGTGGTGCTCAAAATAATGTTTGGGAGCTTAAACTTCAGCAAAGTGCATGAACTCATTGTAGTTGTCACATGAGATCTCATTACTTTGTTGAAGTAACAATCCTAATTCATTGAACTTGGTTTGGCCTACTATAATTGAGAAACCCTTAGGTGAAGGGTTTTCACAAGCTGTCGCATTGGAGATATATGTTCTTGAGCTGAAACTGGAACCACCCTTCTCCATTTCCAGAACCTGCAACAAGAACAACTATTTTTCTTTGCGGACACTAAGATTTATCAAAAGAGTACCTTTCTGATAATAATATCAGATTCTCAGCTTAGTGGACACTGAATCATGTCTAGTACGTTTTGTTGGCTTTCTTCACCACATGAAGCATGTGGTGGATGATTATCTTGTTAGAGAGCAAACAAACACAAGAAAAGAACTGCTTTCATCTTTCAATACAGAGCATTCATCTTTCAATACAGAGCAGCTCTAAATAAGTGATCAAAATAATTATTAAAAAAGTCTCATATGTATTAGAAAAATTCAACAATCCTCCAAAGATGATGTATTTGTATTAGAGGCTGATTTTATTTCTTTCACAAAGTCTTCATGAAGTGTACAAATTCATCTAGTGAGTTGTGTGGAGAACCTCCACATCTAACAGAAGCTCTCAGTTTCTCCTTCAAACTGACAGCTCTCTTCCTCATCTCCTCTCCTTCTTCGTCCACCATTAACCTCTTCACAGTTCTCTCGACCACTCCTCTGTTTATCTCACCCTTCACTTGAATCCCAATTCTCCACACACACTCCACGTACCTCGCGTTCACCTTTTGATCGCTGGAAAAAGGCCTGCAGATCATTGGAACTCCTTCCCCGATGCTTTCTAGTGTCGAGTTCCATCCATAATGACTCCTAAACCCTCCTACAGCAGGATGAGCTAGTACTTCCTTATGCGGAGCCCATTTCACAATGTAACCTCGGTCTGAAACCATCTTACTAAACTCTTCAGACAAGGACTCTATCCACTCCAAACCACGTATCGACCCTGGTCGGATCACCCACAAGAAGTACTGGTTGCTAGGAGCCAATCCTGAAGCCATTTCCATCACCTCGTCGATTTCCATCAATGCTAAGCTTCCCAAGCTTATGAATATAACCGAATTTTGATTTTGTTTTGATATAATGCGTTTTTGGCGCATTCTAACCTTTGTTTTGTAGAGTTTTATCGAGTCTTTCATTCTATTTTGAGTCATTCGAGGTCTAAAAGTAGCTAGAATGGAGGATTTGAACTTGCAATTGGATTTGGCGAAAAATGAGAGAATCTGGATCTTTTTGAACATTCTGAAGATAAGGAGCACCCACTCCAGCAGAGGGAGCACCTGCTCCGCAGAAGATCCAGTTTTGGAAATTTTCATTAAACCTAATTTCGCCACCTAGGGTTTCCCTAATCAATCCCAGCCGCCCCAGACCCATTTATAACATATTTTTCGAACCCTTTTCAATGAGAGACAGAAAATAACATAGAGAAACAAAGAGAACACGTGAGAGAGAGATTTGATACATGTTTTTGAGCTTTTGTGAGATTTGAAGATTGTCTTTCATCCTTTGGAGAAGATTTCTAAACTCTTTACTTCTTTCATTATTTTATCCATGAATTCTCTTATCTCACTTTCTGTTGTTCGATCCACTATGTGCGAGTAGTCTCCTTTATTAGGTTGAGGGTTCGAAGAGATTAGAGAATCATAACTAAGCATAGATAGGTTTTGAAACATCACTTGATATCTCCATCTATAGTCGATCGTATTGCCTAGACTAGATTGATCACCTAGCCTTTGATTTTAGGTTAAATTTACTCATCAAAAGTGTTGTGAATTGCTTGAATTGACTTAGATGGGCGAGTTGTCCTTAGCCAACGACAGTTGAAGTTAAGGCAACTCGTGATCAAATCGATCCTACACTTTTAATGCTCATCATTCTTTGTAACCTCAAACGACAGTTTATGGTGTTAGATTGATTGTTGAAGTAGTTGATGTCACGACAGTGGGTCCTCTGGAATCTATGGTTGAGTTCTAGATTGGTTCATAACTTGATAACCTGAATAATTGCTTGGTTTTGATGTCCTAATCCTTGATCTAACGCCTTTCCACTTAATTGTTTACACCGAATTTACGTTTGTTTGCTTTGATAAATCGTGACACTTAAAACAACTTTGAATTGCTTAGCTGAATTTGTATCCCATAAGATTAGAGTGTATTGCTGGTCCCTTGAACGAACCTATACTATTCTACATCGGATTAGTGAATCTAGGTTTCATCTCATAAACCGGGGAAAACCCTTTCATCATGTTTGTTCAACCATTCCATACATCCTTTGTTCTCATCAAGCAGACTTGTGGGAGCTGAGGCCACCATGTGAAGAGGGCCTATAGGATACACCGGGATTTCTAGTCGTTGCAGCCACAAAAGAAAAGAGCTCTCTAGACAGCTCGTCGTGTTGATTATCACAGAGGTCTGTTTTTTGTCAGATGTATTCCTATACACCTCAAGTATGATTTCTAATGGTGCAAAATTTGAAGTGGGAAAGTCTTTGTATCTAAGGGGATGAAACTCTGGCACAAGCTCGTTTTCTCGACCACTTGGTTCTGCAAAAGGGCCGAAAAAACTATTATGTTACAAGATTAGTGACACTAGAGAAAATTACAACTATATAGTACCTTCAAGGGGATCCAAAATTCCGTTTTCATAGAGTTTGTTGAAGACAGAGCGACAAACAAAAGTCGTGGCACTCGAAGTGCTGAAAATAAAGTTGGGAAGCTTAAACTCTTTGGCTGCCGATTCAGCGAAGTACATGAACTCATCATAGATGACACATTCTATCTCATTACCTTGTTGCAACAACAACTGACCCAAACACTTCTTGAAGCTCACCTGACACTCTTTGTTGAGCTTAATCACAAACAATATTGGCCCAAGATTCTTGAAATCAGACTCCGGTAAGCTGTCTTGAATGGTGACAAACTGCAAATCAGTGATTGAACTTGGTTTGAGAAATCGTGATTGAGAAACCTTTCAAGTGAAGGGATTTTGCAAGTTGCATCATTGGAATTATATGTCCTTGAGCTGGAACTGGAACCAACACTACTCTTCTCTTTGCTGGCTTGTCCTCCATTTCTGAAACCTGCAAGAACAACTCTGAAATAGTCTGATCAGCTTCTTGCCTTGAATACCTCGTTTTGTGAGTTTGGTTTCCTTTTGGTCATCAGTTTTGTTCGCGGTGACATCGCGGTGAGAACCACGAAAATAAGTATCTTTCTCATATAAACATCGTATTCTCATGCTTGTGGACATTGACACATCAGTACATCGTTTTGATGGTTCTCTACACCACAGTAAAGCATGTGGTTAATGTTCCTATCTTGATGGAGAGTAACCAAAGGGAAAAGGAAAGATGTTTATGTCTTCATGATCCGCTTTTGTTGGCTTTGGCTTCGTAACAAAAGATGTTTCCAAACAGAGAAATTGTCTTTTTCTGATACATCAATTTGAGCAAAGTGCCAATATAGATACTCAAATTTGAGTTGAATTGCTTTTTATTTGCATAACAAACATTGTTTTTTGTAAAATTTTATTTGCAAGATCTAAGCTTTATCTTTTATGTTACATGAAGTTCATCAGCTTAACTCTGTCTTTAAAAGTTGCTATGTGAAGTTCACCATATATACTCTGCCTTCAAGTAGTTTACGAGCTCATCCAATGCGTTGTATGAGGAGCCTCCGTTTCTTACAGAGGCTTTGAGCTTTTCTTTCAAAACAAGGGCTCTCTCCCTCATGTCTTGGCCTTCTTCATCCGCAATCAACCTCTTCACAGCTCTCTCGACCGCTCTTCTTTCCACATCACCTTCAAGCTGAATCCCTACATTCCAAACACTTTCTATATACATTGCGTTTAACTTCTGCTCACCGTTAAACGGCCTGCAAATCATTGGAACTCCTTCCACAATGCTCTCGAGCGTTGAGTTCCATCCACAATGGCTCAAGAAGCCTCCCACTGAAGGATGTGCAAGTACCTCATTTTGCGGTGCCCATTTGACAATGTATCCTCTTTGTGAGACCATTTTACTGACTTCCTCTGGCAATGACTCCGTTCCCATTCGAATTACCCATAAGAAACGTTGGTTGCTGTTACACAACCCCCAAGCCATCTCCAAAACTTCCTTGGTTTCCATGTGAGCTATGCTTCCCAAGCTTATGTATATGACTGATCTCGGTTTCTGTTTGTTCAACCATTCAATGCAGTTTCTGTCTTGTTCCAGTAAACTCGAATTTGCTGAAGCTGTAACGTGAAGAGGGCCTAATGGGTACACCGGAATTCCGAGTTCTTGTTCCAGCCATGACAGAGATGAGCTCTCTAGACAGCTCATTGTGTTGATGATAACACCGGAAGCTGTTCTTTTGTTGACTGCTTCCCCACAGAGCTCAAAATATTTTTCTAATGGCCCAAACCCCCAAGTCGGTAGGTCTTTGTAACTTAATGGATGCAAATTATCCACCACCTTGTCTTGCACTTGAGGATCTGTAAAGTAAAATGAATATATATATATGTGTTGAGTAAAAGGACGGGTTGCAGAGTGGGTAAAAGCTAGTTTTGAGTACCTTCCATGTCGAACAAGAACTTCTCAGCATCGAGTTTGCTTAAAACAGTGATGCAAACTTTGTGTGAAGCACTTGTAGTGCTGAAGATAATACTTTGAAGGTTGAATTCCTTAGCTGCAGCTCCACAATAGTACATGAGATCATCATAGATGATACAGGCAATATCATTGCCTTGTTGTAGCAACAATTGAGCTATACAGTCCTTGAAGCTTGCCTCGCTGGTTTTGTTGAGCTTTATCAGAAACTCGACTGGTCCAATCTCTCGGATTTGAGACACTGGTATGCTCTCTGGTATGGTGAAAAATTGAAAACCAGGGAAGTGTTGTGAAGAACACACTTGATCAAATTCACCCTGAGCAACTGTAATTGAGAAGCCCTTCATGTTAAGGGCTTGACCAAGCTGCATCATTGGAGTTATATGTCCTTGTAATGGAAGTGGAACCAACACTATCCTTTTCTTCTCTGCTTTTTTCTCCATTGATTAACCTCTCTATCTATTTCTCTTCTCTTTTCTTCTCTGTGTGCAGAATTAAGATCGCTAAATAAGTGATCCCAGTATTATTAAAATCCCATTAGCAATGGAGCTGTCATGACAATCTTCCGAAGGACAACATTTTAAACATTATAATGTTATATGCCAATAACTGCTTCTTTATTTTCTTAAGCAGTAACCTTCCATTGTGTTGGAGAGCCATGTGCACGCCAATAAAGCAAGTGACATACCAAGAAAAGCCAAGGAGTTTTTTGTTTTCTTTCTCACATGGAGTTTAGAAGGTTTAGTCTCCATAAATTTTGTTTGTTTCTGTTTGTATATGAATCTCCAACCTTATGCATAGAATACTTTGCTGTGATTGTTCCTCTTTTAACATTAGGTTGGTATAACAATTAAGTATTCCTCTTTCTCAAAAAAACAAAACAATTGAGTATTCCTCATTTTCTTTCTTTTGGCTTTAACCTTCCATAGTTCCATTGTACTGAAAAGTGACTTTTAATGGCTCATATACCATCTTGACGTCTAAATGTTACAAGTTTATTATACCTCTTTTCCTTTGTTCTGATTAGTGGTTATAGCCATATAGCCATATAGGATCTTATCCATCTCATTGGTCTAAGTTTATCCCCAGTGGGTCTCCATCTAATTAAAAGCTTCAAACTCTTTGACAGAAACTGCATTGTGACACTTAAGCCAGAGAAACCGGCAGTACGAACAAGAAGATGCCACTGAGACATTCCTTTAGCAAAAACACCATAGAGACATTGTTTTAAATCACAAACAAATTTGAGGAAAACAAACAGTTTTCAAAAACACCACTGAGACATTCCTTTAGCAAAGCAAGCAATCCAATAAGTTTGTAAGAAACGCCAATAATCGATCTGGAATAGTCAGCTTCGTTGCTGGTCCTTGGTTCTTCAGATTCAGCTCCATCAGACAAGGCATGGCCTCTTCTTCTATCTGCAACTCATGGAATCTTACCATGATAAATTCAAGCTTCCTCAGCCGACCCAAACCTTGTGCGCTGATGTGCATCTTCTCTCCCGAGTAATCACAATCAACTCGACTAGGACTTGGAACCTAACTGCTTCTTCCGATTCCGACGATATGTTGAAGTCCTTCACCTCCAACTTCAGGACACGAAGATTCTTCAGTTTAGAGAAAGAAGCCAAGTCCACCAAATGTATTCTCCAAGATTGGTTGTACTCGTAAATCTCCAAGTCCCGAAGATATATCAGCTATCAACTCTTCGATATAATACCGAGCCACGTCTTCCATCATCATCATTTCTTCAAACGTCAAGAACCTTAACTTATGGGCGTAGACGGCTCTAATACGCGTAGTGATGATCACTCTACTTCCTCCATGATTGTATGGTAACGCTCTCTTCAAGCTCTTCTAGAAGACCGTGAAGGTAAACTTCTAATTCTTCCTCCGCAAATAACTTGATCTTTTCCAAATCTTCCGCAGAAGCCACTCCCAAAGATCTAATGATTCTCATAAGCATATCTCTTGTATTATACTCTTGAGAAACATAGGTCCACGCACGACAATCAAATCTTCTCTTCACATCCCCTGAGTTGTAGAGCTTCCTAGCAATTGCAGTCTTTCCAAGACCTCCCATACCGAATATGGAGATCATAAATCTCTTCTCCTCCCTATCATCAAGAAGCTTTGCCAAAAGAATCTTAGCATCATCTTCCAAACCAACTACAAACTCTTCATTATCAACAGATCGAGCACGTCGAAGCTGTCTCACCCTCAAATTTGAAGTATTCCCTCCTCCTCGGGGCTCACTGAAGTTGCCTATGCCATAAGTCTGTCGCTGGCGAGTAACATCCAAGATTCGTCTCTTGAGGGTTCTGATATCATCGATTATGTTGTACGCATCTATCTTCCTGCTTATTTTGTTGGTCAATCTTGCCAAGCCTCGCCTTTGTGATCTTTCTTCTGCTTTCAGGTTATAGCTATCCTAAACATCTTCAACATCGTAAGCTATGTCTAAAACCAGTTTTGTCCACCCTTTCGAGGCCTCATCTTCTCTTTCTCGAGCTTCAACATCCTTGAGATAACCTTGTATGCCCGTCAACTCTGTCTTCAGTTCCTCTAGCTCGTCTTTGATTCCTATCAACATCCACGCTTCTTCGATGAGATAGTTGCACATCCTTCCCACGACAAAACCAATAATCGCATCTACCATCTCAAGAGGATGCAGGTGAATCGAAGGAAAATAGGTACAAGATTGAAGATATGTTTTGTTTCCTTGTGTCACACTGATAGACCCTTAGAAATGTATACAAGGAGGAGATAAAAAGAGTGGTCGCAGGAGAAGACTGGACAAGAGAGGATAAGAAGAACAGTTTGTTTCAACACTAGTTATTGACTAGTTGTTGTGTGTGAGTCCCTCTATGTAAAGCATAACAAAAGAGAATCAGACATAATAAAACCAGATTATAGTTAATAGACACATAGTAAAAGGAATAGAAGAAATGTCCAATCTGTTATTTAAATGCCGAAATTGCAGAAGCTATCTCTTTGATATTTAAACTCCTATGGAATGGCAATCTGTTATTCTCGAAGTAGGGGTTTCGAGTTTTTGAGTTCGTCGATTTCATCTAGTTAGATTACTATGAGTAAGAAATATGGTTAAACACGCTTATAACGTTCAGGAGTTCATGATATCAAAGTGCGGGTACAAATAAGCCGTTTTCCTGATTCTCAGCGTAACTCAACAACGCAAGCAAAACACTAAGATTAAGCAATTATTTGAAAAAGAAAAAAAAAGAAGATTTAAGATCCAGAAGAAGAAAAAAAAAAAAAAGGAGAAATTTGCAGAAGGGCTTTGAACAAATCATTGAAGAGAAAAATGACAAGCCTAAAGTGGGTTACATGAACTTGCTTCTCATTACCTTAATACCTCTCTCCAAACCGGAAGAACAGAGCACCAGTTCCATTGTTGTGATCTACAGCATATTCAGCTCGTACTAAGCCAAGTTTCACACCTACACCGTATGATGAACCTTGTCCCATTCTCCTGTATACTGCTGTTGGGTTTCCCTTCACGTCCTTGGAGCTTCCCAAATCGTTTCCATGCTCAGCAAATGCGTAAACATGCGTGTTTTTCACAGGTATTCTGATCTCAGCACCGAGCTGCAATCCATGAAACAAATCAGACTCCCTTTTTATCAGGTTTAGGGAAAAATAACATTTTTGTTTTTTTGTTTGTTGTTTTACCTCGAGAATGTTTCTAGCTGCACCAAGCTCACCCATGTTGTAGCCACGAACAGAGTAAGGACCACCAAGGACAAAAGCATCATAGCTTGGAAGGTCACCAACACAGCCACCATAATGCCCGTGGAGGACTAGAACTGGTGGTGGTGGCTTACCAGCGCCTTCTTCTACTTGCTGCAGCTGAATGAACCTTGTCAGGGTTAGTTGGTGGCGGTTAAAGAACGGAAATTTAGTCCCAACACCCAGGCCTTGATCAACCTGCGATTTGCAAATAGAGAATGTAAAGCTTAAAGAGTACATGACTTATAATTAAAAGCATGTTTTCATCATTGGGTAAACAAACCTGAAAGACATTCCTCTCCCCAACAACCGCTCCATTAACAAACTTAGTATTGTCACGGGTGATGTTGGCTTGCAGAAAGGCCATTCGATCAATACCAGTACCACTGAGAGTTGTTGGAGGCCCATCCGCACTGATTCCACCGCTAGGTAGTAGTCTCTGGCCATTTGCAGCGATGTGGCTGCTTTCATCTCGGGTTGTTATCTCCTCCATCACAAGCCCATATGTAAACTTACTCTGACGGGTGAAGTTCTGCATGGATATATGTTTAATAAGTGTTTGTAGGACAAATCAAGTCGACTATGGCACTGAGTATTGGCAAGCTTACCTCAGTAATATTAGCTTTCAGACCAGCTCTATCAACCCAAATTGGAGGCACTTCCTCAACACCAGGTCCCCCAGTGAATACTGGGCTAAGTTTGCGGCTGTTGAAGCAGCTTGTTTTGAATGTACGGTTACGAGGATTGTAAACACCATCCAGATATGGGTGTACATACTCAAGCTTAAATGAAAGATCATCCTGCACACAGAAGCAATGATAGAGGGATGATAATAGAACAAAGAGTTGAACCAGAGATTTATTAAAGAAGTAAGCTGACCAAATATACCTGAGGATTCAAGAAGTTGCTAGTGGTAACTGAACCCATGAGAGACCTATTAAGACCCAGGAGGTTTCGATGTTCGAAAGTAACAGACCCTCCTGGCTGGAATGAAGCCTAGTGCATATAAACAACGACAAAGCAAAATCCATTAAAATTTCAAAATTTCAAATCTGTACTTATTCTAGTAAGGACTCATACCAGTGTGGGAGCTCCTCCACGTCCGGGAACAATACTCCATTCTGTACTCACTTCAGCTGACTTCTGTTCTAGCTCCTTAAGCTTGATCTCAACAATAATGCCCCCTTCATTTTTCTCATCTGGGCGTGGATTGACTTCAATGTTAGAGAACAGCCCCAATGAGTTGATGTTCCTGAGAGCTTGCTTCCCAGCTTCAATGTTGAAAACATAACCTTGGCGGAGCTGTCAACAAAGCATAGCACTATCACCAAAACTAACGTAACAAATGATATACTATATATCATAAGATTTGTACAAGCCAAAGCGACAAATTAACACTGAAACTACGTAGTGTCTTTAAGGTTTAACAAATCAATTTATCAATCCTGGTCATCTGAGATCACTGAAGCTATTATACAGAACTAAAATCAACCAATGACACATTTGACGTGATACACATACCTGCTTGGGCAATTCCCTGCGCACGACAGGAACTTGAGTGTTACCTTCAACCACATTACCAAGCTTATCTTGGAACTGGATAACTAGCTGTGTGATATCTCCTTCAACAACTTCACAGACAACTTCTTTGGTGTTCAAATTCCCAAAATTCACAACCTGTGCACAAGCATATCCTTCATCGTGGTACCATTTCTGAACACGGTCCCTGATCTTCTGCAACAGTCTCGCACTCACTTTCCCTTGGTCTCTCAGCATCTGCATCACCTCTCCGTACACGGGCGCAGGCAACAAACACGGTCTCGCCCTATCAATCCTTCGCTTGTAGTCCTTCTCCAAGCTCCTGTAATACTCAAGCTTCTCTTTATCTGTCATGTCTGTGTCCATCTCTATCGGCTTCGACTGCACCATTAGCCCTACATTGATACATCGGAACCTATCTGCAGATTGCCACGTGCTCTCCGCGAAGGAGATTGTGACACCTAGGGTTCCGTCAGGTTTCGTCTTGCCTTCCAAGTCGACTTTTTCAAACATCCCGCAAGTAGCTAGGGTTTCAAGCTCCTTCTGTAACTGAGCTTTAGTGTAAACTCCACCTGGACGGATCGATACCATCTCGAAGAAGGAATCCTCAGTGCCAATCGTGGCTTGTCTCCTCCGGTCAAAGAACATAATGTCGGAGACTTTGTACTTTTTGAAACCACTGAGCTTGTTCAATTGCACAACGATGTTTGCCGGTAAACCGTGAGAATCCCAATCCGGTGACTGTTCTTCATCAGCAACTGCCGGTGCCGGAGAAAACAATTTCCCCCAAAATTCACCATCATTTCCGTCACTTCCACCGCCTCTACCACCACCACCACCAAATCCACCGAAATTTCCATCCCCTCCTCCGCCTCCGCCGGTCAGAAACGACGGGAGATTCGAGATGCGGATTAGGAAGAAGGAAGCGGCGGACGTGACGGAGGCTACGATGAGAGGTTTCGCTAGGTTTTTAAGGAGAGAATCCTTGGAAGAAGGCTCCGTATCTCGGGTAGGTAAGCTACTGCTGCATTTCAAGGATTGAACGCGAGGAGACGGTGTGGAGATACGAGGAAGCCGAGAAGAGAAATGAGGTGAGAATTTCCGGCGAGAAGAGATAGAAGTAGGAGTGGTGGAGCTAGTCGCCGTCGGGATAAGGTGCCCGTTAGCGGAGAAGGCGGCCATGGCGGAGAGGAAAGAGCAAAGATAAGGTTTTTTACAGAGGAAGAAGCGAAGATTTTGGCTTCGGCAATAAAGCATGTGTATTTGGGGTTTTATGCAGGTAAAGAGAGAGTATTTCCTTTAGACTACTTGCCGTGTTTTGTATCTAGAACAAAAATCACGGCGTTTTCTTTGGTTGCAAACGGCACGCGTGTTGTAGATGTATTTTTCATGGACACAAAAATATATTATTGCTTGACTTTTGGGGGAGAATTACTAGAATGAACTTAATAAATGAGTTTTTGACTATTTTGACTCTAAAATTTCATAATTACTAGAACGACCTTGAAAAAATTTTTAACACCCGATTTGTCATTATTTCCTTTGATAACAAAAAACGTATTTACGAAACTGTCATTAATGAGCTTCCCGCCAAAAGCGAATAAGTTTACCGCTCAAGTGGTAGACTTAATTTACTATAGTGGTAGACTTAATTATCTGTTGTGGTAAACTTATTAATCTGTGGTAGTAGACTTAATTATCTGTTGTGGTGGACTTAATTATCTGTTGTGGTGGTAGACTTAATAATCTGTTGTGGTAGACTTAATAAGTTAGCATGGTAGACTTATTGATCAGTTGTGGTAGAATTAATAGTCTTTAGAGGTGGTAGACTTACTTTTCCTTTGTGGTAGACTTATTCTTTAGTGGTGGTAGACTTAATTATCTCTTGTAGTAGACTTACAAATATATAGTGGTAGACTTAATTATCTGTTGTGGTGGTAGACTTAATTATCTCTTGTGGTAGACTTACAAATATATAGTGGTAGACTTAATTATTTGTTGTGGTGGTAGACTTAATTATCTTTTGTGGTAGACTTATTAACTTGTGGTGGTAGACTTAATTTACTGTTGTGGTAGACTTAATAATCCGTTATGGTAGACTTAATTATCTGTTGTGGTAGACTTAATTATCTGTTGTGGTGGTAGACTTTATAATCTATAGTGGTAGACTTAATAATTCAGCATGACAAACTTATTGATCAGTTGTGGTAGACTTAATAGTCTTTAGAGGTGGTAGACTTAATTTTCTTTTGTGGTAGACTTAATTATCTGTTGTGGTGGTATACTTAATTATCTCTTGTGGTAGAGTTACAAATATATAGGGGTAGACTTAATTATTTGTTGTGGTGGTAGACTTAATTATCTTTTGTGGTAGATTTATTAACTTGTGGTGGTAGACTTAATTTACTGTTGTGGTAGACTTAATAATCCGTTATGGTAGACTTAATTATCTGTTGTGGTAGACTTAATTATTTGTTGTAGTAGACTTAATAATCCTTTATGGTAGACTTAATTATCTGTTGTGGTGGTAGACTTAATTATCTTTTGTGGTAGACTTATTAACTTGTGGTGGTAGACTTAATTTACTGTTCTGGTAGACTTAATAATTCGTTATGGTAGACTTAATAATCCGTCATGGTAGACTTATTCAACTGCTGTGGTAGACTTAATAATCTGTAGTAGTGGTATCCTTATTTATATGTTGTGGTAAAATTATTAATCTGTGGTGGTAGACTTAATTATCTCTTGTGGTAGACTTACTAATCTGTGGTGGTACACTTAATTATCTGTTGTCGTGGTAGACTTAACTATCTGTTGTCGTAGACTTAATAATACGTGGTGGTAGACTTAAATTACTGTTATGGTAGACTTAATTATCTGTTATGGTAGACTTAATTAATCTGTGGTGGTAGATTTAATTATCTGTTGTGGTAGATTTATTAATCTGTGGTGGTAGGCTTATAATCTGTAGTGGCGGTAAACTTATTTCCTGCAGATATGCAGTTGCAGACTTGCTGATCTGCTGTGGTAGATTTATTAATCTGTAGTAGTGGTAGACTTACTAAAATGTAGTAGTGGTGGTAGACTTAATTTACTGTTGTGGTAGTAGACTTAATTATCTTTTGTGGTAGACTATTAACTTGTGGTGGTAGACTTATTGATCTGTTGTGGTAGAGTTATTAATCTGTGGTGGTAAACTTAATTATCTGTTGTGGTAGATTTATTTATACGTTGTGGTAGACTTATTAATCTGTTGTGGTAGACTTATTAATCAGTTATGGTAGACTTGTTTGTGGTTGGTCTAGACTTGTAGCGAAATCACTGTTTTGCCCTCAGGCGGATTTTGAACGGTGAAGAACTAGGGTAGCCGCCGCCATAGCTTGTTTTCTTCATTTCGACGATCCTCTTCTCTTGAATATCAAATCCTTACCTGAACCTTTACTTCTTAAACTCGATTTTTGGTTGGTTTGTCAATGGAACAAATAATTTTGGTATGTGGCACTTGGAGTTTTCCGAAAAATCGATGGATCTTCTTTGTTGATAAGTCAAAAGGGTGTAGATTTATAGGCGCAGATCATGCAAACTCGTATGACGAATTCTTTGCTATGGTGTACGAAGATTTTGGCCTGGATCAACGGTTTGTTGAGGTAAAGTTAAGTTACATGTGGGCAAAGAACTTTTTGGCAAAATTACCTCTAGATACACCACCAGTGTTTGTTAGAAATTCAAGACAATTGATTGGGTTTTTGCAACAATTAAAGACAGACCCAATTCGACTGTGTGTGGAGACTGAAGAAAAAAATCCAAGAAAAGGTGATGGAATTGGCGCAGATGAGAAAAACGCAACAAAAACATGTGATGAACATGTTGAAGAGGATGAGGAAGATGATTGTAGATTTGACTACTGCGAAGATTCGGACGGTGCAAGTTCGGAGGATGATGAATACGGTAGGTGTGGTAGATTTACAGATGATGAGGAAGAGAGGAAAAATCTGGAACTTCTTCCATATAAGAAAAGGGGGTTATCGATTCCTGAATTTGTGAAGTTGGAAATGCAGTCAGTAGACCTAACTGTGGGGCAACGTTATGATACGAAAGAGGACTTGGAGATGAGATTGCAGATTTTTTCTGTTGCACATCAGTTTGATTATAACGTCCGCAAGTCAACACCAACATTATTGTTGGTTACGTGTTGGGTTGAATGATGTACATGGAGGCTTCGTGCCTCAACTGTCGGAGAGTGCCCCAATTTCCATGTGAAGACTTATATTGAAAAGCACTTGTGTTCTATTACAGAACGGTCAAACCATGCTCGTAAAGCAACGTTTCAGGTTTTAGGGCGTATCTACCACGATTTCATTGGTGGTCAGTGTTGCCAAGTCATCTAGCCGATGCTATAACAAAACGATTCAGAATTAAGGTATTTTGTAATGATGGTAGATTTATTTTATACTGATGGTAGATTTATTGTGGTAATGATGGTAGATTTGTTTTATACTGATGGTAGATTTGTTTATAATGTGGTAGATTTATTTTATACTGATGATAAATTAACTGTGGTAATGATGGTAGATTTATTTTGGTAATGATGGTAGATTTGTTTTGGTATAATGGTAGATTTGATTTCGTTATGATGGTAGATTTATTTTGGTTCAGATGGAGTACTGGAAAGCCCATCGGGCATTAAACTATGCCCGACAATTAGTTGGGGGAAGCTCAGAGAACGGGTACGAAGAACTTCCAACCTACTTATACATGATTAGGCGAGCTAATCCAGGGACACTTATAAAGCTTGAAGTCGACGAAGAAGATAGGTTCAAGTTTCTTTTCATTGCTTTTGGGGCAAGCATACATGTTTCTAGTACATGAGGAAAGTAATTGTCCTTGATGGGACATTTCTGAAAGGAAAATATAAAGGTACATTGCTAATTGCCACAACGCAAGATGGAAATTTTAACATGTTTCCAATTGCTTTCGGTATAGTTGATACAGAGAATGATGAATCCTGGGAATGGTTCTTTAGACAACTAAACCGAGTTATCCCAGACGATGAAGGACTTGCGATTATCTCGGATAGACATCAATCAATTGCAAATGCGATTGCGAGGGTATACCCGCTTGCTTCTCGTGGTATTTGCACATATCATTTGCATAAGAACATTATGTTGAAATTCAAATGACAAGAATCATTTCGACTAGTGAAGAAGGCAGCAACTGCATATAGGTTTCTTGAGTTTAATGAGTTCTTTGGGCAGATTGAGGATTTGTATCCTGCTCTTCATAGCTATTTAGAAAAAGTTGACATTCGTTTGTGGAGTCGGGTTCATTTTCCGGGCCTTAGATACAACATCTTGACGAGCAACATAGCGGAGTCGATAAATAAGGTTCTCTCTCCTGCTCGAGGATATCCAATAGTGCAACTTTTGGATACAATTAGGTCAATTTTAACTAGGTGGTTCGCTACAAGAAGAAAAAAAGCAAGTTTAATGACCACAACCCTTACCAGTGGGGTGGAGAAGCTTTTGGAGGTATATTCTATTAAAGTATATTTATTTTTCTAACACCTGGTAGATTTATTTCTCTACGGTATATTCATGTCTTCCAATGGTAGATTTATTCAAATCTATGGTAGATTTATTTAACTATTATAGTAGATTTATTTTACTCTGTGGTAGATTTATACAATGGTTTTATCTTCTTTTATAAGCAGACTAGGATCGAAGATGCTAAGCTATGGACTGCCCAAGCAATAAATGAGAATCAGATACAAGTAACATATGGGTCATCATTGCATGTTGTCAATTTGACAGATAAAAATTGTACTTGCAAAAGGTTTGACTTGGATAAAATACCTTGCGTCAATGCCATTGCAGCAGCCGAAAATGAGAAGAAGTCACGGATCTCCCTTGCCCATTCATACTATTCGCAGAGCTACTTGTACAATGCTTACTCCCAAAGTGTAATGCCAAGAGATGTTGCATTGCCCGTGCCGGAAGTTGTGTCCTCAAAAGTTTGTAAACCGCCTATGGTCCATGAACCACCAGGTAGACCAAAACTGTCACGGATAAAAGGTGGATTGGAAACTGCTATGGAGCGGAAGAGGCCTAGAAATGAAAGTTTCTGTGGTAATTGTCACCAACACGGCCATAATCGGAGGACTTGCAAAGCTTAAATGTATGTGTGTAGGACAAAGACTTATCCTTTCGTAATGACTTGGTTCTTGTTTAATGTAATAACACATCGATTGTGTTTAGACTACAACAAGAGTGTCAATACAAAAATGGTCATATAAGTCTAGCATACTTTTGAAGGACCACCATGTTTACCACTCCCATACATACATAGTCATTTGAAAGTATAGACCTAGTTACACATAATTGCCGTGCACTTAGTCAATATGTCTGCGACAACAAAATATATAAGTCTACTGTCAAAAGTTAAATAAGTCTACGGTCACAGAAAGACCTGTCAAAATAAGTCTATCATGAACTCCTAAATAAGTCTACCATCACCCCCAAAATAAGTCTACCATGACCTCCTAAATAAGTCTACCATCACCCCCAAAATAAGTCTACCATCACCTCCCAAGTATCACCGTGAGTCCGTCAGATGAGGAACCTTAATATCTGATTGAGCACGAGGGTTTGGATCAGAGAACTGAACAACCTTATCTTCTGGTAACTCGTCCATAATCTCAGCTGCAAGTTTGAGACGAATAGCAGCCACATTGGAATCACACAAGCCATCATAACTATGGCCAAGGGCTAAACACTCGATATATTTCAGCGTATACACTCCACAATCACCCGATTGGTGGTTCTGTGGTATAATTTTGATCCTGTATACATTCTAAGCCTGCTCACTCATTCTCTTCTTTTGGGCCAAGGGTGCAGCCTGCTTCAGCAACAGCATAATCATCTTTGCGTATGGCTTGCAGGTTTCTTTGATGTAGCTATCGCTGTACAGATTGATTATGCTATCGTAGACTTTCACCTTTTTTTAACCAAGTCTACCACAACAGCCACCCAGTGGTCGTCCACAATATTATGAGGAATGTACAACGTATCGACATCCTTCCCCCATTTTTTGTTCGTCAGAGCAAAATCTGGAAGTATACCATTGATGAGGTTGAAATATCCTAACGGAAACACCCAAGTCTTTTCCTTCCCGAGGAAGTCTCTTTTGTATTCTCGACACCAAAGGGCCACAAACAATGGATCCACGAATTCAATCCTTTCACTTTTGAAAGGAGTTGGCTTTTGCAAAGACCTATGTTGGAGTAAATTCATGCCAGCAACCATGTGCTGCAAAATAAGATAGAAACGTACTATATTAGTCTACCACAACAGATCAATAAATCTACCTCAACAGATCAATAAATCTACCACAACAGATTATTAAGTCTACCACAACTACGGATTATTAAATCTACCACTACAGATAATTAAATCTACCACAACAGGTCAATAAGTCTACCAATACTACAGATTATAAGTCTACCACTACAGATAGTTAAATCTACCACAACAGGTAAATAAGTCTAACACCACTACAGATTATAAGTCTACCACTACAGATAGTTAAATCTACCACAACAGGTAAATAAGTCTACCACCACTACAGATTATTAAATGTACTACCACCACTACAGATTATTAAATGTACTCTTACTTACCGTCATTTTCAGCCACCAATACTGGTTCACTGGCCATAATTATTTTGGTGTCATCAATACCAAGTAGAATTCTACACCTGCTAAGCTCGTCTCGAATGGGTTTTGCCTATAAAATGAGAGGGTAAAATGCTGACAAGCATGTAAAGAGGTTGTACATTCTACAAGATTTAAAAAAAGCAAGACAAGTGACTTACAAATCAGTCTTCACGTACTCAATCAACCGATCCATCTTATGCGTTTCCACCTTTTTCAAAAGGATCATAGATACCAGGAGAAGGGGTTTGACCATACATGATCCGCATAGTTCCAAAGCCTCCTATGAATGGGTCCACTTGGGTATTTGCAAGAGTAAGTTTGCGACGTTTGAGGACACCGAAATCAACATTCGTTGTCAAGTCAAGAAGCTTCTCTAATGCACCTCTCAATGCTTTGTTCACTCTCTCGTCCTGTAGATCAGAATAAGATGGCACCGCAGGGGGAAGGTTACTTTTCTTTTTCGAAGATGCCAAATCTCGACTGATATCAACCACGTCAATAGTCGCCTTCCTCTCCTTCTTTCTTGAAGGTGTCTCGTCGCTCGGGATATGAACAACGTCAACAGTTGCCTTATTCTCCTTCTTCTCTTGAACATCTTTAGTCATATCAATAAAATAACTATACATGTCCTTCTTCTCTTTCGGAGGAAGTGGTTCAGTTTCCACATTTGTCACGACCTTTGTCTCAAATTTCTTGTTTCTAACAACGCGGTTAATGGGGAACTTAGCCTTGGATGTTGCTTGCTGCTCTACCATCCATGACTGTAACATATTTAAATACGTAAACCAATGTAAAGATTGACCAAAATGCTTATAACAAAATCCAATGAAATTTAATAAATAAGTCTACTACAATTACCAACATAAGTCTACTACAACTTCCTAACGTCAAGGAACTTTCTAACATCAAGAAAATTTTCATAACATCAAGGTTAAGTAAGTCTCATTTGTATTAAAAGAGAGACTTACGTACCGGATCTTCGTTCTTAGAAGCATTTCCTTCATCGCACACCTTCGATTGTGCATCTACCAAAGTTGGCTCTTTTGCCTTGCCTTTTTGGTTCTCAAGCGATGTCCTCCAACTGTTGATGTCTTCGTACTTCTGGTCTAATAAATCTACTTTATCGACCAATGACTTAAGGAGCGAAAGCACTTCACTACCCTCTTCTTTTTTTTCTTTGAGACGCTTACTTCAAGACTAGGACTCGCTTCATGCTTCCTTCTCTTTTCCTTCACAATATCTATTAATGGAATACTCATGTCAACATCGTCCATATCCTCGCTTTTCTTATCACTATTTCCACGAGTTTCCTTTTTTTTCTTCTTCTCCTTCTTCTCCTTCTTGTCCTCCTTCTTCTCCTTCTCCTTCTTCTCCTTCTTCTCCATCTTCTTCGAACTCCTTTTCTCAGAACTTACCTCAACAACCTTCTTGACTATCCTCTTCCTTTTACCAACATCCCAAAAAGACTTATCCAAGCATCCACCAAGAATATCTCGTATCATGTTATCCACCTTATTATCTTCTTTGTCTCCTTCCCATGGAGGATATATCTCCTCCAAAGGTTTCACTGATATCTTGTATATTTGCATGGTTTTGATCTTTTATATTTACATGTTTTGATCATTTAGAACATCATTTAAGCATAATTAGGTTGCATAGCATTGCATTTGTATATATCAGGTGTTGGAGAGCACAATTGGCGTAATTGGAGTATTTTGGCGAGCAAAGAAGCAAAGATCCAGAAAATGGTTAGAAGTTGGGTACTTATTGATGTCTTTTCCACCGATGGATCGAGCTTAAAATTTGCCACATGCTAGAGAATCGAGTTAGCTTTCATTTGGAAGAAATTTGAGGTTATTCTAACGGTGCGATCAAAAGTTATGGAAGATTTAGTGAAGACATGTCCGTCTGGAGAGCAAAAGAAGCAAGTGCAGAACTTTAACAAGTGGATCGATCGATCCATAACTGGATCGATCGATCTGATCATCCAGATTTTTCCGCGGGACCTGCGGCTCGACCAAGCACAATGTGGAACGATCGGTCATGATTTTTAACAAGTGGATCGATCGATCCACATGTGGATCGATCGATCCACTTACTAAAGGTTTGGATCGATCGATCCAAGGCTGGATCGATCGATCCAGTCTTCAGAACTGCCCAAAAGTCAAGACTCACCTACTCTCCACTAGAAGAAAAACGTGTTTCACCCCTTAAAACTGTCTTTCCCCATCATTCACCAAAAAAATCTGTTTTCTCTGTTTTTCTAACTTCACTTTACTTTGTGTTCTTGAGTTGTTGACTTTGGATTCTCAAGTTTTACTCTTTGTGCAAACAATTTCTCTCAAGAAAACTTTGTGTTCTTGAGAAGTTTATGATATTCATCTTTGTTTTCCTTTAATTTCCTGCATCTTATTCTTGTTTTATCTTCTTGATTATGCTTCTATCCATCATGGGATTAAGTGTAAACAAGATGATTAGTGAGTAGATTCATATTGAATCCATGGGTTAGGATGATCCATGGGTGATTAGTTGAAGAGTTAAGGTGTTTTATAGTTAGATTCTTAGATTTCTATGCTTGCTAAGTGTTCTTAATGCTAGATTGAACTTGATCACTCTAATCAAGATCTTAAACATTCTATAGCATCGAAAGTGTTCATTGAAGGTTTGATCAAACTTAGTATAGCTCTAGCTTGAATAACCAAAGGGATTTGATGTTAGGATTGCTAGATGGTTAATAGACTTGAGCTTAATGTGTGTTTGAGTGAACGAAACCAATGGGAATTGATGTTTAGTTCATGATTGCATAAGGGTTTCTACCTCGGGAGAGGATTGATCTTCATTAGTGTTCTAGACTTATAGAAATTTAGGATTGTTTGAAGTAAACACCTTGACTTAAAGCTAATTGCCTTAGATCAACCACCATACCCATGGGTTCTCTTTTAGTTAATTGAGTTAAAATTTGTGTTAATTGCTTTGCTTGTTACTTGTTGTCACTTAAACCACACACTTGAATCCACTTAGATTAAGCTGAATGACTTGCATTCCTAGTGCTTAAAACATCCTTGAGGTTGGATTGACACCTAAAGTACTACAACTACTTAGGATTAAACTTACCCATACCAAGTTTGGCGCCGTTGCCATTCTCAAGGATTGATTTTGACATTAGGATTTGGTCATTACTTGAGACTAAGTTTTATTTTTGTTTACTAAGTTACTAATTCTCTATCTTCATCTCTCTTTGGATGATAGGTGCATGAACTTGCGGAGTAAAGGACCAACAAACCTTGTTCCAAGAGTTGATAACATCACAAGTTTCGAAAGAGCGTTGGGCAAAACGAGAAGAGAAAACGAAAGGCAAGCCCACTTGTATCGATTGGGGCTTGAAATGGAACGTAATCAAGATCAACCGGAAGGTATCCCTGGAGTTCATGACAATAGACAAAACATACAAGGAGTACGTCTAGGAAATGATCCAGAGGAACTTGGCCAAGGAGCTGCAAACCTTAGGCCACAACATCAAGATCGTCAACCAAGAGGCATTGGCACTTATGACAAGCCACATATCAATGGGAGCAGATTGGGAATTCGTGCACCAGCTGTGGGCAACAACAACTTTGAGATCAAGTCAAGCTTGATCAACATGATAGAGGGAAACAAATACCATGGTCTTGCTTTGGAGGATCCAATCGATCACTTGCACAAATTTGACCAATATTGTGGCACAACCAAGACAAATGGTGTTTCCGAAGATGCATTCAAACTGAGATTGTTTCCTTTCTCATTGGGAAGCAAAGCTCACACATGGGAGAAAAACATACCGAGTGATTCGATTACTACTTGGAATGAATGCAAAGAAGCTTTCCTCAACAAGTTTTTCTCTAGTGCAAGAACTGCAAAGATAAGGAGTGACATCTCAAGCTTCCAACAAATGAATCTTGAGAGCTTTGGTGAAGCATGGGATCGATTCAAAGGGTACCAAACACAATGTCCACACCATGGCTTCACAAAGGCAAATCTACTCAACACTTTCTATCGAGGAATCTTGCCTACTTATAGAAGCCGGCTTGATACAGCTAGTAACGGTTATTACTTGGGAAGAAGTGAAGATGATGCTTGGGAGCTTGTCGAGAACATGGCTCAAAGTGACTCTATCTACAATGATGAGTATGATAGACATAACCGAGGTGGAACGAGTGAAGATACATCCACCAAAAAGGAATTGAGGTCTCTACAAGAAAAGATGGATCTTCTTCTCAAAGAAATACCAACACAAGCCCACGTCAACTATATTGGTAACCAAAGCCAAGGAATGAATCCAATGCCAAATGAATTGGAAGGAATGGAAAGACAAGAGGATGTTTCATACCTAAATGCCAATGGTACATGGTACACAAAGGATTCAAATTTCCAATATCCACCAAGAGATCAAGGGAACTATCAACAACGAGATCAAGGTAACTTCAACAACAAACCACCATTTCAAAGTCAATACCAACCACAGCCGATATTCAAAAATCAACAAGGAGGATACAACGCAAAGCCAACATATCCGCCTGGTTTCAACAACAGAGGCAACCAGTTTGTTCAAGGACAACAAAGTTCGTCACAACATCAAACACATGACACAAGTGTGGAATCAATGTTCAAGCAGATACTGGACTCAAATGCTTCAACAAAGCGGGAGATCAAAGAAGAGTTGAAGACAATGAATGCCAAAATTGATGGAAGCTACAATGAACTCAACAACAAACTCAAAAACTTGGAGAATCAGTTTGTTTCATTCACCTCTCAAGCCCAACGACCACCAGGATCACTTCCAGGAAAATCAGAGCAAAATCCAAAGGAGACATTGCATTCAATCACTCTTCGCAGTGGAAGAGAATTACCTCCACGAGTTCTCATCAAGGATGATGAGAAACAAGGTGGGGAGGTGGCCATCAATGTGGATGATGATGTGGTCATTGTGGATGAGAAGATAAATGAGGTGATCATGGAGAAGATTGTTGCAGCCAAAGGCAACGAAAATGTTGGCAAGGATAAGAAATTAGTGAACAAGAGTGAAGCTGCTACTACATCAAAGGCAATTCCGTTTACTTCTTCACCGTATGAGCCGAAGTTACCCTTTCCTGGGAGGTTCAAGAAGCAGCTGCTAGAGAAGTACAAAGCACTCTTTGAGAAGCAAATGAGTGAAGTGCAGATCACAATGCCAATCCTTGATGCATTTATGCTAGTTCCTCAATATAGCAAATTCTTGAAGGATGCTGTCGCTGAGAAAAAGAAGGAAATGGAAGGAATGATGGTTCTTACTCACGAGTGTAGTGCCATTATTCAACGGTTAACCGTGACTAGAAAGCTAGAAGACCCAGGGAGCTTCACCTTACCATGTGCGATAGGTCCCTTGACCTTTGAGAATTGTTTGTGTGATTTGGGAGCAAGTATCAGCCTTATGCCTCTATCCGTTGCAAAGAAGCTCGGTTTTACACAATACAAAAAGTGTAGGATATCCTTGGTATTGGCTGATCGCTCTGTGAAACTTCCTATTGGTATCTTGGAAGATCTCCCTGTCATAATTGGGAATTATGAGATTCCTACAGATTTTGTTGTTTTGGAAATGGATGAGGAGCCCAAAGACCCTCTGATTTTTGGAAGACCATTCTTAGCCACTGTTGGGGCCATGGTAAATGTGAAAGATGGCAAGATTGATCTTCGTTTTGGGGAAGGGAACACACTTCAGTTTGACATAAAGGAGATGATGAAGAAACCGACGATTCAAGGTCAAGTGTTCCACATTGAAGAGAAAGAACAATTGGCTGGAAAGTTCTTGGAAGAGACAACATTGGAGGACTCTCTACAACATGCTCTTACTATTGATGGAGAATCTCAGTTGGTTGAAGATAGAGTGAGCATGGAGTATGTTAGGATGATGGATTCGCGTAAGGAGATAGTTGAAGGCGAGGAGTTCCTGGAACTACCACAAACGATGCACCATGTCGCCTCCATTGTTGTCAAAACCGAGTCTCGGGATGAAGATTGGAGTGAACTTAATGCTCCGAAAATTGATCTCAAACCACTCCCTTTGGGGCTCAGGTATGCATTTCTTGGTCCTAATGATACATACCCTGTCATTGTGAGTAATGAGCTAGAAGAAAATGAATTATCTAAGCTTTTGAATGAATTGAAAAAGTTTAGAAGAGCAATAGGATACTCACTAGATGATATAAAGGGAATATCGTCTTCATTGTGCATGCATAGGATACATCTTGAGGATGAATCAATGACTTCAATAGAACGTCAAAGAAGGTTGAACCCCAACCTAAAAGATGTTGTAAAGAAAGAGATTCTTAAGCTCTTAGATGCTGGTGTGATATACCCTATCTCTGATAGTAATTGGGTGTCTCCTGTACATGTAGTTCCAAAGAAAGGCGGTATAACTGTTGTTAGGAATGAGAGAAATGAGTTGATACCAACTAGAACTATAACTGGACATAGGATGTGTGTTGATTATCGCAAACTTAACTCCGCCTCTAGGAAGGATCATTTTCCATTGCCATTCATCGATCAAATGTTAGAGAGGCTAGCAAACCATCCTTATTATTGTTTTCTTGATGGATACTCGGGATTCTTCCAAATTCCCATACATCCCAATGATCAAGAGAAAACGACATTCACTTGTCCTTATGGAACCTTTGCTTATCGAAGAATTCCATTTGGACTGTGCAATGCACCAGCGACATTTCAAAGAGCAATGATGTCGATTTTCTCTGATTTAATTGAGGATGTTGTGGAGGTCTTTATGGATGACTTCTCTGTCTATGGATCTTCGTTTTCTGCTTGTTTGTCCAACTTGTGCAGGGTATTACAGCGCTGTGAAGATACCAACCTTGTACTCAACTGGGAGAAGTGTCATTTCATGGTCAAAGAAGGGATTGTGCTTGGACACAAGATTTCTGAAAAGGGCATTGAAGTAGATCAAGCCAAGATTGATGTGATGGTCGGGTTAACACCACCAAAGACATTGAAAGAAGTTCGAAGTTTTCTTGGCCATGCTGGATTCTATCGAAGATTCATCAAAGACTTCTCAAGGATTGCAAGACCATTGACGAAGTTACTGTGCAAAGAAACCACTTTCGATTTTGATGAAGATTGCCTTCAAGCTTTCAAAAAGCTGAAGAATGAGCTAATTAGTGCCCCAATTGTTCAGCCACCGGATTGGAACTTACCATTTGAGATCATGTGTGATGCTAGTGACTATGCTGTGGGAGCTGTTTTGGGACAGAAGAAGGATAAGAGGACACATGTTATCTACTATGCTAGTAGAACGCTTGACAGTGCACAAGAAAACTATGCAACAACCGAGAAAGAGCTTCTAGCCGTTGTGTTTGCAATCGAGAAGTTTCGAAGCTACTTGGTTGGGCAAAAAGTCATTGTCTACACTGACCATGCAGCATTGAGACACTTACTAGCCAAGAAAGATGCCAAACCGAGGCTGCTGAGATGGATTCTACTGTTACAAGAATTTGATCTTGAAATCAAGGACAAGCCCGGAGTGGAGAATGGGGTAGCTGATCATCTTTCTAGATTAAGAGTGGAGTGTGGGATTCCTATTGATGAAGGACTTCCTGAAGAGCAAATCAAAGTGATTAGTGCAGTGATGGCGGTTTGCGAAATCGGTAGGAGACTTGAAGAAGTGAAAGCGATCGATGAGACAGGACCATGGTATGCTGATTTGGTGAACTATTTAGCTTGTGGAAGGGAACCGCTAAACCTAGTAGGATATGCAAGGAAGAAGTTCTTCAAAGACGTGAAGAGATACTACTGGGATGAACCCTACCTTTACACTCTTAGCAAAGATCAAATCTATAGGAGAGTAGTAGCTGAAGAAGAGGTGGAAGGGATCCTTACACACTGTCATGGATCATCTTATGGAGGTCACTTTGCTACTTTCAAAACTGTTGCAAAGGTACTACAAGCTGGATTTTGGTGGCCTCATATGTTCAAAGACGCACAAGACTTTATCTCACGGTGTGACTCATGCCAAAGGAGAGGAAACATCACAAGGCGAAATGAGATGCCTCAAAATCCTATACTAGAAGTTGAAGTGTTTGATGTGTGGGGCATTGACTTCATGGGACCATTCCCATCTTCCTATGGTAATAAATACATCCTTGTTGCTGTAGACTATGTCTCGAAGTGGGTGGAAGCCATTGCTAGTCCGAAAAATGATGCTAAAGTGGTTCAACAATTGTTCAAGAATATCATCTTTCCAAGGTTTGGAGTGCCTAGAGTTGTGATAAGTGATGGAGGACCTCACTTCATCAACAAACTCTTTGAGAATCTTCTCAAGAAAAATGGTGTCAAGCACAAGGTGGCAACTCCATACCATCCCCAAACAAGTGGTCAAGTCGAAGTATCCAACCGGGAGATCAAGTCAATTTTGGAGAAGACTGTGGGAACAACAAGGAAGGATTGGTCTACAAAGCTTGATGATGCACTATGGGCTTATCGGACTGCTTACAAAACACCATTGGGCACCACTCCTTTTAACCTTGTCTATGGGAAGGCTTGCCACTTGCCAGTGGAGCTTGAGTATAAAGCATTGTGGGCTGTAAAACTGCTTAATTTCGACATCAAGAGTGCCAAGGAGAAGCGACTTCTCCAACTTCATGAACTTGATGAAATTAGACTTGATGCTTTTGAGAACTCAAGGATTTACAAAGAAAAGACAAAGGCTTTTCATGACAAGAGGATCTTGAAGAGAGAATTCAATGTTGGAGATCAAGTGCTGCTCTTTAACTCTCGGCTGAAACTGTTCCCCGGGAAACTCAAATCAAGGTGGTCGGGTCCTTTCAAAATCAAGGAAGTAAAACCATATGGAGCAGTTGTGCTTTGGAAAAAGGATGGTGGCGATTTCACAGTTAATGGGCAACGGATTAAGCTATACATGGCAGCCATACCTATGGAAGAAAGAACTTCGGTTCCACTCTACGATCCTACACCAGCCTAGTCCCAAAAGAAAAGGAAGTCAAGCTAGAGACTTAAAACAAGCTCACTTGGGAGGAAGTCCCATGTCTATCCTTGTATATATATATATATATATATGTGTGTGTGTTTTCTCTATCATTTATGGAATAATTGTTGTTTGATTGTCCGTGTATTATATGTCATTTCAGAAGGGCAATTGCTGGAAAACGATGAGCGACGGTGATTGACGAAGTCCTATGAGCTATGGATCAGGAAAACAAAGCGACCACTACTTCCAATTAAACCAGGTATCTCCACATCTTTGTGTATAAAATGCAATGCAACTTTAACTTATTTTCGGTAACTCCCTCCACAGAGACTGTGTGATATTAGTGTGGGGGAGGTACATAGTACTAATCATGTTTGCTTTTGATGAAACTCATGCATTTAACTCTTGCATTTTCATATTTTGTTTTTCTAAAAAAAAAAAAAAAAAAAATTCAAAAATATAGATTGCATTCATTTGCATTGGGAGAAATTATTGAAAAATGCCTTGTAAAGAGTATATGTCTACATTTCAAAGCAACACCCTAGCTAAGCATATCAAGTAGCTTAAGCATTTCTTGAAAAACTTGTACGTTTCGAGCCTTGAAAACTCCTCTTGAAACTCATTGACTGCTGAAACATACTCTTTGAAGCCAACTCCGGTCTTAATTGAACTAAATGAACTTAATGCTTCTTGCTTATGGTCCTTTAGGTATTAAATCATGGCTATACACACACTTGAGTTTGTCTAACCCATTTTACCAATCTTTTCGACAACTCAAGTGGCACTCCATTCCCTTAACCCTTTCCTCCTTTCAAGCCATCATTATTTGTTGAGTGAGGCCTTTTCTGAAAGCTTTACATGTGCATAATGTTGAGAGTATTGGGAACGACAATGATTGATCTCCATTACTTGCTAGCAATAAGAACAATATTGTCTAGTTTCTAGGATGGGATGGAAGTATTTCGAGCGTTTGATCTTGGGAATGTGAGAAGAAAATGTGTCAACAGGATTAAATAGAACAAAGGATTAGCTCAACGGCTTAAAAAGAACCGAAACCCGAATAAGAAAATAGAATCGAAAAGAAAAGGGGTTGAATTAAAGAAAAGAGCTAAAGAGAATAAAAAAAAAAATTTAATTAGAGATTCCTAGTTGACAATGAGAAGAAAGAAGAGTTCTTGAGTGATTGAGAGATCTATGGGTGAGTAAAGATAAATTTGGCAATGGGAAATAATTTGTTTTATGTTTAAGAAAAGGGTAGAACAATGGAGGTTGAGCATTGTATGCATAAGTTGATCCTTTTCTTAGATATATTATGTGCGATGTCAAAGCTACTAAGTTTTTGAGAGTAAATCACCGAAAAAGATCATTATAGCCTCTTTATTCACTATGCATTCGAGTCTTTTCTTACCGAACCAAATGATTTGGACAAATTGATCATTTGCAAGAATTCACCTATGATTTTGTTAATATATGTGAGAGATTGGCTGATTTGTTGTTTGTGGTTTCATGATGATGAGTGGAGAGGTTAAAGGAGTTATGATAGGTCTTGAGAAGCTAGAGTGAAATAAGAGAGTTGCTCATGCTATTTGCTATGTTTCGTGAGGATGTTGTGTTGAAGTGCTAGAAATGTATATCTTTTGGCTATGAGCTCGCTTGTTCAAACTTCTCTCCCTTGAGTCTTTGAAAGTTTACTTGTGGACAAGTAAAGGACTAGTGTGGGGGAGTTGATATCTTGTATATTTGCATGGTTTTGATCTTTTATATTTACATGTTTTGATCATTTAGAACATCATTTAAGCATAATTAGGTTGCATAGCATTGCATTTGTATATATCAGGTGTTGGAGAGCACAATTGGCGTAATTGGAGTATTTTGGCGAGCAAAGAAGCAAAGATCCAGAAAATGGTTAGAAGTTGGGTACTTATTGATGTCTTTTCCACCGATGGATCGAGCTTAAAATTTGCCACATGCTAGAGAATCGAGTTAGCTTTCATTTGGAAGAAATTTGAGGTTATTCTAACGGTGCGATCAAAAGTTATGGAAGATTTAGTGAAGACATGTCCGTCTGGAGAGCAAAAGAAGCAAGTGCAGAACTTTAACAAGTGGATCGATCGATCCATAACTGGATCGATCGATCTGATCATCCAGATTTTTCCGCGGGACCTGCGGCTCGACCAAGCACAATGTGGAACGATCGGTCATGATTTTTAACAAGTGGATCGATCGATCCACATGTGGATCGATCGATCCACTTACTAAAGGTTTGGATCGATCGATCCAAGGCTGGATCGATCGATCCAGTCTTCAGAACTGCCCAAAAGTCAAGACTCACCTACTCTCCACTAGAAGAAAAACGTGTTTCACCCCTTAAAACTGTCTTTCCCCATCATTCACCAAAAAAATCTGTTTTCTCTGTTTTTCTAACTTCACTTTACTTTGTGTTCTTGAGTTGTTGACTTTGGATTCTCAAGTTTTACTCTTTGTGCAAACAATTTCTCTCAAGAAAACTTTGTGTTCTTGAGAAGTTTATGATATTCATCTTTGTTTTCCTTTAATTTCCTGCATCTTATTCTTGTTTTATCTTCTTGATTATGCTTCTATCCATCATGGGATTAAGTGTAAACAAGATGATTAGTGAGTAGATTCATATTGAATCCATGGGTTAGGATGATCCATGGGTGATTAGTTGAAGAGTTAAGGTGTTTTATAGTTAGATTCTTAGATTTCTATGCTTGCTAAGTGTTCTTAATGCTAGATTGAACTTGATCACTCTAATCAAGATCTTAAACATTCTATAGCATCGAAAGTGTTCATTGAAGGTTTGATCAAACTTAGTATAGCTCTAGCTTGAATAACCAAAGGGATTTGATGTTAGGATTGCTAGATGGTTAATAGACTTGAGCTTAATGTGTGTTTGAGTGAACGAAACCAATGGGAATTGATGTTTAGTTCATGATTGCATAAGGGTTTCTACCTCGGGAGAGGATTGATCTTCATTAGTGTTCTAGACTTATAGAAATTTAGGATTGTTTGAAGTAAACACCTTGACTTAAAGCTAATTGCCTTAGATCAACCACCATACCCATGGGTTCTCTTTTAGTTAATTGAGTTAAAATTTGTGTTAATTGCTTTGCTTGTTACTTGTTGTCACTTAAACCACACACTTGAATCCACTTAGATTAAGCTGAATGACTTGCATTCCTAGTGCTTAAAACATCCTTGAGGTTGGATTGACACCTAAAGTACTACAACTACTTAGGATTAAACTTACCCATACCATTCACCACCAACTGTCTAACATGAACCTACAAAAAACACAACAGTTATCAAACAAGTTTAGCATGGGAGAATTCCACAGCAATCAAATAAGTCTACCACAAAAGATAAATAAGTCTACCACAACATATCAATAAGTCTACCATCAAACCACTACAGATTATAAGTCTACCACAATAGATCAACAAGTTTACCACCACTACAGATTATAAGTCTACCACAACATATCAATAAGTCTACTACGACTACAGATTATAAGTCTACCACAACAAATCAACAAGTCTACCACCACTACAGATTATAAGTCTACCACCGCAGATCAATAAGTCTACCACAACAACAGATTATAAGTCTACCAGAGCATATAAATAAGTCTACTACTACTACAGATAATAAGTATACCACAGAAGATCAACAAGTCTACCACCACAGATCAACAAGTCTACCACCACTACAGATTATAAGTCTACCACAACATATCAATAAGTCTACCACCACCACAGATTATAAATCTACCACAGCAGATAACCAAGTCTACCACGACTACAGATTATAAGTCTACCACAGCATATCAATAAGTCTACCACAGAAGACCAACAAGTCTACCACAACAGATCACTAAGTCTACCACCACTATAGATTATAAGTCTACCACATCATATCAATAAGTCGAACAAGCCTACCACCATAAACTAGTAATTATCATGTTAAATTTAGAGGTTGTAAAATGTGTACCTTTCCATTGGTTTCCTTATCCTCCTCCAAAACCCTCTCCAAGTTGTATCTAGCGCGGCTTGAACCCCAACTTAGGAGAGGAATTGGCTCTCTTTTTTTATTCCCAAATTTCTCTCCTAGTATTGGAACCGACTCATATACCCAGACAAGCAATACATGCACACAACCATGAATTGTCAACTTTCCACTTCCTAGGATGCAACATTTATCTAATGCACTAGCTCCCTAAAGGACACACGGCCCCATGGATACTACTCAAACGCCTCTAGATCCAACACTCTTTTCACAGCCATGAGAGGGATTCTACTATTACGAGCAAACCCATATATTCCAACGTGCAAGACAAAGAGCAATGCTACCATTTTTCTCTTCTCATAACTCCATGTCCTGCAAATGTCAAAAACAGCAATCAACTCGTCCCAACTAGGTGCATCTCCTACGTCAACCTTCATTTCCTTCCACAAATCAGTGTGATCAACATCCAATATATCTTGATCATCAAATGGGTCACACTTCATGGTAGTGATCTCTGCAAACTCATGTAGAGAAAACCTCATTGGACAACCACCAACCAAAACCCAAATCTCATTCATCCTGTCAATGGCCAATTGATTCCCAAGGATATGTTGGATAGGGTTCGCAGTCCATATCATCTTCGATGAAGCAAGCTTTAGAATCACTCCAACACCATGATTATTCATGATGTCATTGTAAACCTCTTCACCAACAGCTTCAAGCATCTTATCAAAGTCACCCAACTTGCAATTGTGATGCAAGCTTCTTTCCACCGATGGTGATTTTTGCATCAATCTCTCGGGATACTCACATGGCAGAATACACGTCTCCATTTCTGTACAATAAGATAAATCATGTCAGCACTATATTAGTCTACCATGAAGAGAAATAAATCATGTCTGAAATAAATCTACCATTAAAAGAAATAAATATACCATCAAGTAAAATAAATATACCATGAAGAGAATTAAATCTACCATCAAAAGAAATAAATCTACAATGAAGAGAATTAAATCTACCAACAAGAAAAATAACTCTACCATCAATCATTTCAATTTTAAAATTAAATCTACCATCAAAACAAATAATGAAACTTCAGTTTAAAACCCATTCTTAGTTCATCAGATCTGTAATTATAGTTTAACAAATCTATCACCAAATTCGATCACAAATCTACCACCAATTACAATGTCCAAAGATACAATCAAAACAAACAAGGGCCAATAAACAATGAAACTTATAACCCAATTTTAACTCATCAAGTCTACCATCAAATTCGATAACAAATCTACCATCAATTAAAATCTCCAAAGATACAATCAAAACAAACAATGTCCAACAAACAATGAAACTTATAATTCAATCTTAACCCATCAAGTCTGTCATTATACATTAACAAATCTACCACAACTTTGATAACAAATCTACCATAACATTTCAATCTCTAAACATCCTATCAAGTTCTCTTACCAGAACCGTCGATTTCGCCGTCCCAAATTTGAAGGACACGATTTCGAATTCAAATCTGCAAAATATATTGAAGATTTTAGGGGTTCGACATTTTTAGAACAATGCAACAATCCAAATGAAAATGAAATCCATTTGCCTGTTCTGCGAACCACCGATAACCGTAAACTCGCCGGAAGTTTCCGTCAACGACTCGCCAAAACCCTAAAATCGCCGAACAAAATCAATGTCACCGTCGTTCGAAGTCGGAAAATGAAAGTAAATAAACTGCCGGAACTTAGTGATGAGGTTTGTCGGAAAGTTACCGTTAAACTGCCGTCTTTGTCTATGATCTTTGAAGAACCGCCGTCGTAGTGATATCGCCTCTGTCGCGAGGAAGAAGAAGAACAGTTTGGGAAAAACAAAAGTCGCGGTTATGTGGTTTTTTTTTGCGGTTTTTAATTTTTTTTTTTTTCAAATCTTAATGGTATTTTCGTAATTACAAAGTTATACTTTGGTTTTTATGTTTTATAAACATTTCTAAAAAGTTTGAGATTTTGTGAAAATCGTTCTAATAATTAGGGCATTTATCAAGGTCGTTCTAGTAATTATCCCTTTGGGAAATATATAACAAGGTTTTTGACATTTTGTGTAGTTTGTGATGATGATTATGATTAGTGTGTCAAAAGTTGTCTACTGTCCACAGTGCAGGCTTGTATATGTGTATTCACATTCGTTGAAGTTTGATTCAACTAAATTTCAGGTGAGTTCTTTCACTTTCTCACATAGTGGCAATATTATTGGTCACAGAAGTTGAGAGAGACAGTCTTGCTTGAGTTCTTGAAGGAGTGTCTTTGTAATATTTGTTTCAATTTTTCGCTTGAAAGCTCTATAAATGTGAGTCCTATTACTCAGCTCAAAACGTCAAAATTTCTCAGGTAAAAGACTTCGTCTTCCATTTATGCTTCTCTAATCAAAGGCCATGGCTATTTTTAAGCATTTTTCTTATGGTCTGTCCAAGAATCTCGGACATGCACACCTTTTCTTGGCTTATATGTACCTAATGTTATTGTCTGAGAATCAGAGTTCCATAACAGAAAATCTGAAAGACATTTTTCTTCTCTCAAATGTCGCCTCAACTTGACCCGGTCGCTGAGCTTGAAAGCTTAAAAACACATGTTGATCATACAGGAAATCCCAGCTTCTCAACACTTGGCCAGCGTCACCAATGTAAGTCTCTTCAAGAAATGATCCGATTTCGCAATAGCAGTTGTGTTTGATTTGATATTCTTGGATGCAAAAATCATGGTTTGAAACCCGATTTCTTTCATACTTTTTTAGCTGGTGAAGCTTCAAAATTGTCGCCAACTGGTTCACCAAGAAAGGAAAATGAGCTTCAGGGAGAACATTCCCACCATAAGAAATCTTTGTTCTCTAAAATGAAGGATAAGGCAAAAAAGCTGCAGCACAGTCTCAGCGCCAAGAAGAGACATGATGAAGAAGGTGATGTAACCATGTCACCTTTTAGCAGGTCCGAAGACCATGAAGTTAGAGAACGAGGTTACGCAACACTGTCACCACGTGACAAGTCGAAAGACCGTAAAGTCAGAGCAGAAGAGGAAGATCCTGAATATCTTGGAGCCCCAAGTAAGTCAAATTGAGCAAAGCTGCATAACAACCATGTGTTTCTTTTTCGATATAACTTATGGCTGATCGGTCTGTCTTTTGTGATATTTCCAGTGTATGAATCAAAGAAGGCACCTGAAGAGTTAAAGAAGACTGCAAAGCAGCATCCCCGGGAAAACCTTGTGATCACTGAGACGAATCTCTTATCTGTTCTTCCAACCAAACACGACGCTGAACATGAACAAAAAGATTGTATTCGTTCCAACAACGAAAATCCTGTCATCTCTGAGAAGAATGTTTTGTCTGATATCAAGCAAGAGAAGTCTCATGATTCTGACACAACAGCAATAACAGAATCAATGGCTAAGAAGACAGGAAACACAAACCAGGAACCCATTAGTCCAAGCAAGACGGTAACAGAAACTGTAACAGAGAAGCTAGCACCAGCATATGCCAAAG
Organism: Arabis hirsuta; assembly: GCA_964056655.1. Taxonomy (NCBI): domain Eukaryota; kingdom Viridiplantae; phylum Streptophyta; class Magnoliopsida; order Brassicales; family Brassicaceae; genus Arabis; species Arabis hirsuta. The sequence continues at coordinate 21,104,355 of OZ053308.1, forward strand.
TCTCTGACGCAACACAAGCTATAACTAAGAAGATTCAAGATATGGCTTTTCCAGAATCAAGAGAGTCAGATGATGTTTCAGAAATCAACACTGCAGGAACTAACCAGCCCGCTGGCTTCAATACTAAGGTACTACTATAACGTATTTATACATTTTACCTCTCGAATTTTGTCTGCAATTTGGGTAAATGAATCAGTCAGTGCTTGAAAAAATGTGGTGATCAGGTATGGGACAAAGGCGTATCAATGAAGGAATACATAATCCAGAAGTTTGAGCCTGGCGAAGACGATAAAGCACTTTCTCAAGTGATATCTAAAGCTATCAGTCCTCGTAAAGCTTCTTCTCAGGCTGCTAGTTTTGGTGGAGCTACCACCATGGTACCTGCACCAAATTCAGCAGACAACAAAGCTCCCCTTTTAGCCAACACGAATGAAAGTGAGTTCCTCTTTATAGTTTTCAACTAATTTACCCATTCTATAAACCTGCATCTATATTCTGTTGTGTTTATACAGTTGTTGAGGAAGAAAATCATGGGAAGATACTTCAACCAAACTAAAGAACAGAGAGGGTTTCTTAATCTGTGTATTGTTCACAAAGCCCCTATACAAGAAAGAGACTATCTATTTCAGTGCTCCCTTTCCTCTATTAGTTATTATACCGAAACCTAGATTTTATTGTCTCAAGTCTGTTGTATACATAAGAGATTAAAGATTCTACCTTCTTGTAGTTGACTTTTGTAACAAGAAGAAAATATTTCATCTTCAGAATTTTTTTTTTAATATTTAAACTCATCCAGAGGATCAAACACATACTAATCTGCGAAATAAATTGAATTTAATTATACATTGAAAATCTTCATTGGAAATTCTGAATGCAACTAATATTTGATTAAATAGCATTTTAAGAGATTAATTTACCATTAAAAAGAAGAATGGACGGTCTGGTACAACAGTTGACCTTCTCCTGAAAGAAAGTGGTCTGCAACTCATTGCCCACAACACACAAATCACCAAACACAGAGACGTCTTGACAAAGTTTCAACAGACACAATAATGGCGTTCACAAAACTGGTTCAGACAACAGAGTAAAAAGCTGTCTTGAGAACCAGCAAAAATCTGAAAATGGGAGGAGCATTAAGATCAATGTATGCAAACAGCAAATACGAAGAAGTCCGAGAAGAATGGGAGGAAGATTACAGCCCTCAGAGGTTTTCTTACAAGGCTCTCTACAAAGCCACCAAAGGGTTCAAAGAGAGCGAGTTGCTCGGAACTGAGGCAAACGGGACAGTCTACAGAGGAAAGCTTTCCTCCAATGCACAGATTGCTGTAAAGAGAGTTTCTTTGGATGCAGAACAAGATACCAAGCACCTCGTATCTCAGATTGTCGGTATTGGGAAGTTAAGGCACAAGAACCTTGTGCAGCTCTTAGGATACTGCAGAAGAAAAGGTGAATTACTCTTGGTCTATGATTATATGCCTTATGGAAACCTCGATGATTTCTTGTTTAATGAAGAAAAGCCTAAGCTTAGTTGGTCCCAAAGGTTTCACATCATCAAAGGAGTGGCTTCGGCTCTTCTCTATATGCACGAGCAGATCGTTCTCCATCGAGATGTAAAAGCAGCAAATGTACTCTTGGACGAGGATTTAAACGGGCGGGTAGATTTTGGTCTAGCTAGATTCGGCACAAACAGGAATCCTATGCTTGGAAGCGTAGGGTATGTGGCTCCAGAGCTTATCATCACAGGAATGCCAACAACCAAAGCAGATGTTTATTCATTTGGAGCATTACTACTTGAGTTTGCATGTGGGAGAATGTTCATCGAGTATCCCGGGAAGCCTGAAGAGTTCAATTTAATCAGCTGGGTGTGTCAATGCTGGAAAAGAGGTAACTTAGTTGGTGCTCGAGATGCTAGATTAGAAGGAGATTACGTCTGCAAAGAGATAGAAATGGTACTGAAGCTTGGACTACTCTGTGCACAGTATAATCCAGAGGACCGGCCTAGCATGTCACAAGTGGTGAACTATCTTGAAGGAAATGATGTTCTGCCTGATATGCCTCCAGACACTCCCGGGATCAGTATTCCCACACCGTACCATGAGGTTCTGGCGTAGCAGCACTGTGTCTAGTGCCGGTAGGCATGGAACAGTCCATTTTCTCCAAAAACCTACCAAAAGATCCGCACAACCAACCAAGTTACCAGAAAATATCATTGGAAGAACGAACGTTATCATTTTTGCAACATTTCTTTACAGTTTTTCCGCCTTCTGTACGTCACTGTGTATCCATTGAAAGGTCAGAATTTACTGATTTTGCACTACTTCAAATACAACCCCTATGGTATATTGTTATAATGACATGAAAGTTTTCAAAAAAGTGTAACAATCATGTCACAAGTAGAGAAGTATTAATTCTTAAGTTTTCTTTAGTAGTTTTCTCGCAATAAGTTTAACCTCTATTCCTCTCCATTGCCACCACAGAGTAGTAATGCCGTAAATCATCTCTCTAAATCTTCTAAGCATGTACTATGTTTTAAAGTAATAGCCTTTGCCCTTAAAAGTCTCTATAAACTTTTGAATTCTAATTACAAATCTTGATATCTCTAGCTTTGGTTTCACTCAGCATTCTCAATAGCCTAATAATGTACCTTTTAATCAAATCTTGATTCGTTTCCTTCAACTTCGAGAGCTCAAAATCACTTATCCATCTTCAAGCGAAAGAAGATTTAGGGTTCTTACAATTGATTTCATTGGAATAAAATCGGGTCAGGGAAAATCAATGTATTGATGCTCGCGTGTTGTAGAAAAGATTCGAATAATTCTACTGGAAAATGGGCTTTAAAGTAGGCCCAACAAGTACGTAATTTCACACGCAAACTCATTGGGAATTGATGAGCCATTTACTATTTACGTCCCGTTTGAAAGCTGAAGCTATAACAGAGCAGACGCTTTGTTTTTTCCATTTTCATGAGCTTCTTCTGTCTGTGTCTTTTGAATTTTTCTTTCATCTCTCTCTCTCTCTTTCCATCTCATTCTCTTCTCTTCTCTCTCTCTCTCTTCAATTATCACTCTCTTTACATCTCTCTCTCTCTAACTCTTGATTCTCTCATACACAGATCTCATTTCAACACGAGAAGATGAACACACCAGATTCCATTCCGAATTTTTTCAGAGTCTATATGCCTAACGAAAAAAATGATGATGATATGGTATGTTTCTTCAATCTCTCTCACACAATTTTTCTTATTCTGTTTTTGCAAGATCTTGGCCTTTCTTTCTTTTTTCCGAGTTTAAGATGGAGAAAACTTGAAACACTTAGCTTTAGCACACGTATTTGGGTTTAAGGTTCTGTTTTTATGAGAGAAAATCCACTGGTAATATGATAGATCTACTAGATTTGTTGTCGAAACTATGAATTGTGGTTTGAATACAAAGTAACACATGTATACAGAAACTTCCTTTTGTTTCGAGCGAGATCTCGGGAACTCCTCTTCCCAGGAAGGTTACTGTTAAAAACGTGTCCTCGGGGAACGTTTGGAGGATGGAAATGACTACATACGGTGAGAGTGACTCGGTGATTCTCCGGGACGGGTGGAAGAAAATCATCACGGACAAGAATCTGAAAGATCCGATCATTTTGGTGTGTGAGTTCGATGGCTCTCGTTTATTCCACTTCTGCGTGTATGAGCACGGTTCGATGTGTAAAAAGATGAAATCTCCAATGGAAGACGAAGTGATTGAAGTTGAAAGTGACGAAACTGACGAAGAAGAAGAAGATGATGATGATGCGATTGAAGAGAGCATAGAAGAGCTTAATGAGTCGCCAAACAGAAAAGAAAGAGGTATCACACTAAGAAAAAAATCACACTTGTGAGATTTATATGAGAATCAACAAGTCCAGTTTTGAGTGTTCTGTTTTCCAAATCATTTGGCAGGTGGTACGAGTAAGAGACGTTCGTATTTGAAGACGGATAGTGCTAAGCTTATCGAATATCTAGACGATAAACTGAATCCGTGTTTTCCGGTTGATGTGAACCAGGAGAGAACGGTAAGAAAAAACAGAAATGTGATACTTTTTTCAATGACTAAATGGTTTGTGATTTGTTATACGTTTATGTTAAAACTCATCATAGTCTATCCTTGTTTTCCGATGTTGCAGCGCATACCCGCGGTACTTATAAAGGATTACAGCTTGAAATTCCATAAATCGGTTATTGTGAGTGACAAGATTAACGAATTGGAGAGGAAGATCGCAGTTTGGGAGAACCGATCGGTGATTCTAAACGGAGTCGGCAGCATCATGAGAAGAAACAATGTGAAGCCAGGTGATAAAGTGGTATTCGAACTAAAGATGGTCGATGGTTATCGTGGGCTGGTTCGCGAAATCAAGGTCCACATTATCAAAGCCTGATCATAAGTTCACATGGGGGTTCATTCTAATTGGTGAGATATTATCTGAAACTTTATGTTATTTATGTCGTTGTGTTAATCATTTTAGTTTTTCTTCTGTTGCGTTATGCATTTCCTGATACCATTTGAAGACGGTTTGAACTGGTTTCGTTGGTGAAATTTTCTCTCTATCTCTTTGTAATGGCATAACCTTGTCTTTTCAAACTTTCATTATTTTCAGTAGATTTTTCGATATAGGACCCTTGATACTTGCTGTTCAGTGTTGGGAAAAAACCATGGGCAAAGTATTACATACATTCATACGATACACATGTTAAGACAAGGATATATTTGTCCTTTGGATGAACAATTCCTACCAACGTTATAACAATTGTGCCTTTCTCTTATGTTGCTGCTAAAACAATTGGCATTTGGCCACATGGTATATATTACAATGCATTTGGGGGGATATCCTCACTGGCTCCAACTTCAGGGGAACCTGCAGATTCAAATTAGAAGAATGTAACTATTTGCGTTCTCGAACATAAATGCCAAAAGATATGCAGAAGCGCTTCTGTCTAATCCTAACCATAAATCACACGTCTTTCGAAACAAAGAAGAATCTAAGACAGTAGTGTCAAAATTTTGTGACACCGTGTGTTAGCAGATGTAGCAAACCCGTTGTGGCAAACTGAGTGTAATTGTTTCAGAGTTGCTTACCTTTTGAGTTAGCCAGAGAAAGCATTGGCCTTGGGGAAAAATAGAAATTTATTGACTCTTCAAGAAATATAAAATTTGTTTCTCTGCATTGAATCATGATTTCCAGGTTAAAGATTACCTTTGATAATTCTCAACTTATCAGATTAACAACAAGACACTCAAGTCATAGGATACATATAACTCCGTGGCAACGACAACAATATTTGGGTATAAAGAGATGTATTCTGTGGTATTTACCTTGAAGTCGGTTCATTCAGATTGTTCTCTTCAAGACAATGCAGCCAACTAGCTCTCCATCTGGCAAGGCTACAAAAATCAATGAATCAAGACTCAAACCAGTAAAGAAGTCAATGTTGAACCAAGGTTATTAAATTTTGATTTGCAAATAGCAATGAGAACTGAGAAGGCAAGCTATTCCCGATTGTCGCACCAAGAAGCATGTGAATGTAAACGTAAACCCTTTTTAGTGCATTAGAGAAATGCATTTGAAAAACATCTGCTCACTGGCTCATTGTCAGTGATTCTGCTTGTGAGAAGCCACACTTGTACTTTACAAAATGCTATATTGATTGTTAAGCTTCATTATACGACATACTTGTGGTACAACTAGACTCGAGTAAAGATTCAAATTTAGAAGATTTCTGATTTCACCCAAGAATCAAATCCTGACAATATCATGCATTGTTACATATGAACTTGGTAATGATATGACAACCCACTTAGCTAAACATACAAGAAAGTAGCTTTACTAGTAGACTAATTGATTCTCTCTCTCTCTCTCTCTCTCTCTCTCTCTCTCTCTCTCTCTCTCTCTCTCTCTCTCTCTCTCTCTCTCTCTCTCTCTCTCTCTCTCTCTCTCTCTCTCTCTATACATTTTTTTCTTTTCAGAATCAGCTAATGTCTCGATAGAGTCTGCGTTTTTTAGTAGAGTGTCAATATCTCGGCAGAATCTACCAATGTTTTGATAGAGTCTGCGTATTATTGGTAGAGTCTACCAATAATTCGGCAGAGTTTGCCAATACCTCAGCAGAGTGTAACAATGTTTTGGCAGAATCTCTTTTCTAAGATGTTGGTAGACTTATATCTCGATCTGCTAGTCTACTAATATCTCGACAAAATCTACCAATGTCTTGGTATAGTCTACCAATATTTCGGCAAAGTTTGCGAAGGATAATTTTGGTATTATGAAAAAAAATTAGATTGAAAATAAGTTATTTGAGCAATACAAATTAATAAAATTATTCTAACTATTTAAAAAAAATGTAGGTTACTCTAGCTAATTTACCTTGCAATTTTAATCATGGTTGATATTTTAGATGGCAAAAATATTAGATTTTCAAATGTTTTGGATATTGTTATGAACTTTAGTTTACAATTCTCGGTTACTAAATAAAAATACAACCATTTGTTTTCTCCTTACTCGGTTTTAAGTACATTCTTGGTTATACAAAACAAAGGTAAATAAAATTAGTGTTCATACACTGTTAATAATCTATTGGATCAATTTTTAAAAATAATTACAAAATTAATATATTTTCTTTAGAAACTCTAATGTGATGAATTTCGGTAATGATGCTCTAATGTGATTGAATTTTGAGATTCGAAGTAAGGATAAAACGGTAAATTTATAGCATGACCGTTTACTTTTGCATTGACTAGCTGACTGGATTAGTCTATCGTCTCTCTCTCTCTCTGAGCATTGAAAAGCTCGTGTCTTTTACCGGCGACGATATTTCTCTTCTTTCTCCGTCGATTTCTCTAAAAGATTATGCTAATTTCTATTTCATATAATCCTCCTCATTTCTCTTTGAGAACCCACCATCTCAAATTCTTATCTTGTTCCACAGATTCGCCTACTCCTTCAATCGCTCGCAAGGTACCTACCTTTTCCGCTGCAATTAAATTGCTTATCATGACCTTTTCATTCGGTATCTTTACTTTGTGTGCAGTTGATCAAGGACTCGAACCTGTCTAGAGATTTCGTTCGAAAGATTAAAGTCGTAGACTATGCTCCACTAATCCAAAGCTTAAGCCACAGAAGATTGCCTGATTTAGCTTATGAGTTCTTTATCCAATTGAAATCAGACAACTTGCTGCCTAATGACACAACCCTTTCCGCTCTTATCCTCTGCTTTGCTCAAAATGGGTCTGTTCAACGAGCACGTACGATTTGGGACGAGATTTTATACAGCTCTTTCGTGCCTGATCTCTTTCTCATCTCCAAGCTCGTGTCTGCTTATGAGCAGATTGGTTGTTTCAGTGAAGTTGCCAAAATCACTGAGGACATAAGTGCTAGGCATTCTAAGCTGCTTCCCATTGTATGTTCACTTGCTATTTGCTGTTTTGGGAAGAATGGTCAGTTGCAATTGATGGAGGATACTATAGAGTTACTCGATTCAAAGGAAATCTCCTTAGATTCTGCCACTGCTAATGCAATTGTCAGATGCTATAGTTTGTTCGGTACCTTGGAAAAGATGGAGCATGCGTATGGCCGTCTTAGGAGGTCTGGAGTTGTGATGGAGGAAGAAGAGATAAGAGCTGTGTTGTTAGCCTACTTAAAACGGAGGAAGTTTTATCGGCTACGTGAGTTCTTGTCAGAGGTTGGTCTTGGTAGAAGAAATGTGGGGAATATCTTGTGGAATTCTGTATTACTGTCATATGCAGCTGACTTTAAGATGAAAAGCTTGCAGAGAGAATTCATTGGAATGCTTGGCGCGGCTTTCGTTCCTGATCTTACCACCTTTAACATCCGCGCCCTTGCGTTTTCTAGGATGGCTCTTTTTTGGGATCTACATCTCACTCTCCAACATATGAGACGTTTGAACATTGTTCCAGATCTTGTGACTTTCGGATGTGTGGTCGGTGCATACGTGGATAGACGACTAGCAAGGAATTTGGAGTTTGTATACAACCGAATGAACTTGGACGATTCTCCTCTTGTCTTAACTGATCCACTTGTATTTGAAGTACTGGGGAAAGGGGATTTCCATCTTAGCTCAGAAGCTGTTTTGGAGTCCAGTCAACGGAAAAACTGGACGTACAGGAAGCTAATTGGAGTGTATCTCAAGAAAAAGTTTCGAAAAGACCAGATTTTCTGGAATTACTAACCAACTGCCACCTCTTTAATGCAGAGACTCTCATGCTTTGCTTGTTATCACAAACAGCCTGGTAAACTTATCAAGTGCTTGAAACATTCAGGTTAGAGAGTTATCTCGCTACTTGATTTAGTTAAATATCATATATGCATGTATCTACAGTGTTGTATTGTTAAATAGATAGTTTTGCTAGTTTACATATATAGTATATATTGCACATATTTTATTGTTAAATGGACATGAATTTATACGTTTCTTGATATTACTGATTTTGTTTTCAGTGCATGATCTCTCTCTGTTCTGTTTGAATCATTCTGTTGGTTGTGAAGTTCTACTGGCGGTTTTTTTAGTTTCATTGTTTTAGCATGTCTCTAAGGCACACTTATTGATTACAAGTCTATTTTCTAGCAAGGTATATCCATATTTTGTGTGTGGTCTGGAGTTTCCCGTTGAAGAAGTTTGATTGAAACCCCATTTGTGTCTTATGGCTCAGAGGTTAGAAGGCTAGATTGAAACCAAAATGTGGCTCGCAAGTCATATGTGTTCTCTCTTCAATATTTTAGAAGCTCAGACTTGTCAAAGGAAACCTTGGATCTTTGATATTTTGGTCTGCTCAGTACATGAGCCATAGAAGATGAGCAATGTTCGTTAGGATGAGGATTAGTTCAGAGAAAAGTCACAAAACAGATTGGTCTGGTTTAGATTCTTGGTGGCAAATCCGTGTTTATGAATTTGTAGTCAGTTTTGTAAAAAGTGTCATTGTTCAAGTTGATACTGCTCCCATTCAAGCTAGCTTTTTCTCTTTTAGGTTTGAGTTTAGAGCTATCATCATGTGAATGTTGATGAACTTGTAGCATTAAGATCTTTCTTACTTTTTACATGTTCTACATTATTTGACTATTAAATCCCTATTAGATTTTCAATGTCAACTGGTCAAGATTGCCTGATTTCAAGTGAGTAAAACACACAATGTATTTGGTTGAAACCCTCTATAGACTGGGGATTGGGCCAGTTGGATTGGACTAGCACTGCAACGTTCAAACAAGAGAGGAATGAGTTGTTTAGTGCCTACTTGCCTGAGCAGGGGGAATGGGGTTGAACCGAGCGATCTATGGCCATAGATAAAGTGGTACAGAAGGAAGCCCTGACAATTTCGGCATTTCTCATTGATTGAGGTTTTGACAAATTAACAAGTCAGCAAAAAATTCAAGCCAAACCAGGAAAAGAAGAAGCTGGCCACGCATTATGGAGAGAAATTGTCAATATCAAGATATGTTGAAATTCATTTCGACATTAATAGGATGCCTAAAGACTAAGCCAACTAGTCAGGGCCTAACAAGGTTCATAGCACAATAAAAAGATAAAGAAGCAAACCACAACATTATGAAAAGAAAGTGACAGAAATTTCATACTTGTTGTAGATGTCTAGAGCAAAAGAATTATTGAGTTTCTGGATGATAACTTCAGTCCTTGTTGTCTCTAGTCAAGATGGTTATCAGTTTGTGCATTACGACTTCATGAAAGGAGATCTATACGTAGATGGAATGGAAGCTATTGAAGAGGGAAGACTGAAACTTACTAATAGCTCATAGAAAGACACTGGGCATGCCTTCCACAAGACACCCATAAACTTCCTTTTCTTTTTCGACACAATTCGTTTTTGCCATCATTCCACAAGATGAAACGGCCAAGGTATGGCTTTTCTTGTCTCTCCCACCATTGATCTAAGGTCTGGCGCTGCATCATCATATCTAGGGATTTTCAATAAGACAAATGATAACAGAACCGATAATCACATCCTTGCCGTAGAGCTCGACACCCATGACAACCCTGAAGCTCTTGACCATAGTGATAACCATGTCGGGATATATATCAACAGTATAGTTTCGGTCAAGTATGAGAATGCTAGCTACTTTGATGATGCAGTTAAGATGAATATCAGCCTGGTGCTCGCAAGCAAACAAAGACTTCATATCTGGATAGAGTATGATGGGGAGCAGAGATTGCTAAACGTAACTCTTGCTCCAATAGGAACCAAAAAACCAAGCTTGCCCCTTGTGTCAAGATTCATAGACCTTTCCAAAATCTTCAAGGAGCACATGTATTTTGGTTTCTCTGGTTCCACGAGTGCAATCAAGAGTCATTAATATATCCTTGGATGGGCATTGGCAATAGGCGGAAAAGCACAAAGCCTTGACGTTTCAAAAGTTTTGGATCTCCCTCAACCACCGCCCTATCAGCCTCCACCGTCGTCACCTGCACTCGATGATCTTCTGGTGATCATAATCTCTACTATCTCACCTATAGTACTTGTGATGATACTAGGTGGACTAATGTATCTCTACCTTAGAAAGAAGTATGCAGAGGTGGTGTTTGAACAATGGGAACAAGAATATAGCCCACAAAGGTTCTCTTATAAACCCTATACAAAGCAACCAAAGGTTTCAAGGAGAATCGGGTACTTGGAGCAGGAGGTTTTGGAAAGGTGTTGAGAGGAGATTTACGTGATGGTACTCAAATCGCGGTTAAGAGAGTCTCACATGGTTCAGAACAAGGAATGCAAGAGTATGTTTCAGAAATTGCTACCATGGGAAGACTGGGACACAGGAACGTGGTTCAGTTGCTTGGTTACTGCAGTAGGAAAGGCGAATTACTCTTGGTATACGAGTACATGCCAAATGGAAATGTTTCTGATTACTTGTTACAGGGAAACAGTCTGAGTTGGCCTCAGAAAGTACACATAGTAAAGGGAGTAGCCTTTGCCCTTCATATTCTACACGAAGGCTGGGGACAAGTTGTATTGCACAGAGATATAAAAGGAAGCAACGTTCTTTTAGATACCGATCTGAATGGGAAGTTAGGAAATTTCGGGTTTGCTCTCGAAGCCACACGTGTGGTTAGAACCCTTGGTTTCATGGCTCTAGAGTGATAGCCGAGAGTGGGACAAAACACTAATCATCTACCAGTACCACGAAACCAGGCCCAAGGGCCTCAAGAAACAGCCGATCCAAGACATCAATGACTCAGCACAGGATCAGAATCAATAGAAGGAGGGACACGTCAAAAGCAACATGAATAACGGCCAAAACTCTATATAGGTTTTGACTTGTAGCCTTATTTGTTTTTATCAGAGAGCTGATCAGCTAGAGAGAGAGGGAGAGAGAGAGAGAGAGAGAGAGAGAGAGAGAGAGAGAGAGGGACTCCTTTAAATTCCCTGTGTATTTCCTCTTTTGAACAATCTCTTGGCTTTATTTGAAGAACAAGTTCGCATCTTTATACATTTTTTGTGAGATTACAGAAACCACATTCAAAATCCTATCAACTAGTATCAGATTCATTTCAAACCTAGGGACATGGACAGAAACTTACCAACTTTGTCTCCCATCACTGAAGTCTCCAACGAAACCTCCGTGACAGTCTCTGATGCGGAGCCCTCTACGACGGAGATGTTCTCCCAAATCCTGATCACGCTGCAGGAGATGAACAAGTCACTGGCCGCGATGGCGTTTACCCAACGCCAGGACAAACCGGAAAAGGAACCATCTTTCGCTTCCGCTCATCACGGTTCATCCCATGATGCATCCGGGAGCGACCACCGGTCCGGCAAAGCTTTGATGTTCACTCCCCCGGACCACCTTGCTCCACTCCAGGGTCTAGTAGACCGGCCGTACGTTCAGCTCTTCTCCGACCATCCCAGAGAACTGGAGTTTCCGGATTGTCGCCACCAGGAAGACAGCCGACTCCTGAGCAGTTTCATCGTCCAAACCGCCGCCTGAAGTTACCGACTTTCGACGGCTCTGAGGCGGAGGACTGGGTGGCTCGAGTCGAACAGTACTTCGAAGCTAGTTACCTCAACGACCACCAGAAGCTGGTGGAGGTGCGGTGCTGTTTCGTCGGCGACGCCTTGAAATGGTATCTATGGCAATGTGATCGTGACCCATTTCTGAACTGGAACCAGATGAAACAACGGATCTTGACTCAGTTCGCGACCAGTTTTGACACATCCGCCGGGGAAAGAATCTTATCCCTCCGGAAACAAGGTTCGGTCGCCGATTACTGCCGTGATTTCATCGGCCTCGCCACGTATGCGCCATCTCCAAGAAGAAACCCTTGAACTGGCGTTCATAAATGGCCTTGCCCCGCACATACGGTCGCGTGTTAAGACCTCTGAACCGCATAACTTATAGAGGATGATGTTATTTGCCTCAAAGGTCGAATCTTGGGACGATTTGGGGGTTCAGACGACCTCAGATGTCTTCGCCGACCGTCTGGGCTCTAACCGCAACTCGGGCCCAACAACGTTTGTGGGCAACCGTACTGGGTCTGGGCCTCACATCTCTCAGCCCATTTCGTCCCCAACCCTAGCGTCTCGTCCTACGACATCGTGTCCTCCCAGCAAAGACACGAAACCTCCTCCTTCCCACAATCGGTTAGTGGCTTTGTTCCGGCGACTCACACCGGAGTAGATGGCGTACCGCCGGGCCAACAATCTATGTTTCCGCTGTGACGAGTCGTGGCATGCCCATCACCAGTGCTCTCGCAAAGAGCTCGGCCTTCTCATCGTCCAACCTAACGGCTTAGATCTCGAATAGGAAGACGATGAAACATTTCCTGACGCCGCGACAGTATAGGTGGTCACAGAATTAGCGGAGTTATCGCTCCACTCCCTCGCTGGGTTCTCTTCTCCCCGCACGCTTAAACTCCAAGGGTGGGTTGATTCTCAGCGACGAGGTCACAGTGATGATTGACAGTGGCGCCACGCATAACTTCGTGTCGGCTACACTTGTCAACCGTCTCTCCCTTCCGATTAGCCCCACCAGTAACTACGGAGTGGTCACCGGTACAGACATGATAGTGCAGACTCAGGGAGTGTGCCACAACGTCCGTCTACGCCTCCAAGGAGTCGAGATCACTTCGTCCTTCTTACCGATCAAGCTGGGCAGCGCGGACATCATCCTCGGCATCCAGTGGTTGGAAACGCTGGGCGATATTAAAGCCAATTGGAAACTGCAATGGCTCCAGTTCAAAGTTAATGGCACAAAAGTGCGGCTTCAGGGCAACCCGGCTCTATGCTGCTCTCAAGTGTCCTTGAAGGCCTTTCGGAAGCAGGTGGCTAGTTCTGTAGAGTGTCTGATCATCCACTACAGTGCCTTGCAGTTAGTCGACCCTTCCGAATCCCCTCAGGTTTCTCCCCAATTATAGCCCATTTTTTAGGAGTTCGCTGGTGTGTTTACCAAACCACAAGGCTTGCCCCCGTCTCGTGGTCATGAACACGCCATTCCATTGACCACCGGCGTTGGCCCTGTGAGTGTCCATCCGTTCCGTTACCTGCAGGCTCAAAAGGCTGAACTGGAACGACAGGTGACATCGATATTAGTCACCGGGATAATCAAACCAAGCACAAGCCCCTTCTCTAGCCCAGTTCTTCTCGTCAAGAAGAAGGATGAGGGGTGGCGCTTCTGTGTCGATTACATGGCCCTCAACTCAGTCACTGTCAGTGATAGCTACCCTATTCCACTCATTGATCAATTGTTGGATGAACTCCATGGCGCGGTCATGTTCTCCAAGTTGGATCTGCGTTCTGGCTATCACCAGATCTTAGTGAAGGCCTCTGATATCCCCAAGACCGCCTTTCGCACCCATGACGGCCACTATGAGTTTTTAGTCATGCCTTTTGGCTTGAAGAATGCTCCGACCACATTCCAGGCCCTGATGAATGATGTGTTTCGCAGCCATTTGAGGGAATTTGTGTTGGTTTTTTTCGATGATATATTGGTCTACAACAGCAATGAGGCAGACCATCAAAGACATCTCCGCATTGTGTTGCAGCTTCTGCTTGATCACCAACTATTTGCCAACCTAAAAAAATGCCAATTTGGATGCTCTTCTGTGGAATACCTTAGCCATGTTATTTCAGCAACAAGAGTAGCAGCTGATAATTCCAAGATCCAAGCAATGGTGGAGTGGCCTGAGCCAAAGAATGTCAAAGCCCTCAGGGGTTTTTTGGGCCTCACGGGCTACTACCACAAATTTTTGCGTCATTATGGCTCTATTGCCAAACCCTTGACCTGCTTACTCCATAAATATCAGTTCCAATGGAGCTCTGAGGCTAAACAAACATTCCACCAGCTGAAGCAAGCTATGACCTGTGTCCCTGTCCTTGCCTTGTCAGATTTCACTTCTCTGTTTGTTGTGGAATCCGATGCATCCGCCACTGGATTGGGAGCAGTCTTGATGCAGAACCACAAGCCTATTGCTTATTTCAGTCAGGCATTGACAGCTCGCCAACAGCTGAAGTCTGCTTATGAAAGAGAGCTTATGGCCATTGTGTTTGCAATACAAAAGTGGCGACACTACTTGCTGGGCTGGAAGTTCGTGGTCCGCACGTATCACAAAAGTCTCAAGTTTCTCCTGGAACAGCGGGAAGTGAATCTGGAGTATCAGAGATGGCTCACAAAACTTCTTGGATTTGATTTCGATATTCACTACAAGCCGGGGTTGGAGAACAAAGCTGCGGATGCTTTATCAAGACGAGATGAAGGTCCACAGTTCCTTGCCATTTTTATCCCCTCTACCCTTCAATTGGCAGACATTAACTCTGTAATAGACCAAGATCCAGCCCTCCACACCTAAAGGAAAGCATATTGCAAGGTACCAACACTCAACCTGACTTTACAGTGGTTCAAGGCAGACTCCTCCAGCAGGGGAAGTTAGTCTTACAGGCCACATCTCCTCTGGTTAAGCTCATTCTGCAGGAATATCATGATGGCAAGTTGGGAGGTCATGGAGGGGTCCTCAAAACTCAGAAACGTATTGGAGCCACCTTCTTCTAGAAAGGTATAATGATGGATATACGGCAATATGTGGCGTCATGTCCAATTTGTCAACGCCACAAGTATTCTACACTGGCTCCCGCAGGCCTTCTCCAACCTCTACCCATCCCTTCACAGATTTGGGAAGATATTAGTATGGATTTCGTTGAGGGGCTGCCTAAGTCAGAGGGATTTGATACCATCTTGGTGGTCATAGACAAACTCACCAAGTATTCTCACTTCATCCGCCTCAAACACCCTTTTGATGCTATCTCAGTTACTTTTGTCTTCATCCAATAGATAGTCCGCCTTCATGGGTTTCCCAAGACTCTGGTTTCGGACCGTGGCACCTTATTCACTGGGAGATTTTAGACAGAGTTGTTCCGCTTGGCTGGCACCAAGCTCTGTTTCAGCACAGCTTACCATCCTCAATCAGACGGCCAAACTAAAGTAACCAACCGCGGCTTATAAACTTATCTCAGATGCTTTGCTAGTGACAAGCCTAAGAGTTGGTGTCAATACTTACCTTGGGCTGAATTGTGCTACAATATCTCCTATCATACTGTCATCCGTATGACTCCCTTTCAGGCGGTTTATGGAAGAGACCCTCCATCTCTACTCCGGTTTGAACCTGGTTCTACAAACAATGCTGAGTTGGAGAGCAGACTGTCTGAGAGAGATGCAATGGTTCAAACTCTCCGCCAACACATCTTGCGTGCTCAACAAATCATGAAGCAGCAGGCGGATCATCACCGGTGAGATGTCCAGTTTTCTGTTGGTGACAAAGTCTTTCTCAAACTCTGGCCTTACCGTCAACAGACACTTGCCAAAAGACGTAATGAGAAGCTGTCCGCAAGATTTTATGGTCCCTTTGAAATCATGGAACGTATTGGTCTTGTGGCTTACAAGTTATTGCTTCCACCAGAGGCCAAGATCCACCATACATTCCATGTTTCACAACTCAAGCCAGCCATTGGCAGTGCCTTGCCACCTAACTTCTTCCTCAACTCACTGAAGAGGGAATCCTTGCCGCAGTACCAGAGAGAGGATTAACGCTGTTACTGGCCAACCAGAAGTATTAATCAAGTGGCAAGGCCTACTTGACCAAGACTGCACATGGGAGTGGCGTAGTATCATCTCAGAACAGTTTCCTGTCCTCAACCTTGAGGATAAGGTTGTGCTGAAAGGGGGGGAGTATTGATAGCCGAGAGTGGGACAGAACACCAATCATCTACCAGTACCACAGAACCAAGCCTAAGGGCCTAAAAAACAGCCGATCCAAGACATCAATGACTCAGCACAGGATCAGGATCAGTACAAGGAGGGACACGTCAAAAGCAACATGAATAACGGCAAAGACTCTATATAGGTTTTGGCTTGTAGCCTTATTGTTTTTATCAGAGAGCTGATCAGTTGTATAGAGAGAGAGAGAGAGAGAGAATAGGAGAGTAAGGGACTCCTTTAATTTTCCTGTGTATTTCCTCTTTTGAACAATCTCTTGGCTTTATTTGAAGAACAAGTTCGCATCTTTATACATTTTTTGTGAGATTATAGAAACCACATTCAAAATCCTATCATAGAGCTAACCGCAGAGGGAGCCCCCACTACTAATACTGATGTTTATGCTTTTGGAGCGTTCCTTCTCGAGGTCATTTGTGGGAGGCAGCCGATTGACCCACATAGACCGCGGGAGCAGGTTATGCTGATTCGGTGGGTTGCAAACTGCCAGAGAAGGGATTGTATCATCGATACAATTGATAGTCGTCTAGTAGGGCAACTTGAGAGATGAAGAGGCCAAAATGATTTTGAAAGTTGGGTTGATCTGCTCACATGATAACCCAGAAGATCGACCTAGTATGAGAGAAACACTAGAATACCTGGAAGGGAATGCAACTGCTCCAGAACCTGGTAATGATGTGAAAACTATAGTGACAACCAATGATGTTTGAAGCATGCTTACTGCAAAAACTAGCCGTTTATTTATAAAATAAATTTCATTTTTCTTGTCTCTTTGGCTCACAAGTATGTAATATTATATTTATTTATGTCTTCCTATTGCTCAAAAGTCGTGAGTGTTTCTTGTCTTCCTTGATTTTTAGAAAGCTCAGACTTGTCAAACTAAACCTCTTATCTTTGATATTTTGCTGTGCATACTACATATACATCAGTTATAGAAGATGAGCAATGTTTGTTACGCTGAGGATTAGTTATAACAACTAGTAACGTACGGCCTAAGAATCACCTGAGTGTTTTTTTTAAAACCTAATCAAAAGTTTACATGTACTGTACATACATACAACTTTGAATCTAGTTTTATCCATATTTGCGACTCTCTTTTTTTTCGTTAAAAAAAAATCCATATTTGTGACAATTAGCTAAATTAATATCTCAAAATCAAAATTTAGGAATAAGTATTCTCCGTTTAAATCACAATGTTTTAGTCTTTATTTTAATCTATTAGTTTGTACTATTGTCGCCGTGATATCACAATATGAATCCAAGCTTGCTTTTTATGTATAACTAAAATAAAATATAAAGGATTTCTCATCTATGGCATGAAATGATTTCGCCATCGTCAGTTTTTTTCTTTTTGGTAGATTATATTAAATAATTGGGCTCTTCCAAATTAATCAAAAATCACAATAAATCTGATTTTTTTAACGGTTTTGAACATTACAATAAATCACAAGAGAAGTTAGAAATTTTAGATAATTGATTCTTCTCATGGCTAGTCACGGCATATATCTAGGGAGCTTTAGCTAAGGGTCTCGTTAAGTCAAAATACACAAAAGTTTGGCATGGTATTATCTTACTAATCTTGAAAACAAGTATCTCTTGAATCCTTCTATTCTTAACTCGATATTGTTTTTGGAAGGAAAAGAATGCTCGAAGACATATAATCTCATTCCCTTAAATCGGCTCATCCACTCTCCCTTTCTAACGTGTGTCCCATCCACCATTGATAAGCAAATTCGTAATCCCCTCTCTTCGATCAAAAAAATGAAAGGAAATGATTATGACGAGAACCTCATACTCTGGTTCGCAGTTCATACTAATTGAGGACAAAGCTCACACATTTGATATATATATATATATATTCAACGATTAAAAAAAGAGTAGAGCGGAGCTGAATTTATATCGATATGAATCGAATATACAATAGTATCTCGAGTGAGATGTATTACAAGCTGAAAATGTAGTGTTTTAGCTCTCGCGTAAGTCAAAAGTTAGCGAAATCTGCTCGGACTTTGTGTATTTATAGTTTAATTCAGCTCATCGATCAAGCTCCACGTATCCAGGGCGGTTCCGCGTATCTCGGACACGTTTTTGGCATATTCTCCGCAATTTTCGCTCATACGACTATGTTAACCGTCCTGTTGACTTGTTCCTAACTCGTCAGCTCTGCATCTGTTAACTCAGCGCTCGCATGGCTAACTAGAGCTTTTGACTGAATTCTATCTTTTCTTTGAGACCCATTCGATCTGTCTTTAACGACATGCTTTGACTTGGACTATTAGCGGGCATGATTCGGTGACGAATCCAGTCCCAACAAATACTACCTTTAGTTTTGTTATTAGGATCTATAAATGCCATATAAAATTAATTTTTTAATGTTTATTAATTAAAATTTGTATTGATTATTCATAAATAAAATTACGTGAAATATCGTGGCAAAGTTGAAAAGTCTTATAAAAATTATGGGCCCCACACTATCGATATTCTGTGGCGAAAAGTTCAAACAAAGCCCCATCAAAGATATGTTGATGAGATGGCATTATCTCATTGGCTATTTATCCGTTCTGGATAATCAAGCAATCTGTGAAAACACACACAAACAACGAAAGTCTTTCGCATTTGCCATGGTGTCTCATCTTCAACGTATGGCATCCACACTGTTTACTTGAAGTGCAAGCATAAGCCCTAAGCTCATCTCTAATGGCTTCCATGTCCACTTCTTTCCCGTTAACCACCGCGCCACCGCAAGGGTCCAGGCTTAACCGGAGAAAACCGAGGTTGACTGTTTTGGCCGCCAAACAAACCAAGGGAGATGACTCGGAGGGAAAGCAAACCGGGAAATCGCCAGCTTCGAACCCATTCCGATTCGATTTCGGTAAGTTACCGGACATGACGTCACTGATGCCGGTAGTGACGAACCCTTCGACCGGTTTAGTGTTTGGTAATAACAGAAGAAAAGATCCCGGTACGGTTTTTGTTGCGGGTGCTACGGGGCAAGCCGGTATACGCATAGCTCAAACGCTCTTGCAACGAGGATTCAGCGTCAGAGCCGGCGTTCCCGACCTAGGAGCCGCTCAGGACCTCGCTCGTGTCGCGGCTACGTACAAGGTCGCTTTTAGCTCTCTCGATTCATTATAATCGATAAATGATAATCTTGATTTCTAGTGGCAATCGCATTTTAGATTTAGTGATTTTGCGTTACGCAAACGCAGTTTGGTTTGAAAATTTGACTAATCGCTTGACGATCAGCTTTTTACCAGATTCTATCAAAGGAGGAGGTCAAGAGGCTAAACGCGGTGCAATCCCCATTCCAAGACGCCGAATCAATCGCCAAAGCCATTGGAAACGCAACCAAGGTTGTGGTTACGGTTGGGGCGACAGAGAACGGTCCTGACGCTCAAGTCTCGACCTCAGACGCGCTTCTCGTGGTTCAAGCGGCTGAGCTCGCCGGCGTAAGCCACGTGGCGATCATCTACGACGAGAGCAACAGCGGTTCCACGTACAATGTTATCGACGGAATTACTTCCTTCTTCAGCAACCTTTTCTCTCAATCTCAGCCGTTGACTATCTCTGACCTCATCGAGAAAGTGGCTCAAACGGACGTGGCGTACACGCTCATAAAGACGAGCTTGACGGAGGATATCTCGCCGGAGAAATCTTATAACGTCGTCGTTTCAGCTGAAGGGAGTAAAAACGGAAGTGGCAGTACTTCGTCTGAGGCCTACAAAGTAATGTAATGTATGCGATTAAAAGGGATTTATCATACATTACATTAAAACGAAAATCATTTTCTATAGAATGCTTTTGATTAATCAGGTTATTAACTTGTTTGGTGTTCTGATTGCTACCAGGTCCCAAAGTTGAAGATCGCATCGCTGGTTGCTGACATTTTCGCCAACACGGCAGTGGCAGAAAATAAGGTAGTGTAGACCACAAGTAACTTACTTACTCATCAAGACACAAGGGCAGAAGTTGTATAACTTTTGTGTATACTTTGCTATATAGCACAAGTAACTTACTTGTGAAGATAATGATTGTTCATACAAACGCAAAAATTATAGTAGTCCTTGAGATCAGTTTTGTGTGTTCTTTCGCAGGTGGTGGAAGTTTCTACGGATCCATCCGCACCATCGAAGCCATTGGATGAGCTTTTCAGGTAAACGAAGCCTCTACATATGTGTCCGCCTGCTGATTCAGCAGGAGTCATTGTTATTTGTTAGAAATCCCAAAGTGGTATCAAATCTTTATATTAGGGTTAATACGCGTTCTCTACAGAGGGAGCTTAGAGTTTAAATTAATGTTTGTGTGAACTTCTTCTGATGAAATATTATCGATGATGATATAGTGTAATCCCAGAAGATGGGAGGAGGAAAGTGTACGCAGATGCAATCGCAAGGGTAAGAGCAGAGGAAGAGGCGAAAGTGGCTGCTGAGAGAGCTCGAGAGGCAGCGGAAGCGGCGAAGGAGCTTGAGAAACAAATGCAGAAGCTCTCTGAGAAAGAAGCAGAAGCTGCTAGCTTAGCTGAGGAAGCGCAAGAGAAAGCAGATGCCGTGGGAGTCACGGTGAACGGCTTATTAAACAAGGCAAAAGATATCGGATCCGGACTGTCCTGGAATAAACTCGGTTCTCAGTTCGCTACCGCGGTTCAAAACGCTTCGGAAACGCCTAAAGTGCAAGTCGCTACGGTCAGAGGACAAGCCAAGGCGAGAAACTTGCCACCCAAGAAAGCAGTGGTGAAACAGAGAAACGTGAACGCCAAAACCGCCACATCAGCGTTTGCGTCCAAACAGAAGGAAGAACGTATGAAGAAGCCAGAGAAAGAGGTGAGGAAAGTGTTCGGAGGACTGTTTAAGCAGGAGACTATCTACGTCGACGACGACTGAAAAAAACCCTATTAAAAGTTCCGTCCAATACATTTTTTTCTTCTGTTTTCAAGTTAAATTTCTGTTATCATATATAAATCCGTTATTCTCTCTTTAAAACCATCGAGATTACAACTTGGAATTATATTGCTAAAAAAAAGTAACAAAAAAGAGCGCAATTGTTTCGATAGTATTTAAACATATATGAAACTAATTCCGATATTAACACAATGCATACTGTGTCTATGAGAAGAAAATAGAAATTTGATTAAAAATTCTGATTAAAAATTCGAACACATGTGAAGCAAATTACATTAAGAGAGACATATTAAAACCTAAAGAAAAACGAGAAGTCTATCAAAAAGCGCCTTTGAGATAAAGCAGGAAGAGAAAGAAGAATATGAGTAATAGAATCCACAAAAGTCCATCACTTTCTTGAGCTTGTTGATTGATATGATGATGTTGATCAGCGTTGTTGTTTGAGGACATGATAATAGCAACCACAAGGGCTAAGACGATGACGCAAATCCATCCGATTCCTATACCGCCGCTCGGTCTCGTATCAACCTTGTTTGTAACATTATTGTTCCCGCCGCTACAAAGGCTTACCAAAACCCAGAATAATGCAGCAAAAGCCAATATTATGATCGCAGCTACTGACATGTTTTGATTCTCTCTTAATTTGTGTTAGTGTTTCTACAAGAAAACTGAAATACTCTCAACTGTATTTATAGTGCAGGTTTTCGTGTAAACCTCTTTTCCAACTTTTTTGTTTTTGTAGAATTGTACTTTTCCATTTTCTGTTTTGAGGAAAAAATGGAAAATTTTGAGTGAGTAATCTAAGAGGTAATTTCATAGCATATTTCCTCTTTTTTAGCAAACAAAAAATAGCATATTTCCTCTTTTGGTTTTTACTTTTTACAGAACAGATCACTTTTCCATGTACTTCACAATTTGTTGTAATATCTTGAGGATCCGATCTCAGCTTGCCCTAATTTTCAATTACAGAAAGAAATAATTTACTTTCGCCACAAGTAAGCCATCTCAATGCATTTAACTATTCAGGGTCAGTTCAGAATCATTATCAGCTTACAAATACTAACAAATATACATTGATTTCAGTTTTATGTACAATGGGCTTGTGCACATGTAAGCCATCTCAACCTTTCTACCTTCTTCAAACTTTGCAAGTCTGTCATCGTTTTCTGAAAACACTGGAATTTTTAATCTCCATTCGTTGCACCTATGAACTTGTGCTTAGAAACATCGAGAGATGTTATAGTGACTGTACACGCTTGTTCGGGGACTCAAGACGGTTAAAACACTATTCTTTTTGTTTATTGAAATACAATTTGATGAAACAATGATCCCAACAGATATCGTTGCCATATAATATTACAGGAGTTTTCTAAGCCTGACCTGCCTGTTATTTCTTTGGCGGCCTGACTAGGTCCAAGAGCTCAAGTCGAGATCTCTCCCTTGCTTATTATTCACAAGCAAACGTATAAGTCCCCTATGTATTACCAGTAATCTCCACAAGAACACACTCCATTCTTGAATCGATGAAACCGGTTCACATCCCTAACCAGAATTTCTTTTTCCATGAATTTCGAGATGAACTTTGTAAACAAGTGACAGTCCTCGCACAAACGCAAATTCTTCGTGATCCTGATCGGTTCTCCTTTTGCTGTATTTATCAGCCCAAACGCCAACGCCAGTTTCTCACTGTGTCCCAACACTATCCGCTCTTTCTCTTCCGTCTCAAGCTCATACAGAACGCCTTTGGTCTGCGGTATGTACCCTCTCTCCTTCATATCTTTGGCTAACTTAACCAAGAATGCATGAATCTGTTCCATAAGAGGGTTGAACTCATCCACCGAGACAAACGAGTACATTTTCCTCCTCACTTCCATCCAGCACCGACCAGGTAGTTTCTGCAGTCCTCGGTATTCTAGAAGCTTCTTCACTTTCTTGACCTTATCCCACATCTGAGCTTCTGCGTAAATGTCTGCCAATAGCACATAGTTTCCTGCATTCTTCGGTTCTAGCGCAAAGAGCCTTCTACTCGCTCGCTCTGCGAGCTCAACATTACCATGAATTCTACAAGACCCGAGAAGCGAACCCCAAACCTTAGGGCCCGGTTCAGTCCTCATCTCTTGTACCATCTTTGCAGCTTCGTCTAACCTATTCGCCCGACCTAGCAGATCAACCATACAAGCATAATGCTCGACTTGTGGTTTTATCCCATGGTCTCTCCACATTGATTCAAACAGTCTTTTTCCTTCCTCAACAAGGCCCTCGTGGCTGCAAGCTCCCAACACGCTGACAAATGTTACAGGAGTTGGGGAAGCTCCATTGGCAAGCATCTCTTTGAATATCTGAATCGCTTTCCTTCCGTACCCGTGAACGCCATAGCTTGATATCAAGGAATTCCAGGATACAACATCCCGCTCATCCATCTGATCAAATACTCTTTGTCCCACTTCAAGCCTACCACATCTACCATACATTGTCACAAGAGCACTGATCACCGGCAATATGGAGTCAAGCCCCCGTCTGAGTATGTACCCATGAATCAATCTCCCTTGCTCTAAAGCGGCTAGCGAAGCACAGGCTTGAAGCACACTCACCATAGTCACAGAATTCGGGGATGAATCTTTTGTTTCTGTCATCATTTCACGGAAAGTCCTCAGAGCTTCAAAAGCTTTCCCATTCTTAGCGTAGCAGGCAATCATTGCGCTCCAAGAAACCACATTTCTAACAGGCATTCCATGGAACACATGGCTGGCATAATCCACACAGCCAAATCGAGCATACATGTCCAACAACGTAGTCATGATGTAAACATGTGAATTGTATCCGTTTCGGGTAATATGTGCGTGAATCTCTTTCCCTTTTGTCAGATGATTCCCCGTGCATTCCGACGCGACACAAGCCTTGAGAACGTAAGTGTATGTGAACCTATCTGATTGGACTCCAATCCTATTCATCTTCCAATACAAACCCAACACTTCTTCTCCATAACCCGCTAATGTAAGTGCTCGGAACAAAGCATTCCAGACATATATAGTTCTCTTACGCGTTTTATCGAACACCTTCCGTGCGTAATCAACCGAGCCTAAATCCGAATACATAACGATAAGCTTGGTAGCCAAAAAAGGGTCTTGATCGGACCCATTATCCATAATATGCTGATGAACGCGTAGAGCATCAGAAAGAGAGCTCCGACGACCGCAACAGAGAATTAGAAGCTCGTAGGTCTGTTGACACGGGTTGGATTCCTGAGACAAGACTCGAAGCGCCTGTTTAAGGTTACCCTCTTTGCACAATGATTGAATTAGCTGATTATTAGAGATTTTAGTTCCGGCGGCGGAGGCTGTGGAAGGATTGTTTAAGGCAACGGAACACGACGGTGGCTTCGGAGAAGAGCGAGGTAAGAAGTTAACGGTGTAATAAGTGGGTTGTATTGCTTGAGGAGGGTGAGATAGAAACATTTTCCGGTGACTAAGCTTTTCCCGTTCTGTTTCCCGGCAAATTCCGAAAGGAAAAACATAAAAATTCGCGGCTTCTCTATCAAATCTGATTTTGATACAAAGATGCCAACTTGCCGATGCCACTAGTTTCTCTGCTACTTCCGTCGTTGGTTTCCACGTGGTAAGAAAATTCGCCTTTCAACGAAACTGGGCCTTATTGGGACCAGGCCCATATCTGGACGCGTTTGGGCCGGAATTAATCCTAAGTTTTACTCTCGATCAAGTGAGAAGATTCTTCTGAAGCAAGTGATAAGAGAAGTCTCCAACACATGAGACATGTAGAGTGATCCCACAAGGATCGCATGTATAGAACCATATTTTTTTATCTACTTTTGTTTCACTCACATCACACCAATACTCATCATCTACATTAGGATGATCATCACATCTGCTTCAGTGCCTTTCTAGGTAAAAACGCACACTTGGTTTCAAATGGAACCAAGAAACCAGCTATACAAATTTTTCTCGCTCAGCTCCTGCAGGCTTCCCGATTAGTGTATGTTCATTTTCAAGATTCCAGTGAGACAGAGAAGAGGAAAACTACAATTATTGCTATAAGAATCAATACACCGAAGCTTCCCTCGGTGTCTCCGACACAAGATATAAGGTATATACAAGAGGCGATTTAGTATCTCAACATGTGAAGGAGGAAAAAAAAGAAGAGGAGGGAAACTTGACTTGAAGAAAGATGATAACATGTAAAAAAAAAAGTGGCAGCGTCGACTGATCTGATAACCATGTAAACATATGTTGTTGCCCTTCCAACTCCTGAGAACTCTCATGAAGCTTCCAAATTACAAACCCCCTGCATTTGTTCTCGGCTTTTCTACTCTCTTTTCCCGAAAGGTTTATCTCGGGTAATGAAGAGCTACAAATGCATGAGAGGAAATTAGTTTTTTTAAATTAACTAATCCGTGGGCTTTTAAGAGCTTTTTAGATGTTAAACACTACCAATTCCGAGTTCAGAGACAGAAAGTTCAAGACTTGAGAAAACATGAAACATGGAAGTTTCTACACAAACTCTAAAAGAAGCTCTATGTACATCAATTGACTCGCTATTGTAACTCAAATATTAGAAACATGAGATGCAATGAATCCTAGCCATGGACTTAGTATGAGATGTAATAAGTTTAACTACATTCCTGCAGATTAAACCGGTATAGTAATCACATATTCTGAAACCAAGAGGAAGTTCAACAGTTTATAGAAACACTCATATACATACCTCTTTCTCTCTCTTCAGAAGAACCGTGACCTCCGATCTGCAGGCTTGAGAATTTGAAAAGAGCACATTAAACTTTCATCGACACTCATCATTGCGCCCGCATTGTCAAACTCACCACAGTAGTTTGGAGCAGAAAATATAGTCACAAGCTGTCTATCAGCAAAGAACTCATACCCATCCTCTACAACCTGTGGGAACATTATAGTTTCTTAAGCAGCAGATCCAAATACCAAACCATAAAATAGAAGAGACATGTATATAATGTAACTAACCTGGTGGGCACGACAGACTAAATCCATATCGTTTTTTATTAGAAACTCAGCGACTTTGTCAGCACCAAAGGTGTAAGAGACTCCGCGATCATTCATCCCCCAGCCTTTGACGTCTTTACTAGGATCAGACCAAAGAAGGTCACAGAGCAAACCAGAGTCTGGAACATCGGTTGGACGCTCTATGTTCCTAATCTGTTCCACATTGTTCAAATCGGGAGAAAGTCCACCGTGCATACAAAGTATCTTTTCGTCTATAACAGCAGCCACAGGAAGACAATTAAAAGCGTCTGTAAATACTTTCCAGAGCTTCACGCTAAATCTTCGTTTACATTCGTCATAGAATCCATAGATTCGGTTAATAGATGCACATTCATGATTTCCCCTTAAGAGAAAAAAGTTTTCGGGGTATTTTATCTTGTAGGCAAGCAAAAGACAAATAGTTTCCAAACTCTGCTTCCCACGGTCAACGTAATCTCCTAAGAATAAGTAGTTTGCTGCAGGAGGGAAACCTCCATACTCAAAAAGCCTCAATAAATCTGAGTATTGACCGTGAATATCACCTGAAACAACACACATACAAAGAAAAATGTTACACATCAACCTAGGAATCCAAAGGAACCATAATCAACAATGTTGGAAGGAAACAAAGAAAGCAAGGAGTCCAAAGGAACCATAATCAACAATGTTGGAAGGGAACAAAGAAAGCAAATCAAAGAGTTGATATCTTAGAAGAAAAATCAAAAAAGAACTTTCTTCTTCTCGCATAACGGCACAAGCTCTATTACCATTAAGATCCTTATGAATACCTGGATTTTCTCAGGAAGATTCCAAAACTCCAAGAACAGGGTTAAGCCCAACAAAAACATCCATCATTAAGTGACATCAATTGGTAAAAAAAGAAAGATTATTCCTTCGGGTTCAAGAACAAACTTCTCCCATTACTTAGTAGTCTTCAACCTCATGAGGTCACACAGCAATATAAGGATCTCTGTGTCCTCTTTACTTCTCTCTCTTTTAAAACAAGCTGCTGCAATCAAATGATGCATTTTTCATCTCTTTTATCCATTCTACATTCCCACAAAACTAGACTCATCTCCAAGAAAAATTGCTAACACAAGCTAAAAATGCAAACTTTTTCTGAAACATAAAAACAAAATAGGAAAAAGGCAATCAAACACAGAATCATGAAATATCATCAGATCCCAAATCGAACAAACAGCCAAAAAGAAGAAGCAAGGAGCTGGGAATCGGAGAGAGATTATAAATACCGCAGATCTTGACGGGGGCATCGAGCTCAAGGAGACTGGGCTGTTGAAGAAATATCTCTTTAGAGACGACGCAAAGCTGTCGGATCTCAGACTCGTTGAGCATAGGCTGCTTTGTCCCAGGCTTAGGGCTTCTGTAATCCAACAACCGTCGAATGATGTCGTCGAGAGCAGCAGGGTCCATGCTTCCCTGCCCTTGTTGCGCCATTCACTACCAACCTCGACGGTATATATCTTCCAAGTTTCAATCTTTCGGACAGGATTCGATCGCCCAGAGAGACCCAAAAAAAGATAATAAAATTCAAAATCTAAATCAAAAAGTTGTCGCTTTTTTAATGGTCTCTTCTCTTCCAATTTTATGATGCGTTTACCAAATATGATTTGGCAATCTCTGGGTTCTTTCCTTAGGCAGGGGACCAAATTCTCAAATAATATTATATTGACCTTAGAATAAATAAAATTAAGAAAAAAAAGCTACTACATAAAACCATTTTTATTGTTTTTAATATATAGGATATATTTATTCTTAACATCTTATTTTTTTCTTCTTGTCAAAAAAAAAAATCATTTTCGTAATTTGTGGAAGGTGAATTCCGCATTGGGTATTTGTATGTTAATTCGGAGAAAAAATTTTGGTCCTAAAAAATATCTATAAATTCAACGATTAAAAGAAAAGTAGAGCGGAACTGAATTTATATTGATATGAATCGAATATACAATAAGATCTCGAGTGAGATGTGTTACAAGCTGAAATATAGTGTTTACCTCTCGCGTAAGTAAAAAATTGGCAAAATGTGCTTGGACTTCGTGTATTTATAGCTTCATTCAGCTCCTTGATCAAACTCCACGTATCCAGGGCGGTTCCGCGTATCTCGGGCACGTTCTTGGTATATTCCCCACGAATCTCGTTCCTACGACTATGTTAACCGCTATGTTGACTCGTTCCTAACTCGTCAGCTTTACGCCTGTTGACCCAGCGTTCGCAAAGCTGACGTGGGCCTTTTGACCGAATTCTGCCTTTTCCCTGAAACTGGCCGCAAGCCCATTTAATCGGGTTAAAATGAAATGAATAAGAAGTTTTGACTTGGGCTTTTAGCAGACTGGATTCGGTGACGAATCCAGCCCCAACAGTTGCCCCCAGCCCATTAAATATTAAGTAATAATACTTGATGGGCGGTTACTCATTATTGTCATGCGTCGCTGAGGCACGAATTCACACGACATCTGGGCCGTACAATCTCAATCCAACGGCTGCGATTGTGGGAAGGTGAAATATCAAAGCGGCGTTAAATAACCGATTCATATTCATTACGTCATCTACACCCAACCAATCTTTTACTGCAGGCCCTACTACTATAACTGTCCTCCTTCTCGAAAATAAACTGGTTTTAACTCTAGTTTTCAGATATGATCTCATTCTTACCTTCCTCTTTCATCTTTGAATCTTTGCTGCTCCTTCGTCAATTTACGCAAATCATCTCGTATCCAAACTCTCACCTAGAATCATGTCTTCTTCTAGTTCCAGGTTCCAATTCGGCCCCTACAAGCCATCCCAGACCACGGCCCAAGATCTACTCGATCTTCGGGAGGCGCTGGTTGTTCATCCTACGATCGAGTTCCGGCTACCGATGGGGCGTGACTCGTCGAAAACGGTTGAAGAGGGCTGGTGATGCGCCTACCTCAGCTACTTCCAAACCTGCGGGACAACCTTTCCCATCCCTCTCTTTTTGATAAACGTCCTAAAATTCCTCGGGCTGGCCTTCCCCCAGATGGTCCCTGCTACATCCTCAAAACCCTCACCGCACCGACCGCCCCACCGCAAACCATTCCTACCATGCGGTCACGGCACTTGACCCGATCCGGCACGCAAACCTTACAAGACGACATCAACCATGCGGTCATTGTTCCAGTAGTTGAATTGGAGCTCCCTCAACCTTACCACTCGAGCAGCACAGGATGTGATAAGGATACATGTGCACTTCAAGGAGCCTATCGAACCAACCCGAAGGAGTTAAGCAACAAGTTAATATTTCTCAGAAACGTGACTCATCAGAGGTTCATTACCAACAGGAGTTGGGTCTATAGGAGCTCAGACCAAGCTGGGATTAAATTTATAATCATGGTGATTCCAGACCACCTTGTTAGTGAAGCTTATGCAGACCTACGTCCACTGTTTGACGTCTTCCGGATCAATCACGAAGAATCAGAGCATGAAACTAATTTTACAACATTCTCAGCTCATCTAGAGCCTTCCTCGAAGTTGAATCAGCTTAATTGTAGTTCAGACGAAGGAGTTATTGATTTTCCAAATCAGGTGATACCGAACATAACCGGATTGGACATTTGCGCATTGAATAGAGTATTTTGACCAAACAAGGAAGAGTCAAGCTACGATTCTACTTGTTCTGGAATCTTGGGCCAACGTAGAAGCCTCGAGAATTGGATTCAGCCCAAGACCACATTTGGTTTGGAAGATATTAATTTCCTAAACCGGAAGATCCCAGACTTGCCTTATTTGGAACCTTGGAGCATTAAACCCCAACGGTCACATTGCTGTCAACTTGGACGCGTTCTCAAGTCTCTCTATATCATCCAGAATATTCCAACGGTTCATCACTTTATCCCTAAGCTGTCAAGATACAAGGAGCCTTCCACTTACCTTATTTGGACGATTTGGTCATCAATTCTCCAACGGCTAGTTTTGTAGTTAATTGTCACGATTTGTTTCTTGTTTTAGGCCATAGTATGTTGTTGTACAAGCCTATATAAGCTTAGTTCATTCCTCATTGAAAAGCAACCATTGATATAGAATTATTCAATAGAAACGTTAAGTTTTCTTTTTACAAAAGCGTGTCTTTTGTGTTCTTGTCATTTCAAAATTTGGTGTGATTCCTTTTGATGCAGCCTCACGAACGGAAGTTACGTGGTGATGGAAACGAAGTTATAGACGGATCCGAGAGCTGGCCGTACGGCGCTTTCACTACAGACAAATAGATGATCGAGTGGATCGAAGGGTGGATCGATGGTCACCGCGAGTTGGATGGAAGAAACTCGGTACTGACACAACACGAACCAGACTGTTTGAATCTCACAAAAAACCTAGAACGCAGTCAAACAAGACAATGGAGTCACACCAATGGCTTGAAATGACAAGAACACAAAAGACACACTTTTGTGAGAGAAAAACTTAACTTTTTTATATAATAATTCAAGATGTTGGGTGATTTACAATGAGGAATGAACTGAGTTTATATAGGCTCATACACCAGCATATCTAAGGCCTAAATCAAGAAACAAATCGTGAAAATTAAATACAAAACTAGCCGTTGGAGAATTGATGACAAAATCGTCCAAATAAGGCAAGTCGAAGGCTCCTTGTATCTTGACAGCTTGGGAAGGAAGTAGTGAGCCGTTGGAACATTTTGGAGGCTGTAGATAGACTTGAGAACACGTACAAGTTGATGGCAAGGTGACCGTTGGGATTTAATGCTCCAAGGTTCCAAATAAAGCAAGTCGGGGATCTTCCAATTTAGAGAATTAACATCTTCTAAACCGAATGTGATCTTGGGCTGAATCCAACTCTTTTGGCTTCTACGTTGGCCCAAGATTCCATATAAAGTGAACTCACAGCTTGTCTCCTCCTGGTTTGGTCGGAATCCTCTAATCAATGCGCATATGTCCAAATAAGGCAAGTCGGAGATCTTCCGGTTCAGGAAATTGATATCTTCCAAACCGAATGTGGTCTTGGGCTGAATCCAACTCTCGGGGCTTACAACTTGGCCCAAGATTCCATAACAAGTGGACTCGCAGCTTGGATCCTTCTGGTTTGGTCATAATCCTCTAATCAATGCACAGATGTCCAATCCGGTTACGTTTGGTATCGCTTGTTTTGGAAAATCCATAACTCCTTCGTCTGAACTCCGATTGAGCTGATTCAACTTCGAGGCGGGCTCTAGATGAGCTGAGAATGTTGTAAAATTGGCTCCATGCTCTGATTCTTCGTTATTGATCCGGAAGACGTCGGATAGTGGACGTAGGTCTGCATAAGCTTCACTGGCAAGGTGGTCTGGAATCACCATGATTGTAAAATTAATCCTAGCTCGGTCTGAACTCCTATAGACCCAACTCCAGTTGGTAATGAACCTCTGATGAGTCACGTTTCTAGAAAATATTGACTTGTTGCTTAACTCCTTCGGGTTGGTTCGGTAGGCTCCTTGAAGTGCACATGTGTCCTTCTTAACTCCTGTGCGGCTCGAGTGGTAAGGTTGAGGGAGCTCTAAATCAGCTACTGGTGGAATGACCACGTCGTTGGGGTGGTTTTGTAAGGTCTGCGTGCCTGATCGGGTCATGGGCGGTGACCGCATGGTAGGAATTGTCTGCGGTGAGGCGGTTGGTGCGGTGAGGGTTTTGAGGGATGCATCATCCTCTCCCCCTTGCAAAGGTTCTGTCCTCAGAACCATTTCAGCTTGGATTTGGTCACGCGGTGATGTATCCGGCGGTTTTTCTTTGATGGCCTCTCTAACACCTTGAACTCCTTGAAAGGCTGGTGTGTTGCCGAATAAAGTAGGTATCCGTTGGTCAAGTACGCGAGTTGATGCCTGCTCGGTTTGGTCTTTGGACGCCTCGATTTGGTCTCGGTCTTGGTGATCTTGGTGGGTTCGGTCCTGGTCGGGCCGGTCTTGGTCGGGCCGGTCTTGGTCGATCCGATCTTGGTCGGGCCGGTCTTGGTCGGTCCGGTCTAGGTTGGTCCGGTCTAGGTCGGGCCGGTCTTGGTCAGGCCGGTCTTGGTTGGGCCGGTCTTGGTCGGGCTGATCTTGGTTGGTCCAATTTTGGTTGGGCCGATCTTGGTCGGGCCGGTCTTGGTTGGTCTGATTTTGGTCGGGTCGGTTTTGGTCGGGCCAGTCTTGGTCAGGTCGGTCTTGGGACTTGATGTTGGACGCGTGCACTTGGTCGGGCTGGGCCGCTAAGTCCGTATCCTGCTTGGCAAGTAGAACCTCCATAGCATCGTTGAGGTTGTCTACTTCATTCTCTGTGTGCTCCATGCCTTGATCTAGACCTGTATCATTAACCCTTGGCAAAGACAAGCGCATTATACTAGAATTTGAAATTTGAAAATTTGCTTGTATTTGACAATCACCTAATTTAGTTAAAGTCGTTTTCAGTTCTGGTGATGTTGATTTTACTACGGGTCTACTATGGCAAGTTGCAGCAAAATGTCCTCTCTTATGATATCTATAACATGTCGGTTCATTAAAATTTAAAGAACTTGAATTAGAGAACTTACCTTGAAGTGGTCTGCCTTGCGGTTCAAGTAAGGCTGCAGAGATTGATCTCGGTGGAGCCTCCTTTACCCGAACTACTTGCTTAGCTCCTGCTTTAATTGCTAAGGTGTTTGGGATCACCTTCTTAGGCTCAGAACCATAGGGTAACTTCTGGGTGTCTCGGTGGTAATACGTTGGGACGTATCTCTTCATGAGCTGGTAGCTCATCTCGGCCCACGTGTTGATCGAGGGGAGTATGCGTCTTCGTTGGTCGGACACTTCTCTGTCCCACCAGGCTAGGGCATCGCCTGGGAGCTGTTCGGAGGCTAGAGACACCTCGTGCATCTCTGAGTAGTTGTAGTACTCAAAGATATAATCCATACGTCTTTCCCAATCTAGGTAGGCTTTTGGATTGCTTTGGCCGACAAAGGTTGGTGGAACCAGATTCAAATCCTTTCCACCGTGCCATGGCTCATCTTTTTCTCGGTTCGGGCCGTTGCGGTTCGGTACGGTCCAGCTCGTTCGTGGGTCTGTCCGTTACCGTAGGCATGGTCGTCGCGGTTTGGACCGGGGTTGTGATCATAGGCATGGTCGAGATTCCTTGGATTATACCGAGTATCGTTGCGGCAGTTCCGGTTAGGATTGGCGCGGGTTGGGTCGGTGCCATTCTCACCGGTCGGGCTCTTGGTGTCGTGGTTCTGCCGGTTCTTGATCCGGTCCATCCGGTTGGTAAGGTCTTGGATCGCGGCCATAATTTGATCCACGGTTGGCTCGACTGCGTCTCCCATTTGGTTCGGTTAGTACCTGCCAAAAATCAAAGGAGCGTATGAATGTGTACGAAATAAAATGCAGTTAAGGAAAGAATGGATGCAGAAATGATCGGTTATGGAAGTGAACGATTTATGGAAAGTTCGAGTAAATGAGATGACCGTTGGAATGATGCGAATCAAGTGAAATTTTTTTTTTGAATTTTCTTTTAATAGACGAATCAAAAAAAATATTAAAACAAAGAACCAATGATAGATATATAATTTTTTTTTGTGATTTTAAATGAGATGAATACGAAATAAGATGCAAGACATAGATTTTTATGATTTTTTTTTTTGAATTTAAAAAATGTAATGATGAACACGAAATGACTAGGGGCGAGACGATATGTAACAATCAAGCGGATGACAAATGGTGCTAATGACTAAACAAAATGCAATGAGAACGAGGTGCTTAAACAATCGAAGAATGGACAAAGATGAGGAATGAAGTAACCGAGTTTTTTTTTGGGAATGATTGTGCGATGAACAAGTCGATCCTTTGCTTCGACTTTCTACTTGGTTCCTGTCACAAAATTAGATAAAGTGAATGCAAATCAAATCAAATCAAACTAAATCAAACAAAAACAAAAACACTTTTTTATGATTTTCGGTTTTATAAAATGAAACAAAATCAAATGCAAAACAATTATATATTTTTTTTATTTTAATAAAACAAAACTTTTTATGGATTTTCTCAATTGAAATGAATGAAAACAGATTCAAAACAATTTTTGTAGATTTTTTTATTTAATAACAAAATAGAAGAAAAAAAACAATTCTTATTTGGTTTTCGATTTATGGAAATTAAATAACAAAACGAATTTGAAACAAAAGTTGAAGCAAATAATTTTCTTTTCTTTTCTCTTTTAAATATGATGATAGTGCGGAAGCAAAATAAGCAAAATAAAAAAAATGCAAGAAACAATTTTTATGAGTTTTTCGATTTATAGAAAATGAAATACCAAAACGGAAAGGATAGAGATAAAGGTTGAAAAGATACAACCTGATGGTTAGGAGCTTTTGAAGCTCTGATACCAGATGATGCAGCCTCACGAACGGAAGTTACGTGGTGATGGAAGCGAAGTGATAGACGGATCCGACTGCTGGCCGTACAGCGCTTTCACTACGGACAAAGAGATGATCGAGTGGATCGAAGGGTGGATCGATGGTCACCGCGAGTTGGATGGAAGCAACTCAGTACTGACACAACACGAACCAGACTGTTTGAATCTCACAAACAACCTAGAACGCAGTCAAACAAGATAATGGAGTCATACCAATGGCTTGAAATGACAAGAACACAAAAGACACACTTTTGTGAAAGAAAAACTTAACGTTTTTATATAATAATTCAAGATGTTAGGTGATTTACAAAGAGGAATGAAGTGAGCTTATATAGGCTTGTACACCAGCATATCTAAGGTCTAAATCAAGAAACAAATCGTGAAAATTAAATACAAAACTAGCCGTTGGAGAATTGATGACAAAATCGTCCAAATAAGGCAAGTGGAAGGCTCCTTGTATCTTGACAGCTTGGGGAGGAAGTAGTGAGCCGTTGGAACATTCTGAAGGCTGTAGAGAGACTTGAGAATGCGTACAAGTTGATGGCAAGGTGACCGTTGGGATTTAATGCTCCAAGGTTCCAAATAAGGCAAGTCGGGGATCTTCCGGTTTAGGGAATTGACATCTTCTAAACCGAATGTGGTCTTGGGCTGAATCCAACTCTCTGGGCTTCTACGTTGGCCCAAGATTCCATAGCAAGTGGACTCGCAGCTTGGCTCCTCCTGGTTTGGTCGGAATCCTCTAATCGATGCGCATATGTCCAAATAGGGCAAGTCGGGGATCTTCCGGTTTAGGAAATTGATATCTTCCAAACCGAATATGGTCTTGGGCTGAATCCAACTCTCGGGGCTTACAAGTTGGCCCAAGATTCCATAACAAGTAGACTCGCAGCTTGGATCATTCTGGTTTGGTCATAATCCTCTAATCAATGCACAGATGTCCAATCCGGTTATGTTTGGTATCGCTTGTTTTGGAAAATCCATAACTCCTTCGTCTGAACTCCGATTGAGCTGATTCAACTTTGAGGCGGGCTCTAGATGAGCTGAAAATGTTGTAAAATTGGCTCCATGCTCTGATTCTTTGTTATTGATCCGGAAGATGTTGGACAGTGGACGTAGGTCTGCATAAGCTTCACTTGCAAGGTGGTCTGGAATCACCATGATTGTAAAATTAATCCCAGCTTGGTCTGAACTCCTATAGACCCAACTCTAGTTGGTAATGAACCTCTGATGAGTCACGTTTCTAGAAAACATTGACTTGTTGCTTAACTCTTTCGGGTTGGTTCGGTAGTCTCCTTGAAGTGCACATGTGTCCTTCTTAACTCCTGTGCGGCTCGAGTGGTAAGGTTGAGGGAGCTCTAAATCAGCTACTGGAATGACCATGTCGTTGGGGTGGTTTTGTAAGGTCTGCGTGCCTGATCAGGTCATGGGCGGTGACCGCATGGTAGGAATGGTCTGCGGTGAGGCGGTTGGTGCGATGAGGGTTTTGAGGGATGCATCACCATTGCCTTGTATGACTGCGTTCCTAGGTTGTTTGTGAGATTCAACAATCTGGTTCGTGTCTGGTTGTGAGATTCAACAACAAAACCCTTCACGCACTCGATCATCTCTCAGTCCGGATTGAAAGTGTCGTACGGCCAGTAATCGGATCCCATCGTTCTTAACGCTTCCATACTTCATCTCTATCGGATTAAAGTTAGGAGCCATACGTCCGGACCTAATCCATCATCAACCACCCGTTAGCCTCAGTCCCCGCGGCTGTTTTCACCTCAGATCATGCGGCCACCGCAGTGCGGCTATCGTGCCACCGTCACCGCGGCCACCAATCTGCGGCTACCTCATCTTCCGCTACCGAGGTTACATCAGTTCCCATGTTTGTCCGCCACATCATGGGACGTATGTCCGCTCTTATGTGGATGAGATAGACCTCAGCCCCAACCAGTTCTTCGACTTCTACGTTGCTTCAGGCAATTTCGCGGCGAGGGGCTCTTTTTACCTCGCCCCTAGGGAAGGGCGAGAAGTCATCACTGTTCCCGGGAAATACTCGCACCAGGATGTCAACTGGCAAAAGAAATTCTTTTTCTTCCCAATTTTGCCGGAAACGGTGTCGTCACTTGATGACTTCCGTCGAGTTTCGACCCGGTTCTCTTTTGGTATCAGTAAGTATCCATATGCTCCTAAAAAGATTTCAGTTTTGATTTTTGATTGTTTTTGCCTATCTCTTCTAACCAACCTGATTTTTGGTATAGAGGTCACCTCTTCGGCTTCATTAACCGCAGCATCCTCCAGGCTATCGTTGCTCTAGAGAGGCGATACGTGCTGGGATTCCTTCAAATCTTTCCGGATAAAGAAGGCTTATCACGGGCACGCATGCCGCCCTACCGATCCGACCGGGCTGACCAATCCTCCTCTCACTGCTATCCCTTTTCGTGCTGCAGCCCTATCTGGCATCTCTATCAGGCCCCAACTGGCGGCCCCCTCAATTAGCCAGCAGACTCGCTCGCGAGTCGTTTCTAGCCACGTAGGGCCGTCGGGCTCCACTCAGCCCCCAAGACTCTCGGCCAAGAGGCAAGCTCATTTGGCAATTCCTCCCGTCACCGCTGATGCTGGCTCAACCTCAACCATTCCGTCAGGAGGTCATCTGAAGAGAAGGATGAGGACCCGAGGTGGGGATAAGGTCGCTCCAACCATCTTTAGTGGTGGTGGTGACTCTGCAACTTCAGCCAGGAAGTCCCGGACAATTCTTATTAATCTGGCGATGAGTTCCTCTGAGGAGACCAACTCCTCCACGGATGGCAATGGTGCTTTACCCGAGGGTTCGGGATCCTCTGGAAGCGTTCAAGAGATCCCTTCACCGGTTCTCCTGGCCGAGATTTTGCCTGCTCTGGTGGAACCTTTGCTTCCCCCGCTGCTCTTGACCTACCCAGAAAAGGTTCCTTCAGATAGGAGCCCTCCCGGCAAATCCTCTTATCCTGAGGAGGTCCCTCGTTCGTCGCAAAATATTGCGAAAACCTCCTCGGCACGGGATGATCGGCCAGGGGGGACAACGGAGGAGCTAGCACAGCTTCCCCCACCTGCTACCTCTTCTCAGGAACCCTCCCTTTGATTTTGACGGGAGATGGCGCTAGATGACTCGAACTTGGGAAGAGGTGACTTCTCTTTCTTCTTCTTTCTTTCTGTTTTAAATCTTCCCCCATTCGCTTTTCTTCATACCTTGCTTCGTGGTTTTTCAGACCGTTAGAGCCGTCAATGCCCTGGTGGCCGACGCTGAGCTGCGCCTTCGGCTCGCCCCTTCGCTAGAAAAAGTGGATGGCTTGAGAGGCAAGCTCGATGAAACGAATGGGTGTTTAAGGACTTTGGAAAGGCACAAGCTGGAGTATGAACGGCAGGTTCGACGCCACGTCGAAGAGGACAGAAGAGGCGAGCTGAACTTCATGATGCACCTAGTGGCATCCAACGATCTCGTCACCTTCCTCAAGTGTGAGCTACGCCGAGTGGCTACGTCGAAGGAAGAGGCGGTGGCTACCGCGGTAAGGACGACACGTGCTGAGATGGTCGCTATGTACCGGGAGGTGCTGGAGGGTGTGAAAGAGAAGTTCAAGAAGAAAGAGGCAGAGATTACATCGGAGATTCACCTGCATGAACTGATAGCAAATCTCCAGCTGCTGGATGAGCTCTCTACAGGTAAATGTACCATCCTCGGGGAGCTAGAGAAACTGACTGCGGGTCGGGCCGCTGTGGAACCGGCCTTTAAGGAAGCGATCGTATCCGACTTCTCGATCGAAAAGCTGGACCTATCTGAGATTTTCGCTGAGTCTGTCAACCAGGAGGACTTGGTCATTTGCAGCTGGCCCCCATTTTCTTGATCTTTTATGTACCTCTGCACGACGTTAATTACTTCGCCATGACTTCGACTCATCTTAGCTTTGCGTGTTCTTTTTGCGACTAAGTATTTGTATACTCATCTCAACCCTTCTTAACTCTGAGCTGAGTTTCTTCGAATGCTTGAACTTAAGTGACGATTTTGAGTTGATCCTTTGTTGGCATGTATGATTGCGAAAGGTGAATTTTAGCGTTTGCTAGCTGCTCTTTGTGGCGATGTTACTAATGTTGGTTGGCCGACGTTTATCGTAACGAAGCTGGGCTTGGTGCTCAAGTCCGTGTTTTTATGTGATCGAGTTGAGATCGACTTTGCTTGTAACGATGGGTTTATGCCTAAGGATACTGGCACAGATGCAGCAGATACGGTTGCTGTTGCGGGAGATTGCGGAAGAGGGCAGTAGCGGTTTCAAGCGTTATTGAGCGATTTATACGATTGGCGCAGCGGTTGAAAACTTGTGCATTTGCGGAATATTTATGACTGGCTGACAGTAGGCGCAGTAGCAGCTAAACATTAAATTAATAATGTAAACACATTATATAGTTATAAAAAAATCAAAAACCATACTATTAAAATAAAATATAAAAAATTGATTGATTCAATATAATTAGTAATAGAAT
Organism: Arabis hirsuta; assembly: GCA_964056655.1. Classification (NCBI taxonomy): domain Eukaryota; kingdom Viridiplantae; phylum Streptophyta; class Magnoliopsida; order Brassicales; family Brassicaceae; genus Arabis; species Arabis hirsuta. The sequence goes on from OZ053308.1 coordinate 21,143,391, forward strand.
ACCATGAATATATTTTGATGTTCCTTTTTAAATTTTTTAATTTAGACGAATGTTATGATTGTGACCAAAAAAAAAAATGATGAAAATTGTGATTTTAACGGAGAATTTTTATTTTATTTTAGAGAGATTAATGTGATTTTGAACATTTTAGCTTGTTAGATTTATTAATCAGTGATCAAGAATAATTTATCAAAAAAATTATGATTTGAAGATTTTATAAATATAAAATTATGATATATTATTAAGTTTTAATTAAAAAGTTTCAAATTATTGATATATTTCGTAATTATAGTTACTAAAATATCAATTTTTAATTTATTATATTGATTTTGATTTTTAAATAAATCTTCTCTTTTTTGATAAAAAAAAATCAATTTTTATTTTTGTAATTATCCAACCGCAACCGCCCGCAACAGCAAACGCTCAAGGAAAGCAGCTTTTGGATTTGAGAGGTTCGGAGCGACACGGAGCGGTATAAAGCGTTTTTCATGATTGTTGTCAAACGCCAACAACCGCTGTCGTCCGCAAACGCAGCGTTTGCGGGTGGTAGAGGGTGAACCAATCAACCCCTTAGTTAGAGACCAGTTAGGTCATCATGAGTTCGGGTTCTAACCGAAATGATTTTGTATTATAGATCTTTGACCAATTTAGGTTCTTAGTCCTTTTTGATTTTATAAAGATGTAAATAACGGACTGTTCCCCTTCACCAAATAGAACTCAGCGTCTCTGCTGAGGTGGATGAGATAGATTCTTTTGTTGAGTTGGCTGGGCTCGAGGGACGAGCTATCTACGTACCCGGTAAAGGGATCAAGCCATGACGTAGTTTGATTATTTGTATCGGAGTTCTAGTGATAGAATTTCTTGAGGTTCATGGCGTTCCATGCCCTCCTCACTGTCTTTTCGTTTTGGAGTTTGATGAGATTGTAGATGCTGGGGCGAACTACAGCAACGACTCGGCAGGGACCTTTCCAATTGATCTCTAGCTTTCTGGCACCTAGCTTTTTTGTGTTTTCTTGTACTTTTCGTAAGACGAGGTCGCCTTCTTTAAATTGCCTGATTTTTACTCTAAATCTGTAGTAGCGAGCTACTGCTGCTGGTAGTTCTGAATTCTGATGAAGGTGAAATCGTGGTGCTCGTCGATTACGTCTATTGTGTCTCGGAGCATTTCTTCCTTGAGCTTCTCGTAAGGGGGCATATCACCCTCCGAAGACTTGGTACAGCTGTTTTAGCTGGTATCATTGTATCTATTCTGTAGGCTAATGAGAAGCGGGTTTTGCTCGTAGCTTTCTTAGGGGTAGTGCGACACGCCCATAATACCCCTTGCAGCTCCTCACTCCACCTTTCTTTCTTGGCGTTAAACCGTTTCTTTAGGTTTTCTAACAACATTTTGTTAGCTGCTTCAGCTTGGTCATTCCCCTAAGGGTAGAAATTCCTAAATACGGCCGAGGTGAACTGGGTTTTGTTATCAGTTACGATTTTGTATGGTTGCCCATGTCGACATATGATATGTTTCCATATGAATTTCTTTACTTGGTCGGAGTGGATTTGTTGGTAAGATGTCGTTCCATCCACTTAGTAAAATAATCGGTTAAGACGAGTAGGTATTCGACCTGTTTTGGTCCTGACTAACTAGAGGTCCGACTATGTCCATTTACCATCTCATGAATGGGTAAGGAGTTGAGATTGACGACAGCATCTCGGCAAGCTGATGTAAGATCGGGGCATACTTCTGGCACTTCTCGCATTTGGTTGCGAATGTTGCGCAGTCAGCCATCATGGTAGGCCAGAAGTATCCCTATTTTTTTATCCGCAATGCTAGAGCTTGTCCCCCGGAATGGCTTCCACAGGATCCGCTATTTATAGCTTAATTCAGCTCCTCAATCCAGCTCCACGCATCCAGGGCGGTTCCGCATATCTCGTGCACTATCTTGGCATATTTCCCGCGAATCTTGCTCCCACGATTGTGCTAACCGTCATGTTGACTCATTTCTAGCTCGTCAGCTCTACATCTGTTGACCTAGCAGCGCTCGTGGAGCTGACTTGGGCCTTTGCCGAATTCTGTCTTTTTCCTAAGGTTGGACCGCACGCCTATTTAATCTGGTCAAAGTGAAACTATTTGACTCGAGTTTTTAGCGGGCCGAATTTGGTGACGAATCCAGCCCCAACAGTTGCCCCCCAGCCCATTAAGCGTTAAGTAATAATACTTGATGGGTGGTCACTCGTCATTATCTTCGTATATCCTGCGTATTTTCACTGCTTCATCCGCGTATATATTGCGAATGAATATACGCTATGGTTTCACTTCAATGGCTCAGATTTCGAATCAACGGTCACGATCCGAGCAATCAGAGTGAGAAGAGGGTGGTGAAAGATCTTCACCGTTTCAACAGCTGGATCTATTTAGCCCTATAAAACCGCATCTCACACGTCTTCCTAACTTCACCCGCTCAGACTCGACTTTCTAGGTAAGAGAAGAACTTCTCCTCTCCCTTTACTCTCAAACTATCGTAGTTAATCTGGTTTTACTTTATAAGAATCTCGATTTCAGATCTGGTGAGCTGGAACGGAAGCGTGGGCTGCCTCCCCTGGTGGCTATGGTGGGAACATGCCTTTCTTTTGGTCTTACTCCCATGCTAAAGATTGTCCGTTTACGGATGATCCACATATGCTACCCCAATTTTTTCGCCATTGCAAGCATGTTGGATGCCCCATGTCGATAGTCAGGAATCTTATGATCCTTTGTGATCGCTACATTGCTATGACCTTGGCGTTTGGGAAGGTTAGACTCTATGCCTTTGGTTTAAATGTCTGGATCAATTCATCTTGACTAATCCTTCCATTCATTTTTGGATTTAGGCCACGGAATTGGCCAACCAGATGGTGGCCGACGCCGAAGTCCGTCTCCATGACATCCTGCGGAAGGAGGAGGTCGAGGACATGAAGAAAGTGCTGGAGAGGATGCTTGCTGACCTGAGCGCCTTGAGGGCCGAGGCTGCTGAGCTTAGGGAAAAGATAGCGCTTCTCTCCGACCAAGCCGATCAGGTCATCATGCTACAAGGAACGGTGGCTGACCTGGAAGGATAACTTCGCCATGCTAATGAAAAGGCTGCTTTCCTTCTGGAAGAGAGTCGCAGCGCAATCGAGTAGTCGAAGGACCTGTCAGAGCTGAATCAGGAGCTGGAGGTCAAGGTCAGCGCCCTAAAAGCTTCTCGCGATGCGGAGGTGAAGGCAGCACAGCGTAGCAGGCGTCGTGATCTTGCTTGTGAATTCGATGTTGTCCTCTAACTTATAAGCGATAAGTTTAAGAGGAAGGAAGGTGAGATCACCGCCGAGATCCACCTCCAGGAGCTTCATGCGAATATTCAGCTGCTAGAGGTATTGACTAAGTGATCGACCACCATTGAGGAAGAGCACGAGAAGCTGATTACTCAGTAGCCTTCATTTGAGAAAGAGTTTGAGTCTGCCAACGTGTCCGCCTTTTCTGTTAGCAAGTTGCCGCTTCCTCAGATTTTGGAGGATTTCTTCGCCGTAGCCATGGAGGTTGACCAAGTAGCGCACGATCCCGAGAGTTTCGGCGAGCAGGTCGAGCCCACTCGAGATGGTCCTGATGCTTTTGGTGCTGTTGGCGAGGCCTGATCTCTTTATCTCTCCTCAATAATACTCTGATGAAAAATATCTTTTTAGCTGTGTTGAACTTGTTATCTTTTGGTTTGTTTTTGATGCTCGGGAGGGTTTTAATCCTCGTACTCGCTACTTAAGGCTTTTAATCACTGTCTTTCCTTTTGAACTTGGACTCCTAGGCCTTTCAAATATCATTTCGGTTTTGTTATTGCTAAGCTGTTTCGAAATCCCTCTATCTTTGATAACCAAATGAATTGCTTGAGTTTGGTCAGCTTCAGCTGATTTCATCGGGTCAGCTCATCTTCAGAGGTGGGGGTCGAAGTAGCGTATTTGCCATGACTTCGACTCATCTCAACTTTGCGCGTTTTTTTGCGATTCTTTAGCTCAATTTCGAGATGGGTTACTTCAAATGTTTGAACTAAGTGACGATTTTGAGTCTAATCCTTCGTTGGCATGTATGATCGCGGGAGATGAACTTCAGCGTTTGTTAGCTGCTCCTTGTGGCGATGTTATTGGTGTTGGTCGGCCGATGCTTATCGTAACTGTAGGGGTCAAAATCCATCCCTTGTAAATCAATGTCTAGAAATTGGCTAAGTATGGAAAAATGTTAACGGATTTCCTGCAGAAATCTCTTAACAGGTTTTCCGCATAAATCTTAACAGGTAACTCGCGGAAAAACCTCATCTTCTGGTTTAAACCGACCCACAGCTAAACCATAAACTTAATCCGCTAGATGGTGACAACGAGCAGTGGACCGAGCCACAACATCCAGAAGTAGGCCGAGCCGTGAAGAGAAGCCCACAGCACGTAACCGACTCCGTGGAGAGAGAACCCCATGGAATAAGGAAGGCATCTTTATCTCCTCGACATAAGCCCTAGCTGCAGAGGGAAGCTATATATGTTTGTTAACCCTCATGGAAAGGGATCCACAGTTTTTGACAGAAACACTTGTAACATTGATTCGCAAAAACATCAATAAAAACCTATCTTATTATTTGCATTCCGTGATTCTTGTAACATTGATCTCAACTCGTAACATAGAAATCTCTGTTCCTTAACCCTAAGACAAATTATATTGTTCGATTTTCCGTTCCTATAGTAACGAAGTTGGGCTTGGTGTTCAAGTACGCATTTTTATGTGATCGAGTTGAGATCGACTTCACTTGTAACGATGGGTTTATGCCTAAAGATGTCTTAGTTAGGGACCGGTTAGGTCCTCATGAGTTTGGGTTCTAACCGAAACAATTATGTGTTAGAGATCTTTGACAAATTTAGGTTTTCTACCCTTTTTGATTTTACAAAGACGTAAACAACGGACTGTTCTCCTTCATCAAGTAGAGCTCAACATCTCTGCTGAGGTGGAGAGTTTTGTTGGGTTGGCTGGGCTCGAGGGACGAGCTGCCTACGTACCCGGTAAGGGGATCAAGCCATAACGTAGTTCGATTATTTGTATCGGAGTTCTAGTGATAGAATTTCTTGAGGTTCATGGCGTTCCATGTCCTCCTTACTGTCTTTCTGGTTCTGGAGTTTGATGAGCTTGTAGATGCCGGGGCGAACTACAACGGTGACTCGGTCAGGACCTTCCCAAAAGACGAGGTCGCCCTCTTGAAATTGCCTGATTTTTACTCTATATATGTAGTAGCGAGCTGTTGCTTGTTGGTAGTTCTGAATTCTGATGAGGGCGAGGTCGCGGCGCTCTCGATTACGCCTATTATATTTCAGAGCATTTCTTCGTTCAGCTCCTTGTTAGGGGGGGTACATCACCCTCTAAAGACTTGGTACAGTTGTTTCAGCTGGTATCATTTCTTATATTTCGTAGGCTAGTGAAAAGGAGGTTTCGCTGGTAGCTTTATTAGGGGTAGTGCGACAAGCCCATAGTACTCCTTGCAGCTCTTCACTCCACCTTTCTTTCTTGGCATTGAGCCGTTTCTTTTGGTTTTCTAACAATGTCTTTTTAGCTGCCTCGGCTTGGCCATTCCTCTGAGGGTACCTCGGAGTTGAATAGGTTAAGCGTATTTGCCACTTTTGGTAAAAAAATTATGAATGCGCCCAAAGTGAACGGGGTTCTGTTATCAGTTACAATTTTGTGTGGTTGCCCATGTCGGCATATGATATGCTTCCATATGAATTTCTTCACCTGGTCGAAGTGGATTTGCTGGTAAGCTGCCGTTTTCATCCACTTAGTAAAGTAATTGGTCAGGACGAGTAGGTATTTGACCTGTTTCGGTCCTCACTTAATTAAAGGTCCGACTATGTCTATTGACAATCTCATGAATGGGTAAGGAGCTGAGATCGACGACAGCATCTCAGCTGGCTGATGTAAGATCGGGGCGTGCTTCTGGCACTTCTCGCATTTGGTTGCGAACCCAGTGCAGTCGACCATCATGGTAGGCCAGAAGTATCCTTGTAATTTTTTTCGCAATGCTAGAGCTCGTCCCTCGGAATGGCTTCCACAAGACCCGCTGTGCACCTTGGACATTACGTCGTGGACCTCGTCTCCATGAATACATAGTAAACACGGTCCGGCTACGCTGCGTTTATAATTTTCCTTCTATTATGCAAAAGCGCGCGCTCTTTGCTCGGAGTTTTCTGGCTGTCCTAGGGGGTGTCCCGTAGATAATGTATTCAAGGATCAAGATCCTCCAATCAGCGTTCCGTTTGGCTTTATGAGCAGCATCGGTTTTCTCAACCTCTTATGAGTTGGTCGGGCTGTCTTCCTCCGGCTCATTCCCGGGGTTGTCGGACAGCTCAGTGTCATCCTGCGACCGGCTCGTTCCTACTTGGGAGCTGGAGCTCGGCTGCGATTCTCTGGCTCTCTGTCTGGAAGCTGAATTCCGCACTTAGTATTTGTATGTGAATTCGGAGAAAAAACTTTGGTCCTAAGAAATATCTATAAATTCAACAATTAAAAGAAGAGTAGAGCAGAGCTGCATTTATATTGATATAAATCGAATATACAATGAGATCTCGAGTGAGATGTGTTACAAGTTAAAAATGTAGTGTTTAGCTCTCGCGTAAGTCAAAAGTTGGCAAAATCTGCTCGGATTTCCTCTATTTATAGCTCAATTCAGCTCATCGATCCAGCTCCACGCATCCAGGGCGGTTTTGCGTATCTCGGACACGTTCTTGGCATATTCCCCGCGAATCTCGCTCCTACGACTGTGCTAACCGTCTTGTTGACTCGTTCCTACCTCGTCAGCTCTGCATCTGATGACCCAGAGCTCGCAGAGCTGACTTGGACCTTTGACCGAATTCTATTTTTTTCCTAAAGTTGGGCCGTAGGCCCATTTAATCTGGTCAAAATGAAACGATTTGACTCGAAATTTTAGCGGGTTGGACTCGATAACGAATCTAGCCCCAACAAAAGTGATATTTTTCAAAAATTCTCAATTTTTTTTTGTCATCATCATCAGGTTCTAAAATTCTTCATCTGACCGTTACTAAACATAAAAATTAAAAAAATCTACAGAAACTTATAAATGATATGTTATTTTGCAGATTAGAAATCACAAAGATCTTTCGTGTAAATCAGTTTGGAGTTTGAAATCTTCTTGGCTTCTACATAAGAAATTATTTAGAGTTGAAAGGCCTTTTTGGTTTGATTCCATAGTTGCAAGGAAAAAAACTCACACGTTGAGTATGTAAAATATTCATTATTATCATGCACACATTCGTGAATCGGTGCATGCAATTGAGTTTTGCAAGTTGGCTAATATAACGTTTCTTTCTTCACCACTCCTTTTATCTTTCTTCATGTATCGTTACTTGAAGATGATCCTACCAATTATTCAAAAATCATTTAATTTGGTCGGTTCGAGAACAACCTAGAATTTAGTCTGGCCACTAACTATTTCGTCTGAACTAAGTGGGGTACGATTCTCTTATTTGATAAAAGCTGCACTTCAATTGCATTTTTATTTGTGGTAATTGGAGGAGCCAAATTAATTGGTCACCAATTTTTTTTTCCCTATAATGTTGGGAAAACAATTAATTCAGTACACAATTTGTAATAAAAATTTGGACCAAAATTTTCAAGGTATTATTGACTTTAAAGTAAACAAAGGATTTGGAACTTGATAAGAAATAAAAATAAAGCAATGATTCAATTAACCAAACTAAGACGAACCGGCCTAAACCGGAGATGGAAAAAGAAATGGAGGATACTTTATAAACCAGAAATGAAGAGAACACAACACACCAACGCAACAAGAAGAGATAAAAAAAGCACCACCAGTTTCTAAGTATACTTACTACTAACAAGCTTTACCGACTAAAGAATCTCACAAGCTTTAACTGAACACAAACCCCAACCGAAAAGCATAAAAACAGAAGTATTCTACATGGTCTTGCATAGTTACGTTTATCAGCCAAAACTTGAATAAAAAAAAAAAAGAGAAGCCAGTGAAAACAAAGGTTGAATCTTTGAAGAGGCAACAAGCGAAAAAACAGTTTACCTTTAGTTTAAGTAGAGCAGCATGCTCGTTTCGCACTTCCAGATGTGTCATCAACGTTAATTGTAGTTCCTTGCCCGGGAATTGCGGAATTAGCTGCTGCTGCTTCTTGTGCAGCCAGCGCCTTTTTGCTTATGATATGGTAAATCTCTCCTAAGATGGTCTGAAATGCTTTCTCGACGTTGGTTGCTTCAAGCGCAGATGTCTCCAAGAAAGAGAGACCTTCCTTCTCGGCCAAGCTCTGACCATCTTCCTCAGCAACGGATCTCAAATGGTTCAGATCAGATTTGTTACCAGCCATCATGATCACAATGTTGGAATCTGCATGGTCTCTCAGTTCCCGCAACCACCTTAAGACATTGTCAAAGGTCTGTCTCTTGGTGATGTCGTAAACAAGAAGTGCACCCACTGCGCCTCTGTAATAAGCGCTGGTGATTGCCCTGTACCTCTCCTGGCCTGCAGTATCCCAGATCTGGGCCTTAATCGTTTTTCCTTCCACCTGTGTATCCACAATACAATCATAGAGATTCACAGTAACAACCAGTTAGATCCACCTGTGTATGCATATATGTTAATGTGTATCGTAAAGTTCCCTTCTTGTAATTTTATTGGTTGACTTCAAAAGGGTTTAAAGGTGGACAAGGTCATGGATGACAAATACAACTAGTTATTGAAGAAAAGTTGTGAGAATCTTCTTTTTTCAATTGGCCCTCACGACCATCCATTTATAGTCTTAAAACTGAGCAAAAGCATCGGTCATGATTTATGGCCAGCACATGTAAGATTCTTTCTTGAAAAGAAAAAGAAAAAACTCTCAACAAGACAAGAGGGAAATCGACTCTTTATCCAGTACCTGAAACAAGAGTCCCCGGAATATTCTCAAACATTAAACTCTTCGATCCTAAGAAACCAACAAGCCTAAATCCACCCAAAATAGAGGATGCAATCTGAAAGAAACAACACAGACTAATGGCACTTGAAATGAATTATAGAATATCTGACTTCTACACTATACTAATGAGGAGATGAAGGTGCAAGTAAACCAAAAAGCATAACTGAAGAATGTAAGCATATTGCAGCTAGGAATTTCGTGTCACAACAAGCTTACTATATCTATAGACTAAATCTATGTATAGCAGAGAAAGTAGAAACCTCATGAGTTAGAGACTCAGAGACAGAGACAAACAAGCAAAGAAGAATAAAAACATATCCCAAAATCACAGCTTTAAAGCCTAATCATACCTCACCTAAACCACCTAAAATCTGAACATTATCTGTTCACATTTCTTTGATTCTGATAATTTAAGAAAGTGAAAAGAAAAAATCCGAATCACCTGAGTAGTTCTGGTGGCGAATTCGACACCGATAGTGGATTTAGATTCCAAGCAAAACTCATTCCTTGTAAATCTCGACAAAATGTTCGATTTCCCAACACCGGAATCACCAATCAACACGATCTTAAACAAATAATCGTATTCCTGATCTACCCTATGCGCCATTTTCCCCCCCTTTTTCCGATCTCGCAATCAACCTACACATTCGAAATCAAAAAATAAATTCCCGGAATCAGAACCCATATCGTTGAAAAACTCTACAGATCCAACGAAATTAAGACCATTCCAAGTAAATCAGAAGATCGTGTACCACTTTTCGCTGGCGGATGAATCGAGAAATCGAATTTCAGATCTGTACAAGGAAGAAACTTCTATTGGGAGAGATTTCGTTTCTATGATTGAAGTTTCTCTCCCACAATCAATGGTGGAAAATGGAAATTCTGATCAACTGTTTAATTTGTTTTGCTTTCTTCTTTCCTCTTCTTCTTCGAGAGAGAGAAGGGAAATAAAGTGTATATATACGTGTATGTATACGCGTGGTCGACGTATCTGTGTCAGGGGACCGAAACGACGTCGTGTTTCAGAAAAGGACAAAGGCTCCAGTTATGGTGCTGATGTGGCAGTTGATGATTCGTAAGCCGGCTGGCGAAAAGTAAGAGCATGTTCCAGGGGTATTATAGGAATTTTATATATTTTAGCTTTATCTATTGCATATATAACAATGATTTGTCTCGTGGTTGTGGCAATGGTAATGATCAATCTTTAAAATTTCTTTAAACCATCTCCGACCCAAATCTTACTTCATTTTTTTATTCTATAATAGAGTAAATCTAAAATAGAGTTATGTTTTACTGCAATCCTACTCTATTTTGAAATAAACAATTGAGTAAAAACAAATAAATAGAGTCATAAATGGAGTTACTCCATATTTGAGTAAACCTATTTTTTACTCTATTTAAGGAGATGGAGATAGAGTGGATTAGTGCAAATTTGATTGCAAATTTTATTTTAAAATAAAAAATATAGTGGAGTTTTAGACCGTTACTTGGATGATGGAAGTTTTTTTTGTTATCATCGATCTAAATACTTTATCAAACAGAGAAGGATACGAAGAAAAATACAAAATCGAATTTAGTCGGGACTAAAAACAAAGGAAAATATAATTGAAAAAAGAATAATTGAAAACCGACCGATGAATTAGGATACCGCAATCTATTCGGATCCTTCAAACTATCTAAAGAGTTTATGTATCAAAAATAATAGAGCAAAGATAGCACAAAGGACAAAAAAAGCAAAAGTTTGCTTGTTTTTATTGAATGAATTGCAAGAAACGTACATGCATATTTATACAAATATAAATCAATCAACTAAACCATAACATGTTAAGGAAAAAATTCATATTTTCTAGTAAAATTTCTTTTATACTTTTTTTTCTTGGAAACTCTTAGATCGGTTGAATCATCGTCGGCCTCAGTCGAGTTCGTCTCTTCGGACCGAACTAGTTATCATTGGCCTAAATTGTCTGTTTCCCTAGTAATCTTTTGGGTGAGTTCGGGTGTGGATCGAATCTTTAGGTGGGTGCTAAACCAACACCATCACCGACAAAGGCTCGAACTCTAAACGTACATGTCTCACCAACCAAACTCCATAACTCAACGATGATCTAAGATAATAGAAACAAACAATTTGAGTACCAAACAAACGACCATCGATTCTTCCTATAGCAAATCAAAATACCTCATAAACAGAGCATTCCTAGGCTTTTTATCCGACAAGAAAGAACATTGGCAGTGCATCAAGTTTCCTCTAATTCTTTCGTAAACGGCGATGTCGAGATAGACGCCAAATTGATGCCTCAGTAGATGCTTTTAAACTGACTAGACATCAGTTAAGTCAATTAAGTAAAACACAACGAGCCGACCACCTTGAACTTTATCATGCCAAAAACAGCATAAAACGACAGCAGATCAAACCCAGCAAGGAAACTAAAATACCACCAAACAGAACCAGCCAAACAAGATAAAGCACAAAATAACTTCATCCAAGTCGAAAACCCTTGCTCTTGACAGAGTTATAACTCCTTAAACTACTACCGGCGAAGTTGATCGATGTAACCGTAAGAGATCAAACCAGAAACCGCAAGCCCAAAGAAACCAACACCCTCATATGCGAAAGTAGAGGTTCAAACCCGAGAAAGACGACCATCTAGACAACCACCAGACACGAGACCTCAAAGCCATCCAAAAAAAATCTGAGACAAGTAAAAAAGGGGACTTACCAAAATTGGTATAAGCCAGTCCACAAACACCGTTAGAAGAAGACAAAACCACATGCAAAGGCTCAAATGTCGTGACAAGGCTATACTAAAAATTAGAGAGAGGAGGCATTTTCCACAGAAACAACACCGTCATCCCAAGGATACCGGTGACTTCATTCTAATTGGCTGACCACCGTCACAACATATGAGAGATGATCAAAACTTCTTCATAAGGCCCGGAAACAACCAATAACGAGAATAAAAAAGATCAGGAAGATAAAACGAAGCTACACACTAAGAGAAACGAAAAATCAAATTGGACTGACGGATGACGATGGAGCTTTTGGCATTTGGTAGTGACATGTTATAGAAGAGGCTTCAGGATTGATATGCTAAAACTTTATTTTTTGGTGGTAAGGAAGTACTTCTAAAATTAGATGTTATGGTTCTTTCGTTATATATAATGTAGGGCTCGGCAAAATTTCCGCTAGATTCAATTCGATTCGGTATCCGCTTTGATTCGATCCAAAAAATTCAGATATCCGTTATAAATCAAAACGAAGCAGATACTAAAATTTAACATTGATTCATCATGGGTGAATAAACATGTTTTGAGTGGCAGTGTGTAGTTGGTAAGGGATCATTATGGGTAGGCGTTGGATCATGGTCGTGATGCCTTTACTCCATCAGAGTGTCGTATTTTAGCAGAGCTTCGATGCATGATATGTACCCTTAAATCTTTGCGTGATTTGCGTATTTTAAAGGATGAAGTGGTAGCAGATTGTATCTCGGTAGTAGATGTCGTTCTAAATCCTCTCGATTGGCCGAGATATCAGAATTTGATGGATAATATTATATCTCTTATCTCTGATTTTGAACGGTGTTAAGTTTACGCTATAGTGGTATCAGCTAATTTTATTGCTCGCTCAATCGCAAAGAGTGTTTATCAGAGATTGGGCGGTTGCGTTCTTACTTAGCACTTGAACGGCCGACGTAATTTCACAATTAAATGTTAAACGAATCTAGATGTTGGATTTTTTTTTTAATCTGTTTCTCTTGTTTTTATTGTATTTGTTTTCTTGAATTTTTGTTACCATAATTGGAAGAAAAAATCGATAATCATATTTTATTTCTATCTTATAGTAAGTCAAACTGACGTATATGACAATATAATACAACTATGCATAATTATATTTAGGGTATTTTTAGTTACAATATCTAAACTCTAAAATACGTAATTACAAAATAAGGATAAAATATCGAAATATATTATAGTTTTAAGTGATCTCATTTTTAAGGTATCAAATTCTTTGATACAACAGTTCTTAATTTCTTCGACACACTTTTATTACCTCCAAAGTCCAATAAGATATGCATCTCCTGCAAAAGATATAACTAACCTGCCTCACACGATTAGGCTGCCCGCTGCCATTTATAAACCGAACTCTTCCCACATTTTCCAGAGTTGCCAAATAATGTTTTTCTAGTCATAGTTTTATTAAAAAGACATTAATTTATATATATAGGTTAGTTGATTTTAAGAACAATTATAAAAATGCTACTTTTTCTGTACATATTTGCAATAATACCACTTAGGGGTGTTCATTTGCAAAAATGCCACTAATTATAGATTTATAAAGTTTATATCTTAAAATTTTAAATCCTAAAAAATGTTTTAACCCAAACATAAATAATATAAAGAAAAAATAATTTTCAAAAAGTGGCATTTTTGCAAAGATTTCAAAAGTGTGGCATTTTTGTAAAGTGGCATTTGAAAAGTAGCATTTTTGAAATTTCTCTTGATTTTAGTGGTTTCTATAATGAGAATTTGAATTATTTATTATTTATTAACAAGAATATATATATAGTCAAACGAAGGTTCTTTCTATTTAATATTTTTCCATATTAATTCATGAACAATAAACAAGATGATGCAAAAAAAATTAGTGGAATAAGAAACGGTAGCAAATTAAACGCACCAATCAAAATCATTAATGTGGAAAATACATCATATCATTAATCTTAATAATTAGAGAAACAAACTTAAAGGGCTTTGATTGCGTTCTTAGACCCTGTACAAAAGCTCTCCCTATAAATATAATACGTTTCATTCTCACAATACAATTAAATCAACAAACAAATATGGCAAAACCTGTTGGCTCCTATCTCCCCTCATGTCTCTTTGTCTTGCTTGTGAGTTTTGCCTCAGCAGCCAAATATGATCAAGACAAACAGGTAATTGCGCTAATCCTCCTTTGTTAATCACCTCTTGGTTATAATTATCAACTCCTAATGACAAACGATGATGATTATAATAATCATAATAATAATATGATATTCTGTATCAACTTTTCCTTTTTGGTAATAATATTCACATTTTATCAAAAAAATAAATAATATGATGATGATAATGATAATGATAATGATAAATCCTTGTAGGTGTATATAGTATACATGGGTGCACTTCCTGCTCGTGTTGACTACATGCCAATATCCCGTCACACTAGTATTCTTCAAGAGGTCACCGGAGAGAGGTGTAGTAATAATTTATCAAGTGTAACTGATAAATTAAGTTTTATATAGATGATTTGAATATTTGTATATGGTTTCATTCCTATCGATCGCAGTCATAGACCGATAAAGATCCTACAACTAACGTATTTCTTCTGTGTAGTTCGATCGCGAATCGATTGGTTAGGAGTTATAAAAGGAGTTTCAACGGTTTCGCGGCTCGACTAACTGAATCCGAAAGAGCGATACTAGCAAGTAAGTGTCCTATTAAATTCAGACCGGAAAGTTTCAAATGTATTCATTCAGATTCAAATTACTATCCTTCTCTCCTTTTTTGGTTGGTCACAATTTACTGTTCTTCTATTTATATTAATTAGCGTTCTAATTACTTTGTGAAAATATAACGGTTCTTTGTATTCATTTTCTTAGGTATGGACGAAGTTGTGTCGGTGTTTCCTAGCAAGAAACTGATGCTCCAAACAACGAGGTCTTGGGACTTCATGGGCCTTAAGGAATGTAAAAGAACGAAACGAAACCCTAGCATCGAGAGCAATACGATCATCGGTGTTATCGACAGTGGGATATACCCTGAATCGGACAGCTTCAATGGCAAAGCCTTTGGTCCTCCTCCTAAGAAATGGAAAGGTGTTTGCGAAGGCGGCACAAACTTCTCTTGCAACAAGTATGAAACTACTCAATTTAATCATACAATTAAATTGCGTAAAGAATTTGTCAGTTTTGTAGCTTAATGTGAATGATCTGATTATTCTGTACAGCAAACTTATTGGAGCACGGTACTACACACCCAAATTGGAAAGGCTTCCTCATTCAGCGAGGGACAACATGGGACATGGATCGCACACAGCGTCCACTGCGGCTGGAAACGCTGTGAATGACGTTAGCTTTTACGGATTGGGCAACGGAACCGCGAGAGGTGGCGTTCCAGCCGCAAGAATAGCGGTTTACAAAGTATGTGAACCGGGTGTCTTTGGGTGCACCAGTGACGGAATGCTATCTGCATACGATGATGCGATAGCGAATGGTGTGGACATCATCACAATCTCCATCGGTGGAGATTCTAGTTCGCCATTCGAGGTGGACCCAACCGCGATTTGTGCTTTCCATGCCATGGCTAAGGGTATCCTTACAGTGAATTCCGCTGGAAACAGTGGACCAGAACGAAGCACGGTCACGAGCATTGCGCCGTGGATCTTGACAGTTGCTGCTAGTAATACGAACCGCGCGTTCATCACCAAAGTTGTTCTCGGAGACAGCAAGACAGTTGTCGTGAGTACCAAGAAACACTTTTTTGTTCTTTTAAAACAAATCATCATCGTACATATCTTGTCCTCTTTTAACATTAACCGTCGTTGTGAAACAGGGAAGATCAGTAAATTCGTTTGATCTTAAAGGAACAAAGTACCCTCTGGTGTACGGAATATCAGCTTCAACTAGTTGCGGTGCTGCTTCCGCCGGGTAACTTCCATCCCAAGAAACATTTATCTTCATACCTTTTTGCGCTTCACATAGCAATTTTCAAATTTTTAGGTTCTGCTCACCAGGGTGTCTAGACAGTAAACTTGTGAGAGGAAAGATTGTGTTATGCGATTCGGCGCTAAACACCGATGAAGCTCATTCTATGGGAGCCGTCGCGTCCATCACTAAGAGCAGCAGAGTAGACTTCGCCTCTGTCTTCTCTTTCCCAGTCTCTGCTCTATCAGAAGACGACTATAACACTGTCCTCTCATATATGAACTCCACAAAGTAAAGCTCGTCTTCTCTGTTTCATTATATCTCTAACAATTCTCCATCTCAAAGCTTGATTTTTTTTGTTTTTTTTGGGGCCAGAAACCCCAAAGCGACTGTTCTGAAAAGTGACACGATCTTTAAGCAGACAGCTCCGTCACTGCTTCCTACTCTTCCCGTGGCCCAAACGCAATCATTCCTGATATCTTGAAGGTATATATACAAACGGAGAATAGCTAAATGACTCGTATCGATCTTTCTAACATTTCTTTGTCTATTGAATGTTGAATATGAATCGCAGCCGGATATTACAGCGCCGGGATCAGAGATCCTCGCTGCTTATTCTCCTGATGCTCCCCCGAGTAAATCAGACACAAGACATGTAAAGTACTCTGTTGTTACGGGAACCTCAATGGCTTGTCCGCACGTTGCTGGTGTAGCCGCCTACATAAAAACGTTTCACCATCGCTGGTCTCCTTCCATGATCAAATCCGCCATTATGACTACCGGTAAACAAATTAAGATCCACTCTGCTTGTATACTACTTTGCTCTTTTTTCTTGCAAACATAACTTTCTTGTATTGCAAGAAACTATTATAATACTCTGTTTTGTTGCGGTCTCTTGCAGCTTGGTCAATGAATGCATCTACTTCTCCGTTCAACGATATGGCAGAGTTTGCTTATGGAGCAGGCCATGTCGATCCGATAACCGCTATTCATCCTGGACTCGTCTACGAAGCTAATAAATCCGACCACATTGCCTTTCTTTGCGGCTTGAACTACACTGGAAAGAACTTAAGACTCATCTCTGGTGATAGCAGCAGCTGTACGAAGGAACAAACTAAATCGTTACCCCGTAACCTAAACTATCCTTCCATTACTGCTCAAGTCTCGGCGACAAAACCATTCAAAGTGACTTTCCGTAGGACAGTTACAAACGTTGGTATGCCAAACACTACCTACAAAGCAAAGGTAGTCGGAGATAAACTCAAAGTCAAGGTTGTTCCCAATGTCTTGTCTTTCAAGTCGGTATACGAGAAGAAGTCTTTCACCGTGACTGTTTCAGGCAATGGTCCGGAAGCTGATAAACTTGTGTCTGCACATCTGATATGGTCTGATGGTGTTCATTCTGTGAGAAGCCCCATCGTGATTTATGCTGCAAACTGATGAGTCAGAAACAGTTCCAGTCTCTCTATATGTTATATCGTCGTTTATGATTTTTAAATTCTTAATGTTCATTTTATGTCTGTTGTTTATAATGTTTCTGGTTTGTCTACCTATTTTAGTTCTAAACAACGAATTATGATTATTCGCCTGTTCTTTGCATTATTTGTTCTTGTTCTAATCTATACCTAATAGTAGTACGCGCTAATTAATATCGAAACGGTCATGATATTTGACTCGCGAGTTTCTATGTAATTTGGAGAAATACTAATGCATCAACCATCTTGTTGATGTAATATCTAATATTAAAAAGATTTAATTAATGATATTATAATAATTACTATCAAAACGTCTAGATTCACAACCGATAAAGAATTTTAAAAATATACAGAAAGAGTGAACTAAAAAATATATTAGTCAGAATTGAATTCATTGATAGATAAGGTAAATGGTTAACGTGGTCAATATGGGACATGGATTGCACACAGCGTCCACTGCGGCTGGAAACGTTGTGAATGGCGTTAGCTTTTACGGATTAGGCAACGGAACCGCGAGAGGTGGCGTTCCAGCCGCAAGAAAAGCGGTTTACAAAGTATGTTAACCGGGTGCCTTTGGGTGCACCAGTGACGTAATGATGTCTGTATTCGATGATGCGATAGCGGATGACACGGACATCATCACAATCTCCATCTGTGGAGATTCTAGTTCGCCATTCGAGGTGGACCCAACCGCGATTGGGGCTTTCCATGCCATGGCTAAGGGTATCGTTACAGTGAATTCCGCTGGAAACAGTGGACCCTATATCTCTATATTCTTCTTTTGTTTACACTATACAATGTAGACGGGAGAAACTCATATGTTTTTGCATTATTTGTTTGTTTGTTTGTTTTTTTTTTAAATTCATTATTTGTTTGTTCTAACTTAAACTAATCATCAAACTACAACAATGATTACTATTGATAATTTCTCCCGCTATATTTCCAACCATGACATGCTCTGGATCCTATATCTTTTTTTTTTTTTTTGAGTAATTTTTTTTTTCTCTTTGTTTCTTGTATTTGGTTATATTTTGCTTATGTTTTATATATATTTTCCTTATGTTTTGCTTATATTCTACTTTTTGTTTATTTTGGTCAACTTATTTTTTTTTTCTTATTTCAAAATTTCCAATAATTATAATGTAATGATTGTAGTTGTAGTCAAACTAATATATCATTAAATGCATGACAATTTAAATTTGATGTTTAAGAAAATTAGCTGTATGACTTGATGCGATTTTTAGCCAAAACGAAGAAAAAAATAATGGTTATAATATTATTAGAACCAATCCAAATGAAAAAAAGGAAAATTAGAAATAAATGATATTTTTTTTTGGAGTTTGTCCATATATACTTTTATTGTTTTAGTTTGGTGAAATATACTTTAGTTCAAACTAAAATCCCATTATACCCTTAACTTTTTGTTAATTGAATTTTTTTGTTGCTTCTTAATTCCAAATTTTTTAAACAAATTTTTTTATCAAACCCTCTATATGACTAAGAGGATTCACCTAAAATAAACTTGTACTAGATTCTCACCCGCATTTTGTGCGGGAACATTCGTTGTATATGTTGTAAACTATACTTAGCTTTCGTATTATGTCCTATATAATATGTTCTAAGATTAGATATGTATGATTTTAGTTTGTAAGTAGAATCGATTAGTTTGAAAAAGTATGATGAGATTTTTTAGTTTGAAGGTAGAGAATAAGTATGTTAAGTATTGAATTTTATAATGAATAGTAATTGGAGTTGGTATACATAAATTAAAATAGTTAGTTTTGTGTATGTACGTATGTTTGTCGTATCAACTATATAGTTTTGTGCATGTACGTATGTCTGTCGTATTGTTAACAAAAAAGTTGATAAGAATATTATTATATGGTAAAAAACAAATACATAAATTGAAGAAAAATCTCCAAAAAAACATTTTGAAGTAATCAAATAAGATTTATTGTTTTAAATTCCATAAATAAATGTAAACTTGTCACGAAAGACTTATTGTATGTCTTGTGTAGACAAAAATTGTTCAACCATGAATTTATCATTTCCTTCACGAAAGATTGGATTTCTATTTGAAATTTTATATTATTACTCTTATAATTATCCAAAGCTATAAATTTAATTTATATTTTCAATCTTCTAGTTTGTATATGTGAGTCATGAATTATCTCTTTGAAGTTAATGATATGAAATAAAAATATTTATTAATAAATAATATAGATTGACTAATTTTTTTAAAATCCATTGTTTTCAGAAAATTATTTCACAGCTGGATTACAATTTTATAAAAAATGTATATATATAAAACGGGTTGGATTTTGTATAGTAATTATCTGAATATAACTACAATTGATTTTTTTTGTCTAAAACTATATTGGATTTATTCGATATTCGTATTATCCTGCGTAAAACGCCTAGTAGGTTCTATATTGGTTTTGATACTCGTATAATAAATACCTAGTAGGTTCTAAAAATCAAAATTTATGTGGAAAATTGAGAGGAAGAAATAACACGAAATAGGAAATATATTTATGACCACTTCACTGCATCGTTTTTGTCCCTACAAAATTTAAATATAAAATATCGTCCATATTATATGAATGATATGGAACTAATATGAAACTCGAGAGATTGTAGTGGATCTAGTCTATGTCCACAATTTATCAATAGCATGATAAGACTTTCTCGTTTTCTATCTAGAATGTTCAATCCTGACAATTTACATCAATTTAATTATGATTAAGTACAACATGGCTGTTATAATGATATGATGTTAATCGGTTGACATTTAGATCTCCCAAATTTTTCCTTTGGGAAAAAAACATAATAGAATTTCAAATCTCCTAGCTCAATAAACCAAGTAAACAGAATTTTCTTTTTATTTTTTATTTTTTATTTTTTGGAAAAAAAAACAAAGGTGAAAAATCTAGAATAGAACCATTCCAGTCTCAAAACTCACTTGAAAAGTAATAAGTTGCAAAATGTTATGTGAAACACTAAAAATCAAAAATAAATCCAGTGAATACATATAAATCTTACATGAATAAATTTTGAAAAAATAAATTGTATACCACAATTAAATTGAAAGAGACAAATTTTTGGATCAAAAATTAACATTGAAGAATTTGAAAAAAATGATTGATTTGTTGAGTGGAATGATATAATCTTATATAGTGAAGAGATGGTGTCTAGGGAGGTGTCGATTTAGGGTTTGTAAAAACAACATTTTTATTAAATTAATTATTTAAATTAAGCAAAGAGAAACCTAATTTCATATGCTCCAATTTTCTTTACTTCGTTAACATGTGGAAGAAAATAATTAAATTAATGTTTTAAAGTCAATATTAATTACTAAGTCGAGATACATTAGACATGTATTAAACTTCATTATCAAAATTAAAAGCGCACGATTTTATAGAGCGGAAAGAAAAAAAAAAGGAGTACAAAGAAGAAAGATTCATCCATATCGGTTTGGAGAAGAAGATTGCATCTTCGAGCTATGAAACTTAATTTTTTGTTGGATTCGTTCTATGTTTTTTTTAACCGTCTAGATTTATTAATGATTACAAATTATGAGAACAATTACACGGACGATTATACAACGAACAATTTTAGCCTTGACATGCTACTACTCCAAACGACTCTCGTTGCACCACGCTGAAAATTTCTGTAAATTTTGTCTTCATTAATTTGCATTCTCCGGGACTCGAACTTTGTAGCTGCTGGTGTAGAACCATTAATAAACCATTTATCAAACCATTGGAATAAGGGAGCTTCCACTTTGTTTTCTGTTTAGACGTCTTTATCTAACATCAAAACAAAACAAAATTAGATAAATAATAAAAAGAACACATTTAAAAAATATGAAAACAGCCATGAAAAAATAAATGAATGCAATGTTGACCAAAAACCAAAAGGAGAAGAATGCAATGTCGACAAAAAAGAAGAAGAGAAGAATGCAATAAAAATTATAAATTCCAAAAACACGTTTGTGGGTAAAAGGATTATGATGATGGTGTTCTTATATAGGCTGCGTATAATGAAAGATATCAATACAATTTTTTAAAAAAAACTACAACAAATCTCAATATTAGGTAATATCTATAATATTTGTCAATACCGTATTTTAAGGATATGATTAGAATTTGATTGGTTATTATACTTAAAAGGAAAAAAAAATTCCAATGGCATTTAGTTTGTTATGTTTATTAATAGTGAACATTGAAAAAATGTATATTGCCATATATAGTCATAAATGAATTAGAATTTGTTCATTAGTTATTTATATAAATGATTAAATGTGAAAATATAAATTTTTCAAATTAATATATCATTATTTTCTAAATCTTTGTCAAGATATTAAAGTTTTATTAGTTTCAGAAAATTAATCCTTGAATTTTTTAGTTTAAAACGTGATATTTTAAAATTTCCTCAAGAAACTCGAAGTAAAAAAATATTGATTTTAATTATATGTATAGTTAAATTTAAAACCGAAATTTAACTATGGAAGATCTTATTGTTATTAAGGAAATCACAAATCTCGTGATTATTAGTAATAAAATATTTTATTTGCTAAAATTCCGAACACAATTATTATAATGAGTTTATAGAAATTTTTGTATAGGAAAAAAATAAATTCCAATGGCATTTAGTTTGTTATGTTTATTAATAGTCACTATTGAAAAAATTGTATATTGCCATATATAGTCATAAATAAATTAGAAATTGTTCATTAGTTATTTATATAAATGATTAAATGTAAAAATATAAATTTTTAAAATTAAATATCTCATTATTTTCTAAATCTTTATCAACATATTAAAGTTTTATTATTTTCAAAATATTAATCCTTGATTTTTTTTAGTTTAAATTTCCGCAAGAAAGTCGAATTTAAAAAATATTTCTTTTAATTATATGTATAGTTAAATTTTTCGTGATTAGTGGTAATAAAATATTTTACTTGCTAAACTTTCGAACGCATTTATTATAATATGAGTTTATAGAAATATTCATAAGGCATTTAAAATTATCTCTATAATGGCAAATTCTTAATAAATGCTCTATATAATTCGGATTGATGATATTACGAAAATGCCATTAATGAAATTCGCAGGTCGCGAACCGGGTCAAGAGGATCCGCGTCTTTTGCAGTCGGATCCAGTTTAAAAATAGCCGAAATTATACTCAAAATTACTGAAATTACCATTGCATTAGTTCAAAATTACCCTTTTCAATTTAATCAATTTAGTTATAAGGCAATGACAATTTGAGTAATATTGAAATCAATTTTGGACATTCTCCTAAATGTACTTCTCTTTTAATATTATACAGATTTAGAAATAATTGCTCTAATTTCGATTTCACCTTCCTGATCCTTTTATTTTTTGATAATGTATGTTTGATACATCATATATGAAACTAAGAATGTAGTTACACCATTCTAATATTGGTTAATCAAAGTTAATTTTTCGGTTGATGCGTGTCTTTTTATATGGTATTAATTTAATGGGATAGTTCTAGTGAAACAATATAGTCGGTGTTTTAATAAAATCGCTAATTGGTAGTTTTTTTCTAACATCTGTTTGAATGTTAATTAGTTTTGTAGTGCTTAAGTTTTAGTAGTACTTTTATAGTACGTACACATTGTACCATATATAATGACTCCTAAACTATATAAACTTCTTAGGTTTGTGAATAACTTAGAGTAGTCAACTTTTTTTCCATGTATATATATATGAGTCTAATGTCAATGAAGAATTAGTATACATGTTACACTAATCGTATTGTGCAAATGCAAATAAACAAGCCATAACGATTACTATTCCTACAAATAGATGATATTCAAAAATTCAATGTTTGATCATATATTATAATAGAATACAGTGTAGTCTAACTTTTGAAAAATAAGAATATATATTCAAAATTCTGCAAAATGTACTCTAACAATATATTTGATTTTCTAAAATGCTAGATTTATTTAAAATATTTAAAGTATTTAGCTTTCTGAATTTTCAAAATTCTACAATAAATTAGAATTGATTTTCTAAATTTTGCAGAACATAGAGTAAATAAAAGAATATGTATTCTCCTATTTTTAGAATTAACTTTAGTAGAAGATGTCTTCTAGAATTTGTTAACAAATATTAGAACACATATTCTAAACTTTGTAGAACATAGAGTAAGTACATATTACGTCTTATCAAACTGTCTTCTAAATTTCGTATAACGGTAGTGTATTCTAAATGTTTAGAACATGTACAATGTTTAGATCACATCATCTGAATGTTTTAGAACATGTATAAATGCAGAAAGTGTCTTGTGAACAAAGTAGAACAAATTTTAGAAATTTATCTATTAACAAACAACAATTGCACCTTTGATAGAAAGTCTTATTCTTTTTTTTTCCACATGTTTCACAAAGAAATTTGAATTTTTTTTTTTTTTAAATAAAAAGATAGTTTAGGCATAAATATGAATTTTCAAATAAAAGTATATAGGAACAAACTCCAAAAACCGTCATTTATTTCTAATTTTCCCATGAAAAAATTAGGGGTGGTGTTGGGGCTTCGTCACCGAATCTGGCCCGCTAAAAGTCCAAGTCAAACCATTCATTTTGACCAACCTAAATGGGCCTGCGGTCCAACCTCAAGAAAAAGATAGAATTTGGTCAAATACCCAATTCAGCTTTGCGAGCGCTGGGTCAACAGATGCAGAGCTGACGAGCTAGGAATGAGTCAAAAGGGTGGTTAACACAGTCTTAGGTGCGAGATTTGCAGGGAATACGCCAAGAATGTGCCCGAGATACGCGGAACCGTCCTGGATACGTGGAGCTGGATCGAGAAGCTGAATTGAGCTATAAATAGAGGGAATCCGAGCAGATTTCGCCAGCTTTTCACTTACGCAAGAGCTAAAGACTACACTTTCAGCTTGTAACACATCTCACTCGAGATCTCATTGTATATTCGATTCATATCAATATAAATTCAGCTCCGCTCTACTCTTTTTTTAATCGTTGAATTTATACATTTTTTAGGACCAAATTTTCTTCTCCGAATTCACATACAAATACTCAGTGCGGAATTCAACTACCACATTTGGCGCCGTCTAAGGGGAAGAAATATATACATCTAGCACAAAAGTTCGACCTAAGATTTGTTAGAGAAGAGATGGATAAATCAAAGTCTATCGCGCCGAAATCCAGCGCCGCACCGGCCATGATTCCCCAGAGTCAAAAGTCATCTAGATCCCAGCCGCGGGACCATATCAAAACTGAAACCAATGTTACAGCTCTGGCCGGTAACCGACTATTAGCAACAGGCCAGACCGACCAATGCCCACTGACGAAGATCGCTGTCTCATCTCCTGCTGCAACGATCCCAGCGCCACCGCGTGGCGTTTGGCTAAGAAACCCAGATATCTCTACGGATCAAGCGTCCGGAGGCCCCCAGGATGCGTCTGCCTTGACATCCCCCGTCGGGAAGAGAGATTGGTCGCGAGACAACATGACCGAGATCTGTCGATTGCTTTCCAACCTGGTGGAAAAGGCCCAAACACAGGATGCGCCGGTCAGGACCGTCCAAGCTCGACTCGAGCAGCAAGAAAGATCCTTCTTCGCTCAAATGCGGGATATCTCTCAGTCGGTCGCCCAAGGAACCCAGCCCCCAAAAGTTGTTGGAGAGGACATCACTCCTCCCAGATTTACAACCCCCCAGTCACGGTTAGATTTTTCAGGGGTCTTCGCCACCCTTTCTAGTGCAAACGCATATCCCGTGTATAATCCGCACGCAAGCTCGTCGACCATAACCGTGGATATTCCCGGTCTGAGTTCGCTTAACGACTCTACCCGGATCAACGAACAGTCTCTTCCACCTCTGTCGTGCCTGGAAAATGTTTAAAACACTCCAGCCGGGTAGATGGAAGCTACGCCTCAGACAGGAACATCAACGGCCCACCTAGACGCCGCATAAACAATCGGTATCGATATGTTCCGGTGGTACACCGAACAAACCCAAGCCGAACTGCGATTCATGAGATTATGCCTCCAACGGGCGATAAGCTCGGCCCCGGAGATAGAGCGGGCCATCGAGGAAACTCGAAGGACCCCCTTCACAGATCGGATCGTAAACACACCGATTAGAGACATTGGGAAGATTAAATTCCCGGAGTTCTGATGCGCGCTATTTTACCTTTGCAAAATACCAAAGATCCAATAGCGATCGAAACTTTACATTTATAAAGCCTCAAATAATCCACAAGTGCATGGAACACCGAGGAGTACTTAAGGATCGATCCCACGAGGACTAAAGATTACACACTAAAAGTGTGAGAAACAAACTAAGTTATAGCAAATATATTTGGTGTTTTTGGTTGTTTAAAATATAAGAAATGCGAGAAACTAAAATGCAAGAAGTAAAACAACATAAAAGCATTGGACTATGTGCTAAACTATCATAAGAATGGGTTAACAATCAAACAATGATGTCAAAGGTTGAATCAAACACTATCCTAGACAATGGAATATTCATTCTTTAGGTTAGTCCACGTCAATGGTAAAAACCCCTTCCTCTAATCACATTCAAGATCCGCGGTCAAACATTTCATCTCAATGATTAGACAAGCATTAATATACTCCCATTTTGTCACAAGAGTTCATTAAACACGGTGAAGTAGCTATGTGACTCAAGCTCACAAAAGGTTTGGTTCAAACATTTCCACAAACACCTTCCGGGTATGAAAATGCCTAAAGATCTAGATTTCGAGTGATCAAGTCAAAACTAGCATTAAGAACAACCTAAGTGAAGGATCTAACAAGGATCAACCATAATAATCATCATGTAACTATCAAAGCATTCGAATCTAGCATAATTCATGATCCAACAAAAGAGAAAACATGGATCATGGGCAATGGTAATTGATTTGAGAAAACTAACAATTAACTAATAATGTTACAACTAACAAACATGCTCGATTCCATGACAAGGATCACACAAGATAGATTAATTCACTCTCATGATACTAATCACTTAATTAATCTAATCTTTCAACTGCAATTAAGAAATCAATAATCATTAATTTCAAGTCCACAATATCAACTAATCACCTTAAACATCAATTCTCATTGGTTAAGAATGAAAAGCAAGTTTAAGATTGGTCTAAATATTTCATCGAACACCTTTCGGGCGTAAAATGTCTATGATCTAGAATTTGAATAACTAAGACAAATCTAGCCTTAAACACCTCTTAGACATTAGAAATTACATGAATCTAATCCTAAGCATCATCAATCAATCATAAATCAACCAAATCTACCTAACCCACAATCCACTTAAAAACATGATGAAGAACATAGAGAAATATATAAACAAAATGAAATTATATATATAAACATAAAGATAAAAGATAAAGGTGAAAAATCTTTTTCTAAAGTGGCATAAGAAGATAAAAATTCATCCAAAATATCAAAGGAGAGTTTGGATCTAAACCCAACTCTAGAGGAGAGGAAACTTAGGATTTTACAAGCTAAAAATTGTATTTATAAAGGTCTCAAACAAAACCGGGTCGATCTTGATTCGGGTCAGGTCATGAAAGTTTGGTTCTCAGAACACCCATACCAAAGGTTAACCTTCGGTTTCAACCCACAGTATGTGATATGCCATTTTGATTCCAAAAGCTTTGTTTTATTTTTTCCAGCCATACTAAAGGTCGACCTTCGGTATCAAGCTACAATATGGAGACTGCCAATTTCACATTTCTTCACTTCTTGGCTATCCATTAGATATTTTATTTTACCAACTTGAGCTAGCTTCATATCCTCTTGAATTCTCATCATTTTGCATCCAGTTAAGCTCCAAATCATTTCGTTCCAAGATTCACCATCTTCAAACCTATAAAACCACAAAAGAGATGCAAATGCCCTTAGGAATGCCTAAATGATATGCAAATGCGGGATGAAAATGTGATTAAAATCGTATCGAAATAAGGTAAAATAGGAGAATATCAACTTCTCTGGGAACAATGACCCAAAAGCACACGTTAGGGCGTTTAGGTTAGCAGTCACGCGAGCCCATTTTTCCGAAGAGGAAAGGGAGGTCGGACACTGCCGCCTGTTCGTGGAAATCTTAACGGGACCAACCCTCGAATGATTTGCAGGGCTGGATAGCTGCTCAATAAGCAGCTTCGATCAGCTAATAGCTGTTTTCCTTAAGCAATACTCCGTATTTATAGAAACAAGGGCCTCGGAAGCCAGTCTTTGGACACTAGCCTAAGGACCAACTGAGCCCCTACGGAGCTATATTGCACGATTTAAGGAAGTTAAAGCTAGGATAGCTAACCTGAACGAGGTAGTCGCCCTAGGGGAAATAAAAATGGCTTTTGTCATACGTCAAGGTTCCGAGAGGAGCTGACGATCCACCCAACCATGCCATTGGACGATGTGATGCACCGCACAGCTCTCTACGCAATCCTTGAAGACGAAAAAGCTGCGTTGGCTGAAAGATACAACGGGACCGCTAACCCCACGGGGCAGCAACCTCCAAGAAAATTCACCAAGAGAGAAGGGTACGACAGAGCCCAGTAAGCCTTCGCAATCGACGGAGCTAAAACCAAGAAATCCGATTACGATGGAAGTAAGTTCTGCACCCACCACAAGAAGAAGGAACACTCCATAGAAGAATATCGCTACCTGCTAGGCTTGACGGCAACCCTTGAGCACGGATCCGAGCTCGAAAAACCAAAAGAGAGCCCCGAAGTGGAACAGACTCCTCTGCAACTGGAAACCCGAAAGAAAAATCGATCCAAGGGCAAAAGGGAGAGACCCGTGGAGGAAGAGACACCAACATCTCCTCCACCAGCTCCCAAAAGGAGAATCGACCTCATATCGGGGAGCTAAGTATTTGCGACGGATCGATGAGATCAGTGGTCTCACCTCCCCCAGCACTGAAGAAGGCGGTTCACCCTTGGGCGAAAATCCAAAAAATATGTTGGAGCTCAGCTCCCTCAATCTCGGCTAAAAAAATAAACTTCATCTTGAGAGGATCCAAGCTGTGCCTGAATTTCATCAATTCTATAAGAACAGATCAAACTAGGGCGGGCACCTCGCATGTGGCCCCGAAAACTAGTAAAGAACCCACACACGAAATCGCATTTAGTGAGCATGAAACATCCCCCCTCGACAAACCACACGACGATGCCCTTGTTATACAGCTCGAGGTATGTGGATGTCTTATTTCCAGAGTGATAATAGACATTGGAAGCTCAGTCGACCTGCTCTTCTAAAATGCCTACAAGAAAATGGACCTAAGCGATTCCGAACTGAAAGGGGATTCGACCCCTCTAACCGGTTTTGCTGGGGAAACCACTTACTCGATGGGGAAAATCTGGCTACCCATCGTAGCTGGAGGCGTCCACAAGTTCATCGAGTTTGTGGTAATAAACCGACAAGCTCCATATAACGCAATACTTGGGCGGCCATGGATATACGCCATGAAAGTCGTACCGTCAACTTATTACCAATGCGTTAAATTTCCAACACCCAACGGAATTAAAACCATCCGAGGCAGCAAAAAAGCTTCCAGAATATGCTACCTTAACGGATACAAGCAGATCGAGAAATCCCCACAATAGCAATTACAAAAACAGGCAGAGCTAAACATCAACCATCTCTCCAGCCTCAGCAACCCGTTGATGTCCAAACCTAGAGGAGACATAGTCACTCAGGTGTGCATCGACAAGACTAGTCCTGACAAATGCGTAGGAATAGGATCCCAGCTGCCACCCCCAATTAGGGAGGAGCTGGTAACTTTCCTGAGAGAAAACATCAACACCTTCGCGTGGATGATCTACGACATGAAAATGATTGATATCAATGTCACTTCCTACAAACTAAACGTCTACTCAACCTACAAACCAGTTAAGTAGAAACAACGAAAGTTAGGACTCGAACGCGCGAAAGCAGTAAACAATGAAGTTGACCGCCTCTTGAAGGTCGGCTTAATTTGGGAGGTCAAATACCTCGATTGGCTAGCCAACCCAGTGGTAGTGAAAAAGAAAAACATAAAGTGGAGAGTCTGCATTGGCTTCACCGATCTTAATAAAGCATGCCCAAAAGACAGGTTCTCCCTACCGCACATCGATCAACTGGTCAAGGCAACCGCGAGGCACCAGCTTCTCTGTTTCATGGATGCCTTCTCTAGATACAATCAGATTCTCATGAATCCAGACGACCAGGAGAAGACAACATTCATTACTTATCGAGGTACCTACTGTTACTGAGTAATGCCCTTCAGACTCAAAAATGTTGGGGCAACCTACCAAAGACTAGTCAACAGAATGTTCGCAGACAAACTTGGAAAAAGTATGGAAGTATACATCGATGACATGTTGGTCAATTCAACAACCCGAAAGGACCATGAGTGCACCTTCGTGATTGCTTCGCAGTCCTCAACCAGTACGGCATGAAGTTGAACCCAACCAAGTGCTCTTTCAGAGTGCCTTCCAGCGAATTCCTAGGCTACCTGGTGACCGAAAGGGGAATAGAAGCAAACCTCAAACAGATAACGGAGTTCCTGGAAATGGCATCGCCTAAGTCCACATGAGAAGTGCAAAGACTAACCGGGAAGATAACAACTTTGAACTGATTCATTTCCAGATCCACGGACAAATAGCTACCTTTCTACAACTTATTGAAAGGAAACAAAAGATTCAGCTAGGACGCGAGATGTGAATAAGCATTCGAACAATTGAAAGCCTATCTTAGCTAGCCACCCATACTAGCAAAACCGATGGAAGGGGTTCCCCTCTACCTTTACATCGCAGTATCACCCGCAGTTGTGAGCGGGGTGCTGGTCCGAGAGGAACAAAAAAACAAAAACCAATATCCTACATAAGCAAGTCCCTATTAGACACTGAAACGAGGTACTCGGCTATGGAAAAGCTAGCCTTAGCCGTGGTCATCTCAGCCCGGAAATTAAGACCCTACTTTCAGTCACATGCGATAGTGATGATGACTTCACACCCAATCCGAACAATATTGCACAGCCCCAACCAGTCTGGGAGATTGGCAAAATGGGCCATCGAGCTGAAGGAGTACGACATAGAATATATAACCAAAACCAGCGCTAAAGCGCAAGTGCTAGCCGATTTTGTAAACTAGCTAGCTCCACAAGCGTTTAACAAAACTGAATCCAAAAAAACATGGAATCTCCACGTGGATGGAGCCTCCTCAAAACACATGTCCGGAGTCGAAGTAAAACTCACCTCCCCGTCAGAGGAGGTGCTAGAACAATCATTTCGACTCGGTTTTCCCGCTTTTAACAACGAAGCAGAATAGGAAGCCCTCCTGGTCGGCTTGAGGTTGGTCCTAGGAATAGGAGCTAGAGAAATCTATGCCTTCTTTTACTCTCAGCTCGTCACAAGCCAGTTCCACAGTGAGTAAGAAGCCAAAGATGATCGAATGGAAACATATCTGAGTGTAACTCGGGACCTGGCCAAGCAATTCGAAAAATTTGAATTGACCAGGATCTCCCAAGGAGAAAATACGTCAGCAGACGCACTAGCCGCCCTGGCCTCAACCTCTGACCTTCTGGTAAGGCGAATAATCCCGGTAGAAGGGATATATAAGCCAAGCATCTCTATAGCCACCAAGGCCAGAGTAAACACAGTAACCACAAGACAGAGAGCCAGAGAATCACAGTCAAGCTCCAGCTCCCAAGCGAGAACAAGCCGGTGGCAGAATAACGCTGAGCTGCCTGACAACCCCGAGAACAAGCCAGAGGAAGACAGCCCGACCAACTCATAAAAGACTGAGCAAGCCGATGCTGCTCACAAAGCCAAACCAAACCCCGATTGGAGGATCCTGATCCTCGAATACATTATATACGGAACAGTTCCCTAAGATAAATGGGAGGCTAGAAAACTCCGAGCGAATCTACATAATGGAAGGAAAGCTATACAAACGCAGCGCAGCCGGGTCGTGCTTAACGTGTATTCACGGGGACGAGGTCCACAAAGTAATGTCCAAGGTACAAAGCAGATCTTATGGAAGCCATTCCGGGGGACGAGCTCTAGCATTACAGATAAAAAAACAGGGATACTTTTGCCTACCATGATGACCGACTGCGCCACATTCGCGACTAAATGCGAGAAGTGCCAAAAGCATGCTCCGATCTTACACCAGCCTGCCGAGATGCTGTCTTCAATCTCAGTCCCTTATCCATTCATGAGATGGTCGATGGACATAATCAGACCTTTAGTTAAATCGGGACCAAAACAGGTTGAATACCTACTCGTCTTGACCGACTACTTTACTAAGTGGATGGAAGCGGCAGCTTACCAGCAAATCCACTCCGATCAGGTGAAGAAATTCATATGGCAGCGTACCATAATTATCGACATGGGCAACCATACCATATTATAAGTGATAACGGAATCCAGTTCACCTCGTCCGCATTCAGAAATTTCTGCCAAAAATAGCAGATACGCTTAACCTACTCGACTCCGAGGTACCCTTAGGGAAATGGCCAAGCCAAGACAGCTAACAAAACATTGTTAGAAAATCTAAATAAACGACTCAATGCCAAGAAAGAAAGGTGGAGCGAGGAGCTGCAAGGGGTACTATGGGTATGTCGCACTATCCCTAAAAAAGCTACCAACAAAACTCCATTTTCATTAGCTTAAGGAATAAAAGCAATGATACCAACTGAAACAGCTGTACCAAGTCTTCGGAGGGTGATGTGCCCCATTAACGAGGAGTTGAACGAATAAATGCTCCGAGACGCAATAAACGTAATTGACGAGCACCGCGACCTCGCCCTCATCAGAATTTGGAACTACCAGCAAACAACAGCTCGCTACTACTAGTTTAGAGTAAAAATCAAGCAATTTAAAGAAGGAGATCTCGTCTTACGAAAAGTACAAAAAACACGAAAAAGCCAGGTGTCGGAAAGCTAGGGATCAATTGGAAAGGTCCCTACCGAGTCACGTCTGTAGTTCACCCCGACGTCTACAAGCGCATCAAACTCCAGAACGGAAAGACAGTGAAAAGGGCATGAAACGCCATGAACCTCAAAAAATTCTATCAGTATAACTTCGATACAAATAATTGAATTACGTTATGGTTTGATCCCCTTACTGGGTACGTAGGCAGCTCATCCCTCGAGCCCAGCCAACCCAATAAAAATCTCCCACCACAAAAGATGAGCTGGTGTGATGAAATCAGCTAAGCTGACCCGAATTGGGCAACTCAGTCGATGTTCAAAGATAGAGAAATTTCGAAATAGCTAAGCTATAATAAGACCGAAATGTTATTTGCCCAGCGAGCCGAGTTCAAAAAAGAAATACGATAATTAAAAGCCCAAAGTAGCGAGTACGAGGATTAAAACCCTCTCGGGCACCAAAAGCAAACCAAACGAAAACAAGTTCAACACAGCTAAAAAGAAATATTTCATCAGAGTATTATTGAGGAAGAAAGAAGAAGTCATGTCTCGCTAGCGGTGTCGGGAGTATCAAGACCATCTCGGGTGGGCTCGACCTGCCCGCCAGAACCTTTGGTATCGTGCACTACCTAGTAAACTTCCATGGCCGCAGCAACGGAGTCGTCCGAAATCTGAGGAAGTGGCAACTTGCTAACAAAAAAGTCGGACACCTTAACAGACTCGAACTCCCTTTCAAACGAAGGCTGCTGAGCAACCAGCTTCTCGTGCTTTTCCTCAACGGTGGTCGATCGCTTAGTCAGCGCCTCCAACATCTGAATGTTCGCATGAAGCTCCTGGAGGATAACATCGAATTCACCTGGTCAGCCTGGTCTGAAAGAAGCGCCATCTTTCCCCGAGCTTAACAGCCTCGACCCTCGAAGCACTAAGGTCAGCAACCATCCTCTCTAGGACTTTTTTATGTCCTCGACCTCCTCTTTCCGTGGGATGCCGTGGAGACGGACTTCAACGTCGGCCATCAGCTGATTGGCTGACTCCATGGCTTAAACCCAAAAAAGAACAAAAAGATTAGCCAAAACGAATCGATATGGACATTTAAACCAAAAGCATAGAGTCAAAATTTTCCAAACGTCGAGGTGATAGTAACGTAGGGGTCACGAAGAATCAGGTTCTTGACAGTTGGCATGGGGCTTCTGGCAGGCTTGCAATGGCGAAACAGGTGAGCCAGACCTTCTGGATCATCTGTAACTGGATAATCTTCAACATAGAAGTAAGACCAAAAGAAAGGTCTGTTCCCACCAGAGCCGTTAGGAGAGGCAGCCCGCGCTTCACTCCCAGCCGAAGTGGCCTGGTCAACTCGAGGAGGCCGAGATCTGGCCTTCTTCGACCGGTGAGAGTTCTCGGACGATCCCCGAGTGTTAGACTGAGAACCTTTTGGAGGGAGAGCAGGCGCCCATTCTTCTGTAGCTGGAAGAACCACCAGTGCGGGAGCAGGGGCTAAAGCGGCCGCAACAACGGTCGCAGGGGCTACCGGAGGGGGTACCCCTCGGAAGCCCTTAGAGCTGACTGAACAGCCACCACGATTTCTCTGCTCCGACCCGATCACTAGACCGAGTTAGAATCTCATTGGGGAGATAAAAGGTTGCTCTGCGAGACATGGTCGGATATGGCGGAGTGCTGGAGGACGATGTAGCGTCGGGAGCAGAGAGCAGAGATGCGGCTAAGTAATAAAAAAATGGATTCTTTAGAGAAAGAGTAGATGAACAACTAGAACCCGAGAGTCCTCAGAAAATTCAGCAATCAGTTCAGAGGAAGGGAGAATACCTAAAAGACGAGGACAGGTGGTGTACTTCCTTTTCTTAGCAGTGAGAGAGCGAGTTGGGGGAGGGATGATGGTGAGAGAGTAGGGCTCTAGATCAAGAGTTAGAAGCAGTTCTGGCTGAGAGGCCTTGACCTGACCGAATAAACCGTATGCTGCCTTAATTTTGTCAAGTGAAAACGAGTTCCAATGAATAGGCCCGTTGCGCAGCTGAGCTATCTGAAATGCTATTGGGTCATCCAACTCTTTCTCTTTCGGGTTATCTGTTGGAGAAGAAAGGAAAAGCGGTTAGAAGAAGACAAATTTGGTACACGATAGCAAATATGTAAACAAAATATCCTAACAAACAGAGTTAGCAAAACGAGTTGGAAGGGAGTTGAACTCATCAACGGAGGACACGGAAGTAGGGGATATTCTAAAGGAAAAGTATTCTTTCTGCCAGTTTGTGTCCTTGATGGAAGTAGTCCTAGTAACTATCTGCCGCCCAGCCCGGTTTGACATATAAAAACGGCCAAGACACCTCGAATTTCTTTTGGCCGTATCCATGTCGAGGAGTTCTGAGATGGACATATCCCAGCCGTCCTCATAGAATCAGATAAAGGAGCCAATGCCGTGGCGGAAAAAATTGGGATTCATCTGAGGGAAGGCGAGCTTCAAAAATCTCAGAGTACGGATAAAAAAAAAAGGAATCGGAAACGTGAGCCCCCATGCAAGGAAATAGCTCGGATGCGCGTAGCATCACCCAAGCCTGACGGTTTCTGGCGTATCACCGCCATCAGTCGGCGATAACTCCACATCATCCGGAAAACCCAGATCTTCCCGGAGATCATATAGATATTGGGAAGACATGCACGACTGAGGATGAGGTGCGAATCGAGGACGAGGTCCAACTGAACTCATGGAAATGATAAAAAGGTAAAGTGGAGGTGAAAGACAAAGGTTGAAGAAAACCGAGAAAAAAAAATCACTAACTGTTGCGATAAAAGAGAATTCCGAGGTATCTAGCTAGCGGAGAAAATCAGATTTAGGTTTAAGCAGTAAAATCAAGGTTCTCGCAAAGTAAAACCAGGTTAACTACAATAGCTTGAGAGCAAAAGGAGAGAAGAAGTTCTTTTCTTACCTTGAAAATCGAGTATGAGCAGGTGAAGTTAGAGAGACGTGTGAGAGATGGGTTTATACGGCCCAATAGATCCAGCTGTTGAAACGATGAAGATCTTTCATCTCCCCTTCTCACTTTGATTGATCAAATCGTGACTGTTGATTCGAGATCTGAGCCGTTGAGGTGAAATCATCACGTATATTCATTCGCGATATACACGCAGGCAAAGCGGTGAAAATAAGCAGGATATACGAAAAAGATAACGATGAGTAACCGCCCATCAAGTACTATTACTTAGTACTTAATGGGCTAGGGGATAACTGTTGGGGCTGGATTCGTCACCGAATCCGGCCCGCTAAAAGCCCAAGTCAAACCATTCATTTTGAAGAGGCTAAATGGGCCTGCAGCCCAGCTTCAGGAAAAAAAGATAGAATTCGGTCAAAGGCCCAAAGTCAGCTCTGCGAGCGTTGGGTCAACAGATGCAGAGCTGACGAGTAAGAAACGAGACAACAGGGTGGTTATCATAGTCATAGGAGCGAAATTCGCGGGAAATACGCCAAGAACGGGCGCGAGATACACGGAACCGCCCTGGATACGTGGAGCTAGATCGAAGAGCGGAATTGAACTATAAATAGAGGAAATCCGAGCAGATTTCGCCAACTTTTCACTTACGCAATAGCTAAACACTATATTTTCAGCTTATAACACATCTCACTCGAGATCTCATTGTATATTCGATTCATATCAATATAAATCCAGCTTCGCTCTACTTTTTTTTTAATCGTTGAATTTATAGACATTTCTTAGGACTAAAGTTTCTTCCCCGAATTTATATACAAATACTCAGTGCGGAATTCAACTTCTACAGATGAGCATTTCGGTTTTTTTGGGGTTCGATTTGGATACATTTTGATTCGATTAAATTGGGTTTAACAATATTGTAGCCAAATTTAAACAGAAATTACTTCCGTTTGGTTCAGTTTGGTTTAGATCAATTTAACTTGATATCAATTCGGTTTAGTGTATTATTATATTTAATTTATTGAAAATGATGTGGTGTTATAGTTAGAATTTTACGTAAGCATTCGTTTTAGCGATGGATGTTAGAGAATTAACGAATACATGAAAAATATGTGTGATAAGAATAGAAAACAAAAAAATGCTTGCATTTTATGTAGTTTGTGAAACTATCGGTTTAGGATTAGGTTTATTAAGGTTAAGAAGGCTAAATAAATTTTATTTTACATCAATTAACAATATATTAAAGAGAAAATTAAACATGGGTTTAAGATTACAATATTATGTAACTAAATAAAATAATTAATAACAACAGTTTGGGTTATCAGTTTGGATTGGTTTCAAACCAAACCGTTCGAGTTGAAGAAAAGCTAAAATGACTTGGTTATGCATAGTTTATGGCTTGGTTTAGATTGGTTTGAGTCTAGTTGGTTTGATCCAGTTTGATATGGTTTGGTTCAGCTGAAATGTCCACTCTTAATAAAAATATAGCATATAAAAGAAAAACGTTCCCACTAATTTCTGCTACAAATATTAGGAAAAACGTAGTAATTCTCTCCCTCCCCCACCAAAGTTTCCCATATAAACACAAGAATTTATTCTCTTAATATTTTTTCACAAAATAAAAGTTTAACGCTTATTTCATCATAAAATATAAAATAAACACTTATTTCACTAAATAAAAATTAAACTTATATTTTCTCCCAAATCCATTTAATTTCAATTTACTGTAGACCAAATTTTTATTAACCAAATTAACAGAATATAAAATCGTTACTTAACCGTATAAAATAATAAATCCAAATCAACACGATTTAGAAACCAAATCCGATTTTAAACCCGAAATTGAAACTCAATTTCTTTTTACCCCAAAATCAGAAAATCCCCAAATCACTAAATCAAAATCGCTAAGACCTAAAAACAATCTCGAACCTGGGAACAGTCTTTACCTCAACTTCGATGAACCCTAGGCTCAGAACCAAACATCACCGGAAGATTCTCCTCCTCGTCCAATATGTTTAGATAACTCCCCTGTTCTTAATTAACATCAATGACATGTTGATGGACAAACAAGAAGATTTCGTTGGTCAAACTCGCTTATTACAAGACAATCTGGCTTTACAAGCCGCAGAGAGATCCTTCTAAGAGATACTCCAGCAACAATCTCCTGAATCTCATCACAACCCAACTTCCTCCGATCAAAACTCCGACGACCCAACAACAAATTCAACGGATTCATCACAGAGAAAGTACCGTCATCGAAATGATGAAGATAATGATCTTGAGATTGGTCGGAGAAACAAACAGCCTGCAGTTTTTATCTCGGAGATGGAGGAGCTTGCTGCAAAGTTGGAGCATGTGTTGTTGGTATGCAAAGCAAACCAAGAAGGAGAAGAAGAAGAAGAAGAATCAGCAATAACGAAACAAAGAAGGAAGAGCTAAAGGTTCATCAAACAGATCCAAGACACGAAAAACTGATACTGTTGATCTACGAAGTCTCTTGATGCAATGCGCACAAGCTGTAGCGAGCTTTAACCAGAGAAGAGCTATAGATAAACTCAAGGAGATAAGATCACATTCTTATAGCAATGGTGATGGAATTTAAAGACTGGCTTTTTACTTTGCAGAGGCACTTGAGGCACGTATCACCGGAATCATCTCACCGCCGGTTTCTCTTCCATTTCTCTTCGCTCTTCGACATGTATGACACCACAATACAAACAGAGAATTGTTGGGCCAAGACCTACTGCCCAAGCGATCTGGAGGCCCGATAAGCCTCTGAAGCCCAACTCATGTTCTAACCATGGTGTGGTCAAACAAAGGTCAGATTTGAAAACCATAGTTAATTAAACCTAGGATGTACCTTCAACATTTTACTATAAATAAGAGAAAGGTGATGTGACAATTCATTCATTATTCCTTGGAAGAGAGTACAAGGGACTTGAAATATTCTTTCAGGACTCTGACTCTCTCTCGAAAGGACACTTTCGGAAAGCTACCGCTGACCGGAAAGCACCCGGAAAAGATATTCTTCACAGCAGCTCGTAGCAACCTAGTAGTCCGGGATCTGTCTGGTCTAAAAACATTCCATCTAGTTTGTAGCGATCTGATAGCCCGGGGTTTGTCCGGTCTATCAATTTCGAACTATTCTGTAACACTCACAATCCGCGAGCTCATTTCTCAATATACGACATTCTCCAACCTCCTATCTACTATAAATTCATTGTTCCGCTTTCGGGCTATAACAAGGATGAATACATACACATGGCACTGTTGGAGAGAGAGTTACTCGTGAGAGATGTGATGAGCGTGATTTCCAGCGAAGGCGTTGAGCGGTTTGCGAGGCCTGAAACCTACAAGCAATGGTGGGTTAGGATTTTGAGAGCCGGGTTTAAGCCAGCAGCAATAAGCAAACAGATCACACAGCGTGTTTATTTTGGTCTCGGTCGGGTTTCGATTTCGGTATACTAACCGATTTATTTGGTTTATGATCGGTTATGTTATTAATCGATAAAACCTAGAATTAGAAAGAAATAAGCGTTAAACTTTTCTTTCGTGGAGAAATATTACGAGCATAGTATACTGTGTGTCTATCTGGGAGGATATAAAACTTATGAGGGGGAATTAGTACGTTTTCCCCACATATTCATCTATAATGATAACACATGTTACACTAAAGAGACCAAGAAAATCATTAACAGTACCGTTACAAACTCGTTTTTGTAGATTAGTCATAAATTGCGGTATGCTAAACGTTACCTACAAAAAAAAATTGTTGGAATTGAAATCTAAATATATGGATCATTTGTTTACCCAAATCAATCCAAGAACCAGAGCAATTGGTGTCAGTACATCAAAACGGATTAAATATGATTTAGTTTTCTGAACATTCACTTGAATAATTATTGCTCATTAATGAAGAAAATAGTGCATTGCATGACATATTGGAATTGCATTGAAAGACATTGGTTCTTGACTCTTGAAATGCTTCAGAGCAACGTTCAAACCTCTTTGAGTAGATCCGTCAATCGTGCCGCCTTCTTTGAGTATCCTTCGATGAACCAACAATAATAATTTACCAGCCCAAGTAAGGATCAAAATTATGTCACCTTGGTTGGGGCTTCCAGTCCATGGTTGTCTTCACCTTAGTCTTATCCATCTTAATTTTTCCATGCCCAATATAATCAAGAAACTTTACTTCTTCGGTGGCAAAAGTGCATTTTTTCTTCTTCACGAATAGTTAATTTAGTGTAAAACCTATTTGCAAGTGCTTCACATGTTCCTCCAGAAATTACTATAGATGGCAATGTCATTTAAGTAAGCCACCACTAATTGATCAAGAGATGCTTACAAAAACTGGTTCAAAAGGTTGCAAAACGTGGCTGGAACGTTGGTAAAACTGAATGACATAACCATCCACTCAAATGACATGTACCGGGTAATGCAAGCAGTCTTCGGCTCATCTCTTTATGTGATCCAAACTTGATAATATTCCTTCCTCAATTCCATCTTGGTATTGACCTTTGCCCTCCCCAAACCTATTGAACAAGTCAGCAATAAAAGTAATCCCGCAACGGTTCTTGATTGTTATAATACAAGAAAAAAGTTATATTGTGACAATATATTATTTCATCATAATAAAAAAAAATCGTAGGAATAAAAATATTGTGATTTGTTACAATTTGACAACAGTTACAATAAAGTCGTCACAAATGTTTATTTGTAATAAAAACACTAAAACATTTGTGAAGAAATTATTTAGTTAATAATACATCACAAACGGTGACAAGACATATTAGTAACAAAATTATCACAATTACGGATTAAAATACTGTCCCAAAATTTGTTGTAATTTGTGGCTTTCATATCATCATGAATCCGTCACTTATTTCTACGAAATTATAGTCTTAAATCGTCACAAAAAACTGACAAAAACGTTGTTAATTCATGACAATTACTAACAAAAAAAAAGTCTTAAAACCGTCTTATTTAGTGACGGTTAGAACATCTTTATTCCACGCATATCTGCAACGATCCATTGTGCTATTTATGAAACTACACTGGTCCAGCACAAAAAGCTTTTGATGGTCTTAACCCGTAGCCAGAAAGTTCATCAATATATTTCTTTAGTTCATCCAGTTTAGATAGAGCCATTCGGTAAGGTACCATAGCCGACGGTTTTGCTCTCGGCTCCAACTTAATTCAATGATCATCCTCCATCCTATGTAGAAGCTTATCCAGCAACGTTACATGCATCACATCAAATACCAGTTCAATGATCGTTAATCGACTCGATCAATCTATTCACATCATCCTCCTTCATCACTATCAGGAATGTTGATTCACCTTTCTTCTTCCCCTTGGTGAATTTTATGGCCAAAATTTTCTTGTCTCATCCGTTTTCTCTTCAATAGTTTGGATCATACATGGTGACCCCTTCTTCTCAAAAATGCAAACTGTACTAAGTGTCGATATTGGTATTGTTGTGACCTATTGCATGAATTCCATACCCAACACCACTTTGAAATTGTCCATGAGTATGAATGAAAAGTCTATTGGTCAGCCCCTTTTTACCCAAATGCATCTCGACTCCTTGAGCTAATTTGTTAACTGGTTGAGTTTTTGCGTTCACCATCTTCATCCAAACCCCTCTTGGCCCACCTAATCATGAGTCACTATATGCCATGAAGTTGTGAGTGGCTCTTGTATCCATCATCACTTGATTTGGTTTCTCTTTGATGCGTTTTTCACTACCGAATTAACTTTAAAGGCGTTAATCTTGCCCACTTTTTCTCTTAAATTTCAACCTCACGTTCTTCCACATATTTATTTTCCATGAGACATGAATCAATTATATAACTTAACCACCACGAAGAATATATATATATATTATACACTATATGATAAATGTATAGAGATCAATCATCATCGTACAAATAAATCACAATAACAAGAATATAACTCCTAAAGATATTTGAACAATGTTGTTATTTTTTTTGTTGAAAGTTGTATGAACATTTGACAATATTCCAGGATTTAATTTTTTGTCTATCAAATTTTCAAACTTTTAATGCTTTATCAATTATTTTCGTCTATTATTTATCAGTGCTTCTCCTCCCCCAATAAATATATGCATTTAGTGTCATGTCTTGTCAACTTATCTACCACAATTTCATGTATTTTAAGTCAGTGGAAAAAAACATTAAAGTGTGACTTGTGGTACAAAAAAATGAATAGTGAAATGCAGTAATTTTTTGTTTAAACACTTTAATTTATTAAAATTGATTCAAAACAGATTACATCAATGAAAAAGATCAACAAATGCGATACAAAGAGATACTGTCATTTCCGCACCAAAAATTAAGTGAGGACAATACTCGTTGATGACACATTAGCGATACCAAGATGATTTTGTTTCGAATCAGAGGTAGACGATTAGGTGTTCTCGAATCCACAATAGCAGCCAAACTTCCAATATCTATTACGATAACACGATAACAATTCTCTTAATTTAGATAAATCTCCTTCATTGATTGTGTTTGTCAATTTTGTTCCGAGTTAGCAGCTTCTGTGAAGCCGTCGTTGAACAACTTTGAATTACAAAACTTAAATCAAATAGATAGCCAAATTTGACTGGAAACTTTCTATGGAGGAAAAAACCTCAACTAAAAACTTCACCCAGAAAAGCTAAACCCATCAAGAGAATCACAAACTAAATCCAATGAAAAAAATCCCAATAACTCATAAAAACCAGACGGCGAATAACATCGCATCGTCTTCTTACAAAAAAATCCTAAAAATCCATTACACTTCTTCATGTTGAGCGTAAAAACTCTATTAGTATACAACTTTCTCCCTCTCACTATACCGACAAAAAACACCAGACAAAAAACTCAAATCACCTTTTTTTCTTTTCTTTTTTTTCTTACGGCTAGGGTTTTGCGAATAATTGTTTACCCATAAATAATTGTAATGTGGTAAATTTAGATTTAGGAAGACATTTTATGTTATGTAAATGAATAATCAGGAGAAAAAACTTAAAACGCTGACGTTTTGTGAATTTCACTACCGTTGTGTGTTTATGTTATGTGATGCGGAGGAGAGACGCCCCGACGCTCACAATTTAACCTTGAGAGTCCTGAGACCCCAAGAGATGGCAGCAATTCGTGTCTTGTCTCGAAAATTCCCCACTTTCGCTTCGATTTTCTTTCAAAACCTAACTAGAAATCGAGCAATTCATCGGATTTCATTCTTAAATCCAAAACCCAACACACTACACTTGCTTCCGCAGAAACCTTTCACGGTCTTTGTCGCTCAGTTCCATGACGGTAGGCCAAGGGGTCCTCTCTGGAGAGGGAAGAAGCTGATCGGAAAAGAAGCCCTTTTCGTGATTCTTGGTCTCAAGAGATTGAAGGAAGACGACGAGAAGCTTAACAAGTTTATAAAGACACATGTTTTCAGATTGTTGAAGTTAGACATGTTAGCTGTTATCGGGGAGCTTGAACGACAAGAAGAGACTGCGCTAGCTATCAAGGTGATTTCTCCACTTTCTCGCGTCTCAGGGGTCATTTTTGGTTAGATGCAGAGTTTTATAGAGGTGCTCATGAACTGTTCGACGAAATGCCTAGGCAGAACTGACATCAGTGTACTTGTATGCTTATGTTGATAACTCATCATGACGTTTTAGACCTTCCTTTATTCTTGTGGTTCTGTGTGTTTTTCAAGTCTTGCTTCTTTTGTAGCTCTTAGTTCATGCATTTCATTCCTGATTGGCTTCTTGAATTTACAGATGTTTGAGGTGATCCAGAAGCAGGAATGGTACCAACCTGATGTGTTTATGTACAAGGACCTAATAGTATCTCTTGCAAAGAGTAAAAGAATGGACGAAGCAATGGCGTTGTGGGAGAAGATGAAGAAAGAGAATCTCTTTCCAGATTCTCAGACTTATACTGAGGTTATTAGAGGATTTTTGAGAGATGGATGTCCCGCTGATGCCATGAATGTGTATGAAGACATGTTGAAATCTCCAGATCCGCCGGAAGAGTTGCCGTTTAGGGTTCTGTTGAAGGGGCTTTTACCGCATCCACTTCTCAGAAACAAAGTGAAGAAAGATTTTGAGGAGTTGTTCCCTGAGAAACATTCTTATGATCCACCAGAAGAGATATTTGGTAGATGTTGAGGTGTGTGTGTATGCACAAAACTCTACTTCTCTATCTTAGTGTTTCCCAAAATGTTCTCAGAATTTGTGCTCTCCACTTATGAAGGTTCAGTCTTTTGGACAGTTTAAAGTGGTTAAATCAAGGCTTATTGTAGATCACTCTGAGTCTTGAATTGCACTGTGAAACACGGGAATGATTTGCAACTGTTGTGCATTGAACAATATCAACAGGGAAAAGTCTGTCTTGATCAAGATCCAAAATTTGTTACCTTATCTTTTGATCTGAGCTAATGGGAGGATAAAATCAATAGATAACTGAACTGTTACATCACAAGAGATAGACTTCAGTTAGGGAGACGAACCCAGATAACGTAGAGATTCATATTCCTTGTTTACCAGTCAAAGACCGAATTTTTGTCAGACAATCATCTTTTTTAGAAAATATTCTAAGTCGAGAGCTTCTTCCACATTTCTCTCTGGCCTCTCAGGTCGTTGAAAGGCCTCCTCTGTGTATTTTTTATCTTCATGAACAATTTGATAGACGTTTATTATTATTGTCAATTTAGTAGATGATTCTTGTCCTTGTGGGCGTGCCGGAGTGGTTATCGGGCATGACTAGAAATCATGTGGGCTTTGCCCGCGCAGGTTCGAATCCTGCCGCTCACGTTTTCTATTTTTATTTTCAGTGTAATCATTATTGAACACACACACACCACAAAAAAGATGAAGATAAGAGTGTATTTAACTATTAAGAAATCTGCAAACTAGTGCCGTGTTTTTAGCATAATTGACCAAATCCATTTGAGTATCTCGAATATTATGTGATCCATTCATCTTATTGTTGAAAAAAGCAAGAAATATAAGTCTACATTATGGGATCCACTTGACGAGACAATGAGAAAATTTTCCGTATGGGATCAAAGATATTTGACCATTCTTTATTAATGTGACATTACTGGTGAAATCTACTGAGATTTGACGTTAAGATCATTAATCTTCTTTTTGAAATAATGTTAAAGAAGACAATAGAGGGACTAAAGAAGCTCAAGTACAATTATGTTTGGGCTCTTAGTGATCAAGAAAGGTTGGAAACATATAGATGTCGTAAAATATTCTTTCCCTTGACATCTTGTAGTATAGACAT
Organism: Arabis hirsuta; assembly: GCA_964056655.1. Classification (NCBI taxonomy): domain Eukaryota; kingdom Viridiplantae; phylum Streptophyta; class Magnoliopsida; order Brassicales; family Brassicaceae; genus Arabis; species Arabis hirsuta. The sequence goes on from OZ053308.1 coordinate 21,187,681, forward strand.
GTCTAGAAGATTTGTCAAAATATCCAAAGAATAATTTGACGAAAAAACACAACACTAATTGGTATCTAAGTTGGTAAATCCAATAAAAATCAAACAGAGCGGTTAAAGATTAGTTTTTGTTTGACTTTTCACTTGATCATAGTAGCAAGCATTATCTCTATATAAACCCACTGATCTTGTTATGGCTACACACCTCATCAAACTATCTTCTTCTCTTTTCTTTTGGTTCAGAAATTGATTTGTATTATTAATTAAGAAGACACTTTTCTTTAAAAAATAAATTAGTAATGGAAGGTAAAGGAAGAGTGGGATCATCATCGTCGTCGTCTTCTTTAACTGCTCAACTCTTTGGCCCCAAGGAACCTTCTTCTTCCTCCTCCAACTTCAACTCCATTTTCCCTCCTCCCTCCAAGGTTCTATTATTATCCTTTCTTCTTATAGTTCCTTTTGTTACTTTTTTCTGATTGTGTTCTTGAGATTACTTCTTCCTTTTTCCTTTTTCGATTTTTCAGGGAACAGGAAGAAACATCCTTAGCTCCAAACATGGGTCCCAAGGTCAGTGGAAAAGCCTTTCTCCAACGCTTTTGTTTTGGGATTGGTTTACTAAAACCTCAGAAAACTTGTTGGCCGTCTTGAATCAATATGGTTCCATTTGCTTTATATTAAGCCAAGTTTTTTGTTCGAAAAAGTTCTGATTCACCTTCAAAACTTGGCTTCCTTTTGCTTTAATGGCTCAAGCTTCTTCATTTTGACATTAAGTCAATCAAGAGCTTAATCAAGAATGGTCCAAATTGCTTCCTCTTACTTGAAACTAAGCAAAAACCATACCGCTCTTACCGTTTATATCAAAATAAATTCCGAATATACTCTGTTTCCTTCATTGATTCTAAACAAGCTTGCTATATATAGCAAGAACGGCTCAAAGATTGTTGTTTAGACACGAAAATAATCTGAATCGGCTGGTCTAATGAATACATAATCTCATCCTTCTTTTTTGTGGTTTCTTCGCAGACCAACGTAAAGAATCCGCAACCTGCAATCTAAGTTCATCTCTTTACTACGGTGGTCAAGACGTTTACTCTCGATCCACAAACAACCATACTTACCCTACCGTGAGTCGTAATCATATATCCGTGTTGCTAATGATTCATATTAAACACTTTAATATCTTTGGTTGTTTCGAAGTAAGAAAAATACATTAAACTTTGAAAAAATGCTTAATCAATCAGGTTAACAAGACTCAGCCCAGAGAAGACGATGATGCTAGTATAAACAACTCGCTGGACGCATCCTGGTGGCAAGGCATATTCTCTAACATAACGATTTTTTGTTTACAATCCCATGTCTTTCTTTGTTTACCTTCTAACATTTTCCCTCTCTCGCCATTTTCGCACAGGTTCGCTTTATTATTAGAGAATCTTTCTTTCTTTCTTTCCAAAGAAAGAAGAAGATCAAGCTGAAAACAGAACGATTATGGTCCTATCTTCCTTTGTTGAATGACTTGTTGGAAAGAAACTGTATCAATGATGCTTTGTTAGTCTCTCTGTCTAATGTTTAAATCAAATATCATAAACTGAAGGATAGAAACAAAGAGGATATAGATTATGTCTGGCCATAAATCTAAGCGATCGAATCAAAACCTCAAATCTTGCAAGACAAGAGATATTGTAAGAGATCCAAAAAAAAGGGTTAATAAATAAAAGCGTAGAGAACAAGAAAGACATAGACAACAAGTGCAGAAGGAACGAGAACAACAAGAGGAATAATAGCTGCAAGTGCATGAAAGCTTCTCTTACATTCCAAAGGTCCAAGCTTGATCTGAACAAGATCCACTAACGCCATTGTCAAGAACCCACATCCCAAAACCGACCCGACACAAGAAGCCACGATACCAGCTCTCAAAGCCGCCAAATTCACCCGCCCCATTCCCGCGTTTAACACACGCGCTTCCGCCAAAACACTCTCGCTCGTTGTTGTTCTGATTGCTTGCTTGAGAGACATGGCGATGAGACTAGAGAAAAGGAAGAAGCTGAAGGAGTAAACGTGGCTTGAGACTAGCCTTTCCGCTAATACGGTACCTTTTGCGGCGATACATCGACGGAGATGTTGGTTTCCTGCGGTGGAGGAGGAAACCGGGAAGGTGATGTTTCCGCTTGTGGTGAGACCGAGGAAAAGAGCAAGCGAGAAGAGGGAATTAACGTTCACGATCCCGTCGAGAGCCGTGACGTGGATAAGCGTCGTTGGAAGGAGCCTTCGCCGGAGAAATTCCACGGCGCCACCGGAGATTGCCATCTAGCAGATTTGAATTGTTTCGTTCGCTATATAAAAGTAGCATACACTTTTGAGTTTTGAGAGAAGTAGAATATTTATTTCTTACTTAGAAAAAAAAGTTGTATTTGTTTTTGTTCAAAAGTGTGTATAGCGTCGAAGGTAAGGATTGCGTGACGTCTCCGGTGAGGAAAACAGGTGATGGGAAACGTGAACCCCAAGGTATTAGCCGAACTTTTTGATATAAAAGTCTTGTTATTTATGCGTAAAAGAGAGGTCATGTTTTTGTCTTTAGCACAAGAACACTAGTGTCCAGGGATGGGCAAAATATCAGAAACCGAAAAAACCGATCCGTACCTGACTCAAAATTATTCGAATCGTACCGAACCCATTTTTCTAAAATACCAGAATGGGTTCTAAACATTTAAAACCGAAAACCCGTACCCGAACCCAAACCGAACCGAACAGGTATCCGAATTACCTGAAACATAAATTAACCTAAAAATATTTAGATATAAGGTCGGATATTGATATAATGCGTTTTTGGCGCATTCTAACCTTTGTTTTGTAGGTTTTTATCGAGTCTTTCACTATACTTTGTGTCATTCTAGGTCTAAAATGCGGCCGGAATGGAGTATTGGAACTTGCAATTGGATTTGGTGAAAAATGAAGGAATCTGGATCTTTTTGGAATATTCTGAAGAAAAAGAGCACCCGCTCCAGAAGAGAGAGCACCTGCTCCCAGAAGAGGGAGCACCTGCTCCCAGAAGATTCACTTATGGAAATATTCATTAAACCTAATTTTCGCAACCCTATTTTTCCCAACCGCCGCGGGCTTATAAAAGGGAGAGTTTTTCGATCCTTTTGGGCTATCACGCGATCAAGCAGACACGACAGCAACAGAACGAAAACGCAAGTGAGAGAGAGAGAGAGAAAGAGAGATTTGATACTTGTTTTTAGAGTTTGTAAGCTTGAGGATTACCTTTCACGTTATTATTGAAGTTTTTCTAAACCCTTACTCTTTTCTATTTCGATTCAATGAAGTTTCTATTCTCTTTTGCTGTTGTTGTTTGCTTGAATATGTGTGAGTAATCCTCTTTGTTAGACTGAGGGTTCGATGGTGTTAGAGAATCATAACTAAGCATAGATAGGTTTTGAAACATCATTTGATATCTCCGTCTATAGTCGATCGTATTGCCTAAACTAATTTGATCACCTAGTCTCTGATTTTAGGTTGAATTCACTCATCAAAAGTGTTGTGAATTGCTGGAATTGACTTAGATGGATGAGTTGTCTTTAGCCAACGACAGTTGAAGTTAAATCAACCCGTGAACAAATCGATCCTATACGTTTAATGCTCATCATTCCTTGTAACCTCAAACGATAGTTTAGGGTGTTAGATTGATTGTTGAAGTTGTTGATGCCACGACAGTGGATCACCTTAAATTTATGATTGAGCTCTAGATTGGTTCATAACTTGATAACCTGAATAATTGCTTGGTTTTGATGATCTAATCCCTGAGATATATCCCTTGATCTAACGCCTTTCCACTTATTGTTTACACCAAATTTTACTTTTGTTTGCTTTGATAAACCGTGACATTTAAACCTCTTTTAATCGCTTAGCTGAACTTGTAATCCATAGGATTAGAGTGTATTGTTGGTCCCTTAACGAACCTAAACTATTCTACAATCGAAGTAGTGATTCTAGGTTTTATATCTTTGAAACCGGTAAAAGGACTTTCATCAAATTGGCGCCGCTGCGATGGGGAACAACACGATACCTCTAATTTTTGTTTACGATTTCAGACTAACTACTAAACTCGTTCTTTTGTTTCTCTTGCGTGTGTTTCAGGTGTATGAACTCAAGGACAATAAGGAGAAATCTTCAAACTCCCCTCGTCACTTTGAGTAACCCGGAACTTGCGAGACTAGAACGAGAAAAACAGACGATAAAGGCCTAATCCCACTGATATGGGCGAACAAGGCGACAACAACATGGCGGCTAAGCAGCAAAGGCTGCAAGAGCAGATGGCTCAGATGCAATAGTAGCACGCGCGCGAACAGCAGAAACAACGCGCGCGTGAGCAGCAGCGAGCCATAGGGGATATGGTCAATCCCCATGCTTTTTACCGGAACCGAGCTGCTATAGTTTCCCCTGCTGTTGAACGGAATGATTATGAGATCAAACCACAGATGATATCGCTGGTTAAGCAGCATTTGTTCCATGGATTGCATGCGGAAATTCTGATGGACCATATATAAAACTTTGAGGAGATTTGCTCCACGACGAGTTCTAATGGGATGAACCCGGATTTCCTAAAGTGCAAGTTATTCCCCTTCTCACTCACGGATAAGGCTTCGCGTTGGCTTAAGTCTCTACCTGCTGGATCCATTACTACTTGGGCACAATGTAGAGCCGCATTTTTGGATCACTTCTACACGAAAACTAAGACAGCGAGCCTAAGGAACAAAATCTCTTCTTTTCAACAACATTCAGGAGAATCCTTCTGTGAGGCGTGGAAACGGTTCAAGAAGTATAAAAGGGAATGGCCACACCATGGTTTCACCAATGAGAATCTGGTTAGTATCTTCTACGATGGTGTTGACTGGGACTATAGGAATGCGCTTAATGCTGCTAGCGATGGAGACTTTATGACAAAAACCAGAGAGTGTGCGCATAAGCTCATTGAGAACTTGGCTGCGAGTTCTAGCAACAAGTCTCAGGAATAAGATAGGACTACGAAATCCAGTGGAATGGATTCCCAAAAGATAGATGACCTTACTGCTAAGGTCAACTTGTTGCTCAAAGCGAACCAAAGGATGGTTCACTTTGCAGATGAGGATGGTGAGCCACTCGCTGAGGAGATAGTTAAGGAAGGAGACAATGATCAGCAGGAGGTCAGCTACGTGAATGGCCAAGGGTTTGTGCGAAACTGCGGGTTCAACCAAAATTATAGGAGTCACCCAAATTTCTTCTATCAAAGTACGAATGTAGAGAACCCACAAGACCAGGTTTATCCGCAGCAAACCGGCCTCCAGAACCAGAAGCCTTTGGATCAGACTTTCCAAAAGACCTACCCTCAGAATTTCCAAGGAAAGATGTTCCTCCTTTTTCAAGGTCATAAAACGCAATTTACTAACTTTCAGGCTTCTGCGAGCTCTGGAAGTACTTCTTAGGATGAGTTGAAAGGTATGATGCAGCAGCTGATGGAAAATCAATAGAAATCTATCACTGAGATCAACACGAAGGTTGATCCTATGTATTCGGACCTTAACGGTCTGCTTGAGGCAGTTTGCAACCACGTGAAGAAGCTTGACATTCAGGTTGCTCAAACAGCTGATGCAATCAAGAGACCACAAGGAGTGTTGCCTAGTAAACCAGACACAAACCCCAGAGAGTTTGATAATGCCATAGAACTGAGAAGTGGAAGAGTTTTACCAACAGTCGTAAGGACAGAAGCTGCAAACTGCCCAGAAGGAGCACCTGCTCCAGCAGACGGAGCACCTGCTCCAACAGAGGGAGCACCTGCTCCAGAAACAGAAGAGGATGAAGAAGTTGCTGGACCAATTTCTAAGGTATTACGGCCGAATGAGATTGTTGATTGATGTGCGATAAAGCTACTATGTAGGGTTTATGCAATTAGGTCTTTAAATTTATAACCCTATGGAACTGCAAGTGCACAGTTAAGACAATTGTAGTATTTAGGGGTCGATCCACTGAGGACTAAGTGATGAATGCGCTACAAACCTATATGATTCGGATTAAGCTAAGGGAAAATATTATTGGTTTTGGGGTTTTATGGAAGCAAATAACAAAGCAATAAAAGTAAAAGGGATAAATATCAATTAAGATTAGAAATCAAACAGTTCATAAAACATATGCAAACACAAGCAATCGATTTAAAGTTTTAGTACTAGTTGTTCTAGAACTCATATCACTAAGGTAAGGTCATCCCACTATCGTGAAGTAACTAACCATCTATGTTTTACACCCTAATAGACTCAACTATCGCATGTTATTATAAGGTGAAAACATCCATTATTGGTCGAGATTGATTGTTCACTAAACTCCTTAACTAACTTTTCGAATTATTAAGGTTTCTAGCTCATCGAATACTAGGTCCGGAGATATAACAAGCTTTTGGAAAGTATATCAACCTAAGATCAGTCCTTGGGTAGCTAAGCCAATTCATGCTTTAAGTATAAATAAAGATGAAGAATCAATTCTAGAATAAATCCCTAAACGATTAAATGCGTAAAAACATAGAATTAAGAGAATGAATAGAAATCAAATCAAAGCTATAACTCTAACATGTTTTGCAACACGTAGCAGCGAGAGTAAAGCACATAGATAGTATAATTTGTTGATCTATCTAAGTGTAAGGAATTAGATCTCATCTCTTTGCAATAGGGCAAAGATCAACCTATCCTTAAAGGCTTCTAGAATCAAATAAACATGAAGAACAAGAGATAAACGAAATACATTGTTTAGGTATTGATTTAGGCTGTTAAGGCCGGCTGCTTAAGTTCCTAGAGAGGCTAAAAGCAAGTATATATAGGGGTTAAAGAGGCTTAAGTCGGTTAGGGCTTCTTCGGGCAATTACGTCTTTTCAGGTCAAAAACTGAGGCAATTTTGGTCAGGATAAGGATCAAGCTTCGTGACCGATATTGGAAGCTTCTAGGGAGCTTCTAGAAGGTTATACAAAGGCTGTATATCGGCCCATGGCCTGGCCTGGTGCTTGGCTCTATTTTGCACTAACTTCACTTTGAAGGCAGTTTGACATGTTCTCAGTGTTTCGGGTGTATCTTTTAAACTACAGCTCCAATTGATGAAATTCCAACTCCATTGGAAAGCTAACTAAAAGGGCTATCTCCACACCAAGTTTAATTAAATTCCCAAATGATTTGATCCTCTGTTTGTCAGCAAACTTCTGGCGTATCCGTTCTGTCTAGTAGGGGAATGTGCATTATCTTCAAGATAAAGTGACTTGGCTTGGTTCCTTTGACTTGGATAAGTAGCTGCATCATAGATGATACTCCTTTTGCTCCTTTTTACATCCTTTTGATGATAAAACATGTTAAGTCCTTAAAATCTACATATACGAGAAAACTACCTCTTTTGGCTCAAAAGCTTTATTAATATATATAAAAACCATACTAAAATAGATAGAAAAGTGGTAAAATATAGGGTATATCATTGATAAAGTTCATTCTCGTGTCTACAAACCCCCTGTCCCTTACCCAGTACCTCCAAGGAAATCACAGAAGGATTTAGAAGAAGCAAAGTGTAAGGAAATGTTGCAAGATTTGACGGTTAAGCTAACATTGGCTGATGCGATCAGATGATGCCATCCATGAAAAAGTACGTCAAGGGTTTGGAAATTGGTAAGATTTCTTCAGAGCAGAGCGCAATGATGATATCAAGGAATTGTAGTGCTGTGCTACAAAATAAGGTGATTAAAAAGCAAGAGGACCCAGGGAAGTTTGTGTTATCTGTTGATATTGGTCCCGTGCGATTTGCTTACTCTCTGTGCGACTTAGGTTCGAACGTGAACCTCATGCCCTATTAAGTTGCAAGGAAGCTAGGGTACACAAAATTCAAGCCCACTCGGATTTCGTTGGTGTTTGCTGATAGATCAATAAAGCTACCTGTGGGAATTTTGGAAGATTTACATGTCAGGATTGGTAACATATTGATTCCAGCGGATTTTGTGGTGTTGGAATTAGATGATGAACCGAAGGATCCTTTGATTTTGGGACGTCTTTTCTTGCGCACAGCTGGTGCGATCATTGATGTAAAGAATGGAACGATAGGTCTCCACCTGGGAGACATTGTTATGGAGTTTGAGATGGATCGGATGTTGAAGAAACCGACCATTGATGGGCAGACCTTTGCCATTGAGGATAATCTCGAAATCTCAGAGGGAGAGATTAAAGAGATCCTTGTTGATGATCTCTTGGATGTTGCGTTGACAAAAGCTGAAAGCGAACATGGGTATTTGAGTTAAGATACTGTTGGGTTCGCAAGGATGTTAGATTCTGGGATGGAGTTTGAGATGGATCGGATGTTGAAGAAACCGACCATTGATGGGCAGACCTTTGCCATTGAGGATAATCTCGAAATCTCAAAAGGAGAGATTGAAGAGATCCTTGCTGATGATCCCTTGGACGTTGTGTTGACAAAAGCTAAAAGCGAACATGGATATTTGAGTGAAGATATTGTTGGGTTCACAAGGATGTTGGATTCTGGGCAGATGAAAAAATCGACAGACTTTTTGAGACTTGAAATAGAGGGAGAGGACGGAGCACCTGCTCCCGCTCCTGGGAACTCTGTTGACGATCCTTGGAGCGAGCTGAAAGCTCAAAAACTTGAGCTCAAAACCTTACCAGCTGGGCTAAGGTACGCGTTTCTCGGTCCTAACTCCACATATCCTATTATAATAAATGCTGATCTGAATTATGTGGAATCTGCCTTACTTTTATGCGAACTTAGGAAGTATAGGAAGGCTTTAGGTTATTCGCTAGATGACATCCCTGGAATCTCACCTGATTTATGCATGCATAGGATACATTTAGAGGATGAATCTAGAACTTCTGTATAGCACCAAAGACGGCCGAACCCGATTTTGAAAGATGTTGTTAAGAAAGAAATAATGAAACTCTTAGAAGCTTGTGTTATTTATGCGATATCTAGTAGTAACTGGGTCAGTCATGTGCATGCAATGCCTAAGAAAGGCGGAATCACTGTGATCGCCAATGATAGGAACGAATTGATATCCACTAGGACTGTCACAGGACATAGGATGTGCATCGATTATAGAAAATTAAATGCAACGACTAGGAAAGATCATTTTCGCTTACCATTCATTGATCAAATGCACGAAAGACTAGCTAACCACCCTTACTATTGCTTTTTAGACGGTTATTCAGGTTTCTTTCAGATTCCCATTCACCCGGATGATCAGGAGAAGACAACCTTCACATGTCCCTATGGCACCTTTGCGTACCGCAGGATGCCATTCAGACTATGCAATGCCCCTGCTACTTTTCAAAAGTGCATGATGTCTATCTTTACTGATTTGATTGAAGATATTATGGAGATTTTCATGGATGACTTCTCCGTCTTTGGGAGCTCTTTTTCCGTGTGTCTGTCTAATCTGTGCAGGGTGTTACAACGCTGTGAAGAGAAACATCTTGTATTAAACTGGGAGAAGTGCCATTTCATGGTTAGGGATGAAAAAGTTCTGGGTCATCGAATATCAGAAAAGGGTATTGAGGTTGACCGAGCAAAAGTTGAGGTGATGATGAGTTTGCAACAGCCAGATTTAGTCAGAGGAATACGGAGTTTCCTTGATCACGCTGGGTTTTACGGACGTTTCATCAAAGATTTTTCAAAGATAGCGAGACCGCTCACTCAGCTTTTGTGTAAGGAGACCAAGTTTCAGTTTGATGGAGCTTGCCTTGAGGCGTTTCATACTATAAAGGGAGCGTTGGTGAGTGCACCCATTGTTCAACCACCAGACTGGGATATACCGTTTGAAGTGATGACGGATGCTAATGATTACGCTGTGGGAGCAGTTTTGGGGCAAAGGAAGGATAAAAAGCTCCACGTGATCCATTACGCTAGCCAGACTTTGGACGAAGCTCAATGTAAGTATGCTACGACTGAGAAAGAGCTCTTAGCTGTAGTCTTTGCCTTTGAGAAATTCAGGTCGTACCTTGTCGGTTCGAAAGTCATTGTGCATACCGACCACGCGGCTTTGAAATATTTTCTCACCAAGAAAGATGCGAAACCAAGGCTCTTGAGATGGATTTTGTTGCTCCAAGAGTTTGATCTACAAATCGTTGATAAGAAGGGTACTGAGAACGGAGTTACTGATCACTTATCTCACCTAAAGGTCGATGAAACAGTTCCGCTTGATGATGCATTACCGAATGAACATGTGTATGCTATTGGAATCTGTGTCCTACAGCATTAGGTCCAGGACGGAGCACCTGCTCCAACAGAGGGAGCACCTCCTCCAGAATTGTTTTCTGCTGCTGTTTCTAAGACAGTTGCCCCGAGTTTTCCATGGTTTGGGGAGATAGCGAACTACCTTGCTGCTGATCGTGAACCGGCTGACTTTGTGGGAGACAGAAAGAGGAAATTTTTGCGAGACATCAGAAGATACTTTTGGGACGAGCCGTACCTTTACAAGCAATGCTCGGATGGTCTTTTTAGGAGATGTGTTCCTGACGAAGAAATTCCAGGAATCCTATTTCACTGCCATAGTTCGAGTTATGTTGGGCACTTCGCGACTTTCAAGACAGTATTCAAGGCACTGCAAGCTGGGTATTGGTGGCCAACAATGTTCCGGGACGCACATGCTTTTATCTCAAGGTGCGATAAATGTCAGAGGCAAGGAAACATCTCGCGACGGAACGAGATGCCTCAGCACTTCATCCTGGGGGATAGATTTTATGGGACCGTTTCCATCCTCCTATGGAAACAAGTACATCTTAGTGGCCGTTGATTATGTGTCCAAATGGGTTGAGGCCATTGCTTCCCCAACAAACGATGCCGCTGTGGTTTTAAAGATGTTCAAAACCATAATATTCCCCAGATTTGGAGTTCCGCGAGTGGTGATTAGCGATGGAGGGACTCATTTCATCAATAAGATTTTTGAGAACCTTTTAAGGAAGAATGGTGTAAAGCATAAGGTTGCAACGCCATATCACCCGCAGACTAGTGGCCAGGTTGAGGTTAGCAACAGGCAAATCAAGGACATCCAACAAAAGACCATAGGCACCACCAGGAAAGACTGGGCCGCTAAGTTGGACGACGCGGTGTGGGCTTACCAAACCGCTTACAAAACACCATTAGGGACAACGCCATTTCACTTGGTATATGGGAAGTCCTACCATCTTCCTATAGAGCTTGAGTACAAGGTAGCCTGGACTGTTAAGCTAATGAACTACGATATCAAACATGCCTTTGAAAGGAGATCGATGCAACTTAATGAATTGGAAGAAATTAGGCACATGGCCTATGAGAGTTCAAAAATATACAAGGAGCGAACCAAGATGTATCACGACAAGAGGATTCTCACCCGAGACTTCAAACAAAACGACCTGGTATTCTTCTTTAACTCTCGACTTAAACATTTTCCTGGCAAGTTGCGATCTAGGCTGTCCGGTCCCTTTCTCATAAAGGAGGTCCGATCCTATGGAGCCGTGGTGTTGCTGGACGCCAAGGGCAAGGAGTTCGTGGTCAACGGACAACGGTGTAAGCCATACCTCGCTGAAACTAACCAAGCCGAAGGAGGATTCATCTCCTTAGGCGATTAACCAAAAGCCTAAACGGTTAATTAAGTCAAGCTAAGGACTTTAACCAAGCGCTTGGTGGGAGGCAACCCACCTGTACGTTTTCTAACTTTTTCAATTTGATTTTTTTTTATTACTAACTTTGAATTTCAGTTTGAGTTTTCAGGTATTTGAAGAAAAAAAATATTATATATATTTATATTTTTGTGTTGTGGAATACGCAAGGAGGATCGATCGATTCCCCTTAGCCAGATCGATCGATCCGAAGGATGAAATCAACAAGCATTCCATCGGTCAGCCTCAGGATCGATCACCAGTCGATCCGATTCCCATAAGGAGCACCTGCTCCCCAAAACAGAGCACCTGCTCTCCAGGGTAAAATTCAAATTTCGGATCTAGGCCCGCCAAGAGGTTAGTCGAATAAGAAAAATGAGATGGGCCCGAGAAATATTATTAATAAGGGATTTTTCCTATTTCATATAGGAATAAACTGATACTGTGGGACCCACCAAAACCCTTTATTTCTCGCGCCTCTCTCTCTTTCTTCCCCATTCCTTTCCCTTCGATTTTTCTTTCCCCATTGAAACAGTTTTGAAGCTTTTTGCCCAAAGCACAACTCCTTCAATTCTTAACCAATCTGAGCGATTTAAGGCTCTATTCCACTCAATTTTTCACCACCATTCCGAATCTGCAATTCGTTTATCAAGAAAGTCAAGGTAACCCTTCAAAACCCCACTTTTTCAGTCTGTCATTTCAAGTGTCATGATGAAATTGAAGGTTGTTTTGATTTATTTTCCTTGCCGTGATTAGTTGGGTGTACTATGAAAGATTTCGAGTAGTTTGGGTGGTGAAACTTCTTTGGGAAGTGAAAACCTAATTTTGGGATGAAAAATTGGAATTTAGGGAAGGGATGTGAATGGGTTTATGATTTCTGTTCTAGGGTGTTTAGAATTGTCGAATCCATATGTTAAAGTGTAAACACTATGATCTAAAATTTTGCAAAAACAAGGGACTTCCTTTTGATTGAATTTGTGTTGGTGTGGAATTTGAGATATCGATTTATGCTGGATTTTTTTTTCGTGGGTGTTGTTGTCATTGCAGGATGACAGGACCACGTACTTCCTTCGGCAAACCACCACGCTCTTCCAAGGGACATAAAGCGTCTTCTTCTTCTCAAATCATCATCAACCCTTGGCCGCGTGACGAAGGCCAACGGTTCTTCTTGCCCAACTCTCGCCTTCCTCCCGATTCATATGAGGCATGGGATCAAACTGATGCTTACTACTACAATATCTGGCTAGACATTGCTATAGAGCCGACCCGTTTTCTATGTGGACAGACATTGAAGGATATGGGGCTACTTTACGACGTAGGTAGTGTGCTAACCGCCTCCCAGATGTCCGATATAGCCACTCAGTCGGATGCTCTATACCCGGATTTAGTTAGGCAGTGCTTAGCCTCGGCTAAACTGGTCTACTCCGACCCGCGCAAGCTGGTAGCCTCACAAGGGATGCTCTCTTTATTTGCTGAAGGAAAGAGATATGAGGTCACTATCACCGACCTTTGTGACATCTACGGTTTTGACCCTAGCCAGAGAAGGTGGCTCTCCCTACATGCCTTCCAGTTGCTCATCATTTTTGGGATTTCATCGCCATTGGCGACTACTTCTCTCGCTCCGCTGCCCAATCAACCATTCGAAACCCCCCTCTTCGGATTGGGGCCAAGGCGATGAGCACCATCTTCTTTTCCTGGGATGATGCGAGCAAGGTCCGGACCGATGAGTTGATTTTCCTCTATACTGCGGTAAGGAAAACCATTGAAGGCGTAGACGGTTTGAGTTGCGAGTTTGACGGAAGTGTCAACATGGGAGTGCTATTTGCTTTGGTTATTGCGGATAAGAGGACCAAGATCGCCAAGGGCAAAGCTGCCGCGCATACGGAGCGGATAAGGAGTCTTTTGACCAGGCTCTTCATCCATTTCGGGATCGACCTTGAATCATACACTTGCAACCCGGCGACGGAATTTATGGACACTACCTACCTCCTCTCTTGTGAAATCTTGTCTGATACTAACATTTACAGGTTCACCGCCCGAGACAAGACTGCCCAGTACTGCCGTTTGCCCCAGTCATCCCTGACTGATTTGGAGGTCGCGGCAAACGTCGGTTTTACGCCTGGAACAGAGTACTTGTGCTCTGCCACTGGAGCACAGTCCAAGAGCACCCCCACACCCAGGAGGAGCACCTCAACTACCAGACCTGCTCTCGCTCCAGTTCCAGACGTTCCTTTGAACCGTGATGAGGAAGAAGACTTTGAAGCGGATACACAGCGGACACAGCAATCCAGAGCCTACTACCGTCGGCCTTATGCGAGTGAGCTGACACTCGGAGTCATCTCCGACAACCCAGAGGACACCGAGTACCGCCGTTGGATGGTGGCCTCCACCAGGAAGAACAACGGGTTGCTTCGCCGTATTCTGCACATGCTCCAAAAGGATGCAGCGGCTCACACGCTACCGACACGATGCCCTCTACTGCGCCTGTCCAGCCGCGTCCTCCTCGCCCATCCAAATCGACCGGACCGTCCACACGCTCGGGCAAACGCAAGAAGTCGATCACCAATGAGGACTCCGATGATACCACCAGCGATTAAACACTGTTGTTCTATCCTATCTACGTATTCCCATGAACACTTTTTAATTTTCTATTTTTTTCCTTATGATTTTTATTTCTTTCTCAATCTCTCTTTTCTTATTCTCACACCGAGACTATGTGAAGTAAGTCTGGGGGGAGTTGCTACTAATGACGTTTATTTTGGTTGTTTCCTATTTTTTTGTGTCCTGTTTGAGTCTATTTTCCGTTGGTTTTATTGAGTCAAGACTTTGTAGGGAATTAGGACTTTATCTTATGATGATTTTTGAACTATCTATGTTTAACCTTCTCTCTAGTGACCATTTCTACAGAGCATGGGTACAAGGAACAGCTGGAACACTTCGATACACCATCTTCCAGGTTTCATATTGACCGAAAATTCCTCTCGCTATTGGCATTAGATTAGGGAAACAAATCATATTCCGGACTCCTTATTCTTTTTATCACTCTTGTTGTTCCTGAATAGCTAGCTCATTTTTAGTTAGTACCCTCCTTAACCCTAACCTCTTTCAAGCCTCTTGCATTCTTGTTATTTCATTGTCATATGTGCAGCATATACGCAAAAGGGCCAGAGAGAATCGGGTCGACACTGCCTTTAAATCACTCTTTCTGAAGAGCAAGAGCACCAACTCCCGCAATAGAGCACCTGCTCCTATTTCCAGAAGAAGGTTTTACAACGAGGTTGAACAAAAATCCACGAAGGAGGAATGACATTGATGAGCTCCACTTGGGTATGTATAACAACTATGATATTTTCGTGTTTGAGAGACATATACTTGTAATCCAAAACCCTCTTCATCATCGTTATTCTCTTTTAAAAAAAAAAAAAATTTGATGATGAAGAGTGGTGAATCTGTAAAATAGAAAGTGTCTCTCTGCATGGCGAGTATACCCAAGGTGGATGATGGTTAGATGAGACGTTTGAGAGGTTGGAAGAAAGAAAGAGTGGTCAAAGAATGTGGATATCAATAGACCTATTCTCTCTTGCAATTTTGTGCGATATCCTGCATCCTCTACGAAACATCGGGTAACCCTTAAACCCTTTAGCGTCGTCTACCCTAAATGGTGCCTTTAGCGAGACCCTCACACAAGTTTGAATGCGTTGAGTTTGTGTTTGGGAAATGGAACTTGGTTGAGAAATGTGTTGAGGAGTTTTGGTAAAGCTTTGTTATTTGTAATCTGGATTATGTGGTCTGCAGATTGAAAGTCTTAAACCCGGTTCACTGAGGATGAAAGAGTTCCCGCGTTTTCAAACCTTTCTCCTTCACTTGGTCTTGAATTTTTTTGAGGACAAACAAAGATCTAAGTCCAGGGAAATTGATATAATGCGTTTTTAGCGCATTCTAACCTTTGTTTTGTAGGTTTTTATCGAGTCTTTCACTCTACTTTGTGTCATTTTAGGTCTAAAATGCGGCTAGAATGGAGGATTAGAACTTGCAATTGGATTTGGTGAAAAATGAAGGAATCTGGATCTTTTTGGAATATTCTGAAGAAAAGGAGCAAAGGAGCATCCGCTCCAGAAGAGGGAGCACATGCTCCCAGAAGATCTACTTATGGAAATATTCATTAAACCTAATTTTCGCAACCCTATTTTTCCCAGCCGCTGTGGGCTTATAAAAGGGAGAGTTTTTCGATCCTTTTATAAACCCTTACTCTTTTCTATTTCGATTCAATGAAGTTTCTATTCTCTTTTGCTGCTGTTGTTTGCTTGAATATGTATGAGTAATCCCCTTTGTTAGGTTGAGGGTTCGATGGGGTTAGAGAATCATAACTAAGCATAGATAGGTTTTGAAACATCACTTGATATCTCCGTCTATAGTCGATCGTATTGCCTAGACTAATTTGATCACCTAGTCTCTGATTTTAGGTTGAATTCACTCATCAAAAGTGTTGTGAATTGCTGGAATTGACTTAGATGGGCGAGTTGTCTTTAGCCAATGACAGTTGAAGTTAAAGCAACCCGTGAACAAATCGATCCTATACGTTTAATGCTCATCATTCCTTGTAACCTAAAACGACAGTTTAGGGTGTTAGATTGATTGTTGAAGTTGTTGATGCCACGACAGTGGATCACCTTAAATTTATGATTGAGTTCTAGATTGGTTTATAACTTGATAACATGAATAATTGCTTGGTTTTGATGATCTAATCCCTGAGATATATCTCTTGATCTAACGCCTTTCCACTTATTGTTTACACCGAATTTTACTTTTGTTTGCTTTGATAAACCGTGACATTTAAACCTCTTTTAATCGCTTAGCTGAACTTGTAATCCATAGGATTAGAATGTATTGCTGGTCCCTTAACGAACCTAAACTATTCTACAATCAAAGTAGTGATTCTAGGTTTTATATCTTTGAAACTGGTAAAAAGACTTTCATCAGATATGTTCATATAGCTTAGGCAATTCCGTTTTATTTTTCGGTCAATTTGGGGTATCATGAATATATTAGGTAAAAAAAATAACTAATTTAGTTATATCTTATTATATAAAACTTGATGCGTCAAACGTAATAATTAACAAGATCGTGACACGTATCAAGTCGGTTGATCAGATTTTGACATATATATACAAGTGTAAAATAATTATTTTCAGTTAGATTTTACCATAAATAAAAATATTTATCTATTTATCTTTATTTGTAAAATAATAAAAATGACCTAATTTAAATAGGTTTATGAAAATCTAAAACTAATTTAAATTGAATTAAGAAAATCCTATACTTTTTCTATTTATTTTTGCTTGTAAAATAGTAAAAAGTAACCTAAATTAAATAGGATTAAAAAAATCTAAACATAATTTAATTGGATTAGGATAATATTATTATTTTAAAATATGTGACATGATTTAATTGAAATTCTTATTATTTTAAAATATGTGACATAATTTAATTGAAAATCTTATTATATAAATCTTGGTTCGCAAACTTCATAATTAACATAATCGGAACACGTGTGTACTCGGTTAACCAGATTTTGACACGTATATAAATATGTAAGAGTTTCTTTTAATTAGATTTAATCATATGTCAAACAAAATTATCTATTTATCTTTATTTGTAAAATAGTGAAAAGTAAACCTAATTAAATAAGATTATAAAAATCTTAATTTAATTTAATTAGAGTTTGAAAAATTTAACTATTTGACAATTAAATTGGAATAAAATTATTTATTTATCTTTATTTGTAAAATAGTGAAAAGTAAACTTAATTAAATAAGATTAGGAAAATCTTAACCTAATTTAATTGGGTTAGAAAAATTTAACAATTTGGAAATTAAATAGAAATAAATTTATTATAATCGTGACACATGTCAAGTCGGATGACCAAATTTTGACACGTGCATACAAATGGATCTGTTAGGACCCCTCAACATCGCTGCCTTGAGATACACCATATCTCCCAGCTCAAACTCCAGCTCCTTCCGTCTCCTATCGGCGTAACTCTTCTGCCGATCCTGAGCCTCTCTCATGTTCAGCCTCAAGACACGGATCTTTTCCGTCATCTCCTGAACGAAATCCGCACCAAACATGCTCATCTCCCCCACTTGGGTCCAGCATAATGGTGTCCTACAAGACCTCCCATACAGAGCCTCATATGGAGTCATCCCAATGCTCATCTGATAGCTGTTGTTGTAAGCAAACTCTACCAGGTTCAGATGATCATCCCAATGACCACCATAATCCAGTACACACATCCTCAGCAAATCCTCCAATGTCGGAATCGTCCTCTCAGACTGTCCACCCGTCTGAGGATGATACGATGTGCTCATATGCACCTTAGTGCCCATCTCCGCCTGGAATGCTCTCCAGAACTCTGAAGCAAACCTCGGATCCCTGTCTGACACAATACTCGCTGGCACCCCGTGCAGCCTCACTATCGCACGCACATACTTCCTAGCCACACCACCGCTCCGTCGGTCTTCTTGATGGCCATAAAATGCGCTGACTTGGTCAGACGATCCACAATAACCCAAATCGAATCATATGTCCGCGACACTGGCAGTCTTGTCATGAGATCCATCGTGATCTGAAGCAACTCTCTTCCGACTCAACGCATCTGCAACCAGATTAGCCTTACCCGGATGGTACCCAATCTCCAGGTCATAGTCAGCGACTAACTCCATCCAGCGCCTCTGTCTCTGGTTCAGCTCTGGCTGAGTGAAGAAATACTTCAGACTCTTGTGGTCTGTGAATATCTGCACCTTCCCGCCATACAGATAAGACCTCCAGATCTTAAGTGCAAATATAACTGCAGCCAACTCCAAATCATGGGTAGGGTAATTGCACTCATGCTTCCTCAACTGCCTCGAAGCATACGCAATAACCTTCCCCTGCTGCATCAACACACATCCAAGACCAACTCCTGAAGCATCTGTATACACCACATACGGCTCACCCGGCTCGGGTAACGCCAAAACCGGTGTACTAGTCAGCATCTCCTTGAGCTTCCCGAAACTCTCCTCGCAAGCTGAAGACCACACAAAAGGAACATCCTTCTCCGTCAGCTTCGTCATAGGCTACGCCATACTCGCAGACCCCTTGACGAACCTCCGATAATAACCCGCCAACCCGAGAAAACTCCTGATCTCGGTGGCACTCCTCGGTCTAGGCCAACCTCTAATAGCCTCAATCTTAGCCGGATCTACAGAAACTCCCTCTGCAGACACAACGTGGCCAAGAAAACTCATCTCTCGCTGCCAGAAACTGCACTTACTCAACTTCGTATACAGTTTCTGCTCCCGCAGCTTCTCCAAAACAAACCTCAAATGCACCTCGTGCTCTTCCGGACTCCTCGAATATACCAGGATATCATCAATGAAGATGATCACAAACACGTCCAGATACCCCTGGAACACCCCGTTCATCAACCGCATGAACGCTGCTGGCACATTCGTCAAACCAATTGGCATCACCACACTAGATCAACCCGCATTATCTCTGAGGTCCACATCTGGTCCTATGCTTATCCACACGTTTTCAGACATTCATTGCTCCCAACTCATCAATACACCCCTCATACTCTCAGGAACGCATCCTTTGAGCTCTCGGTATCTGCAGGGGAACAACCATCCCCTCGAGAGAACAACCATCTCTCATTGTAACACAGGAGAACCACCATCCCCTAGTGAAATACTATAAAAACAGGGGAACCACCATCCCCATGAGTTGTTCGGGTATCTACTCATACCCTAGAGTGATAAATTCTTAAACGTTCAATAAGCATCTCAGACCAGAGCTACCTCATGTAGTCCAAATCATGATATTCCAGAAAGTCGGCCTCACACCCAGATAAACCAACCTCCCAGACTCTCGCTCCAACACGTCCGTCCTCGATGACAATCCAGATGGACCCTATACCGATCCAACCCAATCCATACCAAGGATGACATCGTACAACTCCACCGGACTAATGATCGAATCTGCTGGAATCAACTCTCCCGCCACAAGAATATCCACAACACATGCCCGCCCGAAAGTAGCTAACGTCCGGCCACCCACAACCTTAACTACTCCCGGCTGTTTTTTCGGATCGCTCCGGGTCCCGTTTTCCTCCGCACACTCCGGAGTAATGAACCAATTTGCAGCTCCAGTATCAACCCACGTGGGACTCAAACTGCCCACTAATAAGATTCCCGCACAAATTCCCATGTGCCAAAGAACCTTAACACTTATCACAAGACACACAATTTCCAAAACAGGCTGGATTCAACACCCGAATCCCGCCACTCGTCCCTCCTAGGACAACTTCCAAGCTTGTGATTCATGCTCCCACATCTGAAGCATCCCGGACCACCCTGAACCCTCTGACTCGGTTTCGAAGTGCTCTCCCACTTCCTTTTCTGACCCTGCGTAGGCTTGCCGCCCCGGCTCGAAAACGCGTACTACTGAACTCTCCTCTGCTGCTGCTGCTGCACCGGTGGACCAACCACCACAACCTGCTCTCTGAGGTCCTCTTCAATCTCCGCAGCAGTCTCAACCAGCTCCGCCCTCGTGGCGAACTTACTCGCCCTGCTGCGAGTCCTCAACTCAGCTCGAAGTCCCCCGAGGAACCTCCTCACCTGGGCCTGCTCGCCCTCCATGTCCCTCCAGCATGTACCAACAGCCGACTGAACTCCAAATCGCAGTCCGACCTCCCTGAGTCAGGTTCAGAAACCTCGACTCCATCCTATCCACCGCCCCCTGCGGAAAATACTTGGCGTTAAACTCTGCCAATAAATCCTCCCTGACCATCTCGGCCTGCACCCTCCAGGTCTCGACGCCTCTCCACCAGAGATGCGCGTCACCATCCAGATAGTGAACCGCCAGGTCCACTCTGTATCCCTCAGGACACCTGATCGAGCAAAAATTATGCTCCATTCTCTGCCGCCACTCATCGGCCTCCTCCGGCTTGGCATCACCCGAGAAAAACCCGGTGCTAATCCTCTGCATCTGCTCCATCATCCTCAGATACGATGGAAGCTCCTCCGCAACCGCCACACCCGGCTGCACACCAGCCACTACCGGCTGAACCCCAGCCACCACTGGCTGCACACCAGTCCCACCTGGCTGAGCTCCCAGAGCCTGACCCGGAGCCGGTACCCCACCTGGTAACCGCTCCAGAATCAACTGTAGCAAACCCGCCAGACGATCATCTCGGTCTTGGGCCACACCTACGGGAGCACCCCTACCTGGGCCCCCCCGCACCAACAGCTACCTCGGGACCCACACTGGCCCCACCAGCCCTCACACTGGCACTCGTAGCAGTCACACCCACAGACCCCTCCTGAAACGCCTGCGAGTCTGCCACATGCTCCTGCGTGGTCTCCTGGGCCACACTCACGGCATCTGACTCACTCTGAAGTCCTCGCCCACGCCCACCACGACCACCACGGCCACCATGGCCCCTACGACCTCTACCTCTAGCACCTCTAGCCATAACTTTGCATTCACAGCAGATTACTAAGTACTAGAACAAAAACAGAAATCATACAACACTTACCGTGGAATCTCATTGAAAGCTCGGAAGAGATGATCAAGAACTCCATACCCACACAACAATCAATTGACTAAATCACATAATCAATTAAATGTACCCGCCCTAGAATCGCTAGGGCTCTGATACCAAACTGAAACGACCCGACCCAAAAATTTAAAAAATTTCTAATTAAAAACCTGGATTATCATTATCACAAACGATAATCCTCAACGGTCCAATCAAACATGCGGAATACATAACAATTAAATCAACTCAACAACACAACAATTTTAACGAATCCCATACTTCATTAAATTACTAACCAATTCAATCCAACAACCAATATCCAATAACACTAACATAGGGTTCCAGAATTTACTAGCAACCTAGCAATTCTATAAACAACACTAATTGAGACCCTAAATCATCTCTTCTTCCTCGCCATGATTCCACGATCACATTTTCTCTTTACCTACAACACATGGCAAAAAGAGTTGCGTGAGTATTATCACAAATACTCAGCGACGCGGTCATCTCGTCTACGGGTTATTTAAGTATAGACATAACAATCAATAAAATACCAGGATGAGGATACAAGCAAACAACAAGAACAACCAACACGAACAAGTACAGGGACTCTGTGTCGATCGACACAACCTCTAGGTGTCGATCGGCATGACTTTGTACTGTGTCGATCGACACACCACCCTGGTGTCGATTGACACGACCACCCAGAATCGAGCCTATCCTCTCGTGGCTCGAATCCGTCGCGATTCATCGAGTCACCTACACAATTCCAATCACATAACACACGAAAACAACAAACAACCGCATTCCATCAATTCCTATGCCCACACAACCCACGATCACGCACTCACCTCGAAGAATCCAAATGAGAATGGGACCAACGGTTACAAAACGACTCGCACACGACGAACCACTGGTCCAAAACCAAAACGGACAACTGTTATGGAAAATAGAAAGACACAGCTACGCGTCGGTATGTGGATTGCCTCCAGAATCCTTCTGGTTCGATTGGAAATCAACCCCGAAGCCGACTGATCGCAGACAACCTATCTGCACAGACCCACCGAGTTCAAACAGCCATAACTCGAAGAATAATCAACGAAAAGACGAACCGTTTTCGCCTACATCAAGAGCAGAGATCGGAGAACTTACCCACCAAGTTTCACCCCAATCCTCCTCGAATTGCCCAGCCGTTTGCCCTCTCAAACTTCCGAACAGAAGCTGTCCTTCACCCTCAAACACACACAACTCACAACCTCTCTTGATTCTCTCTCAAATCCTCCTGTTCTTCTCAACAAAACGCGGCCAAACCTTATGTTTCTGCCTTATATATCGAACCCTAGGGTTCCCTAAACCGGCCTACCAAACCGGACAATTAAATCGAACCTGTTGGTCCAATTTCACCCCGTGTCGATCGACATACGCGACCCGTGTCGATCGACATAACGCCCAAAACCCGACTTATCCGAATTCCAAAACACAGGTGTCGATCGATACACCACCCTATGTCGATCGACACCCACCAAAAATTCACTTTTTGGTTCACGGGCGTTACAATTTAAATGAATATCAAATAATATACTCCATTTGTTCTATGAAGATTGATGTTTTAGCTTTTTCACACAAATTAAGAAAAAATTAGTTGTAAGTTATTAATGCATTACTTTTTAATATTAAATGTTTTTCAATATCTATTAACCAATAGTAATTCAGAATTTAAATATTTTTAATTAATGTTTCTTGAAGTTTGCAGAAAGTATCATTTAATAATCTAAAACATCAATCTTTATGGAAAAAAAAAAAAAACTCAAAACATCAATCTTCATGGAACGGAGGGAGTAAGAAATAAATATGAGAAAAAATAGATAAATATTTGCTAGAGTTCTCTATAAGTAATTTTGTACAAATATTCTTAATTTTATTTTATCTTTTCGTGGGGGTGACCTAATTTTGTCTTTCGTTTTTTTTTTTGATTTTTTTTACGGGAGTTATAAGATATTTAGAGAGTAAAAATTGTTCAAATACAAATATGGAAATAAATTTATAAGCATTTTGAGAAATATAAATTTGAGTAATAAAATAAAGAAAAAAAATTACACCTAATTTAATTTTAATATAAATAAGAGAAACAAATGATTTGAAAATATGTTATAAAATATAATTTTAAGTCAAATAGAAAAAGCATCAAAATTAATAAGTAAATGTTATGTTTCTCAATTAGTGGATTTATAACAACGTTTTTTACTTTTAGTTTATTTACTTTAAAAGGTAATTTAATTTTGTTTTGTACAATTAAATATTTTATTTTTTCACAAGTTTATAAAATATCAAATTACAAAACCCACATATATACGGTTCCTTCATCTAGTACTGTATAAACTTTATACTTGTTATTTTTCGGATAACTCGAGTTAAAAATAACAAAATCGAACTTAATAAAAAAAGAAACAGGTAGTTATGAATATTTTGGATAAATTTTAAATATTTTGGGTAACTTTTGAATATTTCGGGTAACCGAAACTGACCCAAACCCGAAAATAACCAACCTGAACCCGATCCAAAATTTTTAATAACCCCAATGGGTATTATATTCATATACCCGAAAACCCGATACCCGAACTAACCGATCCG
This sequence comes from Arabis hirsuta, assembly GCA_964056655.1. Lineage (NCBI taxonomy): Eukaryota > Viridiplantae > Streptophyta > Magnoliopsida > Brassicales > Brassicaceae > Arabis > Arabis hirsuta. The sequence continues at coordinate 21,211,519 of OZ053308.1, forward strand.
ATATCCGATTGGGTACTCGAATGCCCACGCCTATTAGTGTCATACAAAAATAATTAACAATTTTTGAAAGTCGGACCGGACCAATGGTCGAACCGGGTTCAACCGCGAACCGAGTACCGATTCAGGTTAGGTTTAACTTTAAAATTCAAATTGAATCAACCCGATTATTGAACCGAACTGAACCGGCAAAAATCCGGAAACTGGCGACCCAATCAAACTGACTTGATTTATCAATTCACATGCATGTTCAAAATATTTATACACAATGAGTTCAACATATAAGATAAGCACAAGCCCCCAACATATCAAACAAGGAACGTTAATCCTTATCATAGCGGATATCACTTATCCCCCAATATATGGTGTTTGACACCATGTGAACCAAGGCTTTCAAATCCGTTATAAATTATGTAAATAAATGATTGTGCCAATGCCGTATCAGAAAATTGGTTGTGTGAAAGCTGAATTTCGCATTGACTATTTGTATGTGAATTCGGAGAAAAAACTTTGGTCTTAAGAAATGTCTATAAATTCAACGATTAAAAGAAGAGTAGAGCGGAGTTGGATTTATATTGGTATGAATCGAATATACAATGAGATCTCGAGTGAGATATGTTACAAGCTGAAAGCGTAGTGTTTAGCTCTTGCGTAAGTGAAAAGTTGGCGAAATCTGCTCGGACTTCGTCTATATTATAGCCCAATTTAGCTCTTCGATCCAGCTCCACGTATCCAGGGCGGTTCCGCATATCTCGGGCACGTTCTAGGCATATTCTCCGCAAATCTCGCTCCTACGACTGTGCTAACCGCCCTGTTGACTCGTTCCTAACTCGTCAGCTCTGCATCCGTTGACCCAGCGGTTACAGAGCTGACTTGGGCCTTTGACCAAATTCTGTCTTTTTCCTAAGGCTGGGACGCATGCCCATTTAATCCTGTCAAAATGACACGTTTTGACTTGGACTTTTAACGGGCCAGATTCAGTGACGAATCCAGCCCCAACAGTTGTCCCCAACCCATTAAGTATTAAGTAATAATACTTGATGAGCGGTTACTCATCATTATTTTTTTCGTATATCCTACGTATTTTCACCGCTTCACCTACGTGTATATCGCAAATGAATATACGCGATAATTTCACTTCAACGGCTCAGCTCATCTTTTGAGGTAAGAGTCGAAGTGGCGTATTCGCCATGACTTTGACTCATCTCAGCTTTGCGTGTTTCTTTTTTGTGATTCTTTAACTCAGATCCGTGCTGAGTTACTCCAAATATTTGAACTAAGTGACGATTTAGAGTCTAATCCTTCGTGGGCATGTATGATCGCGAGAGGTGAACTTTAGCGTTTGCTAGCTGCTCCTTGTGGCGATGTTATTAGTGTTGGTCGGCCGACGCTTATCGTAATGAAGTTGGGCTTGGTGCTCAAGTCCCCGTTTTTACGTGATCGAGTTGAGATCGACTTTGCTTGTAACGATGGGTTTATGCCTGAGGATGTCTTAGTTGGGGACCATTTAGATCTTCATGAATTCAAGTTCTACTCAAATTAATTTTGATGTATTATAGATCTTTGACAAATTTAGGTTCTCTGCCCTTTTGATTTTACAAAGATGTAAACAATGGATTATTCTCCTTTATCAAGCAGAGCTCAGCCTCTCCGCTGAGGTGGATGAGGTGGAGAGTTTTTTGAGTTGGTTGGGCTCGAGGGATGAGTTGTCTACGTACCCGGTAAAGGGATGAAGCCATAACGTAGTTCGATTATTTGTTCTGGAGTTCTAGGGATATAATTTCTTGAGGTTCATCGCGTTCCATGCCCTCTTCACTGTCTTCCCGTTCTAGAGTTTGGCGAGCTTATAGACGTCGCGGCTAACTATAGCGGTGACTCGGTAGGGACCTTCCCAATTGATCCCTAGCTTTCTGGCACTGACTCTTTTGTGTTTTCTTGCACTTTTCATAAAACGAGGTCGCCTTCTTTGAATCGCCTGATTTTTATCTTAGACTTGTAGTAGCGTGCTGCTGCTTGTTGGTAGTTTTGAATTATGATGAGGGCGAGGTCGCGGCGGTCGTTGATTACGTTTATTGCGTCTCGGAGTATTTATTCGTTCAGCTCCTCGTTAGGGGGCACATCACCCTCCGAAGACTTGGTACAACTGTTTCAGCTGGTATTATTGCTTTTATTTCGTAGGCTAAGGAAAAGAGAGTTTTACTGGTAGCTTTCTTAAGGGTAGTGCAACATGCCCACAGTACCCCTTGCGGCTCCTCACTCCACCTCTCTTTCTTGGCGTTAAGCCCTTTCTTTAAGTTTTCTAACAATGTTTTGTTAGCTGTCTCGGCTTGGCCATTATTCTGAGGGTACCTCGGAGTTGAGTAGGTTAAGCATATTTGCCATTTTTGGCAGAAATTTCTGAATACGGCCGAGGTGAACTAGGTTCCGTTATCAGTACAATTTCGTATTGTTGCCCATGTCGGCATATGATATGCTTCCATATGAATTTTTTTCACCTGGTCAGAGTGGATTTGCTGGTAAGCTATCGCTTCCATCCACTTGGTGAAACAGTCGATCAGGACGAGTAGGCATTCAACCTGCTTCTTAACTAAAGGTCCGACTATGTCCATCGACCATCTCATTAATAGGTAAGGGGCCGAGATCGATGACAGCATCTTGGCTGACTGGTGTAAGATCGGGGCATGCTTCTGGCATTTCTTGCATTTAGTCGCAAACGTGGCGTAGTCAGCCATCATGGTAGGCCAGAACTATCCTTGGTTTCTTATCCGTAATGCTAGGGCTCATCCCCCAGAATGGCTTCTGCAGGACCCGTTGTGCACCTTGGACATTACGTCGTGGACCTCGTCCCCGTGAATACATGTTAAGCATGGTGTGACTGCACTGCGTTTATATAACTTTCCTTCCATTATGCATAAACGTGTACTCTTTGCTCAGAGTTTTTTTGCCCTCCCATTTGTTCTGGGGGGCTGTCTCGTAGATAGTGTATTCAAGGATCGAGATCCTCCAAGCGGAGCTCAGTTTGGCTTTATGAGCAGCGTCGGCTTGCTCAGCCTCTTGTGAGTTGGTCAGATTGTCTTCCTCTGACTCGTTCTCGGGGTTGTCAGACAGCTCGGCGTCATCCTGCGACCAACTCGTTCCCGTTTGGGAGCTGGAGCTCAGCTGCGATTCTCTGGCTCTCTGTCTTCTAGTTACTGTGTTTACTCCGGCCTTGGTAGTTATAGCGATGGTTGATTTTTCTATCATTTCTACCGGATTATTCGCCTTACCAGAGGGTCAGAGGATGAGGCCAGAACAGCTAGCGCGTCCGCTGAGGTGTTTTCTCCTCGAGGACTCCTTATAAGCTTAAATTTTTTGAAATGTTTGGCCAGGTCTCGAGTTACACTCAGATATGCCTCCATGCGGTCATCTTTGGCTTCGTATTTGCCTTGAAACTGGCTTGTGACGAGCTGAGAGTCGCTGAAGGCACAGATTTCTCTAGCTCCTATCCCTAGGGCTAGCCTCAGACCGGCTAGGAGGGCTTCATATTCTAATTGGTTTTTAGAAGCGAGAAAAGCGAGTCGCAATGATTGTTCTAGCACCTCCCCTGACGGGGAAGTGAGTTTTACTCCGACTTCGACTCCGCTTACAGCTGGAGGTGAGACTACAATGTAACGGTTGCTTTGCTAATATGGGCTGGCTGAGATAGGCTTTCAATTGTTCGAATGCTTCTTCACAGCTTGCGTCCCAGCTGAATCTCTTGTTTCCTTTCAATAAGTTGTAGAACGGTAGACTTTTGTCCGTGGACCTAGAAATGAATCGGTTCAGAGCTGCTATATTCCCAGTTAGTCTATGCACTTCTCGTGCGGACTTAGCGGATGCCATTTCCAGGAACATAGTTATATGTTTAGGATTTGCTTCTATTCCCCTTTCAATCACCAGATAGCCTAAGAACTCGCCACAAGGCACTCCGAGGGAGCACTTGGCTAGGTTTAACTTCATGCCGTACTGGTTGAGGACTGTGAAGCAATCCCGAAGGTGTGCTACATGGTTCTCTCGAGTGGCTGACTTGACCAACATGTCATCGATATATACTTCCATACTATTTCCAAGTTGGTCCACAAACATTATGTTGACTAGTCTTTGGTAGGTTGCCATGGCATTTTTTAGTCTGAAGGGGATTACTCGAGAACATTATGTGCTTCGTCGATGCACACCTGAGTGACTACGGCTCCTCTAGGTTTGGACATCAGCGGATTGCGGAGGCTGGAGAGCTGGTTAATGGTCAGTTCCGCCTGTTTCTGTAATTGCTACTGTGGGGATTTTTCGATCTGCTTGTATTCATTTAGGTAGCATATTCTGGAGGCTTTCTGGCTACCTCGAATGGTTTCAATTCTGTTGGGTATCAGAAATTTAACGCATTTGTGATAAGTTGATGGTACGACTTTCATGGTGTATATCCATGGCCGCTCAAGTATTGCGTTAAATGGAGCTTCTCGGTCTATCACCACTAACTCGATGAACTTGTGGATGCCTCCAGCTACGATGGGAAGCCAGATTATCCCCATCAAGTAGGTGGTATCCCCGGCAAAGCCAGTTAGAGGGGTCGACTCCCCCTTCAGCTCAAAATTGCTCAGGCTCATTTTCTTGTAGGCATCGTAGAAGAGCAGGTCGACGGAGCTTTCGGTGACTATTAGCACTCTGGACATGAGACATCCACATACCTCGAGCTGTATGACGAGAGCATCGTCGTGTGGTTTATCGAGGTGGGATGTTTCGTGTTCGCTAAATGCGATTTCATGTTCAGGTTCCTTACTTGTTATTGGGAGTGCATACGAGGTGCTCGCCCAGGTTTGATGTGTTCTTATAGAATTGACGGAATCCCAAACAGCCTAGATTCTCCTAAGATGAAGTATATTTTCTTGGCCGGGATTGAGGAAGCTGAGTTTCAGCAAATTTTTCAGACCACCGATCTCACCGACCCGCCACATATACTCAGCTCTTTGAATATGAGGTCGATTCTTTTTTGAAGCTGGTTTGGGAGATATCGGTGTCTTTTCCTCCACGGGTCTCTCCCTTTTGCCCTTGGATCGCTTTTTCTTTCAGGCATCTAGCTGCGGAGGAGCTTATTCCACCTCAGCGCCTTCTTTTGGTTTTTTTGGCTCGGCTCTTTGCTCAAGGGTTGCTCGAAAGCCTAGTAGGAAGCGACACTCCTCTGTTGAGTGTCCTTTTTTCTTGTGATGGGTGCAGAACTTGCTTCCATCATACTCGGATTTCTTGGTTTTAGCTCCGTCGATTGCGAAGGCTTGATGGGCTCTGCTGTACCCTTCTCTCTTGGTAAATTTCTTTGGAGGTTGCTATCCCGAGGGGTTGGCAATCTCCTTGTATCTTTCGGCCAAGGCAGTTTTTTCCTCTTCGAGGATTACATAGAGAGCTACGCGGTAAAGTGAATCGTCTAATGGCATGGTTGGGTAGATCGTCAGCTCTTCTCAGAACCTCGATGTGTACCACAGTCCATTTTTAGTGCTCCTAGGGCGACTACCTCGTTCACGTTGGCTATCCTGGATTTGACTTCCTTAAATCTCGCAATATAGCTCCGTAGGAGCTCGGTTGGTTCTTGGGCTAATGTCCAGAGGCTGGCTTCCGAGGCTGAGCTTATCGCCCATTAGACGCAGGATCTCATGAATCGCAATTCGGCCTGGGTTTGTTCAGTATATTGTTGATTTTTCTACGTCGTCTAGGTGAGTCAGGTTCTTCGTAGAGATTCCTTCATGAGGCATAACCCCCATGCACCGATCTGGAGTGTTTTGATCATTCTTCGAGCGTGGCGGAGGTGGAAGACGTTGTTTGTTGATTCGAGTAGAGTCGTTACACGAGCTCGAGCTAGGAATGTCCACGGTCAAGATTGTCGAGCTCGCGCGCAGGTTGAACACGGGGTACGTGTTTGCGCCGGTAGGGGTGGCGAAGACTCCTGAGAAATCTAATCGCGACCAAGGGGTTGTATCTAGGAGGAGTGATGTCCTCTCCAACAATCCTTTGGGGCTGATTTCCTTGGGTGATCGACTGAGAAATCTCGCGCATCTGAGCGAGCAATGATCTTTCTTGCTGCTCGAATCGAGCTTGGACGGTCCTGACTAATGCATCGTGTGGCTGGGCCATTTCGACCAAGGTGGAAAACAGCCGACGGATCTTGGTCAACTTGTCTCGTGGCCGCTCCTTCCTCCCACGGGAGGTGGCAAGGTGAACGCGTCCTGGAGACCTCCGGACGCTTGATCCATGGAGACATCCAGGTTTCTTAGCCACACGCCACACGGTGGCACTGAGATCGTTGCAGTAAGAGCTGGGATAGTGACCTTCGCCAGTGGGCATTGGTCAGCTTAGCCCGCTGCCACTAGTCGGTTATCGGCTGAAGCCGTAACATTGGTTTTTAAACTAATCTGATCTCATGGTTGGGATCTAGTTAATTCTTGGCTCTGGAGAGCCGTTGCCGGTGCATTGCTGGCTTTGGACGTGTTAGACTTTGATTTATCCATTTTTGTTCTAACAGATCTTAGGTCAAATTTTTGTGATAGACGTATCTATTTCTTCCCCTTAGACGGCGCCAAATGTGGAAGCTGAATTCCGCACTGAGTATTTGTATGTGAATTCAGAGAAGAAATTTTGGTCCTAAAAAATGTCTATAAATTCAACGATTAAAAGAAAAGTACAGTGGAGCTGGATTTATATTGATATGAATCGAATATATAATGAGATCTTGAGTGAGATGTGTTACAAGCTGAAAGTGTAGTGTTTAGATTTTACGTAAGTGAAAAGTTGGCAGAATCTGTTCGGACTTCGTATATTTATAGCTCAATTCAGCTCATCGATCCAGCTCCACATATCCAGGGCGGTTTCGCATATCTCGGGCACGTTCTTGACCTATTCCCTGCGATTCTCGCTCCTATAACTGTGCTAACCGCCCTGTTGACTCGTTCCTAGCTCATCAGCTCTGCATTTGTTGACCCAACGCTTGCAGAGCTGACTTGGGCCTTTGACCGAATTCTATCTTTTTCCTGAGGCTGGGCCGCAGATTCATTTAATCCGGTTAAAATAACATGTTTTGACTTGGGCTTTTAACGAGCTGGATTCGGTGACAAAATCCAGCCCCAACAGGTTGTCTAAATTAAAATATGTATAGTTCCAATGAAAGAGTTGGGATCCCACATCGAGATTTTGATCCTAGGGTATGCATTTTCCCACCTTGTACTTGTAGTATCCATCCAACTCCACTGGTGGTGGTAGTATCACTCTTCCAAGAGCTATTAATATAACTACTTTAAGGTGGGAAGAACTATCAATATAACTATTTAAATTGGGAAGATTTCCATCTAAGAGTTGCATCCATGTTTTTTAAGTATTGGTTACGAAGTCAGTCTCACCTTAAACTGAGCCTCACATTTTTGTCTAACAAAATGGAGTATACAATATTGTGGAGAAGATTTATTTAAATTGTTGAAATTAACTATTCTTTCCTTTCAAAATATACTAGAGCACCCCCACGGAAAAAAATCTGGTAAATTCGGTATCTTGATCAGAAATTATTTTCATGTACCTTTGCCAAATCTTGACATAACAACCATCACATTCTAATTATGTTTCTTCAATATGTTTCTTCAATATGTTTATTGATGGTTCTTGTGTCAGGGAAGATGATTTCTCTCATCTATCTCCATCTATCTCCATCCTCGCTAACTTATAGACATATTTTATGGAGTATTAAAACTTGGTCGTAGACCCAAGATTAAAGAAATATCCATTGGATCAATAATCTTTCTGTATCTAGAATGAGGTACCAAACCCTTAACTGCAATTACGTCACTGGATTCACCATGACCATGAGCTCTCTGGAAATCTGATGATGATATCTACAAGAATTGTTTCATAACAAGAAATACTTGGAACCTTGTTCGTGTTAAGCATGCAACTAATACTTGGTACAAAAGAGTGTGGTTCACACATGCAACTCCCAAGTACTCTTTTATTACTTGGCTTGCTATACATAACCGATTGCTAACAGGGGATAAGATGAAAAGTTGGAACGTGGGACTAAACACGTTATGCAGTTTGTGTGGAACAGAGGAAGAGACCCGAAGACATCTCTTCTTTGGTTGTGTCACTTCGGGTGTGATTTGGAGAGAACTTATGCATAAACTCCTCGATTCTGATTACACGGCGGACTGGGATCATATTATATTTCTCCTCACAGGCCATCTATCTAAATCCATGTTATTCTTACTTCGCTATACTCTTCAGAGAGCTATCTACACTCTTTGGCGAGACAGGAATAAAAGAAGACATGGTGAAGCTCCATTGTCCACTAGATCATTAGCTAAGCAGATTGAGAAAACTGTCAAAAATCGAATCAATGTGATCCGCAGCAAGGGAGATCACACCTATGCCGAGGCAATGCAGGTTTGGCTCTCAACACGATAACAACCTATGCAAAAATCATCTAGTGCAATGCTCTGTTTTTTAGCTTAATTTTGCTTTTTTTCTAGATCACAAAATCACATTTATTGTACAAAAAGATTGATTTGAATACAATTTAACATTCAATTCAAAAACAAAACAAAAACAAATCCCTGCCAACTTTTTCTCATTTTTCATTTTTCTATCTATTTTATGCAAAATCGTATTAACCCAATTAATAAAGTCAAGCTTACCCAAAAAAACAAAAAAACAGTGAAAGTGTAAAACTTAATCAAGTTTATTATTTTGACCCAAAAAAAATAATTATTTTAAAAGTTAAGATATTTTATATCCAAATAATTAGAATTATACTAAAATTAGATGTGCTAAATAATTTTTTTAATCCCTAATACCAACTGAAAGATGAAGAAGAGGCATGATACAGTTTTAATGTTTCATCATGAAAATAAGTATATTTTTAGGAGATTTTCTAATATAACGATTGTAATTTGTACTACACAAATGTTTTTGACAAGTCAAAATAATGCTGTACTTGTACTACATTACAAACACAATACATTTAAGAAAGCACAAGAACAAAGAAAATCACAATAAATACCAAAACGATATTCTCTAAAAGTTTTATCCCCTCAAGAACTTACCATTTGCAAGCATGGATCATGATATGCATAACATGCCACCACCCTCATCATCATCAATGACGAATCATACGAAACCCCACATGATGATGATGCACATGACCTTCTTCTGGGGCAAGAACACGGAAGTCCTCTTCTCTGACTGGCCCGGGACAAGCTCCGGCATGTACGCTCTATGTCTCATCGTGGTCTTCTTCCTCGCCGTAATCGCCGAGTGGTTAGCTCATTCTCCGATCTTCTGGGCTGATGGCTCCACCGGCCGCACCGCAGGGATCGCTCAGACCGCCGTGTACACACTCAAAACTGGCTTCTCGTATCTTGTTATGCTCGCCGTTATGTCCTTTAACGGCGGCGTTTTCATCGTCGCTATCGCCGGATACGCGGTGGGTTTCTTGCTCTTTGGAAGCACTATTTTCAAGAAACCATCCGATGATCGGAAAACAGCCGAACTTCTCCCGTCGTCGTCAGGCTGTGTTTGCTAAACAATTACAAGTTACGTTTGTGTGTCGTTTGTTTTGCTTTAAATTTATAATATTTCGTTTTGGTTAAGTCGATAAATAGTGGAGCTTATTTTCAATCTATTTTTATTTTGGTTTGTTTTGGATGGTAATAAATCACCAAATTAGTTCTACAGTTTTCATTAGTATTTTGTGACTACAGTAAAACAAACAACACACAAACGTAACGTTCTTGTAATTTTGAACCACAAATTTATGATAACTAACGCTGTCCATTTAAATGTTCTTGTAACCCCATCTATAACGATCCATTGGTTTAAGGACCAAGTCCTATGCGAGGGAAGGTCAATAATTAACAATATACATTTATTTTTATTTTATTTGATAAAAACCAAAATACATTTATAGAGACAAGAAGAAGAACTGAAATATTGATTTTCATCAAGCCAAATTTAATTCATATTTGTAACGGGATAAAATTATCGGAACTGTTTCTTTAAGATAATCAGAACATATCAAATAATGACCAAGTAATTAGTAAACCAAGAAAAAATAAAAGAGTATGGTAAGAAAAAAATACAAATGTTAGATCGAATGACTTAGTTCAGATCATGAAAATGATTAAAAAACAAATTTTGATCAAGGATGGATTGGAGAATGTTCAAAAAAAAGATTGGAAAACGTGACAGATCAAATGATTTAGCCAAGAAAAAGAGATCCAAGTTGAGCTACAAGCTAGATGTGATGGTGGTGGACCAACTAGATGGCTAGCTAGTTAAGGTAAAAAGTTGACCAACAACTTAACCTAGTTGGGTGAGTTGTCGAATACTAATCCAGTTCGGTAGACTAACCATAGCTAGGCGGACTGTGGCGGTTACTATGGCTTAGTCATTTACTTTAAATTTTACAGTTTTAAAAGTAACACGAAGGTAAGAGTCGTCCAAAACAGAAAATGCTAATGGACCATGTGAGGCAGTTATATGCATTGTTGAATTAAACATGTGTTGGTGTGAAATGTTCAATATGAGATTTAGAAATAGAGTTTGATGTAGGGATCCTGTTCATCCTATTTAGCAAGAAATCAAGTGGTAGACAAAAGAACAAACAATAATCTCCAAAAAGAATAAAAAAATTGACTAAAAGAGTTGGGTCTGAAGTAAATCTATACTATATAAAAGTTGAAGCTATTAGCTCCTAAAGCCGTCCATCTAGGATTTAATTCAACCTATAGTAGCATGCCACGTCAAATATTTAGAATTATGTTAATTTTGTTTTGTTGTTGATAATAATTGAAAAATAAGACATGATTTCCTTATATCATTAGTTCATAATTCCAAGTAATTTCCAAATTTTTGTGGATTTAATTTCCTATTTCAACTTTAGATTAGGAAATTTTTTTAATTTAAAAGTCTTAAATATTAAAAAAAACGTGATTATTTCAAGTTTACGAAAAATTTAGGAAAAGTGTAGATATTTTGTTATAAAGGCAAAATTAATATCACATTCTAATCAATTATTATCCCAATAGAATAGGATATTACATTCATCCTCATTTAACTACGAAAGAGATTAGAAAAAATTGGTCCGAGTTTAGGAAATTTCTTCAATTAATTTGGAGCAAAAAAAATCATTAACAAGACTAAGAATTAGTATCCTAAGCTTGATGGTTCAAACAATTATTGATGATGATCAATGTTTATATCTCTGCATCAAAGAACGAAAAAGGAGAAGTTAATTGGTATTGAGTTATCTGTGTTGATCCTTTAACTGATGATGAAACAATGAAAAAAAATACAAAAATTTAACTCTTTTACTTCATTCGGACAAGTAAAGTATTTGTTTCACCGCGCGATGATTTATTTGCTTTGTTTGATGGATTTTGCGATTAATAGGGTCACATGTACTTTAATTATTTGAGGCGAAGTTTGTCCAAGCATGTGATGTTATTTACATGATCTTCAAGTTTCTTAATTAGTTAGTCATCAAATTATTCATCAAATCTTTCTTTATGCTATATTTTGTTCTTTAAGACAATAACATATCCTTAGATTGCAGAAAAATGAGACCTTAGAAACAAGGTTTTACACAAAGGATGTATGAAATTTAATAGAATACATAATATATAGATATCCTTTTTCTATGATACTCAATTTCATTTGTACTGAAATTGATTTGTGTACTAAAGCAAGATCCGCATAAAGAAGCATATGCAAGTTCATTCAAAGAAAGCATGGATGCTTGAATGAGAGGAATATAAACCTTTTTGACTTTGGTTTCTGAATATATGCAATTTTGAAGTTTGTGTTGTTTTTTTCTTTTTCTTTTTCTTTGGATTTTACAAGGAGCAAATCCATTTTTCTCCCACCACAGTCTATCTCAGAAACTACATTTTAAGGAAGTCATTTTGGAACAACATTGTGTTATGTCTATTTAGATTTTGTTTTAAACAATTTTTTCTATTACTAAGTATGAATGGTAGTTAACTATACTTTTGTATAGTCATTTGAAAATGGAAATTGAAGGTACATGTTTGTACAAAAATGAGAACTTTGGAAAAAATTCTCTTGAAAGACGATGACTTTGCAAGCTTGAAGATGACTTTGCAAGCTTGAAAGAAGAAGATTCTTAACTGTCATTAACTTTTTACAAGTATAAAAAAAATTGGTGATGAAGAGGAACTGAGAGAGCGTTTGGATAAAAATTTAGCCCATGATTATTTAAAAACAAACTGCTGAATTTCCAGCAAATTGCAGATTATAAAAGAGTGGAAAGCTGCTCAAGATGAGCTGCCAAAGAGAAGTGTCTCCGTGCTTTCAAACTACAATGGGAATATGCTAGGGAACGGTACGGTCTCATTTACTGATGCTGCTTAGAGAAAGAAAGTGTGCAAGGGGACTTAGGATGGTTTTTCAAGAATGAAGCTTAGAACATTAATGAGGAATATGTCGACTCCATATCAAATGTTCCATCGGTCTTCGCAGCCGAATCATGGGCTGTGATCAATGCACTACAGAAGGCTCGAGAAAAAGGTATTGAGACCTTACACGTATGCTCTGATTCTCAGGTTTTGTTTAACCTCCTTCGAAAGAAGAAATCACATACGAAGATACATAACCTTCTTTTCGAGATTAGTATGTAAGCTACCCATTTTAGAAAAATTTTGTTTCTTTTTGTTCCACGAAAATTCAATATGTTGACGGATTCGTTATCTAAAAGAGCGTTTTCAGCTCTTGTTTGTCATCTTCTTAACCAACCAAAAAAAAAGAGTGGGTGACAAACAAAACTTGGCAATAAAAAAAAAATTGAGGTTGATTTCAGTGAAACACATACATCTCTTTCTATATCACGAGGCCTCTCTAATAAACCATTTTTTAAAACCGTTATATTTAACGAGGTTTTCAAGTCTATTTGGTTGCATTTTGGTAAAATCATTACTTTTTCAACATTTTTTTCTCTCATTGATTTTGATTGATGTATTTTGTCATCGATGCTAGCTTAGCAGCAACATCATTTTGTGACAGGTTGTATGGTGTCTGTAAATAGAATCTTATGGCTGCAATAATTGGAAGATTAGTACTACCTCTTTATTATACTACCTAGTGGTGAAAATTCAGTTTTATATGACCACAATCATGAGAGGTGAACCCTTACGTAAAAATATCATTTTTGGTGTGTATATTTGTAAAAATACCATTTTGGGTTGTCTATTTGCAAAAATACCACTAATTATGGATTTTAAAAGATTAAATCTTCCGACCAAAAAAAAAAAAGATTAAATCTTAAGATTCTAAACCCTAAAAATGTTTTTACCCCTGTACCATCAAAACTAAACTCTAATACAACATAGTTAACATAGACACAAATAATATAATGAATATATAGTTTTAAAAAGTGGTATTTTTGCAAATATTTTGAAAATGTGGGATTTTTTTTAAAATGGCACTTGAAAATTGGTATTTTTAAAAAAAAATTTTAATTTTTATTGTAAACTAATTAATTAATTATCTACGATTGTTTCACTTTTTACCATAACACTTTTGTATTCGTAAATGTTTACGTCTATCTAATTTAAAAATTAGTAAATCTAAATATATATATTAAACGCGTATATTGGTAACACAAACCTACGCGTATCGTGGATACAAAATCTAGTAAAATAATAAGAATACAAAGAATTCACTTCGGAAATCAGGAGAAAGAGTTTTTCTAAGTGTTGTGTAAATACAGTATATTTGTTGCATTTGCTTCTCTCAATATACCATTTTCGGTTACTTTTTTTCTTTTAGTTATGAACTTATACTTCCCTTCGCTTGTGGTTTGACCCACTGGTTAATTAGTCTCAATCTTTTCTTTGAATCCAACACCGTTTTTTTTTTAATGTCATCTGGATTTCATTAAAATACATTATGAGAATACGTTTTTGGAGTAAGTAAGCCAAAATCTCCAAAGACTAAGCCTTAGAGTATAGAATTAGAAATCATGTTAGGGCCATATTCTATGAAGACAACATAAAGACAAAAATTAAGATTCCTAAGTTCAAAACTTATGCAAAACACCAAAATAGACCAACAACCATTCCCAAAACATTTGAACCCACCATGTGTTTCTTTTTATAGAACTGATATTTCCAAATTTATAATATATAGTTCCAAGCTTTCTCTATGCCTTATTGCTATTAAGAGATTGCGAAAGATAAGTAGATAACAGGATTTAAATAAGATAGACATGACCTTTGACAAAATAAATAATATTTTAGTACGGTCAAACGATAAATTAAACTACTAGAAACGGCAAGGTTCATGCCTTTTTCTTAAGAAAGCAACGATTCGACGGACGAAATGATTTCTTTTAGAGGCTAAAATTACTTATTAAACCATTCTCCAAATATTCTATGTCTATGACAACTCTATGTAATTGTATTCCAAGTAACCGTTCTATTACCGGTGATTTGGTTTGGTTTAGTTTTGTTCCGTTATATTTAATCCGGTTTAGCTGACCAGCAGAAGAAGAACCAGACAAGAGGCATGTGTTTAAAGACTTGAGAACAGTGAATCAAATATTTTGATTTACAGACTCATCGGGAAAAAAACTATACGCAGCAAGAAATTCGGAGGATGTCCTTATATGTCCTTGTGGCTTCAACTCAATTCAGATATAACCTTATAAATAAAAACATTTTATTTTAAATTTAATTTTTCTATATAAAAATCAAAAAATAGGAAAAATATCAAAAAACTCTTAATGAAATTTTTTAATTACGGATCCAGCCACCCCAAATTGGATCAACCCACACCCAACCCGTTTAATTCGGATCCCACTCTCCCTCTCCTCCTTAACCTGCCAAAACTGTCAAACGAATCAACTTCTTTTTAAAAAAAACACAAGTCCGCGAACTCTCCCTCCCTCTCTTCGCTTCTTTTTGTACAAGTTCAACCTAGTACAACCAACCAAATTCGATTAACCCACATCCAAACCCGTTTAATTCAGATTTCACTCTCCCTCTCCTCTTTAACCCGAAATCGAGTCAACTTCTTTTTTTTTTAAAACACAAGTCCGCGACAACATTCAACTCTCCCTCTCTTCGCTTCTTCTTTAGCAAGTTCAACCAAGTACAACCAAGGATAACTGTTCGAAACTCGAAATCTAATTACAAGGTAAGTCCAAATGTAATTCCTATATTCAAATCCGAGTTGAATTCGAGTCGAATTTAGGTTAAATTGTGGAAATGGTTAACCAATGTCGGAAGTTATAATGTTGGGTTTGTTTGGTTTTTCGAAGATAAATGCCGCGCACGAAGAACGCAAGTTATGTTGGTGAATCGTCTGGAGGACAACGCGAAGTCGGAGTCCCTGATCCTTCAAATGACAGTGAGTCACTTGTAAATGACTCAGAACAAACTGTGTCGGACTTTAGCCATTCCACGGTATGCCTCAATACTGTGGCCAACTAAGTGCAATTTGGTATAACTTGCAAGTTTTTGTAATTTTTTGAATGGTTAAATAACTTGGTATAACTTGCTAGTTTTACTAAGTTACATCTTGGAATTCAATTCGGAAACAAAAGTTGGTAAATGTTGGTATAACTTGCTAGTTTTTGTAACTTAGTAATCGGTTAAATAACAAATTAGAACTTGTATAACTTGGTATAACCTGCTAGTTTTACAAAGATACATCTTGGAATTGAATTCGGAAACAAAAGGTATAACTTGGTATAACTTGGTATAACTTGTTCGATTTTTGTAATATATTCCGGAAAACTAAAAGGATTAACTTTGTTAATTTTGTTACAACCTGTTTTGATTGTAGGATTCTAACAAGGAATTAACGTTAGAACGAAAGCTGGAGATGTACTTTCCACCATCGGAATATCAAAGCCATTTAAGATTTCGGCTAAGTGTTGTATTAAAGAGGCGGTGGAACTCCTTCAAGGCCATCTTACAGAGGATAAGATGTCATGGTTCCTCACTCACCTACAGTTCAAACATTTGTTCCATATGCCCAAGTCCGCCAATCATAAGTTGATGGGCATGTGGATGCTTTTTCTTCGCACGGCCAAGTTAGCGAAGAAAAAGGAAGTGTGGTTCGTAGTGAACGGAGTACCCATCCGGTATTCTCTACGAGAAATGGCACTCATGTCTGGATTGTATTGCCATAACTATCCAGCTAACAAAGCAACTTTTGGCGGGACCGAGTTTGTTGGTACTCATTTTGGGTTGGGGGCAACAATAACTCGGAAAGGAGTCAAGAAGAAGCTATTCTCAATGAAGGAACCCTCTCGGGATCGGTTGCAGATGGCAGTGCTATATTTTCTGTGCAGCATTCTTATCGGGAAACGAAAGGGAGGGAAGCAAGCCACCTCTGTCCACCCTTTCTTTATTAGAGCGATGGACAATCTTGAAGGGTGCCTCTCATATCCGTGGGGAGGAGAGGCGTTTGAGCAGAACATGAAAGACATCTTTCATGTTATGGACCACTACGGAGGGGATGTGAGAGGACAGTGGATCTTTCCTAGCTTCATTATCCCACTGGAGGTAAGTTTTTAAAAATGTATAACTTAGTATAACTCAATAGTTTTTCTAAATTGAATTCGGACCAAAAGGGATAACTTGGTATAACTTGGAATAACTTGGTATAACTTGGTATAACTCAGTTCATCTAACTAAGTATAACTTGGATTTTGTGTGATGATGTGTAGTATCTTGCGTTTGAGGTCATTCCTGCTCTGAAGAATAGTTGCATTGAAGTTGTTCCGGCACACAGAAGTTGTCCTCGTATGTGCAAGATGAAGTTCAAATCCGGTCGATTGAAAGGGTTTGCTCTTAAGGACATCAATGTCCAACTCAGTACAACTAAGGTTAGTAACCCGTTTATATTGCAAAAACATTTTATTTTTTATCAACTCGGTAGGTATTAATTTGTATTTATTAATTTTCTCAGGATATTCAGAGTATCTTGACTCCATCCAGCTGTGAGAGGCGTATATTGCACCAAATCATGGATATCGAAAATGGGTGGAACGATAATGATGATGGGTTGGCTGATGGGTGGACGAGGCTTATTCTCGTGGAGAAGAAGACAGTATGGTCTCGGGATCTTTACATTGAAGATGTAACCGCCAGAGGATTAGAACCTGATTTGGGTGATGATGATGATGTTGTGGGTTTCACTGGTGTTATTCGGGATTAGACTGTTCCCGAAGATGTTCCTGAGACTATGCCTCCGGATGCTCCTGAGACTATGCCTGCGGTTGCTCCTACTATGCATGCGGTTGCTCCTACTACGCCTGCGGATGCTCCTTATCAGTGGAGAAATGAATTGGTTGCGCTAAAGGGCCAGATGGAAAAAATGTTTTCCGAACTGAATATGAAGATTGAAGGCCATGGTACCAGAGTCTCCTCTACTGAATCATCTCTGAGGTTGGAAAGAGAAGAGAATGAGTATAACCGTGGGTCTGATGACTATAACCCTTGGTTTGAAGAGGAACAACCTGATGAAGAACAGGTACAACCTGGTGAAGAACAGGTACAACCTGGTGAAGAGCAGGTACAACCTGGTGCAACCCTGGTGCAACCTGAATGCGGAACAGGTACAACTTGGTGCAACCTGAAAATCAGTAATAAATCAATGATATATGATATATGAACAGGTACAACTTGGTACAACCGAGGTACAACCTGATGCAACCCTGGTGCAACCTGATGTGGAACAGGTACAACTTAGTGCAACCTGACAATCAGTAATAAATCAATGATATATGATATATGATATATGAACAGGTACAACTTGGTGCAACCGAGATACAACCTGATGCAACCTGATGTGGAACAGGTACAACTTAGTGCAACCTGACAATCAGTAATAAATCAATGATATATGATATATAATATATGAACAGGTACAACTTGGTGCAACCGAGGTACAACCTGATGCAACCCTGGTGCAACCTGATGCGGAACAGGTACAACTTGGTGTAACTGAGGTGCATCCTGATGCGGAACAGGTACAACCTGGTGCAACCCTGGTGCAACCTGATGCGGAACAGGTACAAACTTCTGTTTAAGATAATAAATATTATTTTTTAATTTAATAAATAATAAATCAATGATATATGAACAGGTACAACTTGGTGCAACTGAGGTACAACCTGATTCGGCCGTGACAAAAGAATTTAGGACATTTGTGAGGAAGAGAAAGAGAGCAGCCGAGGTTGCAGCTGAGGCGTCATCAAATGTTCCTACACAAGCAACGCAGAAGGTCCAGAAGATAGGGAAGACGGTTCAACCAGAAGCAACGCAGAAGATCTAGTATATATGGAAGGGGAAAGGGAAGGGAAGTACCGTTGTGCTTAGGAGTCCTATTGGTACTAGGCAGCGCGACAAGATTTTAGAAGGGCAGAAGAAGGATTAGAGTGTGTTTGTCCTCTCCTTTTATTTGATTGAACTCTTTTTTTTTGGTGTTTTTGTTTTGTTTGGACTCACTTGGAACAACTTGGGTTTTTTTAGGATAACTTGGTACAACTTGTGTTTTTTAAGGATAATTTGGAACAAGTTATTTGAACAAACATACGGTTCTTACATTGTTGTACAAACATACGGTCCTTACATTGTTGTACAAACATACGGTCCTTACAAATGGTCCACAAATACAAATAGTTGAACAAACATAAGGTCCTTACCTAGTTGTTCCAATACAAGACCTAGTTATTCTTAGTTATACAATCTTGATAATCATTGTTCCAAGAAGAAGAAGGGAAGAACATAGAATCAGTAATGTCCTCGTTTTCTTACTTTCTTGCTTCAACAGGAGAACTTCTTCTTCAAGAACACTGACTTGAAAATCCAACTGCTCTATCTCATCCAAAAATACTTCATCAACCCACTTGAAGACATGACCATCGTTCACAAGCTACACGTAAAGAAGATGTGAAATCGGGTCCTGTGAATTCAGACAAGTTATGAGCATACATACCTTCCTTTGTACAGCATACAAACACCGATAGTACCGACAGCAAGGATTCGATACACACCCATAAATTTTTTCTACAATCACAGATCCGCAGTGACACTCTTTTGGAATTCCAGGAACCCTAATTCGTTTAGAGAATGTGCCATATGTGTTCGTCGATGCTTCAGAGTTGTAGCTCATATCGATTTATGACAATTGGAAAAGGGAAAGTAAACGGGTCCAGTAAATGGAATCGAAAAATCGGAAATGGGAAAGTAAACAGAATCGGAAAATCGATTTATGAAAGGAAAGCCCAGGAATCAAAAAATCAGAATCGAAAATGGGAAAGGATGCGAAATCGAAAAATGGGAAAGGATGTGAAATCGCGAAATTGGAAAATGGGAAAGGATGCGAAATCTGAAAAGGATGCGAGAGGGATTTTTGAATTTTTCCAAATTTTTTTAAAGAGGATTCATGTGCGAGCCGCCTTTTCGCACGTGTGTAGCTGCCAAATGTCCCAAGTTATACATGATTGACCAGTTGTACCATTTTCGGCAAGTTGTACTTTTTGAAATTTTTCTTAAATGTTAGGTATACACATGTTTAATGACAACATTTATAGTTGCGCAGATGGTTTATGGTAATTTAGATATAATAGCAACTGTTTTGTAGAATAATATTTGACAAAACATAATTTTAAGAACCGTTTGGAAGTTTGAGTGGCTAACATATGCAAAGTAACCATTAAAGTATAAGGTGTAACATGGGATATTCTAACCAAGTAACACATCTAATTCTATTTTTGTACTCAAATGTTAGTTTGAATATGACATAATTGTTCAAAATTTATATTTAGTGAAAATAATGTTTTAAGATTAGTTTTTGATTTAATATAAGTTTTAAGAAAAAAAATATTATTTCTAAATTTAGTAAGTAATAAATCAATGATGGATGATATAATTTAATAAGTAATAAATCAATGATATAAATTAATATAATGTTTTAAGAATATTTTTAATGATATATCATGATTTTTAAATATTTTTAATTTTTTTTTAAATAATATATATTTAATAAAAATTAGAAAACCATTATTGTCATATAAATTAAACAAATTAGTTTTAAAACCATTATTGTAAAACAACATCTAACAATAATCTAACAAGTAAATGAAAAAGATGAAGATTAATATCACAAGTCTAGTTGGACAATCACAAAACAAGTTGTACTTAGTTATACAAAGATAAAACCATCAATATCCATTACACTTCACAATTAAACCAACGATCAGCAAAGTTTCCCGGTTGTTGCACAGATGACGACTGAGGCACGGAAGACGACTGATCAACAAAGTTTCCCGGTTGTTGCACAGATGACGACTGAGGCATGGAAGACGACTGAGGAACGGAAGATGATCTTGATTTCCGACGTCCTTGTTCTCCAGTTGAGGGAAACCTCCTTGTTCGTTTTCTTCCCTTCTTTTTCACATACGCCTTCGGATGGACAATTAAATCACGCATATCCTGAGGCACCGTCCACATATCCGTACTAGGAACTGGATATATCGACTTCGCATATGTCAATGTCCACTGCTCCATCCAGTAATACGTAGAGAAAAATTCATGCAATAGGAACTCAGTACCTGTGTTATTCTTTGCTGCCATGGCAGCAACTATAGCATGCACGCAGGGATATTTGTCAATATCAAAACACTTGCAATCGCAAGTTTTATTCTTCAGATCGACCACATAACTACTCCCATCAATTGCAATCACCTTGTACTCAAGAAAGTACAAGTTTATCTCAGTCACTGGTAAGAGCTTTGCTTCCGTACATCGTGTGTGCATCAATTTCTCAACATACGGAACTAGCTTCTACCCTTCCGGTGTCTCCACAGACATCTTTCTATACTTGTTCCACCATTCAGTAACTTTTTCAATAATCGCATCAATCATTGGTAACAACGCATATGTCCTCGCTTGTACAAAAACATCATTAATCGATTCAACATTATTAGTTGTATCTATATTGTACCTTGCCCCGGGAAAATAACACTTTGCCTATTTCTCCTGTCCAACACTATTCTTCAGATACGCACTTGCGTTCGGATATTTTTTTACGAACGCATCAAAGAGGTTCAGGAACTCAGGCTCTGTGTAAGCCCTACTACACTCTATGAAAGTTTTTGCAATCAAATCTCTGTTGACGGTTTTGCAGCTCAATTTAACATTCTGAGACAAATGATAAATACAATACCCATTATGAGCTCAATGTACAGTGCACTTATGGACTTGATGTGGCTTTGATGTCTGTCTGAACAAAAGACCAGTTCAGGACAATCTGGTACAACTGTTTTCAAATTTTTAAAAAACCAGGTCCAACTTGCATCTTTCTCACGATCAACTACACTAAAAGCAACCGGATAATGGTGATGATCTGGATCTTGACCTGTAACCACGATAAGCACTCCACCAAACTTATTAGTAATACATGTGCCATCCACAATGATCACCTTCCTCATGACTTGGAAGCCTTCAATGCAAGGACCCAAAGCAAAAAATAGGTACTTAAACCTCTTTTTTCATCCAGTTCAACATATGAAACTGTACCGGGATTATTTTTCTCCAACATGTGCAAATAAGAATACACATTCCTATAGCTATCCTCTGGAGTACCGCGAACATCAGCAGCTGCTAGTTTTTTCCCACTATTCGCGGTCGAATATGCGACTTTAACACCAAGTCTTGATTGAACCAAAGGGATGAGATGTTTTGGAGCTGGAGTCTGTATCGAACATGGGTAATCTTCTCGCAATACAGATGCAACCAATGGTGTTGTGTCTCTCTTTTTCTTTCTCATTGTACTCGTAGTTGACCGCGAGCATGTATGTATCTTGTGGTACGTTCTGACCAAGAAAGTGTATGACGGCACATCCTTTCGCAGCTCGACGAAACCACTTACAACCTTTTTTACGTTCACAACATTTTACCACAAACAACACCTTATCCGACTTCACTATATCAAACTCAAAACAGGTTTTGTGCGCCGCTGCCTCAACTATATCTTTCACTACATTCTTACTTGGAAATTCTTGACGTATCTTCAAATTCAACCCATCTTCCCATTCTACATTTACAGTCAAGGTTGCCGATGTTGTCTCACCTTCAAATGTTTCAAAGTTATCTATATTTTCTCGTTCTTCATCATTGATAACCATGGTGGCCCCATCTTTAGAATTTTTTGACGCTTCTCCTTCAAACTGAGTCGTGTTCTCATCTGAAGTCGTGTTCCCATCAGAACATGTCCCACTTGAATTCACCTCATCATTACTTCCAACAAATAAACTTTCTCGATCTTGCTCACGCTCATGGTCCTTATCTTTGACAACTTCCACATGCAAAACATAGAAATTATCTTCATTTATTTCCAAATAAGATACAACATCATCATCGTCGAAGATATATAGTGGTATCGTTCGGTCCACTGGATCTGCAACGTAACTCAATTTCAGCTTAGTCCTAGCTTCATCAACCTTTGCCTTTAAACATATTTTATTCACCAAATATGAATAAGTGACGTCTTCGTACGATCTCTCCAATCTAAGAAATTGATGAATTTGACTTGAAATCCATTTATTTTCATTTCCTTTTTTCAAATAATATCCCCCAAAATCAAAAACTATCTTCATGCGAGGATTATTACTCAATGCGCCCCTGAAATTCAATAGAAAACCAAATTAGATTCGGTTATACCAAGGTGTTCATTTGTTTTCTTCAAGTTATACCAAGTTATACGATTTAATTTTGAACAGTTATACCAAGTTATACAAGTTATACCGAAATCCAGTAAACCAAGTTTAACAAGTTATACCAAGGTATACAAGTTACACGATTTAATTATCAACAGTTATACCAAGTTATACCGAAATCCAGTAAACCAAGTTTAATAAGTTATACCAAGTTATACAAGCTACACGATTTAATTATCAACAGTTATACCAAGTTATACAAGTTGTACCGAAATCCAGTAAACCAAGTTTAACAAGTTATACCAAGTTGCACGATTTAGTCATTTAACAAGTTATACCAAGTTATACCGAAATGTACTAAATCAATTCAGATCCTCAATAATGTCCTACGATTCAATTCAGTTCAATTCAAGTGTTACTACAATCTATGCATATTCAGCACAATTCAACCCAGATCGACTACAAGAACAAACGAGAATGATTAGAATGAGCATTCAAGAAAAACATTGAAATATACAAAATGCTTAATTCAATTGATTTGCAAAATTAGGGTTTCACATTGTACAAGATCTTCTTCAATACACAATTTATGAGTTTTAGATGCGAAATAGAACAAGAAATCGGACCTCAATCCAATTTTTCAAAGTTTGGTCGGACGTTAATGGTGGATTTGAGAAGAAGAGAGAAGCCAAAGAAGAAGGTTGAGATTGGAGGAGACAGTCACGAGATGGGGGGGACACAGGTGAGACCCATTTGAATTTTAATATTTTTTTCATCTTTATTTTTATTCCATAAAGATATTAAGACAAATTAAGGGTACTGATGAATTAAATCTATTCCGCAAGAGTATTGGAGGACATTGTCCAAGAAATCGCCTATTGGAGAACATAAAAGAGAATAACTAATTCACATTCTACTCATCGTTTGTTTCTTCAATATTGCAAATAACATGAGAAATCATTGCGACAATTAATCTCATGACCATTCAAGAAATTTTTGGAACTTGTTTCAATATTACTTGTGTTTCATTAAGAGGAGAGTCCAAAATGATCGTGCTCAACCATGAATATATATAAGCTAGAATCTTTGAACCATGCGGTTTCTCAAAGCAAAGTTTAATTTCTATAAATATAGAGCCTTAAATTAACTTCAGGTTTCAAAGAACATGAAGCTCTCACAATGATCCGAAACAGTCACAGAAAATCCTTTGGCTCGCTTAAGCTCGGGAACAGGCAGTCCTTCAATTGTGACACTTCTCATGTTTTCCCTGTCCAAATTGTAATAGAAAAGACAAAATGGATCAGACAATTCTGTAGGAACCATACAAATCTCACCGGTATAAAAGGTTTCCATGACCTTGAAGTCAAGACCAGCAGCAGATTCGGGCAAATGAAAAGTGTTTACGGATCATTCCTCTTTCTCAGCATCTTCCACAACCCAAATTCGAAAACTACCTTGACGAGGATTCTCAACCACACCAATTTTCCCTCTGTAGTTAATCAGAGTTTTATCCGTACGAGCCCACATATCAACTTTCCACATATACTGATAACCCATTGGTACAAGTATGCTTGGTACTTTGATGATGCTGAACGTTTCAAGCCTAACATCGAAACTCATAATGATAGAACTGTTCTTCAGGGAATCAGTATCCTTCCTGGATGCCCCGTAGTACAAGGTTCCATTCATATACATCCCCCAAGTCTGAACGGTGTGAGGACATGTGACACATGGAACGTCACTCCAACCTCCTTCTCCTCCCAATATCACAACCTTGTGCTCCTCATCAACCTTGTGCGATGAGGAGTCTAGGAGGAGCTAAAACACTAATATTCAAGTGTCATTTTCTGAAAACTTGGCTGCTGGATGATAGAGGACCAACGCTTGGAGACCCATCGAAATCTCAATAAAGAATTTGCAGGCAAGTCACGAAGCTTTGTATATATACAAAATCCTAGGAATATAAACTCTTTAAGAAAGCAAGCGAATCCCAACTCGACCTAATGTGGATTTAAGAATTCTCCTTTTTACGCACAGTTGATATAGTTTCTTTATATTGTTTCTTTTAAACTTATTTAAGTTCGGGTAAACATATATCATCAAAGAAACAGAAACAAACGAAATAGCAAACCGAATTCTAAGAACAAAAGTACACAAGCACACCATAAGTCAACAAGATCCAGAGTTGTCAATACAAGCATAAAAAAACCTGCAACTGGTAGTTGAGGTTTTCTCTTTTTCAAAAAAAGAAGAAAAAAAGATAAGCAAATGACTAAATTTGTTTTAAAGGGGGTACACTTAACTTCTCAGTACTCCTCCTCCTGTTGGTATTCACCTTCTTCCTCGTCCTCGTACTCACCTTCTTCATCAGCGGTTGCATCCTGGTACTGCTGGTACTCTGAAACCAAATCGTTCATGTTGCTCTCGGCTTCTGTGAACTCCATTTCGTCCATTCCCTCACCTGTGTACCAATGCAAGAAAGCCTTCCTCCTGAACATAGCCGTGAACTGCTCACTCACACGCCTGAACATCTCTTGGATCGATGTTGAGTTACCGATGAAAGTGGAAGCCATCTTCAGACCAGTAGGTGGGATGTCACAGACAGTAGACTTCACGTTGTTTGGGATCCACTCAACAAAGTAAGATGAGTTCTTGTTCTGCACGTTGAGCATCTGCTCGTCCACTTCCTTTGTGCTCATCTTGCCACGGAACATGGCAGAGGCTGTGAGGTAGCGACCATGTCTTGGGTCAGCAGCACACATCATGTTCTTGGAGTCCCACATTTGTTGAGTTAGCTCAGGGACTGTGAGGGAACGGTACTGCTGAGACCCTCTTGAGGTGAGAGGAGCAAAACCCACCATGAAGAAGTGAAGACGAGGGAATGGGATAAGATTCACAGCAAGCTTACGGAGGTCAGAGTTGAGCTGACCAGGGAACCTCAGACAGCATGTGACACCAGACATTGTTGCAGATATCAAATGGTTCAAGTCACCAACTGCATAAAGGGAATGAACAAGTATGTGAGTGTCCTTCTAGCCATATACACACTTTAACTAGAACATAGAAGAACAGGACCATAGCAGAGAAAACTATAGTATTATAAAGGAGACACTACACTTTCACAATTCACAAATCACAAAATCACAAAGCACTAGAAAATCATGCTCTTCTATACAACTTATGGATTCTGCATATACCTTATGTTATAAGAAGTACTGGATAGTTAATTGACACTTAACAAGAATGTATTGGACCAATAAAGATATAGAGAATAGCAGTACAAGGATTTAATGTAGTGATGAGAACTAGGGATGTTAAATAGGGTTTCTCAGCTCAGCCCAGCCCTATCATTTGAAAGCTCAGCCCTAAGTAAGCCCTAACCCTATATTAGCCCTATCAGATTTCAAACAAAGGGTTTAAGCCCTGGGCCTATATAAGCCCTGTTTGATAATAAACAAAGTGCTTAAAAGTTAAATTTATTGAATTTGTTAATAAAAATTTATATTTAAATTTACAATGTGTTTTTTTTTTAAAACAAAACAATATATAAAATTAGAAACAAAATATAAAAATCGACAATGTATTTTATATAATGTTTTGTTTTTAAAATAAAACATTATATAAAATTTGTCCGGTTTTGGCGGGACAAAAATAATATAACAATGTTAGGGAAAAATGTAATTTTACGGTATTTGGTAGAAAACGCGATTTTGCGGTTTTTACAAAAAAAAACACAAATTTGTGGGTTTTGCGAAAAGATATGATTTTAGCGGGAAAATGCAATTGGCGGTTTTGGAAAAAAACGTGATTTTGCGTTTTTGGTTGGGAAAAACAATTTTGACGGTTTTGGCGGAACATGCGACTTTTTTGGTTTTAGCGGGAGAACATAATTTTGCGGTCTGGGCGAGAAAACGCTGTTTTGTGTTTTTGGTGGGAAAACATGATTATGCGTTTTTGGCAGGAAAACATGATTTCGGGGTTGTAAACAGAAAAAGTGAATTTGGCGGGAAAACGCGGTTTTACGTTTTTGGCGGGAAAACATGATTATGCATTTTTGGCGGGAAAACATAATTTCGGGGTTGTAAACAGAAAAAGTGAATTTGACGGAAAACGCGATTTTGCGTTTTTGGCGGGAAAACATGATTTCGGGGTTGTAAATAGAAAAAGTGAATTTGGCGGGAAAACGCGGTTTTACGTTTTTGGCGGGAAAACATGATTATGCATTTTTGGCGGGAAAACATGATTTCGGGGTAGTAAACGGAAAAAGTGAATTTGGCGGAAAAACGCGGTTTTACGTTTTTGGCGGGAAAACATGATTATGCATTTTTGGCGGGAAAACATAATTTCGGGGTTGTAAACGGAAAAAGTGAATTTGACGAAAAACGCGATTTTGCGTTTTTGGCGGGAAAACTAGATTTCGCATTTTTGGTGGGAAATCATGATTTCGGGGTTGTAAACAAAAAGGTAAATTTGGAGTTTTGGCGGAAAACCATGATTTTGCGTTTTGGATGGGAAAAAGTGAACTCGGGGTTTTGGCGAAAAACGTGATTTTGTGTTTTTGGCGGGAAAACATGATTTTGGGAGTTTAGACGAAAAAGTGAATTTTGCATTTTTGGAGGAAAAATAATTTTGCGGTTTTGGCGGAAAACGTGATTTTGTTTTTTTTTATGAAAAAATATAATTGTGTTTTTGATTAAAAACTTAGCCCTTGGTAAGCCCTAAAAATCTTAGGGCTAATTAACATTGGCCCTATTTAAGCCCTGATATATTATATAGGGGTTAGGGCTCAAAAATTTTACTAGGGTCAGGGCCAGCCCTACATGGTTGAGCCCATTTTAACATCCCTAATGAGAACGATGCAAATGACCAAGGAATGTTAAACAGGACCAACAGGAGACATATAGGCAAGAACAAACCACTTAAAACAGTAGCAAAGCAATTGTGAAACGAAACAATGACAAAATCTAAACAAAGCATATCAAACATGTAACAGATACCATCCCATAGAGAAATCAACTGCTCTGAGTATTTGAGAACACCACCAATGAGACCATGATTGTTAGATGATCTTACAGCTGGGTGTTGTGAGTTTCAGAGTCCTGAAGCAAATATCGTACAAGGCCTCGTTGTCAAGAACCATGCACTCATCTGCATTCTCAACAAGCTGATGAACAGACAAGGTAGCGTTGTAAGGCTCAACGACAGTGTCAGAGACCTTAGGCGAAGGGAACACTGAGAAAGTAAGCATCATTCGATCTGGGTACTCTTCACGGATCTTGGAAATCAAGAGTGTTCCCATACCAGATCCAGTTCCTCCTCCCAAGGAATGGCAAACCTGAAACCCTACAGAGCCAAAATCTCAAAGTTTAAACACCAGTACACAGGAAAACAACACAACAGAAGCATAATAACCCCTAAAATCGAACGGATCTAGAAGATTTATTTACCTTGAAGACAGTCACAGTTCTCGGCCTCCTTACGAACAACATCGAGGACGGAATCGATGAGTTCAGCTCCCTCAGTGTAATGTCCCTTGGCCCAGTTGTTACCAGCACCAGACTGACCGAAAACGAAGTTATCTGGACGGAAGGTCTGACCGTACGGTCCAGATCTGAGACTATCCATGGTTCCAGGCTCTAAATCCATGAGTACAGCACGAGGTACGAATCTACCGCAACTAGCTTCATTGTAGTAAACGTTGATGCGCTCGAGTTGCAGATCTGAGTCTCCGACGTACCTACCGGTTGGATCTATGCCGTGCTCGGCGCAAACCACTTCCCAGAACTTGGCACCGATCTGGTTACCGCACTGACCACCCTGGATGTGAAGAATCTCACGCATTTTCGGTAGAAGAAAGTCAACAGAGACGAAACTTAGGGATTTCGAGGATCCGAAATTTCGAGAATCGAAATCCGGAGAAGGGAGAGAATTAGGGTTTTCAGAAATGACAAAAAGAGTGAGAGTGTAGGAAGAGGATGGGTTTTATATAGCAGAGGTAACAACGGGGGGGTTTTTTTTGTTTTTTTTTTTAATAATTGCTCTGTGATTCTTTCTTTTTTCCCTTATTATTTCCCCATATCCATCAGAGGCGCCGATTTGTTTTTTTCGAAATTTAAAAAAGGTCCGTTTCTTCGTGTAGTGTAACCCCAATTTCGAAATCTTAATTTATCTTTTCAAATACCCATCCCCTAATATTAATTTCTTCTTTCTATGTCAGGATACTGAAAACTGCAAATCGTATGAAATATTTCTTTTTATTATAATTTCATATTTTCTGCCCATACATTAGAGATAAAAAGAAATAAAATAATGTTGTGACCAAAAAAAAATAATAGAAATCGAATAATGTAGGAGCACATGATGTTTTTTTCTAAACAACAGAAGCACATGTTTTACTTTTGTTAACAGAAGAAGATAACGTGTTTGAAAAGACGAATTTCACATGTGGAACTGGTGAGAACATCAAGAAAATAACCCCATTAGAAACAAAGTGTGTTGAACAAATTTGAAGGTTTTTGCTCTATCTTTCAAAGTATCAAGATCACAAAAGTTGTGGCATCATGAAGACAAAGAACTCAACACCATTGAAGTTTCTTAAGTAGAAACTATTTATGTGAATTGGTAAGAGAGGAAAAACCAATTAGAAACAAAGTATTGGGGACGAATTTGAAAAAAAAATTCTCGGATCACATGTTTTAGAATATCATGTGTTAAGTTGAGTGGATTATCCGTGACTTCAATGAAATACTTCATTATTGGGATTCGATGACTTTGGATCAGACAAAGACTCCACCGGAAGTTGAAGCCAAAGCTCTATTGGTAGAAATGTAACAAGCTTGGTCTACGGGATTTGAATGCATATCTTTTGAAGGAGATAATCAAATTCTCATTAATCCCATATAGGGCAAGATTATTGATATGGTCATGGAGAATATTTTCCATGACATTATCTATATATTGGAGCACACTATTTTTTATATGTTTATTCTTCC
The DNA here is from genome assembly GCA_964056655.1 of Arabis hirsuta. Lineage (NCBI taxonomy): Eukaryota > Viridiplantae > Streptophyta > Magnoliopsida > Brassicales > Brassicaceae > Arabis > Arabis hirsuta. Next base: position 21,241,240 of record OZ053308.1, read on the forward strand.
ATACGAAGCAATCCAACAATGTATCAACGGACATGTTATTGACGAAATAACCAAAAAAATCTATTTTTTTATTCTTCTAAATCTTAGCCTCTTTAATGGTTGTATGACCTTTTGTATCCTGATAATATATCATTTTTTTATATGTTCATTCCTCCATATAAAGTCCAACAACGTATCAGCGGACATGTTATTGAAGAAACTAAAGAACCAGAAAAATCTATTTTTTATTCTTCTAAATCTATTTTTGTATCATCTTTCTAACGTATATAAAATTAGTATATATATATATTTGATTTATCAAATTCAACAATATTCTATACAAAAAACATTTAAATTTTATATAAAATTATCAACATGCCCAAAAGATTTTAAACCTACCATTTTCTTGAATTGATATCCTGCAATAACCGTTGTTACCAAATCAGGTTTCCCATGAATTGTGTGAATCACTAGAGTCAATTCTACTCTTTGTCATACCTCTCCCTACAACAAGTATAACATATTCAACAGGTTGTACAAGATAAGGTCAATTTGGTTAATAACAAAAAAAATCCATAATATAAAATCTAACCAGTTAGTTAGAGAGAGATAAAGATACACTACAAGAAAACAGACAACTTTCCGACGGTCAAAACCGTCGGAATAAGCCCTATTCCGACGGCTTTCCGACGGTTTTGACCGGTAGGTTCTATCTCGTCGGAAATACAAATTCCGTCGGAATTCCGTCGGAAATACTGACGGAATTCCGACGGAAAATAAATTACCGGAATCCGTCATAATTCCGTTGGAAATCCGTCAGTATGTCATTGTCCGACGGATTTCCGACGGTTACACATACCGACGGATTTCCGACGGATACATATACCGACGGATTTCCGACGGATATTTTATTTATTAAAAAAAAAAAATTTTAATTTAATTATATTTAATGAAATTAAAATAAATTAAATTAAATTAAAATTAAATATAAATAAAAATTAAATTAAAATAAAAATAAAAAAAAACAACAGTTAAAATTAAGGTTGAATATTTTTAAAAGTGATTAAGAAAATTAAAATATTACATAATAAGTTATCTATCGGTTACGGAAGAACTCGTTCATCCTGTCTTCCATTTCCCGCATTCGTGCCATCTGCTCTTCCATTGCCTGCAACCGTGCCTGCTGTTCCTCGTAGCGAGCTTCATCTTGTGCGCGTTGGGACTCCAACCCGGTCACCCGCTCGAGAAGTTCGGCATTCTGTGCCCTCAACGCACTATCTGCAGGAATGCGGTAAGAGTTGATGGACGGGGATGAACTGTCTTCCGGTAGGCCAAACACACGACCTCTGTGCTTAGGCGCAACCTACGAAAAAAAATCAATAAATAAATGTTGTAAGTTGTTTATATTTAAATTTATTTAAAATTTAATAATAATTGACAGTGTTACTAACCTGATAGGTAAACTCGTTGATCATCTCCAGAGGAACTTCCGTGGCCGGGGGAGTTCCTTCGACGATCGATTGGGATTGGAGGTACTCCTCACCCAGCCTCTCCACGCTCTCCACGATTTCACGAGCAATGGGATCTTGAATTTCCCCCGTCTTTCTGTTGGTGTGCGCATCTTTGACCAAGTCAAGATGTGACGGACGCACACCGGTCGTCTCCATCTGTTAGCATAGATAATGAAATAAATATGAAAAGTGTTAGAAATAAAATTTTTGAGCATATTTATAAAATTACGTACCAGCTTCTGAAGACGTGACGCTTTGCTCGTCGCACCGAGGTTATGGGTCGCCGGTCCCTTCCCCTTCCGGTCGCTGTTCCGGTTAGACGAGTTCTTTCCGGAGCTTGCTTTTGTCTCCTCCAGTTCCCAATGGGCAAGAAGTCCACGCCATAATGTGGGGTTATCTTGCAATTTGCGCGGTACTTTTCCCTCTTTGTACCACGTGTCCTTCCATTCGTTTATCTTCAACGAATATTTCCGGGAGGCTTTTTTGTAGAACTCCCGTCGGACCCGGGCAGTCAACTGTGGGTCCCACGTAAATTCTTGCTGAAAAAAAAACGTACCCATATTAGTATTGACAATTTTAAAGAAAATAAAAATCTAAATTCTTAATAGGAAAAGAAAACATACCGCAAATTGCCGAAACCAGATCTCCTGGTCTGCCACCGGCATCGAAGAAAATGTGGGATACGGGGATTTGATCAACGAATTAGTCATTGCGTTGATCGAACTCGTAATCCCGTTTCTCGAAAATTGAAACCTAAACAATATTTAGTTAAATATTTTTTTAAGTTAATATAATCAAATACATTTTTAAATAAAACTTACCATGTCGTGTTAGGTGGCAAGTCAGGATCTAGGCGAGTCAACCTATCCCGTCCAGGTTGCGAAACAAACTCCTCAACCGACATGGCCGTGGGAGCTGAGGGCTGTGTATCCAGTGGAGGAGACGGGTGGTGGGGATCCGGAAAGATAGTATCTGGGATCTGCGACTGACTCCCTCCCCTACTGGAAGTACCGGATCCAGTAGCGTGATGAAATCGCCCATAGTCCCTACGAATTCCAAAATGTTTACATACCGGTGAAATTTACTTACATATATAAATATAAATTCTGATAATTTAAATAATAAATTTTAAAGAAAAATTTACAGATAATTTAATTTACTGTCCGATTTAGGGATTTTTTGTTTTTGAGAATTTGCCGACATCGAATTTTTGAGATTTTCGAATTATAAAATTTACGGGAATTGGAGACTTAGTGATTTTAGGATATTGATATTTTGAGAAGTAGGGAATTTGGAATCTAGGGATTAATTTATGGAATTTCGGGATTTCATAAATTAAGGTTTTAGGGAGTTAGGGATTGTGGAAAATTGAAATTTCTGTAAATAGGTATTTAGGGATATTTGGATTATGGAATTCAGATATGAACATTTAATATCCTACAGATTTAGAAATTTTTTGGAATTTCAGATGTGGTAATTTAAAGTTTTAGATATTTACGATTTTTCCAGAATTTGGGATTTTGTAATTTAAACAAATAAAAAAATTAGTAAAATTTCACAAATTTAGAATTTTACTAATATTTTTATATTATAAATATTTATAATTTTCTAAAAATAAATAATTTTATAAATACTTTTCTAAATTTTATAAACCCGAAAATTCCCTAAATCACAAAATTTACAAAATAAAAAACTTTTCAAACATCCTAAACCTAAACATTTCAACATTTCTATTAATTTTTAACAACCTAAATCTAACAAATTCACAAAATTCTCTAAATTCATAATTTACAACAAAAAAACTTCGAAAAACTTACATTGGATTGTTGATTTGTTGTTAGAGATCAAACTTGTGGATGGATATTTGATTTCCGGCCAGTTTCCGAACCGATCGATCGATTTCCGGCAAGGTTTGGTTTTTTTTTTTAAGTTTCGTGAAGGTTTATGCGAAGAAGAAGGCTGATGGTTTTATTGCAGGTTACCGACGGAATTCCGACGGAATTCCGACGGATTTTCCCGGTTTTTTCGATGAGATCGAGGCTCTTAGGCGGCAGAAATTAGGGTTTCCGTCGGAAATCCGTCAAAAATACCGACGGATTTCCGACGGATTATAAACATTTATATATAAACCGCGTAATACTTTGGTAACATAAACATTATTTAATAAATTGAATTTTTTTTATTAAATTAATTAAATCCGTCGGAAATCCGTCGGTATTTTTGACGGATTTCCGACGGATCATAAATTTTTTTAAATTAAATTTTTTTAAATCGGAAATTAATAAAATCCGTCGGAAATCCGTCGGTATTTTTGACGGATTTCCGACAGATCATAAATTTTTTAAATTAAATTTTTTTAATTCAGAAATTAATAAAATCCGTCGGAAATCCGTCGGTATTTTTGACGGATTTCCGACGGATCATAAATTTTTTTAAATTAAATTTTTTTGTATTCGGAAAATTACAAATTAAAACTAAATTAAAAATTACAAATCCGTCGAAAAACTGTCAAAAATCTGTAAATTAAAAGTCCGCGTGGTGACCCGATTGCATAGTTAATTATAAAAATGTCCAAACATTTTTTCATACATAATTTTAAATATATCCGGGAATTGAATAAAAGATTTACATGGCGACATTTTATAACAGAGAAAAAACATAAGCCGAAAGGAAAATTATTTATTTTAAAGTTTGAAACACATATGTCTCTGTATCCGCTCCAAACTTATTTGTGTTTAGAACCTGAAACTTTTTTTTCCCTTTTTTTCTTTGGCGGAGAATCTACATATTCTTTGCAAAATTCCCTTTCGATTGCATCAACATCTATATTTAAGTTCGGACTTTCTGGTCTCTGGGCAAATTCATAATCATAGTAGTTATCCTTACATTCATTTGAAGTACTTCCACCGTATGTATCTGACGTTTCAATCAAGCGAGATGGTTGTACGTCTTCGAGAACACTCTTCTTGTCTAGATATTTGGCGCACTGCGATTTCGTTTCCCACGAGACGTTTGACAAGCACTGGCTCTCCGGCACTATTGTTGATGAAGAATCTCCGATTGAGATTGGTGAGACCGTATCAAATTCCCACGAGTAAGTGGGTATCTCTTCAGTGTGTGTGTCGCATTGGGTTTCGGTTTCCCACGAGTACTTTGGAAGTAGAAAGTGGTTTGCCACGATTTTTGAGTCTTCATTAGCAGAGTTAGAAGACATTATTTGTGTTGTTGAAAGGAATGAACGTCTGAGGAACCTTATATAGAACGGAAAACCGTCGGAAATCCGTCGGAAATCCGTCTGAAACCTCCGACATAATACCCCGCCAGTCCCATCGGCCGCGGATAACGCAATGGTAACCACTCAAACTTTGCCGACATCGGAATACCGACGGAAATCCGACGGAACTAATTCCGTCGTTATGTCGTACGAAAATTAGGTATGCTTTTATCCCGCGCGCGGAAATCTGGCGGCAAATTTAATAAATGATTCTGGCGAATATTACCATAAAGTACATTATATTAGAGGGAACGCATAGGGGTTATAGTACAAACCAGCTCCAAACAAACATTTACATTAAATTATTAATCTGACTCTTCTGATGAACCTTCACTAGGGATGGAGTCGGAATCGTCGTCAAATTCTTCACGTAGTTCATCTTCATCCGAATGCACTAGATCATCGCCGATATGTGTGACATCAGTGACAAGGTCAATGTTATCCGTCTCCTCAACATGTGACATTTGGTTGGTTCGCGATACTTGTAGAGCATCATGTTCCGGAACTCCATATATTTTTCCTCGCGGATAAATTGGAGTTACTGTCATCCAAGGATCTGTCCTCCGCCCAACTCGAGGATATGGAATGTAGCAAACCTATTCAGTAACGGTGGATGTTGTTTATATACAAAAATAACAAAACCTAACGTATAAATATAACGGAAAACCTATCAATATATTGATACCTGGTCTGCTTGAGATGCAAGGATAAATGGATCGTAATGATGTAATTTTCGGCTTGAATTTATCGAAATAACACCAAGACGGTCAATTCGAACCCCACTACCATTGGATGGATCATACCAATCGCACATAAACACAATGCACCTCAAGTCCAACATTCCTGGATAGTGGATTTCCAAGATTTCTTTTAAATGGCCATAGTATATGGTATCACCTGATTGCGCCGAAATACCATTGTCCGAAGTTGGCCTTTGACGTCCTTCGTCACGAATTCTGAACGAATATCCCCTAGTGCAAAATCTTGGATATGAAGTCGCGGTGCTGCGTAAACCATGCGAAAACTCCACTAACCATGTCGGGAGGGTTTGACCACTTGCTAAACCTTCGGAAACCTAAAAAAAATATAAGTAAGCAATCAATAACATATGAACGTGAAAAACTTATAAAATAAGAGTGAGGAGTTATATTTAACGTACAAAAAATTTCAACCACTCCGGGAATTCTTCATCTTTTAATACAGCAAGTTCGGAATCTGTCTTATCAGCATGGTAAGTTTGTGCTAGGGACATGTATATCCTGTAACATAACAATTGTTATCAGATGAAGACAAATAATTGCACAAATTTAGTATGAGAAATGGTATACCTTTCATACTCTCCAAGTTCGTCACAATTTCTGAGGATATATGTATGCAAATGTGTGACCTCTTGTGGTGATAGTATGCGTTTCTTCCCTTTTCCACTTACGCGGCCCACTTGCGCAAACAACTCAGGTACAACCACGGGATACACTGCTTTCTCACCTCTATCATCATGTCGCGCCGGCCGTCTACCTTTAGTCCGGACATCCGAAGGAAAGTAATATTCGGCAAAGTGTGATACTTCTTCGTTTAGACTTTGTGCAACAATAGATCCCTCAACTTTGCTCAAATTTTTTACCTTTTTCTTCAGGTGGAACATGTAACGCTCGAACGGGTACATCCATCGGTATTGAACAGGGCCTCCTAATGCTGCTTCTCGTGGGAGGTGAATAGGAAGATGTTCCATAACATAAAAAAAAGACGGTGGAAATATCTTCTCAAGATTACAAAGGAGCACCGGGATGTTGGCCTCTAAAGACCGGATCCCGTCCGCTGTTAGTGTCCGTGAACATAAATCTCGAAAGAAAGCCCCAACTCCTACAAACGAAAAGTAATCAAGTTAGTACATATATAGTAACATTATATTAGTAATAAACTAAAGAAAATTATGAAATATACCTCCAATTGCTTGATGGATGTCTTGTGGAAGAAGATTAGAAAATGCAAATGGAAGAAGACGTTGCATCACAACATGGCAATCATGACTCTTCATTCCAATAAACTTCCCTTCCGTCGAATCCACGCAATTACGCAGATTAGATGCGTAGCCGTCAGGAAATTTAACAAAATTTTTAATCCATTCAAAGAAAACTTCCTTCTTACCCGCGTCTAACCGGTACGCAGGCATCGGCAATCTACCATTAGGCAAAACATGAAGGGACTTCCTTGAACAAATCAATGGCAAGTCTAATCTAGATTTCCAGTTATCTTTTGTCTTTCCTGGTACATTTAAAATGGTGTTCATGATGTTGTCAAAGAAATTCTTTTCAACATGCATGACATCTAGATTATGCCGCAGTAGATGATCTTTCCAATAAGGTAAATCCCAAAAAATACTTTTCTTATGCCAATTGTGATATTCCCCACAGCCGTCGACGGGGTGATGGCCATTACCCCCACATTCAGGAGTTCGCTCTGCACCAAAATCTCGTAACTGTTCCAATATGCTGCGACCATCTATCTCTGGAGGTGGACCAGTAAACACTGGAAAATTCTTTCTAAAATGTCTTATAGACCGACGATATGGATGATTTGCCGGCAAAAAACACCTATGGCAATCAAACCATGAAGTCTTCCTTCCGTTCTGCAATTGGAATGCTGAAGTATTGTCTTGGCAATAAGGACATGCCAATCTTCCATGCGTTGTCCATCCAGATAACATACCGTACGCCGGAAAATCGCTAATGGTCCACATAAGAACCGAACGCAAGTTGAAATTCTGCTGGATGGAAACATCAAATGCCTCAACACCATGCTCCCACAACATCTGCAACTCATAGATCAATGGTTGGAGGAATATATCGAGTGATCGTCTTGGATGATCTGGCCTAGGAACTAGAACTGAGAGAAACAGGAACTCTTGCCGCATGCACATAGAAGGAGGCAAATTGTAAGGTGTTACGATGACCGGCCACAATGAATATTTTCTTCCATGCTTTCCAAATGGGTTGAAACCATCAGTGGATAAGCCGAGGTATACATTTCGGCGTTCGTATGCGAAATCTGGATATACCGATTGAAAGTGTTTCCACGCTTCTGCGTCAGAAGGATGCGTAATATCTCCATCTTGATTATGCTCTGCATGCCATCTCATAGCCTTAGCAGTGCGTTCTGATTGATACAGCCTCTTCAACCTCTCTGTTAATGGTAAATACCACATCCGTTTGAAAGGAATCTTCACTCTGCCACTTGTGTCTTGGAACTGTGGTTTACGGCAAAATTTACATTTTTTCCTGTTCTCATCTTCCCTCCAGTATAGCATGCAGTTGTCGATGCACACATCTATTATCTGGTAGGGCAAACTAAGACCGGCAACAAGTTTCTGGACCTCGTAGTATGATGCTGGAGAAAGATTATCCTCTGGCAAAACATCTTTCACAAACTCGGCGAATGCATCAACACATTCTTCGGATAAATTGTAATCGGTCTTCATGTTCATCATCCTACTAGCAGAAGATAACGGTGAATGCCCTTCCCTACAACCGCTGTACAGTGGTTGCTTTGATGCGTCTAACATATCAAAAAACCTTCGAGCTTCTAAATTAGGTTCTTCAACCCTATCACCCTCATAACCACCCGACTGCAAATTCTCTCTAAACGCGTCGTTAACCATCGCAACCATACTTACCCCAACATCTACTTTCGTTGTACGTTCTTCTACGCTATCCGGAAAATAAGGTGCATTACTACTACTACTACCATATTCGTAATTGCTTTCTCCATGTAAAAACCAAACCTTATATCCCGGCCTAAATCCATATCTATATAAGTGATTCCAAACAGTATGAACCGCAACACTAATTCTGTTACAGCAATTAGAACATGGACATTTGATATCCTGACCTTTTTTTGCTGCATCTTGGTTTCTGGGTAAATTCATGAACTCGCATATACCTGCAGCGTAAGCGGATGTTAATAAGTTCGAGCCCATATCCATCATTGGCTCGTCCATCCAAGACCGAAAATATGAACTCATCGCTAACAAATTTTTTTGATTTGTAAAATTATGTTATGAATGAACGAAGAAACGAAGGAACTTATATAAAACGGATTTCCGTCGGAATTCCGTCAGAAATCCGTCACAAAACTCCGACATAACATCCCACCAATCCCATCGGCCACCGCTAACGAATGGTAACCACTCAAATTTGCCGACATCGAAAATATCGGATTTCCGTCGGTAGTCCGTCGGAAAGTCGTCAGAATATTACGATAGATTATTTTCCGACGGAATTCCGTCGGAAATTTCCGACGGATTTCCGACGGTATACCGACAGTAGATACAGCCGTCAGAATTCCGTCGGAAATTTCTGACGGAATTCCGTCGGAATTCCGTCGGAAATTTCCGACGGAAATATTGGCCGTCGGAATTTCCGTCGGAATAGTAGCTGTTTTCTTGTAGTGATAGATAGAGAAAAAAAGAGTGAAAATTGGTTAGATTTTATATTATTGTTTTTTTATTCTTATGCATGCAAATTGTCCTACAAGATAAATCTCCTACAAAAATAATTAGTTAGACAAATTTTATATGTTCATCAACTTTATTTTTATGTCAAAAGAGAGTTAATTCTTACCAACCTTTCCAACGTTTACAAGTTCACCCAAAGTCTCTAACACAATTTTTAAATGAGTTATCTCCACTTGTCATAAACAAATTGTTTTGTAACATCTTGTTGTTAGGTCAAAATGTCATTTAGTCTTCACTCCTGGTTTAGATATTTTTTCCAACAACAATTTTTAAGTTAGTTTATCAGTTTAAGAATTTATAGATTAAGAATGTAAAAATAAAAATATACACTCACTTACATCTTTGTAGTTGATCTGGATGTTCAAATTTCTAAATGAAAACTCATTCTTTTTTGTTATACTTCTGGTATGCTCCGCCAAATCTCTATGGGATAACTCACGATGTTCGACTATCGGTTTGTCTTTGTTGTAAGTTGTTTCTACAAGGTGGGTGAAGACAACCGAAGTCACCTTGTTATATTGTTTATGATATAAGAGTCTGCACATTGGTCTTTCGCTGTTGACGATTCTAAAACAAAAATTACTCATTAGTTATATGGTTTGCAAGATACAAATAAAATAAAAAGAGAAAACTCAAACTACTTACTCTAGCACATTTTTCCAAATTCTATTTTAAGATTCTCGTTCACACGCAGATCCGCTAATATGCTTTCCGATAGAGAATCTGTATAGCCTACAATGATCTTGATACTCAGAGGCCCATTAAACCCCTTCTCTGCCAGAATTTTCAACAAGAGTTGATAAATATTCTGGTAGTTTGCACATAACTCATAGGAAATCTAAGCACTTTCGTAGTCCCACCATATGTCCATGGGCTAACAACATAATCAAACAAACACATTATGGTTAGATATCATCAAATACACCATCCAATTCAAATCAAGTACTACTTTAGCTTACTTTTTCCCTCATTCATCTCGGATTTCTTCTTAATAACTCTTCCTTTCGTCTTAAAAAGCGCTAATCTGCTAATTAATTTTTTCAAATTCCTTGAAAAAGTTTGATGTAAGTGCATCAAAAATCTACCAATTCCAACTTCAAAGATGAACTTCATTACCTTTATCTCTTTCAGCAACATTCTGAGCTTTTATAGACACTTCACCACAATCTATTATTTTAACAAAGGTGATAGATTTTCCATCACTCGTCCCCACAAGTTCCATTTTCTTTATTACTTCCATTCTCTTCACGAATCTTCCAAACACAACATCCTTCCTACAAATATAATTGAGGATAAGATAATGCTATGGACAGTGAACTTCCAATTTCTCAAAACGACCAAATCAAGGATTAAAGAGTAGAGATTACCTATGGAGTTGGCGTCTGCAAAATTTAAATTGAGATATGTTGGTGTTTAAGCCACAATTTGCCATTGAAGGATTCTAGCTCCATCACGGTCCAGTTTAAAATTCTCATATGTAGGATAACAGGTTCTTATTGAGAAATTTGTCAAACTCCCACCGTAGATGCTCTCCCAGCCACAACCAGTATCTAAAAAACCGACCAAAGTCCTTACAAATATGGGCATTATTAGCATAATTAAGATGAGTATATAAGTATTTAGCATTCCACGAGTATCTCTACTAGCCAACATTATAGCCAGCAGTAGCTTTTATTACTTGGAATGATGATCCTTTGAAGTCCGCCTCACCTGCACCATTAGTATCTTTCAAGTTGACAAAGTAACCGTACAAATCTTTTAAAAAACTACAAACCTTTTCAACATATTCTTAACCCTTTTAATGATATTTTCAAGTCTAGAATAATTATTTTATTATTAATTATAATTAATAAATAGAAAAAATGAAAACAAAAATTCTTCTCTCTCCTTCCTTCTCTCCTTTGGGTATTAAAAAAAGGATAAAAATATTCCATTTGTTTTAATATATGATTCTCTCTCACGATCATATTGCAAATAATTCTTCTAATATTCACATTGATCTTCATCAAATTGATCGATCTTCTAATAAAAAAATTGATCCATCTTTGTTCGTCATCTCTTCATTATCGGTTTAAATATGTTCAATTCATTAATGATTCTAGCTTCGATCTCATGGATCTGCTTAGATTTGGTTCTTCTCCTTCATCATTGAAACCGTGTTATCTTTCGTTTATTAAATTTTTCTTCATCGGATCTTTTTCGAGTTTTAATCTCTTAAAATCGAGTTCCAGTTCTTCTAAATTTGAGCTTTAAATGCTAAGATTTTTCAGATCCGAGTCTGAATTATCATCAGTTTTATTCTGGGTAAATGTCAGCTTATAAATCAAGCTTGAATTTCCATTATTATATGAATCTATGATAATGATGATGTTCATTACATATTCTTTATCTCAAAACTGAAGTTCATTCAAGATTTAACTAAATTTAAAGTCCGATTTCGCTTAATTTCTTCAACACTAATAGATCTCTTCCCCAAAGAGACTTTATTTAACAATGATTCACCAAATTGGCAGTCCCTTCTTAACCCAAATCCGTTCTCACACGTCTTTGCTTCGAGACCAAATCCATCCAGTTAAACAAGAAATCACAATAACTCCCACTAGATTCATTGCAATCGACGCCAAGATCAATACTAAATGAATGAAAAAAGGAAGATGATGGTAGACATAGAAGCGGATGGAAAAAGAAAGAAGAAGAGGTATTTTTTATTTTTTATTTATTAATTTTAATAATAATTTAAATTAATTTTATTTATTAATTTTAATAATAATTTAAATTAATTTTATTTATTAATTTTAATAATAATTTAAATTAATTTTATTTATTTAAAAGCAGTGTCAAACATAAATAATACACTGAATAAATAATTTTGAAAAGTGGTATTTTAAAGAAAGTTAAAAAAATAGCATTTTTTATCAACTTTAATAATAATTTAAATTAATTTCATTTAGAGGATTTGCACTTCATATACACAAATAATGTGGTAACTTTTTTTGTATACAAACACTGTTAGCTGAACTATTCGGTTTTTGGTATTTCTATTTTACTCTTATAAGATGTAGAGTATGTAGTAGTAAATGTGTCATTATGTTTGTGTCGATGGATCATGCTGCCAAAGCGAAAGAGGCTCCTACAATTGTAAGTCGCCGTATTTTATTTTTCCCAATTAGGATATTTTACAAACCTAAATTACTCTGGTTTCATGTTTCTGCAGATTCCGTCAGTGGAGTTGTCGGCTCTCCCAAACCGAATGTTCATCGCTGGACATGAGCTTATGGAGATTCGGGTAACAGCATATTACCCATCTGGCGGGATTCGCGTTATTCTCAATGCTTTGGAAGAAAATAAATTTGTGTACCTACGAACCGTTTTTGTAATTTCGGCGAGTTGCTCTGAGTTGACATATGTGGAAGTCGAAACCAACTCAATTGAATTTGTCAAGGATTTTAAAGGAAACGAGATATCTGGAAAGAATCACAAGAACAACTATGAATAAAGACAAAAACACGAAAATTGCGTTAAGAAAGTTTTATTGATTTGTTGCTAAGTGTTTGTGCAAAAAGTTGTGGATCCCCTTTACAAATGAGTTTCAATCATATATATATAAGTCTAAGTCGGGTAGGTCTGATAAATAAGTGATAAGGAAATTTTCCGTATTCCTTGGGATTTCCCTTTTATCATAAGCGGTGCTAGCCACGGGCTTCGTCGTCGTGGGCCGACTTTGCCATCTCGCCACCTTGCCATCATGGACCTACATTCTCGGCCAAACTCCTTGTAATAGGCTTATTTCTTAGCTCTTTAGGATGACCACATCGACGAGTTGTCAAGCACTCCAGACGGCGACGTCGGCGGCAGTAGTCGGCAAAACAGTGCTCGTCAAGGACCACTCTGCGGCTGTGCTCGGCGAGGCTGTGCTTGGTGACAGATGGCAGAGATTGGCAGAAATGAGCATTGCTGGCGAGTTGTCCAGGTCTCCAGAGTGTTCTCGACACTGTCCCATAAATGCATATTTCCATACTTAGTCATTTTATCGAAGATAACTGTCGGAGGGAGTTTTGACCCAACAGTTAGCCCCCCAGCTTGGTAGTCCCAGTTAGGGGAGTGCCAAGCTTGAAGAAGCCGATGACAAGATCAGCGTTGTGAGACTTAGTTAAAATGACGCCAGGTTAGGACACCCGCTCATTCTACCGAGCAGACATGCATTCGTAATAGTAGTTCCAAATCGTATTTGTTTTCCCGTTTCGACTAGACTTGTGTCAGTTGAGATTTGTTGTCCCGTTAACGTCGTCGAGCTGTCATGTTTCAGAAAATGCTTAACTCGACAATGCTTTCGAAACTATTTTGAGCTCGTTCTGCAAAAGCTATGCAAATTTACGATTTGGGACTCGTATCGTATTTCGTCATTGCCAAGTTTACATGTTCTGGAATGCTTAACTTGACAATTCTCCATACTTAATAAAAATTTCCATTCCTTCCAGGAGTTGAAATTTTGAATTTCATGTCCAGTATAAGAATTGGAGTAGCGAATTGCTTTTTCCCGAGATGTAATAATGATGATTTTTTTTTGTACTATAAAGACCATGTTAGTCTCCAATTCTCCTTCTTTCCTCATAACTCCACATCTTCCAAAAAGAAAAAGATAAAAATTCTCTCCTCTCCCCCTTTCCTTCTCTTTTTTTTTCAGGTCACTATTATTATTATTTTTTAATGTTCGGCAGCCGCCGAGCCTCTTTCGTCGCCACCGCCGCTGAAATCCGCTGTCGAGGGCCGTCATACACAACCGCTGTCGACTTATAGTTCTTGGCACGAAGAAGATTCCGACTCCATGATTCCGAGTTCTCGGCACGACGAAGAGTCCACGACTCCTAGTTCTCAACACGACAAAGATTTCGACTCCACAACTCCGAGTTCTCGGCACGACAATTGATATTTTGCCGAGTTCACTTTGCCGAGGTCTGCCGAGATTTCGACCCAGAGATATGCCAAGATTCCTAGTACTGGGGTCTCGCTATCTTCGTCGAGATCCAGTGATTGGAGTCGTGGTTTGCCGAGATTCCTAGTGTCGAGGTCTCTCATTCGATTTAACCCGAAACCGACCAAATTTGAATTTGTGCCGAATACTCCTCGCGTGTTCTGATTTGAAGCCGAGGCGTTTTTTTGCCGAGTTCTCGCCTAAGGGCTTTACTGCTGATTTTTGCCTTACTTTGCCGAGGACTTCACCACAAACCAAGGTAAAACTGAAATCCTCTTGCCTTGTTTCTTTGTTGAGTATGCCTTTGGTGACTAGCATTACTTAGAGGAATTTGTCGTGATTGTAGAGATGGAGAGTCCTGGTTTTAGCGTCGACTTATCTATTTCTTATGCCGAGTCAAATTCCGTGATTGATCCTTATGTCATGGGTTTGAATGCATTGGAAGAGTTTCCCCGTGAGGATGAGCTAGTAGACGAGACGTTGAGTCCGATTGAGATTAAGGCTGAGCCAAACTCCGAAGCCGAACTCGCTTATTTGGGAGTGATTGCTCGTTGGGGTGCTTACTCTCTGATAAACGTCATGCCGACTTTGAGGAAATGCGGAGCTAAGAAGAAGAAACAAGTCTTCGGTCCTCCGGGTTCATCGTTGTCTGACGAGGAGTCCTTGGCTGTGTTGAGGCAGAAATTTTGTATTTCCGAGGAGATTGAGTTTCTTGTTCCTTCGTCTTCAGCCCGTGCTGACAACCATACGGATGGATACTTCACCTTATACGAGAGATTCTTTCATGGGTGTTTCTTGTGGTTTCCGATCCCGTTCGTGATTCTATCGTATCTACGATATTATGGCATCTCTATCTCACAACTCACTCCTTGGGGACTCCGTCATTTGATTGGGCTTTTGGTTCGGAGTTATGAGATTGACGAGGAGGTCACACCCCTCCATTTACTGAACTGGTTGGATCTTCGCAAATCTTATTTCAAAGACAAGTTAGTCTACTTTGTGGTGAATCGGAAAGACTATCGCATCATCAAAGGGTTCCCAAGCAAGGATCACCAGTGGATGGACTCCTTTTGTTATGTGCCAATTTGTCTGGAGACCTTGGGCGACCGTGTTGACTTCTCGACTCGATGGCAGAGAAAGGGTAGCCGACCCCTTTGAAAGTTTTGAGGGCTCGGCGTACTCAGATTTTATGTGCGCTATTTGCCTGACTATTTCAGAATTTTGATTTAGGTTATTTCCTTTTCTTTTTTTTGCAGTGATCTATCTTTTCCCGAGACTTCCCAAAAATTTGAAGACACTTTGCAGCGCCCTTGCATCCTGGAAGTGTAACTAAGAGAGACATTTTTCCCTGAGGCGTGTAGAGAAAGCGCAAGCTCGCTACGCAGGATTACTAGTTTCGGGTTCGTCGGCGAGTTCTTCAAAGCACGAGATGGTGACTTGAAGGGGAAGAGAGAGAGAGGCTACACAGGCCAAGGAGGCTGCAAAGGCCGAGGAGGCCACCGAGGCTGCTTTGGCGAGACCTCCTGGCAATGCTGTTGGTGGGAAAGAGCAGACTACAGAGGGTGCAGACCCTTCCTCGGTGCCAAGCTCTATTCCGAAGCCATCTTCGAAGAGCTTTGAGGTTCTGAAACCGGTGCCGAAATCTATCATGGCACCGTCTTCTGGGCATGTACTCGCTCTTGGCCGTTCAGCGGAGACTGCTAGAGCTGGCGTAGGCCAGAATCGAGGGAAGAACCAGAACCGACAACATGACAGCTCTCTGCCAAAGGGAAGGCCGGTGCCGAGGAGTCACTTACAAAGAAGAGGAAACATGCCGAGGTTAGTGGTCCTGATAGCAACCCGATCTCTTCAGCCGAGGACGGCGTTTGCGAGAGTCGTTCTTCTGCGGCCCTCCTTCTTTCTAGAGTGACTCGCTCTGGGATGACGATGACTCCCCCAGACACGCTGATGCAGCAAGTTCCTTATGCCAAGATGGCCCTCCGAGGGACTGCGGTGAGTTTTATTTTTGCGATTTCGACTTTCAGCCTTATCCTTTGTCTTTTTTCTTTGTGATTTCTTGACTTTGTTTCTTTTCTTGCAGTTTCCTTCTCACATCAACCAACTTGTATACGAGTATGACCAAGGGGCTAGGTTGAGCAGGACTAAGGCGGAGGAATATCAAAAGAAGATCCTCGGGTTAGAAGGCGAGGTTGAGAGAGCGACTAAGGAAGCTGACCATCATCGTTCTGCGATGATGGCTCTTGAGAAGAAATATGATGCCATCAAGAAGCAAGTCGAGTACCTGAAAGGCAGCAAGCATCGCCGTGATATGACCATAATCAAGCTTATAAATCAGCTTATGGCATCCAAGGAGGCTCAAAAGACACAGGTCCAGTGTTTTCAAGACAAGCTCGCCAGTGTGAGAGCTCAATTTGTCGAGGTTAAGGGTAAGGCTTACACTGACATGATTGACTTGGGTCAGATGGAGAGCAACCTTGAGCACATGATGCTTCTCAAGGGTGAGACGCCGCCTGATCTTGACGAGGAGAAGACGGATTTGGAGGCTCGCATCGCGACACTGCAGGGTACCGATTCTCGCTTTGAGGTTATCCTAGGTGACTTAGAGAGGAGTCTTCTGCCCTCTCCTCCTGGGTCCGCCTTCGTCGTCGCTCCTCGTCAATGTTTCTGGTTCGAACCAGGGCAACACGGCCATTAGCAAGTACGGATCTCAGAGCTTAGGAACTCCTATCCTTTTGGCTGGCGATGGAGGCGCGTCTTCATCGAGGACTGCGGCCGACTCTTCCACTCGGGGCAATGCCGAGTTCTCTGAGAGTGATCGCGAGACTTCGAGGCTTATGGAGGATGGCTCGGACGGTATCACGGTTAACGAGGATGAAAAATTCTTCAACAATGGGAACGAGATCAGGATTGGTAAGACAGCGGAGGCCGTTGCTACCGTCGTCGCTCTAGCTGCTGAGGTTTCTGCCGTGGATGGAGCTACGAAGATTGTTGCCTAGCGATGTTGGCTTGATTAATTATACGTTTTCTATTTTTTTTAGACTTCTATTTTGTCGCCTAAATGGCTTTGTAGGTATTGATTTAGAACCTTGCTTTTGGTTTTGTGCCTGGATGGCTTTATCCACTCATGACTGAACCTTGTGGTGCTTACCCTGTATCTAAACATGATACGGGATGATTTATGGATGCGGCTTTTGAGATTGTTGGTTTGATGTTTAAGCTGTATGGTTTACGGACCAGTCCGCTCTAAAAATAACTTAGATTTTTTATGTGACAAGTAGCTCGTGTACTGGACAGCTTGTGTATTGAGTTTTGAGCTAAGTATCCTGGTTTACGGATGAGTTCTTATTAACAAGTCCACTCCAAAAATAACTTAGATGTTTGAGGCGACCAATAACTTGTGTATTGGGTTTTGAGCTAAGTATTCTCATTTACAGACGAGTTCTTATTAACAAATCTAGTCCAAAAACAACTTAGATGTCTAACTTGTGATGCGACCAACGTTTCGTGTGTCGGGTTTTGTTTACAGGTGAGTTTCAATTGACGAGCCTGTTCCAGGAAATGAGCACGTTTTGCGGGTAAGACCAATAGTCAGATTATTGGGTTTTCGGATAATTATTTTGGTTTACAGACCGAGTTCTCATTGACAAGTCTGCTCCAAGCTAAACATGTATCGCGTAGCGACCAACGTCTCTTTTGTTGGATTTAAGGTGAACATTTTGGATTACGCACATGTTTCTCTTTAAACATATCAGCTCGATAATGAACATATAAGCGATAAAACCAACGATTTGTAAGTTGGGTTTTTAGAATGATCATTCCGGGTCGATAATGAACATTTTTATTTGTATAGCGCGCTTTTGATCTTGTAAGGGATGTGTTTGTCAAATCTGTAGTATTCATATAGATTCGTCGTTGTGGCCAGCAGCAACGAGAGTAAGTGTAAAATGCCTGATTATAGTTAAGACCATCGAGCTCGTCGGCCCATAATTCTTTCTTTTGGTCCAGGCGTTTCTTAAGGTTACCTATGATCAGTTTGTTGATGGCCTTAGATTGTCCGTTTCCTTAAGGGTAGCGTGGGGTAGACTTGGTCAAACGGATCTTCCACTTTTCGCAGAAAGCTTCGAACCTGGCCGAGATGAATTGAGAACCATTATCCGTGACGATTTCGTAAGGGACTCCGTGCCGGCAGGTAATGTTGCGCCACACAAAACTTTTGACTTGAGTGTCACGAATGTGAACGAATCCATCAGCTTCCACCCGTTTGGAAAAATAGTCCGTCAAGACCAATAGGTATCGTTTTTGGCTAGATGGGTGCAACGAGCAAATGATGTCCATAGCCCATCGCATGAATGGGTAAGTCGACGTGACCAAAGAAAGGAGTTCGACGGGCTAGTGGATTTTTGGGGCGTGACGGTGACACTTCTCGCACTTTGCAGAAAAGGTCTCACAGTCTTTGACCATAGTAGGCCAATAATGTCTGTGACGCTTGATTTTGATAGCGAGAGCTTTGCCACCGGAGTGGTTGCCGCAAGAGCTGTTGTGGACCTCCTTCATTATTTTGTGCGCCTTGTGTCCTTCAACGCAGGAAAGTGATGGTCCTGAGAATCTCCATTTAAAGACGTTGCCGTCGAGTAGAATGAAACGAGCGGCTTGTGCCCGAAGTTTGCGAGCCTCCCATTTGTCTGTTGGCAAAGTGCCATCGGAGATGTATCCTCTGATTCTGTCCAGCTACTTGACATTGCAACCATATTCAGTGGCATGGGAGTCCTTGTCTGGGACGATGACATCGTCGTCGAGTGGAGGGGCAGAAGTGGTTGTATCGTCGTTGGAATCGGGAGGTGCCGTTTGGGCTACAGGTGGCTCTGTGTCTGTGACCTTTGGCGAAGGTGTCTTTTCTGGACTGGACAGAGGTAAGTTAGAAGTTTCCTCTACTTCCATGCTCCGTGTTCCCGCAGCCGCCTCTTCTTGCTCTTTTTTCTTCTTTGCAGCTTGTGCTCGAGTAAAGACATTTATCTCAACGGGCAGAGCAATGTTGGGGAATTCGATGAATTCCACAGGGATTACTCATCTTAAGTCCGGGTCGGACGTAGAAGCAAGGGCGGCCAATGCGTCGGCGTTGCTGTTCTCGCCTCTAGGAATTCTCGTCAACTTGAACTCCTGAAATTGCGCTGCCAACTCTTTTGCTATCACGAGATATGCTTCCATGCGATCATTTCTGGTGGTATACTCTCCGTTGAACTGATTGACAACCAATTGTGAGTCACAAAACGTTTCAACCCGGTCGATTTTAAGGTCCTGGGCGAGTTTCATGCCAGCGATGAGGGTTTCGTACTCGGCCTCATTGTTAGATGCTCTAAAACCCAGGCGGAATGACTGTTCAAGGATTTTGCCTGTCGGGGAGGTTAAGCGGATGCCGAATCCGGAACCACTCTTAGAGGAGGATTCGTCAACGTGTAACTGCCAGGTTAGATTCAGATGCTCGATGACGCAATCTTCGTCCGGGAGTTCGATGATGAAATCGGCCAACACTTGAGATTTGGTAGCGGTCCTGGCGCGATACTCAATGTCATACTCGTTGAGTTTGATAGCCCACTTCGTAAGTCTTCCTGACTGACTTGGACTGTGCAAGATAGAGCGAAGTGGGAAAGTGCTCAGAATGACAATTGTATGAGACTGAAAATACAGTCACAACTTTCGAGTGGACATGAGGACAGACAGTGCCAACTTCTCCATCTGAGGGTATCTGGTCTCGGCGTCTGTCAAAGTTTTGCTAACGTAGGAGACAGGCTTCTGTTCCCAGCGTTCGTCTCGAATAAGTACTCGGCTAACTGCTGTGTCAGACATGGTCGTGTATAAGAATAGAGGCTCACCCTCGACTGGTTTGGTGAGTACGGGAGGACTGGCCATGTACTGTTTCAGTTGCTGGAACGCGTCTTTGCATTTGTCCATCCATTTGAATCTCTTGTTACCACGAAGGGTATCGTAGAAAGGCAGACATTTGTCGGTGGAACGAAAAATAAATCTGTTAAGAGCAGCCACCCTTCCAGTCAATCTCTGCACTTCGCGGGTGTTTTTGGGTGAGGCCATTTTGAGGAGGGCATCGATCTACTTGGGATTTGCCTCGATGCCGCGGTGGGTCACCATATATCCGAGAAAATCCCCGGAAGTTACTGCAAATCGACATTTTGCCGGGTTAAGCTTCATGTTATGTTGGTTGAGCTCCTGAAAACATTCCTCCAGGTGGGTTATGTGATCCTCCTCTTTTAATGACTTGACGAGCATATCGTCGATGTATACCTCCATAGTTTTGCCGAGTTGATGAGCAAACATTTCGTTCACTAGACGCTGATAAGTAGCTCCGGCGTTGTTGAGGCCGAATGGCATCACCTTGTAGCAATATATTCTGCGGTCCGTGATAAACGCCATTTTCTCGCGATCCTAGGGGTTCATGAAGATCTTATTGTACCCCGAGAATGCATCCATGAAGGACAGGAGTTTGTTGCGAGCTGTTGCTTCGACTAGACGATCGATGTGTGGTAAAGGAAAGCTATCCTTAGGACAAGCTTTGTTCAGGTCGGTGAAATTCATGCAAACGCGCCACTTGCCATTTTTCTTTTTTACGACGACTGGATTTGCGAGCCAGTCGGGGTACTTGGCCTCCATTATCGATCCAACGCGCAGAAGTCTTTCCACCTCGTCATTTACTGACTTTGCCCTCTCAGGTCCTAGCTTCCGTCGTTTCTGCTTGACGGGCTTGAAGGTAGGATCGACATGCAACCCATGGTTAGCGATGCCGATATCGATGTCGGGCATATCTTCAGCGGCCCAAGCAAAGGTGTTGATGTTCTTTTTGAGAAAGGAAATAAGCCCAGTTTTGACTTGGTCATCGAGTTTGGCGCCTATTTCCACGCATCGTTCCAGGTGGTAGTCGTCAATGCAGACTGAGATGACAGAATCGCAAGTTGACATAGGACCCTCTTTCCTGCGATCCTCATCGATCTGTAGTTTCTATAGGAGGTGGGTTTGTTCCTTGAGTTGCTCGCGGTTTATCTTCATCTTTTTTCGTTTTCCTTCCTTAGTAGGATCGCCAGCTGGATTCCTGAGTTTTTGCTCAGTGAGGAAGCAGATACGGGATTCTTTCTGGCTGCCCCAAATTGTTTTGATGCCTGCAGGAGTTGGGAATTTGATGCAAATATGGTAAGTTGACGGCACTGGTCGCATTAAATTGATCCAGGGAGTTTCCAAGATCATATTGTAAATGGCCGGGTTATCAGATACAGAGAACTCAACGATTTTTGTCAGGTTACCAGCTCGAACGGGCAGGTTGATGGTCCCCATAGTCATTGTGGTTTCGCCAGAGAAACCTGTGATTGGTTTAGGTGAGGAACGAATTCTGGAAAGGTCGATACTCATCTGTTGAAGGGTATTTCAGAAGATTACGTCAATAGAACTGCCCGTATCGATCATCGACGATTAGTTGTATGACGAGGGGATCGCTATGTGGTCGATTAATGCCTTTCGTTTCGCGCTCTTCGAATGTGATTATGTCATTGGCGAACGTCGACGGTGTAGACCAGTTTGCGCTTACATCAGCACATCGCTGGTATGCTTTAATCGCTGTGTCAGTACAGTGGCGAGATCCTCCCATGATGAAGTTGATTCGTTGGCGGGCACTGCCGTGATCTTGATCATCGTTCATTCTCCCTCTCTTCGGGGCCTCGTTATCATTCTGGTCAGGACGTTCTGTGTCTTCTTCGAGTTCAAAGTCCTTGAGACTGATATCTCCTTTTAGTGTGCCGGCTGCGAGCCTTGCCGCTAGTTTTTGGCCTAGGACACGGCAGTTGGTAGTCGAATGCCCAAATATACGGTGGAGGTCGCAGTATGCAGCACTCGACCAATGCTTGTCGAGTCGACTTGAAAGTTGTGAGCACCTTTGAATCCGCCTTCATGCTGGACAAAGCCCGTCGCGCGATGGAGAGCATCCTAGATTATTGATGGTGGATTGAAGTACATTTCCTTTTGAAAATCTGATTCGTACCATAACACATATCTTTAGGCATCCAATGCAGATTTGTCGGTTACTCCTTCTATCTTGGACATAACTGTTTTGAATCTTTCGATGAAGCTCTGAAGGGTCTCCTGCTGTCCCTGTGATATTGTCCAGAGGTCGGCATCAGAGGTTACTCGCTCCATGAATATGCCATAGTGCTTTAGGAAAGCGGCAGAGAGTTATTCGAAACTATCAATCGAATTTCTTTCAAGACTTGAGAACCATTGGAGTGCTGGTCCCTTGAGACTTTCAATGAACAAAAGACATTGGCCGGTGTTTTTCTCGTTTTCTCTGAAGTTGACCCGTCCCATGGCAATCGCAAATGCCAGCAGATGTTCCTTCGGGTCAGTGTTTCCTTCTTAAGTGGGGACTTTCACCCTTTCGTACTCGGATATGTTTGCTTGAGCAATCCGCGCCATGAAAAGAGTGGTCTAGGCTTTCTCGAGAACTTTGTCGATCTCAGGGGCCCTACTAGATACTCGATGTATCTGTTATCGCATGTCCTTCATGTCGGATGCGTTTCGCTCTATTGCTGCTTGCATCCTGGCTATCGCCTCCTGTTGGACCTTGATTAGCGTTGCGCGCTCGTCGTCATGTTGCGACTGCTCCACCCAGAAAACGTTCTCCTCTTTTTCGTCTGCGAAGTCTCAGTCGCGTTCAAGTCGGGTATTACTTCGCCGGGCTGGGGCTTACGCTCTAGGTTCGCGATGGTCTCCCGAAACATGCTCATCGCTTTGGTTATCGTCTAGATTGATCACCAGGGGCGACTTGTCAGCGGCAGGCGCGTCTGTGTTCGACCTATGTTCGGCAGTAGGAAAGGAAGGGTGGATTGCTGGCAGTCCACGGATCCTCTGTTCACCGGTTGGTGTTGAGAAGTTCAACACCGTTGGGTCAAGACGCCTAGTAGACCTCCGGGTCAGGACCGATCCTCTTCCTCGTGCTCAGTTCGTCGTGTTTAGGGCCCTCTTCTCGTTGTCTACGGCTGCGTTCCGCGCGTCCTGCTCCGTTGACTTCTTCATCAGCGTCTCCAGTATGGTTTGCATTCGGGTGATGAACTCCGGCGTCGTCCCAGCGGCTTGGTTCGCTCCAGAGTTATCGACACCGTCCTTCTCGGGTCCCGTCTTGTCTACGCTGTTCTTGTCGGCACCGTCATTGTTGGCTCCGGAGTCATCGGTACCGTTCTTGTTGGCTTCACTGCTCTTTGCCGCCGGGTCCTTGTCTTCGGGTTGATCTTCTCTGGGAATCTCGGGTACGTCGTCAGCAGTCATCTTGGCGTGATCTTGTGGTGGCGTGATTCTTTTGTGTAAAAGAGTCTCAATTTCTCTTTATACGGCGCCAAATTGTGGAGGTCGAAACCAACTTAATTGAATTTGTCAAGGATTTTAAAAGAAACGAGATCTCTGGAAAGAATCACAAGAACAGCTAAGAACAAAGACAAAAAAACACGAAAATTGCGTTAAGAAAGCTTTATTGATTTCTTGCTAAGTGTTTGTGCAAAAAGTTGCGGATCCCTTTTACAAAGAAGTTTCAATCATACATATACAAGTCTAAGTCGGCTAGGTCTGATAAATAAGCGATAAGGAAATTTTCCGTATTCCTCAGGATTTCCCTTTTATTATAAGCGGGGCTAGCCACGGGCTTCGTTGTCGTGGGCCGGACTTTGCCATCTCGCCACCTTGCCATCATGGACCTACATTCTCGGCCCAACTCCTTGTAATCGGCTTATTTCTTAGCTCTTTAGGATGACCACGTCGGCGAATTGTCAAGCACTCCAGACAGCAACGTCGGCGGCAGTAGTCGACAAAACAGTGCTCGGCAAGGAGCACTCTGCGGCGATGGTCGGCGAGGTTGTGCTTGGTGACAGATGGAAGAGATTGGTGGAAATGAGCATTGTTGGCGAGTTGCCTAGGTCTCCAGAGTGTTCTCGACACTGTCCCATAAATGCATATTTTCATACTTAGTCGTTTTATCGAAGATAACTGTGGGAGGGAGTTTTGACCCCAACAACATAGTTGAGTCAACTCACTGAGTTAACTCGGTGAGTTGGTTCGAGTCGATTCAGCAAGTTAAGTAATTCGTTATCGGTTATTAGACTTGTTAGATGTTTAATAATAGTAAGTTAAGTAATTTGGTATCGGTTATTAGACTTGTTATATGTTTAACGACAGCAAGTTAAGTAATTTGTTAGCGGCTATTAGACTTGTTAGATGTTTAACATTGAGGTTTGCAGAATGTTGAATGTGTTAAAATATAGTATAGATAACAATACATATTGCTGGTAACTAAAATGTTATTTTCTATTAGATATGTTAAACATCTAACAATGAGTTTAGAAGACTCTTTCGAAATACAAAGATAATCATACTACAATTCTCTAGTGATTTTGATCAGAGAAAATGACGACCCACTGCAGAACATCATGAATCTCGTTGACAAAGCTAAGTAGTGTGAACTCCACGACCCATATTTGCTCTTACGTGATGTAATCAAAGAACTAATTTATTATGGACTATAACATGTTAGATGTTTAACATTGAGTTTTGTTAGGTATGTTGTATGTGTTGAATCATTAAATGTCTAACAATACATGTTACTGATAAATAATATATTACCCGTAGTTTTATATGTTGACGGTCTAACAATACATGTTAACTGATAAATATTATGTTACCCGTAATTTTATATGTTGACGGTCTAACGCTGGATTTGGAAGACAAGTGTCAAATTAAAAAATAGTCATATTTATGAACTTATATTCTTAATAACTTCTGAAAAGTAATTTGATTGTCATCAATTAGACTAATTCATGGATAACAAAATAACATTTTTGCTAAGTAATACACAATATGTTCAATCATTAACCATTTAACGGTACATATTACCCGTAAATAAATTGTCATCCACTACTATATATGTTAGCAGTCTAAGAATTAATTAAAAATAAAACTCTTTTTGCAAAGTAATATATAAATTGAACATATATGATCATTAAACATCTCAATATACATATTACCTCCAACTAAATTGTTATCCGCCATTTTTTTAATGTAAGCACTATAAGACGAATTCTAAAATCAAACATTTAAGAACATAGTTAGCGACCAATAAATTCATTGACTTAGTCTACACTTAATGAATCAACTCACTAACTCAAAGCTAACCGAGTTAGCGATAAAACCAAATCTTCAAAATGATACGTATTTACTGGAAAATTGACAGAATTAGCCGTTGTTGTTAAGAAGGATGGTGGAAGTAGAGGAAGACGAAGACGTAATTCTGTGGAAGAGGACACAACTTTGACGGAGGAAGACGCCATTTCGGGAGGATGATGCAACTTTTGTAAAAGAAAATGCGATGGAGGAAGAGGTGGCGAACGAGTTTATCGGAGCTCTTTTTTAGCTAAATCAATTTGATTTTTATTTTGTTTATGCTATCTCCATAGATTGAGATGAAAAAGAAAAAACAAATGTACAAAAGATAAAGAATTAGCTAGTTAGATATCTATATTACATAGGACTTGTATTGTATGTATAGATTATTGATATAGGTTGCAAGGCTAAGAAGCAAAGATCGTTAAAAGCGTCTTTGTGTTAGCGTCGTTTGTATACTTTATCAATTCAATGTTATTTTTGTATATCTATCTAATTTGCTAATAACATGTGTATTTTTAGCTCGTTAACTCTTTTATTTATTTAAAAATAATATTAAACATTGTTAATCCAAACATATATAATAAATTAAATAAATAATTTTAAAAAAGTAGTACTTAAAAAAATGGCATTTAATTTTTTTTTTAAATTTCTCAAAAAAATTCTAAATTTTGTTATATAATAAGATATCTAGTTAATCGTGTGTTTTTGCTTTCTCGTAATCGTTCGGACTATGTTTTCTAGTAATCTTTCAGATTTTGGCTTTTTGTAAAACTCTCGGATTTGTATATAGTTTATTCGGAGTTGTATCATTCTTTGTATTTTTGGATGTTTAATATAAAAAATCTTTTTAGTGGAAACAAATAAAATGGTCTGGAAGGTTGTGTAAAATTATTTAAACACCTAAAAAATGAAATGCATCTGCCGGGAGTCGAACCCGGGTCTATTGCTTGGAAGGCAATTATCCTAACCGTTGGACTACAGACGCTTTGTTATTCACATAATCGAAACTGTTTGTATAATCGTTAATTGATGCAAACAGAATGTTGTAAGCATTTCGGTGACGTTGACAATTATCCCGAAAACGACACCGGTTTGTATCCTTCACGCTCGTCCGTGTTTTCTTCTTTGACCAGATTCTGAAGAAATAGTCTTTCGTTTGTATTTCTGGAAAGTTTTCATATAAAATCTGATGCCGTAAGAGCTTACTCTTCGTTTCACAAAAGAAAAAGTCGTCAATTCGAATCATCTTCGTGTTTGTTCCATTTACATCTTCCGATTTCTCCGTCGATTTTCTCTCTGCAGAGAATCCAATCGCCGGATTCTGATTCAGAATCCAATCTAATCTTTTGCAAAATCGTGTTTCAGGTACTTTTATTCTTCGTTTCGTTGATGAAATAAGTCGTTTTCTTAACATTTGTTGTTCATAATACGTGATTTCGGCTGTTTTTTTTATTAGGAAAAGAGGCATATAGTTGATGGTGGATTTTTCCGGCGAATTTGTGTGATGTGTTCTACACTCTAGGTGGGGAAATTTGGATTTAGATATTGTGTTCGTGGGGAGGATTCTTGTTGTTTCAATGGAATCTGAAGGAAGTCTGGTTTATGTGAAGATGAGGTTGTTGGAGATTGCTACTCATCTTATTCGTCTTCACTGGTTTGATTGATTATAATACGTCGAGAAAACTGAGAATTGTGATTGTTTTTTTTTTTTTCTTTCTTGAGAGTTTTTTTTAATTGTTTTGAGCTTTTAGTAACTTGTTTTGGGGGTACGGGGTTAGACATGGATGGAGAGGCTACTTCTTGGATCAGGAGGGCAAATTTTTGTCATACTGTTTGTTATCGTATGTCAAGCTTAGAGTCTGTCCAAGAGAGGACTTCTGGATTGAAAAGAATACCTCTGAGTTCACCATCGGATCTGAATTCACTTGTAGCCAATTCGCAGGATACGCAACAGCCGATGTGTTTGGGTGGTGGTAGTTCTGAAATACTGAGAAATCCAGTCACCAACAAAAAGAGGTCTGTTTCTCCGTCCCCTCAGATGGCTCTTCCTGATTCTTTCAAGGAAGCAAAATCTGATATCAAGAGATTTTCTACTCCACATCCTACAAGAATGGAATCAGAGAAAGGAATGAAGGCGAAGTCGTCCCGCAAAGATTCCTTTGAGAAAATATCGTTCAATCTACGGCCTCTATCACACTCAGGTCCTATTAGGGATCTTGGTACGCTGAAGATTCAAGAGGGGTCAAAGAGTAAGAAAGAGAAGAGGTCTTCAAAGTCTTTTAGTTATGGAGGTTCTAGAGTAAGTGCAATGGGAGGGCTTGAAGAATACCTCATTGATACCTCTAAGATGTCCTATGGGAACAGGTTTGCACAAGGGAGATATAGCCAAGTTTACCATGGAGAATACAAAGGCGAAGCTGTTGCTCTGAAGATTACCGAAGCGCCTGAAGATAGCGAAGACAAATTCTTGGGAGCTCGTTTGGAAAAACAGTTTACCAAGGAAGCCACTCTTTTATCTCGACTAAGGCATCCTAATGTTGTTAAGGTAAGTTATATTATGTGATAGGTTATGCTATATGAGTGATGCCTTTGGTGTGCTGAATTTTCATTGTTCAAAAACCGAAAAACACATCCTCATGGTTTGTTTGACTCTTCTTCTTTTATTGCTTTTGTCCTTAAAACAGTTCATGGGAATTGATACTGGAAATTGTATCATCACGGAGTATTTACCGCAAGGGTGTTTAAGATCATATCTGCAGAAGTTCAAGCATACGTCCCTTCCTTTGCAACAGGTAATTGAGTTTGGTCTAGATATCGCAAGAGGAATGGCATATATTCATTCAAGGAAGATAGTTCATCGGGATCTTAAGCCAGAAAATGTGTTGATTGACAACGACTTTAATTTGAAGATCGCTGACTTTGGCATAGCGTGCGAGGAGGAGTACTGTGTTATTTTGGGGGCTGAGACAGGAACTTTTAGGTGGATGGCACCTGAAGTATTACGAAAGAAACCACACGGACATAAATCCGATGTTTATAGTTTTGGACTCGTTTTATGGGAAATGTTAGCTGGAGCAGTCCCATATGAGGAGATGATTCCTTACCAAGCTGCTTATGCAGTCATCCACAGGGTAAAGGATCCTGCATCTCCTACTAATTTCATGATTGTGATCTTGCATAGATTGAATAGTTTTAGAATTTTCGTTGATATTTCTAATGTTTTAGAATAACCGTTGATTTACACGAATGTTAACCATTTTGCAATTTTTGTGTTGATATTTGATCAGCACATCAGACCGGTTATACCGAGTGATTGTCCAGCGGCCATGAAAGAGCTGATTGAGCTGTGTTGGTCGGAGCAAACAGACAAGAGACCAGAATTCTGGCAGATTGTGAAAGTGTTGGAACAGTTTGACAAGTCTCTGAAAAGCAAAGGGAAGCTCGATCTCATGCCGAGCCAGATCTGTCCAGAACTAAAGAAAGGTCATAACTACTGGATTCAGATATTCGGGTCAATCCACCACCACAGCAGCAGCAACAGCAACACCTTAGTAGGCTCAGCCTTGCCTAAGCCTAAATTCGCTTGAGAGATTCTGTGAGTCTCATTTTGTGGATATATGTAAAAAAGGGCCAGTGGTTATGTTTTTGTTAATCATCTGTCTCTGTTTGATTTGATTTAGTGAGGACTCCATGAAATAGACCTCATTGTTGGGTTTTGGCTTGGTTTGTTAAGCTCATTTCTCCTTTTTTCTTGAAATTAATTTGTTTTGTCGTACGAATAGTGAGAGTTTGTTCTATGGATGTTAAAGTGAGCCATTTTTAGTGAGTAATCAAACTGAAGAAAACGGGATTTCAAGATTGAAGATGAAAGCAAATAGATGATACTACAGTCATGGCCACAATCTGTTGGACGAAATTAAACCCTAAATTCACTAAGAGACTCATAGTTTAACGAAAAAGCTAGAAGACAAGAAGAAACCACCTCAGACACCAGTAGATCCGAAACCTCCTTCACCACGAACAGTAGAGTCCAAATCTTCAACCTCGATGACTTCAGGCGTCACAATCTTCTCGATAATCAGCTGCGCGATTCGATCTCCCAACTTGACCTCCAAATCAACATCGGAGTGATTGAACAAAATCACACCAACCGGTCCTCTGTAATCAGCGTCGATCACTCCCGCTCCGACATCGATCGAGTGTTTCCAGGCGAGACCAGATCTCGGTGCGATTCTCGCGTAAGTTCCTTCAGGGACAGCGATGCTGAGATCTGTCGGGATAAGAGCCTTCCCTCTCGCCGGAACTTTGGAATCAACCGCACTCGAGAGATCGTAACCAGCAGAGAGACAAGAACCTCTTGTAGGCAAAACAGCTTTCTCAGATAGTTTCTTCACTTTGAAGAATGGTTCAGAATCGCCATGGATTCCGTTTCGATCGAGTTTCTGGAATTTAGCCAACGGCTCCTTGAATTCGGGACTGTTGCTCTTCGTCTCGATGCAGGCCATTGTTGGAAATGAAAGACGAGTTGCAGAGAAACCCTAATTTCAATTGAGGTCGACTTCTTGTTGTGGTAAAGAAGCGACTCGGTTCCGCCATTAATGTAGACAATCCCCTACTGGCGCCAAATTTTCCCTCCACCCAAAACTTATTTGATCAGTTCAATGGGCTTTATCGTTCAGCCCACTAGCCCAATTCTTATATCCAAATTGAAAATTACGGTTTATCGGTGAGGGTTATGAATTTGTGATAGAGGTGTCAAATGGGTCGGCCCATGTCTATTTGGCCGCCCTGTGATGGTTTTTTTGTTTTTAAAACCGCAGTCGATTAGTCTGCTAGAACCGCGGTCCGTAAATGCTACATCCAGGCTCGGTCCGTAATATTCTATGGGTTAGCGGGCCATCAAATCTATTTTTAAAATACACATGAACACATACATTTTTATCAAAATAATCGAAGTGTTTAACTGAAATTGTAAATAAAATAATCCAAATATTTAATTAAAAGTGAAAACAAAGTAATAAAAGTGTTTAAATGAAACACAAAACAATAGTATTTCAAAATCAAAAATAACAATAAATTCTAAAAGCAAGCTAAGAAATGAGAAGAGATTCAAAATGTTTTAGAACACTAGTCAAACTGAAGTTCCATCAATCTTCAATGTCCACAATTGATTGGAAAGAAGGTAGTGTCTCATCTTTACCATCAAATTCTTCATCCACCTCTACATAAATCAAATGAACTAACGAAATTAATATAAAGTATATTGTATAATTATAAAAATTATGTAAAAAACTAGAGATTTACTATTTTCATATGCTTCAAAATCTTTTAACCAATTACGACTGCATATCAGTGCTTGAACGTTTTTTGGAAGAAGCCGGCTTCTATATGTTTAAAACTCGAGCTCCAATGCTGAAAAAAATTTAGTAACTAATAAAACCTTTTAGTTGGAACAAAAAGTTTCAAACTTCCTTTCTTTTTTGTCGTAAGGTTTCAAACTTTCAAAAAAAATCTTTTGATGTAAAATCATTATTAAACCAATTATGGAAACTCGACAAACCAACATCCAAACCAACATTAAACCAAATTTTTTTTTTTGCTCCGTTTTATCAAACATTAAACCAACTTATGGTTTTGAACTTCATGTCTTAATCAAAATTCTTAGACGGTTTGTTTAATAGCGGGTAATCCGCAAACCCGCAAATCCGCAATAGGTTAGTCTGTTTAACCCGATGATCGCAAGGGGTAAATCTACGAGACCCGCTTCTTTATAGATAAAAAATATAGTGTTCCAAGTCTGCCCCGTGATGGGCCTAGTCAGACCTGACCCGAGGGTTCATGGCCCGTTTGACACATCTAATTTGTGATTCTTCCTCGTAAACCCTAATTTCGATTTCTTCAACACTGTCATGTTATCTTTGATACTCCATGGAAGGTCGGTGGAGTTGCAGAAATGGCGTAATCTGAGAGTATCAGTGAGCATTGTGCAAAATGGATTTGCTTTCTCCAACTCATTTTCCTCTGCTGCAACTGTGAGCACTGAAGGAAGTAATTTCACTGTCTCTTATCTCGTCGAATCATTGGGTTTAACTTCGACACTCGCAAAATCCATCTCAAGGAAAGTGAGCTTCGAAGACAAGGTAAATCCAGATTGCGTTTTGAATCTTCTTAGAAGTCATGGGTTCAAAGATTCTCAGATCTCCGGGATTATTACGACTTACCCACAATTGCTCATAACAGATGCTGAGACATGTCTTCGTCCCAAGCTTCAGATTTTGCAGTCCAGAGGAGGTTCAAGCTCTGAGCTCATAGAGATTGTTTCAAAAGTTCCGAGAATCTTGGGAAAGAAAAGGGAAAAATCTATCAGCTTATACTATGATTTCGTCAGAGACATTATGCAAGACGGTAAGAGTTCAAAGTACGAAAAGTTAGATCATTCTTGGCCTGAAGGTAAGGACGGGAATAAAGCCCGAAATGTATCTGTTCTGAGAGAATTAGGAGTGCCTGAGAAGTTGTTATTCCCATTGCTCATTTCCAATTGTCAACCTGTTTGTGGAAAAGAGAGATTCGAAGAAACACTCAAGAAAGTTGTTGATATGGGTTTTGATCCGACCAAGTCAAGATTTGTCGAAGCTCTCCACGTTATCTACGAAATGAGCGACAAAACGGTAGAAGAGAAAGTAGCTGTCTATAAAAGATTAGGCTTTAGTGAAGACAATATATGGGCACTTTTCAAGAAGTGGCCATTCTTTCTGAAATTCTCCGAGAAGAAGATAACTAGCATGTTTGAAGCCCTGAAGAATTGTGGTCTGGTTGAGGAAGAGGTTCTTTCGGTGTTGAAGTCCCGTCCACAATGCATACGACATTCAGTGCAGAAGATAATGGACTTCATGGAGATGTTTCTAGGCTTAGGATTTAGCAGAGATGAGTTTAAGATGATGGTCAAGCGATTTCCTCAGTTCTTTGCATATTCTGCAGAGATGATTAAGAAAAAGTTTGAGTTTTTGGTGAAGAAAATGAATTGGCCACTAGAGGATTTGGTTTTGAACCCAACGGTATTTGGATACAGCCTAGAGAACAGGATTTTGCCAAGGTGTAACGTAATCAAAGCTCTCATGTCGAAAGGATTGATGAGTGAAAACCCTCCAATTTCATCTGTCTTGGTATGTCCTGATGACGACTTCTTGAACCGGTATGTGATGAAACACGACAAGCTTGTGCCTGAGTTGATGGCTATCTTCACCGGAGATCATGGTTCATAGTTGGCAGGGAAAGTTTTTATTATCAATGTCCGGTTTCTGTAACCCATTTTTGTCATCTCAGTCTGACTTGGATTCCACTGGTTTCTTATATACAATCCCATTGGGGAAATATAACAAATTGTCACGTTTAAACTCTTTAATGCAACGTTTTGATTTTGAATTCATTTCTACTTCCTATGATTCATGTGGACGAAAATCATTAGATAATTTTCGTCTGTTGATATGATTTATACTAATGGTATTCTTGATAATAAATAGTATTGTAAAAAAATTGCAATAATCGTAACAAGCTTTAATGAAAGATCCAACTACTAAATCATTTGGGTCAAGAAACTCCTTTACAGATTCTGCAGGAGTTATAGACTTTTAGTTGACAACAATCAGCAGCGTTGGACGTGTTTAATAAGTGAGTAGTGTCTCTGGTCAGTTTTCATATTCAAATCTTACACCCCCGTCACATACAGACTAGCTGCAAAGACGATGTCGCGTTTTATAGCATTTGAAGCGGAATCCATTTTCTTGTGCAACGCCGAGTTTCCCATAATGGCAGCTGCGTTCTTGAACTCACGGCACGTCTCATCCAATCTCACAATGGTTCGAACTATCAGACCTTCCGGAACATCCGTCAGTTCACATATCTCTGCAAATGGCGTCCCCTGCAAAAGTCAAGCATACATTTTGTTCAATAAGATGTGTGAGTCGCGCAATGTATAAGAAATATTGCTATCTGGTTACAGACCTTGGCCCACTCATAGACTACTTCGACTAGGCCAAATTTGAGATTCTCCTGGGCGTATTCTTCTGGGTCTATTTGTAAGTTGTAATGAGCTTGAAGTTCACCAAGTCGGATTGCTGTGTCATAGAGTCTATGCAAAAGAAAGTCATTGATAAAATTGATCAGATCAATTATATGTTTGTGGTTATGAGAAGGGAAGGAGTGTGATTGTAACAAGCCTTTGTTTAGCCTTAGCCAGCTTGGGAGTAAGTGAAGGCGCTGAAGTGTTTTTCTGTTGGAATACAAAGGCAGACATTATAGCTACTGCTTCTTCTGGTTCTAATTCTTCGAATTGATTCTCGAACAGACACACTGTGCAAATCAGTTCTTCCCCAGAATTCATCTCACAAGCGACACGACCTTTGATTTGGACGACGAGGTCATCATCTATACACCCAATTTTCTTCAGAACATCTATCTGCAAAAAGAGGTTAGAGCTCTACATGTTACCAAATTCATCATGCATAAAGAGGAAAAAAAGATGCATGTGAACTTTCTCATTTTGATCGTACCCGGCCCTGAAACGCAGGCATCTGTAATAGGGCTTCATCGGACATTTGAAATTCGAGATCTTTGAGATCCTTCTTATGCTTCCTAATCTCCCTAGCTAGCTTCATGTGCTCTTCCAATTTGACACAACCATGGCACTTGTTCATGGACATCTTTTGTAGTAGGCTGGTCCATTTGTAGTACGTCTCCACAAGCTCAGCATTTTTCATCTTCAAATCTGAAACAGAATTATAAAATGAATTTATGAGGGAATTTGCAGCCAGAAAAAATGATACAGGGTTAAATTTTAGTTCAAGAACCTTTAATTGGGTCTAGAGCAGGAGGATACTTGTTTCCGTTTGATTTCAGATCCAAAAGCTGCTGAACTGTCTGAGAAAAAGCTGCCTTGTTCCCATCCTCGAGTAGACGCACCTGATCAATCTTTATCTTGCTAACGCATATGCACAAGAATTCTTTGGTATCGAACCCTTTAACCTCATACCCTACACCAGCCGTGGCTCCATGGTGCGGGAGCTCTATCTTGATAACACCAGAACCTTTACGAGAGCTAGCCTTCGAATAAAATTCTTCTTCAAAACCACGTTTTGACTTGGGTGCGATAAAATAACCTTGAGAGGGCTCTGAGCTTTTCTTGCCAATGCTGACCATATTGTGCTCTGGTGCTGGTGTTTCAGATTTTATCACCAAAACAACGTATTGTCTATCAGTGCCGGAAGGTCCCTTCAGAACGACTCCAAGTAAATTGTCTATGCCCTGTAAAATTACACACGTGAGCAACCAATTTATGAACCAGAAAAAAGAGAGGTGGAGACTGGGCCTCACCGTTTCCGATTTCATGACCACTACCCTTCCTGGTACAAGAAAACTCTGGGCAGAAGGAGACTGCATGACTGCTTCTGACATTTTGCTGTTACATTCATTTGCTTCCATATACATCTCATAGTAGTCTTCAATTGCTGGTTCACCTTTAATACAGCTGGACGCACAAAGCAATAGGTTAATCCATAAAACAATCTGGAGGAGTTGCGTATAGGGGTACCACAAAAACACGGTAGAATAAATGGGTGGATTTTCAAAACCCTACTAAGACTACAAAAAAACGCTATGCGATCTTTTGGAGTATACATGTTGTTTTGCCTTACTCGATAGTTTTGGTTGGTAGAGCACGTTTTACCATGAGAAGCTGTTGTTTCTCAGGCAGTTTCTTCTGGGCATGGAATTCAGCAAAACTTCTTTTCAACATGTCCTCCACCTTACAATAACAACCATTTGAAAACTTGAGAGTCAGAAAAAGCCAAGGAAAGGCCAATATGCAGAAAATCCATGGGAACTGCAGGAACGCAACTGGTGATCTACAAAACCCAGGGTTCAGACATTGATTTACCTTCAATTCTTCAACACGTAAGAGATGGAGGATCATTATGTAGGTTAGTCGGAACTGAGATTCTAATCTTGTTGCGCTTCCAACAATTATACGCCTCAGATCACTCTCATCTGGAACTTCATCGCGACACATGACAACAACTGTGCCAGTTTTGTCAATTCCCCTTCTGCCAGCACGCCCTGCCATTTGAGTGTACTCTCCAGGAAGCAATTGTCTAAATTCCTTGCCATCAAACTTCCTCAAAGCATCAAAAACTACCTGTAGCAAAATATCATGGAAAAGTAAGTTACAGGTAAACTACATAAAGGAGATGTGAATAGCTCATCAGAATATATAACTTGTCATAAAACATTCCTAACCACAGGGGATAATAGCTTGGAATAAAAATCTCAACTATCCAATAACCTCTAAGACCTCCCCCATGACCACATAATATGACAAGATACGTATGTGTAAAGAATAACCCATTTAACATTCTGACACTGAATTTACATCAGAAACAAAATCAAAATAGCCTCACCGTTCTGGCTGGAGCATTAACCCCCATGGCAAATGTCTCCGTTGAAAATAGCACCTGCAGGAAGATTACAAACAATAGATTACCTCAAGATATTTGGAAGACAACGAAAAACATAGAAAACTATGAACTTCAGCATTGTATCTAAAGTGTAGGCTCAAATAATAGCACAAGAATTAGAGTCCTGAGATATTAAGCCTACCTTAATAACACCACGGCAAAAAAGCATTTCAACAACTTCCTTTACTATTGGAAGCAACCCAGCATGATGAACACCAATTCCTCTATGAAGTAAGCTTTGGACTCTGAGGACCTTTAAAATGTGTCCCCCCACAGTTCATGAGTATGGAATCAAGGCACCTCTTTAAATTTAATATGTGAGAAGACCAGAAATACTTAAGAAAGCCAACCTGAGGTAAATTCCGATCAGAGCCTTTCAATCTCGAAAAAGCTTTATCGCAAAAGACACGGATTTCACTTTTCTCAGAACTACGAGTGAGGTCAGTCCCAGTCAAAGCGTCAGCACATCTATCGCAATAATTCTTCGAGAAACAGAAGACAACCACCTATTGGGAAACGAAAAAAATAAAGAGGTTAGACATAAAGACCAGAATGGAGTACACATAAGATTGATTATAAACCTCATAACCATAGGAAGAAACAAAGGCGCATCTAACATACAGGTAAGAGGGACTTTTTGGAAAGCTTGTTGATAAGCATCAACCAATTGGAAGCTGCTGACCGTCTAAATGCCCCATTGTTCTGGCCATTCCCACTGTAAGAGGATTTTCCCAAATCTTTGACATTTGAGTGTTTATTCTGCTTGCCACGAGAATGAGCTTCATGTTTCTGAGATTTGTTCCCATCTTGATGAGCTGAAGATCCTGTATGCTGTTTAGGAGCGATACCAACTGCATTTGAATTCTTCTTCTTGTGTGAATCTTTAGCATCCTTGATCCCTTTAGGAATAAAAGCTTCATTCTCACAAACTTTGTAGAGTTCTCCAGAATAAAATAGACAATGCTCTAGGGGAACTGGTCTTTTTGTTGTGCTGATAACAAAACCCATAAAATTAAGTAATTAAATCTTCAATACCAATCATTGAATTATATTCACAAATATTATACCACGAAACATTAAATCTCACCCAGTAACACGTATCTCTTTTTGTTTTGTTCGGCCAATCCAATCAGCAAATTCAAATGTGTTTGGCACCTATAAGAAACTGAAATTTTAGTTATACATGTTATAAGTTAAGCGGTACATGGAAACTGAACCATGAAGCCATATATATCTCCATAAATGCTAGAAAGTTAGAAGCTGAAACGTTCGTTCAGTAGGAACGTTGACCAACAAAGACCGAAAGCATAAAAATAAAAACTTTACCATTCTATTCAAACTCATCTTGTGAGAAAATCCATAGCCAAAGATTACAAGCATGGCAAACACAATAACACTTCGAAAGAACAAATATTTTACGCACATAACAGCATTAAGAAGTACCGTTGCAGAAAGGAGGACAAAATTTATATGTCTTGGCAACATGATGATGACTTCTTCCCAAACAACCCCTCTCTCTACGTCATTAACATAGTGAACTTCATCAAATATAACCTGCCAGTCATAGGAACGGCAACAAGGAAACGTGATTGAGGGTTCACACAGTACTACAAAGTCTGCTTATAAATAGAGCAATATGAGCACAATATCAAACTCAAGAGGAAAGTAAAACATCAGAAAGCTCTTTTACCCATTCTATATCACGTATGATATCAGCACCACGATAAAGCATTGACCTTAATATTTCGGTAGTCATGATCAGACAAGATGCCTCTGGCCTTATGCTAACATCACCTGTGAGAAGTCCTACATCAAATTTTCCACAAAAGTCTCTGTATTTTTGGTTGCTGATGGTTTTAATTGGAGCAGTATACACAGCTCGTGTACAGTGCTGAGCAGAGGGAAAAAATAGATTAGTGAACAGATCAAAGAATCTAATATTATGAATGTGATTGATTTTCTTCAGAATTCTCTACCTTGGTAGCCAAAGCGAATGCATATTCAGCAACAACTGTCTTCCCCGCTGAGGTATGGGCTGCTACAAAAACAGACTCCCCCTTTTCTAAACAATAGATAGCCTGTAGGCATAAGACACTCAGTTATATACTGAAAATTCACATATTAAAAACAACCAAGCATGCTCCTCAAACATCGCAAACTAAATAAGTCAAAGGAAGTACCTCCTTCTGAAAGTTGTCCAATTCGAAAGGGAATTCCATAGCCATCTCGGGAACAAGATCATAGAACCGGTCTGCAATGTCTTGGCTATCTCCTTTAGTGGCCCATCCCTAAAAGAAGAACAACCCAGAAATCATGTTGATGAGAGTGAAAATGAAATCTCAAGATTCAGAATCCACTTTCTTACCTCTTTCTGTAGTTGTTTATTGCTGTTCCCAGTAATTGCTTCTTCTGTCAATATTGCAGTTTTTGCTGATGACAAAATCTCATCTAGCACAGTGATGTCAGTCTCTAATCCTTTTTGGGCTTCATTGCTTTTGCTCGCTTTAGCTTCAGGCTCAACTTCTGCCTTTGGAGACTCAGATCCAGCTGAGTGATCTTCATGACAGTTTCGGTTATGAGAACAAAATTTAATGTATGTGATAATTACAGAAATTGAACATGACTGATACTACACACCATCGGTCTCAAGTTCTGAGAAAGCATCTTCTTCCCAAGCTTTCTTGAACAGGTCGTCAAACTGAATAGACAACTTGCTCTGGTGGTATCACCAATCCAAGGACAGGAAAAATGAATTTATTCTTACAGCCAAATGTAGATAATTTTATTAACAAAACGACATTGATCTACATACCGACTTTTCATCTGAAGTGTTGCCACGCGAACTCTGATCCTCATAAACACTCCATGTTTGGGGATATGGCTTTAAAGTACAAAAGGAAAAAAGGAAGAATCAATCAACACTGAATCATATCGAACTTGTTAAGTAACAAATTAGATGGTGATATAATAGGATAAGGTACCATCAGATCTCCAAGATCTAAACTCTGCTTGAAACTAGGAGGAACGGTCTGAGCAGGACCCCCATTGAGCAATTCCTGTACCCATTGGCCACTACACACACCATCTGGAAGGACTCTCTCTGAAGTTTGTGATTCCTCCAAACCACCTGGGCGGAATGGGCGATTATTGACACTTCCCCTCAGAAAATCCTTTGGAGGTCCCACCATGCGCGGAAAAAATCCAGAATCTTGATCTCCGTACATTTGTTCTGATAAATCCACCTAAGATAATATGACAATCCATTTCTCCAACTAGTTGAGTCAAAAACATAAAGCTATAGCTGGCCATTCTTATACCAAGAAACTCCTGTCTCTTGGATAATACCAGTGTCTAAATGAACTAGTCTATCTAAGATAGTTCGTGATTTACAGAAAAGGAAGTGACTTACCTCCACTGATTTTGGCTCCCACGCTCCATTCTCAGTATCCTTTTCTGGACGCCTGAATGGCAACTCCCAAGTCGGAACCACAACAGACCTGGCCAAAGACGGTTGAAGGGGCATCTTCACCTTGGAAAACCAATCAAAATCCCACTGATTCCCAGCTTTTTCAGCAGAACATTGATCCGATTCCATTCTCGGGAGGAGATATTTCTCCTCAATATGTTTCTTTATAGGTTCTTTTGTTTCCTCAGCAAATGCAGGAGGCTGAGAAACACCATATAGGCAACATAGATGGAAAAAAGTTACTAATAACCATGACTTCTTCTGTTAACATTTCAAAACACATCGTTTTGCAATCCGTACATGTAAGAATATCCACATCGCTTACATTAAATGGAAAATAAACTGGAGGTTCCCATGTAACCAATAACTATCATATGAACAAGAATTTACAGTGATTTTAAAAACCTCTCAACATATGAAACTTTTCAGAGATTTGGGTACTTATCATTCCTTTCTTCACACATTAAACCACATAATAACTCCACTTAATCAAGCAACTACTAAAGTTCTACTTCCAAACGGATTGAGAGCAACATTAAGTAAAATCATACTAAGATCTAGTGACTAGTGTTTAAAAGAGCAAATACACACACTAGCAAAAAGCACACAGACACATAGTTATTAGCAAAATCAATCAAACGAAGCAAATTGCATCATAAATCAATGCTCAAGAATTTCAAAACCGGAACTCAATAAGTGTCGAAATCATAGCAATTGGGAAACTCACGGAGATGAAATTGGGAAGGGAGTTCACGGCGTCGTCGCTCTCCACCATGTAAAGAGGCTCGACGCGGCGGTTACCACCATAACCGGAGAATCCGACCCGGAAAGCGAGCTCGTTGCCTGCTTGGGCTCTGTTCATTGTGCTTCGCCTATATTGTTATCTACTTCGCATTCCTTTTTCTCGCCGTCTAGTTCCGTACTGTTCTCGGGTCCGGTGGAAGGAACAATTATGTGACTTCTCACCGGTTGAGTTCTGCGGCTACGCAACGCTCTGCCGTTTCATAGCTACAAACGAGGAACGCGTGCTGTCTTTATATCTTATGGGCTCTGAAATAGGCCCACTTGCCAACAATTGATGTTTGGTTTAATATTAATTAAAAATATTATTTATTTAATTCAGCTGCTCTGTTTGGTTCAGCTTCATAAATTTGACTTCGGTTTGGTTTATTGGGTATTTTAAAGTTGGTATCAATCGGCGTCCGTTTCACATAAATTTTGGTTTGGTTTTCAGTTCATAAATCTAGTCCGATTTGGTTTATGAGCTCACTCCCAAGTAGGATCAAATAACCACAATTCGCATATATATTAACTTAGAAAATAAAAATATCCAATCATTCTATTAATTTGTGGGTTAAGAAAGTGAGGAACCACACAATTACTATTAACAATAACGATGAATATGAGATGAACGTGTTAACTGGGACAAGATAACCAAAGTCATTTA
This sequence comes from Arabis hirsuta, assembly GCA_964056655.1. Taxonomy (NCBI): domain Eukaryota; kingdom Viridiplantae; phylum Streptophyta; class Magnoliopsida; order Brassicales; family Brassicaceae; genus Arabis; species Arabis hirsuta. The sequence continues at coordinate 21,282,109 of OZ053308.1, forward strand.
ATTCATATTTTACAGAACCAAGTTTTCCTTGAGAAAAATTAAAACATTGCAAACATCATTGAACATATACATACGAAATGGTTTATCATTTATTTCATTTTAGTTATATATTTATGAGATATATATACATATATCGACTTTGGAGCTGTGCGGATGTGGAGGTGCCGTGGTAGGTAAAGTAGGGTCTGTGCGACCGATAGAACGACTTAGGGCACAGGACAGGCCTCAATGTTCCAAATCTCTTTGGCATACTGAGCTATTGTCCGGTCACTGCTAAACTTCCCCGACCCAGCTGTGCTCAATATCGACATCTTTAGCCACCTCTTCCGGTCCCTGTCAAAACACATTAACATAACATTTTCACATTGAGAAACTTGTTGAGTATTCACTCAATTCAGATTTTGCAGAAACAACAAAGAAATAAGAGCTTATGGATGGTTAGGTTGAGGTTTAAGAGATGGGCTTACTTGTAAGCTTCATCAACTTTGGCCTGAGCATCCATGTAGCTGGGGAAGTCATACCCAACCAAGAAATAGTCACCACGTCCAAAACCTGTGTTACCATCAAGAGAATCGAGGAGCGGACCGTAATCGTAGCTCCCAAACATTCCACTTTTGATAAACTGCTTCGCCTCCTCGAACCAAGGATCGGGTTTGAACTGATGAGTTTTGACAGGCAGAAAAACGTTTCATGTCAGAGAAAGTACAGAAGCATATGGTGATTTCATTTTAAGGCTCTTCAGGGCATGTTGGCTCAAAAAATTGTAGGGGAGAAAAGGATGACATGACATACCAGTCCCTCTTCTCTTTCTTTACGCAGTCGAGGGACCTGATCGGCTGTTGCACCAAAAAGAAAGAAATTTTCTCCGCCAATCTCCTCTCTTATCTCAACATTAGCCCCATCAAGGGTTCCTATGATAAGGCATCCATTCAGAGCGAATTTCATATTGCTGGTACCACTTGCCTCCATGCCTGCTGTGCTGATGTGCTGAGATAAGTCACTTCCGGGTATAAGCATCTCTGCTACAGTCACGTTGTAGTTTGGAACAAATACCACCTGGGGAGGCAAATCCGTTAGAACCAGTTCAAACATTTGTAACCCATCTTCAGAAACACTGTAATTCTTTGCATTTGCATCTGCAGGGCTACAATAATAAGGCTTCACTCTCGTAAAGGAGGCTTGCGTAGCATTAGCTTAACCAAAAGAAACCAAGTTCATCGTGAGAATCGCCAAAATGTGTAATATTGACATTGGCAGATCAACAACAATCTCAGGCAAACAATCATTATCAAGCAAGTAAGCATCGTGCTTAGCCACCTCTAATTTGCATGTAAAACGATTCTAAGATGACTCAGGCATTGTTACCTTCAGGTATTCGTTGACCTCTGGATCGCTGTTAACAACATCGCCCACATCATTCACTAGCTTCACTATCCGTTTTGCATTTGTATAGGTTGCAAAAGCTTTACCCCCAATCATGACAGTACGAGGAACTGTTTTCTTCCTTTCTTCAGGCTTCATCTCCTGTGACATTCAGTTGCACAAAGGAAAGTCACACAATAATACATACATTGCCTAATATTATATCTGTCTTCGGTTCATGAATAAAATTCTGCCAATGACACTATATTATATGAGCTTTGGATGGAACCAACATATAGGAAACTTAAGATTTCTGTTTTGGAAAACTTTGCCGAAGGAAAGGGGATTATCCTGAAGTTTCTTAACCTTTTGATTTTTCTAATTATCATTAGGTCTACCATAACTTTAAACGGAAGATAAAAACAAAGAAAGACTATTAGAAATCAAACATCACAGCTAAGAAGTTAGAACCCTGAAACCCATCCAAATATGAGGAATCAGAAGGTCACAACTAAAACCAAATCCAGATAGATGGTTTACCCAACTATACCTTTAGTTTCTTGAATCGGTATATCACTCCAAGAATGTTCATAAGTTGCCTCTTGTACTCGTGGATCCGCTTAACTTGTATGTCAAATAAGCTGTTTGGATCAATACTCACACCAGTCACATGCTCTATATACTGAGCCAAACGTTGCTTATTGGCCGCCTTTGCAGAAGCCCACTCAGATTGGAGTTCTTCATTGTCAGCAAACTAAGAGAAGAAAAAAATTATCAAAAAGATAAGATTAAACCCCATTGCAAATTTGGTTCTCAAATAAATAAACATCAGACCTGCCGAAGACCAGTTAGTAGGTCAAGATCGGTGATCCATTTGTCAGTCTTCAACCACTTTGTGATTATATCACTAAGCTCAGGGCTGCAGAAACGAAGCCACCTTCGAGGTGTGATGCCATTAGTCTTGTTTTGAAACTTGTTTGGCCAAATAGAGACATAGTCTGCGAATAACTCAGCCTTCAAGATATCACTGTGCAACTGAGCAACGCCATTCACCTGCAAAAGGACCCCATAATGACCACTTAAAAACAAAAAGAATGACTAAATGGCTACTATGGATGGTGGTCTGAGATGCTCAAACTCGAAAAAGGGACCACTTACAGTGTGCGACGATACAACACATAAGTTAGCCATTCTCACAACTGGCTTCTGCGGATTGTTATCTAAGATGCTCAAACTTGAAATCTTATCCTCGAGGTCTACACGTGTGTTGCGAATGGTTTGCACAAACTGCAGAAAGGTAAATATCATATTATTGCAACAGATAAGAGAACTAAAACTTTGAAATGATCAGCAAAATACCCTTTTATCAATTTCTTCTATGATCTCCATATGACGAGGAAGAAGCTTCCACATCAAAGATTGTGACCATTTCTCCAAGGCTTCCGGAAGGACGGTGTGATTGGTGTAAGCAACAGTCCTGAAAATTTTGCAAGTAAGTCCTAACATAAAAGTGGAAAAAATCTGTTAGCAAAGATGAGAGGTTTAATACATAAATGTAATACCTTGATGTTACATCCCAAGCTTCGTCCCATCCAAGCCCATTGTCATCCATTAGCAATCGCATGAGCTCGGGGATTGCAAGAGTAGGGTGTGTGTCATTCATTTGAACAGCAACTTTACTTGGAAAGTCTGACCATTTCCGGCTGCCTTCGCCGGTGCTCCTCTCTTTAAATCTTGATATAATATCCTGCAATAGGTTTCCATATTGTGAAGAGAAAATTTTAAATAATGAATCAATTGCAAGAAATTATGTTAGTGAACTTGTAGTTAGTTTAGGGAATATTTTCCAGTTAATATGCCAACTTGCAATGTTAGCACATTTCGGTTTTGCCCACTAAAAACCGTTTACGGCCCATAATGACATGCAGCCAGCAATCAGAGAGTAGGGTTAATCCAATACACTATTGCTACAGAAGAAAATGAAAGGAATCTACAACTAAATTGACAAACCTGAAGCGAAGCACTGCAGAGAAAGAACTGTTGTTTCAAACGTAATAGCTTCCCATTCTCCGTAGCATCTCCTGGATATAATACAGTGCAAATCTGCATACAAATGAATTCATTGTTTCTTAGAAACAAAAAGCCACAAAGCAATAAAAAGGGTGGAGCTTCATGTAGGATGAGAAGTTATAACCTGTTGAGCTCGAGAATGTAACTGTGCAGCCAATTCATATTCTCCTTCGTTGAACTGAAAAAGGTCAAGATCCTCTGCTCTAGTTTTTGCTTCCCAGAGGCGGAGACTGATTGTGTTCTTCGTTTTATATCCTGGGATTGGCACGTCATAAGCAAGAGCTTGTACAACATCACCGCCTACCCACTTCCGTCTGTAAAATGGTCAATCGATCCATTGAAATGCTTAATATCAATCTCAATAAAAAGTCAGATAACAGAGCAAAATCCAAGCACAGGCGTATGTTTAGTCATGTAAGTTCCAACAGTAATACTTACGATCCATCCGGATTTATCTGCACATTGCCGAAAAATCTGACAGGGAATACTACATCATGCCTGACAATTTCCCACGGGCTGAACTTCTGCAAGTTCCCATTAAAAGAGGATGAGTTACAGTCTCAGAAAACGATCTACTGAAACCACCACATTGATAATCATCACCTCAAGCCAGTCTTCTGCAACCTCTTCTTGGCCTTTCTTTGTGATAAGTTGCTTAAACAGCCCATGTCTGTACCTCAACCCATAACCCCAAGCAGGCAAATTTAAGGTGGCCATCGAATCCAAGAAGCACGAGGCGAGCCTCCCCAAACCACCATTTCCCAGAGCTGCATCTTTCTCCTACAATTTCCCGAATTAAAAAAAGCTCAAACATCTCCAATGAAGAGATATCAAAAAGAATTTATCAGTGTCCCAAGTCTACAAAGAGGAAAATGGCAACTCAAAAAAAGTACCTGCTCGGCTATCTCCTCAAGCTCATAACCCAGCTTACGTAGTGCATCAGCATATGGACCTTGAAGGTCCAAATTTCCAATCGCATTAGTCAAAGCACGACCTTGGAGATACTCCATTGACAAGTAGTATGTTTGCTTTGGATCAACTTTGTCAAAATGAAGATAAGTCTCATTCCACAGCTGCAAAAACAATTACACAACCCAATTTATCCCCATGTCCATATCACTCTTTCTCAACACACAAATAAACATACATAGACACATTCATATACACATGTATTTGAGGAGCAAACAAAAATTCACGGAACAGTCTAGAAACCAGTGATTACCTGAATGAGACGATCGCGAAGGCTCTCTGCAGTAGCGTAGAGAGCTTGCTCAGGGCCGAACTTGAAAGGGGAGAAATGTGGACTGTACTTGGAGTGGTACATGATATTCCCTGCGATCTCCGTAGCCTCGTTCGCCTCCGGATTCGCCTTCGCCGAGATTTTTTCCGGCAAACCAGCCGAGGCTTTTCCATTGGCGTTTGCTGCCATGGCTGGCTCAACTCCCTGAATCAGCGACAGTATTAAGAAATTGCTTTACACAAATCGAAAAATTACACAGAAACTACCCTAAAAATTATCGAGCGTATCGAGATGAAGTACCAAATTTTGAAACCGGAATCTGGGCAGAGATGAAGGAACAGTCGAGAGCTTATAAGCCGAAGAAGATTGATAGATACTATGGAGAATCTGAGGAAGAAGAGAAAAGTATATACTAGTGAAAAAAGAAGTGTAAGATATTATTCGAGAAGGTATAATGACAGAAACGTAATTGTTTTTGTTTGGGCAAATTTTGATTTTATTTTTGCAGAAAGGATTGAAAGTGTGAGGATCACAAGAAAAGCGAGAGAGAGTGAAGTAAACCTTTTCTTCTTTTTTTGGCTCCGAAGAGCTTTTGTATTGTTACTGAAAATATCTAATAAGAGGCCCCACATCTATTTGTTTTTTAGTTAGTAACACCCTTAATATTATTTTCTTATAAAGAACACCTTTTATTCGGAATGGGGACCATGAATTGCTAAGCATTATATTAGAATCAAATAAATATCTTTGATAAAACGAATTCAAACATTTACGGAAGAAATGAATCAAGAAGGGAGATTCTGGAATTCCAAATCACGGATCTGCACCTGCAACTTCGCTTTTTCCGTGCCATTTAGCTATTGATTAAGTTTCTTCGGGTCTGATTATATTCTTGATCAAAACCGTCGTGATCCCATCAAATTCAATCACGATGCTTTCTCAGAGATTTGTGTTACAAAATTGGATAGTCTAATTATAAATCCTAGGATAGACAAAGTACTTATTTGCTTAACTTTTACTGGTTTATTGTTACGACTTGTAATATAAACTCAAAGATCAACCTTTATTTATGTAACAAGAGTAATACAATTAGAGAGATCCCATGGATCCTCTCTCATTCACTCACAAGATTGATCAACAACTTGATACCTTCCCAATACTCAAAACCATAACTTAAATAACAACCTCACTCTCTCCGCACATGGTTTGTTTCCTCCAGCTCACCCATTCCGTTAACCGCCTTTGACGTGTCCTTCGTCTGCCTCTAGAACATTCTTATGACGTGTCCTTATCCTTCCAGAAACTTCTTCTCTGGTTACTTCACTGTTGTGAAGAAGAGTTGGCCCGGTCAGCCTTCTTGGTCCTGGACTTGTTCCTCCTGTACTGAAATAGAATAGGCGGCCTGCTCTGTACCTCTCTAACAATACTCCCTTCCCGGAAACTGACCTTGTCCGCAAGGTCAAGGTATGGAAACTGCTCCTGGATAACGCCTTTCCACTCCCAAGTACAATCATGTGCTGGCAGCCCCTTCCACTGGATTAACACTTCTTCTTGCCCAGTAACTTGGTTGACACGAAACCCCAAAGCAGCCTCTGGTACTGCTTCCAGTGCGCCTTCAGCAGTGAGTTGGGAAGGCAGGGAGTTTGGTTCCAAGGTACTGCCTACAGCCGGCTTCAATTAGGAGACGTGAAACGTATTGTGGATCTTGGAGTCGGGGGGAAGCTTCAGCTGGTACGCGACCTCGCCTATCCGGGCTTCCCCTTCAAAGGGCCCGTAGAAACGTGCTGACAGTTTCTCATTCCCTCTGCGAGCCAAGGACTGTTGCTTGTATGGTCGTAGCTTGAGGTATACGTGATCACCAACCGCAAAAGATACCTCTCTTCTATGGCTATCAGCCTGCTTTTTCATGATCTATTGAGCTCTCAGCAGATGTTGACGTAGCACTTCCAACCTGGCATCACGGTCCCTGAGTTTAGTTTCCAAGTCTGCGTTAGAGGTGGAACCGTTTTCGTACCTGAGCAAGGTAGGTGGGTCTCGCCCATAGACAGCCTTGAAAAGAGTAGTCTGGATAGCTGAGTGGAATGAAGAGTTGTAGCATAGCTCGGCCCACAGCAGGTAGCTGACCCATGTCTTGGGCTTCTCACTCGCATAACAACGCAGGTATGTCTCAACGCCTCTGTTAGTGACTTCGGTCTGTCCGTCAGATTGAGGATGGTAGGCAGTGCTGAAACACAGCTTGGTTCCGGCCAACCGGAACAGCTCCCTCCAGAACCTTCCTATGAACAACTTGTCCCTGTCGGAGACAATGGTGCGTGGAAACCCATGTAGACGTACCACTTCCTGAATGAAAACCATTGCCACTCCAGGAGCATCAAAAGGGTGCTTGAGTTTGATGAAATGCCCATACTTGGTAAGCCGATCTATCACAACCATGATGACACTGTAACCTTCGGACTTCGGAAGTCCCTCAATGAAGTCCATTGATACGTCCTCCCAAACCGCTGTAGGGATGGGCAGTGGCTGTAACAGACCTGCTGGTGCCAAGGTGGAGTATTTGTGCTTTTGGCATACTTGACATGCTACGACGTACTGCCTTATATCCGTCATCATTCCCTTCCAGTAAAAAAGAGCACAAATTCTCTTCTGCGTTCTTAAAACCCCTCTATGCCCCCCAAGCTTGCCGTCATGAAACTCCCGAAGGACCATACGTACCAATGGAGACCCTTGAGGAAGAACCAGTTTGTCTTGTCGCAGGAGCCTCTCCTGCACTAATTCATAGTCTGGGTGAGCAGTGGAATCCCGTTGAAGCTCCTCTTTTATCTGCATCAGTACCGAATCCTTGTCTACCTCTGTCCCCACTTCTTCCAACTGTATAGCCACAGGAACCGAGATAGCAAACAGCTGTGGAGTAGCCTCAATTCTTGAAAGAGCATCCGCGGCTTTGTTCTCTAGGCCAGGCTTGTACTGAATCTCGAAGTCAAACCCCAAAATCTTGGTTAACCACTTCTGAAATTCCATGTTGATCTCCCTCTGCTCTAACAAGAATTTCAGACTTCTCTGGTCAGTACGGACCACAAACCTACGCCCCAACAGATAATGCCGCCATTTTTGTATGGCAAATACAATCGCCATCAACTCTCTTTCGTAAACCGACTTCTGTCTTTGCCTCTCGGTCAATGCTTGGCTGAAATAGGCCAAAGGCTGCTGATTCTGCATCAGAACCGCTCACAATCCCAGACCAAAAGCATCCGACTCGACTACAAACAGTGCTGAGAAATCCACCAGAGCCAAGACAGGAACTGTAGTCATGGCCGTCTTGAGCTGAATGAAAGCTTTACTAGCCTCTGCATTCCACTGGAATTGGTTCTTCTTGAGGAGTGCAGTGAGTGGCCTTGCGATGCCTCCATATCCTCTCACGAACTTACGGTAATAGCCTGTTAACCCAAGAAATCCTCGCAATGCTTTGACGTTTGTAGGCTCGGGCCAGTCCACCATTGCCTTGATCTTGCTAGGATCAGCGGCTACCCCTTGGCCTGAAATGATATGGCCCAAATACTTAAGTTCCGAACACCCAAATTGACATTTCTTCCGGTTGGCGTATAGTTGGTGGCGGTCTAAGAGCTGTAAGACGGCCCTAAGGTGCTCCTGATGCTGTCCAACTGTCTCACTGTACACCAAAATATCGTCGAAAAAGACCAAGACGAATTTCCGCAAGTGTTGACCGAAAACGTCGTTCATGAGGGACTGGAATGTGGCTGGCGCGTTGGACAGTCCGAATGGCATCACAAGAAATTCGTAATGACCATCGTGGTGCGGAAAGCCATCTTCGGAACGTCTTCCGCCTTGACCAAGATTTGATGGTAGCCCGACTTCAGGTTGAGCTTGGAGAAGACCTTCGCGCCATGTAACTCGTCCAATAGCTGATCGATCATCGGTATAAGAAAACTGTCGGGCATCGTCACCTTGTTGAGTGCACGGTAATCAACGCATAACCGCCAGCTTCCGTCTTTCTTCTTGACGAGGAGCACCGGGCTGGAGAAAGGGCTTCCACTGTCCCTGATAAGGCCGGCTGCGAGCATGGCGGTGACCTGGCGCTCTATCTCCTCCTTCTGAGCTTGGGGATACCGGAAAGGACGAACACTCACCGGACGCGCCCCTGGTTCCAACACGATGCCATGTTCTCTGCCCCTAGCCGGCGGAAGACCCTGGGGATCCTTGAATACTTGAGGGTACTCAGCCAAAACCCCAATCAGTTCGGCTTCCATCGGTCCCGATTTCTCTGGGATGAGGCCCGACGCTTGCAGTCCCCCGTATTCCACTACTACTCCTTGCCCTTCTCGCTGGATGGCCTTCCACAGGGCTTTGAAAGACACCGATGCACAACAAAGACCCGGGTCTCCGATCAACTCCACCTTCTCTCCGTCGATCTGGAACCAAAGTCGTTGAAGTTTCCAATTGATTTTCATTTCCCCCAAGGTTTCGAGCCACTGGATTCCCAGTATCACATCTGCACTACCGAGTTCGAGGGGAAGGAAATCCGCCGTGATTTCGACCCCCTGAAGACTCAGTCCAAGACTGCGGCAAACCCCGGTGCCAGGAACGGTGATACCGGTGCCGGTCAGAACGCCATACCCCGAGGTTGCTTCTGGAACGATCCCTATCGCCTTGATGACCTTATCTGACACGAAGTTGTGAGTTGCCCCACTGTCGATCATCACTACCACCTCCGCCGTCTGTAGTCTACCCCGAAGCTTCATAGTCCGCGGCGATGAGATCCCGACCAAAGAGTTGAGGGAGAGCTCTGCCATCTCCGTCGTGTCGTGGGTGGCCACTTCGCTGACACGCTCATCATCTTCCCACTCCTGCTCGCTACCATCGACGCATACCAATAACAGCTGAAGCTCCTGACGAGGACAAAGGTGTCGCGGCCCCCATTTCTCATCGCATTTGTAGCACAGATCCTCCGTCTTTCGTTGTGCGATCTCGGTCGGAGTGAGGCGGCGAAAAGGAGGTTTGACCCGGTTGTGCGCAGTAGGGTTACTGAAACGCGTACTGGGCTTGGCCGAACCCATAGAGTTGTTGGGCTTATTGTTGTTTGGCCCATTAGATGTTTTACCCAACGGATTATGGACCTTGGGCGAGCCCAATCGTTCTCCCCTCATCTGAGGTACGCCGGTACTTCCCATCGTCTGACTAGCCAGCCCCGACCACTCCTCGACGAACTTGGCGATATCCATCATTTTCTTTAGGTTTCGCGGCTCGAAAGTCTTCGCCCTTGCCCTAATTTCTTGTCGGAGGCCGATCATGAATGCGATCTCCAACACAGTGTTCGGCAACTCGGGTACGTTCGAGGCGAAAGAAATGAAATCGCGGCAATACTCCTTGACCGTACCGTCCTGTTTGAGTGTTAAGAGCCGCTCGCCGGAGGTCGAATCGGGACAAGTAGAAAATTGTTCCAACACCCGCGTTTTCAACTGATCCCAACTGAGAAAAGGGTTTCGATCTCTTTCCCATCGGTACCACATGAGTGCCTCCTCATCAAAACACATTCGTACTGCTTGAAGCTTTTCGGGGTCGGAGAAATCGCCGAGTTCAAAATACTGCTCCACCCGAAGCAACCAGCTCTCCGCGTTGTCACCGTTGAACGTTGGTAGCTCCAGTCGGCGAGCGAGTGCCCCCGTTTGTTCCTCTGGTGGTCTCCAACCGTGTCGGAGGAAGGACCCCGGTTGGATCTCGCCTGCGTTCGCCCTGAAATGCCCAGCGTCTCATGTCTCCGTTGGTTCCTGTGCGATTCCTTTGCCGGAACCACCGACGGTGTTGATACCAACGGGGAGGATCCCAGTTGTACCTTGGGTCGAACTTCTTCCTTCTCACGAATCCTCGCCACCGATTCGCTCACGATTCGGCGTTCAATCCGCTCCAATACAGAGTTAGTCTCGGTGGCAGTGAGTTTTATTGCCGCCACCTCCTTCTGCATTTCCGTCATGGCTTGCTCCATCGCTACAAGTCGTGGATCAGGTTTAGGTCCCATCGTTTCTTAAGGAAGAAAGTATCTTGCTCTGATACCAATTTGTTACGACTTGTAATATAAACTCAAAGATCAACCTTTATTTATGTAACAAGAGTAATACAATTAGAGAGATCCCATGGATCCTCTCTCATTCACTCACAAGATTGATCAACAACTTGATACCTTCCCAATACTCAAAACCATAACTTAAATAACAACCTCACTCTCTCCGCACATGGTTTGTTTCCTCCAGCTCACCCATTCCGTTAACCGCCTTTGACGTGTCCTTCGTCTGCCTCTAGAACATTCTTATGACGTGTCCTTATCCTTCCAGAAGCTTCTTCTCTGGTTACTTCACTGTTGTGAAGAAGAGTTGGCCCGGTCAGCCTTCTTGGTCCTGGACTTGTTCCTCCTGTACTGAAATAGAATAGGCGGCCTGCTCTGCACCTCTCTAACATTTATCACCATCTTAGATGTTTGCTTTGCATCTTAAAAGGAGTATTTCTTTCATTCATGGACATTGAACATAGAAAAACATGGTAGGATTCTTTTATTTATCAAGGAATAAACCAGAAGAAAAGGAAAAGGTAGAGATCTTTTCTAGTAACTATACAAGACCAATGCATCTTTTCCCTGATATTTACTTGACGAGGAGAAACTGGTTCTATTTATAGTTGCAACTTCTCTACTAGCTGATCCACCTATTATCTCTATTTTCTGGTCCTCCTTCAAGCTGCCAACAAGACCAATTACCATTACAATACAATGATGCAAAATATTGGAACAACAAAATGATTGAAACAGGACATGAAAAGAAAACAACAGAATCCCGGAGAACAAGAGACAGAGGACGGACCTGCTGTGTCAAAATCGACTCTTTCTCCAGTTGAATATATGTTGTAAAAGAGAGCAGAGAGGAGATATAAAATTGCTGTGAGAAGGATGAATCCTTGGAAGGAACCCAATAGTTCTACAAAGAAACCAGCTCCAACTGTACCAACTATTGCAGCCAACGTTCCAGCAGTAAGACACATTCCTAAAACAAGCCGGAAACCGTCAGAAGATTTTTGGTAAAACGTTTCCAGATGCCCTACAATTTTTTTTATTGATTCTATTGCCAATTCCTTCTCAAACATACAAATCAGTTCTCTGTGTTTAATGAGGCATATAGAAGCTGTGGAAACCAATGTCAATGAAAGGAGAATTAGAAAGTGTACCATGTAGAACACCAGAATATTCTGGAGCAATTTCCTGGAACAAGGCAATAAAAATTTGTTAAAAGAAATTCAAGATTTGTGTTAGGCTAAGTATGAATCACACACTTGGCTACCTGAAGATTAATAAGAAACCCCAAGTGGCTGAATGATTTAAGCCCAACGGCTAAACTAAGCCAGGCAGATGCTACTAAAGGCCGTTTTGCTGTGGTTAGACCAATGAGAGCAATCCCGGGACCAATAAAACCAATGGACTGCCAAAACAAGGATCGAAATCCCCCAGTCAGCGAAAGAGAAAAGAATTCAAAAGCAGAATGCACCAGATTTTGTTGCATCAGACTTCAACACCATTCTGATATGTATAACAGAACTCTTCAGTCCGAGAGACCTAAATGATTGAATTTAGTCTAGTGACAGGGGAATAAACAAACCTGCATGATTTTTCGCGTTAAGGTGATTCTTGTACCACGCCGTATCAACAGGTCCGACCAATAACCGGCAAGGTACCCTGTGAAAGCCATCATACTCCATGGAACAGCACTGAACCAAGCAGCTTGTTTGAGGTTTACATGATATACCTGCCACATGTTATTCTATCTCTTAAGAAGACTAGAAAGAAGAAGAATATATTTACAATTTGTTGGTGCTAGGGCCTTACTGAATTGAAGTAGATAGGCATCCATGAAAGGATCACAAAGAAACCCTGTGGAAGTAATTAATAGTTAGTTAGATGAATTTCACAAATGAAGAAACACCTGAACATTATCTGCTGAGTGCATGAGTGGGTGCTAACAGTTTATCTTCTACATTTCCTCACAGTAACAAGAATTAAGAAGAGTTGAATTGAGGGGATTCTTTATACATACCCAGCTATGCATGGAATTTGCAACTATAACAGCCCAAGTCGGCATCTTGGAGAGGAGGCGCCTGAAGGGAGGGATTACGCCTGTGGTGTTTCGTTTGTTCTCCCTAATAGATGTTTGCTGCTTTTGCTTTATGTATTCGAGTTCAAACTTTGTAATCTGAGGATGTCGATCTGGTGCACTTGACATAGCAGATAGCCAAACGAGCAACCAGAGGAACCCCGATAAACCAAAGATTACAAAAGGGCCATATATACCGCCTTGAGACATAAGAATAGGAGACAACATGAGTCCTACAACATTCCCAAGCTGGAATCCAGCCATTGCAATGCCAACCGCCCTAGAACGTTCTGTTGGAGGAAACCATCTACACCAAAAGTACTATCACTATGAAATCCATACATTCCAGTAACTAGTCTCACTTGTTTCCAAACATGAGTAAGAAAGTATTGAGAAACAAATTGTCACTACCTCGCAACCATGTTGTTCATGCAAGGAAGAGCCACTCCTTCAGCAACTCCAACCATAGCTCTTGCAGCAAGCAGAGCCCACAAAGAAGTATCAGCAGCCCAAGGGGTAAGAAAGGTAGCCAACGACCACAAAGCTACTCCCCACGCCATTACTACTTTACCGCCATAGCGGTCCACCAAAGTTCCGCCGGCTATTGGTGAAATTAGGTATCCCCATAGAAATGATGACTACCATAGAAGCAAACAAGAAAGTATGTATGACAACAATGGTGACAGTCTCTGAGTGTTCTTGGAAGAAACCAACTGGGGAAAGAAAAATCAAAACTCTGTGCAAGAATAACCTGTACGATACCGGAAAACGACTTGCTCCATCCACGATAAAGTGAAAGAGGAACAATCGCGACTGACATCACAACACGGTCCGCATTGCATAGCGCCAGGGCAAGCGCGAGCATCGCGACCACTTTCACCCTCTCCGACGTTATAAATTCCGAAAAATCAGGTTGCTCCGTCACTGTCACCGTCGCCGCTGCCGTCTCTTCGGCGTCGTGTCGATCTTCTGGTATACGGCGAGCATCGCTGCAATGCACTCTTAACCGATGACGCGGAATACCACATAGCTTCACGGCAACTTTTCGGCCGAATCTCAACGATTCTACGCCTCGCCCATGGCAGAGGAATAACTGTCCCCGACGATCTCTCTCCGGCAACGACGGAAATCCCAGTGTAGCTGAGTTTGAAATCAAAATTGCTCGATCTCCATGGATTTGCAGGGCCTGACGACTACGGTAGTCTATTGGAGATTGTAAAGAGAGAGAGTAACACATTTTTACCTATCGGAGCTGCTTAGTGCTTAGTCAAGTGAAGAAGACGAAGATGATGCTCTGTGAAAGTGGATTGCAACAGCCAAATCGCGCGATGCGGGGGAGTGGCACATCCGTAATTAGTCATGCTTTTATCCGCTAGCTTTATCTATCGTCTTGGGCCCACTAATAATTTTAACCGGCCCATATGTATTCTTTGGGCTTCACAATTAACATGATTAAATCAGTATATTGGAATTTTAAAATAAACTCAAATTTTCTTAAAATAGCATTTCATTTTCATATGACAAACATTTGGTAGAAATATGTAGATCGTTGATCCCTTCACTTTTCTATACCGGAAAACCCCATTAATGTTTGAACAAAAAATTCATTGTTTATTGGGAAATTAGCACATGCATTGTTTGTGTCTTTGCCAGGTTAGTGGTTCGTACTACAAATATTAAAAAAAAAAAATCGGTCACACACAGTCACAGTAACTGGAGGGAACACGTGGGAGATTCCAATCTTTCTCAGAAAATAAGAACAGTTACAGTAAATCTGTATATGTCGACAAAAAGAAAAAGGTTCTCATTAATAGTAATATCATAAATTAATACTAGTAATATTAATATCATACTGTAAACAGTACTGTTTGTCTTCGGGACTTACTAAAATGTTTTTGAAGAACACAGCTCTTCTCTTGGGAACTTGTCGTAGCTCCGAATCTCTATGTTACTCGTGTTGTCCACTTTATATACAGATTCCTTCCAAATTCTTAATTAATTCAAAGGATTATTAATCCCTCCTACGTTTAACGTGTTTATAGTCCTTCTTAATCTTATCACGTATACTCACTTGGTTTCGATAATCTCAAATGTAAGATGGAAAGATCTAAATGTGATTAGGGTTGAATCAGATCCCAACTCAACTCGATCGAATAGAGCAAAACATTTCTGACCACAAAAATATAAGAAATTTTTATTACAAAAAAAATGAACATATTTTCTTTATGAAAAAGTTTGCTTTAAGAAAAAATTCATTTTTTGGTTAAAGAAACATGAAACACAATCGAACTATAATGTAGAAAGTATAACCTCTATAAATTAATAGTCGATAAATAATAAACACGATAAATTAATAAATTCAATTAAATTTTATTCTTTAAAACTGTAACATAATTTTACAATAGTTAATTCAAATCTAAAAATTTAAATTATAAATTTTTGAAAATCAATTTTTTATATTTGTGATATTTTTGAAATATTGAATAAATGATAGAATTTTTTGAAACATCTGAGAATAAAACTTCAAAATGCGTTATAGTATATAATAAGACAATAGTTTCGTATTCAAATGGAGATGATACGATTGTAATGTTGAAAAAAAAAAACATTAAACGGGAGCATGGTACTGAGGCCAAAAAATAAAAATGTAAACGGTGTTTCAAGGAAGTGGAAGTTCCATATTTGACCCTACATAGTCTACAATATCTTCGAGATCCTAAAAGTAGGCTAAGTGGTTGATTGGTTCGGCTGTAAATGTAAATTAATTGCTGTACAATTTGGTCTGTAGACGTTTTTGATGTAGTTGTAAGATTTGAGGTGTAAGATTTAAAAATTAAAGTACGATTGGTAAGTATTAGATATATGCTATATAATAATTTCATGTAATATAAAATTTGTAAAATGATATTTATTTTATAATGTATATGAAAAAATATATAATTAATAAAAATATAGTATATACAATTTTATTTTATATAAGTAGTACATATATAATATTATTTATAGAATAAAATTAATGTAGTATGTTTACATATCTATAATATATCATTATATATATATAAATATTGTATATAAAGTAATACAAATAACTTATAATAAAACGTTATATGCCTACACTCCATCGACTTCACTCTCTCTCTCTTAATAGCATCATTATCTATGAGATTTGGTGGGTATCATTAGATATAAAATTATTAAAATTTAAATAAAAAAAAAAAAGTGTTTTTGGTTGAAATAATGGAGTGTATTGAAATATAAAATTAATAAAAATTGAATAAAAAGAGGAGATGAGTTGATATTTTTGGAGAGAGAGTGTCTTTGTATCAATGGATTAATACTTTTGGAGAGAGTTTAAACTTTAGTTGGAGTGTGTTTAAATATAAAATTAATAAAAGTTGAATAAAAAGATGAAAGAGAATGTATAAAGTTGAGTAAAAGGAAGAGAGAATGTGTGTTTTAATAATTTTATATCTAATGATATCCACCAAATCTCATGGATAATGATAGTCTAAGTAACCTACACTCCAGTCTCCAGTCATGGCCCACTTTAAGCAAACCAATCGCCGTCGTTCTTCCTCCTTATGCCACCGTCACCCTTCCGCTAAACCCACCACTGGTTTCTGCGCCTCCTGCCTCCGTGAACGTCTCTCCACCATAGAGTCTCAGTCTTCTTCTTCCCCAGCCGCCATTCAAACCCCTGAGCTCCGTCGTATCCGATCCTACTCCGTTCGCAACGCATCCGCCGCCTTGTCGGAGCAGCCTCGACGGAGATCGTGTGACGCTAGGTCAAGCGCAAGCTCTCTCCATGATTTGTTTGTCGGTGATGACGAAGAACGCCTTGATAGCTCGATTCGGAAGCCTTTCGTCCCCGATTTGAAAGAGGAGGAAGATTACTATGACGGAGAAGAAGATATCAAAGGTTTTGCTGAGGGAAAACCGATGAAGATCGAAGAAATCGACAATGGAGAAAGTGGAGAGCACAAGACGATGAAGGAGTTTATAGATCTGGATTGGGGAAACCAAATCAAAAAGAACAACGGTAAAGATTTGAAGGAAATCGCGGCGGCTTTTAGCAGGAAGCTGAAGAATCTTTCACTGAATCATCAGAAGAGCAAGCGAAATGACGAAAACTCAGATTCCAGATTCGTCGGAAATGTGATTGGTCGTCGTTCGTGTGATGTAGATCCTAGATTGTCTCTCGACGGAGTTAGGAACTCGTTCGAGAAGCCTAGGGCTTCATGGGATGGATGTTTAATCGAAAAAACGTATAGCAAGCTGACGCCATTGTCTACTGTGACGGAAGATGTTAAAACCATTCCGGAGAAGGTACCGGAAGACGAAGAAGAGGAGAAGAGCCCAGGTGGGACAGTTCAAACGAGGAACTGTTACTCGGATTCTCGTCGAAGAAGAAGCTTTGATCGATCGATTTCTATCAAGAGACAAGGATTGCTTGAGGTTGATGAATTGAAA
Source organism: Arabis hirsuta (assembly GCA_964056655.1). Taxonomy (NCBI): domain Eukaryota; kingdom Viridiplantae; phylum Streptophyta; class Magnoliopsida; order Brassicales; family Brassicaceae; genus Arabis; species Arabis hirsuta. The sequence goes on from OZ053308.1 coordinate 21,299,398, forward strand.
GCTATCTCAAACGCAAAGGTATCCCCTGAAACTGTTGGTTTGTTTCATGGTGCAAAGTTATTGGTTACAGAGAAGGAATTGAGAGATTCGAACTGGTATTCGATCAAAAATCATAAACCAGAGGGCATAGAATTAGGCTCGAAAGGCAGCATTTGTGTAGCTACTAGTGTGGGTAAGGAGGTTGGTGTAGAGATAAAGAAACCTAGAAAGAAATGGCCCAAGGGGTGGAACATTTGGGGGTTGATACAGAGGAAAAGCGAGACGAAGAATGAAGTCAAAACCGAGCAAAGTTTGAAACTCGAAGGAAATGCAGTTGAAGGCTCTTTGGCTGAGTCTCTGTTGAAGCTTAGGAGAGTAGCCAAAGGAGAAACCAATGGTGGTGTTAGTGAGAAGCTTTTGAAAAGTTACAGCGTAAGCGCGAAAAAGTCATGTGATGGGGTGTTTAGTGGAGCTAACATTGTCAGTGGATTTGAAGGTGGAAGAAGCTCGTGTGATGGTCTGTTTCATGGATCTATTAGCAGTGTTGAGGTCGGGAGAAGCTCGTGCAACGGATTTGTTAATGGCATTGATGGCAGACAAAATCATCATCTTCACCAGAGAAATGCAAATGTTAGTACGTACGCCCGAGAAAACCTTGACAACAACAGTCTGTTTAGATTCTATTTGACACCAGTAAGGAGCCATAAGACTAGCAAATCTGGGAAGAGTTGGCTGATGAATTAGTTTGATCTGACATCTGTGTTAATTCATGAATCTGTTGTAATTAGCAACTAGTGTATTTGTTACCTTGGTCTATAGATAAGTGTACGTAGATCCTATTGCCAATCCGTTCATACGGTTAAGATTCCGTATATGTAATGAATAATTAGTTCCTTCTGACCGTTCCGATTTTGATTCATCAATCAAGAACTCTACTTAACTGGTTAGAACTGTTCTAGACATCGACTGTATTATATCAAGTTTTATACTTTCCAGTTTTGACTTGTGAATATCATTCCTTGCTCACACCCCATCTTCTCCGAATGATCGGTGTCTAGCCAAATCAATGTCAACATAGCAATGTTTGCATTTCTGAAGAACATATCCTCTAGTCATGTCACCAAAGTGGCGAGCTGCACCTAAAAGCTGGTATAGTTGTGGTCTCGTGGTGCTAATAGCACATCAACTTTCCATATTTTCTAATTGTTTGCTTATACAAATACGACATTGTTTGAATATATGTCATTAGATAATCCCCGACTTCTCGGTAACTCAATCAGACCGGTGAAGTTGCACCGACTTTGAATTGAGACCGAAACCAAGAGGGAACAATGGTTCATACGAATTGGCACGAGCGTTTAGTGGCAAATGCTCGACACATTTGAACCAGCTCACTGGTAACTTCCCCTCAAGGTCATAATCTCCAAAAATGACGTCAGCTATTCCTTGTCCTTCTGTTCCAGGCAGCCAAGCAGCGACTAGAGCCTCTATTTCTCCAAGAACCATTGGTTCCAGAACCACAGGTCGTCCTGAAATCAAGATCACCAGAGTTGGGATTTTCTCTGCGACTGCAGTGACAATGTCGCTACCATTAAAGGGTATTGTGAGTTCCGAGTTATCGCCTGTCATCTCTGCGTAGGGCGATTCCCCCACTGCAACAATGGCATAAGAGAATCCTTCACTCGAGGCTAAGGTTTCCTTTGATGGAGTCTTCTCGTAGATCACTTCGGTTTTATCTCCAACTGCTACTTTAATGGCATCCAAAAGCGTTGTGCCTGCACTTCAGACAAAGATTTATACATAGGGATTAACTTTTTTGACAGCATCTCTGCCAATATGGATCATTGAGTCTCTTTCCAAATTATATACCACTCCCTTTAATTACCATTTGTGATCCTGCCGCTTAGACCGAACCATGTCTTTGTCCATCCTCCACACTGATAACCAAGATCATCTGCGTGTGATCCCGTGACTAGAATTCTCTTGGCGTTGCGATCTAGTGGTAGAAACGGGTTATCAGCATTTTTGCCATTCTTTAGCAGAACTAATGACTTTCTAACTGCTTCACGACCAAGTTCTCTATGTTCCTGCAGGCATGGAAACAGAGTCAATCATGCTCTCACACAACTGTACTCGAGATGAGAGAGCTCACCTTGCAGCCGACAGTTCCCAACAAAGATCGGTCCGTGAAAGGATGTTCAAAAAGACCAGCAACGAACTTCACTCTGACTATTCTTTCAACAGCATCATTGACCCGAGCCATTGGTATTTCCCCTGACTCCACCAGATCTGTCATGTCCTTTATGAACTGTTCGTACTTAAATGGAACCATCACCTTCAATAACATTGATTAGAGAATCTTCGCTTCATCAATCATCTGGGACAATGAAAATCAAGATGGATTTCAGACACTACCATGTCAATTCCAGCATTAACCGCAGTTTTAATGCAGTTGCGGTAGTTTGATCCCCGGGGCTCACTAAGCCGGTCCAAACCTTCCCAGTCTGAAACTAGAAATCCCTGGTAACATAACCAAGTAATCTAATCAACACACCTCTAGCTTATTTAGATTTTTTATTAGTTTCATTACCATTAAATGTACACCAACCGTGAAACCGAGTTTTTCCTTGAGAACTTCTGTTAGGAGGAAATAATCGGCGTGGAGGTTAGTCCCGTTCCAACTGGAGTAAGACGCCATAACTGTGGAGACTCCCTGAGCAAGACAATTAAGATACGGAGGAATGTGTATCTTCTCCAAGTCTTCGTATGAAGCAATGGTGTTCCCTTCGTTTATTCCCTTGTCAGTACCGCCATCTCCAACAAAGTGTTTGGCGCACGCCACGACATTGTTTCTATCACCCCGTGAACAAATATGAGAAATGACATCAAACTTATAAGACTCCAAGTCAAGCCATAGTGTAACGATTACCTTCCTGCAACAAAAGGGTAACCATTTGGGTGTTCCTCTGGTGGCACGCCTTGTAGGCCCGAGACAAGCGAAGTCATCTCACAGACAAGTCCAGTATCTTCTCCATAACTCTCATAGCACCGTCCCCATCTCGGATCTCTCAAAACCTGTCAGAAAGACAAAAATAACAACTGTCCATTCAATATATACAAATCATTATGTTAGAATTAGGTGTATGAAAGGGACTCACTGCGATGCAGGGAGCAAACGCCCAGTGAGCACCGCTCGCCCTTACTTCAAGTGCTGTTGCAGCCCCAATTCTTCTGACCAATTCTGCATCTCTTTCGAGTTTACCAAACAAACGTAGAGTGTTATCACAATAACAACAACCAAAACTCACCAAACACAGCAATAACGAGCGGCAATAGATAGATGCACCTATCTTGAACACGATCGGATTTTCACCACAGACATTGCAAGTCTGCAACTACTAATTACAGGTGTGATCAGAAAACTAACCGGAGTAAAATCAGAATTATAGACTAGATCCAAAATCAGGTAAGTAGGTTCGGTTGAATCCAGCCCACAAGGAAAGTTTCATCAGATTGGTGATGGGTAAAAAAACCTGGTGGCTCCGAGAGCGATGTTGTGGGGGAAGACGGTGGCGCCGTAGACATTGTTGTTGCCGTGAACGGCGTCTGTGCCGTAGATGATCGGGATTCCCAAACGCGACGCTAACGCTGAACGCTGAAAGCCATCGATCATATCAGCCCAATCCGATGACTTGGCGTCCTCAAACGGCGCACTCCCTCCGGAGTTTAGTATACTGCCTGTAACCCCAATCCATAAATAAGTTTAGAAAGAGAGATAGAGAAAAGTATAAACGGACAAATTATATTCCGATGTTTCGAGAAACTACTAAATTCGTTTTTCAAAGGAGACGAAGATGAAGAGAGAAATGGTGTGTACCGATGAAGAAATCTGTAATGGCGGCGGGAGAAGCGACGGTGCGTTCGATCTGAGTCATTTGGCCGATCTTCTCCGGCAGAGTCATGCGAGAGAGAAGGTCCTTTACACGCGCCTCCACCGGCGCGTCTGGGTTTTGGTAAACGCATGACGACTCTTTTCCTACCATATTCTTCTTTCTTTCTTTATCTTTTCGAATTTGATCAAATACTCTTCTTCTCACAAAGTTTTGCTACGTCTCTTTATCTAGCCAATCCAGAAGAGGAGAGACGTGGCACACTGATTTCGACACTCCACCCAAAAGCATAATTACTTTATTTAATTAACATAAAAAAAAGCAATGTGTACTGTATCTTTATTATCTCTTTTTAATTTGTAAAGGTATGGCCACTCTAAAAATTAAAAACGAATGGCTTAATTAATTGAGTCATTTAGATTAATATTTTATTACACACACAAAGTTTTGCTACGTTTTTTTAATCAATTTCTTTTCATCAATTTTTTTCCCATTTGATATTTACATCTATAATAATTATTATTAGAATTGAATCATCTTATAATCTTTATGTAAATAAAATCAAACTTTTTTCTTTATATGTTACAATTTGAAATTTTATAAATAGACAAAATTTACTCAAACTTTAAATATATTATTATAATGAAACATAATATATCATATAACATGTTATTTTATTAAATAACAAGGTATACCATACTAATATATAACATGATATATACCATATAACGTGTAATATCATATTTATCATGTTGTAAACAATATTCAAAATATATTACTAAATTTACTGTTAAGTAACATCATATAACATATGATATGTATAATTATAAATTGGCAATGCCATGTTAATATATAGCTTACATGGCCGTTCCTCATATATTAGGGGTCTAATACGAAATTAAAAATTGAGACCTACAAAATACATTGAATAAAAATGTAAAATCACTAAAAAATCATTGTATGATATGAACATTCATGACATCAACAAACGTAAAACAAATAACAAATGAACTGAAAACAACTTCTTTCCGCTCTAATCTCTCGAGTCTTGACTTCTCAATTTATTTATTTTTAAACTTTTGGTCAAAAATAGATTATTAACTTAAAGAGTTAATTTCTATTTTATGAATTACAACTAAAAAAAAGATACGGGCCCATTTGACAAAAAAGAAAAGAGACATGGGCCCACAAAACCACAATCACCTACACCTTTCTCATTTTCGTCGACAATTTTTTCGTCGATTTTAAAACCCATTAATGTCCTAAAATACATATGTTTCGTGGGTTTGTATCCTGGGCCATTATATATATACTAGATTCTCATCCGCATTATGTACAGAAACATTCGTTGTATATGTTGTAAACTATATTTGGTTTTTGTAGTTTATCGTATATAATATATTATAAGTTTAGATATTCTATGTTTTTATCTTGTAGTTAGAATCAATTAGTTTGAAATAATATAATGGTTTTTGTTTTTAATTTGTTGGTAGAAGTCGAATAGTTTAAAGTATTGTATTTTATATTGAATAGTCATAAGTGGAAATATCAATAGTTGACTATGTTGTATTAAAATGTATAAACAAAAATCGAGTAGTTATAAATAAGTTTATTGTTTTTCATTTTGCAGTCCGATTAGTAAATTAATAAATTTAACATATTACTCAAATTTTAGGGGCATGTGCATCTTAATCAAATTTTAACATATTAATTGAAATATCAAGATATTTAATGTACAAAGATACTAATTAGATTTAAATATTGTTAACCACTCAATTTTGTTTAAGTTTTTGTGTTTTATCGCATTAATTTTCCAAATATTGAAATTTTAATGATTGCAATTCCATAAATATCCGTAACTAATTCTTAATTTCTTATTTTGTAAAGATTTCGAATCTCTACATTTGTTATTATGGGATATTCCTGATGTATAATAAATTCGGATTTAAATTGAATATTCCTGATAAAATAATGTTTCAATTTTAACAAAAGTTTGAATATCATAAAATTTAATGTTTATGATTAATTAGATATTTTTGGTTAAAATAATTTTAGTTTGGAAACATATATAGTCTAACATACATTGATATTACGACTAATTAGAGATACTACAATCAATGGTCCTCGGAGCTGCCGCTGCGACTATCTCATAGAGCTCTCCGACGCCTACGTTGGCGTACATCTAGAGTCTCATCACCCTCATCGGAAGTCCTGTGTCCAGCAACACTAGGACCTGCTCTAGTGGCATCGTCTCCTCCTCGAGTCTCTCTGCTGCTAGCGCGGAAACAAGAAGGTGGTCGCGGGCAACTGAGCTTGGAAAGCGCGTTCCATATCGTCTCCAACATCGAATGTTGAGCCCGCTGAGAAGTCTCGATCCACTGCCAACGTGCTGAATCGGGTTCATCTTGAGGAAAGGAGGGAAGATCATACCGACCATCATAAGCCGGGAGGAGTGGCTCAAATGAAGCAGGTGCTTGCGGAGTAAAATCGTCTTGTACTCTTGCCTCCTCGAATTGTGAAACAGATCCTCCTGAGGATCCACCACGACGCCTATTGGATGGCTGATCTCGAAGAAAAAACTAAGGATCCAAAAAGAACTTCAGGTTGTCCCTGGATGTGGGAGGTATAAAGCCAGGGAGAGGAAGCTGGCAGCGTCGGAGAAACCATCTCCCGATCATAGAATTTATACTTAAACCCTGCATCACAAATGTTGTTGTTGTTGAGGAACCTCTCATCGTAGAATTCAAGCTTGCTCACACAATGAGGAGAAGTGAGGTCAATCCCATGGTATTGGAAAATGGGTGTCAAGAGACTGCCAACACCCTCTAACTTTGCCTTCTGCAAAGCGTTAAGACCTCGAGACTTCTTGGTAACTAACATGGCAGCAAATACCGCTCCCAAATTCGTGGTAAGCTCTGCAGGAACCTCTCTACCATAATAGTTATTTTTATTGGTTATTTTTTGTTGTGACTTTTCGTAAAAACCGTTTAATAGTTATTTTTAATGGTTATTTCCAAAAATTGCGTCTTTTTGATATAACCGTTTTGTCAATGATTGCTTCTTTCCGATATAACCGTTTAATCAAAAGTTGCGTCTTTTCGATATAGCCGTTTTCTCAAAAACTGCGTCTTTCCGATATTAAAAACTGCTTTATGGTTATTTTTCAAGAGTCACGTCTTTTTTTTTTTAAAAAAATCTTATATATTTGTGTTCTTTACTCCTTTTTCTAGTTGAAATTTTTGTTAATCATGGTTACTAATTGTTTAATTTACTTGAAGCATAAGAAAGATAAAAAAACATCGTTCTATTATTTTGAAATTATTTTTAAATATAGATGTTTTACTATTGTAGAAGTTCTAAAAGTTTTTGATTTGTGTAAAGAATTTTGGATTTCTATAGAAAATCCAGATTTAAAAGCAAATTTTAAATACCTTGGAATGCAACGTCATTTTTCCATCATAAAAGTAATAAAATTTTCAAATATATTTTTCTCGAAAATGGATAGGGCATGTAGTGAGTTTTTTAATTTAACAATTATCTATAGAAATTTTGATTTTTATACACGAAAGCAGTTTTTATGGTTTGCATACATCGGAATATTGAAGCCGCGTTAACATTGTTCTAATGGTTAGACAAAGAGATATGATTCCAATCTGTAAATTGTGTGTGCAAGAAAAAACGTTTCTCACTAACATTATTCATTTGTCTCAATATAAATTTATGGTTGTATTTTTGGATTGTATCTTTTCGAAAATAACTGCTTAAAAGTTATTTTTAAAGACTTAAAAGTTATTTTTAAAGATTGCGTTTTATCGATATAATCACATTGGTAGTAAACGTCATTTTGTTCTCAATTTGTTGCAAATAATATCTAAATTGTTTTTGTATGTTTGATTTTTGTTCAACTTGAGAAATGATTATAATCATGTTTTAAAATCTATTAGAGATGATTATAGGTTTATGTCGAAAGTAAATTATATCTTTGGTTGTGTTGACGACAAATGTTTAAAAGAATATATAGTTGAAAGTTCAAAAACAGTCTTTTTCGTTAAATATATTAGTATGGCAGGTTATTTCGTGGTATTTCCCTAATTAATTTGTAAAATTATTAATTTGATGTGACATGTATGCTTTGGATGGAAAAAAGAATAATCATATGTACTTACGAATAATAACACAAAAATGTATATATGTACTTTTGTTATTAACTTATTATTAGGATCGTTAACTTAAGACATATATCCTATTTTATATCATAGTGTTATCTAAACTTAGATTTTCGATGAAAACCGAAATAGACTGAATCGATCGAACCAAAATTTATTGGTTTTTTACCTCTATTCAGTTTTCACCTCTAAACCGATCAGGAACATTTTACTTTTGTGAATTACTAGACGTGTAGTTGATGGAAAAAATGAATTATTCGTGCCCGCATTCCATGTGTGTGTTGTCATAACGACCTGAATGTAAAAAGTGTGTATAAACATACCAAAGGCTAAATTGACACTTGGAAAAAGAGTCTTTGTAGCTAAATTGATAGGTGGAAGATGAGTTCCAGTTTTCTCATCATGCCTTTCATTTCCAATTTCAACTGCTTCTTCACCCTAATTTACATCATCATCTTGCTCCATATATACATCTATCATAGCAACAAAGCACATTCGTTGAAGATTATCACTACTATTCCACATAATCTTTGCCTCTTTCACTTATACGGTGCCTTTTCTGGTTCGATGAAGAGAAGAAAACGACGTCGTTTTTCATCTGTTTATTACATCCAACAAATACTCAAAATGACATCGCTTCGGTTTATGATTATGCTGACTCTGCGTTGTTAAAAGAGATATTAACTCTGTTTACCGTTGTTTTAATACTGTGGATTGAAAATTCAAAATATACGAGAAATTGCATATGCTTATACAAACTTTTCACCAGGTCGTTAGAGCATGTTTATCCCTAAAACTCTCAGAGTATCATGCGCTTAAAACTATTATAATATTCATTTTTGGTCCAATTTTTTGTTGATACGTCTCAGCTAGATGAGACCATTGAGACAGTCTCGAGTGAGACAGGTGGCAACATTTTATTGGCTCGGTTTTTAGGGAGGGGGAAAGAAAAAATCTGGGACGAAGAAGAGAGATGAGAAACCGGCGGAGGAGGAGAAAAGCGGCGGAGGATTGAGACGAGGAAGAGAGATCAGAAACCGGCGGAGGAGGAGAAAAACGGCGGAGGATTGGGACGAGGAAGAGAGATCAGAAACCGGTGGAGGAGGAGAAATCAATGATGAACACAAATAGATGATGAACACAAATCGATGATGAAAACAAACAAAAATTTACAGATCTCAAAAATTGATGATGAACACAAATTGTTAATAACGAGTTCGTATCTCCCCAGAAACAAGAAAAGAGGAAACACAGAGGAAGAGAGACATAGAGGAAAATAAGATTTTTCCTATGTTTTTTAATTATAATTTATTTCTTCTTCTTTTTCTGTGTTTTTTAATTGTAATTTATTTCAACCTTTCTCCAACTCAATATTAGATGAGTCTCACCATTAAATCTACAAATCTTCAACATATCTTAGTTAGTTTCATAGATTAAATTATTAATAAAATTAATACTAAATTAATCTTAATGATACTCAATGAGTATCACTAATAAACATGCTCTTATGATCTACGTTGCATGGAAACGTGAAAAAGTGGCGTTTCCGTTTCGGAAACGGAAACGCGAGGAAACGCGATGGAAACGCGTTTCCTAAATATTCTGATTTGAAAACTTTTTGGAAACGTGTTTCCAAAGTTGGAAACGCGGCCGGAAACGTGTTTCCGAAATTGGAAACGCGAATTTTGGGTTTTGAAGCAAATTTAATAAATATTTTGAAAATATAGGGATTTGTTTGTTATTTTTAATAAGTTTTAAAACCTAATTATTAAACACTAATACATTATTTTTCTCTAATTGTCACCGTAACCTAAAAACGTAGAATAATCGAATAGATAAACAAAGTATTTTTTCTAATTACAGTAGATTTGTTATTGATTATTGAAATTGTGAAGTCGTATATAAAAACGAAGTGTTTTTTGTTCGAGTCGGATTAGATTTGTATTGTTTCAAATATTTTAAAACTATTGAAAATTTTTGTTTCATGATATATATATATATATATATATATATACACGTTTCCAAAACGTTTCCGTTTCCTGTTTTTTAAAGAAAAATCGTTTCCGCGTTTCCTAACCTTTCGCTTCCACGTTTCCGTTTCCGTTTTCGTTTCCATGCAACTTAGCTTATGATGACACTGATATGAAGTACCAACACGAATTAACCCCTTTTTCCTATAGTGGATAGTCATAACTCACTATACGTAAAAACCTATGTGAATATTACGCTTTTTTATATTAACAATACAGATTTGTTGAAAAAAACATAAAACATGCCAGACATTGAGAAGAAAACAAGAGTCATATACCCTTAATCATGTCATTATTTTCACCCTATCCTTAATCAGACCGGTGAAGTTGAACCGGTTCTAAATATCTTCTCAAGAATTGCAATTGAGACCGAACCCAAGAGGAAACAATGGGTCATACGATTTGGCATCAGCGTTCATCGGCAACTGCTCAACGCGTTTGAACCAGCTCACTGGTAACTTCCCTTGGAATTCATAATCTCCAAATATGACGTCAGCTATCCCTTGCCCTTCGGTTCCAGGGAACCAAGCAGCGACCAAAGCTTCAGTCTTTTCAAGAACCTTCGGCTCCAAAACCATAGGCCGTCCTGAGAACAAGATCACTAGAGTCGGGATTTTCTCTGCAACCACGGTTACAATGTCGCTACCGTTGAAAGGTATCGTGAGTTCTGAGTTATCTCCCTTCATCTCTGCGTAGGGAGGTTCGCCTACTGCAATAATGGCGTAGGAGAAGCCTTCACTCGAGGCTAAAGTTTCCTTTGATGGAGTTTCCTCGTAGATTACTTCGGTTTCGTCTCCAACTGTTGCTTTTATGGCTTCCAAAAGTGTCGTGCCTGCATTTGAAAACAAATAAAACATGTTAAATGTTCGTATCAATTTCTGACATCATCTATTAGCGTCTGCGATTTGAAAACGCCTTAGTTACCAATTGTGATCCTGCCGCTTTCACCGGATTTTGTCTTTGTCCATCCTCCACACTGATTTCCAAGATCGTCTGCGTGCATTCCAACCACTAGAATTCTCTCCGCCATACGATTTAGCGGCATAAATGGCTTATCAGAATTTTTACCATTCTTTAGCAATACTAACGACTTTCTAACTGCTTCACGTGCCACTTCTCTATGTTCCTGTAGCCGTGGAAAGGAAATTCAATCATGCTTTCATACAGCTTACAATAGTGGCACCAACTAGAGAGAACTAACCTTGCAACCAACAGTAGGCAACAAAGATCGCTCCGTGAATGGATGTTCGAAGAGACCAGCAACAAACTTCACTCTGAGTATTCTTTCAACAGCATCATTGACTCGAGTCATTGGTACTTCCCCTGATTCAACCAGATTTGTAAGATCTTCTATGAACTGTTGGTACTTGAAAGGTACCATCACCTGAAATAACATTGATTAACAGTCTACATCTCTTTCAATCACCCCGAGACGAGATGAAAATCGTTCAGTACCATGTCGATTCCAGCATTAATTCCAAGTTTGACGCAGTTACAGTAGTTTGAACCTTGTGGCTCGCTAATCGTCTCCAATCCATCCCAGTCTGAAACTAGAAATCCCTGGTTACAAAAAAAACAAAGTAAATTAAACGATCTTGATGCGTACACCTCTACCTTATTTTGATTCTTTTTCATATTCAATCAACCTTAAAACCGAGTTTCTGTTTGAGAACTTCCGTCAAGAGGAAATAGTCAGAGTGGAGTCTACTTCCATTCCAACTGGAAAAAGAAACCATAACGGTAGAGACTCCTTGAGCAATACAATTCAGATAGGGAGCAACATGTATTTTCTCCAAGTCTTCGTACGATGCAATGGTGTTCCCTTCGCTTAGGCCCTTATCGGTACCACCATCTCCAACAAAGTGTTTCGCACACGCAACCACATTGTTTCTATGACCAAGTGAACAAAGCCATGAGAAATGACAGCAAGCCTATCAAAGTGTAGAGCATTATATGTTTATATATATTGTGTACCTTCCTGCAAGAAAAGGGTAACCGCTAGGGTGTTGTTCGGGTGGTTTGCCTTGTACACCCGAGATAATCGAACTCATCTCACAAACAATTTTAGCAGCTTCACCATAACTCTCATAGCATCGTCCCCACCTCGGATCCCCCAAAACCTTTGAGTAAACAACTTTTCATTCAAGATTTTACAAATCGTTAATCCAACATTTTTAAGAATCTATAAGGCACTTACGGCCACGCAGGGACCAAACGTCCAGTGAATGCCACTAGCCCTTACTTCAAGTGCAGTTGCCGCTCCGATTCTTCTGAGCAAATCTGCATCTCTACAGAGTTACCACACAAAAGTATGAATGTTATAGTTACATAAACAACAGCAAACACGGTAGATGATCCGATCTTTAACACAATCAGATTCTAATCATAGCCACTGCAGCTACTAATACCGATTGATCAGAAGCTAATTAAAGCAAAAGCTTCAGAAACTCGTACAAGCAAATTTTTTAAGCCTTGTGGAAATGAACAAAAAAAAATCCTAAAGATTCAAACTTTTTTAAAATCAAATTCAGAAGCTTAAATATCCATAGTGATAGTTGCATTCCAACAACATTAAACCCCATTACATGCAAATCTCTCTCTCTCTCTCTCTCTCCTTTTTTGCAGAAATTAAAGTTTACTAAAAGTGGAAGAGAATGGTTAAACAGAACCTGGTGGCGCCGAGGCCGATGTTGTGGGGGAAGATGGTCGCTCCGTAGACATTATTGTTCCCGTGAACGGCGTCTGTACCGTAGATGATTGGGATTCCCAAACGCGACGCTAACGCTGAACGCTGAAAACCGTCGATCATATCAGCCCAATCCGCCGATTTAGCGTCCTCGAACGGCCAACTTCCACCGCCGCTCTGTATGCTGCCTGTAAAACCAGAGTCATAAAGATTACTATTACTATTACAAAAGAGAAAGATAAAGATTACTATTACAAAAGAGAAAGTTACCGATGAAAGAATCAGTAATGACTTGAGGAGAAGCGACGGTGCGTTCGATCTGAGTCATCTGTCCGATTTTCTCCGGCAGAGTCATGCGAGAGAGAAGGTCCTTCACACGCGCTTCCACCGGCGCGTCTGGGTTCTTGTAAACGTATGACGACGACTCTTCCGTCTCCACCATGATGCTCTTGTTTGTTTTTTTTTTCTCTCACAGACTCTACACTCCACTCCACTTCACTTTTATCAAATGCTTTAACTAATTGATTTATTATCCCTCCAATAATTTTGTAGTCTTTTTTATTATATTAAATACGAGTAGCTTAATATTCTTAAAATTTTAAATTATTATAAGAATGTAGCCCATCTCAGTCTTGATAACATCATATTTTTACAATTTTAAAATCATAAGTTTTTGAAAAATCATAAGTTCAACACAAAGGTCGTAAATGGTGACATATAAAAAAAATTATATCAACATTCTACTAGGTTCAGCAATTATGCAGTTACCATTTGCTATATAAAAAAAGTCTGTCAGCTAGATTCAGCAGTTCAATAAAAAATATATTAGAAGATTCAGTTGACTTCACCTAGATTCAACAATTTTTTCAATACCAAATGATATATAAATATGTTTATTTTGGGTAATATATTGTATAAGAGCAAATATTTGAGTTAGACAGTAATATTTAAGATATCGAAAGTATATCGAAAATATTTTTTGAAAACAGAATCAGATAATACGGATATAATATATATGATTTCGGATATTTAAAAACATTATCAAACACGTAAAGACTTTATCATATTTCGGTATTTCATGTAATTACAAATAATTTTGGATAATTTATAGAAATTTTTTTTTGGAAAAATTTAGATAATTATTGTAATTGTAGAATTTTTAGATAATTTAAGTAGTTTCATTACTTTTAAAACAAATGTCGTGTTTATGTATTTTAAGTTTAGTTTTTTTGGTTTGGTTCAATTCGATTTTTTCGTAATTGTTTGTACTAATATAATTTGAAGAAAACATAAGAATGTTTTTTCTGAATAGAAAATTCAACAATTAGCGTAAATTTTACTAAAATAAAACTTTTGATTACTTTACTCTATTTGTAATATAAATTCATCTTTGATTTTTTGAATTGTAAGTTTTCTCGTTAAATTATGTTGTTATTTTATGCTTAATAAAATTACTAAATATAAATGTAAAATTTAATATTTTGTTAGTTTATTTAACTAATAAAATTATTTAACTTATTTTTATAGATTTATATAAATATTAATTTTAAAAAAATCAGCCAGATTTAGCTGTTACCATTTACATTTTAAGATATTCCGCAAGATTCGCAAGAAATCACTAGAAATTCAGCTAGATTCTGCAATTCAACAAAATTCAGGTAGATTCCGCTGTTACAATTCAAATTGTATTGTTTGTGGTAGTTTTACACCAATTAGGACACGCCGCATTGATTAGGTGGCGTGATACTCCATCCAAAAACAAATTTTTTCTTTCTTGATAACATCCAAAACCAAATCCATATGTCTTTGGCATTGGATACTAATAGTGTAGATCTGACAGATTAGATCATCCATCACCACTCGGAGAAGAAGAGCTCACCATTACAAAAGAGAAGGTAATGATGCGACACAACTGAGGAGTGCGAAGAAGTATCTCCCCTTATAAATATAGAAGGAATGAGAGAGGTCGAGGGAGATTGGAAAGAAAAAGAGGTAGAGGTCGAGGGAGATTGGAAAGAAAAAGAGGTAGAGATCGAGAGAGTCCGAACAAGAAAGAGAAAACACACAAATAAACATGGAATAAAGAAAAAGGAATCCTCTCGAAAAACTCTCTGCGGTAAGATTTTAGGGAGAGAGTTCCAACCTCACTCTTCCTTTGAACATCCTTATATTCCCGTTGCCATAATTTTGGGCATGACACCAAACTTAGCTCACACTCATTTCTAATTTAGACACCAGACAGGACTTCCAGACATACTCGTTGTACCGGTGCGTCTACATTTTAAACTTTGAAGTTTATAAAACCGAGAAAATAAAATTTTGAATAACTTATCGAATAGTAGGATCAATAGCTTTTTTTCTCATTTAGCGCCAAAAAAGGAGAGAGGGAAACTGAAAAAAGGTAGAACAGTCTCTTGTCGAACAAGAAAGTAAGATAATGACAAAACGTGTGAGAAAACAGTCTTTTTGGTTTTGCTTAAATTCTCACTCAAACTCCAACGTATATAAGATAATAATAATGATACACACTCGTATAACTTTACAAACACTCAAACTCCACCATTTAGTGTTCAATAATATTAAAAATGGATCAATCTTCACACATCACAATCAGACCTGTGACGTTAAACCGGGTTTGAAGTCTGACCGGAATTGCAATTGAGTCCATAACCAAGAGGAAACAATGGGTCGTACAATTTGGCATCAGCGTTTAGCGGCAATTGGTCAACGCGTTTGAACCAGCTCACTGGTAATTTTCCTTGGAAGTCATAATCACCAAAAATGACATCAGTCATTCCTTGCCCTTCACTTCCAGGCAGCCAAGCAGCAACCAGAGCCTCAGTCTTTTCAAGAACCGGCGGCTCAAGAACCATAGGCCTTCCTGAGAACAAGATCATTAAAGTAGGGATTTTCTCTGCAACCGCGGTTGCAATGTCGCTACCATTAAAAGGTATTATGAGTTCCGAGTGATAACTCACCGCAACAATCGCAAGGGCTCTTCCCCCACCGCAACAATCGCGTAAGAGAATCCTTCGCTCAAGGCTAAGGTTTCTTCCGAAGGAGTCTTCTCGTAGATCACCTCGGTTTTGTCTCCAACTACTGCTTTAATGGCGTCCAAAAGCGTAGTGCCTGCATTTCCAGACCAAAACAGATACATTCCGATTAAGTTTCCGGCAAACATTTACTAGCCTCTGCGATTGGGAGTAGCTTTATTTACCGATTGTGATCCTGCCGCTTAGACCGAACCATGCCTTTGTCCATCCCCCACACTGATATCCAAGATCGTCCGCGTGCGTTCCGGTGACTAGAATTTTCTTGGCATTGCGATCTAGTGGCAGAAACGGGTTCTTAGGATTTTTGCCGTTCTTTAGTAGAACTAACGACTTTCTAACCGATTCACGCCCCAATTCTCTATGTTCCTACACGCGTTGAAACAAAGACAATCATGTTCTAGTCCCAACACTCCGGTCTAATGGCATTCTGTACAAGAGACCTCACCTTGCAGCCGACAGTATCCAATAAAGACCGGTTTGTGAGAGGATGTTCAAAAAGACCCGCGATAAACTTCACTCTGAGAATTCTTTCAACAGCGTCATCTATCCGAGCCATCGGCACTTCCCCTGATTCCACCAGATCTATCAGGTCCTTTATGAACTGTTCGTACTTGAAAGGCACCATGACCTGCAACAACCACATTGATTGATTATATTCACTACATCATTAATCTGAAACAATGAAAATCATTAACAAGGGGTTTCAGACTCTACCATATCGACTCCAGCATTAACAGACATTTTGACGCAGTTGCGGTAGTTTGAACCCAGTGGCTCGCTAAGCCGGTCCAACGCTTCCCAGTCTGAAATGACAAATCCCTGGTAACAAAAACAAAAGCAAAGGAAAAATTCATGCACCTCTGGCTTACTTAGATAATTCATATTCAATCAAATTTTCTAGGCCGACCTTGAAACCAAGTCTCTGTTTGAGAAGTTCTGTTAAGAGGTAATAATGAGAGTGGAGTTTACTTCCGTTCCAACTGGAGTAAGATGCCATAACCGTTGAGACACGCTGAGCAAGGCAGTTCAGATATGGAGCAAGATGTATATTCTCCAAATGTTCGTGTGACACAATGGTGTTCCCTTCGTTTGTGCCCTTATCGGTACCACCATCCCCAACAAAGTGCTTGGCACACGCAACAACGTTGTTTCTATCACACATTGAACAAATCCATGAGAAACGGCATCGAAACTATTAAGACACAAATCAAGCTCCATAGTACAGTGATTTATTGGATACCTTCCTGCAAGAAAAGGGTAACCGTTAGGGTGTTCTTTGGGTGGCTCGCCTTGTAGGCCCGAGACAAGCGTAGTCAGCTCGCAAACAATTTGAGGATCTTCACTGTAACTCTCATAGCATCTCCCCCATCTAACATCTCTCAAAACCTGTCAAAAAGACAAAAGAACATCTCTTTCACTACTTTTACCATACGTCTCCTTGCTTTTCTAGTTAGCAGTTGTTCCTCGTATAGAACACAACTCATACTCAAAATGGAAATAACACACGGTCTTCCTCTTATTTTCAAGAAAGTCCCAAAAGATATCTAACTAAAGGCTCCATTCAATTATTGCATGAAAAGAGAGGACTAAGAGGTTTCGAAACTCACTATCATTAAGAGTTTGCTTTGCTCTTGACGAGTTGAATTTGATCATCGAATAGACCTTAGTGAAATTAGTTATCTAATTCTATATCTTATACAATGCTTGTTAGAATTTGACATCTACAAGGAACTTACGGCCACGCAAGGAGCAAACGCCCAGTGAGCGCCACTAGCCCTTACTTCAAGTGCAGTTGCAGCCCCAATTCTTCTGATCAAATCTGCATCTCTATCGAAATACCACACAAAACTACCAATGTTATCACATTCAACAACCACTTCCTTCAATTCCAATCTTATTCGAGCAAACACTACTACAAGTAAAAATAACAACCCCCCTACTGTATGCAAATCTGTCACTCTTCTTCCCAATTTTGTAGTCTGCTCAAAGAGAAGAGAATGATGGTAATTGGTACAATAAGAAACCTGGTGGCTCCGAGACCCATGTTATGAGGGAAGATGGTGGCTCCGTAGACGTTGTTGTTGCCGTGGACGGCGTCAATGCCGTAGATTATCGGGATTCCCAAACGCGACGCTAACGCAGCGTTTTGGTAACCGTCGATCATATCAGCCCAATCCCACGATTTAGCGTCCTCGAACGGCCAACTTCCTCCGCCGTTGAGTACACTACCGATGAAGAAATCTGTAATGACGGGATGAGTAGTGTCGACTCGTTCGATCTGAGTCATTTGTCCTATCTTCTCAGGTAAAGTCATACGAGAGAGAAGGTCTTGAACACGCGCCTCCACAGGCGCGTCTGGGTTCTTGTAAACGCATGACTCTTCCTTTCCTTCCATCTTCTTCTTCTTCGTCTTTCTAGTACAAGTTTAGTTTATTACTGTTCCACACCTTTCGTCTTTATATATATAGCAAAGAATATTTTCGCATGAAAACCGTTAGTCTAGTGTTTGGTTAAAAGTTTATTAATACTTTTACAATAGAAAATTTAGGGGTTGAACTTCAAAAGATGTAATTTATTATATTAATGTTGGAGACAAGTTTACCAAAAATCAGCATGAGACAAGATATAATCGTTTGTTGTGGATAAAAATAAAAGAATTACCCGTTATAGAATCGTCGAGTTAACGGTTCTCATAATTTATAATAATAATAATAAATCTAAATATTTAAAAAATATATATATCATTTGTTTTTGGTTTTCGTTGTTTTTGTCAATAATGGAAACCAAAATAAAAGTTTGAACTATTCTCCTCAAGGTCGACATCATCTTTTCATTGCGCAGATTCATGATATAGTCAAGATAGCAAATTTTTGTAATTTCACATTCTTTAAAGTTTCTAGACAAGCTAATGATCGTGCAGATCGTTTAGCTAAACATGCAAGGGAGCATTTTCAAAGTTATCTTGTATAGTGACCAATGTATAGAAATTGAAATGAAAATTTTTTTGACGACAAACAAAACAAAAAGTTTGAACTTTTCATGTAAGGAAACGTTACAATTAAAAATAAGTTTAACTAAAATCCATGAGTCAGCTTAATTAAAGATGAGGGTTCATAACTTAATTAACACGCAAGAGAGCATTTTTAAAGTTATCTTGTACAATGACCAATGTATGAAAATTGAAATGAAAATTTTTTTGACGACAAAAAAAAAAAATTTACGTTACAATTAAAAATATGTTTAACTAAAATCCATGAGTCAGCTTAATTAAAGATGAGGGTTCAAAATGTAAGGAATATTTATTAATATTTCTTTTTCCTATTATGTGGTTTTTAGTGATCCGTTTTCTATTAGAATAATGTTATTCCATAATATATTTGGTAACTAACTAAATGAAAATAATGAAGTTAATTCCTAATAAATCTCTACTTTGATGGACGGTTGATATTTATCCTAAGAAAACCCTAAAGAGGAATTAGGTCCTCTCTCCACCTATAAATATGTGCCTTTAGCCCATCATAAAGGCATCCTAATACACAACACCTAAAGAGAAGTTTATAGGCAAGGGGAGAGAAACCTAACTCCTAGCTCAGAGTTCAGGCTTTCCATCTTCCATCAGGATATCGTTCAGGAAGATCTCTCCACTACAATGAACGGTGGTAATCCGATAATCTTTCTCATAGATTATGTTATGTGATTAACCTAGATGTTTAATGATCTTAGGGTTCATGTAAATTATAACTTACATGTGGTATCAGAGCATGATTGTAAAACATCTGTTTAATCCGTTAAGAATGATAGATCTATGATTTGATTTTAATAATGGAACATTAGAGATCTGCGAACTAGGTTGTTGGCATATATGATTTTTTGTTAGAAAATCGTCTGTGCAAATTTCGGGTTTCTGCGAATTATAGTTTTTCGTGTAGATCTGTTACTGTGCAAAATTCGTGCGTTTATGAATTAATGTTTTCCGGCAATTATGGTTTCGTGCGAATTTTGTCTGTGCAAAATTAGGGTTTTTCGCATATTATTTTCTGTAGATCTGTTTCGTGCATAATCGGTGCGAATTCTTATATGAACATATTCTGTGCATAATTCATACAGAAACGTTATGTGCATATCTCGTACAGATTAGTGTTACTTATAAATCATACATATTATTCTGTGCATAATCCGTACAGAAACGATTTATACATAATTCTTACATAAACGATTTGTGCATAATTCGTACAGAACATATGTTTCATATAAAAGGTGCAAAGCTAGGGTTTTGGATATCACCACAGTGAATTCATCCTATAATGATTTGCATATTCGATCTATTCATGTAGTAATTAGTTACCCACAAGTAGACTATAAACATGAGATATGATTGATAACTTATGGAGTGATTGTATATGTGTAGACTTAGGATATCCACATATAACTTTGTCTAAATAATTGAATATATCACTCAATAATGTTTTTCTGAATCTATGACTTTCTTTGAGATTTTGGTGGTTACCCACAGGAACACCATAGTTTCTTGTCATATGCATTCAATTAATTATGTGTTGATTATGTTCTAGAAGTCTAATTAGGACTTGTCGTATCTCTAAAATGGAGATTTTCCTGCTAATTTGTCATCCATGGTCTCTGCTGTTCCAATCTTCACGGGAATCAACTTCTCAGAATGGAAAGAGAAAGTTGAGTTCACATTAGGAGTACTGGATTTGGCACTTCGTGAAAACGAGCCAGCTCCACTTATTGATACCAGTACTGAGGAACAAAAGACTCTCCATAAAGCTTGGGAGAAAGCGAACAGATTGAGCATCATGTTCTTAAGGATGACAATAGCTAGCAACATTAAGACTTCCCTACCAGTTGCAGACAAAGCTAAGGCTTATCTGACAGCTATAGAAGAACGGTTTAAGACTGCAATCAAATCCCTAGCTGGGAAACTTATGGCAGATCTTACAACCATGAACCATGATGGGGCAAGGTCTATGCATGAACATTGCATTGAAATGACCAATCTTGCAGCTAAGCTGAAGAATTTAGGAATGAGTGTGGATGATTCTTTTCTTGTTCAGTTTATCCTAAATTCATTACCTCATCAATATGGACCATTTCAAATCAATTATAATGCAATTGATGAGAGATGGATCTCGAATGAAATGGCCAATAAATTGGTTCAAGAGGAGGTTAGGCTTGGGCGTAAAGGTATTAAGTTTGCCCATTATGTTCAAGGAGCTGGACCTAAAGCTGGGAAAAGGCATCAAGTAAGCCATAAAAGAGCACCACCCAGAATGAATGATTCCAATCAAGCTGAGAAGAAAAAGGCAAAGAACGATGACCGATGCAACTTTTGCAAAAAGTCTGGTCACTTTCAGAAGGAATGCCCTAAAAGAAAAGAATGGTTCGAAAAGAAAGGTAATCCTATGGGTTTCGTAAGCTTTTTTGAAACCAATCTTACTCATGTTTCTTCTAACATTTGGTGGATTGATAGCGGTGCTAATGTACATGTTACGAATTCCTTGCAGGGATTCCTTAAGACCCAGTCTATAAATCCAAGTATTAACTACTTATTTATGGGAAACAGAGACAAAGCGCCAGTTGAAGCTATTGGCACTTATCGTCTCATTTTGGATAGTGGATTTTGTTTGGATTTATTTCAGACTCTTTATGTTCCATCTATTTCCCCTAATTTAGTTTTAGTAAGCAAACTTGATTTGGCTGGTTTTAAGTCATCTCAAGGAGATGGTTGTTTCAATTTATTTCTGAACTCTAATCGAATTGGTTCTGGAATATTAGTTGATGGTCTTTATAGATTAAATTTGGCTGATCAACCTTTTGAAACTCATCTCACCCTGCAAGATAAACGTGGAGTTAAGCGTAAAACATGTTCAAATGATTTGTATAACTTGTGGCATAAAAGGCTGGGACACATTTCCACTGAAAGAATTAAAAGATTGGTAAAAGATGGAGTCGTTCCGAATCTTGATTTTACCAATCATAAAGAGTGTATAGATTGTATTAAGGGAAAGCAAACTAAACACACTAAAAGAGGAGCCACAAGAAGTACAGAGCTTCTTGAAATCATACATACAGATATTTGTGGACCTTTTGACGTTCCAACTTTTGGAGGTGAAAAGTACTTCATTACCTTTATTGATGATTATTCACGTTATTATTACATCTATCTATTGAAAGAAAAGTCTCCATCTGTGGATGTTGTACAAGTGTTCATCACTGAAGTAGAGAGACAATTAGATAGAAAGGTGAAAATCATTAGGTCAGATAGAGGTGGTGAATTTTATGGCAGGTATGATGAAACAGGACAACATCCTGGACCTTTTGCTAGACTTCTCCAAAAATTAGGAATCGTTGCTCAGTACACAACGCCTAGTTCTCCATGGCATAATGGTGTAGCTGAAAGGCGTAATCGTACTTATATGGGAATGGTTAGATCCATGATGAGTCATGCTAACTTACCTATATCCTTGTGGATGGATGCATTACGTACTGCAGTATATATCTTGAACATGGTTCCTAGCAAAGCAGTTCCTAAGACTCCTTTTGAACTGTGGAAAGGTTGGAAACCAAGTCTGTCACATCTCCAAGTTTGGGGTTGTCCAGCTGAAGCAAGAATATACAACCCACATGAAAAGAAATTAGACTTAAGAACGATCAGTGGTTTCTTTATTGGTTATCCTGAGAAGTCTAAAGGATATAGATTTTATTGTCCAACCCATAGTACGAGAATAGTAGAAACCAGTAATGTCAGATTCTATGAGAATGACGAGTTCAGCGGGAGTGATAAAGTACAAGATGTGAACATTCAGGAAATTAGGGTTAATATCCCTTTACCCTCTCTTCCGAATGTAGTTGGTGATTCTTCTGTTGTTGAACCGTTAAACAACGAGGAAAATCCAGTGAATGATCATTCACTCCATGATGATGATATCGCCAATAATGATAATGAACTTGTAGTGCAAGATGAACCATCATTAAGAAGATCTACTCGTGAGAGGAAATCTGCTATTTCTGATGACTACATGCTTTACCTAGTAGATCCTGAAGGAAGGAATATTAAAGATCCGGTTTCTTATTCACAAGCCATGAAAGATGTTAATTTTGATAAGTGGAATCGATGGCTAAGAATGAAGTCTGGGACATTGTTCCATTGCCTGAAGGACACAAAGCAGTCGGGAGTAAGTGGATCTTTAAGATCAAACTCGACTGTAATGGCAATGTTGATCAATATAAAGCTAGACTTGTAGCTAAAGGTTTCAATCAGAAAGAAGGCATTAATTACAATGAGACTTTCTCACCTGTGTCTAGGAAAAACTCTCTCAGAATTATCATGGCATTAGTAGCTCAGTATGATCTTGAGTTACATCAAATGGATGTGAAAACTGTCTTTCTTAATGGAGACTTAGAAGAAGAAGTCTATATGCGTCAACTTGAAGGCTTCATAGCCGAAGGTCAGGAAGACATGGTCTGCAAACTGAAGAAATCAATATATGGGCTGAAACAAGGTTCGAGGCAATGGTATCTTAAGTTTGATGAAACCGTTATGAAATTTGGTTTCAAAGAAAATATTATAGATCCATGTATATATCTCAAGATCAGTGGGAGTAAGTTCATATTTTGGTGATGTATGTTGATATATCTTATTGGCCTGTAATGATCTTGGTCTATTACATAAGACTAAAAACTACCTCTCAGAGAACTTTGACATTAAAGATATGGGTGAGGCATCCAATGTGATAGAAATTTAAATATTTCGTGATAGATCACTTGAAATTTTAGATTTGTCTCAGAAAGCATATATTATTAAAGTTCTTGAAAAAAATGGCATGATGATGTATTCTTCTATTACAGTACTGGTACGTTCATATTAAGATTTTGAGATACATAAAATAAACAAGAAATATATGTTCACAAGCTAAAAATCAATACATCCATAGATGGTTGAGTATACTAACTCAGATTTTAGTGGAAACATGGTTTTAAGCACTACATTTAGGCTATGTGTATCTCATTAGTAGAGATATCATATTATGGAAAAGCTTGAAGTTGTAGTTGCTTTATACATTCACTAAGCAGGCTGAGTATGTGGCAAATTATGAGGCTTCTATTATGAAAATATTGTTGCAAAATTGTCTTTGAGTTCGAGGTCTTTAAGTCTTCAACTCTTTATGCGACACTGAAAGCTACAATGTTCTTTCAAAGTAAGACATGATATCTAAAGGATCCAAGTATATGGACATTAAGCTTAAATATATGTCGATAAAGCAAAGATGTCAAAAGAGAAAAGTTTGTCAAAGAACACATAGGCACTGATGTTATGATTGTAGACATATTTACGAAAGTTTTACCTCCTAAGACATTTCATAAGCATGCTGAAAGAATGGATCTTGAGGATAGCTCTTAATGACGTTGTCTGATTATATTTTGTCTATTTTGACATTTATTTGAGATCTTTTAATGATTTTTTACATCTTTTCTATTCTGTTTCCAATGTGCACACACATTATTGGTTGTTGGATTATGATAACAGAATGAGTCTTTATTTAAAGACATAAAAGGGACCATTATGGTAACTCCAACTGATGTTTGTGGTCTAGCTATGAAGGTAGTCAGTGTAGTAGTACATGGAAGGGATCATGTTGCAGAATGATGTGCGACCGCCATGACTCCCATTGATTATTAGATTAGTCAAGACACTTATGATGACCAAATGAGGAATAGTGAATAACATATTATGCCGGCCTTATGATTCTTGGAAGAAAACATTAATGGATCGTACTAGCGACCAAGTGGGAGACTGTAAGGAATATTTATTAATATTTCTTTTTCCTATTATGTGGTCTTTAGTGATCCGTTTTCTATTAGAATAATGTTATTCCATAATATATTTGGTAACCAATTAAATGAAAATAATGGAGTTAATTCCTAATAAATCTCTACTTTGATGGACGGTTGAGATTAATCCTAAGGAAACCCTAAAGAGGAATTAAGTCCTCTCTCCACCTATAAATATGTGCCTTTAGTCCATCATAAAGACATCCTAATACACAACACCTAAAGAGAAGTTTATAGGCAAATGGAGAAAAACCTAACTCCTACCTCAGAGTTCAGGCTTTCCATCTTCCATCAGGATATCGTTCAGGAAGATCTCTCCACTACAATAAACGGTGGTAATCCGATAATCTTTCTCATAGATTATGTTATGTGATTAATCTAGATGTTTAAAGATATTAGGATTCATGAAAATTATAACTTACACATAACTTAATTAACACGCCAAAACCTTATCGCTATATACATATGCAAACCTTATCGCCATTCTTATGCCTCGTCATCGTAAAAAAAAAACCTATTATATTGTTTTGGCTTTCGATTTGATTTTTTACTTGTCAACATTGAACTATTCTTAAACCAAAACAAAAACGAAAAACATTGAAATATCCATGTCAAGCACGTTACAGATAAAATTAACGAAAGAAACTAGTCAGATTAATTAATCATTAGGTTCGTAACACGCCAAAACCTTATCGCTACACGGCTACACACCATGCCTAATCAAGGTCTTTTTTTTTTTAATATTTGGTTGAGCTAGTTTTTATTTATTTATTTATTTATTTTTAGTCTCCACGCAAAGTTGAGCTAGTCATGTAAGGCAGTTCACATTTAATTTAACTATTCCAATAGTTCTTTTTTTCTTAACCTTTTACATATAATTAACTAACTAGATGATTCTCTACTATATACGCAGAAATAATAATTTTTAAAATATTAAAATTTGATATTGTGCGTAGGATCACCAAAATTATTTTCGATACTTATTAAAATTTTTGTTTTTAAAACAATTTGATATTTTACGTAAGATGGTATAATTCATTTTCATTATTTATTAAAAAATTTCTTAGATACATGTTAATTATCTCATACTCTTTTTGTATCAAATTAGTTAATGTTTTAAGAAAATATTTAATGTTTAATGACCATTTCAATTTTACAGTATTTTTGTAATTAATTGAATTAATTTTAGTTTGATAAAAAATAATTATTTATTATAAAAAATAAAAATAAAAATTTAATATTGAGCCACAAGATGCCAATATATTAGCATCCCTACAATGGCGGAGAAAAGATTTGATTTCAGGTGTGATAGTGCCTATCTAATATAATATTTTAAGGTTTTTTTCGTCAGACTCTCTGAGGGGCTGCCACGTATCCCTTTATTCTAAACCTTTAAAAAAAAAAAACCGGATAGAAGGTGCTTTCAGCGAATCTCTCTCTCTCTCTCTCTGGTCTGTCGCTGCGAAGGCGATTTCAGCGAAACAAAGGTGATTCTGGGGTTTAGATCGAAGTGAAGAAGCTGTAAAAAAGCTCGCGGTGCTCTAAGTGATTGCAGACTTCCGATCGAAGATTTTGCTTCTCCGGCTACCTTTCCGGCGAAACATTCCTTCTTCTCGACTCGGTTCCGGCAAAAGAGTGTGCTCTCTTCCTCCTTCTACATCTCTCAATGTTGATCTCCTTTTCTCTCTAATTCTGCTTCAATTTTGGCCCTTCTTTGCTGCTTCAAGTTTTTTTGGGGTTAAACCAATGGAGGAGAATTTTGTTTATATAAAAGTGTTTGCTTCGCCTCGGCGATTTCAGACGCGCGATTCAGAAAGCCGGTGGAGGAGCAAGGAGGGTCGGTTGCCATGGATCCAGCAGGAGCATCGGTGGCCAACGACATCGGAATTGGAGGAGAAGGCGAGAAATTCGCGGTGGGGAATATTTATTCTGTCAACGTAAATATACGAAATATATGTGTAAGTCTTCTCAATCTTCGTTCTCTGCTTCTAATTTTTAGGATTAGAAGGTTCGAAATGTGGATTACAGTTTGTGTTGATCTGATGTTAAGATTTGTTGATATTGTGTGTTGTGAATCGGTTGTGTAGATCTCCAATTTGCGATTTCGAGTCGTTTTGTTTGCATACACTGATCGTGTCAGTGTAAGGTTTGGTTAGTGAGAAAGGTGTTGTGATAATTGTAGAAATTGTTGACTTATAATGATCAATCTGATATTCGTTTTGAATTTTGCTGTTTTTTTGCTGTTTTAGAAGATCATCTGATGTGCTTTTTTGGAATTTTGGATGCAATTTTTATGAGCTTTGTATTTGGTAGAATTTGGGATTATGACTAGGAACTGTTGGGCGTATTCCTCTCATTCACACTTTGGATCTTTATAAGCTTTGATTGAGATTGTATATCAAAGTTATAAAGTTTGGATTCTGTTTACTGTTTCAAGATCAACATAGTGATATATATATTCCACGTTATATTCCATGAATATTGTTGAGTTGTACTTTGTTTTTGTGTGTGGCAGTTTAGTTGTTAATTATGGGTCATTGTACTCATATATTAATATGATCTTTGATATGTTTCAGATACATTCCAAGAGGTGAGAAGCAAACGGGAGAGAAAGAAAGAGGTAGGTTTTCTTTTTAATCTTTGTGATGAATCCTTTGGCTTCTTCTGTTTAGTTATTTTTTGTTTATAGATCCATTACTTGTGGATTCGCTTAGTGGCCTATACATTTTTGTGTATCACATCCTCTTATAACTTGCATTATCACAAATCCAGAACCGGCGAGATGTTAGCTTTGTGGCCGTGAAAAAGCAGTGAAACCGGTGATTGCTGAACGGAAAAGTAAGATTAATTGGTTGTTTTTGCTATTGGGACAAACATTGGGTTATTGTACATTGGAACAATTGAAGAATTTTTGCAAATATTCAAAGAGTCATCGTACTGGTGCTAAAAGATCGTGTGCTTTACTTGACGTATTTGGGTCTTTGCAAAAAAAAAAAAATTGATTTGCAAAACGTATCTTCAATATTATCACCTTAATCATCTTAATTACCATTTGTTTGCTACAAATAATTAATAGGAGTTTGTTACCATATATTTGGTATTCTAATCCCTGATTATCTGCTCTACAATAAAACCCATAAAATTTTTAACCGGTTTTCATTTCAATTTTGACTTATTCTCCAAGATATTATCACCTTAATCATCTTTATTACCATTTCTTTGCTACAAATAATTAATAGGAGTTTAATCCCTGATTATCTGTTCAACAATAAAACCCATAAATTTTATAACCGGTTTTCATTTCAATTTTATAATTAATAGGAGTTTTCTAATCCCTGATTATCTGCTGTACAATAATATATTCCCTAATTATCTGCTGTTTTAATAGGAGTATCCCTTATATCTTCAAATATATCAAAACGTATTTTCAATATTATCACCTTAATCATCTTAATTACCATTTGTTTGCTACAAATAATTAATACGAGTTGGTCATTCTCTAATCCATACGTTCTTTGTCATTTATATCCAAAAAAAAAAACAATTATTCTCTAACAAACAATTCTCTCACAATGGTATCCAATGATATCGACTCAGTCATTGCCCCTTTCTCCTACACAACCCTTGATGCAATAGATGAAAAACTTCAGTCCCAATGCATTGTTGTCCGTCTACTGCGCATGTGGGAAGCCCGTAATTTTAAAGAGAACAATTGTTTGCTCAGTGTCAACTGCTTCCTCGTCGATGAAAAGGTAAACATAGATTAATCTTTGGGATAGTCTTTTACATTTTTGATATTCAACTCTTTGGGATTAACAAGTATTAAAACAACATTCAAGTCCTAATCCATAGTAATTGATATTCAACTGCTTCCTTTTTCTTTTTCATAGTAATTGATATTACTTCCTCTAATCCAAACTCGCGCATTGCACGGGCCTTCCCCTAGTTTTAAATGGATTTAGAAATACAACTAATCTACAACCATTTCAACATAAAAAATTATATTGCTTATCTTTTTTTTTTTTTTAATGTTTGTGCAATATCTTTAATCAAAAATCCTTTAAAGTAATACAAATGGAGTGTTAAAATATTTATCCACATCTTACCTAATTATAGATAACAATTTCAAAATAAAATGACATACATTGTATCTTAGAATTTGAGAAAAGTTATTTGATAAAAAAATTTCACTTTTTCTTTCATCTCCTATGTTTTTGACGTTTTTATTGTTTTTATCTTTTGATTTTTCTTTGTAATATGGTTTGAAGTTTTTTCTTTAATTCTTTTTCTCGACATACTTATCATTAAAATTTTGTTTTGAGAAATATATGGTAACTAGTGCAATATCGCGCCTTGCGCGAGAAAACGTTATATTAACATCAGATTATACAAAATGGATAACAAAAAAAAAATAACAATACAACTGATATTGCATGATATATATATTTAGAACATTCTAACCCAATATTATTCATAAGTTTGAAATATTTCCCACAAATACTAAACAAAATCCCAAATCCCAAAAGTCAAAAACATGTTATTATGATTGATTACTAAATTCAATTATTATGATTAACTTAAATGATATTGTTATCCATAATGTATTTATGAAAAATATAAACCCGAGTGTATATTCAACTAAAGTAGACATATGCCTAATGAATTTTTTGTATTGATATATTTAATCATGTTATTGTCAGTGTCTAAGGTTGTAAATATATCTAAACGATATTAAATTTTTTATGAATGTGATGCCACTTATACCATATTAATAATTTTAAATTAAAATAATTAATATTTAAAATCAGTAATTATTTATACTTTTCATTCATATTGAACTACACATTTAAAATTATTCATTAACATTATATCATCATATTTTTTTAACATTAAGGGTACGAAACCCTAACATTGGAGCGTAAACCCTAACATTGGAGCCTAAACCCTCGCAAATGCAGGTAAACTTGTGAACAATTATATTTTATGCAACTAACTAAAGGGTAGTAAACCCTAATAGATTAGCCTAAACCCTCAAAAATACATGTAAAATATGGAATGATTTATATATATTGTGTAAGTTATAATCGCTTTTGTTTCAGTCTATTGGTTTTTCATTTCAAAAATATCTTATTGAAACTTACGACTCAGTTCAGTTAGACTACGTATAATTTCTTCTGTATATAATGTTTCATAATAAAGTAAAGTGTTAATTCAACTTGAGTTTTAGTAAAACATAGTTACTTTAACTTTGATTAGTCGGTTCGACGCCAGTCAATATAGGCTATTTAGATGACGTCAAAATGGTTCGATGTATTTACAATTTTAACTATCCAAAAAACAACATGGGCATTAAAATCCCTTGATAACTAAATATATACACGTTAAGATGGATCTATAATAGATGTGATATGATTGCATTTTGGTTTTATACAAAAAAAATTTATTTTTTAATATAAAAACATAGTTTTTTATATTTTTAACAAATTGAGAGATACTAAACTTTAATATCTGAACTCTTACAAATATATGTAAAATCACTATAAAAAAGACTCATTGATAGCACATTAGAATAGCACGAATTCTATAAGTGATATGAAAGATGAATTTGGGATTTTGTTTACCATATAATAACATTAGAAAAATACTAAGATAAAAAATCACTATGCAGAACCTAAAATCACTTATTCTGTCAACACTTAACCAAAATATTCAGTTAAGCGCCAATACTTACTTTTTTGGACCATGTCCTCATATACCTTTCTAGCTTTTTTTTTCAATTCTTAAGTAGGTTTTTCTGTTCAATATTCTTTTATGAAAATGCGAAAAGAGAGAGGAAGAGTTCGCAGAGTCGAGTGTAGAAAGTCGAGAGTGGGAGGGGAAGAGGGAGAGTGGAGAAGAGGGGGGGAGTAGGGCCTTCATTAAATAAGGGGTGTGAGTTAATCCAATTAATTTTTTGTTCAGGAAGTTATTGCTGAATTGAGTTAATAGGAGGGTATATGAGGCAATGATCCTACCTTTTCCCCAAGACCGATAAAAAAGGTCAGAGCTAAACAAAATTGCCGAGACCCACAATTCTCATCCAACAACCCACGAAACTCGCCGTCGCTGCCGTCGCCACCGGCGAAGCTAGCCGTAGCCACACCAACCTTGTCGCCGGCCAGAATTTCGTCCTCCATCACTGTCTATAGTTAGAAGATACCACCTTTTAACAAAAACCAGATCATCATGATTTTCTCGAATCGTGGTGTTTGAATCGACATGTCGGAAGAGAAAGTCGTTGCCGTGATCATGTTAGGAGGTCCGACCAAAGGTGAACAACTTGCATCTATTTGATTCCCATTCTATTAGATATACACTCCTATTGTTCAAAGTCTAAATTGATTTTGATTTTTTTGGGGTTAAATGTGGATCGATTTAGGAACTCGATTTCGCCCATCATCGTTCAATACAGTGAAACCGCTAATTTCTTTAGTTGGGCAACCTATGATTCATCATCCGATCTCGGCTTGTAAAAAGGTTTGCTTTTTTTATTTTCTTATACAGTTTCATGTTTGATCTTTGAGTAAATTAGAATCTGGGTTTGTTCTAATTTGGAAAAACTTGTTATTGTATGATTTGTAGCCTCCAAAGTTTTCAACTTCGATTGTTTGGAAAGCTGTACTTCGAATGTTTTGATTGCTCATAGATAGTTTTTTTCCTTCTTATACCGTTTCATGTTGATTTTTCAGTAAATTAAAATCTGGGTTTGTTCTAATTTGGAGAAAGCTTGTTATTGTACGATTTGTAATCTCTTAAGTTGTGAAGTTGGGAAGTTTGGAATGTTGTCAACTTCGTATGTTTTGATTGCTCTTAGCAAGTTTATATTTGATTTGGATTGTGTTTATATGTTTAGAGAGCATATATCAAATTTGGCTCTTTTTCTGATTGGAATTTACGAGGAAAGAGAATTCGCTTTGTAATTGTTTTATGTGCTCAAGAATTTGACTCATAAAGTCAGAAGGCGTGTTGAGGTCTTGCGGGAGATTCAAGTTAGGAAAATTTCCAATTTACACTTGTTGTTATGTCTGAAAGTTTTGGCCATTTTGTATTCAAAGATTTCTTCAAGCGGGTATTTGAATATGGCGATCAGTCCCTAGGCTCTGCTTCAAGTAAGTGTTTATTTTGCCTCTGATTTTACCTGATAAGGAAAACTTTAGCAATGTGATAACCTTCCTTTCTTATAAGCATCATTCACTTCAAGTTTGTATGGTAAGGATAAAATTTATTTGCATACTTTAATCTAAACTATAAAACCAAAATCCATGTTTAGTTCTTATAAGCATCATTCACTTGAAGTCTACTTCTTTCCATTTACTAATGTGTTAGTTTACTACACGTGAAGGTTACACATGATAAAATCGATGTTAATATCTTGTTTTGTAGCTCTTACCATTTACTAATGTGTTTAGTTTCCTACTGATGTGGTGGTTGCAGTCTATATTGCATTATCGATTAAAGCTCGTTTTTTTATTTGTATTATAAGTTTCACAGAGGTATCCATTGTCCTGCAGGTTACTCCATCAGTAGGAGATTCTATCTCAAGCTTAAGTTCTATTCCAAGAGCTGATATACTTGTGGCCACTTCACTAGTTTCTTGTGAATTCTTCAGTGTCTTTGTTTTTCTTGGTATAATTTGTAACTTGTTCTGATAAAGTGGAATTGTACATTAAACATTTTTTTTTATCTTTTAGAACGCATGGTCTCTCCATTCATTTTTACACTCTGAAATCTGGATGTGTTTATGCTTTATATAGATTATATGAGTTTGCTTCACCTATTACATGTGAGGTGTAGTGGAGCCTCTATAGCCAGTTCTCCAAAAGCATCAATATCGCATGATGTATGTTGCTGACTCATGACACGAACACAAGTGAAGTAATGGACGAGAAGGAGTTCACAGAAGCTGAAAGCAACATGAAGCTTAAATGTATTTCGGAATTTTGTGATATATTTATGAACATTTGTCACTAAAATGTTTCTTTTATTTTTGTTTTGGCTTCTAAACCCATGAAATATATCGATTAGTATAAATACACTTCGAGAAAAGATACTAAATAAAAAAAATATCAAAACAATCAATTTTAATTTCATATGGCCATTTTTCCTTTTACATTTGTTATTGTTATTTAAAATCAATAAAAATAACATTATCAATACACAACCAATAATTAAGATATTGATTTACAGAATAAAAAGTAGAAGACATGAACATGATCAGTTATTTAAAGTTTAGGGCATAGGATTTGGGGTTTAGGATATAGGGTATAGGGTTTGAAATATTTTTTTAGTGTTGTTAACTATAAAAATATAATAAATTTATATGGATTAGAGTTTTTGGTTTGTGTTAAATACTAAATTTTAAATATCAACATCAAATAGTATACCAAAAATCCAATACTTATATAGAAAAATAAAGTATAATCATTTTGTAAATCCTAAACTTTAAACCTTAAATATAATATACAATCAGTATCACCAAATCATACATCTTAAAACTTTAATCCCAAACCCTAAATTATGAACTCTAACCCTTACACTTTATAGTTTGTACTAAACATAAAAATAAAATCAAAAAATATAAAACCAAAATATTATTTTGGAAATAAAGTTGATTATAATTGAAAGATATTATCAAAAATTTGTAAATCTATTTAAGATATATGGTTTTGTCTTTCACTAAGAAAATGCATAACAAAATACATGAAAAATAAAGTTGAGAATATGAGAGCCAATCAGAAAGAATCACTGGGATTGATGATGTGGCAGTTTTGAGGAAAAAACTTAGCCAATCTTGTCCGTTCACTTTTTAAGTTTCCATTGTTGATTAATCTTATCCTTCCATTGTCCCCTTCTCATCTTTTAACTCATCAAACCTCCATCATTCGCCGATTGGTTTTTTTCTTTTCCCTGAGAAATCGTGACCCACAAAGAGGACGATTCATCTCACGATTGCTCGATGTCGCCACCATCGGAAGATCCCTAACCATAGCCGTCGGGTAAACTGTTCGCATATCGTCGCTTAATTTTCAGGTTTTGTACCTGAATCTCTCATTCTGGTAGCTTCGAGTATTTTTCTAATCTACGGTTTGAATTCGTATCTCTTGGGTTGTAGTTAGGTTGTGATTTTACCAATGATTCTTCGTCTCTCTATCGTTGTTGAATGAATTCGTAAACCATGTGTTGTAGTTATGCGACCAGTGATTTTAGGTAGCTTAATTGGTAGAGATGTTCGACTTCACCTTGAGATTATTCTGAGGATTGTAGATTCTGGTAGATTGATGATTAATTTAATCTCACGAGAGTTGTAGTTTATAGTAGATCAGCATTCTGTGGAAATCGTTTTCGTCAATGGTTTTTTTGCAGTCTCTTGATATGACTCGATTAGAGAGCTTGACCGATTGATGGACAGCCCAAACTCTTCATCAAGGGTGTCCCAGACCAACAAGACACTCATTATTGGTAATTTGAGTTCGGAGATTTATATTCAAATCAACTTTAGTTTTGTGGGATGATATCCCTCAGTTTGTATTGGATTCATTGATCTAATGAATCTTTAGGTTCAAGTTGTTATTTACTGCTCTGTTCCTTTTTTCTGAATGTAGTATGAAGCATGTGTCTGGATTCATAGAGAAAGCGAAGGACCGGGAATCAAATCTCTTCATTTCTATGAGTTTGTGCAATCTTCTTAAATCTGATCAAGGTGAATTGTAAAAGAAATGGTGTACTATCATAAAAGACCATAGCTTTCGTAAGTTAAAAAAAGAGGTTTGTTCTTTCTACGTCTAGCACTATTAAATTTGACATGTCAGTTTGTCGCGGGGGGAAACTGGTTTTGTTGATGATATGGAAGAAGTTTCAAAGATTGGGAGTTCAAGAATGTAAAGAGAATCCACAAGTTTAAATACAATACTTGTCTTTTTAATTATGTACTTGTACTTTTTAATATAGGTTTTTGTATTATGGTTTCATATAAAATATTAAAATACAGCATTTTTATTTTTAATGTCAATATATCCAAAAAGGCAAAATAATATCGGAATATAGAAATTATATATAAATCCAATTAAATATATTTTGCAAATAATTCAAATAAATTGGAATAATATGCATATAAAATGCAGCAAAACAATAGATCAAAACATACATCAAAAGCTATAACAAAATGCTACCACATAATATATTACAACTTTTGTCATGAGCTACAAAAATATATATTTCAGCATTTGATAAACGCTATGATACAACAATCCATAATAGCATGTAAAAAACACGCTATCGTATGGAAGTGATCTAAGATAGCTCGCAATGTCTTAGCGTTTATGAAAATGCTATTAAACACCTATAATAGCTTTTATCGTGTGCTAAGAATGTCCATCTTTCTTGTAATGAATATTGAATAACTTATATATAATGTGCTAGTTATGATCTGTTTGATTTGATTTGTATTTGGTTTGTATGTTTTTTTGTATTTTTTGGAATTCACTCGGAGTGAAAATATTATATTCAAACTAAGTGAAATGAACGTAATAAAACTATAATTCAATTCATTTTGATTATGAAAAAGTTTGGTTCATATGTAATGTTGCCGAATAAAACTTAAGTGTTAATTCGATTTTCTTAGTCAAAATTCTCGATTAATTTTGGGTAGTTTGGTTGATATTGATTAGTCTGGTTAATTTCAATAAAAATGTGATACATAATTAATTGAACGCAATATGATATTTAATCTTTTATAAATCAAAATACAAAAAACAAACACTAAAATTTGATTTAGGAAATATGTCTTTAAAAAGCAAGATGAACATTGAGTCATTGATAGATCCAATTAAAAACCATAGTAGTAACGAAAGATTCGTAAAAGTGGGTTTATGCTTTTGGTTGATCAAACATTTTTAAAGATTTTATCATAGACAACATTCATAGTTCTATTTTGAGGTTTTCCATTTTTATATGTGATCAATATTTTCAAACCAGATTTCCAAGTTATCCTTGACACAACAACATACAATTGGTCAAGTGTTAAAAAATGAGAAGTAAACTTTTTGGCAGATGAGTCACGCTATGTATAATATCTACCAACATTCTCCAATGTTTATCCTCGACTGTTATTTATGGTCATTGCAATTGCAACTACAAATGGAAATTGTTTGCGTCTCATATGAAAAAAGAAACTTTGCTTATGGCGGTGAAACAAACATCTTAGGCATTAAGATATTTTCTCCAATGTTATCACCAATTATAACCCTAGCACATGATCTGCCATTTGAGTTACTGAAAGCCTTATACCATTGCATAAATCAGCTTTAGGATCAATATTTCTTAATAACATGACATGAGTACCAATCTTTAACCGAAGACTATGGTTAAGAAACCTAGATAATTTGATGGTATTCAAAAACACCTCAGCGTTCACCATATTATCGCGTTTACTCAAATCAGACGTCTAAATACTAACAAAACTGAGATAGGTTATTTCCTTGCATGTTAGATATAAAAACCTATTGTCTTTAGTCGACAGAAATCATTTAAACCAAATTAACGAAACACTACACATGATGATTACTTAATTTATAATCCTCATGTAAAAATATATTAATTCCGCAGGTATATATAATAAACAAAAACATACCTGATACTTAAGAAAGTATATAGTCGGTTATACTGCCGACATTCTGATTATTGGACTCAATATGGTTCTTCCCTGAAAAACCTACGAACTATTCTCCAAATAGAATTGATATTTGATTCATATTTTTTAGTTAGAAATTGGATAATATATATAAATTTTGTAACATTAACCCAAAATATTTAAAAAGAAATCAGTAAACGTGAAGCCAAGTTTTAGTTTGACAGTCCAAACTTATATAGGAGTATTATTTAAATTTAATAATCTAAGCTATATTGTTCAACAAAATTTATATTTATAATAGTACAAAATTTGTAGCCGAAATAAATGTATTACTACTAAGTTTTTGAGGATACTCATTTATGTGGATATATGTTGGATTTACTTATCGAAGCTTCATGGCTTGATCTGATGTACTTTGGGTTTTAAGCTCCTTAAAAACAAATATTTCATTGTTAAAAAGTAATAATTATTAATGTAATTTAGAACAATAAAGAAAATAGATATCAAATGGCAAAACCCTAGAAATCATAAACACACTTAAGGCTCAAACTCTAATTTTTTTTAGAAGACAAACAAACCTAATACTTATTTTCATGCCTCTCGTAATGGTTGTACATGACTTCTTCTTTGAAATTCTTGGGCTTGGTCTTTTTGTAACTCATCATCCCCATGTGCCTAACTTCTTTATTGTTGCTTATACGATGTGTAATCTTATAGAGATATACACACTTATCTAAGTGTACGAAAAATATCACAAAGTCTACAATACTGAAAAAATTGTTTATGAAATTTCCAGTCTTGTAAAACCAAAAATTGAATGCAACAAAAAGAGATGGGTAAAGAAGCTTACGCTGCTACATTCGGATTGTGGAATCTCAATGTGATCCTACGTGAGGATAAATTTCACAACATTCTCTGATACAGCTCTACCACAAATGCAATTTTTGAAACTTAATGAATCAGAAACACAATTTAAGTTAGATTCAGGAAGAAGATTAACATGTGCATAAATTTTGTGGGTGACTGCTTGTGCGGTTATTCTGTAAAATCATAGACAAATCATAATAGAAACCAAAAAAAGAAATTGTCAATGCCTCCACTTAATCATCAACAACATTAAAAAGTGATATATACCAACAAATTTCATAAAAAAATATCTTAGAAATAAAACTCAAAAGAGAGAAAATAAAAATAAAAATTAGCAAAAAAGTAAGAACTTAGAAATTAAATCTCACCGATTCGATTTGTCCTTGAGAGAAATAGAAGACTCGGTCATCTTGTCTACGAAACGTCACAAACATACTATCACAAGCTACCATAGTTCTCTGTAAAGAGCAGATTCATGGTCAACTATTGAGAAGAAATAGAGGTACAGGGAATTAGATCAACTTAGTCTGGGACCATACCAAAGATAAGAAAGAAAACTCATAAAAGGAGACTTACCTGGTCGCTCGACGGCAACATTATCGTGTGTTGCTTAACCAAAGAAAAACATTATCGTGTTATAATTAAAACTGCTTTGGGAATTGGTATACAACAACTACATTTCATTCTCGAATAGAGCTTCAATGTATGATCAATAACCTCTAAAAGTTTTGTGAGACCTTCAATGTAAGCACTTCTCGAATAGAGAAGAAACTCTTTGTCCAATCTGGGTAACTTATATATGGACAAATGTTGAGAAACACATAAAAAATGGATGGGTTTACAGTTTTCCAAAGTTATGAACTGCATAATCAATTACACATAAATAAAGGACTATATTTTAAAAAGATGATAACCTAATTACTTTTGAAATAGCTAAAGTAATCTTTGAATATTTTAATATTCTTATTTTCAAGAATAAATTACAAATGAAATGTATAATTTTTTTTTTTTTATAAATCATGTTTAGGTTTTCTAAGGAATACCATAACAATCTAAAGAACAAAAAAATAACTTTTGCAGAGGGAAAGAAATGATCTAAAAAAAGATATAGTGTTTTTTTTTTTTTACTTGCACGTATGTTGTTGCTTGCTCTTAGCAGCAAATTATTCATATTCGTTAGTTGTTACATGCTCACGTCTTGAAACTGTACTCATCGTTACTCTTTTTCTTTTTCGTCTATACTTTTCTCCCTCCGTCGTTGTTAAGAACCAACACCACAATCCCAAAACATGTTCACATGTGTTTGCAATAATGATTAAAAATCATACGTTAATTTTTGTTCTTCCGATAATTGTTATTCTCATGAATGTCTACTAATGCTGAAATAAGGTGAGAAATTAAAACATTAATTAATAAACAATGCTACAAATCATTACTTAATACAAAACATGACACTATCGTTTGTTATTTACAAATCTCCCTCTTAACAGTTCACACAATATTTGATTTGTTAATATCTTAAGATTTAGTGATCTCAAATTTGAGATTATTTGTGTAATGTTTATATGTAATTTTGCTTCAATAATGGTTTTCACATTCCAAAATTCTCTTTCGAAACATTTTACTTTTTCTGAACAATTTTCATGTATCTCGTATATATATCACTTTATGAAGAATCTACTAGTACTTAGAATTTGGTGTCCTAAATCTCGGTCAAAATCTTAGTATTTTGTGCACATATTTGGTGTCCATTTTACTTAAGACATATAGCTTTGGTCATAAAAAACCCAATAAATACTACTTTATGTTGTCGATGAGTCCATCTCCACGGCACATCTTCTCCTCCTCCTCCTCCATTGCAGCCGTTCTTGAACACTTGCAAGAAAGGATAAAAATAGAACAAAGAAATTCAATGAAACAAAGTTAGATATGTAATGAGAGATAAACTTGTAAAATAAATGTAAAAAGAGAAGATTATAAGTGCAATAAGATCTTCGTATGTAAGCTCCGACTACTAATGGCACATTAATAATAAAGAATTTTGTTTGTATATTCTTGATGCTTAAAAGATAATTTAGTGATTTAGATTGATGCTATTAAAGGTTATTGCTCCTCCCACTTGTGAGATGTAAACGATGAGCTGGTTTAAAATAAAATATTTAAACTCAATCCATCCAACTCAACGATTTTGAAAAATGAAAGACAAAAAAAAAAAATCTTCAATTTTAAACTCGAGCATAAACGAAAGAAATTGTCTATAATAGGGTAGTACCTTGAGTAGAGACGTCTTTTTAAGTTAAGGATAGGAGTTGCTAGATTTGAACTAATTTAGATACCGCTTTCAAATTCCTGGCGTATCATACTTCTTTGCCACAATCTAAGAAAAACCCAAAAACTTTGTCAACAAAAGGCTCTTGGCAATGCCTCGTTTTTTATCCATAATAAAATGAGAAAGAGACATCATACCAAGTGAAATTGATTCAAAAAAGTTTTGTAGAAGAGAACACAAATCACGCCTCCGACAGTGCCAGAAACTCTGTTAGGCGGCTGTATTTTCATTAATTATATCCAAAGAACACCAAAAACTTAGATATGAAGATCGTGTTGGTTTCTTTTAGCTGAACGGAAAAGAAAAGAGTAGAATGTAATATATAAGATATATAACATTACCGGGTAAAACATTCGGGAAGAGAAATCGATTTCGTATTCGAGAGAAAGATGAGATGGATCCCTTAGAGAGTGATGTGGCATCGAAGTGAACTATGCTGAGAGAAAAGCATGACGTGCCAATAGTAGAAAGCTTTATATGAGGTATCTTTTTCAACTTGAACAAAAAACCCGATGGCCATAAGTACTAAATAAAAAGAACAACAGCTGCACGCACTACTCATTACGCCATAAGTCCCTTCTTTTTCAGTCTGAATGAGTTAGTCGTTCATAAATTCTTTTGATCTAAAACTTTCTATATTCAATTCATTTCAAGACGATAAGCAAAGTTTTAAAATGGCATACTTAGAAGCCGTATTTTGCTGTTCCTCCTCCACGTAGCTTTAGAGGCAAGTCCATATTCTCCATCAAATGTTATTGACCTCTGAAGAAGAATAACTGTTAATTACACGTCTTGCACTAACTCAATAAATTTCAATCTAAATAGCACAAAATCCATAGAAAGAAACACTCAAAGTCTTTAATCAATTGAGACAACCTTGTACAATAGTAAGCTACAAACCAATATGATTCAAACACTATATGGGAAATGGAGTGAACGTTTGCCAGCAAGTAATGTATTTCAAGATTGATAGAAAAATACGACTGCAATAGTTAAAGTAGAGTAAATCTACCTTGATAGTTATGGTTTATGGTTTGCGTGGATATCAGACTTGACCTGCATTGTGGTTTAGATCACATTTATCATCAATTTCTAACTTGGGATTATGGTTTATCGTCTCGACCAAAAATACTTTGAACTAAATCATGGACTCATGCAGGAATTAATAAGAACATAACCTCTCATAAGCAGTGGTATATACGATGAATCAAGATGACCTTGTTTGTGTAGACAATGAAGTAGGGAGGTAAAAAATAAGCCATAAGGAAATGTAAACGAACCTTCACCACTTGATGCATATGTTGGTTTGTTAGCATGTGAAATCAAATGACCTAAAAAATGAATTCGATAAGTGCATATATACAAATTTTCTTTCTTTTTATAATAATAGATGCATATAACCATACTTTTTTATAGGGATAATTACTAGAACGACCTTGATAAATGCCATAATTATTAGAATGACCTTCACAAGTATGAAAATATCAAGGTCGAGTATATAAGACATAAAAACCAAAGTATAACTTTGTAATTACAAAAATGCCATTCAGATTTGAAAAAAAAAACAAAAAAAAATCAAAAATTTGTTTGAATCGATTCAAACAAATTTCTGATTTTTTTTTGTTTGAATCTGGCGGCTGCAGAGGCTGCGGAAGCACAAGAGACGTTTTTGGCGGAGGTGTGCCACCGGATTCAGATAAAATCAGATTGAAAATCACTAGCAAAAAAAAAAATTGAAAACTTTTGATTTTTGGTTAGAAAAAAGATATATGATGTTAAATCTACTAGTTTTAGGCTAAATCCAGTTGAAAACAAGTTAAAATACAGTAAAAACGAGCTAAATACATGTTGGCCGCCATTGTTAGGGTTTGACAGCTTTTGGTGAAGAAGATGAAGGGTGAAATACGATTTTACCCTTTTTGAATAAGTCTACCACAACTGATAATTAAGTCTACCACCACAGATTAGTAAGTCTACCACAGCACATCAATAAGTCTACCACCACTATATATTATAAGTCTACCACTACAGATCCATCGATTTTTTCGAAAAACTCCAAGTACCACATACCAAAATTATTTGTTCCATTGCAAATCAACCAAATATCGAGTTTAAGAAGTAAAGGTCGAGGTAAGAATTTGATATTCAAGAGAGGAGGTTCGTCGAAATGAAGAAAACAAGCTATGGCGGCGGCTACCCTAGTTCTTCACCATTCAAGGTCCGCCTGAGGGCAAAACAGTGATTTCGCAACAAGTCTACACCTATCACAAACAAGTCTACCATGCCTAATCTAAACAAGCATACCACAACTGATTAATAAGTCTACCACCACAGATTAATAAGTCTACCACAACAGATAATTAAGTCTACCACCACTGATAATTAAGTCTACCACAACAGATAATTAAGTCTACCACCACTGATAATTAAGTCTACCACAACAGATAATTAAGTCTACCACCACGTATTATTAAGTCTACCACCACGTATTTTTAAGTCTACCGCCACTACAGATTATAAGTCTACCACCACAAATTAATAAGTCTACCACAACATATAATTAAATCTACCACCACAGTTTAATTAAGTCTACCACAACAGATAATTAAGTCTACCACAACAGTAAATTAAGTCTACCACAACACATAGTTAAGTCTACCACCACAACAGATAATTAAGTCTACCACCACAGATTAGTAAGTCTACCACAAGGGATAATTAAGTCTACCACCACAGATTAATAAGTCTACCACAGAGGAAAATTAAGTCTTCCACCACTAAAGATTATTAAGTCTACCACAACAGATGAATAAGTCTACCATGACGGATTATTAAGTCTACCACTATAGATTATTAAGTTTACTACCACAACAAATAATTAAGTCTACCACAACAGATAATTAAGTCTACAATAACGAATTATTAAATCTACCACAACAGTAAATTAAGTCTACCACCACAAGTTAATAAGTCTACCACAACAGATAATTAAGTCTACCACCACAAAGATAATTAAGTCTACCACCACAGATTAGTAAGTCTACCACAAGGGATAATTAAGTCTACCAAAAAGGAAAATTAAGTCTACCACCACTAAAGATTATTAAGTCTACCACAACTGATCAAGAAGTCTACCATAATGAATTATTAAGTCTACCACTACAGATTACTAAGTCTACCACCACAACAGATAATTAACTCTACCACAACAGATGATTAAGTCTACCACTACAGATTAATAACTCTACCACAACAGATAATTAAGTCTACCACTACAGTAAATTAAGTCTACCACGTGAGCGGTAGACTTATTTGCTTTTGGCGGGAAGCTCATTAATGGCAGTTTCGTAAATACGTTTTTTGTTATCAAAGGAAATAAGGGCAAATCGGGTTTTAAAATTTTTTCAACGTCGTTTTAGTAATTATGAAACTTTAAGGCCAAATTAGTCAAAAACTCATTTATTAAGGTCATTATAGTA
Organism: Arabis hirsuta; assembly: GCA_964056655.1. Lineage (NCBI taxonomy): Eukaryota > Viridiplantae > Streptophyta > Magnoliopsida > Brassicales > Brassicaceae > Arabis > Arabis hirsuta. The sequence continues at coordinate 21,342,398 of OZ053308.1, forward strand.
ATCCTCCCTACTTTATATACTCGATCCCATGACGTAGCTGCACTCAAAGATACAACAACATGTATATCGTTAGTAATTAGAATAAAGGTAATAAGAACTTACCGATCTATTAGATGATATCAAAGATGAAACCTGTGGCAAAGAAGAAAATATAACAGGATCCATTTAAAACTAATAACGAAAAAAACACATATCGTAAGAACCCTAAAACTCATAGATATAAATAACCGTAGTGCTATCTAGGGTTCACATAAATTAATATAGAAAAAAGCAAGAACATACCAAACCTTATATAATCGTAGTGCCTTCAAAACATATATATATAAGAAACGAAACTATGAGTTATTACAGAAAAAAGCCCAAGATCGATTGTTACACGATCTTGTAACTCGATTTCATTAAGGGTATTCTTGTAATTTAAATTAATTTCGAAAATCACTCCAAGCATGACACATAAGCTAAATGACTTCATGTTTAAAAGAATAAATGGTGAAAGTAATTCTGAAATTTATTTATTTGTGCTATTGCTTTTGGATTAATTCGATGAGTTAATACTTTTTAATTGAATTGGAAAACAAAGTTAATGACTTTTTACCTGTTAGGTCTCAAACCCCCTTAAAGGTGAAGACTTTGGTTTGGATTTGGACCTACCAACGCAAGACTTGGGTTAGTTTGGTTTCGCAGCAAACAGAGTACTTCAAGAACATAGTACTATATAAAAAACAGAGAAGAGAAGGTTGCAGGAAACATAAAGAGAACACACACACAACGTTAACGAGTTCGTGCCCATTAACTAGGGTCACTACGTCTCGCCGAGACTTGCTCGGAATCCACTAGATCAAGAAAAGAGTTACAAGAGAATACAAGTGACTGTCTAAAGAACAATTGACAATCTAAAGACTCACTCTGTATCTCTCACTTTCTACTACAGAAAACTACTTCAAGGTTTATACCTTTTAAGTTTTCTCACACTCTTTTCTTCTCACTGATCTTTGCCAGTTTTCGTGTTGTCTATCTCTCCTGAAATTCCACTTCCTTTTATATGTGAAGCAGATAAGATCTTGTGCATAACTCCAAACGTCAATCACGCTTTCAATCACGTTTTCGTTTCTAGACAAACTAAGCTTTTTCAGATGAGACAAACAAATGAGGACAAGATGTACAACTGCTTTATTGGAGAGAGTAGTGCCTCCTCCATTGTGGTCCCAAAAGCAGAACTAACCCAAGTTCAGTTTACTCCAACTGTAGTTAGTAGTTGAGTTAACTTTCATTTGTCCGTTATTTGTTTTTAGCTTGTTCATCAAGTTATCACCTTTTACAAATCTCCACCTGATAAAATGATGAACAAGTAACACCTACACATATTTCAGAGGGAGAGGGAGAGTACTTTGATTTAGTATCTTGGATTCCAGCCTCGGATTTCCTGAGTCAGACTTGACTTGAAGCAAGACAATGCAGCTTGGAACTTGCTCACAGCCAAAACCTTAGTGAATATATCAGCTGGATTCTTCTCAGTTGATATCTTCAACACCTCCACATCACCATTTGCAATAGTATCTCTGATGTAGTGGCACTTCACATCAATGTGCTTAGTTCTTTCATGATGCACATTGTTCTTAGAAAGTGCAATGGAACTTTGTAAATCGCAGAAGATTTCCACACTCTTCTGATCATAACCAAAATCCTTCAACAAACCTTTCAACCACATAGCTTCCTTCACAGCTTCTGTCAAAGACATATATTCAGATTCAATAGTTGATAAAGCCACAACCCTTCAACAAACCTTTCAACCACATAGCTTCCTTCACAGCTTCTGTCAAAGACATATATTCAGATTCAATAGTTGATAAAGCCACAACCCTTTGCAAACCTGATTTCCAACTGATAGTGTTCCCCCTAGAGTGAAGACCAACCCTGAAATAGATCTTTTTCTATCCGGATCTGTAGCATAATCAGCATCACAATACCCCACTACCTTGAAATCACAACTCTTCTTGTAACACAGTGTTGTCTTAAGAGTACCCTTGATGTACCTCAATACCCATTTAACCCCTAACCAGTGATCCTTGATTGGCTTACTCATATATCTGCTTATAATTCACACAGGATATGCCAAATCTGGTCTTGTACCAATCATGGCATACATGATACTCCCAACTGCATTAGCGTAGGGAATTGACTTCACATAGTCTTCATCTCTGGCTAGTTGTTCTTCTGTAGCTGCGCACATTTTCATATGAGCTCTACATGCTTTGCTTCTTCCATAGTGTAGTTTGCAAGAATTCTGTTGAGATAACCTTCTTGAGACAGCCATAGAGCTCCTTTTGCTCTGTTTCTGATGATTTCCATCCCAAGGATTTTCTTGGCAGCTCCTAAATCCTTCATATCAAACTTGAGATTGAGCTCTTTCTTCAATTGAGATATGGCTTCCATATTTTTGGCAGCCACCAACATATCATCAACGTAGAGGAGAAGATACATCATTGAACCATCTTCAAGGACCTTTGTATAAGCACAATTGTCATAATCACTTCTGACAAAACCAATTTCAGACATGTAGTTATCAAACTTTTCATTCCACTGCTTTGGTTTTTGCTTTAGTCCATATAAAGCCTTGTTAAGAAGACACACTTGATCTTCTTTGAACATAGATTCATATCCTTCAAGCGGAGTCATGTAGATCTTTTCCTTTAATTTCTCATGAAGGAATGCAGTTTTGACGTCCAACTGCTCCAGCTCAAGATCTTTTTGAACTACTACAGAAAGCAAAATCCTTATAGGTACATGCTTTACAACAGGAGCAAAGATCTCATGGTAATCAACTCCTTCCCTCTAAGCATACCCTTTGACAACAAGTCTTGCTTTGAAACGAGGATCCTCCACTTCTGGGATCCCAAGTTTATACTTATAAATCCATCTACAACCAATAACCCTTTGATTCTCTGGTCTTGAAACAATCGTCCATGTGTGATTTTTCATCTGAGAATCCAGCTCCTCGTTCATAGCTAGCTTCCACTTGTCCCAATTAAAATCTCTTTTAGCTTCACTGTAATCTCCAGGCTCAATGTCATCCCCATCTTCAGTTGTGTAAAGAGCCTCAACATAGTAATCTTCATCATCAAATCTTCTCGGAGCTTTAATCTCTCTTCTATCTCTGTCTCTAACCAGATGATAACTCAAGGGAGATTGAATTATTTCAGTCCCTGAGTCATCACCATTAGCAACTTGAATTGGAGAATTCAGTGTTGGACTAGCATTTACAGGAGAATCTTGAGTTACCTCTTGATCTCCACTTGAGATAATGTCCCTCTCTGCTTCAAGATCTAGTTCAAGGTATGATATGTTCTGTTCCTCATCTTCCATATCAATGCTTTTACTTCTTTTCAATAGATCCTTGTAGACTGCATTCTCTTGAAAGATGATATTTCTACTAACAACACTCTTCTTGTCATCAATTAACCAAATCTTGTAACCTTTCACTCCAACAGGGTAACCAACAAGAACACCTTCCTTTGCTCTTGGACTTAACTTCCCATCATCAGTGTGCACAAAAGCAACACAACCATACCTTCTCAAGTAGCTGTACACCGGTGACTTTCCATACCATTTCTTGTCTGGAATCTCGAAATTAAGAGTAAATGATGGTGTTTTGTTGATGAGGATAGCTGCAGTATTTGTAGCCTCAGCCCAAAACTTCATAGGTAAGCCTGAATCACTCAGCATAGTCCTCACTTTTTCTATGATAGTTCTGTTCATGCGCTCAGCAACTCCGTTTTGCTGAGGCGTGTAGGCACAAGTCCTATGCCTTTGAATTCCCTTTGATTCACAGTAGCTATCAAATTGTTTGTTGCAGTACTCGAGTCCATTATCAGTTCTGAGCGTTTTGAGTTTCTTTCCACTTTGATTCTCCACCAAGCTGATCCATTCAATAAACTTCTGAAATGCTTCATCTTTAAATTTTAGAAAATAAACCCATACCTTTCTTGTCTGATCATCAATGAAAGATATGAAATACTGGCACTTCCCAAGTGACAGTGGCACAGACGGTGCTTCCCACAAGTCGAAATGAACGTATTCTAGAATCTCCTTTGTATCATGTTGAGCTAAGTTAAAACCCACTCTCTTAGCTCTTCCATATATGCAATCTTCACATGTATCAAAGGTAGACACTTTCTTCTTATCCAGAAGACCATTCTTCAAAAGTATTTTCATATTCTTCTGATTTATATGACCCAATCTTTGATGCCACTACACTGTATCATCCTATCTTCTTTCAATTTCAAGTGCCTCTTTTGCCACAGTCTCCCACTGAAGTATATACAGAGTATCAAGTCTTCTTCCTGTCAACACCGTTTGACCTCCAGCCTTGATACTTAGAACTCCAGCTTCTGATTCAAATCTATAACCAGCCTTTTCAAATGTACCAAGTGATAAAAGGTTTCTGTCCATCTCAGGAATGTAACGAACATTAGTAAGTAGTACATTCAAAACAGCTTCATTTCTGATTCTTATATTACCAATTCCTTTGACCTTTGAGATGGTTTTGTTTTCCATTCTCACTGAATCTTCCACTTCTTCATTTAGTTCTTCGAACCATTCCCTTTTTTGAGTCATATGGTAGCTACAACTAGTGTCCATAATCCACTCATTCTCCAGATTTACGTCTCTTGAATGTAAAGCTTCAGACACATACAAGCGAGCTGCTTCAACTAAATATCCTTCTGCCCCAGAGGTTTCTGCTTTGTTGGTTACTTGATCCCTGAGTTTAAGATGAGCTTTGTTCTTGTTAGGACATACATTCTTAAAATGACCATCCTCACCACAGATCCAACATCCTCGTTTACTCTTAGATTTAGACCTTGCTCGGTTTATCTTTGAACCCTTTTCCCTCCGATCAGTTCTACCCCTTGTCTCAGTCTTATCCTTGACATAAAGACCTTCAGCTTGACCTTTTGTACTCCTTTTGTTTGAACCAAACTCCAGCTCCTTTGAGAATTGTGGGAGTCGAAACTCGAACAATATAATTTGTCTAGGGTTTGAGGAACGGAGATTTCTATGTTACGAATCACGGAATGCAAAAATTAAGAAGATATGTTTTCTTTATTGATGTCTGTGCGAATCAAGGTTACAAGTGTATGCGAAAAGTTGCGGATCCCTTTTCATGAGGTTCAATAAACATATATATAGCTTCCCTCTGCGGCTAGGATTTCTGTCAAAGAGATAAAGATGCCTTCCTTATTCTGCAGGATTCTCTCGCCGCGGAGTTGGCTGCATGCCGCGGGCTTCTCCTCACGGCTCGGCTCACTTCTGGATGCTGTGGCCCATTCCCGCGGCCTAGTCCAATGTTTGTCATAACCATCTCGCAGGCCATGTTTATGGTTTAGCCACTGGTCAGATAAACCAGAAGGTGAGGGATTTCCGCGGGAACCCAGCTAAGAATTTCCTGCGGAAAACCTGTTAACAGTTTTCCCCATACTTAGCCATTTTTTGGGATTGATTTGTAAGGGGTGGATTTTGACCCCTACAGTTAGCCCCCCAGCTTGGCAGTATCAGTAATGGTGCTGGCAAGATATAAGTGATCAATGTTAAAATTGGCGATTAGATGCTTCGGAAAATCCGTTAATCACAAATAGTGAACCCCGCACTGTTAAGAGAATGCCGTTAACAGTGTTCGGAATGTTTTGAATTGCCGCGGACATGACCCATTCTCCCGTTCTGTTTGGCTAAGAACGGTTCTGGCATGTTGTAATATGTTTGCATCGAGCCCTTAAGAACATGGTTTGAGCTTTGCGAATTTTTTTTTCTATGGTTCGGAAACTGAGGCGGGAATTAGGTCAAAAGTTCCACCTCTATATAAATGAGAAGAGAGCAAAAGTTTGGCTCACAATTTGCCTTCCCAATCTCTCTCTAGAAAAAAGAGGTAGTTTCTCTCTCTACCCTTTTTTTGTTTGTTTGTTTGTTTTTTGTTTTGTTTGGTGATTTAATGCGTTTTTAGCGCATTCTAACCGTTGTTTTATAGGTTTTTATTGAGTCTTTCACTCTTTTTCGAGTCATTCTAGGTACTAAAGTGGCTGGAAGCAAAGATTTGAAGTTTGAAATTGAATTTGGCGAAAAAGAAGGAAAAATGGATCTTTTTGAAGATTGTGCCCAGAAGGAGCACCTGCGCTGGATTTAGGTGCTCCCGATCCCCAGAAAATCCAATTATGGGAATATTCACTAAACCCTAATTTTGCAACCCTATCTTGGGCCAGCCGCCAAGGCTTTATTTAAGGAGGAATTTTCGACCCTTTTGAGAAGAAGGCAGACCGTAGAGAGCAAAGGAGAGAGATCAAAAGTGAGAGAGAGATTCGATACTTATTTTGAGAGTTTGCTTGGAGATTTGTCTTCCACACATTTGTTGAAGTTTTCTTAAACTCTTATATTTTCTACTTTGATTCAATGAAGTTTTCATTCTCTATTGCTGCTGTTGTTGGTTTGATCATGGGCGAGTAATCCCCTAGTTAGGTTGAGGGTTTCGATGGGGTTAGAGAATCTTAACTAAGCATAGATAGGTTTTGTAATATCACTTGATATCTCCGTCTAATGTCGAACGTATTGCTTAGGCTAATTTGATCACCTAGCCTCTGATTTTAGGTTGAATTCACTCATCAAAAGTGTTATGAATTGCTGGAATTGACTTAGATGGGTGAGTTGTCTTTAGCCAACAACAGTTGAAGTTAAAGCAACTTGTGAACAAATCAACCCAATTCGTTTAATGCTCATCATTCCTTGTAACCTCAAACGACAGTTTAGGGTGTTAGATTGATTGTTGAAGTAGTTGATGCCACGACAGTGGGTCCTCTTGAATTTATGGTTGAGTTCTAGATTGGTTCATAATTTGATAACCTGAATAATTGCTTGGTTTTGATATCCTAATCCCTGAGAATTATCCCTTGATCTAACGTTTTCCATCTATTGTTTACAACCGATTTTACTTTATTTGCTTTGATATTATCGTGACACTTTAAACACCCCTGCATTGCTTAGCTGAACTTGTAATCTATAGGATTAGAGTGTATTGCTAGTCCCTTAACGAACCTCACTATTCTGCATTCGAATTAGTGAACCTAGGTTTTTAATCTATAAAACCGGACAAAACCTCTTTCATCATTTGGAAATTTTTTTTTGTCTCTGTCAATTCGACACCGTCTCCTTCGATAATCCGACATTGTCTCCTTCAATAATCCGACATTTTATCCTTCATCAATCGACATCGTCTCCTTCAACCCTTTCATCTACGGCCGTCTTTCGTGTTGTCCGGCGAGCTCTGCGGCGTCCTCGACTTTGCCGTCGATTTGGTCAGCCCGCCGCCATCCTTCGTATTCAATGAAGAACTGTTGGAGAACGCCGCCAACTTTCAGATCCGCGATGTCGCGATGACGTCGGGAGGTGAGTGACATCGGGGTCCGACCCACACGCCTTGAGCCGCCGTTGATCAGCTCGGACTTGCTCCAACCGATACCGGTCTCTCGTCCTCTCCGATCATCGCCGCCGTTCAGCCGCTGTCACCGGCTCCCTCTTCTCCGGCGAGAGATCCGAGCTGCCACCGGCCTCATCGTCTCCGGCGGAGACTCACGATCGTGGAAGACCGATGTGGGCTTGGTTTCACAAGTGAGCTTAATGCTTTGGACCTGTTTTTGCTAGTGGGCCTAATTTTAGAAGTGGGTCTAATTTTACAAGTGGGTCTGTGTCGCGATTGGTGTGGAACTCGGACCGTAGAGAGCTCAATCCGTTTCGGGAGGAAACTTGAGTTACTTTTTGGTTTGTGTGAAACCCGGGTTGAATTGAAAATAAAACCAACCGGGTGGAAACCGTTCCGTTGGGCACTCGATCCGTTTTAGGAAGAAACACGAGTTGGCCGCGGTTTGCGTGTAACCCGTGTTGTTTTGAGAAACTGACCATGTATGACCCTATCCATTAGGCGCTCGTTCTGTTTCAGGAGGAAACATGAGTTGTCCTCGGTTTATGTGACACTCGTGTTGTGTTGGTGGACTCCGAGCTACGGGTGGTGTAACCCGTTCTGCTTCGTGAGTTTTTGTGGTGTAGATCCGGTGTAAACTTGAACCACGTCACGATGTCTGGAGAGAGCTAGAACCTAACGTCTTCTCCCAAACCACGGTCTCCCGGAGACTTGTCGGTTATCGGAACTCCATCCCACAGTTATTCCTGGAGCTTATCCTCTCCGGAGAGCCACGAACCTAGCCGCGAAGAATTTTTGGTGCCTTCGCTCCAAGACTCTCCTAGAGAGACGAATGTCGTTGCCTTGAGACCTGATTCGGTGGACTCTCAAATTAATGAGCAGCGAGGGTATGCGCGTCTTACCGCCTATCTGGCGGGAGCTCCGTTAAACCGAAAGAAAAACGCGGAACTGACAGGACCCAAGTCGGCATGCTCAACTATCTTCGCCCAAGTCACTGAAGTATCTTAGAAAACGCTTTTGCGTTCCCGATGACGTTGAGTTGATGGTTCTCTCTCCTATGGACTGAGCCCACCGACCTCCACGGGGTTATTTCACCCTTTACGAAAGCTTCTTCCACGAATGCCTCCTCTGATTTCCCATTCCCAAAGGCATTTTACAGTTTCTCTGGAGATATAACCTCGCCTTTGCTCAGATAAATACCAGTGGTATCCACCATCTGGTTGGAATACTAATCCGTGCTATGGAGTGCGAGGTCGAAGTTTGTATCAACCACTTACAGTGGATGCTGGAGTTCAGGCGGTGCAGCGAGAAAGAGGAGTTGAAGTACTATATTTCAAGCAAAGCAACGGCAAGGGTGATTTACGACTTTCCCAGAAAAGACGAGTTTCTAGAAACTCATTTTTTCTTTGTCCGAGTTTCGGAAGCGTCGGTTGGCCCGGACTGTCTGGATATAGTGAAAACTCTTTGGAAAGTTCTCGGTAGTAGAACCGTTGATTGCATTTTCTTGTTGATCCACTTGCATTAAGATTTGCTGAGTCACTTGTTTTAATTATTCTTTCGGACTTGTCTTTTGCCTCTTGTTTTGCAGCTCGATACTGTCGGCTCCCGATTCCTGCTGATTTCAACGTTGTCCGAGGAATACTTGTTGCAAAGAAATGTAGTTGGCTGCGCGATTTCTGTCTCCGCAGAGTTGAAAAAGCTTTAGCAATTTCGCAAGGAATTTCCATCGAATCTTCATCTTCAGATTCCGACATGAGGAGACCGTCGTTTCGTGAACAGGAGGCTTTGGAGGGGAAATCTGTGAAGAGGTCAAAGCAGGCCGCCGCGACGACACAGAAGGATGCTGGTCCTTCTACAATGAGGACGCTAAACCGGAGTGCTTCGAGAGATGTTTCGGAGTCGCATGATAGCCCCGCTGCAGCTACCCCATCTGCCCCGCGGCTACTTACTTCAGGACCGCCAAATGCAAGGACCCCGGCGGCCGCTGCTCCTAAGACTGTCTGTGGGGATGCTGCGAGGCACGGTAAAGGGAAAACCGTAGGTTGCAGCGCGGACAAGACCACGGCTCACGATAAGGAGCGGGCCGCGGGTTATGCTACCAAAGGGACAATGAACCATGGTAAGGAGAAGGCCGTGGGTCGCGATAAGTCAAACGTTTGAGATGCTTCCCGTAGCAAGCGTCCTCCTCCTGATGTGGCAGCAAAGATCCCGAAGAAGCAGCGTGTTGCTCCTCCTCTTCCTTGCTCATCCGAGGTTGTCTCTTTGTCGTTGACCCCTGGAGCTTTTATCGATAGTGCCACGGTCGCTGCTTCCCTTTTCTCTAGGATTACCTTGCCAGCCGAGCATCTGCCTTCCCCAAGCACCTTGAGTAGAATTAGATCTTACGCAGACATGTCCCTTTGCGGATCTAAGGTAATTCTCGATTTGCTTTGATTTCGCCGTCGCGCTTTGCGTGAGACTAAACGTCTTAACTTCTGTATCGTTTCACAGTTCTTTTCTTCCTTAAACAGTATGGTGCTCGGATATGAGGAGGACGCTCATAGGGACCTGTCTAGGCTCGAATCTGCTCGCGAGGAAACAAGGTCATTTGAGAAACAATGTAGAGAGGAGGAAACCAAGGGTTCCGCGGAGCGGGAGAAAGTGGCCAAGGAGATCTACGACCTTAAGTCAAAAGTTGGGACTCTCGAAAAGAGCTGTGAAGAAGCGCGAAACAAGAATATAATGCTTAAACACAGCATCACAAAGCGTGACTCGCGGATAGCAAAGCAGCAAAGTATTATTGACACTGCCGCCGAGACCTACGACTCGCAAGTTGCTAACGTCGTGGCAGACGCCAAGTGTGAGCTGGTCAAGGGCTTTCAGGAGAAGATGAAGCGAGCTAAGGGAAAGCTTAAGACGCTTACTGGTAATGTGGCTACTAGGATGACTTTTCTTGCGTAAGTAGATGCGAGATCGAGCTTGTCGAGCTTTTACAGGGCGAGGAGCCCTCGAGTTTGGCTGAAGAAATGAAGAGCCTTGAAGCTCGTGGGTTGACGTATGCTGGAGCGTACGAGAATTTTGAGAAAGCCACTGCTGGTCTGGAGGCAGAGTTAGTGATTTCAGAAATTGCTGATGGGTTTACCACTGGCGAGCCGATTGAGCTCTCTGCGGCCAGAATCGGGGTTCGCGACCAATTTGGCTCGAATGATGGTAATCATGATCTCCTAGGGTTAGGTTTACAGGATGAGTGTCAAGCTCGTGTCGGATCCTCTGGCGAGGAGATTTCCGTTGATGCACCCGCTAATGGTTCCTTAGACCAAACATTAAAAGGCGTCGACCCTGCTCCTGTTGGCCCATTGGCACCAGTGACCGTTGCAGAGAGCAACGAGATACCCGCGGAGGAGGGAAACCCGTAGGTTGTTTGACTCTCTTTCTTTTATTTATGCTTTGCTTTTGAACTTAGAATATATTGGATGCCTGGATGGCTTTATCTGTATTTTTTGTCTTGGATTTTGGTTATGGTTTTTACCTTTGTTACGAGATGATAGTGAATGCAGCTTTTGTTTGTCGAGATATTCCGTTTGTGATAAGTCAAAATATTTTTTCCGAAATACCAAAAGACTTAGTAATTTTTGCATCTTTTTCACGTCTTGCCGCGGAAAGACCCAAATGGATCTCTGCGAGTTGTGTGTTAGAGATTTCTGCGGGATACCCGTTAAGGATTCCCGCGGATAGTATGTTAAGAATTTTGCGGGATACCAGTTAAGGATTTCCGCGGGATACAAGTTAAGGATTTCCGCAGGATACCAGTTAAGGATTCCCGCGGATAATATGTTAAGGATTTCGATGGGTTTTCCTCTTAATGGTTTCTGCGAGAAACCTGTTTAACATAGTTAAAGTATTTTGTTCCAACGGTTACCTTAGTTTCCTGGTGTTTTAGTGATTCGCCTTTCGGATTACATGATGATATGTCCGGTTTACAAATGAGTTTGTACTTAGCAAATCTGCTCTGGATATGGGCGTGTTCCGTGATTATGACCAACGTCTTGCGTATTGGGTTTTCTGATGAACATATTTAGTTTAGAAGTGAGTTTTTCTTTTAACAAGTCTGCTCCACAAATGAACACGTATCTCGTTGCGACCAACGTTTTGATTGTCGGGTTTAAAATGATCATTTTGGTTTACGGGAAAATTTTCAATAAGTTTTTCCGCTCCTATAATGAGCATACAGCGATATAACCAGCGATTTGCTTACTGGGTTTAGAATGAACATTTCAGGTTACGCGTGTGTTCCTCTTTGAACACACCCGCTCGATAATGATCATATACAAATTTGTATAGCGCGCTTATATTTTGATGAGGTTATAATAGTCAGATCTGAAATATCTGTTACGCGCTTGTTGCTGTGGCCAGCAGCAACAAAAATGGATAAGAGACGTCTGATATTGTTAAGACTTTGCGAGAATCTGCGATGGATGTAAACGAGAGAGTAAAATTGTTTTTTTTATTGATCACAAAATTGTTACAGAAAATAGGGAGTATATGAGTATACGCACCCACTCTCCCCCCCTTTTTAGGAGGGGGGACAGCTGAACCCATCCTAAGACGAGCTGCCTACGTACCTTTTGCAGGGATCAAGCCGTTCTGTAGTTCATGTAAAGTGAGAGCAGGTACTGTTTCAGGTGTTGTGCGTTCCACGACCGCGGGATTGGGACGCTAGTCATGTAAAGTGCAGGTACTGTTTCAGGTATCGTGCGTTCCATGACCGCGGGATTGGGACGCCAGTCATGTTGGCAAGTTCGTAAATACTGGGTTTGATGACCTTTGTGACCATATAGGGTCCTTCCCAATGAGCTCCCAGTTTTCCGGCGTTGGGCTCTGCCGTGTTTTGGAAAACTTCGCGTAAGACCAAATCGCCTACGTTGAATCTTCGAAGTCGTACCTTGGAGTTGTAGTACTTGGCCGCAGCAATTTGGTAATTGGTGATACGTACCAAGGCTTGGTTGCGCCGTTCGTCTATGAGATCAAGTTCATCGATTAGCAAGAGATGGTTGAGGCCTTCCTGTCCCGACAGGAGTGTACGACGAACTCCTGGAAAACGTACTTGAGCGGGAATCACACACTCCGTGCCATAAACAGGGGCGAATGGGGTTTCACCCGTTGCCCTCTGCGGAGTCGTGCGATACGACCAGAGGACTCCGTCTAACTCGTCAGCCCATCGCCCTTTCTTTACGTCGAGGCAGGTTTTAAGCCCGCTGACGATTGTTTTGTTGACTGCTTCAGCCTGGCCGTTTCCTTGAGGGTACCGCGGGGTGGACTTGTTCAGGCGGATCTTCCACTTCTCGCAAAAAGCTTCAAATCACGTAGAGATGAATTGGGAGCCGTTGTTTGTGATGATTTCGTAAGGGACTCCGTGGCGACAAATGATGTTCTGCCATATGAAGCTCTCAACCTGAGCATCGTGGATGCGAGCATATGCTTCGGCTTCCACCCATTTAGAGAAGTAGTTGGTTAAGATGAGCAAGTATTGCTTCTGTCGTGACTTATGTAAGGGCCTGAAGATGTCCATAGCCCATTGCATGAACGGGTATGGTGATGTAACGGATGAAAGCAGTTCAGTGAGCTGGTGGATCTTCGGTGCGTGCCGTTGATATTTTTCGCAGATTTCTTCGGGAAGCTCAATGAGAAAGTCGGCTGACACCTGAGACTTTGCGCAGGTACTGCCGCGGTACTCGATGTTGTATTCACTTAGCTCAATAGCCCATTTGGCCTGTCTGCCGGATTGGCTTGGGCTATGCAAGACTGATTGAATCGGGAAGGTTCTGAGGACGACAATGGAATGAGATTGAAAATATGGCCTCAGCTTCTGAGCGGACATGATAATAGATAATGCCAACTTCTCCATCAGCGGATATCTCGTCTCGACATTAGTGAGGGACTTGCTGACGTAAAAAATTAGCTTCTGCTCACCGTGCTCTTCTCGAATAAGTACTCCGCTAACTGTCGTTGGCGACACCGCCAAGTATAGGAACAGTGGCTCCCCCTCGAGAGGCTTAGCGAGTACCAGGGGACTGGCCATGTATGCTTTCAGCTGTTGGAACACCTCTTCGCACTTTGATGTCCACTCAAACTTCTTGATCCATCACAGCGTGTTATAAAAAGGCAGACATTTATCGGTAGACCGAGAAATAAATCTATTGAGGGCGGCTACTCTTTCGGTCAGACGCTGCACTTCTCGCTTGTTGCGGGGCGAAACCATATTGATAAGTGCATCAATTTGTTTTGGATTAGCCTCAATGCCTCGATGGGTGACTAAGTAGCCAAGGAATTCTCCGGACGTGACCGCGAACCTACACTTCGTTGGATTTAGCTTCATGTTGTGGTCATTAAGCTGCTGGAAGCATGCTGCAAGGTCCGCGATGTGGTCTTTCTCCTCCAATGATTTCACCAGCATGTCGTCTATGTAAACCTCCATTATTTTTCCGAGTTGATCCGCAAACATCTTGTTGACTAAACGTTGATATGTTGCGCCAGCGTTTTTCAAACCGAAGGGCATGACTTTGTAGCAGTATATTCCATGATCTGTGATGAAAGCGGTCTTCTCGCGATCATCTGGGTTCATCAGGATTTGATTGTAGCCAGAGAAAGCATCCATAAACGTCAAGAGTTTGTTGTCTGCCGTGGCTTCAACAAGACGGTCGATATGTGGTAGGGGAAAGCTATCTTTTGGACAAGCTTTGTTCAAATCAATGAAGTCTATGCACACTCGCCATTTCCCATTCTTTTTCTTTACGATGACAGGATTGGCCTGCCAGTCGGGGTATTTCACCTCCGTGATGGACCCAACTCGCAAGAACCTTTCCACCTCATCGTTCACCACCTTGGCTCGATCGCCAAGCTTTCATCTCTTTTGCTTAACGGGTTTGAACGTTGGATCGACATTGAGCTCATGACTAGCGACATTGATGTCAATGCTCGGCATATCTTCCGCTGCCCATGCAAAAGTATTCACATTTTTCTTCAGGAACAAAATTAGCTCTTCCTTAATCTTTTCGTCGAGTGTGGCTTCGAGTTCGACGCATCGCTCCGAGAATTCATCGTCTATGCAGACTAAGATGACGGGATCGCATGTTGGCAATGAACCTTTTTTTTTATCCTCGTCAAGCTGTAGTTGCTATAAGAGCTGGGCGCGCTCTTTCCCAGGCTCACGGTCTGTTTTCATCTTTTTTCGTTTTTCTGCGTGTTCTTCGCCTGTATTGCGGAGTTTGTGTTCCGCCAGAAAGCAGATGCGGGATTCCTTCTGGTTTCCCCATATCGTCTTTACGCCCCGCGGAGTGGGGAACTTGATGCACAGATGGTAAGTGGACGGAACGGCGCGCATTGAGTTGATCCAGGGAGTTCCCATTATCATGTTGTAGATTGCCGGGTGGTCTGCCACAGAAAACTCCACTATTTTGGTGATGTCGCCGGCTTGAAAAGGTAGATGAATTTTCCCCATTGTCATCGTGGTTGTCCTAGAAAATCCAGTGATCGGCTTGGGCGATGGCCTGACTTTGGACAGATCGATGCTCATCCGTTGAAGGGTATCGCGGAATATAACATCAACAGAACTGCCTGTGTCGATCAGCACCCGTGCCACATCGCGATCGTCTACGATTAGGTTGATCACCAGCGGATCATTGTGTGGTCGATCGATCCCTTCAGTCTCTTTTTCTTCGAACGTAACCACCTCGTTCGGGTACTTAGAGGGTTCCGACCAGTTGATGCTGGCCTCGGCGCGTCGTTGGTATGCCTTGATTGCAGAGACCGTATCAGCGCAGTACTGAGATCCTCCCATAATCATGTTAATTCTTTGGCGAGGGCCTCCTTGCTCCAGTTCTTCGTCCCGTGTTTGGCGCTTTGGGGGGTTGTTTTCGCGCTCAGGGCGCTCGTCATTATCATCCATTTTGAAATCCTTGATGTTGATGTCTCCTTTCAAGGTGCTGGCCGCCAGTTGTGCTGCCGCTTCAGACCCAGAACTCGGCAGTTAGCAGTGGAATGCCCGTAGATTCGGTGGTATTCGCAGAAAGCTTCCTCGTTGAATGTGCTTTGGTTTCTGACCCACGTATTGCTTCTTCCCCGGCCCCGGCCATAGCTCGACGTGTCCACCTAGTAATTGTGGGCTCGCCTAAATCCTCCCTCGTGCTGCACAAAATCGGACCCCTGGCTATTTTTCTTCGAAATTGGGGTGTTCGTGGTCGGGGCAGGATTGTTCTGGTTGCTAGTGTGCTTTGTTTTCCCATGCTTTTGGGTTAATATTTGCATGTGTTCTTCGCTTTTTGCAAAGCCTGTTGACCGGTGTAGAGCGTCTTGGATAGTGTGTGGCTCGTTTAGGGTTAACTTCTTTTTAAAATCTGACTCGTACCCCAGAGCTTTCTTCAAAGCCTCTATGGCGGCTGTATCGGTTAGCCTTTCCACCTGAGCCAGGACAGTTTAAAATCGTTCTATGAAACTCCGAAGAGGTTCGTTTTGACCCTGCACCAAGGACCACAACTCGGCATCGGAGGTTCGACGTTCCATGAACATTTCGTAGTGCTTTAGGAATGCCGCGGACAGCTCATCGAATGTGTTGACTGAATTTCGTTCCATCCTGGAGAACCACTGGAGCGCCGATCCCTTAAGACTTTCAACAAACATTAGACATTGGGCGATGTCTTTCTCGCCTTCCCTGAAGCTCATGCGCCCCATCGCGATCATGAATTCAGTTTTCCCCCCATACTGGGTGATTTTTATCCTTCTGGGGTCTGTAATGTTTGCTTGTGCGATGCGCGCTGTGAAAGGGGTAGTCCATGGTTCTTCGAGGACTCGGTCGATCTCGGGTGCTTTGCTTGCAATCCGATGAACCTGGGATCGGACCACCCTTAACTTAGCAGCGTTTTGTGCCATCTCTGCGCGGAGTTGTGGCATCTCGTCCTTCTGGGATTGGAGCAGAGTTCTGTGTTCTTCGTTAAGTCGTTGCTCCACCCAGATAACGTTCTCTTCTTCCTCGTCGTACTCCTGATTACGCTCAAAATGCGAGCTGCTCCGCTGAAGTTCGGCTCTGGTATCCCCCGCAGTGTCGCGGGGGTCCACTGAATGTTGTTTTTCTATTGGGCCTCCGTCCAGGTCAGTTACCGGAGCTCTCTTGTCAGCCGTTAGAGCGTCTGCCGATGTGCTCGGCTCGGTGATATTAACCATGGGCCGGATCGTGGGTATACCATGGATCCTCTGGGCGCCCATCGGTGTTGAGAAAGTTAAGGACGATGGGATCACGCGTGCTGCGGTTCTCCTGTTTAGGCTTGTTCCCCTCCTGCGGGCACGGCTCACCGTTAGTGGAGAGCGTAGCTCACTAGACAGCGCTGGTTAAGCTTCTCCTGGATCGATTGTTCCATCATGGTTCTCATCTGTTCCAGGAACTCTGGCGTCGTTTGGATCGGCGCTGTAGTCTGATTAGCGGCAGGCTGCGGTCGCAGCTCATTTTCAGTTCTACCTTCGCCATCCACGACGGGCTGCGGGTTAGTGCCAGTTCCGTCTATGTCGATTGCGGCGGACCGCGGGTTGGTGTTGCTCCCATCTCCGCCGGATACGATGACAGGCTTGTTCTCTCTACGGAGATCGACCGTGGGGTTTCTGTTCTGATTTTCTTCAGTCATCTCTTATTGTTTGCAGGTGATTCCTTCGTGTAAGATAATCTAGGTTCTCCTTAGACGGCGCCAAATTGTGGGAATCGAAACTCGAACAATATAATTTGTTTAGGGTTTGAGGAACGGAGATTTCTATGTTACGAATCACGGAATGCAAAAAATAAAAAGATAGGTTTTCTTTATTGATGTTTATGCGAATCAAGGTTACAAGTGTATGCGAAAAGTTGCGGATCCCTTTTCATGAGGTTCAATAAACATATATATAGCTTCCCTCTGCGGCTAGGGTTTCTGTCAAAGAGATAAAGATGCCTTCCTTATTCTGCGGGATTCTCTCGCCGCGGAGTCGGCTGCATGCCACGGGCTTCTCCTCACGGCTCGGCCCACTTCTGGATGATGCGGCCCATTCTCGCGGCCTGGTCCAATGTTTGTCATAACTATCTCGCAGGCCATGTTTATGGTTTAGCCGCTGGTCAGATTAAATCAGAAGGTGAGGGATTTCCACGGGAACCCGGCTAAGAGTTTCCCGCGGAAAACCTGTTAACAGTTTTCCCCATACTTAGCTAATTTTTTGGGATTGATTTGTAAAGGGTGGATTTTAACCCCTACAAGAATATAGCTGCAACCACCTCATCTAGAGTTAGACTGGTTCTTCTTGTTCCATACTTCAGAGTATCTCTTAACTGGTCAAACTGTCTAGATAGAGACATCAGCAACAAGATGGCTTGATCTTCATCAGATACGTTAACGTTGGTGTTCTCCAGATCTGCTACAAGACGAAGGAAGTCATCAATATTTCCTTCAATAGACAGATTTTCAGACATCTTGAAGCTGTATAGCCTTTGTTTCAGATATATCCTGTTAGGTAAAGCTTTAGACATGTAAAGGTTGTCCAAAGCTTTCATCAAAGAAGTTGCAGTCTTCTCTTTTATAACCTTCCTCAGAACCTGATCTGAAAGACTCAAGACTATGGTGCTTCTTGCTCTCTTCTTCTTTTCTTCAAAAGCTTCATCCTTTTCCTTTGTAACAACTTTTCCTTCTGCATTTGTGACCATGACCTTTTTTCCAGAAGATTCAGTTTCCTTAAGAGCTTCACTTAACCCCAAAAGATCCATATGAGCCATAAGCTTTTCTTTCCACAGATTGTAGTCACCACGAGCATCAAACTTCTCCACTTCTATCCTTGCCGAAGACATGATTCTTGGCTTGAAAGAACCTTACTGAACCACAAACAAAGAACCAGGGCTCTGATACCAGTCTGTTAGGTCTCAAACCCCTTAAAGGTGAAGACTTTGGTTTGGATTTGGACCTACCAACGCAAGACTTGGGTTATTTTGGTTTCGCAGCAAACAGAGTACTTCAAGAACAGAGTACTATATAAAAAACAGAGAAGAGAAGGTTGCAGGAAACATAAAGAGAGCACACACACAACTTTAACGAGTTCGTGCCCATTAACTAGGGTCACTACGTCTCGCCGAGACTTGCTCGGAATCCACTAGATCAAGAAAATAGTTACAAGAGAATACAAGTGACTGTCTAAAGAACAATTGACAATCTAAAGGCTCACTGTGTATCTCTCACTTTCTACTGCAGAAAACTACTTCAAGGTTTATACCTTTTAAGTTTTCCCACACTCTTTTCTTCTCACTGATCTTTGCTAGTTTTCTTGTTGTCTCTCTCTCCTGAAATTCCACTTCCTTTTATATGTGAAGCAGATAAGATCTTGTGCATAACTTCAAACGTCAATCACGCTTTCAATCACGTTTTCGTTTCTAGACAAACTAAGCTTTTTCTGATGAGACAAACAAATAAGGACAAGATGTACAACTACTTTATTGCAGAGAGTATCGCCTCCTCCATTGTGGTCCCAAAAGCAGAACTAACCCAAGTTCAGTTTACTCCAACTGTAGTTAGTAGTTGAGTTAACTTTCATTTGTCCGTTATTTGTTTTTAGCTTGTTCATCAAGTTATCACCTTTTACCTTTTACATTATCAATAAAATTTATATTTGAGATGCGTTATGCAAAAAACCACTCACTAGTTCGTCAAAATAATTTTCATAGCTTTACATATATTTTTTTGTCAAATTTTAATAAGAAAAAGTAATAATTAAAAAAATTATTTTTGTAATTAAAAGAATTCGTTTTTTTGTAGTTGAATCACAAAAATTTGTAAATATTTTTTATGAAATAAATATAAATTAGTTATGAATAGATTTGGAGTAGATTTTGTTATGATTAATTTTGATAATTTTCTTAAACTTTTGCCATGTCATATTATTTTTCAAGCCATGTCATATTTTTTTTGTGAGAATAATTATGGAAGTGACACATAAGTTTTTTTTCAAAATCACTTCATAAATATATAATCATAAATTTTATAAATAAAACACATATTAAAAAAAACTGTTGCTTTCGAATTAAAAAATATTTTTATTACTTTCAAATTGTCTTACGTTAAAGAAAAATATTTTAAAAGAATAATTATATTTGTTGTTTTAAACTAGAAAAGTTTTTTCACAAACATATCAAAATCTATTTTAAAAATTTGGTAAGTCTTTATTAATATTTTCAAAAAGAATATATATATTCTATAAAAATTATGGGACAATTGCAAAAATGTCACTTTAGGGTTGTCCATTTGCAAAAATGTCACTAGGGGTTGTCCATTTGCAAAATTGCCACTAAGGGTTGTCCATTTGCAAAAATGCCACTAATTATGGATTTTTAAAGTCGAAATCTTAAAATTCTAAAGCATAAAAAATGTTTTGACCCCTAAAAACCCCTAAACTCTTAGAACTAAACCTTAATACAACATAGTTAACCCAAACATAAATGATATAAAGAAAAAATAATTTTAAAAAAGTGGCATTTTTGCAAAGATTTTGAAAATGTGACATTTTTGAAAAGTAGCATTTCTTAAAATTTCTCATAAATTACCTATAATTTTATTATTACAATAATCAATGTCTAAACTATTTTTAAATGAGAAACCAAATTTTTGTATAATTTTAGAATAAAAAAAATTTGATAATATATTGATTAAATTTTTTTTTTGATTTATTTATGATAAGAATTATAAATATAGTTGTAGAAATTTTTATTATTGATTCAAAATTGTTATGTCACAATTTTTACAAACCATGTCACAATTATTTTGGTGAAAATGATTGTGAAGATGACACATAATCATCTTTTCAGAAATCACTCCCCAATTAATATATAAGAGATATCTAACCCAAAAAACTAGTCTCTTTCTCACCATTTTTTTTCTCTTCTAGGCTTGTATCTTGTGGTGTCTTGGCTTGATTTCCAGTTTTCCACATGCCAATGTTTTCCACTTATATTTTTCTATGCCAAAAGTGCTATTGATTATTATCCTTTTTTTTTGGTCACTGACTGTGGTATCCTAAATCAACAAATGTGTGACAAACTTGGTATGTGTTAGTTATGAATGATCAAACTTGAAGGGAAATATTGGCAATAGAAAATGCAAAATCCAATTACATATTTACATCCTAGTAAAGCTATATTATGATTGACATCTTATATTTCCTTGATGGATTTTCTGGCCATTGCCCACTCTTTCCTAAATCATGTACATATAGCTTCACGTATAAATCATGTTTACGGACCAGAATTGATCTAAGGTGTGAACCGGTGTTTAATTTTGAACAAATTTCATTAAGATCATTAAAAAAAGTCCCTTTAAATTTTGTAAAGAAGTTACAACAATGTCAACAAAGTTGATAAAATGTACCCTTTAGTATCAACTTCTTTACAATCAGACCGGTGAGGTTAAACCGGCTTTGAGTTCTCCATGGAATCACAATTGAAACCAAAACCAAGAGGAAACAATGGGAAATATCCATTTGCATTAATGTCAAGTGGCAACTGGTCTACGCTTTTAAACCAGCTCACTGGTAACTTCCCCTCGAACTCATAATCTCCGAAAATTACGTCAGCAATCCCTTGTCCTTCGGTTCCAGGCAGCCAAGCAGCTACCAGAGCCTCTGTCTTTGTAAGAACCTGCGGCTCTAGAACCATAGGCCTTCCAGAAAACAAGATCGCTATCGTTGGAATTTTCTCTGCAACCATTGTTACAATGTCACTACCATTGAAAGGTATTATGAGTTCTGAGTTATCCCCCTTAGTATCTGCATAAGGCGCTTCCCCCACCGCAACAATTGCATAAGAGAATCTTTTTCCCGAGGCTAAGATTTCCTTTGACGGATATTTCTCGTAGATCACTTCGGTTTTTTCTCCAACTGCTGCTTTTATGGCATCCAAAAGTGTTGTGCCTGCATTTTCAGACAATAGCGTATATAAGATTTCCAAACAAGAAACATTTAGTATCAGCAATTGAAGTCGCGTTACAAAGTTTATTGCAGTGAGCTTTAATTACCGATTGTGATCCTTCCGCTTTGACCGTACATTGTCTTTGTCCATCCACCGCACTGATATCCAAGATCATCCGCGTGCGTTCCAGCCACTAGAATTCTCTCGGCGTTGCAATCTAGTGGCAAAAATCGTGCATAGTTTCCGTTCTTTAGTAGAACTAACGACTTTCTAACCGCTTCACGCGCCAATTCTCTATGTTCCTGAACACGTCAAAACAGAGTAAAAGCAGGGTAAGAATCATGTTTTGGTGGGTTCTCAAACATCTTACTACTCCGGTCTAATCGCATTTGAAACAAAGAGAACTTCACCTTGCAACCAACGGTAGGCAACAAAGATCGGTCTGTAAGAGGATACTCGAAGAGACCGGCAGCAAACTTCACTCTGAGTATTCTTTCAACAGCATCATCGACACGAGCCATCGGTACTTCCCCTGACTCCACCAGACTTATCAAGTCCCCTATGAACTCTTTGTACTTGAAAGGTACCATCACCTGCAAGAATATTTTATTTAATAATCTTTGCTCCTTCAATCATCCGAGAGAAAACGAAAAAGAATTCACTACCATATCGATTCCAGCATTAATCCCGATTTTGACGCAGTTGCGGTAGTTTGAACCAGGTGGTTCGCTAAGCCGGTCCAAACCTTCCCAGTCTGAATTTACATATCCCTAGTAACCAAACAAAAAAAGAAGAAGACTAAATCAAACGAACTCAATGAATACACTTGTAGCTTATTTTAGATTGCTTTCGTACTCAATTAACCTTGAAACCGAGTTTCTGTTTGAGAACTTCCGTTAAGAGGAAGTAGTGGGAGTGAAGTTTATCTCCGTTCCAACTGGAGTAAGAGACCATAACGGTAGAGACTCCTTGAGCGATAAGTTTCCTATAAGGAGCAATGTGTATCCTATCCAAGTCTTGGTATGACAAAATGGTGTTCCCTTCGTTTATGCCCTTATCGGTACCACCATCTCCAACAAAGTGCTTGGCACATGCGACCACGTTTTTTCTATCACCAAGTGACCAAGTCCATGAGAAATGAAAACTGAACAAACTAAAAACGCAAATCAAAACCATATAGTCTTACCTTCCTGCGACAAAAGGGTAACCATTGGGGTGTTGTTCGGGTGGCTCGCCTTGTAGACCCGAGACAAGTGAAGTCATCTCACAAACAATTTTAGCAACTTCACCATAACTCTCATAGCATCTTCCCCATCTCGGATCTCTCACTGCCTGTAAGAACAACGTCTCACTCGGTTAACTAAGCAATCAAAATATTCAATAATGTAGCTAAATTTTAGATCTATAATTGACTCACTGCGACGCAAGGAGCAAAAGCCCAGTGAGCACCACTAGCCCTTACTTCAAGTGCTGTTGCAGCTCCAATTCTTCTCACCAAATTTCCATCTCTACAGAGTTACCACAAGAACTACTATTAACATGAACTCAGCTTCAAATAAGACCCAAATCAAGTAAGGTTGAATCAGTGAAGGCAAGTCTTATCATAAAATAGTCAAAAGCCCATCATTATATGCAAATCTCTCTGTTTTGCTCAAGAGGGAACCGGACCTGGTGGCTCCGAGGCCGATGTTGTGGGGGAAGACGGTGGCGCCGTAAACGTCATTGTTGCCGTGAAGAGCGTCAATGCCGTAGATGATTGGAATTCCCAAACGCGACGCTAACGCCGATCGCTGAAAGCCATCGATCATATCAGCCCAATCAGACGACTTTGCGTTCTCAAACGGCCAACTATCCGCGGCGTTTAGTACACTACCTGTAACCACAAAATCCATAAACACTAATACTTTTACAAACACAAGAGACAACAATCTTCAGTTTCCAAAAAGGGAAAGAAAGTAGAAAGTTTGGTCGTTGACCAAAACAAAAGTAAGAAAAATGCTTTGTTGTTTGTTGTGTTATACCGATGAAAGAATCAGTAATGACTTGAGGAGAAGCGACGGTGCGTTCGATCTGAGTCATTTGTCCGATCTTCTCCGGCAGAGTCATGCGAGAGAGAAGGTCCTTCACACGCTCTTCCACCGGCGCGTCTGGGTTCTTGTAAACGCACGACGTTTCATTGTCAACCATATTCTTCCTCTTTGTCTTCTTCTTACAATTTCACTCTCTTCTCTTTTATATATAGAAACTAAACTATAATAAGAGGAAGAAAAGAACGATAAGAGACCGTATTATTCATCTTATTTCAACAATTTTTCTCCATATATTATTATTCAAAACATGAATTTTATTGAGAAGCCCTTACACTATCCAATCAACGAAGCTTTAATAGCTCAAAACATTTCCTGGGGACATTTTTTTCTGTCTCCTGCTTAAGTTAAACATAACTAGGGATTAATATTTTCAAAAAGTAATATTAAAATATTCTATCACTTTTGTATTATTTATAATTCTTTTAGCAGAAATAATGTATTTAAAGAACACTAATGTCACCTCCTTTATATATGTTCAATTCAAAAATATTTATCTAATTTTAAAAATATTACATAAATAAACTGAATGAAAGACAAATATATTTATTTGGACTGTTTGTTTTAATTTTATTTGATCAATTCAATTCAATTGGTAAACGACATTTGTTAGAGTCGTATGAGCCTTATCACAATCTTTGAGTTGATACTTATGACTTGTTGGATTAATGTAAATGTTTAATATTTAATAGGAGATTAATTTAGTTATTTAATATTTACTCAAAAATATTAATAATAGATTTATTAGAAACAAACATGGACTAGAGACGTTTTCTTAGTTGAACTTATCAAACCAAAGCTTATTAATAAGAATAAGAATATTATTAATAAGAGTTTGACAGAATTTTTTTTTATTTTGCCATGTCATAATAAAATGGATACCATGTAATCATTTATTTGAGAGAGTGATTGTGGAGTTGACATGTAAGCAAATTTCACAAAATTACTTTCCAAACAATGTATAAAAGGATATATAATATTTACTCAAAAATATTAATAAGAGATTTATTAGAAACGACATGGGCGAGAGACATTTTCTTGGTTAAACTTATCAAACCAAAGCTTATTAATAAGAATAAAAATATTATTAATAAGAGTTTGACAGAAAAAAATTATTTTGCCATATCATAATAAAATGGATGCCATATAATTATTTATTTGGAAGAGTACTTGTGGAATTGACATGTAAGCAAATTTCATAAAATCACTTCACAAATAATGTATAAAAGGATATATAATATTTACTCAAAAATATTAATAAGAGATTTATTAGAAACGACATGGGCTAGAGACGTTTTCTTGGTTGAACTCATCAAACCAAAACTTATTAATTAGAATAAAAATAAAAATATTATTAATAAGAGTTTGACATAATAATTTTTTTTTTTTGCCATGTCATAATAAAATGAATGTCATGTAATTATTTATTTGGAAGAGTAATTATGGTTTTGACATGTAAACAAATTTCACAAAATCACTTTTCAAATAATGTATAAGGACTAACATAGATTACAAAATAGACATAGTTGCATCATTAAAAACCCAACTAAATTACTAAATTTTGAAGCCCATATATACACTGACTTATATCACCGCACACTTCACATCTTTGGAGAGGATGTATACTTAAGTTGAAACTCGGAGAACGTGGCTATAGGAGAACACATGTGTGCTCTTATATGCCAAGTCTATGTTATAGGGAAAATGAAGAGGAAGATGAGAGACACGTGGACTACTGACAAAAAGACACGTGGCAGTATAAGCAAAAAGAGAGTTAGTTTTATATACACACGAGCATTGTTAGCTTAATTTTGATTTGAGATTTGATTCATTTTTGTAAATTCTTCTTCTCCAACTTTACTCTTTGTTTGCTGCTTTACTAGACACATGGCCTCTCACCATTAGCCCTCTTTATACTTATATTAACTCCTCTTTCACTATAACAAATCCTCCTTCACCGAATAACCTTGTCCTCAAGGTTCAAAAGAAAGATACTTCCTGCAGAGATCATACAAGAACTCCAAAGGATGAACCACGCATGTGTTTCGTGATGGCTACAAAAGTAAGCAACAATTTTGGACCCTCTGACGATTCAAACCGCCAGACATTTTCTAACCTTCCATTTGAGAGACTAAGACTATCTTCAGGAGTGTCCAAGTACAGAAGACTTGTATTCTACAGAGTATAGAAAATTGGCCAAGTAGTTTCCTCAAACTATCAAATAGCTTTCAAGTAACTTTTCCTTTCAAAAGCCATGGTGTTTTCTTTGTATTTCAAGCACCAATCTTTGCACAACTTCCTCTTTCCCGAAGTTGAAACCAAACAGAAAACCGTGATAACCGTGAGCTCCTTCTCATGATCGAAAAGTTCAGAAAGCTTGATTTCAAAATCGTATTTGTCCTCAGAAAACTTGATTACCATAGGTACTATGAACTGCCTTAGCTCCACGTGTGTCCATTGAGGCTTCAAAGATTTCTTAATGATGTGATCCAAACACAAGTAATTACTTCTTTGCATCTTCTGATCTGCATCTAACAGTTCGTTTTTGCCTCATGTAATAGCATCAACATTCATTCCCATCATAACACAACCATTAGAAGCTGATCCAAAACGTTTGTGTGCATCTTTTTTAACATATTTAGTGGCTGACCTAGTAGAGAGCTCATGTGATATATCATGGTTTTTACCTGTTTTCGACCATGATATAAGTCCTTTTCATAGTGTCTTTTTGAGTTTTTTCGAGTCTTTTAGAGTCTTTGCAGGATTAAGGACGATTGAAGCTTAATGGAAGCTTTTGGAGCATTTTGGAGCATCGAGAAAAGAAGAGCTAAAGTGGTCAAGTCAAAGTCGATTTTTACATGTCTGTGTCGATCGACACGGTCCTGTGTGTCGATCGACATGATCGTGTCTGACGAGAAGATTGAAGAAATTCCTCTTAGGCCCAAAAAGCCCAGAAGTTTACTCCAAGGCCCAATCCGATTTTTAGACAATATAAATAGTTTTTCCTTAGATTTTCATGTTTTGATCTGGTTTTTAATTTAAAACTTGAGAGAGGAGAGCTTGAAGGAGATTTCAGACTTCCATACTTCCAGACTTCATCATTTTCGAATCTCTGTATCTCTAACTCTATCTTTTATGCAATTTTATTCATTCATAATGTTTACTGCATCTATGTCTGAGTAGTTTGCTTGTTAGGTTTAGGGTAGTTCTAGGGTTTGATGAGAAATTGGTAGGATTGAAACCCTGTTAGGATTTATCTTTATGATCTTCATCTAGATTGATTTAACTCTGACTTTAGGACTGATCAACTGAAATTGGATATCCTAGGTTGCTTTAATAGATGCGAAAGTATTATTAACAACCGGACATAATCTTAGATGAGCAAAATTATCTATTCGCAAAGAAATTTGGCTTAGTAATTTTGTGAACAATTGAACCTGAACTTAATACTTGTCTTTATTCACTGAATTTGCAAAGAAATTTGAAATTTAGGGATTTAGTCATAGATAATCTCTGCAACGAAAGTTGATTGGTTTTATATTCGTGTTTGAGTTCTAGAACCGTTCTTAATAAAATCCTAACCGTTTTCATCTCTGTGTTGATCGACACATACCTTTGTGTCGATCGACACGACCGTATTTCAAGTCATTCCTGCGAATTATCCAATGCCTAACCTTTTGTCTAATCGATTTCAAGAACCTGATAATCATTCACTTGTTTACTTTTGCAATTTAATTTACATTTATCATTTTTTACTTAGCATTACTTGAATTCATAATTGATTGTGTGAATTGATTCTCTGTGGATTCGATCCCTAAATACTACTACGATCTCTTAATTTGAGAGAGTAGCTCAGGGTAAATTTGAGCATATCAAATTTTGGCGCCGTTGCCGGGGAATCAAAATCACCATTCGATTTTTGATTTTAGAGTTTTGTCTAAGTTTTTATTTTATTTTATTTTATTTTGTTTTGATACTTGTTATTTTCTCTTTGTCTTGTGTGTTTCATGTTTATGCCTAATCGCATTACCAGGAGCAACCGGAACGAAGAGCTTGTTGATCTTAACCTTGAGATTGGAAAGTTGGAGCGAGCTAACCGAGCAGCAAGAAAGGCAGCCACAATGAACCGTTGATTCTTATCAGAGGTGATGATGGGTTCTTTCAGGATTCTGAGGGTCGCAGACGCAATGCTCAGGGTCAGAGGATAGATGAGAACGGGGTTGTTGTTTTTGAGGAGCCAGTTGGGCGTGGGCGTACTCTGGGAGAGTACAACAGGCCCGATGAGTTCTATGCCAACAGGGAAGCAATCCGACCTCCAGCATTCCCTAGGAATGATTTCGAGCTGAAGCCAGCTTACTTCTCACTAGTAGCTCAGCACCCATTCCATGGCCTTTCTTCTGAGCACCCCATGGATCATCTTGAGAGGTTTGAGGACCTAGCGTCCAGCATTAAGGCTAACGGAGTGTCTAGCGACTACCTCTACTGTAAGCTCTTTCCCTATTCTCTCAGTGGAGAAGCAGCCTACTGGTTGAAGCAGCTAGAGCCGGGATTGCTAACTACTTGGGAGGACACCAAGAATGCTTTCCTCAACAACTTCTTTGATGAGGCGAGATCCGAGGATCTAAGGACTAAGATCTCCACCTTCAAGAAAGGTCCGACTGAAGCATTCAAGGATTCTTGGATGCGATTCAAGTCTTACCAAAGAGATTGTCCTCATCACGGGTTTAGTGATGTTCAGCTACTGGGTATATTCTTCAGAGGGATTGATTGGAGGTATCAAATGGCTCTAGATGCTGCGAGCAATAGGAACTTCAACACTAGATATCCCGAGAATGCATTTGTGCTTATAGAGAACTTGGCTGCTAGCAATAGTACCAAGAACGCAGACTTCGAGAGGAAAAAACTTGGTGGTAACATGGATGGAAGTCAGATCGCTGAGGTGAAAGCTAAGTTAGACTCTGTGCATAACCTTCTAGTAGGAAAGAAGACTGTTCAGTTTGCCCAAGAGGTGGAGACTTTCGAGCTAGAAGAAAAGGATGTCAACTTCATCAGTGGGACTGGTTTTCAGAATCAGAGGTTTGGGAATCAGCAGGGTAACAGAGGCTTCAACGGAAACTACCAAAGGAACTACGGTTCTTCTTCCTACCACACACCACCTGCTCAGTCGTCAGAGAACAGCGAGATGAAATCTATGTTAGAGCAGATCTTGGAGGGTCAACAGAAGATGACTGTGAGCTTCAACGGGAAGATGGATGCCATGTACCAGGACTTGAATGGGAAGTTCGAAGCTTTGAACAACCATGTCAAGAAGCTGGATGTTCAAATTGCTCAAACCGCAGAAACAATCAAGAGGCAAGAAGGCTTTCTTCCAAGCAAGACTGACACCAACCCGAGACTACACGTCAATGCTATCACTTTTCAGAGTGAAGAGGAGGTTAAAAGAGACGAGATTGGAGCTACAAACCCCATGTCGATCGACACGGTAGGAGTGTGTTGATCGACACATGTCGAAAATCTCAACTCAGGAAGTTATGCAATCGATGATTTCTCGCGTAAGGTCGACACATCTTCGACACTGAAAACTCATGTCGATCGACACGGGTCCCAGACGAGTCCAAACCTTTCAAAACCTTCCGTCAAAGCAGAGGAAAGGGTCTACAAGCCCAAGATCCCATTTCCACGAGCTGTTAGCATCCAAACACCAGAGGAAAAAGGAGGACATGCTCAACCACAACTGAGGAAGTTGCAGAAGATACATAATCCAGGGATGTTCATTGTTCCTTGTACGATCAAAGGTATGAAATTCAAGAACTCTCTTTGTGACACTGGAGCTAATGTGAATGTCATGTCTGAGTCTGTTGCAAGGAAGCTGGGGATTAAGGATCTGCAACCTTCGAAGATGTCTATCGCGATTGCTGACTTTTCTTCAACATCTTTGAAAGGATTCATTCCTGACTTGATGCTTCAAGTAGGAGATTGTCTGGTTCCGGTGTATTTTTAGATTATGGAGACGAAGAATGATAGGAAGAGACCATTGATTTTTGGGTCATCATTCCTTGCCACTGTGGGTGCAATTATGGATTTTCCCAATCAGAGAATCTCCTTCTCTAAGATCAATGAGAATATCTTCTACCCCTCAGTTCGGTTTAAGGAGAACTCTTGACTAACCGTTACAAATGGAGGAGAGCCGAGTTCAGACTTGGGCGATATGAAGAAAGTCCCATGTGCTCCACCTTTGACTCCACCCTCTTTGAGCTCTAATGGAGACTTGACTGTCTGTAAGGGAAAGCGTAAAAAGACTTCCAAACCTTTCTCCAGGTTCATAATCGTCATACCCTTAGATTTAAAGGAGAAAGGAGAGGTCGTTATCCAAGAGATGGTGGGAAACACCATGAAGCTCTTTCCTGGAGTTGTTCTCTTCACCGATCCACCATAGTCCTGAGTCCTAACACAGTCAAGCTAATGACTGAAAACAAGCGCTTAGTGGGAGGCAACCCACTGGTAAGTCTACTTATTTTTCGTTTTATTTTACCTTTGTTTACTAACTTTTAGCTTTAGTTTTAAGTGTTTCAGATTCAAAAAAAAAAAAAGACGAGCCGAGGAAAAACAACAGTGTGTCGATCGACACATCTACTCGTGTCGATCGACACACCCCGTAACATGTAAGTTCTCGTTCTTTTCAATTTAATTTTTCTTTTTCTTTTATGTTGTTTCACCAACTCTAGGCTTGATAACACTGGGGACAGTGTTGTTCAAGTCTGGGGGAGGTAGTTACTAACTTTGTGTTCGTTTTTTAGGGTCAGTCAAAAAGGTTTTATTGAGTCAAAATAGTCAGTTGGAAACAATGATCCCTCTTTTGGTTTAAGTGGATCGTCTCTTTCAGTCGTGTGACCATTCTTCCAGGATCGATTTCAGAGTCAGACTAATGAAAAATTCTAAGGCTGACCAGTTAACTAGAGACGTTCGTTGCTTCCAGCATAATCCACCAGGTTAGAGCTAATTATACGGTCTCCTCGGTGATTGATTTTCATAAAGCTTGATTCCTCATTCATACCTGAATAGTGCAATTTCCTGTTGAAACTAATGGTACCCCTCTCCCTAATTTATAAAAAAAAAATGATGAAGAATGGGGTGATATGATAGTTCTTGAGTACCAGATGAGAAAATACAATTCCAGTGAATTAGTACTCAAGAGGTGATCACCCAGAGCTCAAAAGCAGCAGTCTGAGTCCCTTAGAACGGATGTAGAGGACGAGCGATCTCACGACCCTGTCTCCTCACAAGGAACAACAGTAGTGAAAGCACTGCTTTTGAGTTTCAACATTCCATTCATTCATAAAAAAAATAAAAAAAAAAATAAAAAAAAAAAATTTTGAATTAAATAAGTCTGGGGGAAAAGGGTACCGAAAATTATATGGATTCACTAGTCATGGTATAGTATGGGAATGAGTCTAGAAGGCTTTTGGCGTGAAGATCTGGGACGAGACCTTGCAATGATAACTAACGGGTTATGCTGAGTAGTCGTGGATGAATTTGGAAGGCTGCGAATGTCTATGGAGAAGTACATAGTGGTCTGATTTTGAGTCGGTTATGCATTATGTGGATTACTAGCTGAAAGGGGTCGGTTCAGTACTCCAAGGGAAGGTAAGTTCCTGCATTTTCAAACCTCTTTCACATTCTTAGTATATGTTTTGCTTGAGGGCAAGCAAATGCTAAGTCTGGGGGAGTTGATATATCATGGTTTTTACCTGTTTTCGACCATGATATAAGTCCTTTTCATAGTGTCTTTTTGAGGTTTTTCGAGTCTTTTAGAGTCTTTGCAGGATTAAGGACGATTGAAGCTTAATGGAAGCTTTTGGAGCATTTTGGAGCATCGAGGAAAGAAGAGCTAAAGTGGTCAAGTCAAAGTCGATTTTTACATGTCTGTGTCGATCGACACGGTCCTGTGTGTCGATCGACATGATCGTGTCTGACGAGAAGATTGAAGAAATTCCTCTTAGGCCCAAAAAGCCCAGAAGTTTACACCAAGGCCCAATCCGATTTTTAGACAATATAAATAGTTTTTCCTTAGGTTTTCATGTTTTGATCTGGTTTTTAATTTAAGACTTGAGAGAGAAGAGCTTGGAGGAGATTTCAGACTTCCAGACTTCCAGACTTCATCGTTTTCGAATCTCCGTATCTCTAACTCTATCTTTTATGCAATTTTATTCATTCATAATGTTTACTACATCTATGTCTGAGTAGTTTGCTTGTTAGGTTTAGGGTAGTTCTAGGGTTTGATGAGAAATTAGTAGGATTGAAATCCTGTTAGGATTTATCTTTATGATCTTCATCTAGATTGATTTAACTCTGATTTTAGGACTGATCAACTGAAATTGGATATCCTAGGTTGCTTTAATAGATGCGAAAGTATTATTAACAATCGGACATAATCTTAGATGAGCAAAATTATCTATTCGCAAAAAAATTTGGCTTAGTAATTTTGTGAACAATTGAACCTGAACTTAATGCTTGTCTTTATTCACTGAATTTGCAAGGAAATTTGGAATTTAGGGATTTAGTCATAGATAATCTCTGCAACGAAAGTTGATTGGTTTTATATTCGTGTTTGAGTTCTAGAACCGTTCTTAATAAAATCCTAACCGTTTTCATCTCTGTGTCGATCGACACATACCTTTGTGTCGATCGACACGACCGTATTTCAAGTCATTCCTGCGAATTACTCAATGCCTAACCTTTTGTCTAATCGATTTCAAGAACCTGATAATCATTCACTTGTTTACTTTTGCAATTTAATTTACATTTATCATTTTTTACTTAGCATTACTTGAATTCATAATTGATTGTGTGAATTGATTCCCTGTGGATTCGATCCCTAAATACTACTACGATCTCTTAATTTGAGAGAGTAGCTCAGGGTAAATTTGAGCATATCATCATGCTTATTGCTTGTTCCTCCTACAACCTCATTATAACCAACCCACCAAATCGATTTAAACTCTTGCCAACATAAA
The DNA here is from genome assembly GCA_964056655.1 of Arabis hirsuta. NCBI lineage: Eukaryota > Viridiplantae > Streptophyta > Magnoliopsida > Brassicales > Brassicaceae > Arabis > Arabis hirsuta. Next base: position 21,374,894 of record OZ053308.1, read on the forward strand.
TCTATTTCTAGTTTGCGTATCCACTCTTCTATCCCATGAAGCTTAGTTATCTCCATAACTCTACCAGTAATGTGAGCTCTTCCTAAACAGTCCCTCTGATCTTATACACCAGAGCAAAGATAAGACGTACCTTCCGTGCTCATATTTGTCAAGCGAACTTCACACGTTGAACCGGCAACTAGTAACTCCATTGTTAATAGCTTCCTTTTCCCATATTGATGGACTTCAAAGTGTTTCTCAAATAATCTACCAGGTTTCGACACTTGATTAGCTTGTTCACAAGGACATCAACTTGTTTTTTTCTCAAATGTGCAAGACAGAAGTCGATGTCTGAATCTTAAAGTCATAAGAGTATAATGCTAAACTCATGAGAGTATACTTCTCTGACCATTTCCACTTATCAATTTTCCCAAGATCAGATAGCAACTCATCAACAAAAACCAGAAATTCCTCCTGATAGAGAAAGTCAGATTTGGGAGGACAATGAAGAATGTGTGTGGACTGAATGTGGTTGGTGTACTACATTGGTTTGATCGAACCATTTGGCTTACCGATTCTTGGTGGAGTAAGTTTTACAAAGACTGGTGTTTTAAGTACAAACCTGTAATGCAGAGAAAACGGAGGTCTTTGATAAAGATGGAGAAATTGGGAGGATCCAACGTGTGTCTTCAAATATAGATTTGTGAGTTGGATGTCATCAAAGCTTGGTGAATTCGCTTTTCAAAGCAATGTCAGTTCTCTACAATTGAACCTTGAGGTCAAGGTTCTCTAAGGAGGTGGACTAATGACAAGAAGACACGTGGCAGTAGAAGCAAAAAGAGAGTTGGTTTTATATACACACGAGCATTGTTAGCTTAATTCAAATTTGAGATTTGGTTCATTTTTGTAAATTTTTCTTCTTTCTCTGGGATTTTCTAGATCGTAATCTCACTCTTGTTGATTTGTTTCTCTCATTGAGGAATTAACAAGATGAGTTCGAATCTTAGTTTTTTGTAAACATTGGTTTGATCGGTGAACAATACACATACAAGTTTCTTTATCAGTCTAGTGCAAATCAAGCCACCTACAAGAGACGAAAGGAAAAGATAGAGCAACTTAGAAAAGCGTCGATATGGTGAAAAGATGTTGAGACTTGTCGAACTTGAAATGTCAATCAAGGAACGAGGATGCAAAAGAATAAAACGAACCTAATTTTTTAATAAGATAAACTCCATAATAATGTATCTAACTTAATGTTTATCTACTTAGATTTCTAATTCCTCTTAGACGTAGGATTTATACTTGTATATATATACTTCTCTCATAATGTCAATACACAAGATTTGCATACAACTTATTTCATCTTTCAATCTACTCTTCGAACAAATATTACTCTTTATCAACTACTACTATATGGTAAGATTATAAACTAATCGGAGTAATATGATGATTACAACTAAAAATAAGACCCAAATCAAGTAAGGTTGATTAAGTGATCATTCAGAAACAGTCAACCACTCCTAACTCTCTTGCATTTTCGATAGTCCAAACTGGTTCTCAAGTTTGTTTTTTTTTGTCAATCCTTATACATTTTTGTCATTGTGTGCTCATAGTTATATTTTGATTCATTTCCTTTTGTTAATTTCATTATGAAGAAAAAAATAGTAATTCTGTTTTTGATTGAAATTATCTTTATATCATATTCCCTCTGTTTCAAAATATAAAATGTTTTAACTAAAAGCGTAGATATTAAGAATTTTTTTTTTTTTTAAATATCATTTAATATATCTAACAAAAATAATTTGATTAATCACACAAAAAATTACAAAATATTAATGTTCACACAATATTCAATAAAGTTAAAAAGTAGTTAGGATTGTCAAAACATTTTACATTTTGAAATAAAAAAATTCTCCAAAACATCTTATATTTTGAAACAATGAGTTTTCACTTTTTTTTCTACATTTAGAAAAATAAAAAATTACCTTAACAAAGTAACATATCAATTTTTTTTTTCACCAACACATTTCAGTAACACATAAAATATTATTTGTAAGAAAGATACAGTATAGGGTTGAGTGATTTTGGACTAAAAATAGAAAAGTGGGGATGAGTGATTATCTTTTGGGCCTATTTTGGGCTCAAGAAAACTTACAATCTGAGATGGGCCCACCACACTTGATTACTCCGATTTTTTTCTTTTTGGAGAAGTCGTCCTCACTGATATCGACGGATAAAATTTATTCTGTGATCGATCCAACGGTCAATATTCAAAGTCATATTTCCCAGCAAACCTCGTCTCTAAAGAGATACTAGGCAAGACCCACGCCCTGTGCGGGAGTGAACTTTTCGAGAAAGTATACTGCTATAATGTTCATGAGAGAAGACTATGAGTCTTCGTGCTTGTACCAAAGCTCTGGTTTTTCGTTCCATAATTTGCAAGTGGTTTTGTAAAGGATAATGATTTTGTATTTCACGAATGCTTTGAAGCAGAGCATATTTTATTGAATCCTCTCCTTCGGAGGATCAACAATTGAAATTTTCGGGGTTTGATTTTGTAATATCTACTGCATATTAATTCGTTTCGAAACAATATGCAACTTCTCTGATAAAGTGTAAAGATTGCTAAAATGAGAATGATAATTGAAAGAGATCTCAGATTATATATAAATTTGGTTAAAATTAACATCAATACCCTTATTGTTCTATATTATGTCTCTTTATTTTCACATTCCTATGAACACACCTTTTTATTATTTTGCGTCTTTGAATCCATATGATCAGAGATGGCGTGTGGTTGTTAAAGTGTTACGAATTTTCTCTAATCTTTTCGGTTATGATGGTAGTTTTTATGATTATTCAACCAATTTGAATTCAGGATTTCTCGATGGCTTTAGATTCGTATTCATAAACAATAAAAAAATTCGATATAAAACTTAAAGGGTTTATATAATGCAAAACCTGTGTTGATGCCTTTTTGCATTTTTAATCATCTTGACTGAACAATATTAACCTTAACAAACAAAAGTTATTTTTATTAAAAGTAGTATTGATCTTTTTTTTTTTTAATTTACGTAAGTAAATCATTAGCTTCAAAGCAAATCTATGATCTTCGTGGAGGTTATCATCTAAAATTTGTTGTTTTGTTAGTCTTTTTATAAGCTCTGGTTTTTGGTTCCAAATATATTATGTTTCAAAACAGAGCATATTTTAGCGAATGATATTCGTGAAAGCATATTTCAGAGGATGATCCATTGGATAATATAATAAATTCAGAAGAGCATTGAAAAACAAAAATAAGTCTATTATGTTTTCATAGAAACCGGAGGTAAGACACCTTATAGCTAAAGATTTTGAAAGATTTCTTTGAAAACAACATTTGTTGTATGTGTAATCGCCTTTCCGTCTCTGTCGGTGATAAGAATCTTTAAACTTTTTCTTGATGTAACTCTGGATATGGCAACATATAGTTGACCATGGGTGAAAACTGGTTTTGGTAGATATAGACCGACTTTCTCTAGCGTTTGACCTTGGCTTTTGTTGATGCTCATCGCGAAAGCAACTGCGATAGGAAATTGTCGTCGTCTCATACGGAAAGGGAATTTTGCATCTGGTGTAACATCCCGATTTCTGAAAATATGTGGTGCATGCGGAGAGGGTTAAGAGAATTGATTTGGCTACCTATATCACCAAAGTGCACTTATCTTTTCCGTCACACATCCAGAGAGAACTCCATAGTTAAACGTGCTTGGGCTGGAGCAATTTAAGGATGGGTGAGCTACTGGGAAGTCATTTCCAGTACCGTGTGAGTGAGGACAAAACACGGGGAAAGATCACGTGGTGATTTGCAGGGTTAGTAAACAAGTCTTTCGAGCTTCCCGGACTAATGCACCGACCGTCGGAGAGGGGTGGGCCCACGGGCCGAGAGTGGGCGTGGGGCCCATTAGGAGATGAGGATTTCTCCTGAGGGGATAAGGATTTTCCCTGTGTGTTATTGAGAGATGAGGATTTCTCTCGAGGGGATGAGGATTTTCCCTGCATACTGATAGCTCGAGGCGGTCGAGGCGTTACATCTGGAGGAGAGACGAACACCCGAGGTATCAATACTATCTCACCCAACTGGTCACCAGTTATAATACGACCTTCTATAACTCGAGTAGTCATTTTCGTGATAAGTAGTCTTGTTCCATTACATAAACCACCTTTAGGGTCAATGTTTCGAAGTAGCATTACCGGTGTACCAATCTTCAAACGGAGCTCGTGATTAGGTAACCAAGATAGCTTGATGTTGTTCAAGAACTCTTGAGAATAGAGGATGTCATCTTTAGGTCCAGTATCACATGGTTCGATACTATCAGAGCTTAAATAGGTTTTCTCTTCACCTATTATTATAAGTAAAGAAATATAGTGTTATGGAAAGTCGTAATAACATAAAGAACGAATTTATAGAATAAGGGTAATATGAGCACCTGAAATTTCCTCAAGCATATAATCGTTTAACATATCAACATCGTGATTACGTGGACTTAGTATTGCTCTTGATTGATAGAACTTAGGCTCTTGCTTAGTAGTATAAGCTGTTCCGTATACCTCATTCATGATAGCCTTCATCGGATCGTCACAGTCTGTGATTAATAAATCATGAGGTATTTTAATCTCAACTTCTCCATCATTAGGAGCATTAACTAATCCATCTTCGATACATAGAATCCAATTAGAAAACGTCCGCAATTCTTCAGCATCCTTATCACTTAAACCGGTAGCAAGTAAGCGCATGTTCTTTGTAAGTCACAAAACCTTACAGTCTGACCACAAGAACGATGAACTCAACGAAGCTAAAACTGTCTCTACTCTACCGCCTTCTGTTATCACTGGTAATATTTGTCTGAAATCTCCACCAAAGACAATAACTTTCCCACCAAAAGGTTTATCACATTTGAGTATATCTCGCATAGTTCGATCTAATGTTTCGAAACAGTGTTTACTCATCATTGGTGCCTCATCCCAAATTATTAGCTTGGCTTGTTTAATCAATTCTGCTTGATGTGATCCAGCCGTGATTGAGCAGGTGGTTGTTTCATTTACAGCAATTGGAATGCCAAACCTTGAATGTGTTGTTCTTCCTCCTTGCAATAACAATGCAGCAATCCCACTCGAAGCTACATTAAGGACAATGTTACCCTCTGACCTAAGTGCAGCACCTAAATACTCCATAAGAATGTTTTTCCAGTACCTCCACATTCGTAAACAAAGAACATACCACCTTTATTATGATTTACTGAGTCTAATATCTCTTCATAAATTTGTCTATGCTCATTCGTGATTTTGGATAATAACTCAGCATGCTTCATTCGTAGTTTGTCTCGGTCATAACTCGTTTCTTCTTCTATAAATGGATTTTAACATTGAGTTGAGGCATGGATTTGAATTCGGTCAGAGAGGCAACAACTTCTCGATTTTCACCAAAGCTATTTCTTTCACTTGTTCCGTAGACAACATTAAATCTGCCAACGAAAAAAGAAATGAAATTAGTTATATGCAATTCGAATATAAATTTGTATAGAAACATAAAATACCACTTACTTTGATTTCGTGTTTTTTTCCTTCGCCTGTATAATATATCTTCACTCAAAATCTCCGAACACGCATCCCAAACTCGAAGAGGACTGATCATGCTTTTTGTCGACAACATTATAGCAAACAATCTACGTAAATACCTTCCGGACGCCCACCAACGTGCTTCAGTGATAGCTTCTATATACTCTTTATCGTCGTCGAGTAAACCCGATGCGTAACATGCATCTTGAAATGTGTTGTGAACAACACTGTTAACGGTTTTGATATCATCAAATGATGTAGGACCTTTGACAATGTTTATAAGCACTATCAAATAATAGGCTTCACCTTTTGATTGCGGTACAAACGTTACTCGACCTATTGAGAAACCCTTTTTACGTGGTTTCCACACTCTTTCTTTTAAATGCCAAACGAATTTTGTTGGGAAATCAGCATAAGTGAGCTCTCTCGCCTCCGGATATATCTTATTAGCATCCATCCAACCTAAAAATTTAGTTTGATCCACAGTCAGACGTTTAAGAATTTCATCTGCAGGATTATCTTTGTTATACACAACCAGCTGTTGGTTGGGTAGATGGAACGAAAGTTTCTCCACTGGTGTAGTTCGATATTGAGTTGGAAAAGCTAATATTCGCCATGTAGCCTCACATGCCGATATATATCTGGAATAATAAATGTATATACCAATATCAAATAAAATTTACAAAGATTGGATAAACAATCTGAAATCATGGTAATGAAATACAAAATTTGTTGATAAAACGTAATAAATATTCTTTGGATATGATATTTCTTGGAGCTTGAAAGGTATTCTATATGCTACTAAAATAATATATATGCCATATATGTTTAGGAGTTTAGAAACAGAGTGTATGTCTCTGTTTTAAAAAAAAAAAATATATGCGTACGTGCAACTAAAATGTCTTTTAACCTCATCGATTGTTACACCACTTTCGGATTCGGTCTCTATTGATGCTCTTATATAATCAGAACCCTTGGTAATATATTTGAACATGTACTTTATAGAACGTGTTTGATTGCACCATTCAACGTTGATATGAGCACGGTAACGGATAGATAGATCTTTGTTATATGGCACAACATGTCGATTATCACATTCAACACCGTTCTTGATGATAACTCTTCCATCCTCTCTTCGCCTATATGAAGGGAAACCCGCATCATCAATCTTCGTAATGTCAGTGAAAGGGCTTTGGAAAGAATTTAGTACATGATCCATTCTGCATGCAAACATTTTTGGGGTTATCAGCCCCGCATGGACCATGTATCATCATATCACTAACAACTTCGTACAAATATGGGTACAAATCCTTGTCCGGTATCTTGGCACTTATATATTTATTGATATCATCTCCCGTAGGAAGCTTAGAACCAGGCTCTAAAAACAGCACCATATGCGCGTGGGGTAATCCACGTTTCTGAAACTCGATGGTGTAGAGAGCTAGAAGAAAATAGAAAATTGTGTTATAAATTTATGTATTGCATTAGAAAAAGATTATATATATAATAATTACTAGTGAAGTTAACAAATATATATTTTACCTGAGTTAACTGAACTGAGGGTATTATCATTCATCAACTCTTGAACCAGACTATCAAGCTTGATCTTGAATATACGACAACATATATCAGGCCTATCTTCTATTTTGAGTTTATGCAAAGATAAGTATCTCTTAATCTCATGCCAATTTGGATTGCAGGTTATTGTAATGAAAAGATCCGGAAAGCCATAATATTTGCACGTAGCCATTATGTCTAAGTAATGTTGCATCATATACCGTTTACCACCCGTGTAAGACGAAGGTATATAGACTTGTCTTCCTTCATTGGCAAGATTACAGTCACCATCACTGGCCTTCTTTGTTATGTTTTCAAACGTTTCCGATCGTAGATTCTTTTGATTGAGTGTAATATAACACAACCTATTAGACTCAATCATGGTATACGCATCTACCAGAAACTGTTGATACAATCTCCCTGACATCATTATTGTAGGAGCTTCACCGAACCTCTCTTGAATACGGAAAGCAAAAAACTCTCTCATGGTAATCTTTGTCCTCTTTCTACCAGATACATCGACGAATCCAATATCAATTCCTAGCCTGAAACCATCCTCTCCGTATGGGAACAACAGCGGATATTGTAGAGCCAAATAAGCGGGATGTAATTCACTTATTCTTTGCATCTGCCCTGAATGACTTTGAATAATAATATCTCGTCCTTCTGTGGCCGCATCAAAATCTCCAGGTATTAGAGCGGCAACATCATTCTCAGTAGGAAGGTTGTGAGTCCTGCCATCTCCAACTCTTCCCGCGGACAATTTTAGTTTGAACCTACTTATTGGATTAGTTTCAAGAAACTGCTGGTGTATGGACCTAAAAGCTTTGACATGAAGGTTATGAGAATCCAACATTTTTTTCAGGGACGCAACAATCTGTTCTTTGCAGACCTTTCTGGATGTTTATAGAAACACGAACATCAATATACGCAACACTTGTAATAAATAAACGAACAAAAAGATATAGTAAAACATTACCCTGTTGCATTTAGTCTGTTTGCTATTTCATTCATAGTATCATGAATATATAATTGTAGAAACTTTGGTTTTTGTTCAAGGCCTGGTAAAACATCACCAATCCGATGATAATTTTCTCCACTTAATTGGAATACATATGGTCCTCTTCCGTTGTTGATCTTTTCATTAATCGTTCCTCCTAATGAGGTGAAAGAGAACATCATGTTGTATGCTCTTATAAACTACCGAAAATGTTTGGACCGAGCGTCACCATTATAAAGCAAAGCTAATAAGGTATTCGGAGGTTTTCGGAGGAGTGGAAGCATGACTTTTCCTTTGTGACAACATAACGTGAATACTGGTCTCGTATTCACGTATCGTTTGGATATTCGCTCTCCCAACCACATATATGCATCACAATATTGACATTGATATGAAGGATCTCCATCGTCAATATAACCTGAAAAGAGATTCAAAGTTTATGTTATAAAGAGAATTATGTAAAATCTTTAAAAACATAACTTATGTATTATATTAAATAACTAAAAATGAGGTGTAGTTCATACATACCATTGTCTTTTATAGTGTGGGACGTATCACGAAGTCGTTGGACAACATGTGTTCTTTGGTTACCTTTTTTGGCCGATCCAAAATGAATAGGAGGACGGTCTTCATCTTCAGATTCAGAATCAGTAGCAACAAAACAGACGAAATCATCTACTTCAGAGGATTGTTTAAGCAAACCTAAAAATAAGAAAAAAACGTTAAGTCCAATTCATGGTCAAAAAAATTAATTAATAAACATTACATATCCATAATAACACTTTCCAGGTCTTTGACTGTATAACCGAGATCTTTTATTCCTTAGTATCTCCATTCTTTTTCGCCTAGCATCTCTATAACCTCCATATAACATCGTTGGGAGATCACAGAGATTACGAGCTCCTTCTGCTGCATAATGTTGATTTCTACTTGTTTGACCTAGACATTACAATTGTATATAAATTGAATTAGTGACCGATACTCAAATATGATATGACATACGTTTAAAACATACGTTTTTTAAACTGCTCTTGTTTGTTATTAACAGATAGTTTTTTTGTCGCTGATCCTTTTTTCATAGCTGGTTAACTTAGGACGACGAAGTAAAATAAAGTGAAAACCTTAGAACTAATCTTTATATTATATATAAATAAAACGCCAACCCTAATTTATGTGGAGAATGAAAAGATATATATAAAGTATGTACTCATATATAGGGTTTATTATGTAAACAGTAATTATCAAAGAAAGAAATGATTCTGTATCTGTTAATTTAAATAAATTATATAGAAAGGTAACTTATCTTCTACATATATATGTGTAGAAAATATAGTCGTGAAAAGTTTTTAGCAAGTATATAATTTATAATTTCCAAAGCTAAGAAGTTATGTATATCTTCGTAAGGATAGTTTACAAAAACTTTATGCTCGTAAAGATAGCTAATTAGTTTGTTAAAAGTTAATTAATTATCTTTATGATATATTCTAATTTATTGCATACTTTACATTTTAGTTAAGCGTTAAAATTTATCAATTAAACTAAATTGGTTAGTATCAAATTCAATTGATTAATCAATCGTTTGAAGAAATAACAACAATAAAATCGCAACAAATTAAAAATGAAGTCTAAATTGCCAAAATAAATAAGATCCATGCATATATTATATAAAGGGAAAACACCAACGAAGAAAAAATAATATAAGTATTATAACCAACAACTAATTGAGTTTTTCGACTTTGATATTGTCTTTCAGTCTCTTATCAACACCCGAAGAATCATTAGTTACACCATCTTCACGAGTCCTCCTCAAGCATTGAGTATTAGTTTCACTATCAATGTCGATGACATCAGACACCTTTGAAGAGGGAAGACAGAACGCATAAATATAATGTTGAGTTAAAATAAGCAAAAAGAATAACATATAGAAGTATATACCTCTCCATATAATTTTGAAGAAAATTTATCAATCATAGACTTCTTATCCCAATATTTTTCAACTTTGAATGGTTGATAATGGCTTTTTAAGTTGTCTACACCGATTTTAATCTTGAAAAGCATCTTCTTGCCTTTAAGTTCTTGTAAGGCCAATGGCAAAACATCATCTTCAAACTATGTAGACCAATCAAGTTATGTTATTATTATATTAAATATATAGATTACGCTAACAAATATGTATATTTAATATAGATATATATATATATATTAAATATATACCTCCGATACTTCCTGGGCTAACTCAGCAGCACTCTTGAGCAATAACTCCTTAGCAATCCCATCAAAAAGAAGGAATCTAGCAGAATCTGATAAGGAATCCGATACATTTAGAACTAAGCGATACCTACAATACATGAAAATCAATATAATAAACTTAGGAGATATGTTGAAAGAAATATTTATAAAGAATTATAAATAAAAAGATGAGTAAGTACTCAGTATAAAAATAACGACCTTGCATCAACGTCGGATATCCTACCACATTTCAAACAATCAAACATGGGAACATCATCATTAGCTGGATATGGTTGAACAGTTTGCTTACATCCAAGGCAGATGATATAATACCAGGAGCTTTCATCAATAGAATCTATAATTCTGACGGTCACACACTGATATTCCTAAGGAATTGAAAAGAAAAGAATAATCACGATTAAGATGGAGTGAATTATATATAAAACCAATGTAATATGAAATTACCTCTGAGGAGTTAACAATATCGTATATGGTCTTCTTCTTATTAAGGAAGAAAAATTCTTCGTACAATGGAACACGAGGAGTGAGATTAGTATGACTGTTTTCCACAATTGTAAGTGTGAGATCATCGGCAGGAAGCCTAAAAGATGTTTATGTTGGAAGATCAAATTAGTAAGAACATGATAGTATATATACTTAATAACTCATAACATTAATCACGTACAATGTGTTAAACCTAGCGACTTCCGGTATTGTAGGATTGAACAAAAACTGAGTCGCATCAAAGGAGTTGGTAATGGTCCATTCACCTATGATAATTAATCAAATAAACTAAGAAAAGTATATAGCAATAAAACAAACAGAGTAGATAATAATACTATAGAATATACCTCTATATTGTTTAGTTACGACAAACCGTAGTAGACACACAGTTTTAGAGGCCGCATACTTTCTGCTTTCTTCCCAAAATAGTTTAGCATAATCACCCCATGGGGTGAAGGACAATTTGGAAGACCTAATTGTTTAAACAAATGAAGTTTTTTTTATATTTGAAGAGATTAAATATAATAAAATATATTTGAGGGAGAAATAATCTCACAATGCATCTCTAAACTCTACATCTAGCTTAGACAACGTCTTTCCGTTGAAAGAAATATCTCCGAGAGGTTTGACTTCAACAATTTGCCCAAGTACATCTAAGGAATAATAAATCGTTTAATATGAATTAGTGACATGATATATAAGTAGTAGACATATATATCAACTTACCGATTAAACAACTATTGTCATATACACCAGCTGATATATCCATAAAATCAGCTATATATTTTTCGAAACGGTAGGGAAATCGTCACACTTGGTGACTTGAGTTGTTCGGAAAAAATTGATCTTGAAAGGATGTGTATTTGTCCTGTAGTCACCAAGGTATTTGACGACTTCGAAAGCCTCAATAAATATCGATTGGCCTTCTATCAATAATAGTTTATCAAGTGATTCAAACACATCTTTCTCTACGGTTGCATGAATACGTACACCCTACACAATCCAATAAATTACATATTATAAAATTAATTGTAGATATATACGTAATAGAATAATTTTTGTAAAAGGTATACCTGATCATCAACCAAAATCATATATGTGTAGTATCCATCCTTAGATTTCTTTGTCCAGAGTTTTAGTATAATAACCTTGATTATTTCCTGAGTCATGGACGACCTCAAATCTTTGACAGGAACTATTGAAGGTGATTTTTTCTCGAGGAACGACATGTTTTCAATAAACAATGACTTAGTTGAAGTTAAAAATATATAACCTTTAGGTGGGTATATATAGGGCGTAGATAATTTATATATATATATATATATATATATAATTAATAAGTAATTAGGATATATACATTACGATTAATACAGATCCGATTATATTAAAGAATCCGATTCCGAGTAAATCAAGATGAATAAGAAAATATAAAATTTCCCAAACATTTTATAAGTCGGTTATACACTGATTAATTAGACCGAGAAATTGACATTTACGATTAATACAGATCACATAATATAAGATTTCCTAAATTCTATGTAAGTCGGTTGTAACATATATAATTATAACGAAAAATTGACATTTTCATACATTTATTATATATGTAAGCGGATACATATATGCTTCAATGGAAATAAAGACTCACTTGATCAAGGATACAGAGTTGGAAATTCCCAAGCTGTTCAACTTGTTGCTCGTATAATTTCTTCCTTTTCAAACATTGTATAACCGCTTCACAATAACAAAATACAATTTAAATAATCTATCTACTGACAGCACAAACACAGTATTAGATTTCTTAACATGGATGCATGCATATACACACATGTCTAAATCAAATTTCCTAAATCACAAGCAAGAATTGGTCATACCGCGTTTGATCTTGGCCCGGGTGAATTTCTTTGCTCTCTCTCAACCTCTGTTGCAGCTTTCTCCAGAAGAACACCTTCCTCCTTCTCTAGCATCTCAATGGTCTGAAGAAGAACAACTACGATATACAATAAAAAAAATTAGCAAAAGAAGCATTCAAAGAAAGAACAATAACCCAATATTGAATATATTTCTTATACAAGAGAGCGCCTAATTTCAGATTACAAATTTGTGGTTTCGTGAAAAAGAGAAACCAAAAGCGAAGAGAAGACACATGAATACCGAACACAGAGCCCACGAAAAAGAAGCAATCCTCAAACCATCAAACCTCAAGAATCACAGGCACCGAGACCCGAAGCCATTTGGACTCAAGCTCCAAACTGATCAATCTCATAGGACACTCAGAGTCACCGATCCCAAGAACCTCCAAGACCCTAATAGGAGCCCCCGACAGCTCTAGACCTTTGAACCTTTTGAATTGGGCTTATGAACGAATTAACATATTGGGGCGGATACAACATGTATTTTACATTATTGGACTTAAACATGAAAACATTATTGGGCTTATGTTCCAAATTAACGTAACCGAAACAAATACATAAATAATGGCATCACATGTATTTTTAATTTTTTAAATAGGGTATTTTTGTAATCAACCACCCTCAAATTCATTCGGAGATCGCCGGATCCGGATTCGCACTTTATATATAATGACATAGATAGAGAGATGAAAATATAAAAACGAAAATTATGAAATGTTTTTGTATTGAATAGTTTTCCCTTTGATTTCTTCCCCAATTTCTAGGGCTTCGAAAAATGACTACTACATTCAAATTTACACGACCTGGAGGAATCCACGATAGGTTCGGATTCGCTACCTGTTGCAGTAACAGTCTATTGAATTCGCATACTTCGACGTTCCTCTACGATCGGTGTAGGGTCTTTCGCCGGAATCCCAACCGCTTTGTCTCCAATTCAATCCCGCTTCCTCTGCAGAAGAAATCGGTTACAGTGTTGAGAAATCGCGAAAGGTTTAATCTTTGGGATGGGTTTTCAAGGAAGAAGAGACGGGGGGAGGAGAGAAGAAGAATGGTTGTGAACTGTCAAGAAGATGATCAGAAAGCTAGTTCGAGTGAGAGTAGTAGTGAGGAGGAAGGAACTCAGGATTCTCCGGCGAATTCGTCGACGCGGAAAAGAGAGAATCAAGGGAAAGATGGGGTATGGTGGTCAAAGGGAAAGAAATGGCAGTGGCAGCCAATAATCCAGGCGCAGGGGATTAGTGTTTTGCTATTGCAATTAGGTGTTGTTATGTTTGTGATGCGATTGCTCCGACCTGGAATACCTTTACCTGGGTCTGAGCCTCGAACTCAGACGACTTTCGTGAGTGTACCTTACAGCGAGTTCTTGAGTAAAGTTAACAATAACCAGGTGCAGAAAGTGGAGGTTGATGGGGTTCAAGTTTTGTTTAAGCTGAAAGATAATGGAAAATGGCAAGAAAGTGAAACTAGTAGGATGTCTCAGTCGTCTGAATCGCTGCTAAGAACTGTGGCTCCGACGAAAAGAATTGTGTATTCAACCACAAGGCCTGGCGACATCAAAACACCATATGAGAAGATGCTTGGGAATAATGTTGAATTCGGATCGCCTGATAAGCGTTCTGGTGGCTTTTTCAACTCTGGATTGGTAAGGCCACATTTTTACTATGTATGCTACTCTTTGATGATGTTGCTTTAAGTTTGCTCTTTCAAAAGACTTGGCTTTCAGTTACCAAGTTTCATCATTTTCACTTTTGGAAAGCATTTATTCGAAAAATTTCTTTTTTTTTTATTTGTTGCAGATAGCTCTTTTCTATATAGCGGTGCTTGCAGGGCTTATTCGATTTCCTATTGGCTTCTCCATGGTTTGTATCTATATTATACTTCGAATTTGGTTGTTTAATATTTTCATTTTCCTTAAAAACTATGGGTGTACACAGAGTACAACCAGCCAGCTTAGGACCCGAAAGTCTGGTGGTCCTGCTGGGGGAAAAGTCTCTGATGGAGGTGAAACAATCACCTTTGCAGATGTTGCAGGTGTTGATGAAGCAAAGGAAGAGCTAGAAGAAATCGTGGTAGGTTTTTTAGTCCTTAAAGACGCTGCTCATGCTGATTAATTGTCAGATCGTTTGTTATAGTATTATTCTCAGTCTAGTAATTGTCTTTTTCACATAACATAATCGATGCAGGAATTTCTTAGGAATCCTGACAGGTATGTCCGTCTAGGAGCACGTCCTCCGCGCGGTGTGTTGTTGGTGAGTTATATCATTTTATTTCACTTCTCTCTTTTAATAGGTAATTTTCATGGGTAAACGTTTTGGTTACAAGTGCTCTCCTTTCAAATTCTATGCCTTTGTTTCTTTTCCTTTGCAGGTTGGTCTTCCGGGAACAGGAAAAACCCTTCTTGCAAAGGCTGTTGCTGGGGAAGCTGAAGTCCCCTTCATAAGTTGCTCTGCAAGTGAGTTTGTAGAGCTGTATGTCGGCATGGGTGCCTCACGCGTAAGGGATCTTTTTGCACGTGCCAAGAAGGAAGCTCCATCAATTATATTTATTGATGAGGTTAGAATAGGTAGTTGATGTCCAGATAATTTACAGTACTTTATACCTCTGGGCATCTTAAACAAGGTTTTCTATTTTCCTTTCATGCTCCAGATAGATGCTGTGGCAAAAAGCCGTGATGGTAAATTCCGACTTGCGAACAATGATGAAAGGGAGCAAACATTGAATCAGCTGCTCACTGTAAGTCTGTGATCATGCACTTTTCTGTGTAAGTAGCATTCTTTAGTTTTCCATGACACATTCACATGTTGGAAACTCGTTTGCAGGAGATGGATGGTTTTGACAGCAGCTCTGCGGTTATTGTTCTTGGAGCTACAAACCGTGCTGATGTCTTAGACCCAGCCCTGTGTCGTCCTGGGAGATTTGATCGTGTTGTTACGGTTGGTAGAATGGACTAACTCTGCAAATTTGTTAATGGTTAGGCAGTTTTAGAATCTTTCAAAGGTGCTGATGCATTTTCAGGTGGAAACGCCAGACAAAATTGGAAGAGAATCCATTTTGAGAGTGCACGTGACAAAGAAAGAGCTTCCTTTGGGAGGTGACGTCAACCTTAGTAGTATTGCCTCGATGACCACTGGTTTTACGGGGTACGCCTTTGTATATCATCCTTGATATGAAATTCTTCAGTTGTAGTGTGTATCTCATAAACTCTTTTATCCAATTTTGCAGGGCAGACCTTGCAAACTTGGTAAATGAGGCTGCTTTGCTAGCTGGAAGAAAGAGCAAGATAACTGTTGACAAAATTGACTTCATTCAAGCTGTGGAGCGATCGATAGCGGTATCTCTTTATCCTCTTTTTTCTACCGAGTACGTCAAACATTTCGTCAAACGTTTTATTTACAGTGCTTCTTTTCCAGGGCATAGAGAAGAAAACTGCAAGATTAAAAGGCAGTGAGAAGGGAGTGGTGGCAAGGCATGAGACTGGGCATGCAGTGGTTGGTACTGCTGTTGCAAAACTTCTTACTGGACAGCCACGTGTCGAGGTAAACAACAAAAGCATTTTAGACATGCCCGCTCATAGTTTCTGCTGCTTGGAGAGGCTGAATACACCTACCTGTGCTTATGCTATATGCTAATATGTGCAAATGATTCAAGTTTTTGTTTTTTTCCGTTGTGTTCTTAGAAATTAAGCATATTGCCAAGATCAGGTGGGGCATTGGGCTTTACATACATTCCTCCTACTAGTGAAGACAGATATTTGCTCTTCATTGATGAGCTGCTTGGACGTTTGGTTACCCTTCTTGGAGGTCGTGCAGCTGAAGAAGTTGTGTACTCGGGGCGTGTATCAACAGGTGCATTTGATGATATCAGGCGGGCAACTGATATGGCATACAAGGCAGTAGCTGAATATGGTCTCAACCAGAAAATTGGACCCGTGTCTGTGGCTACACTCTCTGGTGGTGGGATGGACGACTCTGGAGGCTCACCATGGGGAAGAGATCAGGTAACGTCAACTTGCATTGCACTTGCCTAGGTTTCTGTGTCCCTTGAAAGAACAGAAAAGTTAACCTTCGATGTTAACACAGGGTAAACTAGTTGATCTTGTTCAAAGAGAAGTGACAATTCTGTTACAATCTGCTCTCGATGTTGCACTGTCTGTTGTACGCGCTAATTCAGATGTATTGGAAGGACTTGGTGCTCAACTTGAAGGTAATCAACTACGAGATAGTATAACTTTATTTACTTTAATCAAACCAGTTTTCGAAAAAGTGTAGGACAATGTATAAGATATCATCCCTAAATTGCTATCTTCCCCGGCTTGGCTTGAGTTTAGCTGTCTCTGTGGATTAAATATGATGTTTTGGTGCAGAGAAAGAGAAAGTAGAAGGCGAAGAACTGCAGAAGTGGTTAAATATGGTGGTCGCACCTGAAGAACTCGCAGTCTTTGTCAAAGGAAAGCAAGAGGCTTTGCTCCCGGCACGAGCTAGCTCCAGTTAACAGACACAACGTTCTATCATCATCAATTATAGGCATAAAGACAGTTTCTAACTCAAGATCATGTATCTCCAGGTCAGATCTGGTTATCACCATTGCTATAGCATCAATGCTTCCAGCATGCATATTAAATCAAAATCAAAAGAACCATTTTGGAATATCATTCTGGTGATAGCTTTATAGATTTACTGGCTGTGTTGTAAGATTTGGCATTCTTGCTTGATACAGTCTCTTTAAAGAGAAATTGGCAAAATTGTATAACTGATTCAGATGTATAAAAGCCATATACGTATTATAATATGTGCTTTGAGAATAGTGTGGATCACTCTTTGAATTCTCACAAGTTCCTCTTGTATACAAATCATCCTTTGCTCTATACTTCGTGTATACGTTAGTCATTTCTCCATTATTCTCAAATTTCTCAAAGTGGTGAGTGAATCTTGACAATGAACTGATGATATTATGAGATATGCATTCTCTCTCTCATAAAATGTTAAATAAGATTGAAGAAAGAGCAGGTTTTTTATATATAATTGAAATCCGAAGAATTATAGAGAGTAAAAACAGAGGCATAAATAATGCAAATTACTATACATTTTCTCCTTTCATTTTTTGAAGAGGCCACCTAAGCCGCCAAATCCACCGTCGTTCTTCTTGGGCGGTACAGGCACCGGCGCGGAGTTTTTACCGCCGCCGCGAACGGTCCCTCGGCCTCCGGTGGTGCCGCCGCTTCTGGTGCCTTCTTTCTCCTCCACCTTCTTGAGAATTGGATCAGTCTCGTAGAACTGATCTTGCTTTGTCAAATAGCCAAGCACAAAGTCGAGAGGATTCTTCTCCTCCTTTGCGCTGCCTGAAGCTCCCTTTGCGGTCGTGGCGTAAACCCTCACGGTGGCCGGAGCAAACGACATAAGAAGTGAAGAAACCATTCTTGTTTATCTCGATCTCTCTTTCTGTCCTCTGTTTTTTTTTTTTTTTTTTAATCAGGATTGTGTGTGTGTAAATGTGTGTATGTCTTGGTTTGGCAATTGTTACAAAGAGATTGGATTTTTTTTTTGGCACAAGCTCTCCACAAGTGTCTTATCCTCTTTCTCTTTTCTCTTCACATATTTTTCCTTCTTAGATACATTTTTAATTTTGTTTAATATTTCTCCATAGATATGTCTACGCACATTATATGCTTATGATGGTTATTGTTAAATAGAAATTGCATGTTTTAGTCAAATTTCCCCTTAATTCTTAATTTTTTTCCTTCCAAATGAAATGTATGAATGTGGAGGAGACACGCCTGGTTTTGTAGTGAGTGATGTGTCTATGACGCTCAAGGTTGGGACTCCGACATATATGCAAAAGCCTTTTTCGTTTATTGGGCCTACGCCTATTTATTTGAAACTCCAAACTAAGAAGAGACCTAAAGTTTTATTTGAAACTCTAGGGGATGTTATTGGATTGTGTATTTAGAAAGAATTTTAAAGATTCTAACAATTAAAGAGTTTAATGAATTTAAAAAGAATTTCTGATTTTTTAAAACTAGGTAGGTACCCGCACCTTGCGCGTAATAAGAATAAAAAAAATTGTATTTGGTAAGGCTTTATTTTTATCGCAAAATCAATTGCTTATTTTTCTAAACCATAAACTCTGGCATCAATTGCTTATTTTGCTTATTTTTATCGCAAAATCAATTGCTTTTTTTTTTTTAAGTAGCATGTTTTGTAACGCTGCAATTTTATTATTACTTTTTTTAAGTAGCATTAGGCCATCACATTCTTTGATTAGGGTTGCGACACCAAATTATGAATGACTAAATTTTGAACATACACATAATTATTGAAAAAAAAAATAAGATATTCACGTTATGTAAATTCATACAACAACTTGATTGATGGACTTCAAATTGATATGTTTCTATTGTTCGGATTTGAAATAAGATTTTGAAAAAATAGAATAATATGTTTTGTATTTTTTTTCAGTGGATCTCCTGGTCTTTCCACTCTATAATCCTAATTGTTTGGATCACATTTCACATACTCTGCACCGTATCATAGATATATTGCATAAAATTTTGCAATGTCCTATGAGAAATACGTGTATCTATTTTATTGTCTTTACAGAGACATGAACTTACTATTCAAATTTAAAGAATAATCTTTTTCTAATTAATATGTTTGTCTTTCTTTCTAATATTTTGAAAGAAACAACTATTATTGTTACACTCTTTTTCCATACCCACATTTATCATATTTAATTAATGCAAATATGCTTTTATATATATATATATTTTATGAATGTATTTTGAAGGAAACTCTTAAAATGATTCATTAACTCTATATGTACCATGAATGACGTATTTGCCTAAGTTAGCAACGATGATCCTCTAGATGTGTTGGACCTTGCATAAATATATAATATAGTCAGGAAAGTCTTCGGGAGGATGATAACTGATTTACCTTCTGAGAACTCTATGACACCTAATTTAGGCTACCACCGTAGAGTAAATTTATTTTAAAAATTTTAGGGTGTATTATGTTTGAGGCCACATCTAAAGATCATGATGCATGTCCAATATTCAAGTAATGGATGAGAAGAAAGGTATAGTTCTTAGATATAGTGGGGCGGGAACTCTCTTACTAACTATAGCTTTATATGAGGATACTTTTAAGAGAGTGTCTCGTTGTTTTCTTTTCTATTAAGTTTTACTCATGATTCTTGTGTCCATCTCCTTCTCCATCTCTTCCCCGGAATCGTTTTCTCTTTTTCTCGTCTTTTGTTATGTATTTATAGAATAATAGCACCTACTTTAGTTTCTAGCTCGTCCTTTGTTCAATTTAAAAAATAGAACCATTCTTTGTTTATTTTATTCTTTCATCAAAAGAATTTCCAGCTTGTAAATAGTCATTATTTCCTTCCATCAATAAATTTACCATTTTATTAAAAATGAAAAATTAATTCTAAACATTATTCATATACATAAGAAATTGCATGCTCTCCTTTTTAATAAGTATCTTACTCTACTAGTGCAGTACCCGCGTAGTGCGCGGGGATAATTTTTTGTTAATAATTTATTATTCAAAAATTGTTAGTCATTAAAATATGATTTAAGTTTTTAAATAGGTATTTTTTTTTAATTCTAAATCGAAACTAAAATCATACAACTAAAATAAACAAATGTCTAATGTACTTTTTGTACGGATATAACTAATCATGTCACTGTGAGCGTCTTAGGTTGTTACAACATCTAAACGATATTGTAAATCAGAAACATAATGCCACTTATACCATATGAATAAGTTTTAATTTATTAATCATTTTTAGATATAATTTTAGAAATCAATATTCATTTATACTTTTTATTACTATTTTTTTTTAACAAAAAGGTTAAAATTATTCATTAACATTACACCATCATTGTTTTTGGAAATTTGATAGGTGCTAAACCCTAACATGGGAGCCTAAACTCTCATAAATGCATGTAAGTACTAAAAAAATACATAAAACCTAAACTCTAGCATCAAAGTGTAAATTTAAAACGTAAATTTGATCTTTTCATTGAACAACTTGATCGATGAGCTTGCACTTGAATTTATTTGGTTTTGTCTAGTTTAATTTTCAAATTTAAACAATAATTTTTTTTCTTTCACAAACAATATGTTTTGTCTTTTCTTTCGGTGGAGCATCTGGTCTTTACTCTCTTTAGCGCTAATTGTTTGGATTGGATCTACATCCTTCGTACAGGATCATAAATGTTAAGCATAAAACCTTGGACTATCATATGGAATAGTTGTAGAGTTTCGAGTAGAAGTTTAGTCCTCTTGTAAGTTAGATAAATGGCTAATTAATATTTCATTCACAAAAGTTAAACAAAAATCTCTTAATTGTTAGTTAATGTTAATTTTGCATAAGTAATTATCATCATCTTTAAACAACACATGTCATAATCTCGGAGATATAAACCTAAGTGTGTGCAATCACATTTCACCAAATCACATTTTGTGTTTGTTTTATAAAAATTTTGAATAATTACGTGCATAGTTATATATATGCCATAAACTTAGCTTACACGTTTAACAATGTTATTAGATTAGTTCTTTTTATAAATAAATCCTAGATTATAATGTATTAACAAAAAAATTATAACCGTAAGTAACATTTTTCTAAAAAAATTTATCGTCAATCAATCCTTATTATTGTGGATCTTTACAACGTCAATATTCTTTATTTTTGTTTGTTTGTATTTGTGAACATGTAACTTTGGTTACTCAAGTTAAAAGATTTTATGATTAAGTTGGGTATTTGTTTCTTATTTCTTGCTCATAGTCATACAGTCATACTCTTCTTCTGTTTAGACCACGATAATGTGAATGATGCTTAGTGATGAACCGATGACAATAACAATCCAGTTGAATGACGAATCCATAATGAATGTAAAAAGAACATTAACCAACATAGATCACAGAGAGCAAAGATCTCACTTGCATTTTCACCAAGCTTTCATATGTAACATGATCAGCCAAACAACTTCTAATACGCGAAAGAGTACCACATAAAACACAATTTATGGAAAAGAAAACATAGATTAAATTCGAATCATTAATTTTTTAACCATCAAATTCAAACTTACTATTTTCTAGTTTAGTATACAAATCAAACATAATAGGTGAGCCTACCTTGTTTTCCGGTCTAAGGCCATTTTTCCTCCCTCAATGCTTAAATGTTAAATTTAAAGCCAATAATGCCCGCTCAGACACTGGTGCAACCACTCATATCTGCATTGATAAGTCGATGTTCACCACTTATCAGAAGAGCAAATCTGAGGAGCAGCTGTTCATGGGAAACACGGCTTACTCGAAGATTGAAGATCGCGGCAAAGTGGTTCTGAAGCTGACGTCAGAACGTGAACTCTCACTCAACAATGTGAAGCATGTGCCGGACATGAGGAGTAACTTGGTTTCGGGAACTCTCTTGAGCAAGGCAGGATTCGGCGTTAACTTCAAAGCTGACAAATTGATCCTTAGGAAAAAATGGGGTGTATTTGGGAAAGGGTTATGCTAAAGGAGGACTTGTCAAGTTGTGTGTTTCGACAGTCCTTCGTACTGATAAGATTAATAACGCTAATGCTGTAATTGCTGACAATTCATCTAATAATAATTATGTTGCTTATTTGGTTGAGTCTTTTAATATTTGGCATGAACGTTTAGGACATGTCAACTATAAATCTATGCAAATATTGATGAATTTGAACCTAATTCCGAAATGCAAAGTAAATAAGGACAAATGTGAAGTGTGCGTACAGGCCAAACTCACAAAAACTCATTCTCCCCAAGTTCAAAGAAATACAGAACCTCTCGGTTTAATACACACAGATTTGTGCGATCTGAAATTTATACAAACTAGAGGCGATAAAAAGTATTTGTGACATTTATTGATGATCACACAAAATATTGTTATGTATACTTGTTACGTAGCAAAGATGAAGCCTTGTCAAAATTCCAAGAGTATAAGCTCGAAGTTGAAAACCAACTAGGTAAAACTATTAAAATAGTTCGAAGTGATAGAGGAGGCGAGTATGATGGTATGTTTAATGATTTTTGTCAACAACATTGCATCATACATCAAACGACAGCTCCCTATTCCCCAGAGTCTAACGGGGTTGTGAAACAGAAAAACCGAACTCTGAAAGAGATGATGAATGCAATGTTGCAGGAATCTGGGTTACCCCAGTCAATGTAGGGGGGAAGCTTTGTTTACAATGAACTATATCCTCAACAAGATACCACATAAAGTTATTGGCAAGACGCCTTATAAACTTTGGAAAGGTGTTGTACCTTCGTACAAATACCTGAAAGTGTGGGGGTGCCTTGCAAAAGTCGCAATACCACCTCTGAAAAAGGTCACAATTGGACCTAAAATAGTGGATTGTATTTTCATAGGATATGCACACAACAGCAATGCTTATCGGTTTCTGGTTCACAAATCAGACATACCCGATATCCATGTGAATACAATAATGGAATAACGGAATGCATCTTTCTTTGAAAATATTTTTCCTTGTAAGGACAAACAACGTCCGAAGAGGACACTTGAACAAAGAGAAACAAGCTCCTCACAAATGAGGCAAGTACTTCCGGAACTTCCACAAATGAAGTGGAAGCCGTGGAAGATGAACCTAGACGCAGTAAAAGCGCTCGTAAGGCAAAATCTTTTGGGGATGATTTCATGATGGTCTTTCTCACAGAGAACGTACCAAGAACTTACTCAGAAGCCATGTCTATACCAGATGCACCTTATTGGAAGGAAGCTATCAATAGTGAGATCGATTCTGTATTGCAACATCATACATATGAGATTACCGATCTACTCGAAGGGTTTAAAGCACTAGGGTCTAAATGGATTTTCACAACAAAAATGAAAAACCGATATAAGGCTAGGCTTGTGGTTCATGGATTCCGACAAAAAGAAGGTCTAGATTTCTTTGACATTTATTCTCCAGTAACACGGATAACCTCCATCAGACTTTTGGTTGGTATCGCCGCATTAAGAGGCCTCGAAATACATCAGATGGATGTCAAAACGGCTTTTCTACATGGACATTTAGAAGAAGAGATCTATATGAAACAACCTGAAGGTTTTGTTATCCCTGGACAAGAACACAAAGTCTGTAGACTTGTCAAGTCATTGTACGGACTGAAGCAAGCTCCAAAACAATGGCATGAAAAATCTGATAATGTGATGATGTCAAATGGTTTCAGCATTAACGAATGTGATAAATACATATACATCAAATGTACCCCACACGGATATGTTTTGTTGTGTTTGTATGTTGATGACATGCTCATTATTGGCAACACTAATGACATGATTAATCAAACTAAGAACTTACTTCATAGTCGTTTTGAAATGAAAGACATGGGATTGGCAGATGTCATTCTCGGTATTAAGATTCACCGACATGCTGGAGGTATTATCTTATCACAATCACATTATGCTCAAAAGATACTTGATAGATTTAAGAACTATTCAAGTGGGACTGCAAAAACTCCAGTCGACCCTCATATTCACCTGACTAAAAACTCAGGCGATGCAGTTTCTTAGGTGGAGTATGCAAGAGTAATTGGAAGTCTGATGTACTTGAAAAATTGTACTAGACCCGACCTAGCGCATGCAGTAAACATACTCAGTCGCTATACGAGTAATCCAGGACATAAACATTGGAAAGGTATAACTAGAGTATTAAATTACCTACGTTATACCAAAAATTATGGACTACACTATGGTAAAGAACCAGCAGTTTTGGAAGGATACAGTGACGCGAATTGGATTGCGGACTCCAAAAACTCAAAATCCACAAGTGGATATGTCTTTACCCTTGGAGGTGCAGCAGGGTCCTGGAAATCTACCAAATAAACCGTGATAGCCACATCGACCATGGAATCTGAGTTTGTCGCTCTAGATAGAACAGCTCAAGAAGCTGAGTGGCTTCGGAATTTTTTGGAAGATATGCCCATGTGGGAGAAACCAGTGCCAGCCTTACGTGTACACTGTGATAGTCAATCGGCTATATCTCGGGCACTGAATAATAATTATAATGGCAAGTCTTGTCACATACGAAGACGAAATAAAACCATTAGAAACTTGATCTCAACAGGAGTACTCACGATAGATTATATCAAATCTGCCGACAACCTAGCTGATCCGTTCACTAAAGGTTTGGCAAGAGATCAAGTGGAAAAATCATCAAGAGGAATGAGTTTAAAAGCCTATGAATAAAGTTAAAGTTTGATGGAAACCCCACCTACATGATTGGAGATCCCAAGAAATAGGTTCAAAGGGACAACTAATTCAAACTTAAACTGAAGAACACTGTGAGATTAATATCTCTCCCCAGTTCCTAGGATGATATACAGTGTTACATCGGTTTGTAATAAAGATAAGCATTTGGCTTTTAATGATTACATAGCCTTATAATAGAAAGTATTACAGGATAATTCTAAAGATAAGCTAATGGGGATCACCTAGTGAGTGTGAAATGTGGCCGTTTCTAGGAGAATGAAGAAAAGGCTATATTCTCCAAGTTCACTCATGATTATCAGGCAAGTTCAAGGCCAAAATGAACACAATAGAGAATAAGGTTCTATGAGAAAATGAAGTTGTGTTATAGCTGTTGTCTAGGTTTACATTGAAATCCGGGTGGTTCAAGACATCATGTCCACCTCCTGGCCAAGTAAATCCGACAGCTACTAACTACGAGTGGTTCAAGGCTGAAACATTGCTACCAACTCAGATACAGTAATTTTTCGTTATACTCTCGAAAAGTCCGTCTGTCTGTCTAGTCAATTTAGTTGGTCTAATCAGTAGAGTCTTAGAGTTTATCGAGTCGTCATATGTTTAGAGGTTATTTCTATTCATGTGGGGGATTGTTGAAACTAAAATTTAGCAAGTGATTTTCATCACTTTTCCGGCAAGGTCGTTGCCCAGAATTACCGGATTATGAGTTCATTGGAAAACTTGTAGTTTGGACTACAACTTGGAATGCTCATAAGTTAAAATTGAAGTATTGGTGAATGAGAAATGTGAGGTCAAAGTATGGTGTGTATGACAATTAAAGTCAACACATTTATTAAAGTCTCACATTGCTTAGAGAGAAAATAGTGGAGTGGTATATATACTACCTTCTCCTATCATATTTACAAATGACTAGCATGATGCATGATGCATGTGAGAAATGGAAACCACACACGCGCGCGCGCCTCTGCCGCCGCTCGGCTCGGCTCGGCTGGGCTGGGCTCGGCTCGGCTCGGCTGGGCTTGGACTTGGGCTTGGGCAATTGGACCAAAGGTCCATCAAGACTATTCTTTTTGGAGAAATTTCGGCTCAAATTTTGCTAGCCCAATTAACAAAATTTCGGCCCACAACCCAACAGTTGTGCGACCCAATTGGTAACCGACGGCCCCATGATAACCAAACCATTGCGACCCAATTGGATTCCAGTTTTCATAACCGATACCTCTCCGGTTTTATAAAAACCGCGCCAACTTCATCTTCTGAGATAGAACGTTTTTTCCTTCCTGCGATTTTTCTACCCAGAAAATTCGAACCTGCAAATCTCCCACAAAGTAAGTCTCGAGAGTATACATAAATCTCTTGTTCGCCAGACTACGATTTGAGTGTTGCAAATCGTTTTACTCACGGTTTTATCCTGGGATTCGTAATCGTATCAAACCGTCACACTACGGGCGATTTTTCGAATTAAGGAAAAAGATCAATCTCGACTCCTTATTCGCGTTTTAAGATCGAGATTTCATCTTACTCTTAATTCCGATTCGTATTTCATTCTGTTTTCTTAATTCGATTTTTCGGTTCCTACAGATGATTCGATGATCACAGTTAGCAACAAGATCCTTAGTGTCATACAACAAAGAAAGAAAAAAGACAACAAAGAGAAGCTGAGAAAAGAGAAGAAAAGCTAAGACGGGAGGCTGAAGAAAAAGAAGCTGAGAGAAAAAAAGATAATATATGGGAAGCCATGAAGGAGAATCTTAATTTAAATAATCATACCCGCTACAAAGCTATTACTTTGATTCATTCACTAGGAATGAAAAATGTCTTCATAGACATGACAGTAAAAGAACCTTTTGGTTGGATTCAGAGCAATATTGGCTCTGTTTGATTATTTTAGTGGTCTTTGAATGTTTTTCGGTTTCTAAAAGCTTTTTCATCTTGTGTTTGGTGATACTATCTTTTTTTATCGGTTTATTAATAATTTTTTTTTAATGTGTTTTGCTTCGTACAAGTAGTCTTTGATAATCACATCTCGAATTGTTTGTTTTTTGTTTTGTGAATTTATGTATTTTTCTTCTTCACGTTTGATTCAAATTTTACTCTTTCTTGTTTTCATGTATATTTCAATTGTGGTTTACTAGTGCATTTCATTAGTTTTATGTTTATAGCATATTTGTAAGTATGTGATGGTTTTCATTTTTGCCATTTAACCGACATTATTATTTTTATAGGGACTTATTTCTTTATGATGGAGCACATTATTGAGGGAGATGAAGAGCTGCATCTTGAAGATGATGAATCAGAAATGGACATTATGTTATTCATATTGGAAAATACAACTAGAGCTTATATTACAAAGAACAAACGTGTCGAACCTCCGATTCGTCAGCCTGTCACAAAAATTGGTTACAATTACATCCAAAACGTTCTCAAGGAAGATCCAGAACACATTCTACAAGTGTACCGTATGTATCCAGATATCTTTTTGAAGCTATATGATCTTATCAAAGAGCAAACGTCTCTAAGAGATAATCGACAAATGTATCTTGAAGAAATGGAAGCTACATTTTTGCTCACTATTGGTCAGAATTCAAGATATTCTTACACAATGGACACATTCAAGAGGTCAAAGTTCTTTGCTTCAAGTACAAATTTTCACAAGGTTTTAAAGGCGTTAAACATGATCGCCTCAACTTTGATGGCTAAACCTGGACTTACAATACGTGCAAAGTTAAGAGATAACACAAGATATTATCCCTATTTCAATGTATGTTTTATTCAAACTATTTTGTTTTAGGTACAATACACTAGAACTAACTATTATCTTTACAGGATTGCGTTGGCGCTATTGAGGGTACTCACATTAATGCAATAGTGCCTGCTTCTGAGGCACCTAGCTTCCGCAATCGGAAAAGACAAATATCACAAAATATCCTTGCTGCTTGTAACTTTGATTTAGAATTCATATATGTTCTCAGTGGATGGGAATGTACAGCTCACAATTAAAAAATAATAAATGATGCTCTAACACAAAGCACTAGCAGATTACATGTTTCAGAAGGTATATATTCAATATTCATAACATAAAAACTTTTTATCTTTGTTATTCGTAAATATAAGCATTAATATCTTTGTATAATGTATAATTTTAGGAAAATTCTATTTAGTTGATTGCGGTTTTGCAAATCGTCACAATTTTTTAGCTCTATTAAGAGGAACAAATATTATCTACAAGAGTTTAGAGGTCAAGGTCGTGATCCAAGTAATCAAATGAGTTGTTCAACTTGCGTCATGCATCTTTGAGAAATGTGATCGAACGAATTTTTGGTATCTTCAAATCTAGTTTTCTAATTTTTAAATCGGCACCGCCATTTCTTTTTAACGTACAAGCAGAACTTGTATTAGCTTGTGTTGGATTACATAATTTCTTTGTAGACATTGTCGATCTGATGAGTTTCCTCCTGAAGCAAAAAATACAGACAGCGAAGACAACAATTCTCAAGAAAATAGAAATGCATGAGTTTTCTGTGAAGAAAATGGAGATGTGGAAACTCTCCAATCTCAGCAAAGAGAATATGCTAAAAATTGGAGAGACGAAATTGCTAATATGTAGGTAGAAGCTACACAAACATGAAGCATAAGATGAAGATCGTGACTCGTGAGCATTACTTTTAATTTTCTTAAGTTTGTGTCAATTTTTAGAACATTGTTCCTTTGTTTATTAAACTCTTTTCCAACATTGAATCTCTAATATGAATCTTTAAAGTATTTGGTCCACTGTGGTGTTCATTGCTTTTGTCTGAAACCATGGTTTATTATCAGAAGGTTTCGACAGCGATATTTGATCAGAGCTGGCGAGGAAACTCGAATCTGCGGTGAACTTCCGGTGTCAATTACCGAAGGATGATCTCGAAAAAAATCTAGCGAATCTTTTGGAGGAATACGACGACTCAAAACCATCATTGTGGGACTCGAAATCGTCAATTTTATATGAACCAAAAGTTAAAAAAAAGTGGGGGATTGTATATTATCGAGACCATGGTCATAAAAAAAAAATCTTTTAAATAAACAAAAAAAGACTTTGAAAATACTGCATTACTTTGACAAGTTGATTTTGTGAAGAAAAAATTACAAAATCAATAAACCAATAACCCTAGACTTTTAAAGACATAGAAAATGAGTTACTTTCATTTTGTTTAAATAACAAAAGATTTTTATTGATTTTGTAAAAGCATAAAACCAATAACTCTAGATTTTTAAAAATTTTAGATTACTTAAGATCAGATTTTAACATAGTCCTAAAAAGTCTATATTGAATAACACATGAATTTACTATATAAAAGAAGAAAAACACTCTCCATGTGCTTGACACGTGGGCTATTTTGGAAGTGACATGTGGCACTTCAACTCATTGATTATAATTCATGTCTAATTGTCTTGCACCCCTTTCCTATCTTAACACCAAATTTTATCAGAATCCTAAAAAGCCTATATTAAATAACACATGAATCTTTATAAAATCTGAATCCTTAAAATTCTTTCTAGATACACAAACCAATAACAAGAACAAGAAGAAACCTAAAATTGTTTTCAGTTATTATTTTCTTGGATGGACGATTTATTTCCCCATGAGAACTATCGTATAACTGTATATATCTCCCTAACTAAACCCTCTTTCTATATGTCCATGAAAACAAAGTTGTCAATCTAATTATCCCTGAATTAATACTATACTGTCTATTTACACATAAATATTGGTTTTATTGGTTTATGAGCTAAACTGATACCAAACCATCTAAAACCATATTAAACCAAAACCAAACATCTTAAAACATTAAACCAAATTTGTTGAAACCGCTTCATCTTCTCCAAACCACAAAACGTCATCGTTTAACCAATTTCTACACCAGGGAAACAAATCCTCGTCGCCGGCTGATACTTCTCCGTTGCCTAGGAACCAGAAATCTCCGAATTGATCGCTTCTTCACTACTCACTCTCTCTCTCTCATCGTCTGCTTCCTCTGGTCACAATGTCGATGAATTTCCTAGAATCTCTCCCGACTTTGATAAACCCAGTCCAAATCCATTCGCTCCCTCTCTCTTCTTTGGAGAGCTTTTTCTCGTGCTCGCCTTCTTTCGACAATTCCAAGCCAATCATCTTCTTCCTCATCTCCACCGACAATCGTAGCCAGATCCATCCTCATCTCATCTTCTGAACCACCTTTCGCCGTCGTTGGAAGCTCGAATTGACAGAGTGGACAAGACGAACAATGCAATTGGAGTGATAGATATGCTTCACGGAAATCTTCGATCATATACTCGGCGAAATCCTCTTTGCAAACGGCGCAGAGCAAACGGAATCTGGATCGGGAATCTGATTCATCTGCTGAATCGATTTAATATCTTAAGATTTTATAAGGAAAAAGCAGAAGAAGAAATGAAGTGCTTTTAACATATTGTTTTAAAATGAGTGTTCTAAAATACGCTATACGCTAGTCGGGCGGCCGAATACTGTATAGCGTCTGGACGTATATACAAACGTTTACGCGGGATATATACGGTACATATAATAATGAATATATAACATATATATATATATATACAAATTATATTAACATATATATTAAATAAAATACACATTTATAAGTAATGTAATTTATGACTTCTTAAATTAGAACCATGAAACAAATGAAAATCATAATGAGTTCTTAAGCCTCCAACAAGAACGAGAAACATTAAAACGAAAGTCTAATTCAAATGACAAATAATAATATGAAAAGAAAAGAAAACTCTAATCTTCGTATTCTTCTTCGCCATCTACTTCTAGAACGATAAAGTTTTGGTCAATTTTTTTTTTAATAAAAAAAACCTCACAACATTTATACGATAGCCGTATATACGCCGTATATTCACCGTTTATACGGCCGTATACTTCAAACCGTATTTTACTAACGTATTCTATAAAAACGGTATGGCTCCTTACCGCCCAGCGTATATATGCCGTATATACGGCCAATACGGCCGTATTTTTTAACACTATTTAAAATATAAGTTGTTTTATCTAAAAACACGCATATTAACAAACTACTTTTCTACTAAAAAATATCATTTAATATATTTAATAAAAATAATTTAACTAATCACACAAATAACTGCAAAATACTAGTGGTCACACAATATTTAATAAAGTTAAAAAGTATATAAGATTGTCAAAACAACTTATATTTTAAAACAAAAAAAAACCTCCAAAACAACTTATATTTTGAAACGGAGGGAGTATTTTTCTTTCCGATCCAAAAAACGGAGAAGCAGAAAATCTTATTTGCTTTAGATGTTGTAATTGGTCTTTTAATTGGTTTAGGTCTTTAGTCCGGTTAACTATCATTTTAATTGGTTAAGATGTAATTTTAAAACAGTAAACCAACTAAAACCAATATTTATGGGTTCTGAAGTTTTGAAGTTTTTATTGAAGGTGATATAGGTTTTAAACTTTTAATTCGGGAGTAATTAGATTGAGAAATTTGTTTTCATGGACATATGTAAAGAGAGTTTTGTTTGGGAGACATACACAGTTATATCATAATTTTCGTGGAGAAATAGATCGTCGACCCTATTTTCTTTCATAATTTTCGTTCTTGTTAATAATTGGAGAGACTTAATAGTCTTTCTCTCCGGTCTCCACTTCTCCATTTCTCATGTACGCATGAATCAATGATACCACCATTTGTATATGTTTCTATTTAAATGAATTAAAAATTACAAAAATGTAGTCTCAACTACCCCATTAAAAAGTCTCGTGTATTTGTTTATGTTCTAAAGCAAGCTTTGAGTTTGATCGGGACAAAAGCTAAATATTTGGTATGTATTGAGGATGCGAAATCTGCATGTACAAAATAGATCGAAATCCGGATCCGAGTATCCGAATCCGATGAACAAATTATGAACTAAGTGGAATGACTACAAGTTAAAACGTAAGAAATTCATGAACAAAGTAGAATACAATTGAAATCAAATGCATGATTCCCCTGAATTGCCTCCTTAAAAATTTAGAAAAGTAAGAAGATGTCATTTACAATTTTCAAATATGCTCACTTATTATTATTTCATTAAAAAGCAATGCTCAGTGAATATTGACTCCTAAGTGATATTATTAAAGGTAAAAAATGAGAAAAAAGAAAGAAAGTAACAGAAGCAAAGAGGAGCAATGTTTCATCGGCAGCACTGATTCACTCAAAAACACTACTTACAGTTCCTCTTGCTTCTATTGTCCACCCTAACTCCTGTAGCTGTCTCTTCACTGCAAATTGCTTCTAACAAACCCCACCATTCTCTGCCCCTCTCAAACCATTTCCTGAGGAGAATCAGATGATTCTATGGGGAAACACGTTTCTTCGCCACCAGTTTGCCAGAGGAAGTTGGCGTAGTTGGCGGCGTGGAAGGAGTTTGTAGGGTCTGCAGATATTGCTTCTAGAAAGTTCTCCTCGGCTGCCCAGAGATCCTTCCGAACTTTCCACTGGAAGATGGCGTATTTGCTGTACGTTTCGGCGTCTACTTCTTCAGACTCTATGGCCTTCTTGAAGCACTTCTCCGCTCTGATACATCCAAAAGCAAACATCATTGTCAAGTTCCAAAGTTACCATGAGTACTTGTGCTATACTTCAATATAGGTCTATATATAAACAAATGATTCTCAACGACTCGAGCACAAACATATACTATAGTTTCAGTCACATAGGACACGTGATACCACTTGAATGTTAGACGCAAGAATATGATTTAGCACCTGTCGTAATCTTGAGTGACGAGGTAAAGGAACTGAGCGTAGTTAGCTAGGAGAAGAGGGTTGTTCGGTTCTTGTGCCAAACCTATTTTATATAAAAGCTCTGTTCTAGTGTAATTTGCATAATCGTCCAATTCAATCCTTGCACTGATCGGTGAAACAAGTGTCAATTTCATGTCACGATCGACAGGGGAATCATGCATTTGATCTGCTTCTTCCACCACAGAATTCCACAGACTCAGCTCCTCTTCTCTTATCCCTTGTCCTGAAACCGAGTCTCGTTGTGTCGATAAGTGGGAGACCTTGTCAAAAGTGATCGGTCCAAACCATTTGGACCCGTTTCCATCTGTGGCACTTGCTACATGCCCTAAATCCATCCGGCCACCTCCACTAGACTCCGTTAGCGAAGAAAAATCAAACCTTTGAGGCGTCTGATCTTGGCCTTTAGTAACCGGTAATGGTTGTTTTGGCACAGCAGGGTGTGGGGGAGATGCTGCAATAGCTAGGTTTGATGCAACTGAATGCACAGTGAAGTTTGCCAATAGGATCATTACATATACCATCAAAGTAGGCGTTTGAGAGAAGACGCGTTGGAAAATCCACAACAGTGAAGCGTGCATATCCTTCTTAACCTGCTTAACAACACCTTGTAGGTCTTCGTAGAAGATAGTTTCTCTAGTCTGCAACGCAAAGCTATGAAGCTCCTCAATCATGAACACCATAGAAGAGAAGGCTTTGTTGATAGAACAATAAGTAGATTCACTAGCTTCTTTGAGTGCCTCTTCTTGTAGCTTCCTTTTTATTATTCTAAGGGAGAGAGGCAAATCAACACTGTTTGCTTTCCTTTCAATGCTTGAATGGTTAACCATCTCCATCCATGGAGCCTCCAGAGATGCTAAACCTGGAACAGACTGCTGTAAAAGCTTCACATTGCCGAATCCGTAACTCCTATGATCGTTATCTACTGCTTCGTGGATTATCTCTGATTGGTATTTGCTTCCTTTGTTTCTCTCTAAGCCTTCTTCTGCTTCCCCTGCAATCTTGAATTGTAATGCTAATTCCTGCATCTTCACGGAGAATTCTTCGTCGGAGAAGAAACCGGAGCTCGCGCTACAAACTCTCCGTAGAGGATTATGTTTCTGCTTACCTGATCTTACCTTGTTCGTTGTACCATTGGAGGAAAATTCCCAAAGCTCACATGATTTAGATCGGTGGAGTTTCCCAGATTGAGTTCCGAAAAACGTCGAAGGTTTCAATCTCGTTTGGAATGCTAAAGATCCACCTCCGACGGATACATCACCGCCTCTTACACGAGAACGACGACGTTTCGATGAGGTTAGGGTTTGCGAGAAAGACGGACATTGAGGAATCGCCGAATGGCGTCCTGACCAATGAAACGACGTAGTTGTGGCTACCTTTACCTCCATTCTTCCCAAAGAAAACGAAAATCTCAGAATCCAGGAAAGCTATGAGGAGGATTCAGAGGATAAGACCGGAGAGAAATCGAAACAAACTCCTTACGTAGAGAGAGAGAGAGAGAGAGCTTACTTCTTGTATTATCTCTGATTTTCTCTTCCGCTCGATTTTCTCGGGGAAGTTTCTGGTTTGTGAGTCAATCGAATTCAGAGGCTCGAGCTCCTGAAATTTGTTAGTAAGAAAATAAGGAAGAAGACAAAATCCCTTAGACGTTTATATACGAAGAAGAAAAAACGGAGAAAGATAATTAGCAAATTCTTAAGAAAGAAAAATTAGCAAAAGTCTTAAGAAAGAAAATTAGTTAGCGGGATTATAGCTGCTGACAAACATACAAAAAGGTGCGTGCTATTTCGAGGAAAAAGGTTAACGTGTCGTTTAACTGTTCGATACACAAGAGTTGGCTTGATGTCATGACACGTAGGGGGGGGATTGAGGAGTATGGAGACGGGTTCACGGGCATCGAGGAAAATGACAAAACAAAACAAAAAAGTAAATAAAATTTGGTTAGAGATTGAATTGAAATTGAATTACATATCTTTAGAGAATATTATATAGATGTACGGAGTGTATGTCAGAGGCAAAAAAACAAGTACATGACTCCACTTGGTTTGTTGTAATTTGGAGTTTTGTGAATTAAAAATTTATAACTATGAATGAAAAATGTGGTGGTTTACATGATGTTTGTTTTTCTTTTCAATTAATTTGTTAAAACAAGAATAGCATGAAAACATAACTCGTTGTTGTATTAGATTATATCTTTGCTGAGTCGAATATTCAGAGCCATCTATTTTAAGTACAAGAATAGCATGATAATATAACTCATTGTTGTATTAGATTATATCTTTGCAGAGTCGAATATTCAGAGTCATATATTTTAAGTACTGCAATTCTCTTCGAATTAAAAAAAGCTAATCGACTTTTTTATGTATGACAAATATTGCAACAACAAAACTTTTTGTTTTGATTTCAGGTCTTAGAAGAAATATATTTTGATATTTGGATGTGGAGTGAATCTTGAATTCATGTCATTCCAATCTTGAATTTCCCTGATTTTAGGATGTTCAAAGCTTCTTTTTGTTTTTAATTTATTCGTTTTATCTCTTTTTGTTTTTTCTTGTAACAAAATTGAAAAAAAAATGTTAGATATGATTTCTTAGTTACTTTAACTTATTAGCAAATGAAAGAACAAAAGATTGGAAACATATTAATGAGACTAAAAAATCATGAGAAAAAATGAGGAGCATATGACTAACACGAAGACTTGGAATGAGTTAAAAGTTAAATTTCAACTAATTATTGATACATAATTCTAACAAGAGATTGCAAAAGAAAAAATATCGTTAGAAACATTATTTATGTAAAATAATTGTTGTTGTAAAATGTCTTTCTAATTTTTTTTTTTGACATTTCAAAAATTCAGGGATTGTATGTTATTACTAAAACAAATTAGAATACCTACAAAGTTGATCCTATGGCAAAAAAAGGTTTAAAGAACATGGAAGCAACATACAATCGGTTTAGTGAAAAACTTTACCAAAATAGTAATGATATTTTCTTACGAATGATTTTGAGTACTGCTGAATTTGATGTGATTATGCACATCATATTAGGCGCATCCAAAAAGTCATGAGATATATCATCACTATTTTGGTCATAACATTAAGGTTAAGCTTTCTATCACACATGTTACTAAAGAAGTCAAACATTGGTCTATTATTCTTGATTGTGGACCTCATGTGAGTCATCAAAATTAAATGAGTATAATAATGTGATGCATGAAAATGTCAAATAAAAAGGATAAAAATAGTAAATAATTTTTTAGAGTTTTCGAAAGAAGATATATATATTCTCTCAATTTCAAAATATAAGTTGTTTTAACTAAAAATATAAATATTAAAAAATTATTTTTCATCTAAAAAGTATCATCTTATATATATAATAAAAAAATTTAATCAATGAAAAAAACGACTGCAAAAATTTAATCAATGAAAAAAACGACTGCAAATTTAACCAGGTTCAGAAGTACATAGATCTACGAAATAATAGAGAGAAGTATAGCTTTATTAATCAACAAAATAGGCTTGTAGCCGAATGGTATTACAACGTCTAGATGTCTAAAACGTTATAAAGAACTTTGTTGGACGTGGAAAACGAGGCTAGATCTCTTGATTGCTATCTCTTGGATGTTGTGAAGATGTAGCTCTTAGGTTTTCTCTGTGTATTTTTCGATGTCCCCTTCTCTCCAAGACGTCTCTATTTATAAGACTTGACGTGCAAGCTTATCTCTTTTATTATCGGGATTCTTGATATATTTGAATCATATTATGAGGTCTAGATAATGATAAACCTAATAATACCTGATATTGCGAAATCTCTACAAGTTTATCTTAAAAGCCATGTATTAGTTTATATCAAATAAGGTTAACCAACCTTGTAACGGCTTCGTAACGACGTTAGCGACTTGATAACAACGTAGTAACGATGCCTTACTCGCTACTGACAAGTCATTTCTCCATTCTACATGACATACGTGACGTATTGCCAGGTAACAGCATGTTATCACCTCGCTTGTGCATGTCGTAGACAACGTATAGTCAGATATTAGCAGGTTAGTACCTTACTTTACCTTGCGTAGACGATCCCCTATCAGCTATCAGTAAGTTTTTACTTCATTCTATCTGACGTTGACGATGTACTGACAATATCTAACTTGGTTATGACAAGTCACTTCGTCGTTTTACATGATATATACCATCCATTGTCAAGTAAATGGAAGTTATTACCTCGTTTTACCTGACATAGACGACGCATCGTCAGGTAATAACATGTCATCAGCTTATTAGACCTGGCTTAAATAGTGTGCAGCCAAGTCCTATGCTCGACCTGCACTAACCAAGGTCTACCAAGTAGTGAATTTATTTTCCCCAACACAATAGTCAATAAAGTTAAAAAGTACATAGGATTATCAAAACAACTTATATTTTAAAACATAAAAAAATTTCTAAAACAACTTATATTTTGAAATAGAGAGAGTAAAATTCTATTATTTCTTAGAGGCATAGGCCTCTTTAATGACGTAATTATAATATTTTTGGTCACCATAAAAATAGAAGGTAATTTATATTATCCTTGCTCATAATAAAAATAGAAGGTAATTCATATTATCCTTGCTCATGATATAGATGTTGATGCTATTTTTTCAAGTAAGCGTTGGAGAGAATCGAGCGCGTGACTTCTACGTGCTGCGATTCTTCTCCAGAAAAGCTTAACCTAGTTTTCACAGCCGATCAAATCTACTCGCCTATCCGGCGGCCGGTTACGACTGACGCTGTGAGAGGGCAACCGCCTTGTCCTCATGTTTCTTAGTTCTCCGGCACTTTGACATTATCGGAAGCTCTAGATCGATTATGTAATTCGCGGTGAGTGGGTCGAAGAGGGGCGTCGATGGTGACGGTCACGTTTGGGTGTGAGGGTCTCTCTGCTGTGGCTTTCTTGCTTGTCGATGGCAAAAAGTCATCGGTAGGGAACAACTACAACCCTCCATTAGCCTCATCTTATTCATCCGGCGTATATCTATTCAATAGATCCACTTCCTCCCAAGCGAATCCGGCGATGTGGTTTGTTTGATCGGTCGAGGAGCGACGTTCGTTCGCCGTGACTAAACTTCTACGTCCCTAGTTGTTTCGCTTTGTTCGAATGCCTCTTCACAGCTCGCGTCCCAGCTGAATCTTTTGTTTCCTTTCAATAAGTTATAGAAAGGTAGACATTTGTCCGTGGACCTGGAAATGAACCGGTTCAGAGTCTCTGCACTTCTCGCGTGGACTTGGGGGATGCCATTTCCAGGAGCGCAGCTATCTGTTTGGGGTTTGCCTTTATCCCCCTTTCGGTCACCAGATAGCCTAAGAACTTACCAGAGGGCACTCCGAAGGAGCCAGCTATCTGTTTGGGGATCGCGTAAAGAGCTAAGCAGTACAACACATCGTCTAATGGCATGGTTCAGTGAATTGTCAGCTCCTCTCAGAATCTTGACGTGTGCCACATGCCATTTTTAGCGCCCCTAGGGTGACTACCTCGTTCAGGTTGGCTATCTTGGCTTTAACTTCTTTAAATCGTGCAATATAGCTCTGTAGGGGCTCGGTTGGTCCCTGGGTTAGTGTCCAAAGACTAGCTTCTGAGGTCCTCGTTTCTATGAACACAGAGTATTGTTTGAGGAAAACAACTATTAGCTTATCGAAATTGTTTATTGAGCAGCTATCCATTCCTGCAAACCATTCGAGGGCTGGTTCTGTTAGGTTTTCCATGAACAGGCGGCAGTGTCCAGCCTCCCTTTCCTCTTCAGAAAAATGGGTTCGCGTAACTGCCAACCTAAATGCCCTAACGTGTGCCTTTATCTTCCCGCTGTCTCTAAACGGTGTATTTGTGATCCGTTCTGTAAAGGGGATCCTCCGAATTTCCTCGATGGCCTGCTTTATGTTCAGGACTGAGCTTATCGCCCGTTAGATGCAGGTTCTCATGAATCGCAGCTCGGCTTGGGTTTGTTCGGCGTACCGTCGGAACATATCATTGTTGATTGTTTCTGCGGCGTCTTGGTGGGTCGTAGATGTTCTTCTCTGAGGCGTAGCTTTCATCCACCCAGCTGGAGTGTTTTGGACATTCTCCAAGGGTGGTGGGGGTGGAAGAAGCTGCTCGTTGATCTGGATAGAGTCTTTACGCGAGCTCGGACTGGAAATGTCCACGGTTATGGTCGACGAGTTTGCGCGCGGATTGAACATGGGGTATGTGTTTGCACTGGTAGGGGTGACGAAGACCCTTGAAAAATCTAAATGCGATCGAGGGGTTGTAAATCTGGGAGGAGTAATGTCTTCTCCAACAACCTTTCGGGGCGAGTTCCTTGGGCGACCGACTGAGAGACTCCCGCATTTGAGCGAGGAAGGATCTCTCTTGTTGCTCGAGTCAGGCCTGGATGGTCCTGACCGATGCATCCTGTGTCTGAGTCTTTTCCACTAGGATGGAAAGCAGTTATCGGATCTCGGTCATGTCGTCTCGTGACTGCTCTTTCTTCCCGATGGGGGTGGCAAGGCGGACGCGTCTTAGAGGCCTCCGGACGCTTGGTCTTTGGAGACGTCCGAGTTTTGTAGTCAGACGCCATGTGAGGGCGCTGGGATCGTCGCAGTGGGAGCCGGTGGGCGTTGGTCAGTCTGGCCTGCTGCTACTAGTCGGTTATCGGCTGGAGCCGTAACATTGGTTCCAGTTCTGATCTGGTCCCGCGGCTGGGATCCAGATGATTCTTGACTCTGAGGAGTCATGGCTGGTGCGTCGCTAACTTTCGGCGCGGTAGACTTTGATTTATCCATCTCTTCTCTAACAGATTTTAGGTTGAACTTCTGTGCTAGACGTATCTATTTCTTCCCCTTAGACGGCGCCAAATGTTGAAGGTGAATTCCGCACTGAGTATTTGTATGTGAATCGGGGAAGAAATTTTGGTTATAAGAAATATCTATAAGCTAAACGATTAAAAGAAGAGTAGAGCGGAGCTGGATTTATATAGATATGATTCGAATATACAATAAGATCTCGAGTGAGATGTGTTACAAGCTGAAAATGTAGTGTTTAGCTCTCGCGTAAGTGAAAAGTTCACGAAATCTGCTCAAACTTCGTGTATTTATAGCTCAATTCAGCTCCTCGATCCAGTTCCATGTATCCAAGGCGGTTCTGTGCATCTCGGGCACGTTCTTGGCGTATTCTCCGCAAATCTCGATCCTACGACTGTGCTAATTGCCCTGTTGACTAGTTAGTTCCTAACTCGTCAACTCTGCGTCTGTTGGCCTAGCGCTCGCAGAGCTGATTTGGACTTTTTGACAGAATTCTGTTTTTTCTTGAATTTGGGTCGCATGCCTATTTAATCTAGTTAAAATGAAATAAATGAAATGATTTGACTTGGACTTTTAGAGGAATCGGACCCATTGTGATAAAAAAACCACATTAGGAACATAGATTTGACAATTTTTTTTGGGTCAGTTGATTTGACACTCTTTAGGAAACGAAAAATAATTATAATTATAGAATGATGTTCTTTGTGAAAAGGATGGCTTATTTAGTTCTCATCGTCGATGGGCCCATGGAAAACCCATTATTCTTAGGGCCTTGACAAACTAAATGGGCTTAGATCTTAACACGAACATTAGACCTAGTTGCTCATTAAAAAATCATCATTATCGAGGATTCAATTGTCTCTGTATTGTGACGGAAATAAATTTGCTTCCCTGTGAAGACCTTCCTTGCGGATTGTCTTCAGTCAGGAGCTCAGAGTTGTTCATGATCTTGTGGTGAGACGAAAACTCAGATTCTGGAAATGTCAAGCATAGAAACACCTCGCGGAATCTGCAAAAACATTCCAAATCTCATCTCTTCCTTCGTCGACACTTTCGTTGACTATTCCGTTTCCGGCATCTTCTTGCCACAAGATCGTAATCCACACACTGAGATTCCGCAAACGAGGTTCGAGAAACCGGAGCGTCTGGTTGCAATCGGCGATCTCCATGGCGATCTCGACAAGTCCAAGGAAGCATTCAGGATCGCCGGACTGATTGATTCGTCGGACCGATGGACGGGTGGATCCACGGTGGTTGTTCAGGTCGGAGACGTACTAGATCGAGGCGGAGAGGAGATAAAGATACTGTATTTTCTAGAGAGATTGAAGCGAGAGGCTGAGATATCAGGAGGTAAGATTCTGACTATGAACGGGAACCATGAGATCATGAGTGTAGAAGGTGACTTTAGATATGTAACTGAAAAAGGTTTAGAGGAGTTTCAAGTTTGGGCAGATTGGTATTGTTTAGGGAACAAGATGAAGAACTTGTGCTTAGGTCTGGATAAACCAAAGGATCTTTACCAAGGGATTCCGATGAGTTTTCCTCGTGCTAGAGCGGATTGTTTTGAAGGAATTAGGGCTAGGATTGCTGCACTGAGACCTGAAGGTCCAATTGCAAAGAGATTCTTGTCGAAAAATCAAACAGTTGCTGTTGTTGGTGATTCGGTGTTTGTTCACGGTGGTCTTTTAGCTGAGCATATAGAGTATGGACTGGAAAAGATAAACGAGGAGGTTACTGGTTGGATTAAAGGTTTAAGAGGAGGAAGATATGCACCGGTTTATTGTAGAGGAGGGAACTCTGTAGTTTGGTTGAGGAAATTCTCGGAGGAGATGGCTCACAAATGTGATTGTTCAGCTCTTGAGCATGCTCTTTCTACCATTCCAGGGGTTAAGAGGATGATCATGGGACACACAATCCAGGACGCCGGTATCAACGGTGTTTGTGATAATAAAGCCATTAGGATTGATGTGGGCATGTCTAAGGGATGTTCCGATGGATTACCTGAGGTTTTGGAAATCTGCAAGGACTCTGGTGTGCGGATAGTGACATCGAATCCACTGTATAAGGAAAATCCGAATTCTCATTTAGCTCCTGATAGTAAAATTGGTCTCGGGTTGCTGGTACCAGCTGAACATGTTCCTAAACAAGTGGAAGTCAAAGCTTGAAGGGGATTTTAGTTGTGCACGAGTTGATAAATACTCTCTGTTTAGATCATCATTGCAAGTCCTGCATTGGCAGATTCTTTGTATGAACCTCAGCAGATTCTTGTGCCATAAACATTTTCTCGGGGTGTTAAAAAAATGTAAAGCTGGTAACACAAACATTCATTGTTTGGAAACAACTAAGCATCAACTATAAGTTTCTTAGATTTGCCAGTTCCCTTGCCACGAACGAGATTGACATCAACTACTTCACCATATATTCGAGTCCAAACACAAAAACATACAACTAAAATCAATTAAAAAAAAAAAAAAAGCATAAACAGAAAAAATCAGAACTTTGCATTATGAAAACTGAGAAAATCCAAATAAATTTGGGGGATGAGCAATTTATAAAGCTGGTAACCCAACATTCATTGTCTACAAATAACATAGCATTCATTAACAATGTTCTGCAAGCATAATTATGTTTAATAATAGAGGA
Organism: Arabis hirsuta; assembly: GCA_964056655.1. Classification (NCBI taxonomy): domain Eukaryota; kingdom Viridiplantae; phylum Streptophyta; class Magnoliopsida; order Brassicales; family Brassicaceae; genus Arabis; species Arabis hirsuta. The sequence goes on from OZ053308.1 coordinate 21,417,203, forward strand.
AAAAACCACCGATGCTATATATAGACTATATAATATAGTCCTCAGATGGAGCCTTTTTAAGTAAGTTGCAAAGTTTGTATACGAAACCACAAACACTTCAGTGTCTGGTTGTTCTTCTGGCTTTAAAGAACCTCTCTTTGATTGAGATTAACTCTTTTGTGGCTTCACTTGTTGCCAACCTGTTCGTTGGAGATTCTTCACAACACCTGAGTCCCACATCCAAAACCAGTGTCAAAAACTCAGCAACAGGGAAGCCGACTCTGAGACAAGTGAGAAAAATCGACTTGTCTGCAATGTCCAATACCCGCTCTGGCAATGCTGAATTCGTGTAGCTTCGTAGTGTTAACTCTCCACCAAATAACTCGCTGGTCGGTCTTTTCGCAGTGAACATTTCCAAAAGGAGAACTCCAAAGCTATAAACATCACCATGTATTGATGGCTGTCCTCCCATTCCATATTCTGCACCATAATTCACAGAAACAAAATTGGAGTAATAAAAGAATACAATCATTTTCTTCATTTAAACATTACAGAGGTGTGATAGTTTTACCTGGTGCGGCATAGCCGATGGTTCCTCTGACGCCGGCTGAGCTTAGTTGGTTGAGGAAGGACTCTTTGTCGAATTTGAGGAGAAGACGAGCGAGACCAAAGTCGCTAACATGGGCAGTCAAATCATCATCTAGGAGGACGTTGCTTGGCTTAAGATCGCAATGAGCTATAGGTTCATGGCAATGAACATGAAGATAGTCCAAAACAGAAGCCACATCAATCGCTATGTTAAACCTTTCAAGAAGTGTCAAAGTTCTTGAGGGCCTACGAGTCTCTTCCACTTCCTCTGGGTGTAGCCACATATCCAAGCTTCCATTAGGCATGAACTCATAGATGAGAGCTCTGAATGGGTTTCCTTGGAAATCAATACTCGAGCAAGCCGTCAAGAGTTTCACAAGATTACGATGTCTTACGTCCTTCAAAGATTCACATTCTGCCAAAAAGCTCTTCATCGCTCCACGTCTCTGTATGTTTAGAACTTTCACCGCAACAGCATTGTTCTCCATTGGAAGCAATGCTTTAAACACAGTACCAAAACTGCCTGACCCAACCGTATTGCTCGAAGAGAAACCATCTGTTGCATTTCTGAGATCTCCATAACTTATCTTCTGATGGAAAACCTCCAATGTGGAAGGAGCAGAATTATTGGTCTGCTGGTTCTTCTTTCTTTTTCTGAACCAACGTAGAGAAACTAAAGCAATGAACAATAGTAAAAGCAAAGCTATGGCTACGCTAACCCCGATCACAACTTTCTTCAAACGAGAGGAATGCTTTGTCTCCAGTGGCGGTGCTTGTGCAATGCATGACTTTAGTTTCAGTTCCTTGATGCCTCCACATAGATTCTTGTTTCCATATACCAAAACTATAGTAGAGTTGTGAAATTTTCCTTCTGTTGGCACCCTTCCCTCGAAATTGTTGATGGATAAATTGAGATATTCCAACGAGGAAAAGTTTGCAAAATATCCAGGTATACTTCCGGAGAGATTATTTTTCGATAAATCAACTCTTTTAACACCCAGCAACCGTCTTAAATCTGGAACTTCTCCATCAAAAGAATTTCCTTGCAGGTAGAGTTCTTCCATTGAGAGACACTTTCCCAAGGCTTGTGGGAGTTTCCCTGATAAATAATTATGCTCAACAGATAGTGTAACAAGATTCTGTAGCTGTCCAACATCTTATGGTAGAGAGCCGGATAAGGAATTATACGGGAGGCTAAGAGCTAAAAGGGTTGGAATTTGCATAATCTCCTGAGGTATAGTCCCATTCAACTTATTATGCTCAATCCGTAAGTCTAGCAGGTGACTACAATTTCCAAGACTAGGAGGAATGGTTCCTTCAAAACTATTGTTGGACAATCTGAGTGATGTTGCCTACAGAAAATGGTATCTGTGGGCTAGGTTTTGGATCACAAAAACAGGCCCATTACAAAAACATCTCTTCTCCAGCCCAAATCCAATATCAAAACCTATTACAAGTATGACGTATAGATGATTTATCTATATAAAGAAGATGGTCGTGATCAGAGAAAGAGAGTCGTGAGTTTTTCAGGGAGATTTCCAGAGCTTCTCATTCATCCAGTTGTAAGCAAACCTTCGAAAGAAATAATTACAAATTAGGTTTGTAATCAAAATCTTGGTTTAATAAAGGTCTCCTTTTGACAGATTATAAGTTTGTGTTCTTTATATCGATTGGCATTAAGTTTAGATTCTCACAGGAATTTTACGGTTAGAAATAGGTTTATTTCTCAACAAGTGGTATCAGAGCTTTCCGGGTGCGAGTGCAGAGAACCTAGGTTTATAGATATAAGAAAACTTATCTGTTAAGATGGATCCTACACCGGGTAGGTTTGAGATGGAGAAGTTTGATGGATCAGGTGATTTTGGATTATGGAAATTCAAATTACTCGGTCAATTGGAGATACAAGGACTGTTAGCAGTGTTAAGTGAGGATTGGACATCCACAGAAATAAAGGAGGTGCTAAAGGAAGGTAAAACACAACTAGCTGTTAAACTCACTACGATCGAACCTAAGAAAGCTGACAAAGATCTAAGGACTAGAAATCTTATTGCAACTTGTCTTAGCGATAGAATCCTAAGGAAGGTAATGAAGGAAACCACTGCCCTAGGCATGTGGAAGGCTTTGGAAAAGGAATACCAGACACGTTCATTGCCAAACCGGATTTACTTGAAACAAAGGTTTGCAAGTTTCAAGATGGAAGAAGGAAAATCTATAGAGGAGAACGTAGATACCTTCTTGAAGTTAGTTGCTGATTTGGCCAGCCTAAAGGTTGAGATATCAGAGGAAGACCAAGCTATACAGCTTCTCTTTAGTCTTCCTCCTCCCTTTGAGCCATTGGTACACACCCTGAAATATGGGACAGGCAAAGAGACCATTACTGTGGATGAAGTCACAAGTGCAGCTTATGACAAAGAGATGGAACTCAAATAGAAAGGGAAACTGCAAAAAGGACATTCGGGTTCAGACAGTTTGTATGTTGGTTCGAGAGGAAGGTCAGACAAACGAAACAACTACAGAGGGCGATCTAAAAGCAGAGGAAGATCTAAGTCTAAATCAAAATCTGATGCATCAAACAAAGTGTAACGCCTCGACCGCCATCGAGCTATCAGTATGCAGGGGAAATCCTCATCCCCTCGAGAGAAATCCTCATCTCTCAATAACATAAGGGGAAATCCTCATCCCCTCAGGAGAAATCCTCATCTCCTAATGGGCCCCACGCCCACTCTCGGCCCGTGGGCCCACCCCTCTTCGACGGTCGGTGCGTTAGTCCGGGAGACTCGAAAGACTTGTTTACTAACCCTGCAAATCACCACGTGATCTTTCCCCGTGTTTTGTCCTCACTCACACGTACTGGAAATGACTTCCCAGTAGGTCACCCATCCTTAAATTGCTCCAGCCCAAGCACGCTTAACTCTGGAGTTCTCTCTGGATGTGTGACGGAAAAGATAAGTGCACTTTGGTGATATAGGTAGCCAAATCAATTCTCTTAAACCTCTCCGCATGAACCACATAGCGGGATGTTACAATCACCCCCACTAACTGAACGCAACGTCCTCGTTGCGTACCAGGATCGTTATCCCCGACAGTGTGACTCACACACTCGTCAGGGTTCGCTCTGATACCACTTGTAACGCCCCCACCGCCGTCGAGCTATCCGTATGCAGGGGAAATCCTCATCCCCTCGAGAGAAATCCTCATCTCTCAATAACATACCGGGGAAATCCTCATCCCTTCAGGAGAAATCCTCATCTCTTTGTGGGCCCCACGTCCACTCTCGGCTCATGGGCCCACTCCTGTCCGACGGTCGGTGCGTTAGTCTGGGAAGCTCGAAAGACTTGTTTACTAACCCTGCAAATCATCACGTAATCTTTCCCCGTGTTTTGTCCTCACTCACACGGTACTGGAAATGACTTCCCAGTAGGTCACCCATCTTTAAATTGCTCCAGCCCAAGCACGCTTAACTCTGGAGTTCTCTCTGGATGTGTGACAGAAAAGATAAGTGCGCTTTGGTGATATAGGTAGTCAAATCAATTCTCTTAACTCTCTCCGCATGCACCACATATTTCAGAAACTAGGATGTTACACAAAGGAGGATGTTTTATTTGTGGAAAAGAGGGACATTGGAAGAGAGAGTGTCCAGAGAAGGGGCAACGAAAACCTGAGTCTGCTAATGTGGTTTTGGAAGTGCCACAGCCCATGGTTCTGACGATATGCACTGATGTTTCTAATGGAGAGTGGATTCTAGACTCGGGTTGTACGTTCCACATGACTCCAGATAAAAACCAGCTGTTTGACCTAGAAGAGTTTGATGGAACTAAGGTTAGAATGGCAAACAAAACCATCAGTCAAGTTAAGGGAATGGGAAAAATCAGAATTATCAATCCAAACAAATCAAAAGTTATCTTATGCGATGTGAGATATATGCCTGATTTTGATAAAAGTCTGATTTCAGTAGGCATGCTTGACAAAAACGGCTGTAAGTATGAAGGTGGTAATGGAATGCAACATTATTACAAAGACGGTAAGAAGGTTTTCTCAGGGAAGTATGAAAACGGTTTATACTACCTAGAAGCTAAGGTAGTTGGTGCAGAAGCTAACACAGTGAGTGAACAAGTAAACATGACTGATATATGGCACTCTAGGCTGGGACATATGAGTTCTAAGAATATGGAAATTCTTAGTAAGCAAGGATATATATCAGATCTTAAGGGAAAAGAACTTAGCTTTTGCGATAGTTGTGTGTTAGGCAAGTCTCACAAGCAGCCTTTTCCAGCTGCTAAACACACAACAACAGAGATTCTGGAGTACATACACTCGGATCTTTGGGGCTCTCCTGCAAACTCTCCAAGTCTTGGTGGTTGCAGATACTTTGTGAGCTTTATAGATGATTTCTCTAAGAAGGTATGAGTCTACTTTCTGAAATCAAAAGATGAAGCGTTTGGGAAGTTTAAAGAATGGAAAACAGCAGTAGAAACGCAGACAAGCAAGAAGATTAAGTGTCTAAGGACATACAATGGATTAGAATTCTGCAACAACCAGTTCGACAATTTATGCAAGGAATCAGGCATTAAACGACATAGAACATGCACTTACACACCTCAACAAAATGGTGTAGCAGAACGATTGAACAGGACAATCATGGACAAGGTAAGATGCATGTTAGCTGAGACTGGTTTAGAGAAAGAATTCTGGGCAGAAGCTACATCTACAGCGGTATACTTGATAAATAGGTCTCCAAATTCGTCTATAGAGTTTAAGTTACCAGAGGAAGTATGGTCTGGTACTAAACTTGATTTAAAACACCTTAGAAGGTTTGGGTGTTCAGCTTTTGTTCATGTAGTACAGGACAAGACAAGTCCTAGAGCGGTTAAGGGTTTTTTCATGGGTTATCCTTTTGGGATAAAAGGATACAGAGTCTGGTTGGATGATGAAAGCAGGTGTACTACAAGTAGGAATGTGGTGTTTAACGAAATGGAGCTCTATAAACACACATTGGATAATCCTAAAGAATCCGGTTTAGAGGTTGCAAACTCGGAATCTGATACTAAGGGAAAACAAAAGAAGAAAATTTCTTTTAGTGCTCAACTTATCACAGGACCTACATCTACTGCTACAGTAACTGACGAAAATTCAGCTCAAGGTGGAGTAAGTGACAGTGAGGAAATCTCAGAGGAATCCGAATCTGGTACATACTCGGTTGAAAATACAGAAGCTCAAGACACTAGTTCGGACTACTCTCCATCAGATCCTGACAGTGAGGATTCGATCAGTGATAGAGAAACTAACATAGGAGATGGTGTACTAGCCCGGGATAGAATGAGGAGAAAGGATGTTAAACGTCCTTTTAGATATGAAGATGGTAGCTATGTTGCTTGTAACATCCCGCTATGTGGTTCATGCGGAGAGGTTTAAGAGAATTGATTTGGTTACCTATATCACCAAAGTGCACTTATCTTTTCCGTCACACCTCCAGAGAGAACTCCAGAGTTAAGCGTGCTTGGGCTGAAGCAATTTAAGGATGGGTGACCTACTGGGAAGTCATTTCCAGTACCGTGTGAGTGAGGACAAAACACGGGGAAAGATCACGTGGTGATTTGCAGGGTTAGTAAACAAGTCTTTCGAGCCTCCCGGACTAACGCACCGATCGTTGGAGAGGGGTGGGCCCACGGGACAAGAGTGGGCGTGGGGCCCATTAGGAGATGAGGATTTCTCCTGAGGGGATGAGGATTTCCCCTGTATGTTATTGAGAGATGAGGATTTCTCTCGAGGGGATGAGGATTTCCCCGGCATACCGATAGCTCGACGGTGGTCGGGGCGTTACAAGTGGTATCAGAGAGAACCCTGACGAGTGTGTGAGTCACACTGTCGGGGGTAACGATCCTGCTGCGCAACAAGGACGTTGCGATCAGTTAGTGGGGGTGATTGTAACATCCTAGTTTCTGAAATATGTGGTGCATGCGGAGAGAGTTAAGAGAATTGATTTGACTACCTATATCACCAAAGTGCACTTATCTTTTCCGTCACACATCCAGAGAAAACTCCAGAGTTAAGCGTGCTTGGGCTGGAGCAATTTAAAGATGGGTGACCTACTGGAAAGTCATTTCCAGTACCGTGTGAGTGAGGACAAAACACGGGGAAAGATCACGTGATGATTTGCAGGGTTAGTAAACAAGTCTTTCGAGCCTCCCAGACTAACGCACCGACCGTCGGACAGGAGTGGGCCCATGGGCCGAGAGTGGACGTGGGGCCCACAAGGAGATGAGGATTTCTCCTGAAGGGATGAGGATTTCGTCGGTATGTTATTGAGAGATGAGGATTTCTCTCGAGGGGATGAGGATTTCCCCTGTATACGGATAGCTCGACGGCGGTGGGGGCGTTACATTGCTTATGCACTTACGGTTGCTGAAGATATAGAGGTTATGGAGCCAAAAACGTTTTCTGAGGCAATGAGAGGAAATGATAGGAAGTTATGGAATGGTGCAACTGATGAAGAGATGAACTCTTTAATCAGAAATTAGACTTGGGTTCTGATTGAAAGACCATTAGATCAAAAGACAGTGGGCTGTAAATGGATATTCAGGTTGAAACCAGGCATCCCGGGAGTTGAGGATAAAAGGCACAAGGCCAGGTTGGTTGCTCAGGGTTTTTCCCAAAAGGAAGGAATTGACTACAATGAGATTTTCTCTCCGGTAGTAAAACATGTATCCATACAGATAATGTTGTCTATTGTGGTTAATTTGGACTGGGAATTGGAGCAGTTAGATGGGGATTTAGATGAGGGAATTCTAATGGAACAACCTGAAGGATATATCAAAAAAGGGTGATGAACATAAAGTGTGTCTTCTGAAAAAGTCTCTTTATGGATTAAAACAGTCTCCCAGACAATGGAATAAGAGATTTAACACATTTATGAAAAAGGAAAAGTTTATTAGAAACAGCAAGGATATGTGTATTTACATGAGGAATGTGAACACTCCTAAAGCTATTTATCTACTCCTCTATGTAGATGATATGCTTATAGCGTCTGGAAACAAGGATGAGATTAGGCGAGTGAAGGAAAGCTTAAACAAGGAATTTGAAATGAAAGATCTAGGAAGGGCTTCTCGTATTCTGGGAATGGATATCATAAGAGACAGAGAGAAATGAGTTCTCATACTGTCACAGGAAAGCTATATAGAGAAAGTATTAAAAGTTTTAGGTATGATCGATTCAAAACCTGTTACTACACCTATAGCTACTCATTTTAAGCACAAGAGCTTAAGTGATTCAGAAAGAGAAGAGGAGGCTAGATTTATGGACGAAATTCCTTATGCTAGTGCAGTTGGAAGCCTAATGTATGCTATGATTGGATTAAGGCCAGATTTGGGTTTTGCAGTTGGTGTAATTAGTAGATTTATGCCAGCTCCTGGAAGAAAGCATTGGGAAGTTGTTAAGTGGGTTTTAAGGTACTTTAAAAACTAGACTTACATTCACTAAACATAGAAATTTCAGTGTTGAAGGTTTTAGTGATTCAGATTATGCCACTGATCTTGACATGAGAAGATCAGTAACTGGATATGTGTTTAAGGTTTGGGGAAACACAGTGAGTTGGCGTTCTACATTGCAATCAGTAGTTGCGTTGTCTACTACAGAAGCAGAATACATAGCCCAATCTACTGCAGCTAAAGAGGCTATATGGATGCAAGATTTTTGTGACGAGTTAGGTTTCAAAGGAAAGTGTGTTACGATTCATTGTGATTCACTAAGTGCTATCGCTCTAGCTAAGAATGCAGTACATCATGAAAGGACAAAGCATGTTGCAACCAAATGGCATCACATTCGAGATTCGCTAGAATTAGGAACCATCAACCTAGCGAAGATACATACTAGCAGAAATCCAGCAGATTTTTTGACAAAGGCGTTACCTGGACCAAAGTTCATTCTCTGCTGTTATTTGCTAAACGTTGTTTGAATACGACGACAGCTCCAGGTAACTCAATATCATCATAGGACTCTCGCAAAACAGAAGAGAAAACAGGGTTAGTTTGATTCTGACAAAGAAAAAAAAACATGATGATATTTTTTGAGGAGAAAGGTCTCAACGAGTTACCTGTGGAAGCTGAAGAACCGAGTGAAGAGGACACCGGTTCGAGGTAGAGTCAACCTGAAACCAGAAGTTAAAGGAGTTAACTTCAAGGTTTCGGATTTGAGAAAGGGCGAGAGGTCAAAGGGAGAAAAGAGAAGGTTTGTGCTTACCAGAAGGAGGATCGAAGCAGAGGAGCTCGGGTCATTGAAATCCGAAGAGGAAGAAATGCTTTTCTTCAAGTCGCATATCAAGGGGATTACGACAAAGGCTTCGATTTAGGTTATGGGAAGACTGGAGAAACAACCAACAGCGTCTCCGGCGAGCTAGAATCGGCGCCGAAAATCACGAAGGAGCAAATCGAGTTTTGGAACCCCGAAATCGACTTGTTCGGATGAGACCCGACGGAAAACCAAAACTGCGACCGAAAGCATCGGTTGGAGGAAGAACGGCGACGCGGCTGCGGCGAGAATCGACGACGGTTGGTTCGCGAATCGCCGGTGAGCGAGGCAAAGTCATCGCAGCAGAGATGGTGCGAAGAAGGGAAGCAAAGACAGAGCCGAAAAGGGATGGCTCGGGGGGTGGAGCTGCGAGAATCGCTGAAGAAGAGGAGCCCAGCGACATCGGCGAACAAAGACGGACCGGACGAAGCTGAAAAAGCAGATGACGGTGAGGTTTCGATCCGATACCGCCGTCGAGGAGGAGAAGAAATGTTGTTGTCTGCGAAGTTGAAGTGGGCTAGGGTTAGGAGTGAGCCCAAAACCAGGTGGAGTTTGTGGGCTGGGTTTTGGATCACAAAAACAGGCCCATTACAAAAACATCTCTTCTCCAGCCCAAATCCAATATCAAAACCTATTACAAGTATGAAGTATAGATGATTTATCTATATAAAGAAAATGGTGGTGATCAGAGAAAGAGAGTCGTGAGTTTTTCAGAGAGATTTCCAGAGCTTTTCATTCATCTAGTTGTAAGCAAACCTGCGAAAGAAATAAGTACAAATTAGGCTTAATTTGTAATCAAACTCTTGGTTTAATAAAGGTCTCCTTTTGACAGATTATAAGTTTGTGTTCTTTATATCGATTGGCATTAAGTTTAGATTCTCACAGGAATTTCACGGTTAGAAATAGGCTTATTTCTCAATAGTATCTCTCCTGACATTCTATTTGAATAGAGAAATAATACCCCCAAGTCTGAAAGCTTCCCAAGAGAGGTCGGGAGTGGTCCTGTCAACATATTTTCATGCAACCCAAGTGTTTGTAAGCTTATGAGATTCCCAATGTCATGAGGAATGCTTCCAGAGATGTGATTTGTTTCAAGGCTTAAATATTGGAGGTTTGTGGACAGATTGGCAATGAATGTAGGCAAGTCACCACCAAGCCTGTTTTCACCAACATCTAACTCTTGTAGCTGGGTGCAATTAGTCAAAGGACCAATAAATTCAAGATCAACGGAATACTTCCTTTCAAGCTGTTGTTCCCGATAGCCAACGGTTGAAGATTCGAACTATTGGCAAGTGTTATCGAAATGGTTCCTGAGAAATAGTTACTTCCGAAAAATAACGTTTGAATCATTGGTAGCAGAGTACCAAGATCAGGCCTTAGGCTACCCAAGAAACTATTAAGAGATATGGATAAGACTACAAGTGAGGACATATTGTAGATGGAGGGAGGAAAAACACCTGAGAAATTGTTGTTTGATATACTAAGACGCACCATCTGAGACAATCTAGCTATATCATCGGGAATTTCTCCTTCCATATTGTTAGTAGCCAAGTTAATATGTTTGAGGGATATTAAGTTTCCTAGAGATGCAGGGAGCTTCCCTTTCAGTTTGTTTACACCAAGAAATAAACCAACAAGCTTCGTCAGTGATCCTAGTTCTGAAGGAATACCTTCTCCAAGATTATTCATAGCTGAATTAAGCTCCAACAATCTAGAGCAATTAGACAGACTAGCTGGAATCCCTCCTCCGAGAAAATTAAAGCTCATATTCAAGTGTTTAAGTCTAAATAACTTTCCCATCTCATGAGGGATAGTTCCACCAAAAGAGTTATCAGAGAGATCAAGTGATGTGAGAAACGAAAGATTACCAATAGATGGTGATATCACCCCGGCCAATTTCAATCGTCTGAGGTCCACATCTAACCCCGTTCCAGTTGCAGAGAGGGAATGAGTTATTCCATGAGGACAAGACAACTCTTTTGTCTTGAGAAATTCGAGACTTGAACTCGAACAAAGCTTGCTTATCAGATTCCTCGGTAAAACCATATGCTTCAAGTAACATGAGAGCATTGAAAGAAAGTAAAAGAAAGAGTCCTATGCTTCTCATTTTTACTATTGATTAGAAGTTTTTGCTTCTCATATTTTGCAGGAAGTAAATATAAAGGACGAAGCAATTGCAAAATGCAACTTAAAGAAAAATAGGAATAATAAATTGGCTCACAACCAACTGGCATGGAGTCTTGCCGTCTAGACTCTTGCCATCTAAGTCAAGTAGTCAACTGTCTAAAAAGACAAAAAAGAAAAACAACATTTCACTAGTCTTCATGACCTCTATAGACATCATGTGGTCGCTGGATTATTTTTCCCATGATGGAATTATTCAGCTTTTGTTTGCAAGTAAAAATGGGATTCGCTAAAATTAGTTTATGATATTCATCAATTGTGACAAAGCCTTTCAATGGTTGCAAACTTTGTAAAGGAAACAGAAAACGCTTCAGCCTCTGCTTATCTATGGCTTACATCAAGAGACATTCCTGTAGCCACAATTTGATTCTACAGTCTGGTCAGAGCCGATAGCTTGGCGAATGAACTCACAGTTACCATTAAGCTAGAGAAGATGACAACACCAGTAAATGAAAAAAAATGCAGTACAATTATTTTACATAGGATTGACTTAAACTGAAGAACAAGAAACAAAGTTTACCTCTTAAATTCATCACCAACACATTCGCCTTTAAAAGATGGAAGTGAGTGATTCAGATAGATCAACCATAAGAAAATATGTACACAAAGGTTGCAGCTATCATATAGAGATGATAATGAACAAAAAGTGATTGAAAGCTCAGGAAGAATCTCTGGTAATGTTCACTACCAACTAGTCTCTTAAATGCAAGCCAAACATAAAGTTTAGAAAAAATTATCTTGATCAATGATCACCCAGGAAAGAAACAAGAAACATAAACATGACTGAAAAAAAAAAGAAAAAAAGAAAACAAAACTTTGGATTACAAAAGCTGAGAAAGACCCAATAATATTGGGAAATGAAAAAGAAAAACTGAGGATTATAGATATTCTGCAAGCATATGCAAAAAACCATGATTGCCTGGCTCAAAAAACTTTAAACACATCACCAAAGTTAACTGACCCTATCAAATTGCACAGGAGAAGTGAAACGCCCCAACCCGGATTTTCTTACCGCAGTGAGGTTCCGGATCGGTTTCTCTCGGCCAGACTTGGCCATTTACCAAATTAACCTCGTGGATTTTTCAACATTTTCCTTTACTTAGCCGTTTTAACATAATTTCGATATAGACAAGACTTTTCAAGCATAAACATCAATACTTAGATTAAATCGTGAGGTTCAATTACAATGATCAGTTTGCTACATAAGCTATTACATCGTAATAGACCTATCTACCCGATTCAATCCACCATCCTTCCCTTTCCAACCTTAGTCACCGCGGATTACACATTCGGATTCCCATCACGGGAAATCTCTTTACCAGCATCCACAAGGGAGGCGTAAGCAACAAAATTGCTTAGTGAGAACAGTCGTCCCGTCCCACTTAGCCACAAAATAGATATCGCAATCAAACAGTCAATATCATCAGTCAAACATGCTCATCGCATCAGTCACTTGTCGACCCGATTACCCCAAGTCACAAAAGCAGTCGTCCCGCAACCAGACAAGCCTTAGCGAGCATCGCTGCCCCTAAGCGTGTTGCCTGATCTAGACTCTTGGTGAAAGGGACCAATCATCACGATCAAGCCAAAAACATATAAACAAACAGTCGGGAATCACCCTAACAGACAAGACTCGATGAAACTATGCAAGAAACGACTCTAGACTTGGCTCACACTCACGCACTCACCTTAGTCTCTTTGGGTCGATGATTGCTTGTCCCGTTCCAGTTCCGACACCTCTTGTCGCGATGATCCACGAACCTGCAGTCCTACCGATCACCTAGTTTCCCCAGATATGATCGCCATCACGCCCAGACACGATCACAATAACCCACACTTGAGTCTTTCACGAATTCTCTCGATAAAACTCTCTGAAATTCTTTCCAAGTCTTTTCTATTCTTTTTCCGCGTAAAAATCAAAGGCAATGGGTAAGTTAGCCTTGATAAACCGCCTCAGAAACTGCCTAGTAACCGTTCACGCACAATTCCGTGTCAAACTGCCCAGAAATAACCGTTCCCGCGTGTTTCATTAAAACTCACGTGTCACGACACGCAAATCCGACACGGTAACCGTCCTGTCCGAATCCGACACAGTAACTGTCCTGTCCAAATTCGACCAAGACTCCGAGAAATCTGCCCAGCTCGGATTCAACTGCCCAGCTCAGTTTAACCTTGACTTTTCATCCCTCGTTGACCCAATTGCCTCTCTTTGCTCAGACACAACTCGATCACTTCGAGCATTTCATTCCGCGGTGGTCAATCCGCGGAACACCGGTGCTACAATTCTCCCCCACTAGCTTGAGATTCATCCCCGAATCTCCTTTCCTTTACCCGCGTCTTCCTTAAGCTTATCAAACCATTTAGGGAACTCAGCTTTCATTCTTTCTTCTGGTTCCCAAGTTATCTCTTCATCCCCATCACAATCCCAAACGACTTGGATCATTTGTACTTTCTTTCTTCCCACCAACTTCACTTTCCTATCACAGATCCGAGCTGGTCTTCCTTCGATAGTCAAATTCTCACGTAGATCCGAAGGTGGTTCTGTCATCACGTTTTCACCATTCTTAATACACTTCCTTAGCAAGGATACGTGATACACCTTGTGAAAGGCTTTCATCTTTGGTGGCAATTCCAACTCGTAGGCCACCGGACCGAATCGTTCCACGATCCTAAACGGTCCCATATACCTTGGGGTCAACTTAGCATTCTTTGTTGCCCGCTCTTTACCCTTATATGTGACTGTCTTGAGATAAACCATGTCGCCAACTTCAAATTCCAACACTTTGCGACGCTTGTCTGCATAAATTTTCTGTCTATCTTGAGCTTCCTTCATCTTAAACTTTAGGAACCTAATCATTTCCGTGGTTTCTTCCACAAAATCTCGGCCAAAGGCTCCCCCACTTGGGTCCAACACAACGGAGTCTTACACGGCCGTCCATACAAAGCCTCATAAGGCGACATTCCAATACTAATGTGATAGCTATTATTGTATGAGAATTCCGCCAAGTGCAGATACTGCTGCCATTCTCCACCCCAATCCAGAACACACGCTCGCAACAAGTCCTCAAGTGTTCGGATGGTCCTCTCCGACTGTCCATCAGTTTGCGGATGGTAGGCAGTACTCATATGGACCTTAGTTTCCATCGATTTCTGCATCGTCTTCCAAAAGACTGAGTTAAATCTCGAGTCCCGGTCGGACACAATACTCACCGGCACTCCATGTAACTTCACAATTTCCTTAACGTAAAGTTTAGCCAACACTGCCGCATTATTCTTCTTGTTGATTGGAACGAAGTGTGCAGACTTAGTCAACCTCTCCACGATCACCCAGACCGCGTCCTTGTGATCTACACACGACAACCCTGTCACGAAATCCATCGTGATCATGTCCCATTTCCATTCTGGAACCGGCAGACTCTGTAATAGCTCACTCGGAACTTGATGTTCCGCCTTAACCATCTGACAGATCGGGCATTCAGCTACCCACTTAGCTACATCTCGCTTCTTTCCGACCCAATGATAGTACCACTTCAAATCTCGGTACATCTTAGTGGATCCGGGGTGAATTGAGAGCTTGGACTGGTGTGCTTCCCTGAGAATTTCTTCCCGCAGTTCCTTGTCATTTGGAATGCACACACGCCCATTCACTACGATCGTTCTGTTCCTTGAAATTTTATATTCGGCTTGATCATTCTCTGCTGCTTTCCTTAGATTCTCATCCAACCCTTGAGCCAACCGAACCCTTGTCAGCAAATCGGCATGATCCGCAGCTCCGAGACCCAACGGTTCCACTCCGTCGCTCAAAGCATTCAATCGCAAAGTCCCAAACATATTAACCAGTCCTTCCATGTCTTTCTCTGAATCCACCGCAACCCTCTTACGGCTTAAGGCATCCGCCATCAAGTTAGCCTTACCCAGATGGTAAGCTATATCTAAATCATAGTCGGCAACCATTTCCATCCATCTTCTTTGCCTTTGATTCAATTCCGGTTGAGTGAAGAGGTATTTCAAACTCTTTTGATCCGTGAATACTTGGACCTTTGCACCGTAAAGATAAGATCTCCAGATCTTAAGCGTAAAAACCACTGCATCCATCTCCAGGTCATGAGTTGGATAGTTTCCTTCGTGTTTCCTTAACTGCCGCGATGCATACGCGATCACTTTTCCCTCTTGCATCAAAACGCACCCAAGTCCCACACGCGATGCATCAATATATACCACATAAGGCACGTCGGCCTTAGGCAGTGCCAACACTGGAGTACTCGTAAGCATTTCCTTTAGCTTAGAAAAACTCGCCTCAGAGTCCGCTGACCAAACAAATTGAACATCCTTTCCCATCAGTCGCGTCATAGGTTGAGCCATGCTCGCAAAACCCTTAACAAACCTGCGGTAGTAACCCGCCAAACCCAGAAAACTTCTTATCTCCGAGGCATTCCTAGGCCGCGGCCAATCTGCAATTGCCTTGATCTTTTCTGGATCCACGGACACTCCCTTGTTTGAGACCACATGGCCTAAAAACCCAATTTCCCTTTGCCAGAAGCTACACTTGCTAAGCTTTGCGAATAACTGATGTTCCCTTAGCCGATTCATCACGGTCCTCAAATGAGCTTCATGTTCTTCCTCATTCCTCCAGTAAACGAAGATGTCATCTATGAAGATGATCACAAATTCATCTAAGAAATCTCTGAACACGTTGTTCATCAGTTTCATGAATGCCGCTGGCGCATTCGTCAGTCCAAAAGGCATTACTACAAACTCGTAGTGCCCATACCTAGTTTGGAAAGCGGTTTTCCAAACATCCGGCTCATCTATCGGGATCTGATGATAACCCGATGCCAACTCGATCTTAGAGAACCAAGTAACACCTCGGAGTTGATCCAGCAACTCATCAATCCTTGGAAGAAGGTACTTGTTCTTCACTGTCACTCTATTCAATCCGCGGTAATCGATACACAATCGAAAACTACCGTCCTTCTTCTTAACAAACAGTACTGGCGCGCCCCACGGTGAACTGCTTGGTCTCACAAAACCCTTTTCCATCAAATCACTTAACTGTTTCTTCAGCTCGGCAATCTTTGCCGGAGCCATTCGGTAGGGAGCCTTAGATATCGGAGCCGTTCCAGACTCGAGCTCGATCGTAAACAAATCAGAACGAGCTGGTGGTAAGCCACTTAACGCTTGGAACACATCATCAAAGTCCTTTACCACTGGGATATCTTTAAGGTTCGCGTCTGGCCCAACTTCCACAGTACTGATCGCGGCCAGATACGCTTCACAACCCTTCTCTAACATCCGTTCTGTTTGAATTGCCGAGACAATCAAGCTACCATGCGTCGGTCTCACACCTTGATATTCCAGTTTTCCCTTATCAGTCTCGAATCGGATTCGTCCCCGGTGACAGTCCAGATGCGCCTTGTATTTCCCGAGCCAATCCATGCCCATTATCACATCATAGGATTTCACTTGACAAATCCTCAAGTCAGTTGACATGTTTACCTCACCGATCATCACAGAGATGTTTCGGACCATTCCAAGGGTAAACATGACTTGGCCCCTAGCTGTTTGGACTAACCCAAAGTTATCGCCTGGTTCCCTTAGGAACTCATCGTTCCCAATCATTTCCGGTTTCACAAAACAGTGCGAAGCACCGGAATCAAACAGAACATGGGTTGCTACACCACCCATGATCACGGTCCCTACAACATTTATTTCGAATACTAAGAACCATAAGCTAGCACACAGCAAGCAATTCTTTTCACCAAGGAAAATAATTAACAAGGTAAGTTTTAAGGCTTACCAGTGATCGGACGAGATGTACTTGGGTCCATGGTCTCTTTAGCGATGGTGAACACTCGTGGCATAATGGCTTGCCTTTTCGCAGGCTGAAACGGTCCATCACTTGCCCGCTTCCCCACTTGTTGCGCTAGCTTCGGACACTGATTCTTGAAGTGCCCAGCTTCACCGCAGTTGTAGCACAACCGTTCCCCAACACCCTTGTTCGGATTCTTGGCCCTTTGGTCTTCCTCAGGGAAATCACGGACTTTGTGATTCAGGCTACCGCAACGGTGATACGCTCCAGAAGCAGATCGGCACGGTCCAACATGCATTTTTCCACAAGTCGAACACACAGTGCGACTCGCAGATGACTTGTTCGAAAGGGCGTTCTTGACCCACTTTTTTTTTTTACAGCAACACTTCCGGACTGGACTTGTAGTCCATCACCCATCAACTTAGCTTCCTCAAGCATTCCAGCTTCCTGTTGAGCTGCTTTCTCAACCCACTCAGTGACAGTAGTATAGCTACGAATCTGACAGCGATTGCGGAGTTCAATTCGTAACCCACGCATGAACCTGCGGACTCTGACTCTCTCCTCATCCAGCTCACGCCCGGCATACTTCTTGAGGCTGTTAAACTCGGCCTCATACTCCCGAACCGTCATGGTTCCTTGACGCAAGTCCAGAAAGGCACCCTCAAGCTTGTCAAACGCTTCCGGTGGAAAGTACTTGGTCCTGAACTCCTCGCAAAACAGACCCCAAGTGCAATTCCGCATCCCAAACCTCCCCGCGACACCTTGCCACCACATATGCGCGTCCCCTTCTAGGTAGTGGACCGCAATGTCTCTCTTGTAGGCATCAGGACAATGGATCGAGTCAAAGTTCTGTGTCAGCCTACTTATCCACTGATCCGCCTCAATAGGCTTCGATCCACCAGCAAAGAACTTAGTTCCCAACTTCTGCATGTGATCCATCACCTTCAAGTAAGATGGGATCCTCGGACCATGCTCCATGTCCGCATCTTCCACCGCTTGCTTAATGTTCACAACAGGCGGTGGCACAGCTTGAGTAGGAGCAGCAGCCGGCAGTCTTGCCAAGACTTGAGCCAGCATGCCCAACACTGCTTCCAATCCAACAGGAGCCGCAACAGCCCCAGTCGCAGCACCAACAGCAGCTGTCGCGTTCACATTCGCAGCATTCTAAGCTTCTCCATGGTCGGCAGCCCCAGCCGCACCAGCACCAGAGTCTTCATCAGTTTCCCTCGCATTCCTTCTCGCGCTACGATTTCCTCTAGCCATCTACAATGACCAGAACCGGGTAAGTTAGCCCAGCACTAACTTAACGTTTCACACCGATACTTTTTTCACAAAGAAACACAGAAACTTGTTTCACAAAGAAACACAAACTTACCGCGAGACTTCAGGCTTGGAAGGATGGATTTATCCACCAACCCGTTTATGCTAAAACTGCCCTAGAATCGACCACGCTCTGATACCAAAATGAAACGCCCCAACCCGGATTTCCTTACCGCAGTGAGGTTCCGGATCGTTTTGTCTCGGCCAGACTTGGCCATTTACCAAATTAACCTCGTGGATTTTTCAACATTTTCCTTTACTTAGCCGTTTTAACATAATTTCGATCTAGACAAGACTTTTCAAGCATAAACATCAATACTTAGATTAAATCGTGAGGTTCAATTACAATGATCAGTTTGCTACATAAGCTATTACATCGTGAGGTTCAATTACATCGTAATAGACCTATCTACCCGATTCAATCCACCATCCTTCCCTTTCCAGCCTTAGTCACCGCAGATTACACATTTGGATTCCCATCACGGGAAATCTCTTTACTTGCATCCACAAGGGAGGCATAAGCAACAAAATTTCTTAGTGAGAACGGTCGTTTCGTCCCACTTAGCCACATAATAGATATCGCAATCAAACAGTTAATATCATCAGTCAAACATGCTCATCGCATCAGTCACTTGTCGACCCGATTACCCTAAGTCACAAAAGCAGTCGTCCCGCAACCAGACAAGCCTTAGCGAGCATCGCTGCCCCTAAGCATGTTGCTTGATCTAGACTCTTGGTGAAAGGGATCAATCGTCACGATCAAGCCAGAAACAAATAAACAAACAGTTGGAAATCACCCTAATAGACAAGACTCGATGAATCTATGCAAAAAACGACTCTAGACTTTGGCTCACAGTCACGCACTCACCTTAGTCTCTTTGGGTCGATGATTGCTTGTCTTGTTCCAGTTCCGACACCTCTTGTCGCGATGATCCACAAACCCCCAGTCCTACCGATCACCCAGTTTTCCCAGATACGATCGCCGTCACGCCTAGACACGATCACAGCAACCCACACTCGAGTCTTTCACGAATTCTCTCGATAAAACTCTCTGAAATTCTTTCTAAGTCTTTTCTATTCTTTTTCCGCGTAAAAATCAAAGGCAATGGGTAAGTTAGCCTTGATAAACCGCCTCAGAAACTGCCCAGTAACCGTTCACGCACAATTCCGTGTCAAACTGCCCAGAAATAACCGTTCCCGCGTGTTTCATTAAAACTCACGTGTCACGACACGCGAATCCGACATGGTAACCGTCCTGTCCGAATCCGACACGGTAACCGTCCTGTCCGAATCCGACACGGTAACTGTCCTCTCTGAATTTGACCAAGACTCCGAGAAATCCGCCCAGCTCGGATTCAACTGCGTAGCTCAGTTTAACCTTGACTTTTCATCCCTCGTTGACCCAATTTCCTCTTTTTGCTCAGACACAACTCGATCACTTTGAGCATTTCATTCCACGGTGGTCAATCCGCAGAACACGGGTGCTACAAGAAGTCCCTGGTTGTCTTGTAGAGCTCACCATAACTTGTCTTTAGAATTTTCGATTACCGACATTCTCTTCTTTGAAAGCTTTGACACTCTTCTTTCATTCTCTGTTTGTACTGACATGGAGTAGCAGATAACCAAATTCTCCGGTAAGAGTATATATTGATCGAATCAAATATAATACATTCACAACATAGCTTGTTGATTAATCAAGTTACCAACGCATCCACTAACATTCATATTTTGTCTGCAAATAACATTACATTTCATTAACAGTATTAATTATGCAAGCATAGATATGTCAAATAGAGAAAAACCACAACTTATAGAAAACGATTGTGTTATATAAGCCACAGAGTAAGCCATTCTAGTGGGTTGCAAAGTTTGTAGAGGAAACCATAAACACTTCAACGTCTAGCTGTTCTTCTGGCATTAAAGAACCTCTCTCTGATTGAGATTAACTCTTTTACAACTTCACTCGTGGCCAACCGGTTCATTGGAGATTCTTCACAACACCTGAGTCCCATCTCCAAAACCAGTGTCAAGCACTCAGCAACAGGGAAACCGACTCTAAGACCGCTGTGAAGAATCGATTCATCTGCAATGTCCAATACTCTTTCTGGCAGAGCCGACTTGGTGTAACTATGGAGGGTAAAGTTTCCACCAAATAACTCATTGGTTGGTCTTTTTCCAGTGAATATTTCCAAAATGAGAACCCCAAAGCTATACACATCACCATGTATTGATGGCTTCCCTCCCATTCCATATTCTACACCATAATCAACAGAAACAACAAGATTGAAATGAAAACTGAATACACTAGTTTTCTTCATTTAAATATTACATATGTGTGATAGTTTTACCTGGTGCGGCATAGCCGATGGTTCCTCTAACCCCATCTGAGCTTAGTTGGTTAACGAAAGACTCCTTGTCGAATTTGAGGAGAAGCCGAGCGAGACCAAAGTCGCTGACATGGGCGGTTAGATCATCGTCGAGTAGGACGTTGCTTGGCTTGAGATCACAATGAGCTATAGGTTCATGGCAATGAACATGAAGATACTCCAAGACAGAAGCCACATCTATTGTTATGTTAAGCCTTTCAAGAAGTGTCAAAGTTCTTGAGGGCCTATGAGTCTCTTCCACTTCCTCTGGGTGTAGCCACATATCCAAGCTTCCATTAGGCATGAACTCATAGATGAGAGCTCTGAATTGGTTTCCTTGGAAATCAATACTCGAGCAAGCCGTCAAGAGTTTCACAAGATTACGATGCCTTATAACTTTCAAAGATTCACATTCTGCCATAAAGCTCTTCATTGCTCCACGTCTATGCAGGTTTAAAACCTTCACCGCAACAACATTGTTCTCCGTTGGGAGAAATGCCTTAAACACAGTACCAAAACTGCCAGACCCAATCAAATTTCTCGAAGAGAAGCCATCCGTCGCATTTCGAAGATCTCCATAACTTATCTTTTCATGGAAGGCCCCCAAAGTGGAAGGTGGTTGGTAATTGGCCTGAAGGTTCTTCTTTCTTTTTCTGAACCAACGTAGAGAAACTATGAACAATAGCAAAAGCAAAGCTATGCCTATGCTTACTCCAATCACTACTTTCTTTAGAAGCGAGGAATGATTTGATCCCATTGGTGGTGCTTCTGGAAAGCACGGCTTTATTTTCAGTTCCCTGATGCCTCCACATAGATTTTTGTTCCCAAATACCGAAACTATAGTAGCATTTTGAAATATTCCTTCTGTTGGAACCCTTCCTTCAAGATTGTTGATGGATAGATTGAGAAACTGTAACTTGGTAAAGTTTGCAAGATACTCAGGTATACTTTGAGAGAGATGATTTCTCGACAAATCAATTTCTCTTACATCCACCGACCTTCGTATATCTGGAATGGCTCCATCAAAAACATTTCCTTGCAGATAAAGAAATTCCATTGAGAGACAATTTCCCAAAGTTTGTGGGAGTTGTCCTGATAATTTATTATCCCCAAGTGATAGTAGAACAAGATTTTGTAGTCGTCCAACATCTGTTGGAAGAGAGCCTGTCAAGGAATTACCTTCCATGCTTATGTTGACAAGGGATGTGATTTGCATAATTTCCCAAGGTATGATCCCATTCAACTTATTATACCCAATCCGTAAATGTAGCAGATAACTGCACTTACCAAGACTCGGAGGAACCATTCCTTCCAAACTATTGTTGAACAAAGAGAGTGTTAATAACCGACTGATGTTGCCTATTGCAGATGGTATCTCTCCGGAAATTCTATTTGAAAATACACTTAATACCCCTAATCTTGAAAGCTTACCAAGAGAAGTTGGGAGTGGTCCAGTCAGCATATTTTCTTCCAACCCTAGTGTTTGTAGGTTTATGAGATTCCCAATATCATGAGGAATGGTTCCAAAGATGTAATTCCTGCCAAGGTTTATTTCGATGAGAGTCTTGGACATATTGGCAATGGAGGTAGGCAAGTCACCGCCAAACCTATTCCCACCAACACTTATGATGATTAGTTGGGTGCAGTTCGTCAAAGCACCAAGAAATTCAAGATCTCCATAAGAGTAACTTCCCAAAGAATTATCATTAAGTGCAAGGAGTTGCAATTTCTGCACTTTTCCAAAGCTTGAATGGATACTTCCTTTGAAGCTGTTGTTCCCCATTGCCAAGGCTTGAAGATTTGATATATTGGCAAGTGTTGTCGGAATGACCCCTGTGAAATAGTTACTTCCCAAAAATAACGTTCGAATCTTTGGTAACAAATTACCAAAATCAAGCTTCAAGCTACCCGAGAAACTATTAAGAGATATGGATAAGATTTCAAGTGAGGACAAATTGTAGATGGAGGGAGGAAAAACACCTGAGAACTTATTCATTGTTAATGAAAGATACACAATTTTAGCCCACCTAGCTATATCACCCGGAATTTCTCCTTCCATACTGTTGTCTGCCAAGTTAAGTTTTTCGAGTGATGTCAAGTTTCCTAAAAATGCAGGGAACTTCCCTTGCAGGTTGTTTTCACTAAGATATAAACCAGCAAGCTTTGTCAATGATCCTAGTTCCGAAGGAATGCCTTCTCCAAGATTGTTTGAAGATAAGCGAAGATACATCAATCTAGAGCAGTTAGACAGACTAACTGGAATCCCTCCGCCGAGAAAATTTGAGTACACGTACAAGTGTTGAAGTCTAAACAACTTTCCCAGCTCTGGAGGGATGGTACCAATAAAAGAGTTGTATGTGAGATTTACCGATGTGAGAAATGAAAGATTACCAATAGATGGTGAGATCACTCCGCCTAATTGCAACCCTCCGAGGTCCAAACGAGTAACTCTCTTGTGTTTGCGGTCACATGTGACCCCCTTCCAACTGCAGAGAGAGAATGAGTTATTCCATGAGGACAAGACCACTCTTTTTTCTTCAGAAACTCGAGTCTTAAACTCGAGCAATGATTGCCTATCAGTTTCATCGGTAAAGCCATATCCTTCAAGAATTATGAGAGCACTGAAAGCAAGTAAAAGAAACAGTCTCATCCTTTTTTTTTTTGGTTAAAAGCTTTTTGTGCTTCTCCTATTTTGCGGGAAGTGAATATAGAGGATGAAGCATACGCATTAAAAATAGCCAGACTTTTCCATAATGACATGAACTCTTGCCGTCCACGTCTAGTTCTTAACCGTCTAAAAATGTTTAAGACAAACATTGAACTAGTCTTTACGACTTTTTTAGATATAACGTGGCATCTCCAACTTCCTTGATTCAATTTCTTTAAAGACCAAAAGTCAATAAGATTGACTTAACTCATTTAGTTTCCTGTAAGGATCAGTCATTAACTGTTTCACTGTATCTCTCTCTCTGGTTTACATTTCTCCACCAAAAATCCAGAAGTGTCTTTTCCAGTGTAGACCGACCGATAAGCGCAGTCTCTTTCAACAAATGAATATACGTTTCTGGTCCAAAAGTAGAGATGCACCATTTGTTTTCATGTATCCATATTCCACAATACCCATGAAGCATTGTGACAAAAAAAAAAATTTAAAACATTTTCTTCATGAAAAACGTAAATATTAGTATAAAATATTAAAATTTCTTTTGATTTATTTATGGAAAGAAATGTAAACATAGTTAAAGAAATTTTTGTAATACATGTTGTTTTTATTCAATTTTGCCATGTCATATTTTTTTTGAAGCCATGTCATAATAAAATTGGTGAGAGTGATTCTTGTGGTACACATAAGCAAGCCAAAAAGAAACTTTTTACAGGTTTCATTTCTAACAAAAAAACAGAGAAAATGTTCCCTATCAACTAGGTTAGAGAAATTTGGCTAATTGGGTCGAAATCAAATAGGAAATGTCCCATTAGTATTTTTTCAACTCAATTTTGTCCCATTAGTATTTATTTTAATGATAATCCGGTTTTAACCTTCATATGTAGTTTTTATAAATATTTTTTGGTTTGATTAATTCTATTAAACGACGACTTTAGTAAAATCAAGTAGATAAAAAATAAAACAAAAAATAAAATGACTTTTATTCTATTAAACGACTTTAGTTTAATAGTTCGTCGATATCTTCGAAGAGTTCCGAGGTTCCCTCCTCCTCTTCTCCTCCGCCTGCTTTTCCACCAAGCTCTGCTCCATCGTGTCTCCAAATCTGATTTTCTTCATCATCCTTCGCCAATCGATCTCCACGATTTGGCCATCTCTCACTTTAGACCTCCGCCCCCTTTCTTCCTCATCCCCTTTTCTCCTCTTCCCCCGTTATCTCTCTTCGTTTATTTCCTCCTCCGCCATCTCCCTCAAACGTATTCTTCATTGGGTAAGTTGAGTAGTCTGTGATTTAATGTGAGTATGATTTTGTTTGATTTGCTCTTTTACAAATTTAGTTTGTTCTAGGGTTTGCAATTAAGGTACAACAATGTAGTAATTGAGTTCTTAATCTCACTCGTTTTACAACATAATAGCAAAATTCACAAGATAGAACAGATTTAGGAATAAGTTATATGTGTTCTTTCTCACCTAAACCCTTTGAATTTCACGCTTATTGCATCAAATATATTCTTTGATTATCAGTCTCTACTCACACAAAACTTGACATTTATGATATTTTTTGGTTTATGTTAAACCCTTTAAATTGCTTTTGATTCGACATGAACTTGAAGCTATTGAATTGAAAGTAAAACAGTGAGTAACTAAGAGTTATGTGGGTTTAATTATTACAGGGTTCTTACCCTCGAAATCACCAGCAACAATAGCAGTAGCAGCAACAACTTACCTCCACATTGCAAGAATTTGTAGGTATCAATCATGTTCTCATATACTGATTTTAATTGTAGCGAATGTGACTCATTTGAATTATTTTGTTATGAACTTGATACTGAAAATTCGTTGCTAGAGTTGAATGCTTGTTTTGTTAACTTGTCTATATCTTGTGAAGTCAAAATTTTGTATGTAACTTTATTAAATCGGATTTGTGTAGTATCGATTTTGTTTTTGGTGTACTTTATTTATGTTTATAGGCACAAGGACATGGTTGGATAACAAGTTTAGCTTTAGGAATTGTTCTTTGTTTGTGTTCATAGCTTGCTATTTTGTTGATTTCGAAAGTAAGAAACATCTTATGTTGCCTAGTTTATTTTACTTGTTGTTCTCTTGTCTATGGATAATCTATTTCTAAGAATTTCAATATGTTTTTGTTTTCATTCTTATAGGCATGGATTTAGAGTTGCCAAAACGAATTTATGGGGAAGGAACTGAACCACAAGTGAAAAAGATCAACAATTGCTGCAAAATGTCACTTCTGGATTTATTGAAGAAAGAAATGGAAGATGAGTACAATGAAGTGAAGAGGGACCCGGTTTTTGCTCATATTATCGCTATCCGTGAAAATGGTCTCAAGTATTCAGCGAAACTGACAGTTTCTTGTGTAGGCAGCTTGTTACCTCGAAGCATATGAGCTATGGTTTGTATTTGCTAGGAGACCTATGTTTTTCCATGCAAGAATTTCATGCTGTTACTGGGCTCAAGTGCAAAGAAACTCGCAACTGTGAAGTTAAGAAGTGGGTAGATGATGAGGGTTTCTGGAGTGAATTGCTAAAGACTTGTGGTAAGATTAGCATTAAGACAATTAGAGAGAAACACATAGAGGAGTCTAGGAACTGGACGCACGTGGACAGGAAGTGGTTAGTGTATCTGTGTGTTATGTGTGGTTTGATAATGGCAAAAGATGAGAAGGTTTGGATCCCAGAAAAGTACATCAAATTGCTTATGGATTTAGAGAAGCTACGGTCTTATCCAAGGGGTTTGCACACCTATGACTACCTAGTGGAGTCGATTAAAAAGGCTAGGGTGAAATTGGATAAGCCGGTTAACTATGTCTTGGAAGGATTCTCGTATGCACTTCAGATATGGATTATGGAAGCTATTCCAAACTTGGGGGTTATGTTGGGACAAAAGCTTAGTGAAGATGAGGTGGTGAGTCATAGATGTTCTAACTGGAAAGGAGCTGCAAAGGTATCGTATACAGAGATCATTCAACTTGAGAACACTTTTGGATCGGAGGTAAGTAGTTCATGAGAAAAACACTTCTTTCTTGTGTAAAATTTTATTTGTTTTAATGAAAAAGTCTTACAGTTTTTTTTTTTTCAATTTTGCTGTAGGGTGTTCTATATCCATACATCTTTGCCACTGGAAATTTTGATGTTTACGATTCTGCTGACTTTCTAAGGACCCTTGAAAAGAAAGATGAAAGGGTGGATTGTTTGAACTCGCTCATCAGAGGCGAAAATGCGTGGAGTCATTATATATGGCAAGTTGAAGAAGCTGCTACAATTCCTGCACATCTTTCTGACGAAGAAGATGTAGAGGTAGAGCATGAGATGGCTGATGATGTTGACGAGTGTAGAACTCCAACTACAGTAGCTAGATTAGCACCTGGTTCAAGTATGGGTCTAAAAAGACAGACTGATCATGGTGCTCAGTCACGTAAACAGAAACTGTTGTGTCAAAGATCAACTGCAAATCCGGGTGCTGTTAACGAAGGTTTGAAAAGTTTTATACAAGGTCTGTTTACTGCTGGGTTCACTTCTTTGGAGGAGAAGTTTGACAAAAAGTTTGACTCTCGGCTTGACAAATTAGAGAATCAGATAGAAAAACTGGAGGATATAGTCACTGCTTCTGCATTTGCAAGAAAGATAGGAGAGCCATCCGACAGATCGAATCCTTTCTCTTTTGACGACTCTCAGCCAAAAGAAACGGTAGACGAATCGCAGCCAAAAGAAAAGGAAGACAAAACTCACCGAAAAGGAAAGGTAAACAAGAAAAAAAACTCTAAGTCTTGATCTCTATATGAATTGTCTTTGTAACATGTGTCTATGTAACATATGCCTAAGTGTTTAAGTCTGTATGCGTGTCTAAGTTTGTTTTAAAACCACTAGCTGTCTGTATGTGTTTGTAAGAAATTATGTATAACTCTTTGTGTGTTTCTAAATTTGTAAAATATTATAAGCTGTTTTTTTGTATTAATTGTATGAGCTGATATTTTTCTATTAACAGGCCCCAAAAATAGATGTCTCCGTTGATAAACTACATGAAGTTCACTTAACTTAGACTTCAGATTTGGAAATGGAATTAAGTACACAAGAATACCTCCGCAAAAGAATTGGTGAGCTATCTCAAGATCCAATTGTACCTGATTTTGATCCAACCTAGCCATCAAAAGAGGAAGACCCATTGGATTGGTTGACCCCAAACACATCTTTTCGGCCTATCAGTACTTCAACTCCACAAAAGCATAGTCCTACTGTCGGTGAGAAGTTGTCGCAGACTCTCTTAAATGACTTCGACATAACACAAACTGGTAAAAAAGATGTTGATTACCCATTGATATTCGTCTCAGAAGAAGCATGGCAACAACTACAAGAATGGTCGAGGTCACCCAAGTCCCAACACTTTCCTCATTTAAAATTGGATACAGTAACTTTATCTTTAACTAATACATTTTTACGGTTTGTTTCCTATTTCAGGGATCTTCAAATTGGTCTAAGTGTTTTTAATCATACATTAGCCACACGTATAATGGGACCCAGGGAATGACTTCATAACGAGGTAACAAATGTACCACTACATACTCTTTTATGAACATCCAATTGCTACAATTATCAAATTATTCACAGTTATATGTTTATCTCAGGATATGGATGCCCTTTTGTACTTATTTCGGGAAAATACTTCTCTGCATCGATGGAATGCAAAGCGTGTGAGTTTCATGAGCTGCATATTCAGTGTTCTAATCAGAGCGGCATACCATAAATTTCTGGCCGATAAAAGAAAATTCAAATTGTCTGATTTGCTTTTAGCTTATGGAAAAGGTGAGCTTCCTTCTCACGGAAGGACAAACAAAGTCAGGGACATGGATGTTAGTTGTATATACGTTCCAGTCTGTATCAGCAGTACCCACTGGATCTCGATGTGCATCAGTTTTGTCCATAGAGCAATTGAAGTCTTTGATTGTTCTGGGTTGAAAAACTACAAAGAGGTGGAAGCATTCGCAGTCCTCATCCCTCGTATTGTGAAAGCAGTTCAGTCACCTGAGAACAAGAAACATCTTAATATTGCTCAATATTTAGTCAAGTATTCGCCGATGCAGAAGTTCTTAAACAAGAGTAGTTGTGATTGTGGGGTGTTTGTCTTGAAATTCATCGAGTGTCACGCTCTAGGACTTTCTATTGGGCTGTATATATGTTTAGGTTGTATAGTTATATTGGATGGGCTTTAAGTTAAGAGGGTGAATTAGGTTAAGCGGTAAGCCGGTCTGATTACCATGTATAAATACATTGCTTTGTAAGATAAAACACTCAAGTCAATAGAACATCAATTTCTACATGGTATCAGAGCTTTGATCCGATTAAAACACAGAATTTAGCTTTCTCTTTCGTTTGTGAGTTCGTCAAAAATGTCACCATGTCCGGCAAAAAGGCTGTGGCTAAAGGAGAAGAGAAAGAGGGAGATGGCGTGTTCGTCTCGCCGTATACGCTGTATGCGTCTGATAATCCAGGTTCGATGATAACCTCGGTGCGCTTGAATGGAGAAAATTACAACGAGTGGTCTTCAGAGATGCTCAATGCCCTTCAGGCCAAACGCAAGATGGGATTTATTAATAGAACACTAAAGAAACCGATGGAGTCAAGTCCAGACTTAGAGAATTGGTTGGTTGTTAACTCGATGACTATTGGATGGATCCGAGCTTCCATCGAACCGAAGGTGAAATCTACGGTAACTTATATCTCGGATGCTCATCAACTTTGGGAGAACTTGAAGCAGCGATTCTCAGTTGGAAATAAGGTTAGAGTACATCTTATCAAAACCAATCTTGCCTCGTGTAGACAAGATGGGTTGTCTGTGTTGGATTACTTTGGAAAGCTTTCTTCTTTGTGGGAAGAGTTGCAGATGTATCAACCGATTCATGTGTGTTCGTGTGGTGCTGCGGTTGCTATGGCTAATGAAAGAGAGGAAGAAAAGATACATCAGTTCGTTATGGGTCTTGATGACTCAAGATTCGGAGGGATTTGTACAAACATAATCGGTACTGATCCTCTCCCGTCTCTCGGTGAAATTTACAACAAAATAATAAGGGAAGAGCAGAGACTTCCTTCAACTCGTGGACGAGATCAGCAAGATGCAGTGGGTTCTCGGCGTGAACATCAACCTGAAGCGTCGAGCAGAAGTGATGCTCACATTCGGTCCGAGAACACCATTCTTCGGTCTCAAATGTTGTGCTCTCATTGTGGCAGAACAGGGCATGACAAGCGTGATTGTTAGCAGATTGTCGGATATCCAGAGTGGTATTCAGAACGCAATGCTGGATGTGGACAGAGTGTTAGTAATCGTGGAAGAGGCGGAAGAGGTTTTGGCGGTCATGGTCGTGGCCAAGCAGTTGTAGCTCATGCGCATGCCACCAGTTCAAACCCGTCGCTTGTCCCTGAGCTCACATCCGATCAATGGAAAGTCCTTACTCAAATGATTCAAGAGAAGTCTGGAACCAATGCTCCAGATAAGTTGTCTGGTAAGAATGTACTTGGTGATGTTATTCTCGACACAGGTGCTTCTCATCAAATGACCGGATTTTCGTCATTGTTGACAAATATGGAGGAGATGCAGCCGTGTTCTGTGGCTTTTGCTGATGGTGGCAAGTCATTTGCTGCGAACATGGGATCTTTTAAGCTCTCCGACAAGATTGTATTGCCAAATATGCTTTATGTGCCTGATTTAAATTGCACGTTGATTTCTGTTGCAAAGTTGTTAAAGCAAGTCAATTGTTTTGCAATGTTCACTGATACGATATGCGTTTTGCAGGACCGTTTTTCGAGGACTTTGATTGGAGCCGGTGAGGAGCGTGATGGTGTGTATTACTTCATGGATTTGGTTTCAGCGAAGAGTCATCGAGTGGTTGGTCCTTCTGATCATGTCTTGTGGCATCAGCGTTTGGGGCATCCATCTTTTTTGGTGCTTTCTGATTTGTCTTTAGTTTCAAAATCATCAAAAACAGCTAGCTCTAGTCCGTGTGACATTTGTTTTAGAGCCAAGCAAACTCGTGAATCCTTTTATGATAGTTATAATAAAGCATCAGAGTGTTTTTCTCTTATAGATGTTGATGTTTGGGGACCATATCGTGTGCCTTCTTCTTGCGGTGCAGTGTATTTTTTGACCATTGTCGACGATTTTTCAAGAGCGGTGTGGACATATCTCTTGCTCGAAAAATCCGAAGTCAAGGAGGTTCTAAAGAAGTTTTTTGCATATACAGAAAGACAGTTTGGAAAGCTAGTTAAGACAGTGCGTAGTGACAATGGAACTGAATTTATGGTCCTTTCCTCTTATTTCAAAGATCATGGAATCATACATCAAACCTCTTGTGTTGCAACACCACAACAAAATGGAAGAGTAGAAAGAAAACATCGGCATATTCTCAATGTTTCTCGAGCACTTATGATTCAGGCTAGTCTTCTAATCAAGTTTTGGGGTGAAGCTGTTTTGAATGCTGCGTATTTATTAAATAGAACTCCAACTTCGATTCACCAGGGAAAATCCCCATACGAGATTCTTTATGGTGTTAAACTAGATTATAAGCAATTACGAGTTTTCGGTTCAGCTTGTTATGCACATCGAATGGCTCGCGATAAGGATAAGTTCGGTCAGAGAAGTAGGTTGTGTATTTTTGCTGGATATCCCTTTGGGAAGAAGGGCTGGAAAGTTTATGATATAGAAAGGAATGAGTTTTTGGTTTCAAGAGATGTTGTGTTTCAAGAAGATGTTTTTTCGTTTGCCGAACCCACTCTCTCAACGTCTATCTCCTTGACATTCTCACCATTGCAGACTTGGGATGATGATTGGTTGCCCACGCCGATCGAAAGGGGGAGCAATGCTGTGCCTTCCTCTGTCTTTGTATCTCCTCCTGAGGTCGATACACCAGAAGAGGCGCCGAATTTGGTTTCAGTCACCGATCATATGCCATCTTTCGAAGAGCCAGTCATGACTTTGACAGACTGATATAATGCGTTTTTGGCGCATTCTAACTCTTGTTTTGTAGGCTTTCATCGAGTTTTTCACTCACTATCGAGTCATTCTAGGTACAAAAGTGGCTAGAAGCAATGACTGGAGCTTGCAATCGGATTTGGCTAGAAAGGAATGAAGTTGGACCCTTTTTGAACATTTTGGAGAAAGGGAGCACCTAGTACAAAAGAGGGAGCACCTGCTCCCAGCAGAGTCATTAATGGGCCTTTTGCAAAACCCTAATTTTGCAACCCTAATTTTGGGCCAGCCGCTGTGGGCCTTTAAATATGTTTTTCTCTGGATCTTTTGAGGGGGATCACGCCACAAACATCACGAGAAGAGGCAGCAGAGAGACATCACGACGAGAGAGAGATATACACTTGTTTTGAGAGAGTTTGTAAGCTTGGAGATTTGTCTTCAATACTTATCGAAGTTTTCTTAAACCCTACTCTTTTATATATCAATTTCAATGCAGTTTATCATGTCTCTTGCTGCTGTTGTTTCTTTGATTATGAGTGAGTAATTCACTTGTTAGGTTAAGGGTTTTTCGATGGGATTTGATTCATGAACTAAGCATAGATA
This sequence comes from Arabis hirsuta, assembly GCA_964056655.1. NCBI lineage: Eukaryota > Viridiplantae > Streptophyta > Magnoliopsida > Brassicales > Brassicaceae > Arabis > Arabis hirsuta. The sequence continues at coordinate 21,448,974 of OZ053308.1, forward strand.
GGTTTTTAAATAATCATTTGATAGTCTCCATCTATTGTCGATCATATTGCGTAGGTTAGATTGATCACCTAGCCTTTGATTTTAGGTTGAATTTACTTATCAAAAGTTTTTAAATTGCTGGAATTGACATAGGTGGGCGATTTGATCCATAGCCAACGAAAGTTGAAGTTAGGACATCTCGTGAACATATCAACCCTAATCGCCTAATGCTTGATAATCCTTGTAACCTCAACGATAGTTAGGGTGTTAGATTGATTGTTAAAGTTTTAGATGCCACGAAAGTGGATCTCCATATATTTATGGTTGAGTTCGAGACTTGGTCGTAATCGCGTACCTGAATAAATGCTTGGTTCCTGATATTCGAATCCCTGAGAATTATCCCTGACCTAACGCTTTTCCATTATTGTTTACAACTGCTTTCACCTTTTGTTTCGTTTATTTACTTATTAATTTGTGACATTCAAACCCAACTTGAATCGCTTAGCTGAGATTGTATTCCATAGAATTAGAGTGTATTGCTGGTCCCTTAACGAACCTCACTATTCTACATTGATTAGTAATTCTAGGTTTAATCTTTGAAACCGGGAAAAACATTATCATCAAATTGGCGCCGTTGCGACGGGGACCAACTTGATACCTCTACTTCTCGACTACGATTTTAGACTAAGCACTAATCTCGTTCTTTTGTTTCTCTTTACGTGTGTTTCAGGTGCATGAACTCAAGGACAACAAGGAGAAATCTTCAAACTCCCCTCGTCACTTTGAGTAATTCTGAACTCGCGAGACTATAACGAGAAAACAGACGACAAAGGCCTAATCCCGCTGATATGGGCGAACAAGGCGACAATGATATGGATATGGGCGAACAAGGCGACAATGATATGGCAGTTGAGTTGCAAAGGTTGCAAGAGCAGATGACTCAAATGCAATAGCAGCACGTGCGTGAACTGCAGCAACAACGTGCGCGTGCTGAACAACGAACCATAGGGGATATGGACAATCCCCATGCCTATTACCGAAATCGAGCTGCCATAGTTCCTCCCGCTGTTGAAAGGAATGACTATGAGATCAAACCACAGATGATATCACTGGTTAAGCAGCACTTGTTCCATGGATTGCCTGCTGAAATTCCGATGGACCATATAGAGAATTTCGAGGAGATTTGCTCCACGACAAGCTCTAATGGGATGAACCCAGATTTCGTAAAATGCAAGCTGTTTCCGTTTTCACTCGTGGACAAAGCTTCTCGTTGGCTTAAGTCTTTACCTGTTGGATCCATTACGACTTGGGCGCAATGCAGAGCTGCGTTTTTGGACCACTTCTACACAAAATCCAAAACCGCGAGTTTAAGGAACAAGATATCCTCCTTCCACCAACATTCCGGAGAGTCCTTCTGTGAGGCTTGGGAAAGGTTTAAGGAGTACAAGAGAGAGTGCCCACACCATGGGTTCACTGATGAAAACCTGCTGGGGATTTTCTACGATGGTGTGGACTGGGATTACAGGAACGCGCTTAACGCTGCTAGCGATGGTGATTTCATGACCAAGACCAAAGAGGGAGCATATAAGTTGATTGAGAACTTGGCTGCAAGTTCAAGTAACAAGTCCCAGGAGTATGACAGGACTACGAAATCCAATGGAACGGATTCTGCTAAGATCGATGACCTTACGGCTAAGATTAATTTGTTGCTTAAGGCGAACCAAAGGATGGTTCATTTTGCTGATGAGAATGGCGAGCAACTAGCTGAAGAGATGGGTGAGGAAGGAGACAATGATCAGCAAGAGGTTAGTTATGTTAATGGGCAGGGTTTTGTGCGAAACCGAGGGTTCAACCAGAACTACAGAAATCATCCGAATTTCTCCTATCGAAGCACGAATGTTGAAAACCCCCAGGACCAAGTGTACCCACAACAAACCAATCCCCAGACCATGAAACCTCAGGATCAGAGTTTCCAGAAATCATTCCCCCAAAATTTCCAAGGAAAGACATTCGTCCCTTTTCAAGGTCAGAAACCGTAGTTTTTGAATTTTCAGGCTTCTGCAGCTCTGGAAATGGTTCTCAGGATGAGTTGAAAGGTATGGTGCAGCAGATACTGACAAACCAGCAGAAGTTCGCCACTGAGATCAACACAAAGGTGGATGGTATGTACTTAGACCTTAATGGTCGGCTTGAGGCGGTTTGCAACCACGTAAAGAAACTCGACACTCAGGTTGCTCAAACGGCTGATGCAATAAAAAGGCCGCAAGGAGTGCTACCTGGTAAGCCGGATACAAACCCCAGAGAATTTGTGAATGCCATAGAGCTGAGAAGTGGAAGAACTTTACCTGGAGTCGTAAGAACAGAAACCGCAAACTGGGCAGAAGGAGTACCTGCACCAACAGAGGGAGCACCTGCTCCAGAAACAGAAAACGACGAAGAACCCGCTGAGCCAACTTCTAAGGTATTAAGACCAAATGAGATTATTGATAAGGTTTGTTCTCGTGTTTACATGCCCCCTATCCCTTACCCAGTACCTCCGAGGAAGTCGCAGAAGGATTTGGAGGAGGCGAAATGTAAGGAGATGTTACAAGATTTGACAGTTAAGCTGACGTTGGCAGACGCGATTCAGATGATGCCATCCATGAAAAAGTATGTCAAGGGCCTGGTTACTGGACGGATTCCTTCAGAGCAAAGTGCCATGGTTGTAAGTAAGAACTGTAGCGCTGTGCTACAAAACAAAGCCATTAAAAAGCAAGAGGACCCAGGTAAATTCGTGCTTTCTGTTGATATTGGTCCTGTGCGATTTGCTTGTTCCTTGTGTGATCTAGGTTCCAGCGTGAATCTCATGCCCTACTCAGTAGCAAGGAAACTCGGGTACACAAAATTTAAATCTACATGGATTTCATTAGTGTTTGCTGACAGATCTATTAAGTTGCCTGTAGGAATTTTGGAAGATTTGCAGGTCAAGATTGGGAATATTTTCATCCCAGCAGATTTTGTGGTGTTGGAATTGGACGATAAACCAAAGGATCCCTTAATTTTGGGACGTCCTTTCTTGCGCACAGCTGGTGCGATCATTGATATAAAGAACGGAACGATTGGTCTCCACCTGGGAGACATTATTATGGAGTTCGAGATGGATCGGATGTTGAAGAAACCGACTATTGGTGGGCAAACTTTTGCCATTGAGGATAATCTCGAAATCTCAGAGGGAGAGATTGAAGAGATTCTTGCTGATGATCCCTTAGATGTTGCATTGACAAAAGCTGAAAGCGAACATGGTTATTTGAGCGAAGATACCATTGGGTTCGCAAGGATGTTGGATTCTGGGCAGATGGAGAAATTGACTGACTTTTTGAGACTCGACGTAGAGGGAGAAGATAGAGCACCTGCTTCTGCTCTTCGGAACCTTGCTGATGATCCTTGGAGCGATCTGAAAGCTCCAAAACTTAAGCTCAAAACCTTACCAGCTGGGCTAAGGTACGCGTTCCTCGGTCCCAACTCTACGTATCCTGTTATAATAAATGCTGATCTGAATAATGTGGAATCCGCCTTACTTTTATGCGAGCTTAGGAAGTATAGAAAAGCTTTAGGTTATTCGCTAGATGACATCCCTGAATCTCACCTGAATTATGCATGCATAGGATACATTTAGAGGATGAATCTAAAACTTCAGTAGAACACCAAAGGAGGCTGAATCCGAATTTGAAAGATGTTGTTAAGAAAGAAATTATGAAACTCGTAGAAGCTGGTGTTATTTATGCAATATCTGATAGTAACTGGGTTAGTCGTGTGCACGTAGTACCTAAGAAGGGCGGAATCACTGTGATCGCCAATGATAGGAATGAACTGATACCTACCAGGACTGTCACAGGACATAGGATGTGCATAGACTATAGAAAGTTAAATGCAGCAACTAGGAAGGATCATTTTCCCTTACTATTCATTGATCAAATGCTCGAAAGACTCGCTAACCACCCTTACTACTGCTTTTTAGACGGTTATTCAGGTTTCTTTCAGATTCCCATTCATCCGGATGATCAGGAGAAGACAACTTTCACCTGCCCGTATGGCACCTTTGCGTACCGCAGGATGCCATTCAGGCTATGCAACGCCCCTGCAACTTTTCAAAGGTGCATGATGTCTATCTTTACTGATTTGATTGAGGATATTATGGAAGTTTTCATGGACTACTTCTCCCTCTATGGGAGCTCTTTTCCGTGTGTCTGTCTAATCTGTGCAGGGTTTTGGAGCGTTGTGAAGAGAAACACCAAGTGCTGAATTGGAAAAAGTGCCATTTCATGGTGAGAGATGGTATAGTTCTGGGTCATCGCATATCAGAGAAAGGTATTGAGGTTGACCGAGCAAAGGTTGAGGTGATGATGAGCCTGCAACCGCCGGATTCAGTCAGAGGGATAAGGAGTTTCCTTGGTCACACGGGCTTTTATGGACGTTTCATCAAGGATTTTTCAGAGACAGCAAGACCGCTAACCCAACTTTTGTGTAAGGAAACCAAGTTTGAGTTTGATGGAGCTTGCCTTGAGGCGTTTCACACAATAAAGGGAGCATTGGTAAGCGCACCCATTGTTCAACCACCGGATTGAGATCTACCATTTGAGGTTATGACAGACGCAAGTGACTACGCCGTACGGGCTGTTTTGGGGCAAAGGAAGGATAAAAGGCTTCACGTAATCTATTATGCGAGTCGCACTTTGGATGAAGCTCAGTGCAGATATGCTACGACTGAGAAGGAGCTACTAGCTGTGGTGTTTGCCTTTGAAAAAGTCAAATCATATCTTGTGGGTTCGAAGGTCATTGTTCATACAAATCACGCAGCATTGAAGTACCTGCTCACAAAGAAAGATGCGAAACCAAGGCTTTTGAGATGGATCTTGTTGCTTCAAGAGTTTGATCTTCAAATCGTTGATAAGAAAGGTACCGAAAATGGAGTTGCTGACCACCTGTCTAGGATGAAAGTTGATGAAACAGTACCACTTGATGATGCATTGCCGGATGAACATGTGTATGCTATTGGGATCTGTGTACGAGAGCACCCAGTACAGTCTGGAGCACCTGTTCCAGAGGCATTTTTTGCGGCTATCTCCAAGGAAAATTCACCAAGTTTTCCGTGGTTTGGCGAGATCGCGAACTACTTAGCTGCTGACCAGGAACCAGCTGATTTCGTGGGAGACAAGAAGAGGAAATTCTTGCGCAACGTAAGGAGGTACTTTTGGGATGAACCATACAATGCTCCGACGGTCTTTTCCGAAGATGTGTTCCTGAAGAGGAAATCCCGGGATTCTTGTTTCACTGCCACAGTTCAAGTTACGCTGGATACTTCGCAACCTTTAAGACAGTATCAAAGGTGCTACAAGCTGGATATTGGTGGCCCACAATGTTCCGTGATACACATGCGTTTATTGCAAGATGCGATAAATGTTAGAGGCAAGGAAACATCTCGCGACGGAATGAGATGCCTCAGCACTTCATCTTGGAAGTTGAAGTGTTCGATGTATGGGGGATTGACTTTATGAGACCGTTTCCTTCATCCTATGGCAACAAGTACATTTTAGTGGCCGTCGACTATGTGTCTAAGTGGATTGAAGCCATTGCCTCTCCAACAAACGACGCAGCTGTGGTTTTGAGGATGTTTAAGACAATCATATTTCCCCGTTTTGGTGTTCCGCAGGTGGTGATTAGTGATGGAGGGACCCATTTCATCAATAGGATTTTTGAGAACCTTTTGAGAAAGAACGGCGTAAAGCATAAGGTTGCAACTCCATATCACCCGCAGACTAGTGGCCAAGTTGAGGTTAGTAATCGACAAATCAAGGACATTTTGCAAAAGACCGTAGGCACCACAAGGAAAGATTGGGCCACCAAGTTGGACGACGCAGTTTGGGCCTACCGTACCGCATACAAAACGCCATTGGGGACAACGCCCTTTCATTTGGTGTATGGTAAGTCGTGCCACCTTCCGGTAGAGCTCGAGTATAAGGCGGCATGGGCAGTTAAGTTAATGAAGTACGACATCAAACCCGCCTTGGAAAGGCGATCCATGCAACTTAACGAGTTAGAGGAGATTACGCAACTGGCCTACGAGAGTTCGAAATTGTACAAGGAACGAACCAAGATGTACCACGACAAGAGAATTCTTAACCGAAACTTCCAACCCAATGACATGGTACTTCTCTTTAACTCTCGCCTTAAACTTTTTCCTGGAAAATTGCGATCTAGGTGGTCCAGTCCTTTCCTCGTCAAAGAAGTTCGATCATATGGAGCTATGGTGTTGCTGGACGCCAAAGGAAAAGAGTTCGTGGTCAATGGACAGAGCTGCAAACCGTACCTAGCCGATGCACACCCAACCGAAGGTGGAGTTATCACCTTAGGTGACGCGCCCAAAGCCTAAAAGGCTAATCAAGTCAAGCTAGCGACTTTAACCAAGCGCTTGGTGGGAGGCAACCCACCAGTAGGTTTTCTAACCTTTTCAATTTTGACTTCTTTTGCTACTAACTTTGTTTTCGATATTTGAAAAAAAAGGGGTGTTGTGGAATACGCAAGGAGGATCGATCGGTCTCCTTGGCTAGATCGATCAATCCAGTGTGAGTGATTCAACATGCATTCCAGTGGTCAAGGTCAGGATCGATATGACCGTCGATCTGACCGGATCGATCGGTCTCTTCAGGTGGATCGATCGATCCATGAGGATGAGGTCCTGAGACAAACCATCGGTTGGTCTAAAGATCGACCTCCAGTCGATCCGCTGCAAGGTTCAAATCGGAGGGAGCACCTGCTACCCAGAACAGAGCACCCGAAACCCAGAACAGAGCACCTGCTACCTAGAACAGAGCACCCGAAACCCAGAACACAGCACCTGCTACAAAGGGTAATATTTGACATTTAAATTCAGGCCCGCCATAAGGTTAGTCACGAGGATAAGGAAAGTGGGCCCGAGAAATATGGGATTATTTTCCATTTTTTATAAGGAAATTTCAGTTAAATGGGACCCCCATAAAACCCTAATTTCTCGCGCCCATAACTCCTTCTTCTTCTCCTTCCTTCTCCTTTCGATTTTCCTCCGTTAAAACTCTCAAGGTTTTTGCCCAAAACATAACTTCTTTAATTCTCAACCGATCTGAGTGATTTTTGGGTTGATTTCAATCGAAATTTCATCCTCTTTCCGAATCTGCAATCCTCTTCTCAAGATAATCAAGGTACCCACTCAAAATCTCATTTTTCTACTCGTTTTTCTCGAAGCCAAGGGATAAAAATCGCTCTTTAACTTATTGATTCGTGGCTTTGCGGTTTGATGAGTGACCATATGCTTGTGTAAAGTCGATTTCGCATGGGTAGGATTGTGAATTCTGGCTTGAAATTTTGATAAAAAGTTAAACCCTAGTTTATGGAGAAAAATTAGATATTTAGGGGATGAAGATGTGAAAGCACGTATGATTCTTTGATTGGTTATCTTGGGCGGTTTGGATTGGTCGAAATTATCTGATTTTATGGCTGGAACTTTGGTCTCAGCTTTTCGCAAAAACAGAGGAATGATATTTCGATGTTTGTGTGATTATATGAACATAAATTTATGCTGGATTTGGGTTTGTGTTTGATGTTGTCGTTGCAGGATATCAGGACCGTGAACGTCAGTTGGTAACCCATCACGCTCACGCAAAAGAAAAAGAGCCTCCACCTCTACCCAAATCGCAACAACGCATTGGCCACGTGATGAAGGCCAACGGCTCGACTTGAGCAACTCTACCCTTCCTCTCGATTCAGACATAGAATGGGACCAGAACGACGCATACTACTACAACAACTGGCTTGACATTACCATTGAGCCGACTCTCTTCTTGTGCGGGAAAACGCTAAAGGATCTAGGGCTGCTCTATGATGTGGGCAGTATACTTGAGGCTTGCCAATTGACTGATCTGATCACCCAACCCGACGATCTCTACCCCGACCTAGTGAGGCAGTGTTTGGCATCCGCCAAACTGACCTATTCGGACCCGCGCAAACCGGTGGCTTCACAGGGAGTTCTCTCTTTATTTGCTGGAGGAAAGAGATATGAGGTGACTGTCACGGACCTCTGTGCCCTCTACGGTTTCGACTCCACGGAGGAAAACGTGGCCTTCCCCACACGTCTCCCGGTTGCACACAGGTTTTGGGACTTCATCGCAAGTGGGGATTACTTCTCTCGATCCGCGGCCCAATCCACCATTCGGAACCCTGCTCTTCGGGTCGGTGTCAAAGCCATTAGCACTATCTTGTTCTCACGGGATGATGCAAGCAAAGTGCGAACCGATGAATTGATCATGCTCTACAATGTCGTGAGAGATACCATTAGCAATGAAGCCGGTTTGAGCTGCGAATTCGATGGAAGCGTCAAACATGGGAGCACTTTTTGCCTCATGCATTGCGGACAAGAGGACTAAAGTAGCAAAGGGAAAGGCGGCATCACACAGCGAGAGGATCGGGAGTTTGTTGACCAGGCTGTTCATCCACGTCAAACTTGACCTCGGATCTTACACTTGCAACTCCGCGACGGAGTTTATGGATAACTCCTACCTTATTTCTTGTGAGATCTTGGCCGACACTAACGTTTACAGCTTCACAGCGAGAGACAAGACCACCTTGTTCTGCCGATTGCCGCAACCATCATTGACGGACTTGGAAGTTGCAGCCAACGCTGGATTCACACCGGGAACGGAGTACTTTTGTTCTGCCCCTGGAGCACCAACCGAGGGAGCAACGACTGGGAGAGCACCAAAGCCCAGGAGGAGCACTTCCTCCACCCGACTTGCTCCTGCCCCCTCTTCAGTCCCGGATGCCCCTTTGAGCCACGATGAGGAGGAGGAGCTGGCAGCCGCTACGCAGAGGACTTGGCAATCCAGAGCTCACTACCGCATGCCCTATGCGAGTGAGCTGACTCTATATGACATTTCTGATGCTCCCGAGGATGCCGAATATCGCCGTTGGATGGTTGCTTCCACCAAGAAGAACAACGGGCTGCTCCGCCGCATTCTCCACATGCTTCAGAAGGGCTGCAGCAGTTCTCAAGCCATCGAGACCATTCCTTCCACGGCCCCTGCTCCGCCACCTGTTTCTCGACCTTCCACATCCGCTCGTCCGTCCATTCGTTCCTCCAAACGCAAGAAGCCGATCACCAGTGAGGATTCTGACGATACCACCAGCGATTAGACATCGCCCCTTCTATCCTATCTCTACGTATTCCATGAACACTTTTATTTTATGTATTTTCATTTTCTTTTATTTCACTTCTCACTCTCTCTTTTCTTATTCTCACACCGAGACGGTGTGAAGTAAGTCTGGGGGGAGTTGCTACTAATCTCGTTTATTTTGGATGTTTTTCTATTTTCTTATGTCTTATTTCGGGTCTTTCTTTCCGTTTGTTTTATTGAGTCAAGACTTTGTAGGGAATTAGGACTTTATCTTATGATGATTCTCGAACTATATGTGTTTAACCTTTTTATCTAGTGACCATTTCTTCAGAATATGGATACAAGGAACGGCTGGAACACCTCGATGCACTATCTTCCAGGTTTCATATTGACCAAAATTTCTCTCGCTGTTGGCACTAAATTAGGGAAACAAATCATATTCAGGACTCCTTACTCTTTTCATCACTCTTGTTGTTCCTGAATAGCTAGCTCACTTTTAGTTAGTACCCTCCTTAACCTTTACCTCTTTTCAAGCCCCTTGCATTCTTGTTACTTCATTGTCATATGTGCAGTATATGCGCAAAAGGGCCGGAGAGAATTGGGTCGACACTGCATCTAAATCACTCTTTCTGAAGAACGAGAGCACCTGAAGCCCAGAAAGGAACACCCGCTCTCCGTAATGAGAGCACCCATATCACCTGCTCCTATTTTCAGAAGATGGTTTATATGAGTGGAACAAAAATCCACTAGGAGGAGTGACGATGATGAGCTCCACTTGGGTATGAACAACAACTCTGATATTTTCGTGTTTGAGAGACACACATTGGTAATCGAAAACCCTCTTCATCATCATCAAAAACTTATGTATTAAAAAAAAAAAAAAAAAAAACAGTAAATCGGTGATGAAGAGTGGTAAATTTGTAAGTTAGAATGTGTCTCTCTGCATAGCGAGTATACCCAGGGTGGACGATTGCAACATGAGTTGGTTGGAAGATTTGGAGAAGGAAGAGTGGTTTAGAGAATGTGGATATCAACGTACCCGTTCTCTCTTGCAATTTTGTGCAATATCCTGCATCCACTACGAAACATCGGGTAACCCTTAAACACTTTGAACTCCACCTCTAAATGGCCTTAAAACCTTAGCGTCGTCTACCCTAAATGGTGCCTTTAGCGAGACCCTCACGCAACTTTAATGCATTGAGTTTGTGTTTGGGAAATGAAACTTGGTGGAGAAATGTGTTGAGGAGTTCGGGTGATGCTTTGTTATTCGTAATTTGGATTATGTGGTCTACAGATTGAGGGTATTAAACTTGGTTCACTGAGGATAAAAGAGTTCCCGCATTTTCAAACATTTCTCCTTCACTTGGTCTTGAATTTGTTTGAGGACAAACAAAGATCTAAGTCTGGGGGAATTGATATAATGCGTTTTTGGCGCATTCTAACTCTTGTTTTGTAGGCTTTTATCGAGTCTTTCACTCTCTATCGAGTCATTCTAGGTACAAAAGTGGTTGGAAGCAATGACTGGAGCTTGCAATCGGATTTGGCTAGAAAGGAATGAAGTTGGACCCTTTTTGAACATTTTGGAGAAAGGGAGCACCTAGTACAAAAGAGGGAGCACCTGCTCCCAGCAGAGTCATTAATGGGCCTTTTGCAAAACCCTAATTTTGCAACTCTAATTTTGGGCCAGCCGCTGTGGGCCTTTAAATATGTTTTTCTCTGGATCTTTTGAGGGGGATCACGCCACAGACATCACGAGAAGAGGCAGCAGAGAGACATCACGACGAGAGAGAGATATACACTTGTTTTGAGAGAGTTTGTAAGCTTGGAGATTTGTCTTCAATACTTATCGAAGTTTTCTTAAACCCTACTCTTTTATATATCAATTTCAATGCAGTTTATCATGTCTCTTGCTGCTGCTGTTTCTTTGATTATGAGTGAGTAATTCACTTGTTAGGTTAAGGGTTTTTTGATGGGATTTGATTCATGAACTAAGCATAGATAGGTTTTTAAATAATCATTCGATAGTCTCCATCTATTGTCGATCATATTGCCTAGGTTAGATTGATCACCTAGCCTTTGATTTTAGGTTGAATTTACTTATCAAAAGTTTGTAAATTGCTGGAATTGACATAGGTGGGCGATTTGATCCATAGCCAACGAAAGTTGAAGTTAGGGCATCTCGTGAACATATCAACCCTAATCGCCTAATGCTTGATAATCCTTGTAACCTCAATGACAGTTAGGGTGTTAGATTGATTGTTAAAGTTTTAGATGCCACGAAAGTGGATCTCCATATATTTATGGTTGAGTTCGAGACTTGGTCGTAATCGCGTACCTGAATAATTGCTTGGTTCCTGATATTCGAATCCCTGAGAATTATCCCTGACCTAACGCTTTTCCATTATTGTTTACAACTGCTTTCACCTTTTGTTTCGTTTATTTACTTGTTAATTTGTGACATTCAAACCCAACTTGAATCGCTTAGCTGAGATTGTATTCCATAGAATTAGAGTGTATTGCTGGTCCCTTAACGAACCTCACTATTCTACATTGATTAGTAATTCTAGGTTTAATCTTTGAAACCGGGAAAAACATTATCATCACAGACCAAGATGCTTCAACCGAAACAGTACAACCACATTCTCCTACGGTTGAGAACATCGATCTTGCTCCAGTTGTGGAGCCGTCTGAACCTCTTGGACGAGGTCATAGGCAAAAGACTAAGTCTGTAGTTTTGACCGATTATGTACTCTACAATGTCACCACTGATTCTAATACACATCACGCTCCTCCACCCTCCGCTTCTTTGTCTTCGTCAAACAATCCAGGTAATTCTTTATATCCTTTGTCCGACTTCATATCGGATAAACATTTCTCTTCAGGACATCGAGCATACTTGACAGCAATTACCAAAGAAACGGAACCAAAGCGTTTTCAAGACATTATGGGTATAAAAGTTTGGGAAGATGCTGTGACCACTGAGGTTGTAGCTCTCGAGAATACTCACACATGGGATATTACTGATCTTCCCGCCAGAAAGAAAGCGATTGGTTGCAATGGGTGTTCCGAATCAAGCGGTATTCCGATGGTTCCATAGAACGACATAAGGAGAGGCTTGTTGTTCAAGGTAATAATCAAGTTGAGGGTGAAGATTATGGTGAAACTTTTGCTCCCGTAGTTAAAATGACTACGGTTCGCGCTGTCTTGCGTCTCGTTGCAGTAAAACAATGGGACGTTTATCAAATGGATGTTCAAAATGTCTTCTTGCATGGTGATTTAGAAGAAGAAGTCTACATGAAATTACCTCCAGGATTTTGTCATACACATCCTGGCAAAGTGTGTCGCCTACGAAAATCTTTGTATGGTCTTAAACAAGCCCCACGTTGTTGGTTCAAGAAGCTTTCAGATTCGTTACTCAAGTTTGGATTTGTTCAGTCTTATGATGACTACTCACTCTTCTCCTACTCTTGTAAGGGCATTTGTGGAAATCATCCTCATATGCTCGCTCAATTCAAAGAGTATCTCGGAAAGTGTTTCGCTATGAAAGATTTGGGAAATTTGAAATATTTTCTTGGCATAGAAGTAAGTCGAGGATCCGAAGGTATCTTCTTGAATCAACGGAAGTATGCACTTGACATTGTGGCAGAGACAGGTAATCTTGGGTCTAAACCAGAGGACACTCCTCTTGAGCAAAATCATCAACTTGCTACGGTGAAAAGTCCGGTGCTTAAGGATCCAAAGCAGTATCGGCGACTTGTTGAGAGGCTTATATATCTTCTCAATACTCGGCCAGATTTGTGCTACTCGGTACACATATTATCACAGTTTATGCAGGTTCCTACGGAAGCTCATTGGTTGGCAGCTCTCCGTGTTGTCAGATTTTTAAAAGGGACTTTAGGACAAGGAATTTTGCTGCGCTCTGACCCTGATCTCTCACTTTCAATATTTTGTGATGCTGACTGGTCAGCATGTCCATTGACGCGGTGGTCACTAACTACCTATGTAGTTATGCTTGGTGGCTCGCCTATCTCATGGAAAACTAAGAAGCAAGACACAGTTTCACATTCTTCAGCTGAAGCGGAATATCGGTCTATGTCAACTGCTCTTCGAGAAACAAAATGGGTTCGTAAGCTACTCACTACTCTTGGCATTGACCAATCTACTCCAGCTCTCTTCTTCTGTGATAGTCAGGCCACCATCCATATTGCAGCTAATCCAGTTTTCCATGAGCGTACGAAGCACATAGAGAACGACTGTCATTCTGTACGTGATGCAGTGCAAGCAGGTATCATTACTACTAAACATATTCGTACAGATTCACAGATCGCGGACATCTTAACTAAAGCTCTCGGCCGTGTTCCTTTTCAGAGACTAGTATCCAAGTTGGGCATTCAGAATCCTCATGCTCCACCTTGAGGGGGAGTATTGGGCTGTATATATGTTTAGATTGTATAGTTATATTGGATGGGCTTTAAGTTAAGAGGGTGAATTAGGTTAAGCGGTAAGCCGGTCTGATTACCTTGTATAATACATTTCTTTGTAAGATAAAACACTCAAGTCAATAGAACATCAATTTCTACACCATCTGTCGCATTTCGAAGATCTTGATAACTTATCTTCTCATGGAAAACATTCAACGTAGAAGGAGTTGGAGTATTGGTTTGATGGTTCTTCTTTCTTTTTCTGAACCAATGTATAGAAAGTGAAGCTATGACTAACATCAAAAGCAAACCTACACATACGCTTACCCCGATTGTAACTATCTTTAGATGGGAGGGGTGTTTTGTCCCCATTGGTTGTCCTTGCAAAGAGCATGACTTTAGTTGCAGTTCCTTGATGCCTCCCCACAGATTTTTGTTTCCATATACCAAAACTGTAGTAGAGTTCTGAAATTTTCCTTCCGTTGGCACACTTCCCTCGAAACTGTTGATGGATAGATTGAGATATTCCAACGAGGAAAAGTTTGCAAAATATCCAGGTATGCTTCCGGAGAGATTATTGTTCGACAAATCAACTCTTCTAACACCCACCAACCCTCTTATATCTGGAACTTCTCCATCAAAAGAATTTCCTTGCAGGTAGAGTTCTTCTACTGAGAGACAGTTTCCCAAAGTCTGTGGGAGTTATCCTGATAATTTATTATGCGCAACAGATAGTGTAACAAGATTCTGTAATTGTCCAACATCTTTTGGTAGAGCGCCGGTCAAGGAATTTCTTGAGATGCTTAGCAAAATCAGGGGTGCAATTTGCATAATTTCATGAGGTATAGTCCCAGTCAACTTATTAGATCCAATATATACATGTAGCAACTGGCTACAATTACCGAGGCTCGGAGGAATGGTTCCTTCAAAACTGTTTTTGAACAAATGGAGTTTTACTAAATAAGTGATGTTGCCTATAGAAGATGGTATCTCTCCTGACATTCTATTCGCATAGAGACTTAATACTCCTAAGTCTGAAAGCTTACCAATAGAGGTTGGGAGTTTCCCAGTCAACATATTATCTCCCAACCCTATTGTTAGTAGACTTATGAGATTCCCAATGTCATGAGGAATGCTTCCAGAGATGAAATTAAGGTTTAAATAGATGTGGTTCGCAGACAAATTGACAATTGAAGTAGGCAAGTCACCTGCAAGCCTATTTCCAGCTAGACAAGAAACTAAGAAAATCAAGATCTCCAAAAGAGTAACTTCCCAATGAATTGTGCTGAAGTGACAGCAGTTGCAAATTCTGTATCTTCCAAAGGTCGTAGGAATACTTCCGCTCAGATTGTTGTCATTGATTACAACCTTTTCAAGAGTCGAGATATTAGGTAGTGTAGTTGGAATGGCTCCTCTGAAATAATTACGTCCCATATGTAGCACTCGAAGAGTTGGTAACAAATTACCAAAATGAGGTCTCAAGCAACCGGAGGTCCAAAACAGTAACTCTCCGGTGTTTGTGGCCGCATGTAACTCCAGTCCAGTTGCAAAGAGGAAAAGAGTGATTTCATGAGGACAAGACAACTCTTTTGTCTTGAGAAATTTGAGACTTGAACTTGAACAACGCTTCCTTATCAGTTTCACAGGTATATGCTTCAAGTAACATGAGAACAATGAAAGCAAGAAACATAAACAATCTCATACCTATTTATGTTTGGTTAAAAGCTTTTGGTGCTTCTCATAATTTGCAGGAAAGTGAATATAAGAGACAAAGCAAATATTAAATGCATTCACCTTGTGGTGGTAATACAACTTAAAGATAATTAGGATTATAAATTGGCTCACAGCCACAGAGAAAACTACCAGACTTTTCAAAATGGCATGGCCTCTTGCCATCTAAGTCAAGAAGTCAACTGTCTTTATGACTTTTCTATAGACATCATGTAATTATTACAAACTTTATAAAGGAAACCGAAAACACTTCAGGTTTCACCGTAAACAAAAACAGAAATTGTTCACTACCGAGCATGGTCTATGCTCTCTGGTGTTCTTACAAACCAACACCAGACAGAATGTTGGTTATGACAGTAATTATGAATAAATGTGAAGATAGTATTTTACTGAATAAGACAGAATGTTGTAATAACCTAACTGAGTCTCATTGCACAAGACACACTACAACCATGGCACTGTCACACTGGTACAATATTTACAAATACAAAGCACTCACTAGAAAACTCATACATTCATACACAGAAAGACAAATCTATGTTTCCCATATTATACATTATATAGGTGTGCGTACCAATATCTCTTCGCTTCAACATTCTCTCGTACTACAATTTGTGTAAGTCTCATCGTTTCCTAAAAACCTGTCTCTGATAGAGACCAGCTCGCTTATGGCCTCAGCCATTGATATCCGGTTCACCCGATATTCTTCTGAACACCTGATTCCCACCCGAAACACAAGGGTCAAGCATTCCACCATATCGACCCCAAGAAGCTGAGCGTATGCACCACGGAGAATAGATTGGTCTGTGATATCTAGTGCTCCTTGTTTCAGTAATGCTGATTTGGTAAAGCCATGGAGAGTTACACCATCCACAAATAACTTATCGGTGGGTCTTTTTCCTGTGAAAATCTCCAACAGGAGGATTCCAAAGCTATACACGTCGCCCATTATTGATGGATGTCCTCCCATACCATATTCTACAAAGTTCAGTAATAATGATAACAAGATGTAAAGAATATCAGCACGATTGTCTCTGTCTATAATACTTGATAACGGTTATAAATTTAAATGTAAAATAAGCATACCTGGTGCAGCATATCCAATGGTTCCACGAACACCTGCAGAGCTGAAATGAATATGGAATGTATCCCGATCAAACTTCAGTAGGAGTTGTGCCAAACCAAAGTCGCTTACATGAGCAGTCAAATCTCCATCTAGAAGAATATTGCTTGGCTTAAGATCACAGTGGGCTATAGGGTTGGGACAATAAGTATGAAGATAAACCAGAGCTGAAGCAACATCTATGGCAATGTTGAGTCTTTCAAAAAGGGTAAGGGTTCCCGAGGGATTTTCAGTTTCTTCGACTTCCTCTGGGTGCAGCCATGAGTCTAAGCTTCCATTTGGCATGAACTCATACACTAGAGCTCTAAAATCATTTCCTTCAAAATCAGCACTCGAACAGACAGTAATCAACTTCACAAGGTTGCGATGCCTTATACCTCCTAATGCTTCACATTCTGCCATGAAGCTCTTTGCAGCTCCACGTTTGCAGAGATTCAAAACTTTAATGGCAACAGCCTTGTTCTTGGACCCAATAAATCCTTTAAACACATCCCCAAAGTTACCTGACCCAATCATATTGCTGGAAGAAAAGCCACCGGCTGTCTTGTAGAGCTCATAATAACTTATCTTTTCATAAAACGACTTCACACGAGAGACAGACGGATCATTCTCATTATCGTTAGCCCTGACACTCTTCATTCTCTGTTTGTACCAGCATAGATAAATCACAGACAGACATAACAACAAAAGTGCTGCCATACCTCCACTGACACAAATGGCGATTATCTTTCGGACTGATGAATGCCTTCCCGGTAATTCTACAGAGCATGGCTCAAGCTGTAATGACGGGATGCCTCCACAGAGGTTTATGTTACCAATGACTGACATTGCACTGGTATTACGAAAGATTCCTTCTGTTGGTACAGCACCTTCGAAGCTGTTCATAGAGAGATTCAGGTTCTGCAGCTTGGAAAAGTTCACCATATATTCAGGTATTGTGCCAGAGAGATTGTTCTTCGAGAGATCTAGGAATCTGAGGCCAGTCAACCCTCTTATATCTGGAATGGGCCCTACAAATGAATTCGCTTGCAGCCAAAGGAATTCTAGTGGGAGACAATTTGCCAAGGTCTGTGGAATCAGCCCTGATAGTTTATTGTAAGAGACGTCTAGAGCAAACAGAAATTTAAGCTTTCCAACATCTTCTCTCAAAGGGCCAACCAGCGAATTAAATGAGACATTTAAGATGACAAGAGATGGAAGATCCATAAGCTCATGGGGTATGCTGCCATTCAACTTATTAGCACCGAGGTTCAAGTCTAGAAGATAGCTGCAACTTCCAAGACTTGAGGGGATGCTTCCTTCAAAACTGTTGTTGAGCAAATAGAGGTATGTTAGCCGAGTGATATTTCCCAAGGAAGATGGTATCTCTCCGGACAGTCCATTTGAATAGAGCAAGACTTTTCCCAATTCAGAAAGTTCTCCCAGCGAGGGAGGAAGTTTGCCTGTCAACAGATTTTCCCCCATGTCTAATGTTTGCAGGCGTACGAGATTCCCTATGCCAGGTGGAATACTTCCAGAGATGAAGTTTATGCCAAGAGAGAGCTCAGTTAATTGGGCGGAGAGATTGGCTATGGAGAAAGGCAACTGGCCGCCGAGTTTGTTTGAACCAACATTCAAGTACTGCAACTGAGTGCAGTTAGTCAGTGCACCAAGAAAATCAAGATCACCGGAAGAGTAGCTTCCCAGAGAGTTATTGTTAAGGCCTAGCCTTAATAAATTATGAAGTTTACCGAGGCTCAATGGTATCTTTCCGGTAAGATGGTTAGATGGAATATCAAGATGTTGTAGAGTTGAGATATTGGATAATGTTTCTGGAATGGTACCTGTGAAATTATTTATCCCCATATATAGTTTTTGAAGGTTAGGGAGAAGAGAACCAAAGTCAGATCTAAGGGTGCCCGAGAAACTGTTGCCGGTTATGGACAGGAATATTAGTGAGGACAAGTTGTAAACTGGAGGAGGGAAAACACCGGTAAACTTGTTTAATGCTATTCGGAAAAAGACCATCTGTTTGAGTCTGGCTATACTCTCAGGGATCTCTCCTTCTATTTGGTTATATATGAAATCAAGTATCTGGAGGGATGTCAAGTTTCCCAATGAGGCAGGGAATTTCCCTGTTAGATTGTTTCTACCAAGAGATAGAAGGACAAGCTTAGACAAGGAACCAAATTCAAAAGGCACGCCTTGGTCAAGATGGTTCGACGATAAATCAAGGGATGAAAGGCTAGAACAGTTAGAAAGAACAACTGGGATAGCACCTCGAAGAAAGTTATTGCTCATGTTCAAATATTGAAGCCTGAACAAGTTTCCAACCTCTAAAGGGATGGCACCGTGGAAAAAGTTGTCTGCGAGATTCAATGATCTAAGAAACGAGAGGTTACCAACAAAGGGAGAGACTACACCGGTTAGTCTCCAAGGTCCACACCGGTTACTCTTCTGCGTTTGGGGCCGCACTTAACTCCAGTCCACCTACAGAGAGGCAGGGAGTCATTCCACGAGTCCAACACAGCTCTACTTGTTTCAGAAACCTTAGACTTGAACTCGAGCAATGCTTGTCTATCAGTCTCCTCCGTCAATCTGATTGTTTGAGCACAGACCACAATCGAAAGGAAAGCAGATACAAGAATCAGCCTCGTGACCATAGCAGGAAAAGCCATGGTGAGTAAAACCGACTTTTCTTTTCCTAAACACAATGAAGACGATTTTTCTTCTTTCACAACCAAGATGGCTGTTTATTGAGATTATGAGCAAATAAAATTCTTTAGCCTCTAGATTGCTATGCAATAATGAGGAATATATAGCATATGGGCTTCAGAAACTGGCAGATAAAGTGATGATATTCCACTTACAACCTGGGGGTAAGCAGATAATTCTGAATGCTATTGACTTTGACCCTCAAAGTCAGAAAGAGCAATGAATTAGTCTCGCATTGCATCAGCTAATTAATTAACTGCTTCATTTCGTCCAAGTCAATTGTCAGGCACTAATCACATGCATACTTTACTAGGGAAACTTGATTTATAAACACTAAGAACAACGACCATCCTTATAAAATTGTAGCCAGCGAATGTTTGTCAAATTCTTAGCGGTGACCATGACATCAATGATTTGATATATACAGTTTTCAGCAAACTAGAATAAATATAACTGCACAATTACAGTTTATTTGAAAACATCTCAATCATACCTAGCTGTATAAAACATCTTATAATACAGTAATTTATACACATTGTTCTTTGTTCAATTTTTTTCATAGACCAAGTCATCAGGAATTACAATGAAAAATTGCAGTTTACCTCTTTAATATGCTTATGACAGGAACAGCGTCAGTTGCATAAATCCATAAGTTTAAAGGAGAGCAAGAATCACTCATCTCTGTAGAACACCTGAGTCTGTAAGCACAGGCCAATGCAGCCACGAACAACAAAGGTAAATAAGATAATAAAATGTAAGTGAACCATAACAACTTCTTTCATTCCAAACAGTAAAATCCACAAGGCTCGAGTATCAGGACAAACATAGAGTGATAGGTACAGGATGAAGGAAGTAGTTTATATAACCCAAAGGATAACTCTCTTGGAAAGAACAACAAAGCTCATTCCCACAGACTCTAGCTACAACCGAAAACCATTGAATATGCATACCACTATCTATCCCTTTAGCGACGGCGATCTTCCCTTCTTGATGAATCACGATCTTGCCTCGGGGATGTTTTTGATTGCCTACTAGAACCTTCACCCTCCCTGCCACTATAATCTCTTTTAGATGTTGCATTCACTTTCTCCCTATCATGTGTTCTTGATCTCTTGTCCTCTCTTATATAATCATTGTTAGTATCATGTCTTCTAGATTGTGAATCATCAAGACGTCCTGATCTCTTTTGTTCCCTCCTATCATAAGCATCTCTTGACCTCGGCTCCCTTTCCACTCTTTCTCTTTCTTTAGGGCGGCCATATGAGGCATCTCCATGAACCTTTTCTCTGTAATTTTTCTCTTCTAAATCAGGTTTGAAATCTACTCGATGGCCAATACTTGTACCACCCTTTTTGGCACCATTAAACTTGTCATGATCCCACTTGGAACTTCTATCCTCTTCATGACCCCAACCAGTATTTGCCGCTCTCTGTCCATCAAAAAGAATGAAAGAAAATAAATGAGGAACGGCTAGAGTTCTATCAACTAGAATGTTTCCTTCTATCTAGTATTTAAAATTCAAGATAGCATCCAAATAATTACTTTTTCATCATGGGAAAATTTGCAAGAATCACCACGAGTACATTCTCCTCTCTGGAAAGCTCTGCATACACCACGTGCCTCTCTCTTCTGGCGTTGCGTTTCTTCATCTTCTTCTTCTCGCTTAGTGTATTTGCTACAATGGTCCACCCTAATGGTCCGCCCCAACACTTGAGCTCCATTCAGATTATCTGCAATTTCAAAATCAAAATTCAAGTAAACTATTTCAATTTACAAAACCTAAAGAACCAGTGTACAAGAGAATCAAGAACTAACCAACAGCAAGAATGGTACTTCTTTGATCTTCATATGCAAGAAATGCATAACCCTTTGATTTCCCAGTTCCCTTGTCTCGAATAAGATTGACATCAACAACTTCCCCATATCTACAAATTCACAAAACAAAAACATAAAGAAAAAACCTAACAAAATATATGAAGAGGATTCACAACACTACTGAATCAGTTGTAAAGCAATCACTTACTGTGCGAAAACGGCGAGGAGATCACCTTCGGTGAGTTCGTAAGCTAAGCCTCCGACGAACACATAAGCAGAGTCTTTGTACTTGGCGTGCCACGATGCTTCTTCAGAAATCCCGAGATCTGATTCCTTAGCGTTTATACTCTGTATCCGCTTCACCAGCGTCAATGGATTCATCCTTCTGCGGAGGAAGTAGAAACCCTAAAACGAAAGAACACAACGGAATTCGATCCGAGACGAGACGAGTTCGTTAGCTGAGCGGGTCGGGTATTTAATGACCCGAGTATCCAATCTACGCGGACTGGGTCCCAATTAATTAATCTAAGCCGGGTGGGTAAAAAGATCTTTCATGGTTTCTTTGAATTCTCTTTTCATTGGTGAATACTAAATAACTATCATTTTGAAAGTCATGATTTTTAGTCTCTAAAATCACTTATTTCTCCTATTGCAATAACCAAAATCAAAGATAAATTTCATCGAGTTCGTTTTTTCATTTGTTACTTCTTCAGATCTTAGTAGCTTACGTAAGAGCCATTAGACATATGAGGCAAGTTTTCTGCATCCTATGTACCTTCAAGGAGTGAACTTTTTAGCTGAGACAAGAACAGAGTGTAGATCAGTTGTGTGGGTAAAAGCCACTTCTTGAAGAAGAAGTTTAGATTCATGAATGTACATACAATAGAAATGAGAGTTTGGGAACCAAAAGCCAAATGCACATTAAAAGAAAAGCAAGTAGAAATGGACTTCCCCCAGATAATGGTTACTATATTACCTACTACTATTCTAATACATATATATACATTCAGATAAAGTTTACCAGAACCGGTTCCGGCTTTTGTAAAAGCTCTTCTTCTTCTTCACTTGACATGGCAATCATAAGGAGAAGACGCAAACACTTGATCTGGAACTACTAGAGGTAGCTTCTCTATGTACATAAACAGCCTTTTTTTATTCTCCCTCTCGACTGTATAGAGATTGACCGTATCCGATTTCTCCATTAACATCCACAAATCTCCTGAGTTTACTCTCTTAAGACTGTCTCGGCAAAAAGGGCATGACTCTGACCTCCCATGCCTGCAAGAGACATCGATTATGATTGAATAATCGATTATGCAAAAAAAAAAAAGAATGAAGAAGAAGAATGATTAGAGAGATTAACTAACCAATCACGGTAGCACTTGATGCATAAAGTATGGGTACAATTAGGGAGAACAACCATGCTGTTCATCTCCATACAAATACCGCATTCTTCTTCTCTCTCAATGTCAATCTCCGAGAGCTTGACCCTTTCAATCTCATCTTTATTTCTGTACCGTATTTTGCAGACCTCTTTCTGTTTGCGGTCATCCAGGTCTGTGATACCTCTTTCTAGTTGTAACAGCGACGGAAATATCACAGCTGTTTTACAATACATCAAAACCCATAAGCATTAAGGATATCAATAAATTTTGTTAACAAACACTTGAATATGTGCCAAAATACGTCTAAAACATTACCATAGAAATCTTTAATACTGGTTTTCCTCTCATAAACCGACATGGTTGTTTTCCCATCCGCATATGTCTGATACAGTTAAAAGGATTGGTCAAACAATCACAAGAAACAGTCTGGAAAAATGGAGTAAAATAAAAGGAAGTGAGAAGTCGTAAATAATGTACCATGTAGATAAGAACTCTGAGCAAACCAAGGGCACCGGCAAGCTGGCAATCCGTCCATTGTACAAGAAAAAGCAAAAACTGCGCAGCCGGGTTGTAAGACAGTCTCATTTGAACACGCGCTCCATCCTTCTCCCGTGGATAATCTAAAGCTCTGTTTAGTCCCAAAAAAAAAACAGCGACCTCGTTCATAAGCACCATAACATGTATTGATAAAAAGCACACACATAACATTCACAAAACAAAAACAACATAAACGATTGATCGATGCACTCATCCAAACATTCAACATTCATACACGGAATAGTCTAACTGCAGCTTCAACATAGCAACACACTAAAACCATTCAAACACATTTTCAGCTCAGAATTTTGTTCAGCACAAACATCACAAGCCATAAGCTTCTTCTTTTCAGCTTCAAGGGTCAACGTATTGCTTTAACATTAGCAGCAGAACCGATTGATCAAGACACTCACCAAACACCTTTCAGACATGGAGCTGTTTAAACCAGCTAGATTACAATATACAGGTGTTGCTATAACACAGCAACACAATAATCATTACTTGATCATTGCAAACAAACACATTTTCCTCTCAGACAGAAACATCAAGCCAAAGACTTTGTTCAGCTTCGGGAGTCAACACTCCAACTGGTTTAGGACAAGACTCACAAAAAAATGACTTCATTACCCAATTCGTTGGATTACGTAATTTACATGGGTAGTTATCTTAAATGTTTGGGACCAGATTAAACCCTAATTCGGTAACAAAAACAATCCGTACAATTTCCGAACTCTTCTGTACATACCAGACGAATAAATTTCAGACAACCACTTGTAGTCCTAGAGAAAATCAAAGAAACAGAACCTGAAAGCTTAAAAAGATAAATCTTTACAGGTTTTACTGCAAACAAAAAGAGAAAAAAATTCCACCCAGAAAAAAAGAATCCAAACTTTGGATTTCGAAAGCAAAGAAAGGGAATTAAAAAGGGAGAAATTGAGAGGCTTACACAGTGTTAGCGTGTTGAATATCGGCTTCGAGAGCTTTCAGAGAATCCTTAAACGAAATTTTTGCCATGAAACCTCAATTTCCAGGAAAAGTTATTCTCATCAAACGAAAGGAGAATCCAAGAAACGATTAAATTAAAAAGTATCAAGCTAGAAGAGAAAGAAGAAGATATAAGCAAAGAAACAAAAAAAAGTTTGATGCTTTTTCCTTTAGCAAATTACAAAGAAAGATATTTCACCCAAATCCGATGATCATTACAGAGATGAGAGGGATTAGGGTATTTTGGTAAATGCGTATTTCTAGATAAACCTCTTTAGTGCTTTCAGTTACGATTCTCGAAGTAGCTTTATGAAGAAAAGACGCGGAGTGGGTTTCAAGATTGTCTGTTTTGCCCTTTGTTCGGATATTGTAGAGAGAGACAAAAATCTAGCTTCCAATTGCGGGTACTGATCCTCTGTTTATGGTGTACCTATAAGTCTCGTATGATCTACAAATAGTCGTTTGCCACGCGGAAGGATAAGGCTAAATATCTGCTGCTTGATTATTTTTAGGCTTAAAAATCATTTGTCATCAATTTAATTATCAAAAGTCAATACCACTTGTATTGTAGTAGTTTTTAGTATATCAATAAATGCATTAATCGCCAACAGGTTTGGCACATTTGGGTAAAGACAAAGAAACAAACAAATTGATGTATAAGAATGTCATATAAATGATTTAAGAGAAATTGCACTGCATAACAAAGAATTCAACCATAATTAGTCAGATAATAAAACACTGTTTTTGGTTCTCTGCAAGCAAATTTATCCTTATGTTATCTTACAAATCTAAACACCTAGTAGGATACCATTACATGTATTCTTAGATACGATGACAGAGAAAATATGATATAATCATTATAAAAACATCTTTACATCTTTACATATACGCACATACGCGATGAGAGAGAAATAATATTAAAATAGTTTTGAATTTTAGATATTTGTCTTAGTTTGAAATTGTTTTATTTAGAGCCAAACTTTTATTTTTATTCTTAGTTCTCTCAAAACTCCTGTTTCTCAAAATCTATTCAACATGGATCATCTAGAATTACCGAATCGGATTTTCGCGGTGGGCGAAGAACCAATTGGCCATAAGGTGAACTCATACCATAAGACCAAGAGGCTCAATTCGATTTTGAATGCGATGGGAGAAGAAGAGATGGAAGCTTCGAAGTCTTCTCCGTTTGGGAAACTCATCTCTACGTCTGAGAAATTCTCATACTCCGGCAGCTTTGGTCAATACATCATTACGTGAATGCTTAATGTTAAGGAGAAATTAGCACGGTTCCTGTCTTCCATTTGGAGCCTCGTGATGACATTAGAGAGTGACATTGGCTTCTTCTTGTGCTTGAGATAATTCTTGAAACTTAGCCAACTCGGGGAAAGTTTCTCAATGAAACAATTCACTGTGAAGATCTCACAGATTTGTATTCCCTCGGCCGATCTCATGGCAGAACAAACTCAATGCATCGACTTGTTCCATGATGGGCTTGGAGTCCACCATTTTGAAGTCTAGAAACTTCGCAACAACGAATTTGTAACAACCCGTATCATCAGACTTGTACTTCTTCTCCAAGGCCATCCAGAGTTCCTTACAGTTTCGTGTTTCCTGACTGTATACCTGATACAGTGGATCAATGAGGCGGCCTAAGATCCAACCTTTGAACACAAAGTCTGCATGTTTCCAAGCTTCCACGGTAGCAAGAAGGTGAGCATCTTTGTTTCTGAATGGAACGATCGGTGGATCCTCCTTCAGAAACTTCTCACAGTTTAAGTTACTCATGTAGAAGAGCATCTTGTTTTGCCACGTTTTAAAGCCTTTACCGTCAAATTTTCAGGCATTAACCCGTGCGCCATCGCAGCGGGTAACTAAGACATCCCTAGAAAGGGGTCTTGGGGAACAGTCGCAGTCTGGAGACGAACTACGAACAGATCTCGGGTTACGGACTCCACATGCATATTAGTTTGTCCATCAGATGGACTTTTACCAGTCATATCGACATCATCACCATCGGTTGCCATCTGTTAACAGAAAAGCATAATGATATCAGAATATGATAAATGTTTCGCAAACTCGCTTATACAAAGCATTCGCGGAAATAGAAAGAAATTGTAGATAACGTAATAGAGACGATTCGCGGATAAGTTACAAAAACAGATCGCAAATCCTTTAAAATTTTAGAAACGTTTGGCGGAGGTAATAACAAATCGCAAACTTTGTTACTGATTTTGAAATTTTTTTTAGAAATTCGAAAATTCTCAATCCGACTAAGCGAGAAGCGAAGAACGGATTTTCTGAATTAAGATTGTTAGAACTGCAAAACCGAACTGAGAAATACGAATTGACAAAGAGAAAGGAATTAAGAACACGAAGAATTTCGATCTTAAAACCAGACACGGAGTCGAGAAAAAAAAACTATGTCCTTAATTCAGAAAATCGCCCGTAGTGTGACGGATTGATGCGATTATGAATCCTAGGATAAAACTGTGACTATCAACGATTCGCAACACTCGAAATCGAAGTCTAATGAACGTAAAGATCTACGTATATTCTCGAGACACTTACTCTGTGGGAGATTTGGAGTTTGAATATTTTTGTGTAAGAAAGCGTTAGAGAAGATGAAGATGGCGAGATTCGGTTTATAAAACCGGAGAGGAAAATGAACAATCATACCGGTCCGGTAAGACGCAATTGTTCGGACGGTCGCAAATGTTTGGTCAGTCGCAATTGTTCGGTTTTGGGCCGAAACTTAATAAAAAGTTTCCCCAAAAAGAACATCTTAATGGTCCAATTGCTAAGACCCAAGCCCTGAGTCGAGCGGCAGCGGCAGTACGCGCGTGTGTTGTTCCCATTTCTCACATGCATCATTCACCATGCTACTCATTTATAAACATGATAAGAGAGGTAATATATATACCACTCAACTCTTTTATCTCTTATCAATGTGAGACAAATTAAGTGTGTTGACTTTAACTGTCACACACACCACACTTTGACCTCACATTTCTCATTCACTAATACTTCAATTTTAACTTATGAACATTCTAAGTTGTAATCCAAACTGCAAGATTTCCAATGAACTCATAATCCGATAATTCCGGACAACGACCTTGCCGAAAAAGCTGCCGGAAAAATGACAAAAGTCACACGTTAAAATAAGTTCCAACAAACTAGACATCTAGCATGAACAGTTACCACTGGATTCAAAAGATGCAAATGATTGTGGAAAAACAGAGTGCCATGCAGGCACCACTAACCAAAGCTCTATCAAGTTTCTTTCTGATAGGGGCGGCTTCTATATTGTTCCACTAAGTAGACTGAGGTCCCACAAACCCCAGAATCAGTAGCACAATCTGAAACCAAAGAGTGAAAGTCCGACATACCCGATTGATCACTGATCCCCTTCAAAAATCAAGAGTGTTCATCAGCTGCTAACGTTACATTTAAAGTCCCCCACAACTATCCAATGGGTATTAATATTATCCTCCAAAAATGAATTCCGAATGTTCTTTAACTCCTCCCAAAGAACCATTCGATCTCGACAAAAATTCAAAGCATAGACATGAACAGTTGAACTGCATAGACAGATTCATCGAAACTCAAATCGTGATGTTCAGAGGACTCTTTTAAAAAAGAACTACAGAAACATCATCAGACCAAAAGGACCCAAATCGTGATATTAATAGTTGTTAATACAATTCCAATCCCGAAAGAACTTGTCTAGAATGGGTGCATGATGAAATACAAAACTTGTCCTTTATCCGGTTTCCAAAATTAAAACCTAGATTCACCTATTCGAATGCAGAATAGTGAGGTTCGTTAAAGGGACCAGCAATACGCTCTAATTTTATGGAAAACAATCTCAGCTAAGCGATTCAAGTTGGTTTAAATGTGTCACGATAATTAAAGTAAAACAAAAGTAAATTCGGTGTAAACAATTATGGGAAAGGCGTTAGGTCAGGGAATATTCTCAGGGAATCGAACAATCAGGAATCAATCAATTATTCAGGTATGCGATTACGAGCAAGTCTAGAACTCAACCATAAATATAAGCAGATCCACTTTCGTGGCAACTACAACTTTAATGAATCAATCTAACACCCTAACTGTCGTTGAGGTTAATAAAGATCATCAAGCTTTAGCGATTAGGGTTAATATGTTCACAATTTGCCTTAACTTCAACTTTCGTTGGCTATGGATCAAATTGCCCACCTAAATCAATTCCAGCAATTTACAAACTTTTGATAAGTAAATTAAACCTAAAATCAAAGGCTAGGTGATCAAGCTAACCTAGGCAATACGATCGATTATAGGTGGAGACTATCGAATGATTATGTAAAATCCTATCTATGCTTAATTCATGACATCAATTCCCATCGAAAATCCCTCAACCTAACTAGATGACTACTCGCTCATGGATAAACGAAGAACAGCAGCAAACAACATGATAAACATCATTAAAATCGAAATAAATGAGAGAAGGGTTTAGAAAACTTCGATAGAAACGTGGAGAACAATCAAAGCTCACAAGCTTTCTCCACCAAATGAATATTTCTCTCTCAACAAGTGTTTCTCTCTCTCGATAAGAAGTATCACTGCTGCTGCTGTTTTCGTGATGAGTGAGGCGCGATACGTCTCTCTCTCTCTCTCCCTTGTCGCGAGTTCACCCACGATCTCTCTCTCCTTTTTATTCGCCTCGCGGCTGTTCCCTTCGATCTTTGTGGCTGTGTGTGTGTGTCGCGAGTGCTGGCTGCTGTCTTTGGGCTGCGTGATGGTCCTTTTATAGGCCTTGGCGGCTGGGTTAAAAATCTAGGGCTTTAGAAAATAGGTTAAATGAAGTTTCCATAATCTGTCCGCTGGGGAGCACCTACTCCAGTGCAGGTGCTCTCTGGGCTTCAGGTGCTCCCTCTTCCAGAATGTGCAAAAAGAAGCCCAACTTCATTCCTTTCTTGCCGAATTCGATTGCAAGCCCCATTCATTGCTTCCAGCCACTTTTGTACCTAAAATGACTCGATAGAGAGTAAAAGACTCGACAAAAGCTTACAAATCAAGGGTTAGAATGCGCCAAAAACGCATTATATCAGTGCACAATTTTCTTCCTTTACACGTGTTTCTAGGAGACAAGCAACTAAAGGTTTAGAAGTAGAAATCCAAGTACGAACGTTATTATGTTTGCGCATGTTTTACGAAAAAGAGTTGGCAATGGTGATGATATCTTTTACGGAGGGATAACGGTCTCCTTTTTGTCTGTTTCATTTCCTTTGTTTTGATCCTAGCAGATTAGACAACCCTCTGTTTGCAAACTGCTAAGGACCTAAAAAAGGTGATGGTTGGCGTCTTCTAGCAACTCGTCCTTGATTGTCTTTACTAATCTAATTTCTTCTGTCTCGAGCATTAACCAACTTATACTTAAGCAAATAACATGCATCGACTAAGAATACATAAGCAATTGAATTCCTTAGTGAGAATGATCATCCAGTCTCACTAGACTAACATAATTAGTTCCATTTATAATCCTAACCATCTGTCTGTTCATGCGTTTGTCCATTCCATAGGGCCATCGTATACTTTAGTTGAACCATTAGAATACCATGATCAAATAAATAAAATTAATACACAAATGCAACTTAAAACTAATATAAATTTGTATATATAAATACATTCACAAAGCCAATAATATAAATTGTGAAATATATATGGGGTAGAGTCACAAAGTTTGTATGTTTATGAGACGTGTACAATGGAAGAATGTATATGGTTTTTTCGAGTTTTTTGAGTGACAATATATGAGTTTTGGCTATCCAAGGATCACTAAAGTGTACAACCTCATGATCACTTGTTTTTACCATTTCATCTTTGGCGACGTATTTTTTTCTTTTGTTAAAGTAATAAAGAATTAAAATCGATAATCAAATATTTTCGAGATTTTAGCTGACAGATGGTTCAGAACAGCAAATGGGACAAATCTTCTTCGTCTGAAGCCATTTTGTTATACATTGAGAGTGGTATGGATGGTTACAAAGTCGGAGAACCACCAAAGATTCTCCTTCTTCGAACTCCATTTGGCAAACCACACAACGATCAATCTCGTTTTTGTTATGAGAGAATACGAAGTTAGATTCGTTCAAACACGTGGAGATTTCGGTCGGAGTCAGTCCACGTTTCTCGACTCCAATGAATTCTCCAAGGGCAATCAGTTCCTCGTAAGACAACTGGTCGGGGTCAATCTCGTCTTCTTCCTCCAGGAAATCATCCTCTTCAGGGTTGGAGTTGCTTTCTTGGTCCTCAAGAAACTCATTGATATCGTCTTCATCTTGTCCAAATCCATTGTTATCGAAATACTCGTAGTAGTTCTCATTGCTTCCTTCTTCTTCATCATCTTCTTCATCTTCTTCTTCATCATCTTCTGATTCTCCGTCACTTTCCATCATTGAAACCCTTGAGGAAGCTGAATCATGAATGGCAGGGGAGAAATGAGAATTAGCTTGGAAGGCAGCAAGAGCTATTTCAGAATTTGCTTGCTCGAAGAGGGTTAGATCGGGGAGTTTGTTTGGAGGTTGCTTTGGCTCTTCTTCTTTGTTATCCATTGGAGAAGAAGAAGCAGCTTTGGTTGTGATTAGGAAGCTGTGCTCTTGGATTTATACCAAAACGGCTTTCATGCCGAAGAGGTTACTTCAGCAACAAGAAATGAATAATGTAGACAGCTTCCGTACAAAGTAATACAAAAGAAACACGTTGAAGTTAGGGTATCCTTTTTCACTGCAATAAGCAAAGTAATGCATTAATTTTTCATTTACAAATCAGGTCTGCATTTTTCCTTAACTTGGATGACAATCTAATTCTTCTCGACCTCTAGAGAGCATATTAGGGTATCTACAAAAGACGTATATACAGAGCATTTTTTTTTTCCAACAATTACAAAGAGAAACTTATAAACAATTGATTAACACAAACAAATTTTCTAGACGTGTCATGGCATGATCGTAGTTTAAGAATTTTGTTCTTGAAAACACTTTCGCAAATTTAATATTTAATTGGTATATTAATTATTTATACTTGTGTCATTACTCATTAATTTAGGGGTGTCAAACGAGTCATTAGCTCATGAGTTGACTCAACTCAGCTCCGATTTTGACGAGCGCGAGTTATGTTTTTTAGGCTTATTTAATAAACGAGTTAAGTGATCGAGTTTAAATGAGTTATGCGAGCTAACTCTGATGAGCAGTGAGCTAGCTCAGATCAGTTGTGACCTAGCTCACGAACAAATATTTTTTAACGATTTAAAATTATATATTGATATGCTGTAAATATATTGGGGGCAATTGCAAAAATGCCACTTTTGGTGTGTACATTTGCAAGAATGCCACTTAGGGATGTTGATTTGCAAAAATGCCACTAATTATAGATTTTTAAAGCATAAATCTTAAAATTAT
The DNA here is from genome assembly GCA_964056655.1 of Arabis hirsuta. Lineage (NCBI taxonomy): Eukaryota > Viridiplantae > Streptophyta > Magnoliopsida > Brassicales > Brassicaceae > Arabis > Arabis hirsuta. Next base: position 21,480,261 of record OZ053308.1, read on the forward strand.
AAACCCTAAAAAATGTTTTGACTCCTAAAACCCTTTAAACTCTCAAAACTAAACCCTAATACAACATAGTTAACCCAAACTCCGGGTCAGACTCCGAGAGTGCAGCCAGGAGTGGTTGGTGTTCAGCCAGGTGTGGCTGGTGTGCAGCCTAGTGTGGCTGGTGGTCAGCCGGGAGTGGTTAGGGTTCAGCCAGGAGTGGCTGGTGTGTAGCCGGGTGTGGCGGTTGTGGAGGAGCTCCCATCCTACCTTAGGATGATGGAGCAGATGTAGAGGATTGACACCGGGTTTTACTCGGGAGGTGCCAAGCCTGAGGAGGCCGATGAGTGGCAGCTGAGACTAGAGCGTAACTTTTGCTCTATCAGGTGTCCAGAAAGATACTGGGTTGATCTGGCTGTGCATTACCCGGAGGGTAATTCGCATCTCTGGTGGAGAGGTGTGGATGCTAGGAGGACGCAGGCCGAGATGGTCTAGGAGGATTTCTTAGCTAAGTTTAATGCCAAGTATTTCCTTCAGAAGACGGTGGATCGGTTGGAACTGAGGTTTCTGGAATTGGATTTGGGAGACCGATTAGTGAGGGAGTTCGACACGGAGTTGAGTCGACTTCTGGTGCATGCTGGTAGGGGCATGGAGGGCGAGCAGGCCCAGGTGAAGAGGTTTCTGCGGGGACTTCGATCCGATTTGAGGACTCGCTGTAGAGCGAGCAGGTTCGCCACGAGGGCAGAGCTGGTGGAGACGGCTGCTGCGATTGAAGAGGACCTCAGGGAGCAGGCTGTGATGGTTAGTCCACTGGTTCAGCAGAAGAGGAGGTCACAACAGCAGGTAGGTCTGAGAAGGGGTGGTAAGCCTACGCAGGGACAGAAGAGGAAGTGGGAGAGCACTTCAGGGGCTAGTCAGGGTGGTTTGGGTTGCTTCGGGTCTGGGAGCACCGATCATCGGGTGGCGAGCTGTCCGAAGAGGACTGGGGCTCTGGATATGTGAGTCGAGGCCTGGGATACACGGGTGTGCTTTCACTGCAGAGAACCAGGGCATATCAAGCCCAAGTGTCCGAAGCTACAGTGGATGGCAGTGGCGGTAGTGCAGCCGTTGGCTCGGATTGTAACGGCACCGCGGGTTTTCACTTCGACGGAGGCAGGTGGTTCTAGCGCTAGACTAATCACATGTATTTTCTAGACTTGACTTGTATATTCTTTTGGTGTTTGAATTAGTCTGTTTTGGAAATTGTGAGTCTATGCTAGAGTGTTAGGGTTCTTAAGCACATGAGATTTGTGCAGGGACCTTAATTGTAGGAGGATGTGAGTCCCACGTTTTGTTTGATTCAGGAGTTATGAATAGCTTCATTACTCCAGAGTGTGCGAAGGATAGCGGTATCCGGAGCGATTCCAGTGAGCAGCCAGGAGTAGTTAAGATTGCGAGTGGCAAGTCGTTAGCTACTTTCGGACGGGCTCGTGGTGTGGATGTTCTGGTGGCGGGAGAGTTGATGCCAACAGATCTGATCATTAGTCCGGTGGGCTTGTACGATGTCATTCTAGGGATGAATTAGCTGGATCAGTACAGAGTCCATCTGGATTGTCATCGGAGACGATTAATGTTTGACGGAGAGGCGGGGAGGTTGGTTTACCAGGGTGTGAGACCGACTTCCGGAAGTCTTGTGATTTCGGCCATTCAGACTAAGCTGCTGATTGAGAAGGGTTGTGAGGCGTATTTGGCGACGATAGTGATGTCTGAGACTATTGGAGAGGTTACAGTTGGGGATCTTCAGGTTGTTCAGGACTTCCAGGATGTTTTCCAGTCGTTGCAGGGATTACCACCGTCGAGGTCGGATCCGTTTACGATTGAGTTGGAGCCTGGGATGACTCCTATATCTAAGGCGCCTTACCTTATGGCTCCAACAGAGATGGTAGAGCTGAAGAAGCAGCTGGATGATTTGTTGGGTAAGGGATTCATCTGGTCTAATGTTTCACCGTGGAGAACGCCGGTGTTGTTTGTGAAGAAGAACGATGGGAGTTTCTGGTTATGCATCGATTACCAAGGGCTTAACCGAGTCACTATGAAGAACAGGTATCCTCTGCCGCAGATTGACGAGTTGTTGGATCAGTTGGAAGGGGCTACTTGGTTCTCCAAGATTGATTTGGCTTGGGTTACCATCAAATCCCGATTGATGAGGTGGATGTTAGGAAGACTGCCTTCAGGACAAGGTATGGGCATTATGAGTTCATGGTGATGCCTTTCGGGTTGACGAATGCACTAGCAACGTTCATGAGGTTGATGAACGGGGTGCTCCAGGAGTATCTGGATGTGTTTGTGATCATCTTCATTGATGATATTCTGGTGTACTCGAGGAGTCCTGAGGAGCATGAGGTTCACTTGAGAGTGGTTCTGGAGAAGCTGTACGCGAAGTTGAGTAAGTGCAGTTTCTGGTAGTGTGAGATAAGTTTCCTTGGCCATGTGATGTCTGCAGAGGGAGTTTCTGTGGATCCGGCTAAGATAGAGGCTATCAGAGGGTGGCCTAGACCAAGGAATGCCACCGAGATCCAGAGCTTTCTCGGATTGGCGGGTTATTATCAGAGGTTTGTCAAGGGGTTTGCGGTATAGCGCAGTCGATGACGAGGAAGGATGTCCCTTTTGTGTGGTTTTTAGCTTGCGAGGAGAGTTTCGGGAAGCTGAGGGAGATGTGACGAGTACACATGTGGTGGCATTACCCGAGCCGGGTGAGCCTTATATGGTGTATACAGACGCTTCGAGAGTTGGTCTGGGATGTGTATTGATGCAGCAGGAGAAGGTTATCGCATATGATTCGAGGTAATTGAGGAAGCATGAGTGCAATTATACTACTCATGCTTTAGAGTTGGCTGCGGTGATTTTTGCTCTAAAGATTTGGAGATCTTATCTTTATGGCGGGAAGGTGCAAGTGTTCACAGACCATAAGAGTCTGAAGTATTTCTTCACTCAGCCAGAGCTGAACCAGAGACAGAGGCGCTGGATGGAATTGGTAACAGATTACGATATGGAGATTGGGTACCATCTTGGTAAGGCTAATCTGGTTGTAGATGCGTTGAGTCAGAATAGGGTTGTTTCAGATCAAAAACGGGATATGGAGGCTCTGGTGAGCGAGATTAGTATGTTGAGATTGTATGTTATCTCATAGGAGCCGTTGGGATAAGAGGCAGCTAACCAGGCGGATTTGCTGAGCAGGATTAAGGTAGCTCAAGAGAAGGATCAGGGGTTGATTGATGCTTCTAAGGTTGCAGGTTCAGAGTATTCGGTCTTGGCGAATGGGACGATACTAGTGAACGGGCGGGTTTGCATACCAAAGAATGAGGATTTGAGGCAGGAGATCCTGAGGGAGGCTCATTCGAGTATGTTGTCGATTCATCCAGGAGCGACTAAGATGTACCTTGATCTGAAACGGTATTATCACTAGGTCGAGATAAAGAGAGATGTCGCTAAATTGGTTACAGTGTGTCAGTTGGTGAAGGCTGAGCATCAGGTTTGGAGTGGTATGTTGCAGAATTTGCCTATTCCGGAGTGGAAGTGGGACATGATTACAATGGATTTTGTGACGGGGTTGCCAGTCTTGCAAACTTATGATGCGATTTGGGTGATTGTGGATCGTCTGACCAAGTCATCACATTTTCTTGCCATCAAGAAGACCGACGGAGCGGCGGTGCTGGCTAAGAAGTATGTGCGGGAGATAGTGAGGCTACACGGAGTGCCAGCGAATATTATGTCAGACAGGGATCCAAGATTTACCTTAGAGTTCTGGATGGCGTTCCAGGCTAAGATGGGCACTAAGGTGCATATGAGCACAGCGTATCATCCTCAGACGGATGGGCAGTCTGAGAGGACGATTCAGACATTGGAGGACCTACTGATGATGTGTGTGCTGGATTATGGTGGTCATTGGGCGGATCATCTGAACTTGGTAGAGTTTGCGTACAATAATAGCTACCAGGCGAGTATTAAGATGACTTCATATGAGGCTCTGTATGGGAGGCCATGTCGTACACCATTATGTTGGACTCAAGTGGGGGAGAGGAGCATGTTTGGTGCGGATTTTGTTCAGGATACGACGGAGAAGATCCGTGTCTTAAGGCTGAACATGAGAAAAGCTCAGGATCAGTAGAAGAGTTATGCCTATAAGAGACGGAATTGAGCTGGGAGATCTGGTGTATCTCAAGACAACGATTTTGAGGGGTCCTAACAGATCCATTTTGGAGAATAAGCTAAGTCTGAGGTTTATGGGTCCGTTAAAGGTTGTGGAACGGGTTGGACCAGTAGCTTATCGGTTGGAGTTACCTCAGAGTATGAAGGCTTTTAATTAGGTCTTCTATGTTTTGATGCTACGGAAGTGTCTACATGAGTTAGAGGAAGTGTTGGCTAGGATTCCGGAGGATCTTCAGCCCAACATGACGTTGGCGGCAAGGCCTGTGAGGATTCTTGAGAGGATAGTCAAGGTTCTATGCCGGAAGAGGATACCGTTGGTGAGAGAGAGTTGTGTGGGACTGTGACGGTATTGAAGAGGAGACTTGGGAACCAGAAGCGAGGATGAAGGCAATGTACTCAAAGTGGTTTGAGAAGCAAGTGGTGGCTTGAGTGTATTTTTCTGGTTTTCAGAGTTTGTATAACATGTCGCTATGAGTTTGATGTATTTTTCGTTTTATGTTGTAACGATTATATATTGTGGAGATTTAATAAGATGGGTTTTCTTATTAAATTTGTTTATAAGATGTGATTCTTATGGTTTGACTTGTGGAGTCATGGGTTGTGATGACTGGTAGGTCTTGTGTTTTGATGGATGGTGGGTTCATGTGGAGGTCTAACGATAGAAGTTCTATGGGAGTTAGAGCTTGTCTATCGGCTAGGGAGTTAGAAATAGAAGTTCTAAGTGAGTAGGACTCTCTATTTTCTAGTGAGGCTAGGAATGGAAGTTCTATGCGAGTTAGAGCTTGTCCATGTCCTAGGAGGAGTATCTGGGGATGGAGGTTCTATGTGAGTTAGGACTTGTCTATTCCCTAGATGGCGCTGGGAAATAGAGGTTTTATGTGAGTTATAACCTGTCTATTTCCTAGGGGGAGTCTGGAACATAAGTCTTATGTGAGTTAGGATTGTCTTTCCCAAGGACTCTGTGGGAGCACCCTGGTTATTGGGTTGTTTCGGATGGCCTGGTGATTAGCCATGAGGTGACATTCCGGGATAGGGGATGTCAGGATGGAACCACGAGAAGTGATTTTGGTCGACAGGTGCTTATGATGCACATTACAGAGTGATTGCTCCAGGGGATAGTGGGTCTCCTCGATATACTTGAGGGGACAGTGACGTTCTCTCCAGGAGATAGTGGGTTCTCTGCATATACTTTGAGGGACAGGGATCTCTCCAAAGGATGTGTGATTCCTCTGTAGCCGATAGCTTGACGGACTGTGTGTCCCGAGAGTTGGAGGGGCTGGAGCATATCGAGAGCTAGATGGACGCGGTCCTGAAAGTGGGAGGGGTATGATATACATCGAGAGCTCGAATGGTGATGACCCTGAAAGTGTGAGTGGTGTATATAGATATGAGTATGAGCAATAGTGTCTATAGTGTGATTGTAAGTATGAAACTGGATGAGCTTCATGGATCGGGAGTAGATCTCAGGTGGTGTTGACCGGGTTGGTCAGGATTACAGTCGTGGTGAGACGGTGTAATGTAACTAGTTGAGTTCTGGGATCGGGGATTGATCTCAGGTAGTACTGGCTGGGTGGAGCCAGGGGTGATGACATCAGTGGAGCTAGACGAGTTGGGCCAGAGGGCTGATATCAGGTGTGTGAGCCGTAGGATGATGGTGATTGTGATTAAGATCGGGAGGTGATCTCAGGGGGTACTGGCCGGGTGGGTCAGGAGTGTTGATAGGGAATGTGTAAATGGACGTATAAGGTTTTTACTTGCGTTCGAAACCTCGGGTCAGACAACCCTGGTAAACATATGTGGCGGCTTGGGTCGTGCATGTTCTTGTTTAATTGTTGCGCGATTAATCAGGCAACCCTAATCTAGATCAGGGTGTGTGCATTGTTGATGTTTCCAGAAGAATCTGGTCGGGTTTCGGGCGGGAGTGTCAACCTTAGGGAGACGGTGTCACGTGATTCGAGGTCAAATTTGTGTTAATAGGGAAAATAGTAACGACTGCGAACTAATTTCTGTGGATTTTGGTCGTGCGTCGATCGACGCAGGTGGTGTGCATTGATCGATGCAAGTCGGATTGAACCAGACCGGTTCGATTTATTGCTCAGTTCGGTGGACTGGTTTAAGGAACCCTAGGGCTGGGTTATATAAAGGTTGAACAGTCTGTTCTGGCCGATTTTTGGTTGTAGAAATCAGAAATCAGAGAGAGGTTGAGAGATTGAGAGGGTTGGTGTGATTTCTGTTTGTTCTTGATCGTTGGGTGATATACTGTGTTTTTGGCGCATTCTAACCCTTGTTTTGTAGGCTTTTATCGAGTCTTTCACTCTCTATCGAGTCATTCTAGGTAATAAAGAGGCTGGAAACAAGGATTGCAGCTTACAGATTGGATTTGAGAGATATATATACTTATCGAAGTTTTCTTAAACCCTACTCTTTTATATATCGATTTCAATGCAGTTTATGCTGCTGTTGTTTGTTTAATCATGAGCGAGTACACCACTTGTTAGGTTAAGGGTTTTCGATGGGATTTGATCTCATAAGCTAAGCATAAATAGGTTTTTAATTAATCATTCGATAGTCTCCACCTCTTGTCAATCATATTGCCTAGGTTAGATTGATCACCTAGCCTTTGATCTTAGGTTGAATTTACTTATCAAAAGTTTGTAAATTGCTGACTTAGGTGGGCGATTTGATCCTTAGCCAATGAAAGTTGAAGTTAGGGCAACTCGTGAACACATCAACCCTAATCGCCTAATGCTTGATTATCCTTGTAACCTCAACGAAAGTTAGGGTGTTAGATTGATTGTTAAAGTTGTAGATGCCACGAAAGTGGATCTCCTTATATTTATGGTTGAGTTCGAGACTTGGTCGTAATCGCATACTTGAATAATTGCTTGGTTCCTGATATTCGAATCTCTGAGAATTATCCCTTGATCTAACGATTTTAATACATTTGTTTACAACCGCTTTTACCTTTTGTTTCGTTTTATTTACTTGTTAATTTGTGACATTCAAACCCAACTTGAATCGCTTAGCTGAGATTGTATTCTATAGAATTAGAGCGTATTGCTGGTCCCTTAACGAACCTCACTATTCTACATTGATTAGTAATTCTAGGTTTTTAATCTTTGAAACCGGTAAAAACCCTTTCACCAAATTGGCGCCGTTGCGACGGGGACCAACTCGATACCTCTAATTTTTGTTTACGATTTTAGACTAAGCACTAATCTCGTTCTTTTGTTTCTCCTACGTGTGTTTCAGGTGTATGAACTCAAGGACAACAAGGAGAAATCTTCAAACTCTCCTCGTCACTCTGAGTAACCCTGAGCTTGCGAGACTAGAACGAGAAAATAGACGACAAAGGCCTAATCCCGCTGATATGGGCGATCAAGGCGACAACAACATGGCAGCTGCGCTGCAAAGGCTGCAAGAGCAGATGGCTCAAATGCAACAGCAGCACGTGCGCGAACAACAACGACAACATGCGTGTGAACAGCAGTGTGCAATAGGGGATATGGACAATCTCCACGTTTTCTATCGGAACCGAGCTGCCATAGTTCCTTCTGCTGTTGAAAGGAATGACTATGAGATCAAACCGCAGATGATATCACTAGTTAAGCAACACTTGTTCCATGGGCTGCCTTCTGAAATTCCGATGGACCATATAGAGAATTTCGAGGAGATTTTCTCCACGACGAGTTCTAATGGGATGAACCCGAATTTCCTTAAGTGCAAGCTATTCCTCTTCTCACTCGCGGACAAAGCTTTTCGTTGGCTTAAGTCTTTACCTGCTGGATCCATTATGACTTGGACGCAATGTAGAGCTGCGTTTTTGGACCACTTCTACATAAAATCCAAAACCGCGAGTTTAAGGAACAAGATATCCTCCTTCCACCAACATTCCGGAGAGTCCTTCTATGAGGCATGGGAAAGTTTTAAGGAGTATAAGAGAGAATGCCCACACCATGGTTTTTTTTATGAGAATCTGCTTGGTATTTTCTACGATGGCGTGGACTGGGACTATAGGAATGCGCTGAATGCTGCTAGCAATGGCGATTTCATGACCAAAACCAGAGAAGGTGCGTACGAGCTAATTGAGAACTTGGCTGCAAGTTCAAGCAACAAGTCCCAGGAGTATGACAGGACTACGAAATCCAATGGAACGGATTCCGCCAAGATTGATGACCTTATGGCCAAGATCAACTTGTTGCTCAAAGCGAACCAAAGGATGGTTCACTTTGCAGATGAGAATGGTGAAACACGCGCTGAGGAGATGGTTGAGGAAGGAGACAGTGATCAGCAGGAGGTTATCTATGTGAATGGTCAAGAGTTTATACGAAACCGTGGGTTCAACCAAAATTATAGGAGCCACCCGAACCTCTCCTATAGGAGTACGAATGTTGAGAACCCACAAGATTAGGTTTACCCGCAGCAAACTAACCCCGAAAACCCAAAACCTCAGGATCAAGGTTTCCAGAAGACCTACCCTTAGAACTTCCAAGGCAAGACGTTCCTCCCTTTCCAAGGTCAGAAACCGCAGTTCTCTAACTTTCAGGCTCCTGCGAGGTCCGGAAGCACTTCTCAGGATGAGTTGAAAGGAATGATGCAGCAACTAATGGCCAATCAGCAGAAGTGTGCTACTGTGATCAACACGAAAGTGGATGCTATGTATTCGGACCTTAACGGTCGGCTTGAGGCAGTTTGTAACCACGTGAAGAAACTCGACACCCAGGTCGCTCAAACAGCCGAAGCAACCAAGAGACTACAGGGAGTGTTGCCTGGTAAGCCGGATACAAACCCCAGAGATTTTGTGCATGCCATAGAACTGAGAAGTGGAAGAGTTTTGCCAGCAGTCGTAAGTACAGAAACTGCAAACTGCCCAGAAAGAGCACCTGCTCCAGCAGACGGAGCACCTGCACCAACAGAGGGAGCAACTGCTCCGGAAACAGAAGAGGATGAAGACGTTTCTGGATCAAATTCTAAGGTATTAAGGCTAAATGAGATTATTGATAAAGTTCGTTCTCGTGTTTACAGGCCCCCTGTCCCTTACCCAGTACCTCCAAAGAAGTCGCAGAAGGATTTGGAGGAGGCAAAATGTAAGGAGATGTTGCAAGATTTGACGGTTAAGCTAACATTGGCGGACGTGATTTAGATGATGCCGTCCATGAAAAAGTATGTCAAGGGCCTGGTTACTGGACGGATTCCTTCAGAGCAGAGTGCCATGGTTGTAAGTAAGAATTGTAGCACTGTGCTACAAAACAAAGCCATTAAAAAACAAGAGGACCCAGGTAAGTTTGTTCTTTATGTTGATATTGGTCCTATGCGATTTGCTTGTTCTTTGTGTGATTTAGGCTCCAGCGTGAACCTCATGCCATATTCGGTTGCAAGGAAGCTCGGGTACACAAAATTTGAACCAACACGAATTTCATTAGTGTTTGCTGGCAGATCTATCAAGTTGCCTGTAGGAATTTTGGAAGATTTGCAGGTCAGGATTGGAAACATCTTCATTCCAGCGGATTTCGTGGTGTTAGAACTGGATGATGAGCCGAAGGATCCTCTTATTTTGGGACATCTTTTCTTACTCACAGCTGGTGCAATCATTGACGTAAGGAATGGGACGATCGGTCTCCACCTGGGAGACATTATTTTGGAGTTTGAGATGGATCGGATGCTGAAGAAACCGACCATTGATGGGAAAACCTTTGCCATTGAGGATGATCTCGAAATCTCAGATGGAGAGATTGAAGAGATTCTGGCCGATGATCCATTGGATGTTGCTTTGACAAAAGCCGAAGGCGAGCATGGGTATTTAAGTGAAGATACTGTTGGGTTTGCAAGGATTTTGGATTCTGGGCAGATGGCAAAATCAATCGAATTCTTGAGACTCGAAACAGAGGGAGCTGACGGAGCACCTGCTCCTGCTCTTCGGAACTCTGCTAACGACCCTTGGAGCGAGCTGAAAGCTCCAAAAATTGAGCTCAAAACCTTACCAGTTGGGCTAAGGTACGCGTTTCTTGGCCCTAACTCCACATATCCTGTTATAATAAATGCTGATCTGAATAATGTGGAATCCGCTTTATTTTTATGCGAGCTTAGAAAGTATAGGAAAGCTTTAGGATATTTGCTTGATGACATCCCTGGAATTTCACCTGAATTGTGCATGCATAGGATAGATTTAGAGGATGAATCTAGGACTTCTGTAGAGCACCAAAGAAGATTGAATCCGATTTTGAAAGATGTTGTTAAGAAAGAAATTATAAAACTCTTAGAAGCTGGTGTTATTTATGCAATATCTGATAGTAACTGGGTTAGTCCTGTACACGTAGTACCTAAGAAGGGCGAAATCACTGTGATCGCCAATGATAGGAATGAATTGATACCCACTAGGACTGTCACAGGACATAAGATGTGCATAGATTATCGAAAGTTAAATGCAGCAACTAGGAAGGATCATTTTCCCTTACCATTCATTGATCAAATGCTCGAAAGACTCGCTAACCACCCTTACTACTGCTTTTTAGACGGTTACTCAGGTTTCTTTCAGATTCCCATTCACCCGGATGATCAGGAGAAGACAACCTTCACATGTCCATATGGCACTTTTGCTTATCGCAGGATGTCATTCGGACTATGCAATGCTCCCGCGACTTTTCAAAGGTGCATGATGTCTATCTTTACTGATTTCATTGAGGATATTATGGAAGTTTTCATGGATGACTTCTTCGTCTATGGGAGCTCTTTTTCCTTGTGTCTGTCTAATCTGTGCAGGGTGCGCTGTGAAGAGAAACACCTAGTGCTGAATTGGGAGAAGTGCCATTTCATGGTTAGGGATGGAATAGTTCTGGGTCATCGAATATCAGAAAAGGGTATTGAGGTTGATCGGGCAAAGGTTGAGGTGATGATGAGTTTGCAACCACCGGATTCAGTCAGAGGGATACAGAGTTTCCTTGGTCATGCGGGCTTTTATAGACGTTTCATCAAGGACTTTTCAAAGATAGCGAGACCGCTTACTCGACTCTTGTGTAAGGAGACGAAGTTTGAGTTTGATGGAGCTTGCCTCGAGGCGTTTCACACGATAAAGGGAGCATTGGTGAGTGCACCCATTGTTCAACCGCCAGATTGGGATCTACTGTTTGAAGTAATGACGGATGCTAGTGATTACGCTGTGGGAGCAGTATTGGGGCAAAGGAAAGATAAAAGGCTCCACGTAATCTACTACGCTAGCCGCACCTTGGACGGAGCTCAATGTAAGTATGCTACGACTGAGAATGAGCTGCTGGCAGTCGTGTTCGCCTTTGAGAAATTCAGGTCATATCTTGTGGGTTCGAAGGTCATTGTTCATACCGACCACGCGGCGTTGAAGTATTTGCTCACCAAGAAAGATGCGAAACCGAGGCTCTTAAGATGGATTTTGTTGCTCCAAGAGTTTGATCTACAAATCGTTGATAAGAAAGGTACTGAGAACGGGGTTGCTGATCATTTATCTCGCCTAAAAGTCGATGAAACAGTCCCGCTTGATGATGCACTGCCAGATGAAAATGTTTATGTGGTTAGATCAATGTGGTCCAGACCCTTTACCATTAAGGAGGTCCGTTCATATGGAGCCGTGGTGTTGCTGGACGCCAAAGGCAACGAGTTTGTAGTCAACGGTCAGAGGCTTAAGTTGTACCTTGCTGAGACGAACGAAGTCGAAGGAGGATTCATCCCTTTAGGCGATGCACCAAAAGCCTAAATGGCTAATCAAGTCAAGCTAAAGACTTTAACCAAGCGCTTGGTGAGAGGCAACCCACTGGTATGTTTTCTAACATTTTCAATTTAATTTCTTTTATTACTAACTTTGAATTTCAATGTAAGTTTTCAGATTTTACTAACAAAAAAAAAAAAAATTTGTGTTATGGAATAAACGAGGCAGATCGATCGATCCCCACATTACGATCGATCCCCACATTACGATCGATCGATCCGGATGAGGAAATCGACATACAAACCAGCGGTCAATGTCAGGATCGACCTGTTTAGTCGATCCGAATTCCAGAAAGCACCTGCTACCCAGAACAGAGCACCTGCTCTCCAGGGTAAAAATTTGAAATTTAAATTCAGGCCCACCGAGAAGTAAGTATTTCCCTGAACACTTTTCTTTTATGCATTTTCATTTTCTTTTATTTCTTTTCTCAATCTCTCTTTTCTTATTATCACACCGAGACGGTGTGAAGTAAGTCTGGGGGGAGTTGCTACTAATCACGTTTATTTTGGATGTTTTTCTATTTTCTTATGTCCTACTTTGAGTCTTTCTTTTTATTTGTTTTATTGAGTCAAGATTTTGTAGGGAATTAAGACTTTATCTTATGATGATCTTTGAACTATCTATGTTTAACTTTCTCTCTAGTGACCATTTCTTCAGAGCATGGGTACAAGGAACAGCTGGAACACTTCGATACACCATCTTCTAGGTTTCATATTGACCAAAAATTTCTCTCGCTATTGGCACTAGATTAGGGAAACGAATCATATTGAGGACTCCTTATTCCTTTTATCACTTTTGTTGTTCCTGAATAGCTATCTCATTTTTAGTTAGTACCTTCCTTAACCCTAACCTCTTTTCAAACCCCTTGCATTCTTGTTACTTTATTGTCATATGTGCAGCATATGCGCAAAAGGGTTGGAGAGAATTGGGTCGACATTACCTTTAAATCACTCTTTCTGAAGAACGAGAGCACTGATTCCCAGAAGGAGCACATGCTCTTATTTTCAGAAGATGGTTTTATAATGAGGTGGAACAAAAATCCACGAAGGAGGGACGATATTGATGAGCTCCACTTGGGTATGTACAACAACTCTGATATTTTCGTGCTTGAGAGACATTCACTTGTAAGAAAAACCCTCTTCATAAAAAAAAAAAAAAATAGTAAACCGATGATGAATGGTGGTAAAATTTGTAAATAAGAATATGTCTCTCTGCACAGCGAGTGTACCCAAGGCGGACGATGGCAACATGGATTGGTTGGAGAATTGGAGAAGAAAGAGTGGTTTAGAGAATATGGATATCAACGTACCCGTTCTCTCTTGAAATTTTGTGCAATATCCTGCATCCACTACGAAACATCGGGTAACCCTTAAACACTTTAAACACTTTGAACTCCACCTCTAAATGGCCTTAAACCCTTTAGCGTCGTCTACCCTAAATGGTGCCTTTAGCGAGACCCTCACGCAACTTTGAATGCGTTGAGTTTGTGTTTGGGAAATGGAACTTGGTTGAGAAACGTGTTGAGGATGTTTTGGTAAAGCTTTGTTATTCGTATTTTTGATTATGTGGTCTGCAGATTGAAGGTTTTAAACTCGGTTCACTGAGGATAAAAGAGTTCCCACGTTTTCAAATCTTTCTCCTTCACTTGGTCTTGAATTTGTTTGAGGACAAACAAAGATCTAAGTCTTGGGGAATTGATATAATGCGTTTTTGGCGCATTCTAACCCTTGTTTTGTAGGCTTTTATCGAGTCTTTCACTCTTTATCGAGTCATTCTAGGTAATAAACTGGCTGGAAACAAGGATTGCAGCTTACGGATTGGATTTGATGAAAAAGAAGAAATCTGGATCATTTTGGAATATTCTGGACGAAGGGAGCACCTAGTACAAAAGAAGGGAGCACCTGCTCCCAGCAGATCCACTTATGAGCTTTTTGTCAAACCCTAATTTTGACACCCTATCTTGGGCCAGCCGCCAAGGCTTTATTTAAAAGGGATTTTCGACCCTTTTGCAGGGGATCACGACACACACATCACGAAGGACAGCAGCAAATATACAACAGAACGAGAGAGAGAGAGAGAAAGAGAGAGAGAGAGAGGGAGAGAGAGAGATATACACTTGTTTTGAGAGAGTTTGTAAGTTTGGAGATTTGTCTTCCACATACTTATCGAAGTTTTCTTAAACCCTACTCTTTTATATATCGATTTCAATGTAGTTTATTATGTCTCTTGCTGCTGTTGTTTATTTAATCATGAGCGAGTAATCCACTTGTTAGGTTAAGGGTTTTCGATGGGATTTGATCTCATGAGCTAAGCATAAATAGGTTTTTAATTAATCATTCGATAGTCTCCACCTCTTGTCGATCTTATTGCCTAGGTTAGATTGATCACCTAGCCTTTGATCTTAGGTTGAATTTACTTATCAAAAGTTTGTAAATTGCTGGAATTGACTTAGGTGGGCGATTTGATCCTTAGCCAACGAAAGTTGAAGTTAGGGCAACTCGTGAACACATCAACCCTAATCGCCTAATGCTTGATTATCCTTGTAACCTCAATGACAGTTAGGGTGTTAGATTGATTGTTAAAGTTGTAGATGCCACGAAAGTGGATCTCCTTATATTTATGGTTGAGTTTGAGACTTGGTCGTAATCGCATACTTGAATAATTGCTTGGTTCCTGATATTCGAATCTCTGAGAATTATCCCTTGATCTAACGCTTTTAATAAATTTGTTTACAACCGCTTTTACCTTTTGTTTCGTTTTATTTACTTGTTAATTTGTGACATTCAAACCCAACTTGAATCGCTTAGCTGAGATTGTATTCCATAGAATTAGAGCGTACTGCTGGTCTCTTAACGAACCTCACTATTCTACATTGATTATTAATTCTAGGTTTTTAATCTTTGAAATCGGCAAAAACCCTTTCACCATTGGGGCTGGATTTTCGTGTTTGTGAGGATCCAGGGAGTGTTGGAGACTGTGTTCTTTGTATTCATCACGCTCTTCATGAATTTTCATCCTTTTCATTCCAAAATCGAGGTGAGTGCGTGACCGTAGGTTTATCTGGCTAAAGGGTTGATAGAATGCGTTTTCTGTGATGTTTTTGTGTAGATTTCATGTTGATTGCGTGCAGGAATTGATGCATTTTGATCCAGGATCGATCCATGAGAGGATAGGTTCGATCCTGGCATCTGTGATGAAGCATCGATCGACACACGAGACAATGAATCGATCGACACCGGGGTTGCGTGTCGATCAATATATTGGCTGATGCATCGATCAACACTTAGTGGTTGTGTCGATCGATGCACGTATATGCATCGATCGATACCTTGTGGCTGTGTCGATCGACGCATGTCTGTTCGAGGCAGACTTGTGTGTTTTGTTCGTGCTTGCGTGTTGTGTGTTCACCGTGGTATTTTTATCGATTCCTATGCATGTGTGTATAATCTGTAGACGGGATGACCGTCTCACCGAATATTTGTGATAATACTCACGCATCTTGATATATCATGGTTTTTACCTGTTTTTGACCATGATATAAATCTTTTTCATAGAGTTTTTTTGGTATTTTTCGAGTCTTTTTGAGTCTTTGTAGGTTAAAGGACGATTGGAGCTTAATGGAAGCATTTGGAGCATTTTGCAGCATCGAGGAAAGAAGAGCCAAAGTGATAAACTCGGAGTCGAGTTTTATTGGTCCATGTCGATTGACACGGACCTGTGTGTCGATCGACACAAGTACTTCTGATTTGAAGATTAAAGAATTTCCTTTTCGGCCCACGAAGCCCATAAGCTTACAAAAAGCCCAATCCGAATTTTTAGACTTTATATATAGTTTTTCCTTAGGTTTTTAGAAAACATCTGGTTTTTAATTAAGACTTGGAGATTCAGAGATTTTAGGAGATTTCAGACTTCCGGATTCCATCGCTTTCGAAACTCTGTATCTCTTACTCTAACTTTTTAATGCAGATTATTTCATTCATTATGATTTCATCATCTATGTCTGAGTAGTTTGCTTGTTAGGTTTAGGGTAGTTCTAGGGTTTGATGAGAAATTGGTAGGATTGAACCCCTGTTTGGATTTATCTTTATGTTCTTCATCTAGATTGATTTAACATCTGATTTTAGGACTGATCAAGTAAAATTGGATATCCTAGGTTGCTTTAATAGATGCGAAAGTATTATTAACAACCGGACATAATCTTAGATGAGCAAAATTATCTATTCGCAAAGAAATTTGGCTTAGTAATTTTGTGAACAATTGAACCTGAACTTAATGCTTGTCTTTATTCACTGAATTTGCAAAGAAATTTGGAATTTAGGGATTTAGTCATAGATAATCTCTGCAACGAAAGTTGATTGGTTTTATATTCGTGTTTGAGTTCTAGAACCGTTCTTAACAAATCCTAACTATTTTTATCCTCGTGTCGATCGACACGGACATCCATGTCGATCGACACAGCCGTATTTCAAGTCATTCCTGCGAATTACCCAACGCCTAACCTTTCGTCTAATTAATTTCAAGAACTTTATCATCACTCACTGTTTACATTGCTTGCTATTTTTACATTACATTCATACTTATTTACTTAGCAAAATTTGAATTCAAAATCTTTTGCGTGAATTGATTCCCTGTGGATTCGATCGCTAAGTACTACTACGATCTCTTAATTTGAGAGAGTAGCTCACATCTCTTTTTGCCATGTGATGCATGTAAAGATAAGGTGTGATCGTGGAATCATGGCTGGGAAGAGGAGATGATCTAGTGTCTTGGTTGAGTGGTTGTATTATTAGAATTGCTAAGTTGTTAGTGATTCTGGAACCCTGTTATTGTTTTTGGAATTGAATCGAATTGATTGGTTATTGATTTGTTCTGGTTTAGAATTTAATAAAGTATGAGATTTATTGAATTGGTGTGATTGTTAACTGTTTATTCTTCCGCATTGTTGTATTGACCCTTTGAGGATTATTATTTGTGATAATAATAATCTGAAAGGGAAATTTTTTAAATTTTACGGGTTGGGTTGTTTCATTTTTGTATTAGAGCCCTTATAGTTCTAGGGCGAGTGCAATTGATTGGTTATGTGATTTAGTCAATTGATTGTTGTTTGGGTTTGGAGTCCTAGATCATCTCTTCCGAGCCTTCAATGAGATCCCACGGTATGTGTTATTTGACTTTCTGTGTTTCTAGTACTTAGTTTTCTGCTGGGTAGTGCAGAGTGATGGCTAGAGTGGCTAGAGGCAGAGGTCGTGGGGGCCGTGAAGGCCGAGGTAGTCGTGGACGCGGACGGGGACTCGGGGAGAAGTCTGATGCCGCGAGTGTGGCCCACGAGACCACGCAAGAGCAGGTGGATGACTCGCAGCCGTTTCAGGAGGGGTCTGTGGGTGTGGCTGCTACGAGTACCAGCTTGAGGGCTGGAGGGGCTGGTGTGGGTCCCGGTGTAGCTGGTGGTGCGGTGGGCCCAGGTGGGGGTATGATGTGCATATAATTTTGGTGTAGGGTTTATATGCAATTAGGTTTTAAATTTATAACCCCTAGGGAAATGCAAGTGCACAGTTAAAACAATTGTAGTACGTAAGGGTCGTTCTAGTGAGGACTAAGTGATGAATGCAATACAAATCTATATGATTCGAATTAAGATAAGGGAAAATATTATTTGGATTTTGGGGTTTTATGGAAACAAATAACAAAACAATAAAAGTAAAGGGATAGATATCAGTTAAGATTAGAATTCAAGCAATTCACAAAACATATGCAAAACACAAGCAATCGATTTAGGATTTTAATACTAGTTGT
Organism: Arabis hirsuta; assembly: GCA_964056655.1. Classification (NCBI taxonomy): domain Eukaryota; kingdom Viridiplantae; phylum Streptophyta; class Magnoliopsida; order Brassicales; family Brassicaceae; genus Arabis; species Arabis hirsuta. Next base: position 21,497,953 of record OZ053308.1, read on the forward strand.
TCTAGAATTCATATCACTAAGGTAAGGTTATTCCATTATCGTGATGTAACTGACCATCTACGTTTTGCACCCTAATAGACTCAACTATCGCAGGTTATTACAAGGTGAAAACATGCTTTATGCTCAAGATTGATTGTTCAATAGTCTACTTAACTAACCTATCGAATTGTTAAGATGCCTAGCTCATCGAATACTAGGTCCGGAGATATAACAAGATTTTGGAGAGTATATCAACCTAAGATCACTCCTTAGGTAGCTAAACCAATTCGTGCTTTGAGTATAAATAAAGATGAAGAATCAATTCTAGAATAAAACTCTAAACGATTAAATATGTAAAGACATAGAATTAAGAAAGTGCATAAAAATCAAATCAAAGCTAGTTGATATGCTCAAATTTGCCCTGAGCTACTCTCTCAAATTAAGAGATCGTAGTAGTACTTAGAGATCGAATCCACAGGGAATCTAAACACATAATCGATTAGTGAATTCAAATTATGCTAAGTATAATTATGTAAATGTGAGGAAAATAACTAAATATAGTAAACAGATTGAGGTTCAGGTTCTAGTAATCAATTGGACAAAGAGTTAGGCTATGGGTAATTCGCAGGAATGATTCGAAATATGATCGTGTCGATCGACACAGGATATTAAACGGTTAGAATTTTATTAAGAACAGTTCTAGAACTCAAACACGAATGTAAAATCAAACAACTTTCGTTGCAGAGACTATCTACGACTAAATTCCTAAATTCCAAATTTCTTTGCAAACTTAGTGAATAAAATCAAGCATTAAATTCAGGTTCAATTGTTCACAAAATTACTAAGCTAAATTTCTTTGCGAATAGATAATTTTGCTCATCTAAGATTATTTCAGGTTGTTAATAACACTTTCACATCTATTAAAGCAACCTAAGATATCAATTTCAGTTGATCAATCCTAAAATCAGAGTTAAATTAATCTAGATGAAGAACATAAAGATAAATCCAAACAAAATTTCAATCATATCAATTTCTCATCAAACCCTTGAATCACCCTAAACCTAACAGGTAAACTACTCAGACATGGATGATGTAAACATTATGAATGAATAAATAATTTGCATAAAAAAGATAGAGTAAGAGATACAGAGAGTTGAAATCGATGAAGTCTGAAAGTCTGAAATCTCCTAAAAGCTCTGCCAATCTCTTCTCTCTCAAGTCTTAATTAAAAACTAGATGTCTCCCTAAAAGCCTAAGGAAAAACTATATATATTGTGTAAAATTCGGACTGGGCTTTTCTGTAAACTTCTGGGCTTCATGGGCCCAAGAGGAAATTCTTCAATCTTCGCGTCGGACATGCTCGTGTCGATTGACACACAGGACCGTGTCGATCGACACATACATGTAAAATCGACTTTGACTTGATCATTTCGTCTCTTATTTCTTCGATGCTCCAAAATGCTCCAAAAGCTTCCATCAAGCTCCAATCGTCATTTAACATGCAAAGACTCAAAAAGACTAAAAAAATACCAAAAATACTCTATAAAAAAGACTTATATCATGGTCAAAAACGGGTAAAAACCATGATATATCACTAGTACTCAAACATGTTTTGAAACACGTAACAGCAAGAGTAAAGCACATAGACATAGTATAAATCGTTGATCTATCTAAGCGTAAGGAGTTAGATCTCACCTCTTCGCAATAGGGCAAAGTAAATCTATCATTAAAGGATTCTAGAATCAAATATGCATTAAGAACAAGAGAAAAACGAAATACATGTTTAGGTATTGATTTAGGCTATTATGGCCGGCTGCTTGAGTTCCTAGAGAGGTTAAAAGCAAGTATATATAGGGGTTTAAGGAGGCTTAAGTCGGCTAGGGTTTCTTCAGACAAAAACGTCTTTTTGGTAGAAACTGAGGCAATACCGGTCACAATAATGGTCGGGCTTTGTGACCGGTATTAGAAGCTTCTATGATGCTTCTAGAAGGTTGTTAAAAGTCTGGATCATTGGCCCATGGGCTGCCCGGTGCTTGACTCCATTCTGCACTCACTTTACTTCGAAGGCAGCTTGACATGTGCTCAGTGTTTCGGGTGTATCTTCCAAAGTGCAGCTTCAATTGATGAAATTCTAACTCCATTGGAAATATAACTAAAAGGGATATCTTTATACCTAGTTTTAGTAAATTCCCAATTGATTTGATCCTCCGTTCATCAGCGAAATTCTGGCATATACGTTATGTCCAGTTTGAGAATGTGCATTATCTTCAAGATAAAATGACTTGGCTTGGTTCCTTTGACTTGGATGAGTAGATATATCATAGATGACACTCCTTTTGCTCCATTTTACATCCTTTTGATGATAAAACCTGTTAAGACCTTAAAATATACATATACGAGAAAACTACCTCTTTTGGTCCAAAAGCTTTATTAATATATGTAACCATAGTAAAATAGATAGTAAAAGTGGTAAAATATAGGGTATATCAAATCCCCCAAGCTTATCTTTTGCTTGTCCTCAAGCAAACAATCGTCAAGAATTGAGAAGAGGTTTGAAATTCGGAGGAACTCACATATCATTTGGATCGTTGCATCAAATTCTAAACCTGTAATCCACATGAAACAAGATTAGCTCATAGAAGTTTTCATCTTCTTCCATCACGAATTCGCAACATGTCCGTACTCTAAATCTCCGTCCCTGCAAAAATCTCAACTTCAACTCAATTGACTTTTTTTACTCTCTTAGATTTAATGAAAACTTCCCATCAAGAATATCATTCAAGGAAGACGGGCTAGGTATTGGGAAAGGCTGATTTTAGTGGTGAGGTTAAAAGTGTTAGGGTTACCATAGACTCTGGGTGCGAGATATTATGCAAAATCGCAAGAGAGAATGGACCTATTGATGTCCACAATTTCCCAACCACTTCTTAACGTCTTTCTCCCCCAGACTTAGATTTTTCTCCGGGAATCACTTGAAATCTCTTATACTCGTCTCTTCTTTTGTATCATGGCATTCTTTGGGTATTCTTTGGCCATAAGACTCTTAGAATTACCGTTTTCCTTTCCCTTAGATTTCCCCTTTTTTCATTTTATTTTTATTTTTTATTTTTTATTTTTTATTTTTTATTTTTTATTTTTTATTTTTTATTTTTTATTTTTTTTTCTTTTTCTTTAGTTTTTTCTTTTGAAAAGGAAAACGGTATCTCTTTGATATAAGTTAAGTATAGGCACGAAATGTTACCATGTTTTAAGCATCAAAGGAACGGCCAAGCTCTTTGTAATTCATTCTTTGTACTCCACCATTCTTTACCAAATCGTCGCATCTCTTAGTGATTGGAAAATTGCGTCAATCCTTTTCTCTCCGACTTTTTGCACATATCTGCAAGTATGAAACTAAAACAGAATGCATGAGGTCTGAAAAGAGGTAAAGGGTTTTAGGTAGGGTACCAACTAAAGATGAGCTGACCATTCATGACAACAAAGAGTGGTAAAAGAGGATAAGATGTCATGAATGTGTGATTCGTTTCCTTGATCTAACATTCCTAACAAGAAATAATCAAAAACCATATTAGTAGTCCTAATATAGAGTCAAAATCATATCCATCAAAACAGTTGCAAGTAGAAAATTTCTAGATGGAAGCTCAATCATGAGATTTCTGAATCGATTGTCATGATCAAACCCTGCAACAATGGTTACATAGTCTTCGAAATCAAAACGTCAATACTAGAAAAGTGTCATAATTCCTATCTTATTTTTTTTAATAAAAATGATTTATTTTTATTTTTTTAATTTGAAAATAAATTTTGAAAAATCCTTTTGAAAACATAAAAACCAAACACTAACAAACGTGTTAGTAACAACAATCCCCCCAGACTTAACTTACACCATCCCCGGTGTAAAGTTAAATCAAATTAAGAGAGTAATGATGAAAATTTATTTGAAAGAAGAATAAAAAAGATAGAGATTAGAATGATAGTACCGGTTTATGGATAAAATGCCCAAATGGTGGAAATGGATCGGTTTTGTGATGGGGTCGGACAAGAGGTGATTTGACCACTTCCAATATGTTTTCCATGTCTGGATAAACAAGACTCCTCAAGGTTCCAAATCAGCTAGTTTCTTATAGAAAGAAGATCGTACCACGATAGTGATTTTTGGTCATTAGAAGATCGATACAGGGTATCTCCAAATCTGTGATATTTTTCTCGAACCATATTGAAAGGCTACTAAAGTAGAGGGTATTGTGAAGCTACTGGTGAAGTTTCATCGCCAATGCTCGAACGGTTAAGCATACGATCCATGTCGAGGTGGATTTGGCTCGCCGGAATGTGTGGATCATGCCATCTGAAAATCGGTTTATATTTTCTCGAGCCATATTGAAAGTTCACCTGAAAACATGACGTTTTAGGTCAGTTGGTGAAGTTTCAGTCCATTTGCTCGAGTGGTTTGGAAGTTGTCCCATAAAAATGCTCGTGTGATCCGTTTCTGAGCGTAGATGATGAAATTGTGAAATCGGCTCGGACAAACTGGGTTTGTAACGCCTCGACCGCCGTCGAGCTATCAGTATGCAGGGGAAATCCTCATCCCCTCGAGAGAAATTCTCATCTCTCAATAACATACAGGGGAAATCCTCATCCACTCAGGAGAAATCCTCATCTCCTAATGGGCCCCACGTCCACTCTCGGCCTGTGGGCCCACCCCTCTCCAACGGTCGTTGCGTTAGTCCGGGAGGCTCGAAAGACTTGTTTACTAACCCTGCAAATCACCACGTGATCTTTCCCCGTGTTTTGTCCTCACTCACACGGTACTGGAAATGATTTCCCAGTAGGTCACCCATCCTTAAATTGCTCCAGCCCAAGCGCGTTTAACTCTGGAGTTCTCTATGGATGTGTGACGGAAAAGATAAGTGCACTTTGGTGATATAGGTAGTCAAATCAATTCTCTTAACCCTCTCCGCATGCACCACATATTTCAGAAACTGGGATGTTACAATCACCCCCACTAACTGATCGCAACATCCTCGATGCGCATCAGGATCGTTACCCCCGACAGTGTGACTCACACACTCGTCAGGGTTCGCTCTGATACCAAAGTGAAATGCCTCGACCGCCGTCGAGCTATCAGTATGCAGGGGAAATCCTCATCCCCTCGAAAGAAATCCTCATCTCTCAATAACATACAGGGGAAATCCTCATCCCCTCAGGAGAAATCCTCATCTCCTAATGGACCCCACGTCCACTCTCGGCCCGTGGGCCCACCCCTCTCCGACGGTCTGTGCGTTAGTCCGGGAGGCTCGAAAGACTTGTTTACTAACCCTGCAAATCACCACGTAATCTTTCCCCGTGTTTTGTCCTCACTCACACGGTACTGGAAATGACTTCCCAGTAGGTCACTCATCTTTAAATTGCTCCAGCCCAAGCACGCTTAACTCTGGAGTTCTCTCTGGATGTGTGACGGAAAAGATAAGTGCACTTTGGTGATATAGGTAGTCAAATTAATTCTCTTAACCCTCTCCGCATGCACCACATATTTCAGAAACTGGGATGTTACAGGGTTCTTCTTCAAGCACAGTGATGTTGTGTCCCAAAGAGTGGTTGAATGAGGCGTGGTGGTCCTTGTTGCTTCTCTTTTTGTTCACATCTCCTTAGAATGATTCAGATCATGCGTAAGACAATTGAATTGTGCGTCCACAACGAAATCTCTTATAAATCCTCATAAAGAGCAGCATATTGTTGCAAAAACACTTGAAATCACTTGTTAAATTCATCTTGGATCGAAGTCCTCTATAACGCCCGTGAACCAAAAAGTGGAATTTGGTGGGTGTGTCGATCGACACGAGTTGTGTGTGTCGATCGACACGGGTTAAAATCAGACCGACAGGTTCGATTTAATTGTCCGGTTTGGTGGGCCGGTTTAGGGAAAGCCTAGGGCTCGGGTATATAAGTGATCAGACGCGTTTGTCTCTGGGTTTGGCCGTTTTTCAGAAAGAAAACAGAGAGATCGAAGGGAGAATCAGAAATCAAAGGTTTTGAGTGATTTTTGGGAGATTCTTGAGGAGAATTGCGTGTGAGGCTATTGGGAACGAGGAAGGATTGTTGCTGGGCTGATTTCGGGTCTGAGGGGACGGAATTAGAGGCTGTTCGTGTTTGTTCTTCGCGTTCTTCGTCGTTCTTCGTCTTTTCAATCCTTTTCGAGGTGAGTGCGTGACCGTAGGCTTACATAACTGTAAGGAATGGGTAGAATGCGATTGCTTGGTGGATTCCGTGTGTTTTGTGAATAAAATTGTGCAGGAGACTCGATGAATCACGACGGATTCGAGCCATGAGAGTATAGGCTCATTTCTGAGTTCTGCGACACCGTGTCGATCGACACACCACCATGGTGTCGATCGACACGGGCAGTGTATCGATCGACACCTAGAGGTTGTGTCAATCGACACAGAGTTCCTGGTTTGGTTCGTGTTGATTGTTTCGTGAATGCTTGTGTATGCTTATCCTGGTATTGTATCTATTGTTTATGCTTGTGTATAATTAGCCTGTAGACGGGATGACCGCGTCGCTGAGTATTTGTGATAATACTCACGCAACTCTTTTTGCCATGTGTTGCAGGTAAAGAGAAAATGTGATCGTGGAATCATGGCCGGGAAGAGCAGATGATCTAAGGCTTCGCTTGTCTGGTTGTATTGCGTAGAATTGCTAGGTTGCTAGTGAATTCTGATTATTGAGTATGGGATTGTTGTTATTGGATTGATTCTGGAATTGGTTGATTGAATATTGTTCATTGATAAGTATAGGATTATTGATGATGTGGTTTATCGTTAGTTGTTGTTATTCCGCATTGCTTGTATTGACCTAATTGAGGATTATTATCTGTGATGATAGTAATCTGAAAGGAAAATTTTTAAATTTTTGGGTCGGGTCGTTTCATCCTCAATACAATTGTATTGAATTCCAAGTCCAAGGGAAGGAAAAATAGATATTAAACAAAAAGAAATCAAAATAATGAATCCAAATTGTTAAAAACTATCAATCTAAGTGAAATCAATGAATGAATATGTCAAGATGTGAAAATCATGTTTAAAACCAATTAAATCTAACCAATATTTTAAAATTTCTAATGTAAAAATTCATGAATCAAATAATACTCTTAATAATCTAAGTAAGAATAGATAATTTTTAGGAAAAATAATTCATGTTTATGCAAAAATAAATTGGTTCTTAAAAATTATGTGTGAAAAATGATTTTAAAATAATTAAAAGAGTGAAAAAGGAAAAATTAACTTAGTTAAACCAAACAGTTAGGTGGTCGGCTCGGTGATTTGAACGGTGGTTCGAATCGACTCAGATTGGTCGGTGGTCCATGGTGAAAGGCGGGTCAAACCAAGCGCTAAACCGGTTCATGACGTGGCATGGTGTGGTTAGGTTGCGGCATGGCTCGATTGTCCGTGTAGTGACTCTGGTTGGGCATGGTCGGTTGATGGTGATGCGGTGTGGCCAGTACCGGTCTAGGTGTCGAGTGGCGTAGTTGACCGATGCTAGGATGGATCGAGAAAAAGCTTGGGTCCTAGTCGAGATGCGGCACGAGACATGGTGCGGGTGGTGGAGTTGCGACTCGAGGGTGGGCTGGTGTGGTACGTGGACGCGGTAACATCGGTCCATGTATCGGATGGTGGACTTGACCGATGGTGGGAACACACGGGATGCAGGGCACTTTCGGTTGAACACCGGTCGTGATAACGGTCGGGGTGATCGAACCGAAACCGAGATCAAAACTTACCGTGGGTCGAGGCAGAAAATGTGGCAGGAATGCGGTGGGACGTGCGGCAGGAATGCGGTGGAACTGCGGTGGGGCGTGCGGCAGGATTGCGGCAGGGATGCGGTGGGGGTGCGGTGGAGGTGCCTCGCGGTAGGAATTGCGGTGAAGTCGCGGCAGGATTGCAGGACAGTTTTGCTCCAGTACCGGTCACGATTTTCGACCAGTACGCGTGACCGGTATTTGGTCACTCGTGTCGCGGGATGGATGGGATGCGGTGCTGGTCAAGGACGCGGCCCTATATCCGGTCCGGTATGGGCGTCATGTCGCGGTAAGGGTTGGATTGGTCGTGGTACACGCGTTTTTTCGTCGAGCTTTTTCTTCGTCTATACACATCGGATTTGAGATCCGAAAGTGATACGATCTCCCAAAGGAACTCACACTCTTCTTGGTCTTTAAACGGATAGATCCTTGGATAAACAAGGCGGGGAAGCGAATGGCTGCGTCGAGGGCTATGGACGGCACTCGGTAAACCAGATCCGAAGGCTAACCACCTAAGGAACGAATGAACGCTTCGGCTAACCACCTCGGAGTTGGCGTGACCACAAGGCTAACCACCTAGTGATCAATTGTGATCAAAGAGCTAACCACCCAATGACCGGTTTGATTTCGTTGGCTAACCATCAAGAGATCGACAAGTTCACAAAAGAACAAGAGAGAAACTTCTTTAAGAAAGATTTTATAAAAAGTGAATGATTAATCTCAAAGAGTTTACATGGTTTATATAGTGAGAGGATGAAGATGAAAAGTCCTAAATTGATGCATGGAAAATAACAAAACTAATTTAATTCATAAGACTAAGACCATTGAATCTTGACTAATAATAATGCATGGTGTGAACACCCTCTTGGCCTTCCACGTTCATGAATCATCTCTTGGCCTTCCACGTTCATGAATCTCTTTAGCATGCAAATTATTCTTGATATGTTTCATGATGTTGGATCGTAAAGGGTAAGTATAAGTGTTGCCTCGTTAAAACCTCTACTCGGAAAACCCATTGGGACAAAACCGAGTACAGGAAAAAAAGTACAACAACTTATACTTAACGTCCAACCTCAAGAAAATATCGTAGCCGAAATTGAGGTAACGGCGTTGTGCATAAGTTGATCTTCTTCCTCGATCCGAATGTCATTAAGTAACTTCTGAACAGCTCCGGCAAGCTTCCTTGTCTTGGACCGCGTAACGGGACCTTCGGGTATGATCAAAACGTCCTCGTCCAAAGCATGCTCGTCCATGATTATATCATCCCCCTCCTCTAGAAAAGGATTTGTCCTCAAATCGTCTTGATCTGCCACAAAAGGAATGATATCAGCAATATTGAAGCTAGAGCTAACGGAGTACTTACCTTGAAGATTAAGTCGATGAGAATGGTCTTTGATCTTCGTCTTCTGGACTGGTTCATGGAGTGTATGTGAGCTGTCTCGGACATTCAAGCTTCTTGAAAGCTTGGTCTTGATGTTCCAAGGTGGTGCTCGAATTGGTCGGGCCATCTTAGACTTAATTTGATCCGAACAAGCTATGTAGATCCATGGTGGTGCTCGCGGGACTTGTAGATACGAGTTGTCTCTTGTTTTGATGCAGACCAGGGGGTCATTGGTATGAGCAGCATCCTCAATAGCGTAGTATGGATGTTGTATAAGAGCTCCAGGTCGCCACACAAAGGTTTGGAGTGGCCCATATGCGCACAACTTCATAACTAGCGAGTTGCGGGTATTCAGACTTTGAACGTCGTTACTGGTCAGCTCCGAAATGATATGGGGTTGAACTAAGGCTTCATAGACTCCTTTCTGAGTGTAGATGGTGATGGAAGTCTCCTTTGAGCAGTAGTTATCGATATTGGTCCTTGTGTGACCTTCACAAGCCGCATATATCAATCTGGAACATTCAGGGCTTGTCGAGCGGTTTGTGTCTTGAGCATCTTCAAAAACAGTAGGGTCTTGATGTATTACGAACGTACACACCTCCTCTTCATAGCTTCGTGACTTAAGAACAGTATCAAAATTACCAAGACTAAGCAAATTAGCCTTTATTCTTCATTTAGAATTATGATACTTATCTCGAGGGTGTGTCGGCTTTGTGATGCGTGAAACATCCGTCGTGTCGCCTTGCATTAGCATGGATGCTATCACCTTACTCCAAGGCTGCTGGTGTATGATTCCTCTCCATGGAAGTAGCTCATGAACTTTGAATAATTTTAAAGAATCTCCGAAAACAAAGTCCATACGTTCGGGTTTTTGTTGTTGGTGTTGATCGTATACCACTATGGCTTTGGTTGTGGCTTTGTCTTGTTCAGTGGCGATCTCCGTAAGCACTTGTTCCTTCTCGGCTCTGTCTCTCGATTTTTCTTCTTTCACCAAGTATGGATGAGATTCTAACCATCGAGACACAATCTCCACTGATCTCTGCTGCTCCTTTGAACAACGCGATGGTCAGATCCGTGACTTTCGGCCAAGTTGCCTTCTCGAGCTATGCCTTGGTTGGTTCTTTCATTTCGTTCTCGTCTATTCGGTGTCCTAACACTAAGAGCAGCTATTTGGCCTCTCATTTCGTTTAGCATTGCGGATAATGTATCCATCTTGCGAGTCATTTCGCGATCTCTTCTTCTCCTTGTTCGCGAATCATCACTTCCATCGGACATTTTGTTTTCCCTCGCAAAAGAAACAAAAACGTTAGTAAAATAATCCTCACAAGTGTTTCACTCAAGTGTTTCGCACAACTCTCACAATATCCTCACACGCTCACAAGAAGTTCTTCTCGGTTCTTAAGGAACTAAATCGAAACAATTCGATAGTAGCTTCAAAAACCAAATCGAAACAATTTGATGGTAGCTTAAAAAAAAACTCAAATCGAAAACTAAAGATAGATAGTGAAGAATACGAACCATTTTTTTTTTTTTTTTTTTGATCTTGTCTCTTCGTTTTTTTTTTTTTATAAATTGGTTTTGATACAAAAGATAGAAAGGAAAGAGAGAAAATTAAAATATGAAGAGATAGAAAAATATTTAGAAAATACCGCTTATTTAAAGAGCGTGGCTCTGATACCACTTGATACGATCTCCCAAAGGAACGCACACTCTTCTTGGTCTTTAAACGGATAGATCCTTGGATAAACAAGGCGGGGAAGCGAATGGCTGCGTCGAGGGCTATGGACGGCACTCGGTAAACCAGATCCGAAGGCTAACCACCTAAGGAACGAATGAACTCTTCGGCTAACCACCTCGGAGTTGGCGTGAACACAAGGCTAACCACCTAGTGATCAATTGTGATCAAAGAGCTAACCACCCAATGACCGGTTTGATTTCGTTGGCTAACCACCAAGAGATTGACAAGTTCACAAAAGAACAAGAGAGAAACTTCTTTAAGAAAGATTTTATAAAAAGTGAATGATTAATCTCAAAGAGTTTACATGGTTTATATAGTGAGAGGATGAAGATGAAAAGTCCTAAATTGATGCATGGAAAATAACAAAACTAATTTAATTCATAAGACTAAGACCATTGAATCTTGACTAATAATAATGCATGGTGTGAACACCCTCTTGGCCTTCCACGTTCATGAATCATCTCTTGGCCTTCCACGTTCATGAATCTCTTTAGCATGCAAATTATTCTTGATATGTTTCATGATGTTGGATCGTAAAGGGTAAGTATAAGTGTTGCCTCGTTAAAACCTCTACTCGGAAAACCCATTGGGACAAAACCGAGTACAGGAAAAAGAGTACAACAACTTATACTTAACGTCCAACCTCAAGAAAATATCGTAGCCGAAATTGAGGTAACGGCGTTGTGCATAAGTTGATCTTCTTCCTCGATCCGAATGTCATTAAGTAACTTCTGAACAGCTCCGGCAAGCTTCCTTGTCTTGGACCGCGTAACGGGACCTTCGGGTATGATCAAAACGTCCTCGTCCAAAGCATGCTCGTCCATAATCATATCAGAAAGATGCTACGGATTCTTGAGAACGAGATCTTTCCAATGGTATGAAGATTGTAGCTTGGTTCATCGTGGCTTGAATTTTAACAAAGCTTGAAGATGCGGCTTCGTAACCTTCCTAGACGGTATTGTTCAATCGGTCATAACTTGCTAACCGTAATAGCAAATCATGTTCTTCTTTTTTCTATGGCTTCATAAGACTGTCTTATATGTGTTCACCAAATTTGAAAAAATTTTGGGCTGATATGGTGCTCCGTTTGTTCCTTGAAGCGGAACTGATCTAGTTCTATCTCCTTTTCATCGGTGTTTTTAAAAACACATTTGTTTGTATTTTTAAAATTTTATGTAAAAGCCTGAAAAATTCATAGATATATAAAATAATGAATAAAAATGTTTAGAAAAATAAAATCAAATCCAAAAACTTAGAATAAGCAAATTAATAAAATCAAAAACATAGATATTGGTTGCCTCCCATAAATCGCTTGTTTTAAGTCTTATAGCTCGACTCCTTGGGTTTTTAGGATTGTGGAAGGTCTTCTAAAGGCTTGAGGTTGCCCTTAGAATGTGAATGAGGTCTCCTTAAATCGTGTTCTCCATAAGCTTCCCAAGGTCGATACATGTGATTGTACCGGTTGTTGTGAGAAAGTGGCGGTTAATGGAATTCATGAGGAATGGGGATGTAATCTCCAACTTCTTCATGAGGTTAAGTGGCGGTTGCCTCCCATAACATACGATTTAAACATCAAATTTCATGTAATACAACAACTTTTTAATTGATTCAGATGGATAAGTGTTTTACCTGATTCTTCATTTTGGAAAGTTCACTTTGTAGCTCATTCACCTTTTGCTGTAGATGAATTTGCTTCTCTTCCATTTCAGCCATACACTGCTTCTATGCGTTGGTGGCAGACCTTTTCTATGGCCCATATATACATGTTTTCGGCTAAACTTCAACCACATACTATCTGTATTTTTCCTACATAACGGACATGCCATCTGACCATTTACTTTGCAGCCTGCAAGATTTCCATAAGCCGGGAAGTCACTGATTGTCCAAAGCAGCATTGCTTTGAGAGTAAAAGTTGATTTACTAAAGGCGTCATATGTTAACTCTCCATGGTTCCACAGTTGCTTTAGATCATCTATGAGCGGTTTTAAGTAGACATTAATGCTATTACCAGGCTGTTGAGGTCCAGGAATCAACAATGTAAACATTATGTTTTCCTTCTTCATGCATAAGTCAGGTGGAAAATTACAGTTCACTACCAAAACCGGCCAGCAACTGTAGTTGCTATTCTTCATGTTGAATGGATTGAATCCATCTGTGGAACGTCCAAGCCGCAAGTTTCTTTCTTCAGCTGCGAATGAAGGGTATTTGTCATCCATCTGATGCCAGTTAATTGAATCCACAGGGTGTCGGAGTTTTCCATTGTTACTCTTGTTACTATAATGCCACCTTAGATCCTTAGCCATTTCCTCAGACCTAAACATTCTCTTCATCCGTTGGATTATCGGAAAGTAACGTAATACTTTTTGTGGGACTCCTTTCTTTACTTCACCAGTGAGCATATTAGCCTTCCATATAGACGCATTGCATTTAGGACAATTCTCGAGCTTTTTGTACTTCTTTCTGAATAAGCAGCAATCATTAACACATGCATGAATCTTCTAGTAACCTATATCGAATGATTTCAAAATTTTCTTAACATCGTATAGTGATGTGTGAAGCACATTATCCTCTGGTAGCATCTCCGACAATGTCTCTAGCAGATCATTGAAGCTCTTGTCAGACCAGCCATTCTGTGTCTTCAGTCTAAACAGTCTGACAATAGCCGAGAGCTTACTATGGTTAACACAACTTGGATATAAGGGTGTTTCAGCATCGGAAAGCTTTGCAAGGAACTCATCTTCTTTCTTGTCCTCACCCTCTGCAATCTCGCCGAAGTCAGCCTTACTAAGAAACTCCTCATCCATAAATTCAGCAGCTTGATATAACCCCAAAATCTCATCATTCAACTGAGTTCTCTTACTATCAACTTCGGACCCAACCTTCAACTCTCCATGATGATACCAATCAGACCGCAACTTATAAGACTCATCCATTCCCCTCGTAACAAGATGATCTACTACAACACTTTCTGAGTGACGATCTATATTACGACAGTCAATGCAATGACATATAACCATATCATCGTCTCCCAAAGCCGCAGCCACAACTCGTACAAAGTTCCAAGCCCCTCTTTCATAAGCTGAATCAGCTCTTCAGTGCATAATTAAAGGGAAAAAAAACAGAGTAATCTCTCTAAACCCCTACTTAAGCTACGCTAACCTATATAATTTATTTAATTACCTGCAAAGATGCACCGTATCCTTGTCCACCATTATATGATCTAACCTTAATCAAAACATTAGTACCATAAACAGCATATCAGATTTATTGACAAAATCTTAGACATGACAGAATCGTAGAATTTACAAACAACTATATCGCATATAATAAATCAATACAAACCTCAAACACGAAACAGTATTTTCAAAACAACCAATCAACATCAACAACAAACCAAAAAAACAAGACCACCGTTCATAAAGTACTTAAAAGAATCATCAAAAGAGACAAAAGAGATAAGGTACTAACCTGTCCTGTGATTAGAGATAAAGAAAATCTTCAAAATTTCCTTATTGCACTCATCAACACTTGCAAAAATACAAAAGTTTCAAAAGTTTGATTTCAAAAGTTTTAATAATCATATTACAGTTTGATTTCATATCATCACGAATCATATATTCAACTTTGCCTAATTCAGATACAGAACCAAAGTAATGAAACTGCAGTATGAAAACCAAAATAAATTCAAAAGTCTTCTTCACTAATATACATAACCAAACTCATATAATTTTTTCAGTATAAAAACCAAAATGCAACCTTCAAGATACACAACCAAACTATAATCATAAAAACATGTTCTTAAGCTAATGTTCTTTAATCGGATACACAACCTAAATCTGATATCTTAAGCTAATGTTCTTCAATCGGAAACAAAACCTAGATTTTTGTTATTACATTTGAAATATAGATAGACTTCTTAGAATTTTGAGCAAATCGCGGAGACCAAATCAAAAATTCTTAGAATTACCAAATCTCTTGCATGTCGAAAAAAACTGTGAATTGTTCCAATTTCATGAGTGAATCGAAATAGATAAACAGATTTGAGCTCCAATCGAAACATATATCAAACAATCACGGTACAAAATCAAAGCAAATAAGTCAAACATAAATCATATGAGGAAGAAAACCACCTTCGATTTGAGCTCAAATCCGACCGAATTAAGTCCGGCGGTACTTCAGAGGGCGGCGACGGCGAGTTTAATTGGTGGATTGGCGAATCGATTCGTGTGTATAAGAGATTTTAGGGTTTTTGACAAAGGGGTGAAGTGAAGGAGAGAGTGTCGAATAAATGTGAGAAAGAGGGAAACTCGACTAAAACGAGAAAACCCGTGAAAATTTGGCTAAGTGTTTGGCGGAATAAGTGATTTTAGTTTCCCGCTTATTAAAACTCTATCTTAGCGTTTATCAAATGCTATTATATGGTAAGCAAATTACAAGTTCAACTTCGATAGCAATTTCGAAAATCGTGCTATTACGAGGTGCTATCAATGTAGATTTTTTTGGTAGTGATAGCAAATAATCATTGGAAAAAGCGAGAAAGAAAAAAGGATGCAATTAATAAGTCTTCTATAATAAGGAGATGAGAAGGAAAAGATTATGGTATACAATGGAACGATAGAACATATATATGTATATACAAAAAAAAATATTAGGGTTGCACATAAATCATAACCACGATATACAAATGTTAAATTTCCACGATATATAAATGTTAAATCTTTATATGTTACATAAAAGATTATTTCCAAATATCTAAATATAATATTCCAAAAAGATAAATATAGAAATTTTGAAACAATTTAGATAAGTTAAGACCCAAAACGTAAAAATTCAACAAAGCTCATTAATACTATATTAGATAATTGAGTTTTCTCCAAAATAATCCTCCACAATATGTTTTTCTTGCAAGATTACCCTTCAACTTAGAAAAATGTAAATTAATGCATTCAACTCTATGAAAATCTGCAAAATAGCTCTCCATAAACCTTTTTTTTTGCAATATTACCCTTCAAGTTAAAAAAATGCAACTCAATGCATTAAACTCTATGAAAACACGCAATATAACCCTTAACCGTGTAATTTTTTTTAAAATTTCTATATAATTGTATATTTACCATCAAAATTACATTGTTTTGCTAATTTTAAAAAGCATAAAATTACGCATATAGGGGATTCAAACCCATGATCTCTACTAAAAATCTGGAAGACACAACCACTTTGCCATGATAAGCTTCGTTAAATTCACAAAGATAAATAAATATTATACGATTTTCATTTTTCACCAACTCTAATCTAAAAATTTAAAACTCAGAAAGACAAACTCAAGTTTTATACCAAAAATTAGCCCAGATGAAGCTAAAAGCAAAATTGAATTCACTAAAACCCTGATTTTCCCTAGAAATTCGATGACCTAGAAGGGAAAAACTCGAGCTTCAAACAAAAAATGAGCCAAAAAAAACATCGAATTGAATCTAGAAGCGAAATTCAGATGAAGAAACTAAAGAGAATCCTTCACGGAAAGATTCAAAGATTTTGAAGAAGAGAAGGAAAATAGTGAATTTTGATTTAGATTCGGTGAACATCATATTATATTTGTATATGTTTGTGAATTTAACAAAACTTATCATGGCAAAGTGGATGTGTCTTCTGATTTTTTAGTAGAGAACATGGGTTCGAATCCCCTCTGTGTAATTTTGTTATATTTAAAGTTAGCAAAACAACGTAATTTTGATGGTAAATACATAGTCATATACAAACTAAAAAACATATACACAACTATTAAGGGTTTATTGCAGGTTTTCATAGAGTTGATTGTATTGATTTGCATTTTTCTAAGTTGAAGGGTAATATTGCAAAAAATAATATTGTGGAGAGTTATTTTGTAGGTTTTCATAGAGTTGACTACATTGATTTGCACTTTTTTAAGTTGAAGGGTAATCTTGCAAAAAAAATTATTGTGGATTGCAGAAAAACATAGAAAAATCGTGGACCAGATTAATCAAACATGGTCGATGGCAAGGGATATTTTCTAAGATTTATTAAAGGTAGAATAATAACTAGTCACTCTTAAATTCACTCTGAGGTCGCCACATCATCAAAGTGACTTCTCTTTTATAATTATAGACTAGGATTTAACCCGTGGTACACCACGAGTCAATGTTTTTTTGAAATTATTATATCTATTTTATTTTAATATTGTTAAAATATCATAGTGGTTACTTTATTTTAACGTTTGTATTGTTTGTATTTTAAGTCATAGATTACGATTTATTTTTGACGACTTTGTTACAAAGTATGAAGTCACAAATAGTGTTACAGACTTGTGACCAAATTTAATAACTACATTATACCATTTTGTGATATTGTAATGTATCAATTATTGAAATGATATAAAATCAAATTTAGAAATTCTGTAATTAAACTAATTTTTATATCAATTTGAAGTGATATTATAATGTATCAATTATAAAAAGTGAACCAATATGTGATATTATAAGTGATATTATAATATATTAATATATCAAAAATGTTTCAGACCCAGCAAAGAAGTCATCTATCATATCGACTCATTTTAAATCGATTTCAACTTTCTTCTTTTCTTTTAAAAAGAAAAACTTTCCTCTTTTCTTCTTTTGCTTCAGAACGATTTCAACTTAACTCTTTTCTTCTTTTGCCTTTGATTTCCTTCAATTCGATTTTGTTGATTTTACTTCAATTTGTGGTAGGATGACTCTATGCGAGATATTGCCTTTGGAGTTGCAATGCTTTGCGATTGAAGGAACTTCTGTATGGGAAAAATTCTTTGCGTAGGCAAAGATTTGTGGGACTACCAGATAAGTATTCTCATTCATTCAAATTTCTTTACTTTATTTGCTATAAAGAATCCTTATGAAATTTGGAAAAAGAAAAATACTTGTTGTAAATGAAATATCTTTTCGATTTTGGGTATATTAGATGATGGATTAAAGTTTGTTTCCATAGAATAGGATTATACAATATTCTCGATTTAAGAAGAGACAATATCCTAGATTTTATTGAATGCAATATTGTTTAGAAATGATTGAAACGATTTTCCTTGATTGATCTCTAATATACAGATTTTTCTTGATTCTCTCGATTTTCTGTTAACACCAAAAAGATTGTAATTTTTGTAATCTATAATGAGTATTTGGTTTTTGGATTGACAATATCCTAGATTAGGAGTATTTGGAAACAAAGTTAAAAAACTACATTAGGAGTGTTTGGAAACCAATTTAAAATACTGCAAAAATAATATATAAATTATAGATACGTCTAATAAATTTTTGAACATTGTCCACTAGTAATTTGAGACGGCATCATCTTAGTCGTTAGAAAGAGTTCTTTATCTCTTCCTTGAACATGGTCATCGCTCCCCTAGGAAGCGTTACCAGCAATCGAGCACCACTACTCATCCCTGGATCCGCCTGTGACGCCGGCAATAGAATACAAAAATATGTCATTCTCATCGGAACCAAAGGTATAATGTTCACTAAACCATCGTACTCATAACCGATTTGCCGCCAATCCGTGAGAGTCATCCACCCTCCGTTATTATCCTTAAACAATGCCATCTCTTTCAGCTTAATTCTCTCAGTGTTGCTAAGTTCCCTCAACACGTACCTCTTGTCTAACGCCGCTCTCTTCATATCTGCTATGAGCCTCACAACACGAGACAAGGGTGATTCGCTCAGCTCCTTAACTGTCAACGCCACTGAAGGACAGACAAAGGAATTCCCATAGTAGCCTTCTGGTAATGGCGGATCCATAACGTCGCGGATTCTGACGAATAACCCCAAAATTGTAGTCCCTTCTTCATTCAGTTTCAAGGCTCGGCATCTTGTTCTCCAGATGTGGGCCTCAAGAATTTCTAGAGTCGTTACAGCCACTTTGTTCATCTCCTTTTCATTTGTGTTCTGCGCGTCCTCTGCAATGATCTTCTTGAGTTTCGTAATATCTTCGTAGGTAATGTTCAGGATCTCACGGACCACGTCCTCAGTCATTGTATACGGCGAATTTGCAATAGTTGAGCAAGCCTTCGGCAATTCAACCAATTCCGGATTTTGGTTGTCGTCTCCGAGTTCATCTACAATATTTTTGCGTGTTATAATGAATAAAAACAACTGATATTAGAGAGATACGAGTCTGGTTTAATTGTGTGTGTTTGTTTTGAAAAGTTTGCACGGTAACATCCCACATCGGAAATTAAGGTGATTCAACACTATTCCAGTTATTACAAATTGATTTTGAGTTGGAAGTTCATGTTTCTTTCCCAAAAATTAATTAATATGTAAATACAAACGCAAAAAAGGTTATGCTAACATGTAATACCATGAAATATTGAAATGTAAAGAAAGGTTGGTTACCGCTAATGTTGTTAAAGGTGAGCCTTTCTCTATTCCATACGGGTATGACGGTGGGTTGGGTCTTCCCAAAGGCAAGCTCCATCATTGCTCCAAAAAACTGAGCCCCTCCGAAACCATCACAGACGGCGTGAGAGTGAGCCATTCCAATAGTCATTCCTCCACAAGCAAACATGGTGACCTGTAGAGCCAGAGGATCGTATCCCTCACAGTCTTTCACAGGTTCGTAACAAGGCACAAGTTGGTGGGATGCGTCAAAGTTATCAGTGCCCTCCAAATAGTTGAGAGAAGAGAGAGTGCAAGTGGAGGTTGCGCTTATAAAAAGGACTCCATCTCCAGCTTTGCAGTTCAGCTCAAGTCTATTGTCTTCGGATTTTCGGTGAAGTTTTCCGGCTAGAGGGTAGTAATAGACAAGGGCACGAGAGAGGCCATGCTCGAGAAGAGAAACCGGGTCTTGATCTTTGAGGTAGGGATTATGTGCAAAGATGCATATGATTTGGACGATGGTTTCGAAATTAGGATCGTTGTCGATGGTGGAGAGAGACAGGGAGACAACAGGTGTTGGGTTTGAGGGTTTCACTAGAACAACTTCTGATTTCTCAACGACCAAGCTGGGAATTGACCCGTCATCATTTGCCATCTCTATTTCTCTCTTTATAATTTTTATAGAATTTCTGTTTTGTATGTGTGTGTTTTCATTTCGTACAGACTACAGAGAATGGTTCTTATACATGTTTTCTTGTATCCATTTGAATTTTTTTTTTTTTTTTTTTTTTTTTGCAAAATCCATTTCAAAATTTAATACTCATTTTCTGTATCTATTTAGATATACTGCCAAGTGGGTTCGTATTTGAATTGGTATGATCTGACTTTGAAGATTGGAGGTGCATGGAAGGTTTCTAAGAATAAAACAATATTCGAATTGGGTGGGCAAAAAAAATAAAATATTCTAATTGGAAATTAACGACAAAGTCATGTTTTGTGTTAATTTAATTATCTTTATAAGCGTTTTGAGGGAGTTCCAAATCTGACCTTTTTATAATATACAATAACCTTAATTATATCACTATATAAGGATGTATAAAACCAAAAAAAGATGTATCAAAAAATATATATATAATCAAACAAACGACACGCTTTCCGTGAAAATGTTTCACCACATTACTCAACAAATGGTGAATACAAATTCTATGTCTAACTTGCGGGTAAACGTTCTCTAGTGCTTTAAAAATTGAAAAATGTCTATTAGACACAAAAACCACACCATACTTGTCCGCAATAACATCCCGTAGCTGCCTCATAAACCACTCCCATGAACAATCGTTCTCTGAATCATCAACCCCAAAGGCAATTGGATACAAGTTAGAGTTACCATCTAAAGCTGTAGCGACAAGCAGAACTCCTTTGTACTTATTCTTCAAAAACGTACCATCAACAACAATGACTCTCCGAATGGCTTTGTAGTAGCCTCTCAAAGATTGGCCAAAGGAAATAAATAGATACTTAAATCTATCATCACAATCGGTTTTATAATGGTAATAGGTACCCGGATTTGATGCTTTTAGCATATACAAATATTTTGGTATTTTACCATAACTTTTCTCCGGTATGTCTCTAATAGCGTTAACTACATACTCACGTGCATCCTATGCTAAAGAATAAGTCAGCTCAACTCCATACTCGGTACGCATAATCTGAATCACATCATTCGGTTTAGATCCTTCTTTGGACCCTTTATATCTGTGCGTAATTAACGTGCCTATTGTTTTTGCTGAAGGTGACTTTCCAACTTTGTTTTTGCTTAAAGGAGCACATGTATGTTTACCCACATACTTGTTGATAATGAAATACTTTTGACCCTCGGACACATAATGCACGAACTCTCCACTTGCATACGCTATTGGTGAAGTTTATAATCCACCTTGTAGTGTCAGATTTATAAACCTTATAGTCGAAGTTGTACTTCAGTGCAAACATTTGCGTTGTTGATTTCATAACCCTTTTGCTTTAGAAATGTTGAGACTTCTTTAGAGCATTCTCCAAAGAAACTTGAACTATCTTCTTTCTCTCTTCATCTGAATTTTCACACATTAAACCATTATCGCTGTCATCACCAACATCACGATGAACAATGACGTGATCAGTTTTGAGGTTTTCATCGTCACCACCTACTTCTTCTGATTTGTTCACCGTTAACGTAACTACTTCTTCTGATTTCTCGGGCTCTCTATTCAAATCAAAATCAACAATAGGTTTAAATGTCACACACAGCTGTATCGATGCTTCTTTACGTACCCAATAAAGTTTTTTACTTGGCGATCATTGGAGATGATAACTGGAGGAGATCCTAACTTCCGGGTAGAAATCTGCATTCGATCTTAACATGGCGTTGCTCGATTCCGTAATCCTCTGAGACCATAGTCTTCAACTCATCAATACTAGTTGTAGACTCCAAAGCCATTAATCTACCTCCTGTTTCTTCGTCAACAACAAAGCTCCATCTATTATTAGAGCTCCGCATCCATTCGCCACATGTTGCATACTTATGCAACATATTAATCAAAAAACTACAACAAAGAATGGAGATAAAAAAATAGAATAAGAAAGAGAAGAAGAGACGAAGAAGAGAAGAATCAGAGACAAACGGCGATCTTTTGTAAATTTTCTTTTTAGGAAACTGAATATTTAGCTCCTAGATTTAGGGAAGGTAATAACTAACTTTGCAGAAAAGACATTCTACCATCGATAGATGATAGATAACGTGGTAGAAATTTATGTAAAGCCAAAATGCAAAAAATGTCGCTATGTGACTTTGAACCCATCAACAAAGGGACTAAGTATCACAGACTGGAGCCAATTACACTAAAGATCATTCATTGTTCATTGTTCAAATAAATTGATATTAATAACAGTAAAACGTGATTAAAACATATTTTGTAAATTGTCGAGTAAAGAAACTGAATATTTAGATCCTAGATTTAGGGAATTTAATAACTAAATTCGTAGACAACACAATCTACACTACTCGGTAGATAATAGCAAATGTGGTAGAATTTATATATTGAGAAGGGTAGAATACATATTCTGGATTTGATAGATATTAGTGCAAAGCGTGGAATAAACACTCTACGATGATGTAGAACATAGAGCAAGTAGTAGAACACAAATTCTACGATTGGTAAATATAAGTGTACTACGCGGAACCAAAAATGAGAAAAGGGCATTGAGACAAAATGAATTCAATGTGGGGTAATTTTACAAATCTCCCCATTTCGCTTTTCTGAAGTTTTTAAAGAAAAATTTCAGTTATTAAATTTGTTTAGCTCAGAATATTTTTTAGAAAATTAACGACTTTTGAGAAGTGATATAACACATCGAAAGTTTTGTAATCGATCTAAATCCGTTGACAAATCTTATAAAATTTCTGAATAACAAACCGGGCATCAAATTTGCTTTCCTAGCAAACTGTCCAATATAATTTAACAAAAACAAAGCTATGTAGAATAAAAATTAGCAAATGCCTTGTTGGTCCAGAATGGCCACGAAACATATGAAAAAGAGTGGTCGGGACGTGCGGGAGTCATGCAGACAATTTCATATACAAATAAGTTCCTTACTCTTCGACGATGAGATCGGAATTATTATACGATGTAGCCTTGGCATTGAGGCTTTCAAGTATATCAGTTATTCGGTTTAATTAGATAACCAAAAACATGTGAAGTTTATACTTGACTTTGGCTACCACGTCGCAATTCAGATTCTGAACTAAAGCACTGGTTGAGGTCTAAAAGGTTTGTTGCTTTTCAATTTTATGGTATATATCGCTTGATAAAAAAAAAAAAAAAAAAATATATATATATATATAAATTTATGTTTTTAAAAAAAATTATTATATCTATATTCAATGATTTATGCTGTAATTTAAATTTAAAATCTTGTATCACACGTGATATATAAATCTAGGACCTGATTGGTAAAGATCGTAGCTTTAAGTTTTTTGCTGTAGAATTCAAGCTGTAGGTTTTTTTGCTGTAGTTGTAGGATTTTGGCTGTGATTTTTATAAAAAGAAAGTCTGATTGGTTCGATTATTATTGTAGATTTCATTGCTGTAGAATTTTGATTGGAGAAATTTAAATTATATTGAGAAGGAAATTTAAATTTAAATTAATCAAAGGAATCTATATATATATATATATATGTGTGTGTGTGTTTATTTATTAAATAAATACAATATAATATATAAATATCTACTATGTTCATATAATAATTTATATATATATATATATGGTATTTATAAAAAAAATTATATATATAATATGTATAGTATATATAAACGTATGTGGACAAAAGTATGTTTATCATATATTTTTGTCATATATATATAATATATATGTGAGAAAGTGAAAATGTAGTTTTTACAAAAAAAAAAAAAAGTGAAAAGTGTTTGTACAGTCGTAGGAAAAAAAAGTGAGAGTTTTCCAAAGCTTAGTCTTTTTAGCTGTAGAAAAAAGGGTTTGTACAGCCAAAATTGAAAGAAACTTATTTTTTGGGCTGTAGAAATTTTTTAAAAGACAAAGCTTGATAGGTTTGGTTTTGTTGCTGTTAAATTTTTTTTGACTGTGTAGAACTAGTACAGCACTTACAAAGCCCTAAGCCCTAGTATAAACCTGTGAAGGGTTAATTTAGTATAAAGTATGATAAGGTTGTATATAATTAAAGAAGGAAAAAAAACAGCGAAAATGGAAAAGGAAATCTAGCTTTTCATATACGTTTTATTTAGATTTTTATTTTCTTAATTTCGAGAGAAGTACAACGACGAATCCATTTGAAACACTTCATTGATGATTCATTCATCATTCAATGCACATTCCATTATTACCAAAATCTTCCACAAAATAAGAACGTTGACACAATTTGTTTTATCATGATGCTCGAAGAGTTGACATCAAGCCGTGTGACGACGTTAACGCTTCATTTCTTATTATTCTCTTAAGTTAAATAGAAACGTAAAAAGAAAGAAGTTCTTTATTTTATTTTTATTATTCTTTCAATTCAAAGTCTCAAACGTATCGCACGTTTAGTTTTCTTTGTTTCACATTAGCAACCTAATGTATTTTATCTTGGTCCATGTATTAATATAGATAACTGGATAAAAAAACGACAACACAACTCTAGGAGATGCTAGAGAACCTAGAAACAGTGCCGCACTAACCTTTTATATTACCCCA
Organism: Arabis hirsuta; assembly: GCA_964056655.1. Classification (NCBI taxonomy): domain Eukaryota; kingdom Viridiplantae; phylum Streptophyta; class Magnoliopsida; order Brassicales; family Brassicaceae; genus Arabis; species Arabis hirsuta. The sequence continues at coordinate 21,522,456 of OZ053308.1, forward strand.
ATCAAAATTTAAAATTATAGTCGTGTAGATAATTTATCAAGATCACAAAACAATATAAAAAACAACTTAAATTTTCATTAAAAAAAATCAAATTCCATAGTCTACTAAAAACAACAACGATATTAAGAATATTTATTTTTGAAATATAGATCCTCTTGCATTTTTTCCTGCAAAATCATTCATTAGACTCCTATAGTCAAGTCTTTCAACCATAGCTGTCTCAATTGATAACATAGCCAACCCATTTAACATTTCTTGTGACATGGTAGACCGCAGATAATTCTTTATCAGCTTTAACTTCGAAAAATTTCTTTCAGCTGTGGCAACTGACACCGGAATGGTCAACAATATGCAATAAGCAATTTCTGTGTTTTGATAACAATCATCCATTCTTTTCAAAAAGTCAAGCACTTCAATAGGCTTTTGATCTTCTTCGGGTATTGATTCTCGAAGAATTTTTAGCTCCATAAACAAATCGTCACCAACTATGTCTGATTTAGTACCATTCCGTAAAGAAGCTTCCATATTCAAACATGATGCTCTCAATGTATCCTCACTTGCATCTGTTAGCTTTTTTAAATCAAACAAAAATCCAAAAGTTTTTTCATACCTTTGGAATTGTTCAAATCTGGACTCAAGAGAAACTAAAACTTGATCCATGAGTGTGTTAAAGTAATCTATCCTAAAGCTCTCCTCTGGTAATAATAGCACATTTTCATCAATCTCTGGGTCTTCATCATAGTGCTTTTTCCTTCTAATGATACGCTTTTGTTTCATAGGAAATTCAGCTTCAATCTCCATATCAGCTGCAATTTGCCTAGCCTTAGCCTTTGCTTCCTCAAAACCAGTCTTCCGATATTTTTTAAAAAAAGACACAAGCCCTTTCAGATGTTAAATTGTAGCATTGATATCAATGTTTTCTGATTGTAAACTCTTGCTTACTGTGTTGACAACAAAAAGAAGGTCATACCAAACAAGAACTCGAAACCTCCAATTCCATGTGTTTCACTTAAAGCAAGGGACTCAGCACTACTTCGTCAGTACTTTCAGCCAAGCAAAGTAATGCTTCTCTGATTTCTGAAGCTTGAAACTGTAGACACTTTCAACATGACTTTCCCAACGTGTTTGAGACAAAGACTTAAGGGTTAGTCCTTTAACCATCTCTGTCAATATGTCCCACCTATTTGTTGAAGAAGAAAATAAGCAATATATTCGTTGAACAATTCCAAAGAAAGACACACCTTTTGGGGAAAAAGATGCTATATCGCATAACACCAGATTAAGACTGTGACAACCGCATGGTGTAAAGAATGCCCCTGGATTGATTTCTAGCAACCTCTTTTGAACTCTTTTATTCTTTCTTTTCATATTAGATCCGTTGTCATAGCCCTGTCCTCTCACATCACCAATGTCTAACTCTAGCTCAACTAACGCATCTTGGAGCGAAGCAAAAATCCCTTCTCTTGATTTATCTTTGACAATAAAAAATGTCAAAAAGAATTCCTCAACCTTGGTTGACATTGTAGAAACAACCACACATCGGATAACCAAAGTCATTTGCTCTTTGTGACTGATATCTGAAGTACAATCAAGAATTATGGAGAAATACTTCGAATCACGGATCTTATGTATGATCATAACTTTGATCTCCTTAGCAAGCATCTCAATCATTTCATTCTGAATCCTATGACTGAGATAATGCGTATAGATTTCCTTTTTCTCAATTCGTCTAACATGCTCTCTCATCACTGCATCAAACTCTGCAATCATCTCAAGAAGACCCCAAAATTTTCCATTATTCGCTTCACCAAGTTTTTCATTATCTCCACGAAACGCCAAGTTTCTTTGAGCTAGAGTTTTCACCACTACAAATAATCTCAACAATAATTCTCTCTAATGGATTTTCTCTCTGTTTAATTCTTCTTGAGCATGTTTATCAATTTTCTGATTTTCTTAAAAGCTCAACTCAAACTCTCTCCAACGTGTCATAGATATAACATGATCATGAGAAACTTCATGTTCTTTTAGCCTTGCTGAAAAGTTTATCCAATCATTATATCCTGTAGTTGCCAAGTTACCACCAGCGTTGTCGTGCCTGAACAATTTGCAGCAAAAACAAAAAGCTTTATCTAAAGCTTTTGAGTATACCAACCAGCGCCTATCTTTTTTTCTCTGTTTACCATATCTCTTGTATAGAATACATGAGAAAAATGTCTGTCAATACTGTCTTTGGGAAACCGATGATGACTTGATAATCTTGTCGTAGGACCCTTCTTAACCAACAAGTCTCTCAATCCCATATCAATGTTTTCCCAATTTCCTGGATCAGAGACATCTTTATTTGGTTCCTTTATCTTTTCATCTTGCTTTTCAGTTTCATCTTGATGAGTCTCTTTACATTCCTCTGAATTTTCAAGCTCACTATTCTAACCAATATCATCGACATCTTCATCTTCATCTTTGTCTTCTTCTCTTTGAGCGGATGAATTCCCAATTTCAGTATTATTAGCTCTCGTCATAAACTTGGACATGGAACCTTGTAGTGACTTTATGAGTGCTTCTTGTTTCTTCTTCTTATTTCTGTTTTGAGCTCCGGATGGTTGATTTTTTTTTATTCCACATGGTTTTCTTGTCCCAGACGGTGCCATCTTGTTATCAAATAAAAATAAAAAGTAAGCATAAAAATAAGGGATTGTCGTAACAAAGTCAAGGACTCAAGGCATCAAGCTTTTATCACAATTAAAAACGACGAACTAAGAAACGTACCTTCTTACTATTTAAAGGATGAATTGAAATAACTGAAGCAATATAACTAAATTATGTAATCAAGAGCAAGAGGACAAAAGAAAAGAAAAGTGCTTCAAGCCTGCAAGACGACAGAACAAATTGGAACAAAAGGAAAAACTGTTTTGTTTCTAATTTTTAATTAGGGTTTTAACTATCATAAAAAATAGAAATTTACTAATATATTTAATTTTAACAAATTTATAAATATTACTGAAAAGTCCAATAAATCTTATTCTAACTAAAAATGCCTAATAAGTAATATCTTAACAACCTACAAATTTTATTTATTTATCAATACTAATAAAAAATTTTTAAAAAAATATGCACCATTAATTTGGATGCATCAATCCTTAGCTTAGGTGGCTTCCCCTCTAGGCCGGCTCTGCCTAAAAAGGCCGATTTTGCTACTATGGGTCTCAAAATCGAACTTAGAGCACCTCCATTAGAAGTATCTTACAAAATATTCTTGAGAGTTTCTCAAAAATATAATACTACTATTTTTATTATAACTTAATTATGTCATTTATTTTTATGTTAGAAAAAACAAAAGAACCAATAAAAGAGAAACGTATCATGAGATTGAGATACATTTGTCACAGATATGTCACTCTCTCTCTCTTCCTTTTGCATACTTTTACCATTATTTTAATATTAGTATCTTACTTACATACCATCAATAGAGATGCTCTTATGGAGATTGTTTTTTCTGGGACCACACGACCAAGAATAGTCCATGGTCAATGTTTGGTTTAACGTTTCAGGTATTTTGTTTAGATGTAAGACTTAAGAACATCCACAATGGTTCGAGTTTTTTTTTTTAACACTGCATCAATGGTTTGCGTTTCTAAAATATACTATTTTAATAATTTTTTTATTTATTTAAATTTTAAGTAATTAAAAATACTCTCAAACCAATCAAATATATATAAGTGTTATATGAGTTTCTACAAAAAAGTGGGAAGAGTTTCTTATGTTAGAACCGCTATTCATTTTCTCTCTTAATTTTTTTATTATTTTATTATTTATTTTGATTAGAAACCCTTGAAGAAACTCGGGGAAACGACTTTTTTGGACCAGGATTATTGCCATCGGGTGTTTTTGGACCTCAACTTGTAACATTGGTCAATTTAACTCTCAACCACAAATTAATTCAAATTCAAAACCCAAACACGCGATATTGTTGTTGATTCAGACCCCGACGAAGTCAATGTTGGTCAACGTTAATGGAACGCTGACCTGGATGACACGCGGATTAACATATCGGTTTCGTTGGTGTAAAACGTCGTTTTGTACACGCGATCAAAACGACGTCGTTTTGATTTAGGAAAAAAAAATTAAAATCCCTAATTTTCTCATTCGGACCTCCAGCACCGTCTGAGCCACCGTCTGCTGGCATACCTCCGGCGCTAGGTCCTGCACCAGCACCACCAGCCTGATACATCTTTGAGATTAAGGGGTTGCAAATACCTTCCAACTCTTTTAACTTGTACTCAAACTCATCAACTTCCGCCAACTGGTTTCTTTCAATCCATTGGATTGTCTCATTAATCATCTTCTCAATCTTCTGTTTATCTTCTTGATCCAACTTTTGCGCCAGTTTCTCATCCTTGATAGTGTTTCTCATGTTGTAAGCATAATTCTCCAGAGAGTTCTTGGCCTCCACTTTCTTCTTAACTAATCTTCGACCATCACGTGTTTGGGTTTTGAATTTGAATTAATTTGTGGTTGAGAGTTAAATTGACCAATGTTACAAGTTGAGGTCCAAAAACACCCGATGGCAATAGTCCTGGTCCAAAAAGGTCATTTCTCCGAAGAAACTCACCATTCGAGGTGCTAATAGGCCTTGCTAATGTTGTACCGAAATATTAGTCATTTGATCTTTTTAATAAAATTATGTTTGATAGAGCAAAAAAAAAAATTAGCTTTAATCTTCGACCATCTGAATGGTTTATAGCAACTTGATTTAATTGTCCAGTCTTTTGCCTGGAACTCTGCATACACAAAGTAAATTAACAAAGGGTTAATGTAACGCTCGTGAACCAAAAAGTGGATTTTGGTTGGGTGTGTCGATCGACAGAGGCGTGTATGTCGATCGATTCGGGTGTTTGGACTTGTGGAGAAGTCGGATTCTTGGTGGTGTGTTGATCGACACAGGTGGTGTGTGTCGATCGACACGAGCTGAAATTAGACCGACAGGTTCGGTTTATTTATAGAGGAAATAAGTCGGTGTGGTCGCGTATATCAGCAGAAAATAGAGAGATTGAGGGGAGAATTAGAAATCAAAGGTTTTTGGGTGATTTCTGGGAGTTTTCTTGAGGAGTTTTGCTCTTAAGGTTGTTGGAATGGAAAGAGGATTGTTGCTTGGCTGATTTCAGGTCCGCGAGGACGGAATTAGTGGCTGTTCGTCGAGTTCTTCGTCGTTTTTCTTCGTTCAATCCAAAATCGAGGTGAGTTTGTGACCGTAGGTTCATATAGGCATAAGGATTAGATGGAATGCGATTGCTTGTGTTGTTTGGATTGGATTTTGTGTATTTGGTGCTTGGATTCGTGCAGGGATTCGACATATCACTTTGGAATTCTAGCCATGAGAGGATAGGCTCGTTTCCTGGGTTATGCGATGTCGTGTCAATCGACACCAGGGTGGTGTGTCGATCGACACGGGGGCAGTCTGTCGATCGACACCTAGTGGTTGTGCCGATCGACACGGGACTGTCTGTCGATTGACACCTAGCGGTTGTGTCAATCGACACAGGGCTTCTGTCCTAGTTCGTGTTGGTTGTTTCGTGTATGCTTGATTGTATGCTCATCCTGGTATTATATCTCTTGTTTATGTCTGTATTTAAATAACCTGTAGACGGGATGACCGCATCGCTGAGTATTTGTGATAATACTCACGCAACTCTTTTTGCAATGTGTTGTAGATAAAGAGAAAATGTGATCGTGGAATCATGGCCAGGAATGAGAGATGATTTAAGGACTCGTTGTGTTATTGTTTTATGGAATTGCTAGGTTGTTAGTAGTTCCGGAACTTGTTGGAATGTTGACTTGTTATGGTTTGAACTGGATTAGTAATTTAATAAAGTATGGGAACTCTTTTTGCCATGTGTTGCAGGTAAAGAGAAAATGTGATCGTGGAATCATGGCTAGGAAGGAGAGATGATTTAGGGACTCGTTGTGTTATTGTTTTATGGAATTGCTAGGTTGTTAGTAGTTCCGAAACTTGTTGGAATGTTGACTTGTTATGGTTTGAACTGGATTAGTAATTTAATAAAGTATGGGATTTACTGAATTGGAATTTGTTGTTGATTGATTATTGTTGTTTCCGCATGTTGAGATTGGGCCGTTGAGGATTATCATTTGTGATAATGATAATCCGGGTTTTAAGTTAGAAAAAAAAATTAAATTTTTGGATCGGGTCGTTTCAATTAATTTGGTTACTAACCAAGAAAAATTAAATAAAATTAAATAACTAACCTATGAAGGAAACTATTCAAACAAGGCTAAAAGAATCACACCAATAGACTTAGAATGACAATAACGCAAAAGATTACACTCTTTTGAAGAAAACACACAAAGGTTTATTAATAACTTGAGTAAGACTACCTTTTCACAATGGGGATGAACTGAGCTTATTTAGAACTCTTACAAAAACATTCTAAATGACTAAAACAAGAAAGAAATTGCAAAACATTAAAAGAAACTAGCCGTTGGACAATTTAATGTAAAATCTTTCTAAATAAGGAAAGAGCCGTTGGTTTGTATCTTGAAAACTTGGAAAGGAAGTGATGCGTCCTTGGGAACCTCTGATGCACAAAGAAGGTCTCCAAAACTCACAGCTCAAGGTAAAATAGTTTTTAGGTGTGAACGCATCCAAATAAGGCAAGTGGAGATTTAACTTGGTGTTTTAGGCCTTCAACTTGTTGGTATGAATATGGAGCTATTCCTGGACTAAAAAGAAAGTCTCTATTGCCTTGAGAAGTTCCCCAAGTCATGACTTCAGCTGGTGGTGGTTTGCACTCCATAGTTTCCTTAAATGGGTCTGATTTAAGGCTTTTAAGACCATATCCTAAACCAGCTCGAACCAGTCCTTCTTTCTATTGATAAATCTCCTTAGAATAGTTGTTTTGCCTGTAGAAGTTGAATCCCAGGTCCTCCAAGTGAAGGATTGACTCCATGGTTGAGTATGCGACTTGTTGGTTCGTACAGCTTCTCATATCACCTCTCAAACCGGACAGCTTATTGTTATTGTTGGTACTGATTCTTATATCAGTTTGATCTCCTTGAAAAAAATCTTAGATAAAGTATAGAGTTCTAACCGTTCCGATTATTTGTGTGAAAAAGATATTTGATGAGTTTGATTATATAGGAAGACGAGAGTTAGACCTTTAGGATTGAATGAACAATTGAACCTGTTTGCAATTGCATTAAATCTTAGTCTTTGTCGCTGCGAGAGTAGATTGATAAGATTAGTTCGAAATAGTAGCTAGAATCGCGAGAGCCTGACTAGCTTAATCTGTGTTCATGTTCTAGGAGGAAAACCGAATTAATTGTCCCTAGGAATTACCTGAATAGTTTGGACTATAAAACCCCAAGAATCCTTGAAAGACCCAATGTTTCTTTATTATTGCTTTAAAACCGAATTTGAAAACCGTTTGATTACTCTCAAAACCACTTATTTGACTTAGCGTAGTTATTAATTCATATTGCTATTGAGTGTTTCCAATTCTCTGAGGATTCGATCCCTAAGTACTACAATTGATTGATTGTGCACTTGCATTTTAGGTTGTCTTACATGGGGTAAAACTTTTATTGAATTTACAACCTATCATTTACCCAGCCAAACGAGCCTATCTTGCGCTCCCCTGTGGCTTGGCTTAATGCATAGGATATTAGCTTTGTATTATGGGATAATTCTTTGGATCTTCTCTTTGTCCCAACTGTAGTGTTTTCAAGGAAAAGATCAGAGAAAGTGAGGTCCTCTATTCCCGGAGTTGGAGGGCCTATCAGACATGTTTGGGAAGCTATCGATAGCCAGTGGTCTTTCCATATCTGTATTGATGTTCCATTCCTCACTGCCCATCCAAACTATTTAGTGAGCAGGTCTTGGCCTATCAGTATACGTCTCCAACAATGGGAGGATGATGTTGCCGGTATGACGTTTAAGAAAGACTCATTAGTGCAATATTTTCCAAACATGATGCATGCGAGTAAGCCAGTTGGGTTCTCCATAAGCCTTCAACTTAGTTTAGCCAACAATGCATCATTGAAGCATTGGACATCCCTAAACCCCAAGCCTCCATCTTTCTTTGACAAGAAGAGTTTCTTCCATGAGACCCATGCTATTTTTTCTTGTCTACTTTGTCATCCCACAAAAATCATGTCACAACCGACTGGATTCTTGTACAAAGTGATACGGGGAGTGTAAAGCACATAATATCATACGATGGGATAGCGGAAAGGACACTCTTTAGCATCACCATTTTACCGGCCTTAACTCAAAACAAAACACCTAAAATCACAACAAATCTGCTAAAATCCACTACTTGAAATATTTCTAATAACAGTGAATTTTAAGGTAAAATTTAGAATCACGAGTTCAATAACACTGTATTTTTAAGTAGATTTTAAAACTAATGTTGAATACCGTAGAATTTGTTATTGATACAAATCATTTTGAATCCTCAATTGGATGCATCCTCCTTTGTAAATTGTAGATATGGAACAACGAAAACACAAGTGTAAACTTAATACGTGAAACCAAAGTATAAACAATGAAATGGTAATTCTTTTTTAGTTTATTATATAAACGGTAAATATAAACTTAATAAATATTCTACAAAATATATTTCTGCACAGGACCGGCTCAAAGGTATTTATGCCTAAAACTAAAAAAATTTAAGCCCATTAAGAAATACAAAAACAAACAAAAACAAAATCGTGTATTATAAGACTCAGAGAGAAGGTCTGCCCAAATTAATTTAGAGACAAGTACCAAAAAGTAAAAAAAACGAGTTATCAAATGCATATATGTCATATGTGTGTTTTTGTAGACAAAAATATCACATGCGTTGTGTCTATTGAAGTTGTATTTAATGCACCTTACTTTATGTATGTTAAAGTTGCATTTAATGCACCTGTTTTATGGCAAGATCTCGTGCATTTAATGCAGCTACTTTATGTCACTAGTCACGTACACTCACTGAACCAAATGTAGACATACATATGTAATTGAATATCATGTACACTCAATACAACCGCTTGTACACGAAATCGCTTACACACTTGTGTCACCAGTCACGTACACTCAGTGAAACCACATGTGGACATACATATGTAATTGAATATCATGTACACTGAATACAACGACCTCTAAAGAAAATCACCTACACTTGTGTCACTAGTCACGTACACTTAGTGAACCCATGTGTTTACGTGCATCTATAATTGCAAGTACACGATATGCACATACATACACCATACACATGGAATTACTAATTTTGCATCCTTCCATTTCCTCCTCTTCTTTCTCTCTCGAATCTATGACTTTTCTTCCATGGTGTCTTCCTTTTTCTCGGTCTTCGTCGCAATATCTTCCTCCGTTGTACATTTCTTCATTTATGTCCTCGTCGCAATCATCTATTCCACCATGTACACCGTAGTCGTACATCAACACTATCGTCTATTCCATCGTGTACACCAGCATCGTACACTAACACCATCGCATATTCGATCATGTACACCATATTTTACAACCCTCCATATTTTGTCTCGTACACCAATACCATCGTCTGCTCCGCCGTGTACACCATTCTCGTAAACCAACACCATCATCTACTCTGTCGTGTACACTATCGTCGTACATCAACACCATCGTCTATTCCACTGTGTACACAGTCATCGTATACTAACACCATCGGCTATTCCACCATGTACACCGTCCTCATACACCACAGTTTATAATGCCTTATATTTTGTCTTGTACACCAACACTATCGTCTACTCCACCGTGTACACCGTCATCGTAAAAAACAAGAAAAAATATGTTCTATATATGCAAAAGAAAGAGTTAAAAAAATAAGAAGATAGAGGGAGAGAAGAGAGAAGAGAGAAGAGAGATGAAACATGAGAGAGAATAGAGGTGAGAAGGAAAAAAAAGAACTAAAAGTAGCCCATAAAAAGAAAGAGAGGAGAGAGGGATAGGAGAGGGGAGAGAAAAGGAGAGAGGGAGTAGTTTTAGGGGTGAAAATGTATTTTTGCCTAGATTTTATGACATTTTTGTTTAGTAAGCATTTGTATGACAGCATTTGTATGACATTTATGTATATAAAACTCAAACCTATGACATTTATGCAAAGAACTCATTAATTTATCGTAATAACCACTACACTAAACATGACTTTCAAATATTTATGCCCTCAATAAATATATATAACATTTTTAATTAGAGATTACCCACTCATTGCGTAAATTTAAAAATTAACATGATAAAATATGCAATAATTCTAACTTATTGATTATTTGTGTATTTAATATTATAAAAATTGTTGTTGTAGTAAATAATTACCTAGGTTAGAATGTAGAAGATTAATCATTTTGAGCAAATTGATAGACATATACAATGTTATATGTGAAAAGAAATAGACTTATCATTAATAAAAATTATAGCGTATGATTTAATAAAAAGAATTGCTACATTAACCAAAAAAATGGTGTGAGAAAATTAATTAGTGGTTTTTACCTTTCATATCGATTCATTGGTGAATTATAATGTTATTTTTTCACAATTTTTGGTGGAGTAAAGTTTTCTTTCGAGAGTCTTGGTTAGGAAATGATTGACAACTTTAACATTCTAACAACATTAGAATTCCTAAAATTACTAATTAATTTTCTCACAACATTTTTTTTTGTTAATGTAACTATTCTTTTTATTAAGCCTTTTGTGACTTTGTTTTTGAGACTTTTTGTTTTAAAAATAGTATATACCTATCTAAAGTTTTCAATATTTTTTATACTATATTGTTGGGTTTAATAAATAAATATATATTTTTTAAACCATTAAAAACTCACAATAATATATTTAATTTGGAATTATTATTTATGGTGAATATCAAAAAAAAATTAATGGTTAAAGTATTATTGGTTCATTGGCTTATTATACTGAAATTAGTCATCTTTATGTTACACTTTAATATTTGGAATTAATTTCCATTAAACTTAGCTATTAAATTATAAGAATTAATTGTTAAATTTATTAAAAACACGTATTCTTTTTTCAATAAAAAAAAAAATTAAAAAACAAATGTCAAAAAAGTGGATGACACATGACATCTTCTCATGACTTGGGTTTAGAAAAACTTTAAAATATTATATAATATGTCTAAAACCCTTGCTCCACCGGCTTTAGCAAATGGCTGGTCATGTTTACACGCATGACATCATACTTTACTTGAGAATAGAAATCATGCAAAATTTGAAAAAATCAATGTTTGTTGTACTTAAGATACGTACGAAATGGTCCAAACACTACAAAAAACAGCATATTTGCATTGAAATTGCATCTGCAACGAATCAACTATTCGATGCTAAAAAGAGACAAAAACTATGCGATGCTAGTTTGACGCTAATATAACATTGATTTAGCATCAAACAAATTGCGATGAAGAGATTGCCGAATATGCATTTTTGTGTACTGGTTTTCCTATGACAGTTATATTCGAGGCTAATTTGTTAATTAGATTATAAAAATCAAAACAGAACATTTGGATTCAAGTTCGTTGCAAAATTCGCTGCAAATTAGTTGTTGTCAACTCAGAACAATCTACAGAAAACATCATTTTCCTTCATCCGCAAAATCGAGAAGTTGAAATACTCCCCCAATGTTATAAACGAAGAAAAATCTTAAGATGAGTTTAAGTATGGTGGAGAAGAATTAAACTACTAATGACGAGGATGAGGATTCGATTAACATTTCAAAAGATGAAGCATAATAATTTTTGTTATCTACTGTAGATTTAAATGAGTATATATTCAAATTAGCTAAATAAATCATGTACAGTCGCAATTTAACAGATTTCCTATACATATATAACTATAAAAATCTCCTTAAATAAAAATATATCTTAAGAACAATATTACTTCTAGCTAGGACTACTGGGTGTCTAATCTCATTCGCTCTCCTAGTTTTTGTCTCTCACTGTCAGTGTCGGCCCAGTAGAGTGTTTTCGCCGTTGGTGTTCTTTCCGATCTCTACGTATTTCATCGCTCCGAAGGAAATTCCCTTTCAAGCTTGTTACTTTCCACCGTGACCACGGTTGAGCCCTGGGATGTGATGGCAGACTTAAAAAACTAACGCCCAATCATTCCAGATAACGCTTGCAAGTATATATAAATTTTCAATTCTTAAAAGTTTGGTTATAAAAAAAATGATATAAATTGTGTAATGTATTTATAAGTGTCCGTTACTACATAAACGTATCATATTTCTAATAAATTTGTAAATAGTAAAATCGAGATAGCATTGATTTAGCAACAAGTTAACGTCGAACATGTTATAAATCGATGCTAATTCGTTGCAATACAACAATAAACCTATACCCTAAATACCTAATCACCTAGCTCAACGTCGATTTAGCGTCAATACAACGCTAAATCAAATGATTTGACATTTAGGGTATAGGGTACAAACATAAAAAATATTTGCATTTAGCGTCGAATTAGCGTCGATTCGATGCTACTTCGTCTCAAAATAGTTTAAAATACAATATTTTGGATTTAGCGTTGATTCATATGTACGAGCGCTCTTTAGTTTATGCATATGTACGAGCCCTCTTTCAACCAATATTGCACATGTTTCTCCATAGGAACAACGACGTCGTCGCTAGCCAGCAACATCTAACTACCACCTTTTCATTTACTCTAGCCACAAGTCTCATTAACTTCCTACCTAATATTTTGTCTCCTACAAGCTGAGTTCAAAATTGTACTAGTGCCCAAGAAGGCCACGTCTGTAAGAGAAATTGAATTTTATTCAAGTTATGTTTTTTGTCTTTTATGAAATGATTTGCTTAATATAAACGTTTTTTAATGAATAGGGCTGGTCCTCCATCTCATATTTTATATAAATACATAACAAATTACATGTCTAATAATTACATTAACCCATGAAAAGTAAAGTTCCATTAATGCATTGTGTAGCTGAGTTGGTAAAGGAATTCTAAAATATTGATAAGTTTGAGTCATATATATATACTATAACCATAACTATGCAAGTCATGAAGCATTTGAGATGCCATCACTACAAAAAAACACGGTTAAAACGACGGAATTACCGACGGAACTGTATCCGTCTGTAATTACCGACGACTAACCGACGGGAAACCGACGAAAATGAATCTGTCGGTTTCCCGTCGGTTAATAACCGACAAAAGAGATTTCGTCGATTTTTTGTCGGTTATTAACCGATGAAAAATATTTGTGTTTGTAATCCGTCGGTTAATAAGTACGTCACTTTTACCGAGATAATAACCAACAAAAGATACCGACGAAATTAATCTGTCGGTTATACCGACATACGTCGGCTTACCGACGGATAACCGACATAATACCAACAGATTACCGACGGATGCCGTATCTGATTTACCTGCAAATATGTCTTCACTCTCACTCCATAAAAATATGTATTCACTCTCATTCCCTATAATTTTCCTATCTTCATCATTTTTTCTTCATAGAAATAAACATACAGCAAAATCAATGTCTTATTTCTGGTCGTGGATGGACCAGCCGATACATGATCCGGGATCAAATGCAATAAACAACAATTACGCACGAGGTGTTGGAGAGTTTATGGATGTAGCTTGTCGGCAACCATCTGCCCAGAAAAGTGGTATGTTGAAATGTCCATGTTGTGTTTGCCGGAATTCTCGTAATGTTAGGATTGATTTCGTGTGGAGTTACTTATATACCAATGGATTTATGGATGGTTACAAGATTTGGTTGCTCCATGGTTAAAGACCGGAATATGGTAGTACTAGCGAATCATCATATGTTGCGAATAGGATAGAGAAACATAGAACGGATAGTGTAGATTTTGGTGTTGGTACGGTTCAGATGGTGAATAATGCATATCGAGAACATATATGGACGGTGGACGAACCTAATTTGCATACGGCTGAAGAACCAAATTTAGAGGCTCGAAGGTTTTTTTGATATGTTAGATGCACTAAACAACCATTATATAGAGGATGTAGAGATGGTCATACTCATTTTTCATCTGCAAGTAAATTGATGTCGATAAAAACAGACTACAATTTGGCAGAAGATTGCGTGGATGCCATAGCAGATTTTGTGAAAGATATCTTGCTTGAAGATAATCTTTCTCCGGCTTCATATTACGAGGCTCAAAAATTAATATCTGGTCTTGGATTGCCATATCAGATGATTGATGTCTGCATCGACAATTGTATGATATACTGGAGAGAAGATGAAAACCTTAGGAGATGTAAATGGTGTGGTCAACCCCGATTCAAGGAAACAAGTGGGAGATATCCTATCTCACATAAGAGGATGTGGTATTTATCCCTTACAAATAGGTTGAAGAGGTTATATCAATCTAAGCGTACATCAGGGGCGATGAGATGGCATGGAGAGCATAGAACAGAAGAAGGGAAAATTACGCATCCTTCTGATGCGGAAGCTTGGAGACATTTTCAGGCTGTATATCCGGATTTTGCTTATGAGCGAAGGAATGTATACCTTGGATTATGTACAGATGGTTTCAATCCGTTTGGCAAGCATGGAAGACAATATTGTGGCCAGTAATTGTAACACCTTACAATTTACCTGGTCCTAAACATCCAAAGAGATCACTTGACGTTTTTCTACAGCCATTGATTTATGAGTTGCAAATGTTATGGGAACACGACGTTGAAACATATGATATATCCTGTCAAAAAAACTTTCAGATGCGAGCGGTACTTATGTGGACGATAAGTGACTTTCCTGCTTATGGTATGTTATCCGGGTGGACGACACATGGAAATTTATCTTGTCCTTATTGTCAAGATAACACAGATGCATTCCAATTGAAGCACGGATGAAAGACATGCTGGTTTGATTGTCATAGAAGGTTTCTACCTCCGCATCATCTTTATCGTCGTAGCAAGACTTTGTTTACAAAGAACAAGCGAGTGAATGATATCCCACCTCCCAAAGTAGATGGTGCTGATATTTTGATTGAGTTACGGGATTTTGGAGCATCAAGGACTCCTGATGTTGGTGGGAATGGGCATACAAATTTATTCGGTGCTGGTGTGAATCACAATTGACACAAAAGGAGCATCTTTTGGGATTTGCCGTATTGGAAAGACTATTTGTTGAGACACAATTTGGACGTTTGAGAAGAATTTCTTTGACAATATCATTAACACCGTCCTAAACGTACAAGGGAAGACAAAGGGCAATTTAAAGTCTAGATTAGACTTGGCAAATATATGCTCTCGATCCCAACTCGAAGTACTGCCAGATGGGAAGTGTCCAATACCGACATATCGTTTAGAAGTGCCAAAAAAGCAAGCGTTCTTCGAGTGGATTATTCGTAGTGTGATAACATAGCTTTTAACCCAAAATAACACTGCAAGTGCACAGCAATCGAAGTGGTAATTATGGGATCGAATCCACAAGGACCAAGTGTTACACTACGAAAGTATGAGATTGAAATTAAGCTAAGACGACAAAATGTGATTGTTTGCAAAATAAAATAAGAATGACAAATAAACGATATGAACTTATGGATTAAAAGCGTTAGACTTTATGATATTTGTAGGAAATCATGAACCAGACAATTATTCAGGGAACAATTAAGCGTAGTTTCGAACTCAAACATAAATTTATAACCAATCCACTGTCATGGTATCAATCACTTTATCTAGCAACCTAAGATTCTAAACTGTCATTTGAACTTAGAATTCTAGACAAGCATTAACGAACAGGTTTAATATGTTCACAAATCGCCTTAGCATAAGCTTTCGTTGGCTAAGGATAATTTGCTCATCTACGTTCTTTCATGCATTTAATCGAACACTTTTGGTGCATTAAATATCCTAACATCAGGAACTAGGTGATCAATCTAATTCAAGCAATAAGAACAACGATAGATGAAGACAAGTACAAATCCCTATCTATGTCTAATTCATCGATTCATGAAATCCCTTGAAATCCTAAAACCCAACTATGGATCTACTCAGACATGGTGATGAAAAAACAACAGGAAGATGAAGAAAAACTCATGATTAATAAACAGAAATCCAATAGGGTTCAGAAATCTTCTCAATAATCGCAGAGTCAGAGATTCGTCTCCCTGGTGCTTACAAAATTGCAAAAGCTCTAAGTCTGATGATAAAATTCAAGTCTGCCTAAACAATGGCTAAAAATTAGAATAAATAGGCCTAAAAACGTTTTTGGTTCAAACCGAGTTAAAATAAGAAAATCTGCAATTTCCTTAATTTCCAGCAAACCGGTCGGTTAAGGCAGACTGACATGTCTTCACTAAGACTCCCATAACTTTCGATCCCACCGTTGGAATAACTTCATATTACTTCCAAATGAAAGCTAAATCGACTCTCTATCTTGTGCTCAAATTTTAGCTCGAGCCAATGGAGGAAAGTGACTCAACGAATGCCAAACATCTGACCATTTTCTGCTCCTTTTCTTTTAATCCTTGTTATTTTGCCTTAGACTCCATCCAAACGTGTTTAAACCTGAAAAGACTCTAAAGACATAGAAAAGACTCGAAAAACCTTTGAAAACATTGGTTAGAATGTGTCAAAAACGCAATACATCAACTCCTCCAGACTTAGCTTTTTGCTTGCCCTCAAGCAAAACAGAAGACTAAACTTGTGAAAAAGGTTTGAAAATTTGGAAACTCAGCTTCTCTTTTGGAGAATTTATTGACCACTAAATTCGTAATCCACGTGCTGCAAAGATGAATCAAATCGAACCACCATGTACTTCTCCGCAGACATTTCCAGCCTCCCAAATTCATCCCAAGATTTCGCAGCATTGTCCACTATCCATCATCACTAGCCTTATTGATAATTTCAATGCCAAGAACCTTCTAGATTCGTTCCCGTACAATACCATGACAGATCACCAATACAACCCTTTGGTACTCTTCCTCTCCCCAGACTTATTTTTTTAATAACTCAAAAACAGTGTTTCTCACTTTTATGTTCTTTGTGAGGAAACATGGTCGTGAGGATGCTTCCATTACAGCTTTAGAATAGCGCTCACTACTATTGTTCCTTGTGAGGAGACAGGCTCGTGAGGACTCACTACTGTTGTTCCTTGTGAGGAGAGAGGGTCGTGAGGATCTTTGCACTATTCGCAAAGTCCACTAAGCTTGAGCTAATTGCACCCTCATTGGAATGAATGGTGTCTATAGAGCTTGATTCTTCGTTCGTACTGGACAGATGCACCTTGTGTGAAAAAGTGATGGTACTCCTCTCCCTTTTTCTAAGTTAACTAGTTAGCCTTTGGATTTTCCATTAGTCAGATATGAATTCATTCTGCAGCAATGGTCACTTAAATGAAATAGTCAGTAAACAAAGACAAAAGTTACATCATAGTTTTCTAACTATATTACTCTTGACTCAATAAAACAACTTGGACTGACTCAAGAAAAACATCAAAATGACCCAAAAGAGACAAAACAAAGAAAAAAAAACGTTAATAAACAATGAATACCATAATTACCACTTCGATTGTTGTGCACTTGCAGTGTTATTTTGGGTTAAAACCTCTGTTGCCAAGTTTTTGGCGCCGTTGCCGGGGACCAATTACATTGCCTTCGAATTTGGGATTGAAATTTAGTCTAAGACACTAACCTTTTAAATTTTATTTTTGTATAGTTTCTAAAGTGATTTCCATGGACTTCAATGATGAACCACAAAAAGAAGAAGACACATTCGAAGATGAACCTTATGTGGAGCCTCCATTTGATGAGAGTGTTCTTACACTAGAACAAAAAGTGGAGTTGGATGAGCTTTACAAGGAAAATCCAACCTTGACAAGAAGAGACTTAGCGGCTATGATCCGGGTGAATCTCATCCCACACCGGGCTTCACTTGAAGGAAAGGAGCTCACATTTTCTGAGATTACGGTAGCTCATGCACTTGAAGAGGTAATTTATTGGGTTCCACCATGCCAACTAGAAGGTACATACGACTCACCCTTTGATTTTCAAGATAATAAGGATAGTCTCATGCCTTGTAGTGAAGATGTAGCTTCTAGTTTGTAAACTCCCATGCTCATTCAAGAATGTTATGATTTAATATGTAAGACTCAAAGACTAGATAATCTAAGAGTAGAAAAGCTTGCGAGAGATTACCATGAAGTATGTTTTGATATTAATTATCTATGTGCTTTGAATGTTCATGATCTCGAGTTTAAGGTTTCAATGCTAGAGGAATCTAGTTCTCTTCTTGAAAAATCTTGTCTAGGAGATGTGCTTAATATAGATATTATCTTGAATGAGATTGAGAACCCTGAGGTTGAGGTGGATTCTAGGGATGAGAATGTTGTGTTCTACATGATTGATGGGAATGAAGTTGACTATTTTGTGATGAACTCGTTTACACATGAAGTTGATTTTATCTTTCCATTTAATGCATTTGATTCTCATGATCATCTAACTAGGAAAGATTCAAAGATATATGCTACATTGGTAGTAAAGTTCATTGATGAGAATTTTATCACTTTACCATGGATGTGTTCTCTTGCATATTTTGTTCTTCTTACTAATAGGAGAAGGACAAAAGGTGCATTGGCCCAACCTTTTGATTCTCATGATTAACCTATGTGTTCATAAGTCAAGCTAAAGACTTAAAACAAGCGCTTGGTGGGAGGCAACCCATCTTCTAACTTTTAGTTTTGGTTTTCGTGTTTCAGAAAAAAAAAAAAAAACTGTGCAAATAAGGGGCAGATCGACCGATCTTTGCACGGATCCAAGTTATCAAGTTTACTCCCAAAATAACACTGCAAGTGCACAACAATCGAAGTGGGTTTTATGGGATCAAATCCACAAGGACCAAGTGTTACACTACGAAAGTATGAGATTGAAATTAAGCTAAGACGACAAAATGTGATTGTTTGCAAAATAAAATAAGAATGACAAATAAACGATGTAAAGCTATGGATTAAAAGCGTTAGACTTTAGGATATTCGTAGGAAATTAGAGATCATTAACCAGACAATTATTCAGGGAACAATTAAGCGCAGTTTCGAACTCAAACATAAATTTATAACCAATCCACTTTCGTGATATCAATCACTTTATCTAGCAACCTAAGATTATAAACTGTCGTTTGAACTTAGAATTCTAGACAAGCATTAACGAACAGGTTTAATATGTTCACAAATCGCCTTAGCATAAGCTTTCGTTGGCTAAGGATAATTTGCTCATCTACGTTCTTTCATGCATTTAATCGAACACTTTTGGTGCATTAAATATCCTAACATCAGGAACTAGGTGATCAATCTAATTCAAGCAATAAGAACAACGATAGATGAAGACAAATACAAATCCCTATCTATGTCTAATTCATCGATTCATGAAATCCCTTGAAATCCTAAAACCCAACTATGGATCTACTCAGGCATGGTGATGAAAAAACAACAGGAGGATGAAGAAAAACTCATGATTAATAAAACAGAAATCCAATAGGGTTCAGAAATCTTCTCAATAATCGCAGAGTCAGAGATTCGTCTCCCTGGTGCTTACAAAATTGCAAAAGCTCTAAGTCTGATGATAAAATTCAAGTCTGCCTAAACAATGGCTAAAAATTAGAATAAATAGGCCTAAAAACGTTTTTGGTTCAAACCGAGTCAAAATAGGAAAATCTGCAATTTCCTTAATTTCCAGCAAACCGGTCGGTTAAAGCAGATTTTCAAAGCAGGAGTATACGCATTTGTATAGGTATATTCTCAACAATTGTGAGGATATTCTGCAATATGAGAGGTAATTAATATTATGAATTTTTTAAATATTATATTTAGGGACAAAATAAAATACTAATAAGTTTGATGTAGGATTTACATGGCCTTAATACGCACCTACTACACGGGTTACACTGAAGAACAACTTGAGAAAGTAAAAGAGGGAGATTTTTCTGTTTGGCTTGCATTTTATGTAAGTGTTATATAAATATTTATTAATTATTATTTTTAAAAAATTACATGTCCCAAATTATAATTAAATTGTAATTAACTTGTCACAGGTATCAGAGGAGGTAAAGAAAGGTCAATCATTTCCGTCATGGTTATTGGAATTCATAAACGGGCCTAACTACATTGTAACTTCATATCGGAGATACTGCACGAGGGGATAGGCATTTAGGATTCATGAGAAGGGGTCAAAGAGAACAACAGTGGATTACGGTATCTCATCGACATCTGACGATATTGTGCATTATGGTATTCTTAGAGAGATACTAGAAGCTCAATATCCTGGCATGATCAACTCAAGGTGCATTGTATTCCTCTGCGATTGGTACAATCCAGTTATTGATAGTGGTGTTCGGATTGACAAGTTCGGAGTTACATCGGTCCACTCACGACGAAGACTAATGAAATATGACCCTTTCATCCTTGCATCACAAGCAGATCATGTACAAATCATTATTCACATAAATTAAATTTTTATGAAATTTATTTATTTTTTGCGAAATAACATTTTCTTATAAACTTAGGTATGCTACATTCGCTACCCACAGGTCACAAATAGGATAGATCCTTGGTTGACCAAAATACCTATAAATCCAAGAGGAAGACTTTATGGAGTTGCCGATCATGAGCCTTTGCAACCTAGCGGAAGTGGTTTAATGGCCCCGGTTGAGCATTCTCTTGAAGTCAACCTTGTCGTTGATTTCACTAACTTCACAGATGATAGAGTTCATGAAGACTCTGAGCAATCAGTAGGAGAGTTTGACGATGATGAAAATTCAATTCCTTCTGATTACTCTACTGATTCGGAATAATTTATTGGATCATTTTAATTTTCTTTTTATCATTATGTAATTTTTTTGGATAATTTGAAAATGGTTAATTTGGAGACTTAAATGGTAAATCATCATCAAATAAGCCTAATTTTAACATAAACCCTTCTGCCTTAAACCCTTACCCATATCTATACCTTAAACCCTTATTTAGTCGGTTTGTCGTCGGTTAATTATGATCACATACCGACGCATTACCGACGCCATTCTCATACGTTATCGGTTTTCCATCGGTTATCGAATAAAAAACCGACGGAAAACCGACGCGCCGCCCTTTTTGACAGGTACTATGATTTTATTTCTTCTTTAACCGACGGATAACCGACGAATCAGATCACACTTATATTTAGGGATACATATATAAAATCGTGTTATCAAATCAAGTAGTTTCTCAACTTCTATTGATGTTTTCAACTACAATAGAAGTCATACCAACATTAAAGTGATATAAAATGGTGGTTTTTGTAAATTATAATGAAATGACTAACTAATAGTATAAGTGTTATATTTACTTATGTATATGTATTTGTGATTTGCATTTTAAATTGTTAAAATGTTACAAGAATGATATAAAAAGATTGTGAAACCTCTAAATTGTGAGACCTCATCAAATAACCCTAATTTTAATATTAAACCATACATCCTAAACCATTACCCTAATCTATACCCTAAACCCTAAACCGTCGGTTTTGTGTCGGCTAATTCATAAAATAACCGACGAAAAACCGACGACAATCAAAGAATTTGTCGGTTTTCCGTCGGTTAGCAGTCAACTGGCCAATTAAATGACATGCAAAAATTCAAAGGTTGTGTCGGTTTTGCGTCGGTTAGTTTATTAAATACCCGACGGAAAACCGACGACATCAGAGAAGTTGTCGGTTTTTCGTCGGTTCCTAAAATTATTTCCCCGTATTTATTTTCCCCAAATTATTTCACACCGCTTCATTTTCTGTGCAAACAATTTAATGATATTTATTTCCTTTTACCGACGGAAAACCGACTGGTTTTCCCTTTACCGACGGAAAACCGACAGTTATCCAAAATAAATAAAACCTGCACTCTTCTTCTTCCCCATTATCGGTTTCTCTACTCTACCCACAAACTCCATTTTCTCTCAAATCCGATTTTTCTACCAAAACCCACCGGGTATTTACCTGCAAATCAGAATCCTCCTTCTCCTCCTTCTCCTCTTTCGATTGAATATCGTCGGTTTTCTATCGGTCCACCCAAAATTCCAATTCTTCTTCTTGATGTAAGATTTCTTCCTCTATGTGTAAATCCTAGAGATTTGGTTAAGATTAGGTTTGTAATTTTATTTTTTAGATAGTTTAGGTGGTTAGTTTGCATTTTTATGTGTTAGATTAGTGTATTTGATGGTTTTATAAATTTATAAAATTAGTAGGATTTAAATAAAAATGAATTAGTGGTGAATTTTTGCTGTATTTTATGGTTTTCTTAATTTATAAAATTAGTAGGATTAAAATAAAAACGAATTATTGGAATTTTTTAAAAAAAAAAGAATTTTACTTGATTTTTATGAATTATATGTGTTACATTAGTAAGAATATTGTATAGTCATGATTTTTTGTGTATTTTAGTGTTTTATAATATTATAAAATTAGTAGGATTGAATTAAAAACGAATTAATGGTGAATTTTTTGTGTATTTTAGGGTTTTATAAATTTATAAAATAAGTAGGATTAAAATAAAAATTATTACTAATTTAAGAATTATTACTAATTTATAAAATTATTACTAATTACTAATTTATAAAATTCTTAATAAATTTATTAATAATTTAAGAATTATTACTAATTTTTGGTGAATTATATATTTTGTTACTAATTTATGAATTATTAAAAACAATTTGATTTTATGATTTGATTATGAGCGAATTATATATTTTGTTACCAATCTATGAATTTTTTTATTTTATGATTTGTATATGGGGATTTTATTGAACTTATTGATTTTTTCATATTATATTTGCAATTACAATTAATTGTATAATTGATTTTTTTAATTTGTTAAATTTTTAATAATGTTTATTTAACATTTCTTTAATTTTCTTAAGGGATTATAATAATTATATGGAGAGTCAATTCGGTCGCTCGACCCAAAATCCGGTGGATAGAGCGAGTGGATCGCAATCCGCTACTCAGAGCGATACACCGATGCAACATTCTGTTCCACCAATGAAGATGAGTATGGAGGATTTTATGTCACAGCCGAGACGAGACCGAATGACAGTTCTCGACCCGGATCTAAAAGTACACGAATCTACATGGTAAGTCAATTTTAGGTTTTCAATATTTGTTTTTAAATTAATGAAATTTGATAACTTCTAACATTTTTGTTTAATGTTTTTTGGTTTGGATATTCGCACAATGGCATTTCAAAATGTTACTTGCGAATGATGTAAGGACTCTTGAAGGCTCCCTATCCACAATTCAGTCTCTTGCCGCAAACAGAGAAAGATCTTTGGTTTAGACAATTTGCTGTAAGTTAATTTTTATTTATGATTTACGAATTTTATTTAATTTTAAATACTAACAATTGTTTTGTTTTATTTTTTTTAGCAAGAATTTACATGGGATAGAAACATATCGCATGAGGTTCGTGTGGCGTTTGAGAACGACATTCATGCACACTATAGGAAGACTATCAACGAGTGGAAGAAAAGGTGGCGACAAGGGAAAGTACCATGGGGAGTGAACGATGCAGTGTTCCAAGGGTTGCAGCTTCACTGGGAGAAGCCGGAAACAGCTGCAGCATCAAAGAAAAACTCTCAGAATCGGTTAAGCGACCGAAGTGAAAAAGGATATTCTATACACAATTCTGGACCAGTGAGTTTCAAGACCCGTGAACAACAAGCTGTAAGTGTTTCAATTTCTTTTTATTTTATCTTTTATTTTAATAATTTCCAACTAATCTTGCTTTTTAAATTAATAATAGTTTGAGGAAACTGGTGTGCATCCTTCACATTTATATATGATGGAGCATATGCACACCAACAAAAAAAACTAAACAAAAACAAGATCCCGTTGCAAGAGAAGTTGTTGAGTCTTCGAGGAAGAGGATTGAGGAGTTTGCGGCAACCCAAGGATCGACTCCAGAAGACGTACCCACAGAGGTTGTCAACGACATAGTTCGTGAGGTAATTTAAAAAATTTTAAGTTAAATTTGATTTTTTTATGTTTATTATTAAAATTTACTAATTGTTTTCCATAACTTGCAAGGAAGTACCATCTTTGGGTTAGGAAATCTTTGTGTCGGTCAACGACCATCTGCTCGGTCTTGTGGCATCGACCACGCCACCCTCGAGGAATCTCTGAAAGAAAAGGATGAGCGGATTATAGTTTTGGAGAAGCAAATGCAAGAAGATCGAGAGGCGAACAGACGCAGTATGGAAGCTTTCAGACAGGAGATGCTTGGTTTAAGGATGAACACGTCTCAAAACCCAAACCCGGAGATTATATTTTTTTTTCATATTTTATATAATTTCAGAATTTAATATTTACAATTTTATTAATATTAATCAAAATTTTTAATTATATTATTTCATTTTAAAGATTTAATAGATTTCATTATTTTATAAAAAATATATTATTAAATCAAAAAAACTGAATAAACCGTCGGTTTTGGAAAGCAAATTTGTTGGTTTTGTGTCACTTTAAATCCAATTATCCGTCGGTTTTCTGTCAGTTATTACGGACAGATTACCGCCGACTAACAACTGACGAATTACCGATGCCGTACCGACTAGTATACCGAGACAATTGTCATCGGTATTTGGTCGGTACCCCGTCAGTAATTAACCGACAGATTTGGCATCGGTAAGTCGTTGATTTAAAGACTTCGGTAATCCGTCAATAATAACCGACGAAAAATCGATGGAATTCAATTACCGACCAAATAGAACTGACGAATTTTTGTCGTCGGTTTTCTATCAGTTAGGCCTGTTACCGACAAATTACTGACGAAATAGCTTGTCAGTAACAACCTGTTTTCTTGTAGTGTTGTAATCGAAGTCGGGTTTGTGGTCTGGGTTTCGTCATTGCCATCTACTTAGTGAGAAATAAGAGAAGAAGCTACCAAATGTAGACAATCACCACTCTGTTCTTAAATAATTTATTGTTGAATAGTCCCAAAGATTCTTATTCTTAGAATGATCATCGGATACAAAAATAATGCTGAAACAGCTATGAGAGACGAAAAGATTGACTAGGAGTATACACTCGTACATACATACACGTATACCACACATTGCTCCATACAACAAACTTGTCAAAACATAAACGTAATAATTAAAATATGTGACATTCTAATGCATATATCGTGCCATGCATTAGCTAGTTTCGGTTCATTTTACTGTGGATACGGATTAGGGAAGTAAATATAGACTACCAAGAAGGTCTGAATCATAGTGAGACCTAGAAGCAATAGAGCAGCACAAGAAGCTACTGAGGTCCATGGAGATCCGAAGAAGGTGTGAGCCAATTCTTTGCAACGAACACCGTACTCTTTTGAAGTTTTCTTGTTCACTCCTTCAAACACTTCAGCTAGATAACTCCTAGATATGTCGAAAGCAGCATCTTTACCTATATTCTTGAAGAACCGTGAGACTTGATGATCGGTCTCAAAATAATTCTCCATGATCCCCTTTTCCCTTAGGAACCTTGCGTCAGCCTCGTCGTTCATGAGGCAACCCATAAAAGCTACGTAGCTGGTTATGTGGTTTGGACAATGACCGTAGAACTGCTCAAAAGCAACAAAGTTGAGAAAGACTTGGCCGATGAAGCCGTCTAAGACTAATGGTGGTATCTCTAGCACACCTTTCTTGAGATTTATATCCAACCATGTGTCTGCTTCTACCCTCGGCTTAAGTATTATTCCCTTGTTTTGGAGCCTACTGGCCGAGGTAATCAATCGGAGGAAAGGATCTGGATCAGATTCCCACCTACCCTTTTGAGGTTTCTGTCTACGCCAGCATGGAATAGACAGACTTATGTAATTCAAATTTTTATCCTTCTTACAAGGATAAGGGATGAAAGTTTGACGAATGAGATCAAGGAGATGTTTTGCTTCAATATCGTAGTTGTTTGGCCGAGATGTTTCTGGTAATTGGGTTGAATAGCTGAAGAACTTGAAGGCCATATTGTTCAAACCACCAGAAGGGCTTATTTTCGAGGTTACAAAGAGAGTGTCGAGAAGAAAGAGAGGTACCTGATTTTCCAAGAGTAGAAGATCGTTATGAATGGTCAGGAGAATCCAGGGCATTTTAAAAATGGGATCATTTTTAATAGTGACGTAAACTTTCCTTGAGATGATGAAAAACAACATAAGAATGAAACAACCATCGAGAAGCATCATATCTTTCCATCGAACTCAACAAGATCCTCGGAATAACAACTCCTTATAGCTTCCTCCTTATGAGATACCGCCTCGAACAATTCTTCATAAGCCACACCGTTTTTTCCAGCTTCTTCAAGAAAAAGACCAAGAAATCGAGGCTTGTGCTCTTCAATCATCCGGAGTTGTTGTTTTCCATGATGGTAAGGTCCTATTGAAAGGAGATCAGGGTCATAGGCTTCACTGTTGATTCGACGAAGGCGATGACTGATTCTGAAGATACAACAAGATTGGTTACCGGCTGATTCTTTCAGAAGCTTTGGCAAAACACGTTTTGAGAGTACCCTTGGAGTCGCTTCAAAGTCCATGGTCCTCAGCTTGGATTATGTGCTGAATTATTTTTCAGAGATCTCTATCGAAAAGATTTCCCATGCTCTAACTCTTCAAATTTAGTTTTGATATATTAATTGGTTTTCAAACCATAAGGAAGATGTTTTTCGGTAGGAAAAGAGAGACATCAACTTGGGATATCTAGGAGGAGATTTCCAAATTGATGAGGTTCTTAATCAGACATAACGGAGCCTCATGCGTTCCATACAACTTTTTTTTTTTCCGTCAACTAGATCAAGATCAAAGGGCCCCATCTTCATTGTTTGTTTTTTTTGGAAGTTGCAGTGTGGATTTAAATGTCACTCGTTTCAAGTACGAAGTAATTTATAAAAGAAATGTATTTTCATAGTTGCAGTGTAGATTTAAATGTCACTCAGAAATATTGCTAGTATAGTTAATTTCGGTATAGTCATGTCGATTTTTAAGATTTTTTTAATTATGTATAACAATAATAAGCATAATTTACTATAAATAGAGGTTTAAGTTCTGAGTTTTAATCAACTATATTCTTCATTTTCAAATAACATATGTATAATCATTTTTTTTTTGGTTAGAATTCAGAATCGGTTTGATGGATAAGTTTTTAATTTAAATTATATTAAAATTTGTTTTTTTTAATCGTCCGAATTTATTAATATTCTATTACAAATTAAATTATGAGAACTATTACAATTCGACGATTCTACAACAGATAAGTCTTACGCCTTGATCAATGCAAACGATTATATCTTGCTCCACACTGAAGATCTCATGTAAGCTTATATTTATTGATCTGCATCAATATTAATAAACCGTATCTCCTGGGATTCGAACCCCATATTTCACTATTAAAATATGTTCAGTTTTTGAATCTATTATTTTGGTACAAATCGTTTATTCAGATTCAACACTAATAATTATTATTCTAAGTATATGAAAAAACAAACGAATTTCAAAAATATATTTTCTTACATTATTTTTCAAAAATATCACTTTTTTATGTCAATTACGAAAAATGCCATTTTTATAATCGTTTTTAAATTCGAATTTATAAAACTTATTTATAAGGATTTATAAACATGTTATAAACCTTAAAAAAACCTTATAAAATCTTATAATACTCCTTATAAAAACTTATCAAACTTTATAAACACATGTTCTTAAATTTTTGTAAAGATGTTTTACAAACCTTTAAAAAATTGAGTTTTTCTAAACAAACTTATAACGTTTATAAGAAAATAGTATTTTTCTTTTAAATGGACATCAAATAATAATATTTCTAAGAGGGAGTATCCAGTTCGAACTATAAGGGTAAGAACCTTATCTGTATTTTTTTTTTTGAATGAATGTTAAATTTATTCAATCAAAACCTTTGTTACAATGAAAACCATAATGTTTCGAGTATTTAGAAATTTGAAAAATCTGATTTCACACATTTTTACACATGTAACCATCTCATTTCAAACCAAATGATGAGTCCGTCGTTGTAGCGTTGGTCTCCCGATTGTCCCGATTGTCTTAGTAGACTAAAACGATTTCGAATTTCTTTGTCCACCATTTTCGCTAGTGTCCTCGGTGATAGCTGTTGTTCTCCATAGCTGTTGTTCTCCATGCCGTCTTCCATTTTCGCTTATCCGTATTCCAGATAATCATTTCCAAGAATAAGTCATCAACCATATCCAGATGCGACGATGTTCCAATACATGCCTTTCATCCAACATGAACAACAATTGCACTATTCATAAAAAGCTACCGCGTTAGCTAAGAGGCACAAATCTTTGTTTCAGGGTAGACTAGGTCTACTCCCGAATGTTTGTGACAGAGTAGGACTATTCACTACAAGAAAACATGATATATTCCGACGGCCAAAACCGTCGGAAAGCCGTCGGAATAACCCATATTCCGACGGATTTCCGACGGTTTTGGTCCGTCGTTTCTATCTCGTCGGAAAAAAAAATTCCGTCGGAAATCCGTCGGAAATTCCGACGGATTTCCGACGGAAAAGGATAACTGGAATTCCGTCAGAATTCCGTCGGAACTCCGTCAGTATTTCAAATACCGACGGATTTCCGACGGGTCACATACCGACGGATTTCCGACGGTACAAATACCGACGGATTTCCGACGGTTAACATACCGACGGATTTCCGACAGTAAAAATACCGACGGATTTCCGACGGATAATTTATTTATTAAAAAAAAAATTAATTTAATTAAATAAATTAAAATAAAATTAAATATAATTAAAAATTAGATTAAAATAAAAATAAAAATAAAAAAACAACATTTAAAATTAAGTTTCAATATTTTTAAGAAAATTAAAATATTACATATTATCTATCGGTTACGGAAGAACTCGTTCATCCGTTCTTCCATCTCCCGCATTCGTGCCATCTGCTCTTCCATATCCCGGATTCGTCCCACCTGATCTTCCATTGCCCGAACGCGTTCCACTTGTTCCTGCAAGAGCGTCTGCTGTTCCGCGTAGCGAGCTTCATCTTGTGCGCGTTGGGACTCCAACCCGGTCACCCGCTCGAGAAGCTCGGCATTCTGTGCCCTCAACGCACTATCTGCATGAATGCGGTAAGAGTTGACGGACGTGGCAGAACTGTCTTCCGGGAGGCCAAACACACGACCTCTGTGCTTAGGCGCAACCTACGAAAAAAAATCAATCAGTAAATGTTGTAAGTTGTTTATATTTAAATTTATTTAAAATTTAATTAAAATTTAATTAAAATTGACAGTATTACTAACCTGATAGGTAAACTCGTTGATCATCTCCAGAGGAACTTCCGTGGAAGGGGGAGTTCCTTCGACGATCGGTTGGGATTGGAGGTACTCCTCACCCAGCCTCTCCACGCTCTCCACGATTTCACGAGCAATGGGATCTTGAATTTCCCCCGTCTTTCTGTTGGTGTGCGCATCTTTGACCAAGTCAAGATGTGACGGACGCACACCGGTCCTCTCCATCTGTTGGCATAGATAATGAAAGAAATATGAGAAGTGTTAGAAATATAAATTTTTGTAAAAATTATAAAATTACGTACCAGTTTCTGAACACGTGACGCTTTGCTCGTCGCACCGAGGTTATGGGTCGCCGGTCCCTTCCCCTTCCGGTCGCTCTTCCGGTTAGACGAGTTCTTTTCGGAGCTTGTTTTTGTCTCCTCCCGCTCCCAATGGGCAAGTAGTCCAGCCCATAATGTTTTGTTAACTTGCAATTTGCGCGGCACTTTTCCCTCTTTGTACCACAAGTCCTTCCATTCGTTTATCTTCAACGAATATTTCCGGGAAGCTTTTTTGTAGAACTCCCGTCGGACCCGGGAAGTCAACTGTGGGTCCCAAGTAAATTCTTGCTGCAAAAAAAAAAACGAACCCATATTAGTATTGACAATTTTAATGAAAATAAAAATCTAAATTACAAAATAGGAATAGAAATCATACCGCAAATTGCCGAAACCAGATCTCCTGGTCTGCCACCGGCATCGAAGTAAATGTGGGATACGGGGAAGTGATCAACGAATTAGTCATTGCGTTGATCGAACTCGTAATCCCGTTTCCCGAAAATTGAAACCTAAACAATATTTAGTTAAATATTTTTTTAAGTTAATATAATCAAATACATTTTTAGTATAAAACTTACCATGTCGTGTTAGGTACCAAGTCGGGATCTAGGCGAGGCAACCTATCCCGTCCAGGTTGCGAAACAAACTCCTCAACGGACATGGCCGTGGGAGCTGAGGGCTGTGTACCTAGTGGAGGAGACGGGTCTTGGGATTCCGGAAAGCTACTATCTGGGATTTGCGACTGACTCCCTCCCCTACTGGAAGTACCGGATCCAGTAGAGTGATGAAATCGGCCATAGTCCCT
The DNA here is from genome assembly GCA_964056655.1 of Arabis hirsuta. Taxonomy (NCBI): domain Eukaryota; kingdom Viridiplantae; phylum Streptophyta; class Magnoliopsida; order Brassicales; family Brassicaceae; genus Arabis; species Arabis hirsuta. The sequence goes on from OZ053308.1 coordinate 21,552,881, forward strand.
ACGATTTCCAAAATGTTTACATACCGTTGACATTTACTTACATATATAAATATAAATTCTGATATTAAATTTTTTATAGTAAATTGATATTTTGAGAAGTAGGGATTTTGGAATTTCGAGATTAATTTTTGGAATTTCAGGATTTCATAAATTAAGTTTTAGGGAGTTAGGGATTTTGGAAAATTGAGATTTCTCTAAATAGGTATTTAGGGATATTTGGATTATGGATTTCAGATATTAACATTTACGAATTTACAGATTTAGAAAATTTTTGGAATTTCAGATTTTTAACATTTACGAATTTTTAGATATTTACGATTTTTCCCTAATTTGGGATTTTGTAATTTAAACAAATAAAAAATTTAGTAAAATTTCAACAACTTAGAATTTTACTAATATTTTTATATTATAAATATTTATAATTTTACAAAAATAAATAATTTTATACATATTTTTCTAAATTTTATAAACCCGTACATTTCTACATTTCTATTGATTTTTAACAACCTAAATCTAACAAATTCACAAAATTCTCTAAATTCCCTAAATCACAAAATTTACAAAATAAAAAATTTTTCAAACATACTAAACCCGTACATTTCTACATTTCTATTGATTTTTAACAACCTAAATCTAACAAATTCACAAAATTCTCTAAATTCCCTAAATCACAAATTTCCAAAAAAAAACTTCGAAAAACTTACATTGGATTGATGATAATGTGATAGAGATTGAGATTGTGGATGGATATGTTGATTCCGGCGTGTTTCCGAGAGGATCGATCGAATTCCGGCGATTTTATGTTTTTTTTTCGACTTTTCGTTCTGTCATCGCGAGGAAGAAGACGGTGGTTTTTATTGCAGGTGACCGACGGATTTCCGACGGACACCGACGGATTTTCCCCCTTTTTTCGATGAGATCGAGGCTCTTAGGCGGCAAAAATTAGGGATTCCGTCGGAAATCCGTCGGAAATACCGAGGGATTTCCGACGGATTATAAACATAATTAATTAAAACCGCGTAAATGTATTATTTTTTATTAAATAATTATTTATTAAATTAAATTTTTTAATTAAATTAAATTAATTAAATCCGTCGGAAATCCGTCAAAAATACCGACGGATTTCCGACGGATTTAATAATTTTTTTTTTAAATTAAAATTTTTTAAAACGGGTTTTAAATATAAAAAATATTAGATCCGTCGGAAATCCGTCGGTATTTTTGACGGATTTCCGACGGATTTAATTAATTTAATTTAATTTTTTTATCTCTGAAATTTTTTATATTATAAAAATATTAGACCCGTCGGAAATCCGTCAAAACCACCGACGGAATTCCGACGGGTGTAATATTTTTTATATCACAGATATCTGTTTTAAAAATATAAATTACAATCCGTCGGAAACTGTGAAAAATCAACCGCTTAAAAGTCCGGGTGTTGACCCGATTGCAGAGTTAATTAAAAAAATGTCCAAACATTTTTTCATAAATTATTTTAAATATATCCGAGAATTGAATAAAAGATTTACATAACGAAATTTTATAACAGAGAAAAAACAAAAGGCGAAAGGAAATTTATTTATTTTACAGTTTGAAACACATATGTCTCTGTATCCGCTCCAAACTTACCTTTTTTAGAACCTTAAACTTTTTTTTCCCTTTTTTTTCTTTGGCGGAGAATCTACATATCCTTTGCAAAATTCCCTTTCGATTGCATCAACATCTATATTCAAATTCGGACTTTCAGGTCTTTGGGCAAATTCATCATCATTGTACTGATCCTTATTATTCTTCGGTGTACCTTCTAAATATCCGCCGCAAACATCTCTTTTGATTGCATCAACATCTATATTTAAGTTCGGACTTTCTGGTCTCTGGGCAAATTCATAATCATAGTAGTTATCCTTACATTCATTTGAAGTACTTCCACCGTAAGTATCTGACGTTTCAATCAAGCGAGATGGTTGTACGTCTTCGAGAAGACTCTTTTTGTTTGGATATTTGTCGCACTGCGATTGCGTTTCCCACGAGACGTTTGGCAAGCACTGGCTGTCCGGCACTATTGTTGATGAAGAATCTCCGATTGAGATTGGTGAGACCGTATCAAATTCCCACGAGTAAGTGGGTATCTCTTCAGTGTGTGTGTCGCATTGGGTTTCGGTTTCCCACGAGTATTTTGGAAGTAGAAAGTGGTTTGCGACGATTTTTGAGTCTTCATTAGGAGAGTTAGAAGACATTGTTTGTGTCGTTGACAGGAATGAACGTATGAGGAACCTTATATAGAACGGAAAACCGTCGGAAATCCGTCGGAAATCCGTCTGCAACATCCGACATAATACCCCGCCAGTCCCATCGGCCGCATATAACGCAATGGTAACCACTCAAACTTTGCCGACATCGGGAATTCCGACGGATTTCCGACGGAACTAATTCCGTCGTTATGTCGTCCGAAAATTAGGACAGCTTTTATCCCTCGCGCGGAAATCCGGCGGCAAATTTATTAAATGATTCTGGCGAATATTACCATAAAGTACATTATATTAGAGGGAACGCATAGTATGATGTATAGTACAAAACAGCTCCAAACAAACATTTATTCATAAATGTTTAATCTGTCTCTTCTGATGAACCTTCACTAGGGATGGAGTCGGAATCGTCGTCAAATTCTTCACGTAGTTCATCTTCATCCGAATGCACTAGATCATCGCCGATATGTGTGACATCAGTGACAAGGTCAATGTTATCCGTCTCCTCAACATGTGACATTTGGTTGGTTCGCGATACTTGTAGAGCATCATGTTCCGGAACTCCATATATTTTTCCTCGCGGATTAATTGGAGTTACCGTCATCCAAGGATCTGTCCTCCGCCCAACTCGAGGATATGGAATGTAGCAAACCTATTCATAAACGGTGGATGTTGTTTATATACAAGAATAACAAAACCTAACGTATAAATATAACGGAAAACCTATCAATATAGTTATACCTGGTCTGCTTGAGATGCAAGGATAAATGGATCGTAATGATGTAATTTCCGGCTTGAATTTATCGAAATAACACCAAGACGGTCAATTCGAACCCCACTACCATTGGATGGATCATACCAATCGCACATAAACACAATGCACCTCAAGTCCAACATTCCTGGGTAGTGGATTTCCAAGATTTCTTTTAAAATGCCATAGTACATGGTATCACCTGATTGCGCGGAAATACCATTGTCCGAAGTTGGCCTTTGACGTCCTTCGTCACGAATTCTGAAGGAATATCCCCTAGTGCAAAATCTCGGATATGAAGTCGCGGTACTGCGTAAACCATGAGAAAACTCCACTAACCATGTCGGGAGGGTTTGACTACTTGCTAAACCTTCGGAAACCTAAAAACAATATAAGTAAGCAATCAATAACATATGAACGTAAAAAACTTATAAAATAAGAGTGAGGAGTTATATTTAACGTACAAAAAATTTCAACCACTCCGGGAATTCTTCGTCTTTTAATACAGCAAGTTCGGAATCTGTCTTATCAGCATGGTAAGTTTGTGCTATGGACATGTATATCCTGTAACATAACAATCTTTATTAGATGAAGACAAATAATTGCACAAATTTAGTATGAGAAATGGTGTACCTTTCATACTCTCCAAGTTCGTCACAATTTCTGAGGATATATGTATGCAAATGTGTGACCTCTTGTGGTGATAGTATGCGTTTCTTCCCTTTTCCACTTACGCGGCCCACTTGCGCAAACAACTCAGGTACAACCACCGGATACACTGCTTTCTCACCTCTATCATCATGTCGCGCCGGCCGTCTACCTTTAGTCCGGACATCCGAAGGAAAGTAATATTCGGCAAAGTGTGATACTTCTTCGTTTAGACTTTGTGCGACAATAGATCCCTCAACTTTGCTCAAATTTTTTACCTTTTTCTTCAGGTGGAACATGTAACGCTCGAACGGGTACATCCATCGGTATTGAACAGGGCCTCCTAATGCTGCTTCTCGTGGGAGGTGAATAGGAAGATGTTCCATAACATCAAAAAAAGACGGTGGAAATATCTTCTCAAGATTACAGAGGAGCACCGGGATGTTGGCCTCTAAAGACCGGATCCCGTCCTCTGTTAGTGTCCGTGAACATAAGTCTCGAAAGAAAGCCCCAACTCCTACAAAAGAAAAGTAATCAAGTTAGTACATATATAGTAACATTATATTAGTAATAAACTAAAGAAAATTATGAAATATACCTCCAATTGCTTGATGGATGTCTTGAGGAAGAAGATTAGAAAAAGCAAATGGCAAAAGACGTTGCATCACAACATGACAATCATGACTCTTCATTCCAATAAACTTCCCTTCCGTCGAATCCACGCAATTACGCAGATTAGATGCATAGCCGTCAGGAAATTTAACAAAATTTTTAATCCATTCAAAGAAAACTTCCTTCTTACCCGCGTCTAACCGGTACGCAGGCATCGGCAATCTACCATTAGGCAAAACATGAAGGGATGCCCTTGAACAAATCAATGGCAAGTCTAATCTAGATTTCCAGTTATCTTTTGTCTTTCCTGGTACATTTAAAATGGTGTTCATGATGTTGTCAAAGAAATTCTTTTCAACATGCATGACATCTAGATTATGCCGCAGTAGATGATCTTTCCAATAAGGCAAATCCCAAAAAATACTTTTCTTATGCCAATTGTGATATTCCCCACAGCCGTCGACGGGGTGATGGCCATTACCCCCACATTCAGGAGTTCGCTCTGCACCAAAATCTCGTAACTGTTCCAATATGCTGCGACCATCTATCTCCGGAGGTGGACCAGTAAACACTGGAAAATTCTTTCTAAAATGTCTTCTAGACCGACGATATGGATGATTTGCCGGCAAAAAACACCTATGGCAATCAAACCATGAAGTTTTCCTTCCGTTCTGCAATTGGAATGCTGAAGTATTGTCTTGGCAATAAGGACATGCCAATCTCCCATGCGTTGTCCATCCAGATAACATACCGTACGCCGGAAAATCGCTTATGGTCCACATAAGAACCGCACGCATGTTGAAATTCTGCTGGATTGAAACATCAAATGCCTCAACACCATGCTCCCACAACATCTGCAACTCATAGATCAATGGTTGGAGGAATATATCGAGTGATCGTCTTGGATGATCTGGCCCAGGAACTAGAACTGAGAGAAACAGGAACTCTCGCCGCATGCACATAGAAGGAGGCAAATTGTAAGGTGTTACGATGACCGGCCACAATGAATATTTTCTTCCATGCTTTCCAAATGGGTTGAAACCATCAGTGGATAAGCCGAGGTATACATTTCGGCGTTCGTATGCGAAATCTGGATATACCGATTGAAAGTGTTTCCACGCTTCTGCGTCAGAAGGATGCGTAATATCTCCATCTTGATTATGCTCTGCATGCCATCTCATAGCCTTAGCAGTGCGTTCTGATTGATACAGCCTCTTCAACCTCTCTGTTAATGGTAAATACCACATCCGTTTGAAAGGAATCTTCACTCTGCCACTTGTGTCTTGGAACCGTGGTTTACGGCAAAATTTACATTTTTTCCTGTTCTCATCTTCTCTCCAGTATAGCATGCAGTTGTCGATGCACACATCTATTATCTGGTAGGGCAAACCAAGACCGGCAACAAGTTTCTGGACCTCGTAGTATGATGCTGGAGAAAGATTATCCTCTGGCAAAACATCTTTCACAAACTCGGCGAATGCATCAACACATTCTTCGGACAAATTGTAATCGGTCTTCATGTTCATCATCCTACTAGCAGAAGATAACGGTGAATGCCCTTCCCTACAACCGCTGTACAGTGGTTGCTTTGATGCGTCTAACATATCAAAAAACCTTCGAGCTTCTAAATTAGGTTCTTCAACCCTATCACCCTCATAACCACCCGACTGCAAATTCTCTCTAAACGCGTCGTTAACCATCGCAACCGTACTTACCCCAACATCTACTTCCGTTGTACGTTCTTCTACGCTATCCGGAAAATAAGGTGCATTACTACTAGTACTACCATATTCGTAATTGCTTTCTCCATGTAAAAACCAAACTTTATATCCCGGCGTAAATCCATATCTATATAAGTGATTCCAAACACTATGCATCTTAACACTAATTCTATTACAGCATTTAGAACATGGACATTTGATATCCTGACCTTTTTTTGCTGCATCTTGGTTTCTGGGTAAATTCATGAACTCGCATATACCTGCAGCGTAAGCGGATGTTAATAAGTTCGAGCCCATATCCATCATTGGCTCGTCCATCCAAGACCGAAAATATGAACTCATCGCTACCAAAATTTTTTTTTCCTAAAATTGTGTTATGAAGTTCGTTACGGATGTGGGAGCTTATATAGAACGGATTTCCGTCGGAAATCCGTCAAAACCTCCGACATAACACCCCACCAATCCCATCGGACACCGTCCACGAAATGGTAACCACGGAAATTTGCCGACATCGACTTTCCGACGGAATTCCGACGGTTTTAGTTCCGTCGGTATGCGATGACCAATCAAACTTTTGCCGACATCGGAAAATCGGGAATCCGTCGTCATTCCGTCGGAAAGTCGTCGGAAAATTACGACAGCTCATATCCGTCGGAAATCCGTCGGAATATAGTGACGGATTTCCGACGGAATAACGACGGAATCATTTTGGTCGGAAATCCGTCGGTATTCCGTCGGAAATTTCCGACGGAATTTCCGACGGACGTTAATTCCGTCGGAATACTGCCTGTTTTCTTGTAGTGATTGTGGAACGTGCCTATTAAGTTAGGTTGATATTTGCCTCATTTACCATCGTCCGAGAACAATGTAACCCACCCTACAGAAAGGATGAGCGAAGTGTACATCAGAATGACCCTTTAGGAAAAGAGGGGAAGAAAACCTTTGAGGAAAAGAGCTCCCAAGACGATTTCTCAACATCACCTTATAGTCAACCGCATGAGATCTACAACCTTTGTGCGGAGAACCCGAAATCAAGCTCGAACAATATATCCCGTGAACAATAATCATAAATTTGTTTCTCTTTTTCTTTAGTCACCAAATGAATTGTTATGATTAATCAAAAAAAATTACTTAAGCAGATTTTTTAATTTACAAAACTATCTAAAAATTTAACCAATATTTCAAACTTTTGAAAGAAACCAACTTTATTAAACTCATATTCCTAGTTACCCCCTTACATGAACGACCTTATTTTACAATTTGTTTCTTGACCATACAAAAACAAATGGACGTGACAACAACAACAACAAAACGAATGAACAAAATTTGAAATAGTAAGGTGGCTATAATTGCCTTAATTTAATACTTGACAGGAAAATAATTTAAGACTTGTGACATTTTTCAAAATCTTTTTTGTCAACAATTTTCCCATATTAATTATTTGAACAGTCCAATTTAAACGTTGCTTGACCAATAAAAGACGAACAGGATAAAGTTCCAAAATACACAACTACTTACTCATGTTTTGAACAAAGAAAAGTGTAGATAAGAGAAGAGAAGTGAGGACAAGGTCCAATCACTTGGTCGCTTAGGAGGACGAACATAACTGAGGCCTGTGAAAGTAGCCTGAAACGTCGTAATCAAAGAATTGCCAAAACAGTAGAAGATGGTATGGAAGTTCAAGGAGATTCAAAGTAAAGGTGCTTGAACCTTGCATACTCCTTAATCACATTCCATCTATTTTAAGTGTACTGGCTAATCCAGTGAACACTTCTTTCTAAGTAACTCTTACATGTCAAAGCAATGTTTTGAAAATAGGACCGGACTGGCAGTCCAACTGGGTTCAACCGCGAACCGGATACTGATCCGCGCGAACCGGGTACTGATCCGGGTTGGGTTAACTCTAAAACCCAAATAGAGTTAACCCGATTATTGAACCGGGTTGAACCAGCAAAAATCCGAAAACTGGCAATCGAATCGAACCGCTTCAAACCAGATTTAAACCAAATGTTACTATTTATGTGTAATTAAATTAATTTTATTTTTCTTTTTCCCTTTTAGTTATTATTTTTTAACCAAGATGGGATTTATAAAATGAGTAATGACGTTTACGATTCTTCCAGTTATATTTATTTTTCTAATTTTTTCAAGTATTTGGTTCTAAAACTCAATAGTCAACACTATAGGATCAAGGTACAAGGTATGTATTAGAGAAATCACAGATTTGTTCTCTTAACTCTTTAACTAAATCGCCAAAATTACTAGAGTCAATTGGTTCTTAATAATTATGATATTTATGTATGCTTTATCTAGGTTTTCTAAATTTTTGAAATTATTCAAGTGTTTTTATATTAGAATAATATAAGATTAAGTATACTAGTAATTCCGGAATATCATCAAATCCGGTCGAACCACATTGACCCACAACCCAGATATTTCTCCAGTTGCCGTTCCGGTTTGAAAAACATTGGGTCAAAGCCATCACCGTTTTTGAGGAACTGCAAGTCATCACTCTCATGGTCCGGTTCCCAAAATAGTTCTCAATTATTCCTTATCTCTAAGGTAGGTCAGCAGAGATGTTAAAACATGTTTTTCTGACCCGTTTAGGTTTGTCCAGCTCGTTTAACCATTAGCTCATTTAAACCTGTTTAAGTTTGGACATATTCATGCCCATTTAGGTTAAAGCCTGTTAGGTTTAGATTTGCCCGTTTGACCCCTTTTGGTTATGATTTTGATTTCGTGTTGATATTTTGTCTATAAACCTCCAATTGATCGAAAATTGTGGGGCTTTTCAAGCCCATATTCAAATCTCCCAGTAGTATGATATTGTATGCTTTGGGCCGAGGAGGCAAAGCCCGTACGAATTTGTCTTTGGATTTCTTCCCAAAAGGCCTCATACTAATTAGAGTTGAACATCTCTTATATATTAGACAATTCTTGTCTAAACTTCTGATGTGGGACTGGGTTGTTATCCCAACAATCCTCCCCTCAAACCAAAAACCACACAAACTCGTGGCCTCCAACCTCTAGCGAAACCTGGCAATCCATCTTGGACCGCCTTTATCACCAGCGGAACCCGCCGCCTAACCTTCCGTATAGTCAAGAAAACTTTCGACACAAGACATTGACACCCCCTTAATCGCGAGGTTACCTTGTGGGTTCTCCCACAACAAACTTGCAGTCCACACCCACTTCTCCAGGTCCACCTTTTCTGAACCTAGGCTCTGATACCAATTGTGGGGCTTTTCAAACTCATTTTCAACTCGTCCATTAGTATGATATTGTCCGCTTTGGGCCCAGGAGGCAAAGCCCAAAAGGATTTTTTTTTTTGGGCTCTTTCCCAAAAGGTCTCATACTAATTAAAATTGGACATCTCTTATATATTAGACAATTCTTGTCTAAACTTCTAATGTGGGACTGGGTTGATATCCCAACAAACCTCAACTTGATCACAGTGACAATGTTTTGTGTATTTTTTTCCAAATTAACTCCACAATAGTTATTGTTATTCTTTTACATATTGGGACAATTGCAAAAATGCCACTTTTGATGTGTCACTTTGAAAAAAGGGCATATTGGGTTGTTTATTTGCAAACATGCCATAAATTATGGATTTTTAAAACCTTAATTTAAAAATTCTAAACCCTAAAATATATTTTGACCCCTAACAAACCTTAAACCCTCAAAACTATAATCTAATACAACATAGTTAACCAAACATAAATAATATAATGAATAAATAATTTTAAAAAGAAGCATATTTTAAAGATTTTGAAAATGTGACATTTTTGAAAAGTAGTACTTCAAAATTAGCATTTCTCAAAATTTCTGTTACATATATATGTACATCATTAATTTTAAAAAGGGAAAAATTTCAGTTAAATCCTCAACTTACAAATTTTGGCCATTAAAAGCACCAATTATTGCATAGACATTTCAATCACAATTTAGGTTGACTTTTTTCAAAATCTCGAATTTTTGTTGACTGAGCCAAATTAGGCATGCTCTTAGTCACTACTTATAGTGGAATAATAGCGTGTCTAATTTGGCTCAGTCAACCAAAGTTTGGGATTTCTTGGTCATGAAAAATTAAAAGTTTTTTTTTTTACTAAAAATTTGTTACTTTACAAACTTTTGGATAAAAATATTTAAAATAATTATAAAACTAAGTAAGATGTAAACCAGAGACAATGTAAAGCATGTGTTTCAGGGCGGCGTAGTGTTTATCATCTTTGGAGGCCAATATTGTTAACAAAAACGTTTGTAGTTCTGGTAGTACCTCTCTCTCTCTCTTCAACTCTTAGCAACATGCAAATCACAGGTTTGAGTATTGGTAGGTAAGCTTTCCTTCTTTAAGAAAAAATTGATTAATGAGCCACAAAAATTTATGTTTAGAGCCTTGAATATTCATGGCCGGCTTTATATGGAAGTGTTCTATATCCTTTATATATTAATTGGAGAGCAAAATTTTGGAGTTAGCTGATGTGTCGTCACCACATTTCTTCTCACAATTTATGAAACGACCCGACCCAAAATTTCAAAAAATTTCCCTCCAGATTATTATCATCACAGATAATAATCCTCAATGGGTCAACAACCAAGCAATGCGGAACAATAAAACATCAACGACATATTCCAATTTAACAAATCCCATACTTTATTAAATATCAACCCAGTTCAATCAATCAACCAATATGAATAAACAATATCCAATGACTAACAACCTAACAATTCCGTAGAAACACAATCCAAGTGAGACCCTAAATCATCTCTTCTTCTTCGCCACGATTCCACGATCACAATTTCTCTTTACCTTGATTGGGATTGCAAAAAGATGAAGAACACGAAGAACGAGCGAAGAACACCAAGACAGCCTTTGATTCTGTCCTCACAGACCCGAAATCAGCACAGCAACAACCCCTTTCTCGTTCTACCTCCACTCACGATCAATTCCTCCAGGAATCTCCCAACAATCACTCAAATTCCCTGATTTCAGAATTTCTCCCCAAAAACTCTCTGAAAAGTCTGATTCTCCAGAAAAAACGGCCATAACCTCTTATTCTGCCTTTTATATCAAACCCTAGGGTTTCTACCGGCCAATTGGAACCAAACCCAACGGTCTGATTTCAACACGTGTCGATCGACATACGCCACCCGTATCGATCGACATAACGCCCCAACCCGACTTCTCCTAAGTCCAAAACACACATGTCGATCGACACACACACACCTGTATCGATCGACACCACCAAAAATCTACTTTTTGGTTCACGGGCGTTACAATTCTCCCCCACTAACACGGATTCGACCTCGAATCCTGCGACACCGTCACACTACGGACTCAACCACCTGACCCGCACCCGGCCAGTATCCTTCGAGATCACACTCGAATCCCACAACCCGTCCTGCTAAGGCTAACACTCTCGCCTAAAACTCGACAACACCTCCTCAGACTCATGCAGACACTTCCGTAGCATCGAAACATGGAAGACCTTGTGAAAAGCCTTCATACTTTGAGGTAACTCCAATCTATAAGCTACTGGTCTGACCCGCTCCACCACTCTGAACGGACCCATAAACCTCGGACTCAGCTTATTCTCTGAAATGGATCTGTTAGGACCCCTCAACATAGCTGCCTTGAGATACAACATATCTCCGAGGTCAAACTCCAGCTCTTTCCGTCTCCTATCGGCGTAACTCTTCTGCCGATCCTGAGCCTCTCTCATGTTCAGTCTCAAGACACGGATCTTCTCCGTCGTCTCCTAAACAAAGTCTGCACCAAACATGCTTCTCTCCCCCACTTGAGTCCAGCATAATGGTGTCCTACACGGCCTCCCATACAGAGCCTCATATGGAGCCATCCCAATACTCGCCTGATAGCTGTTGTTGTACGCAAACTCTACCAGGTTCAGATGATCCACCCAAAGACCACCATAATCCAGTACACACATCCTCAGCAAATCCTCCAATGTCTGAATCGTCCTCTCAGACTGCCCATCCGTCTGAGGATGATACGCGGTACTCATATGCACCTTAGTGCCCATCTCTGCCTGAAATGCCCTCCAGAACTCTGAAGTGAACCTCGGATCCCTGTCTGACACAAAACTTGCTGGCACCCCGTGCAGCCTCACTATCTCACGCACATACTTCCTAGCCAACACCACCGCTCCGTCGGTCTTCTTGATGGCCAGAAAATGTGCTGACTTGGTCAGCCGATCCACAATAACCCATATCGCATCATAGGTCCGCGACACTGGCAATCCCGTCACGAAATCCATCGTAATCATATCCCACTTCCACTCCGGAATAGGTAAATTCTGCAATAACCCGCTCGGGACCTGATGCTCAGCCTTCACCAGCTGACACACATTGCACGCTGCAACCCAGCTAGCTACGTCCCTCTTCATCCCGACCCAGTGATAATACCGCTTCAAGTCACGGTACATCTTAGTCGCTCCCGGATGAATCGATAACATGCTCGAATGAGCCTCCCTCAGGATCTCCCGCCGCAGATCTTCATCCTTGGGTACACAAACCCGCCCGTTCACCAGTATCATCCCACTCGCTGAGACCACATACTCTGAACCGACCGCCTTAGAAACCTCAATCATACCCTGATCCTTCTCCTGTGTAACCCGAATCCTGCTCAACAGATCTGCCTGGTTAGCTGCCTCTAACCCCAATGGCTCCAGTGAGATCACACACAGCCTCAACGTGCTGATCTCGCTCACCAGAGCCTCCATATCCCGCTCCTGATCTGAAGCTGTCCTCTTCCGACTCAACGCATCTGCAACCAGATTAGCCTTACCCGGATGGTACCCAATCTCCAGGTCATAGTCTGCAACTAACTCCATCCAGCGCCTCTGTCTCTGGTTCAGCTCTGGCTGAGTGAAGAAATACTTCAGACTCTTATGGTCTGTGAAAATCTGCACCTTCCCGCCATACAGATAAGACCTCCAGATCTTAAGTGCAAAGATAACTGCAGCCAACTCCAAGTCATGGGTAGGGTAATTGCACTCGTGCTTCCTTAACTGCCTCGAAACATACGCAATAACCTTGCCCTGCTGCATCAACACACAACCCAGACCAACTCCCAAAGCGTCTGTATACACCACATAAGGCTCACCCGGCTCGGGTAATGCCAAAACCGGTGTACTAGTCAGCATCTCCTTCAGCTTCCCGAAACTCTCCTCGCAAGCTGAAGACCAAACAAAAGGGACATCCTTCCCTGTTAGCTTCGTCATCGACTGCGCCATACTCGCGAATCCCTTGACGAACCTCCGGTAATAACCTGTCAACCCAAGAAAACTCCTGATCTCGGTGGCGTTCCTCGGTCTAGGCCAACCTCTGATAGCCTCTATCTTAGCCGGATCCACAGACACTCCCTCTGCAGACACAACATGGCCAAGAAAGCTCATCTCTCGCTGCCAGAAACTGCACTTACTCAGCTTCGCGTACAGCTTCTGCTCCTGCAGCTTCTCCAAAACCAACCTCAAATGCACCTCGTGCTCTTCCGGACTCCTCGAGTATACCAGGATATCATCTATGAAGATGATCACAAACACGTCCAGATACTCCTAGAACACCCCGTTCATCAACCGCATGAACGCTGCTGGGGCATTCGTCAACCCAAACGGCATCACCACAAACTCATAATGCCCGTACCTCGTCCGAAAGGCCGTCTTCCTGACGTCCGCCTCATCGATCGGAATCTGATGGTAACCCGACGCCAAGTCTATCTTGGAGAACCAAGTAGCCCCTCGCAACTGATCCAACAACTCATCAATGCGTGGCAGAGGATACCTGTTCTTCACAGTGACTCGGTTAAGCCCCCGGTAGTCGATACACAACCGGAAACTCCCATCCTTCTTCTTCACAAATAACACCGGTGCTCCCCACGGTGAAACACTAGGCCGGATGAAACCCTTCCCCAACAGTTCATCCAGCTGCTTCTTCAGCTCTGCCATCTCTGCTGGAGCCATACGGTAAGGTGCCTTGGATATCGGAGCTGTTCTGGGTTCCAACTCAATCGTAAATGGATCCGACCGCGACGGTGGCAAACCCAACAACGACTGGAACACGTCCTGAAAATCCTGAGCGACCCGGATATCCCCAACTGCAACCTCTCCAACAGTCTCTGGCATCACTATCGTCGCCAGATACGCCTCACAGCCTTTCACAATCAACTGCTCGGCCTGTATCGCTGAAATCATAAGACTTCCGGAAGTCGGTCTCACCCCCTGAAACACCAACCTCCCAGCCTCCCGCTCAAACACTACACGTCCTCGATGACAATCCAGATGGACCCTGTACCGATCCAACCAATCCATCCCCAGGATGACATCGTACAGCTCCACCGGACTAATAACCAGGTCTGCTGGCATCAACTCACCCGCCACCAGAACGTCTACACCTCGAGCCTGCCCGAAAGTAGCTAACGTCCTCCCACCAGCAACCCTAACTACTCCCGTCTGCTCACCAGAATCGCTCTGGATTCCGCTGCCCTCCGCACACTCCGGAGTGATGAAGCTATTCGTAGCTCCCGAATCGAACAACACGTGGGACTCACATCCGCCCACAACTAAGGTCCCTGCACAATCCCATGTGCTTTAAGACCCGACACTCTAACGCAGACACACAATCCAAACAGACTAAAATAAATTACCACAAGAATTTAAAAGAGAAGTCTGAATTAGTACCTGTGATCGGTCTGGCGCTAGAACCGCCCGCCTCAGCCGCCATGAAAACCCGCGGCGTCACTGCAATCTGAGCCAAAGGCTGCACCGCCAACGGCTGCACTGCCGCCACAACCATCTGCTGCAACTTTGGACACTTGAGCTTAATGTGCCCGGGCTCCCTGTAGTGGAAGCACACCTGTGCTGCCCGAGTCTCTCTCCTCATCGGACATTCTGCCACCTTGTGGCCCATGCTACCACACCCGTAACATCCTGAACCACCCTGTCCACTCTGACTGGCCCCGGAAGTACTCTCCCACTTCCTCTTTTGTCCCCGAGCCTGCCTGCCGCCCCTGCTCGAACCACTCTGCTGAGATCTCCTCGGCTGCTGCTGCTGCACCGGTGGACTAACCACCACCACCTGCTCCCTGAGATCCTCCTCAATTGTAGCCGTCGTCTCAACCAGCTCCGCCCTCGAGGCAAACCTACTCGCCCTGCAGCGAGTCCTCAACTCAGCTCGAAGTCCCCCGAGGAACCTCCTCACCTGGGCCTGCTTGCCCTCCATGCCTCTACCAGCATGCACCAGGAGTCTACTGAACTCCAAATCGAACTCCCTCACGGTCCGATCCCCCAGAGTCAGGTTCAAAAACCTCGACTCCATCCTGTCCACCGCCTCCTGCGGGAAATACTTGGCATTAAACTCAACCAAGAAATCCTCCCAGACGATCTTTGAAATGACCCGACCCAAAAATTTAAAATTTTTCCCCTCAGATTATTATCATCACAGATAATAATCCTCAATTGGGTCAACACAACATGCGGAAAACATAACAATTAAACGATTCAATAACCAATCAATAATCAATTCAATAATCCCATACTTATTAAATTACTAACCAACCCAATACAAATAAACCGGGGTTCCAGAATTACTACATCCTAGTAATTCTAACTCAAACAACAGAAAGTGAGACCCTAGATCATCTCTCCTTCCTCGCCACGATTCCACGATCACATTTTCTCTTTACCTGCAATACATGGCAAAAAGAGTTGCGTGAGGATTATCATAAATACTCAGCGACGCGGTCATCCCGTCTACGGGTTATTTAAGTATAGACATAACAATAGACAAATACCAGGATGAGCAAACAACAATGCATCACACATCAAACAAACGAGAAAACATCACGTTCAATATGTCAAACTGACGGCAATCAAAAATATGTGTCGATCGACACCTTCTTTGTGTCGATCGACACAAGCTGCGTTGATCGACACAACATCTTGTGTCGATCGACACGACGTCGCAGAACCCAGAAACGAGCCTATCCTCTCATGGCTCGAATCCGTCGCGAATTCATCGAGTCACCTGCACAATTCCAATCACAAAATACACGAAAACAACAAGCAAACGCATTCCATCAATCCCTATGCCCACACAAACCCACGATCACGCACTCACCTCGAAGAATCGAAATGAGAATGGAACCAACGGTTACAAAAAGACGTGTACACGACGAACCACTGGTCCAAAACCAAAACGGGCGACTGTTCTGGAAACTAGACAGACACAGCTACGCGTCGGTATGCGGATTACCTCTAGAATCCTTCTGGTTCGATTTGAAATCAACCCCGAAGCCGACTGATCGCAGACAACAATCTGCACAGACCCATCGAGTTCAAACAGCCATAACTCGATGAATAATCAACGAAATGACGAACCGTTTTCGCCTATAACAAGATCAGAGACCGGAGAACTTACCCACCAAGTTTCACCCCAATCCGTCTCGAATATCCCAGCCGTTTGCCCTCTCAAACTTCCGAACAGAAGCTGTTCTCACTCACAAACCTCTCAAGAACAAAGTCTCTCTCTCAAACCTCTTCCAAAACCCTAACTTCTTATTTTCTGATCAACAAAAATGGCCAGAACACTGTTTCTGCCTTTTATATCAAAACCTAGGGTTTTCCTTAACCGGCCCACCAAAACGGACAATTAAACCGAACCTGTCGGTCTAATTTAACCCCGTGTCGATCGACATACACCACCCGTGTCGATCGACATAACGCCCAAAATTTGACTTCTCCTAAGTCCAAAACACACGTGTCGATCGACACACCACCATGTGTCGATCGATACCCACCAAAAATCCGCTTTTAGGTTCACGGGCGTTACAATTCTCCCCCACTAACACGGATTCGACCTCGAATCACGTGACACCGCCACACTACGGTCTCAACCACCTGACCCGCACCCGGCCAGTATCCTTCGAGATCACACTCGAATCCCACAACCCGTCCTTCTAAGGCTAACACTCTCGCCTAAAATTCGACCAGATTCACCCGGAACACCAACGATGCACGCCCCATGGTCCGGATTAGGGCTGTCCGATTGACCGTCCAACAATCAAACAAGAACATGTCCGACCAACTGTTGACCCCGCATTGGACCAAATGATCGTACAACAATCAAACAAGAACATGTACGACCATCGGTCGTAACATATGCTACCAAGATTGTCCGAACCAAATCCAGACTCCAGTAATAACCCCAGACTCGACGTCCACAACACATCCCTGGCCCTTAGCCAGTACCACTCGTGATCACCCCTGATCCCCGAGCTCTACTAGGCTCACACTAGCCATATTGCACCGTCTCACCACGGCTGCAATCCTGACCCCACCCAGTCAGCACCATCTGAGATCCACTCCTGATCCCCGAAGCTCATCCAGTTTCATGCTCACGACCACGCTCAGACGCTACTGCTCCTAACTCATACTCATAACTCATAAACATATACACCACACATATGCTCGCAGGATCGTCACCCCTTGAGCGACAGTGTGCAGGAGACCCACCCGTCCCCTGGAGAGACCCACTATCCCTCAACGTATATGTAGGGAACCCACCCATTCCCTAGAGAGAACCACCAACTCTCGAGTATATGCAGAGAACCCACCCGTCCTCTAGAGAGATCCACTATCCCTCAGTATACAGGAACCCACCCGTTCCCTGGAGCAATACTCTGAAACGTGCATCATACGCACCTGTCGACCAGCATCACCTCTAGTGGTCAGCCGAAACAACCCAATCACCAGGGTGTCTCACAGAGTCCCTGGAAAAGACGATTCTAACTCACATAAAACCTCTTTTGCAGACTCTCCCTAGGAAATATACAAGTTCTAACGCGCGCAGAGCTTACACTTCCAGCCACTCCTGGAACATGTACAATCTCATTCCCAGCCACTCCTAGAACATGAGCGATCTCATTTCTAGCCACTCCTATAACATGAACAATCTCATTCCAGCCACTCCTGGAACATGAGCAAGCTCTAAGCCGCGTAAAACTTCTATTCCTAGCCATCCTAGACGATAGGCAAGCTCTAACTCACATAGAACTTCTACCGCTAGACCTCCTCATGACCTACCAGTCACCACAAACCATGACATCACTAGTCATCTCATAAGAACACACGTCTTAACACACATTTAATAAGGCAAACTCAACTTATTAAATCTCAAAATGTATACTCGTTACAACACAACGAAATACAATATCACAATCATAGCAACATGCTAATACAGACTCTGAAAACCAGAAAAAGGACTCAAGCCACCGCTTGCTTCTCGAACCACTCGAGAACTTCTTCTTCATCGATGCTTCTGGTTCCCAAGTCTCCTCCTCAATACCGTCACAGTCCCACATGACTCTCACCAACGGTATACTCTTCCGGCGCAGCACCTTGACCCTCCTCTCGAGAATCCTTACAGGCCTCGCCGCCAATGTCATGTTAGGCTGAAGATCCTCCGGAATCCTAGCCAACACCTCCTCAGACTCATGCAGACACTTCCGCAGCATCAAAACATGGAAGACCTTGTGAAAAGCCTTCATACTCTGAGGTAACTCCAACCGATAAGCTACCAGTCCGACCCGCTCCACCACCCTGAACGGACCCATAAACCTCGGACTCAGCTTACTCTCTGAAATGGATCTGTTAGGACCCCTCAACTGCCTTGAGATACACCATATCTCCCAGCTCAAACTCCAGCTCCTTCCGTCTCCTATCGGCGTAACTCTTCTGCCGATCCTGAGCCTCTCTCATGTTCAGCCTCAAGACACGGATCTTCTCCGTCGTCTCCTGAACAAAGTCTGCACCATACATGCTCTTTTCCCCCCACTTGAGTCCAGCAAAGTGGTATCCTACACGGCCTCCCATACAGAGCCTCATATGGAGCCATCCTAATACTCGCCTGATAGCTGTTGTTGTACGCAAACTCTACCAGGTTCAGATGATCCACCCAATGACCACCATAATCCAGTACACACATCCTCAACAAATCCTGCAATGTCTGAATCGTCCTCTCAGACTGCCCATCCGTCTGAGGATGATACGCGGTACTCATATGCACCTTAGTGCCCATCTCTGCCTGGAATGCCCTCCAGAACTCTGAAGTGAATCTCGGATCCCTGTCTGACACAAAACTTGCTGGCACCCCGTGCAGCCTCACTACCTCACGCACATACTTCCTAGCCAACACCACCGCTCCGTCGGTCTTCTTGATGGCCACAAAATGTGCTGACTTGGTCAGATGATCCACAATAATCCATATCGCATCATAGGTCTGCGACACTGGCAATCCCGACAAGAAATCCATCGTAATCATATCCCACTTCCACTCCGGAATAGGCAAACTCTGCAATAAACCGCTCGGAACCTGATGCTCAGCCTTCACCAGCTGACACACGTTGCATGCTGCAACCCAGCTAGCTACATCCCTCTTCATCCCGACCCAGTGATAATACCGTTTTAAGTCCCGATACATCTTGATCGCTCCCGGATGAATCGATAACATACTCGAATGAGCCTCCCTCAGGATCTCTTGCCTCAGATCCTCGTCTTTGGGTACACAAACCCGCCCGTTCACCAGTATCATCCCACTCGCTGAGACCACATACTCTGAACCGGCCGCCTGGGAAGCATCCATCAAACCCCTATCCTTCTCCTGTGCAACCTGAATCCTGCTCAACAGATCTGCCTGGTTAGCTGCCTCTAACCCCAACGGCTCCTGTGAGATCACACACAGCTCAACGTGCTGATCTCGCTCACCAGAGCCTCCATATCTCGCTCCTGATCTGAAGCTGTCCTCTTCCGACTCAACGCATCGGCAACCAGATTAGCCTTACCCGGATGGTACCCAATCTCCAGGTCATAGTCTGCAACTAACTCCATCCAGCGCCTCTGTCTCTGGTTTAGCTCCGGCTTAGTGAAGAAATACTTCAGACTCTTGTGGTCTGTGAATATATGCACCTTCCCGCCATACAGATAAGACCTCCAGATCTTAAGTGCAAAGATAACTGCAGCCAACTCCAAGTCATGGGTAGGGTAATTGCACTCGTGCTTCCTCAACTGCCTCGAAGCATACGCAATAACCTTCCCCTGCTGCATCAGCACACAACCCAGACCAACTCCCGAAGCGTTTGTATACACCACATAAGACTCACCCGGCTCGGGTAACGCCAATACAGGTGTATTGGTCAGCATCTCCTTCAGCTTCCCGAAACTCTTCTCACAAGCTGAAGACCAAACAAAAAGGACATCCTTCCCTGTTAGCTTTGTCATCGACTGCGCCATACTCGCGAATCCCTTGACGAACCTCCGGTAATAACCTGCCAACCCGAGAAAAACTCCTAATATCGGTGGTACTCCTCGGTCTAGGCCAACCTCTGATAGCCTCAATCTTAGCCGGATCTACAGAAACCCCCTCTGCTGACACCACATGGCCAAGAAAGCTCATCTCTCGCTGCCAGAACTGCACTTACTCAACTTCGCGTACAGCTTCTGTTCCCGCAGCTTCTCCAAAACCAACCCCAAATGCACCTCGTGCTCTTCCGGACTCCTCGAATACACCAGCATATCATCAATGAAGATGATCACAAACACGTCCAAACACTCCAGGAACACCCCGTTCATCAACCGCATGAACGCTGCTGGCGCATTCGTCAAACCAAAAGGTATCACCGCACTAGATCAACCGCATGATCTCTGAGGTCCACATCTAGTCATATGCTTATCCACACGTCTGCATACATTCATTGCTCCCAACTCATCAATACACCCCTCATACTCTCAGGAACGCATCCTTTGAGCTCTCGATATTTGCAGGGGAACAACTATTCCCTCGAGAGAACCACCATCTCTCAGTATAACACAGGAGAACCACCATCCCCTAGTGAAATACTATAAAAACAGGGGAACCACCATTCCCCCCATGAGTTGTTCGGGTATCTACTCATACCCTAGAGCGATAAATTCTTAAACGTTCAATAAGCATCTCAGACCAGAGCTACCTCATGTAGTCCAAATCATGATATTCCCGGACGTCGGCCTCACACCCAGATAAACCAACCTCCTAGACTCTCGCTCAACACGTCCGTCCTCGATGACAATCCAGATGGACCCTATAACGATCCAACCCAATCCATACCAAGGATGACATTGTATAACTCCACCAGACTAATAACCAGGTCTGCTGGCATCAACTCTCCTGCCACCAGAACGTCTACACCTTGCGCCCGCCCGAAAGTAGCTAACGTCCTCCCACCAGCAATCTTAACTACTCCCGGCTGCTCACCAGAGTCGCTCCGGATCCCGCTGCCCTCCGCACACTCCGGAGTAATAAAGCTATTCGTAGCTTCCGAATCGAACAACACGTGGGACTCACATCCGCCCACAACTAAGGTTCCTGCACAATCCCATGTGCTTTAAGAACCTTAACACTTATCACAGGACACACAATTTCCAAAACAGACAGGATTCAACACCCGAATCCCGCGACTCGTCCTTCCTAGGATAACTTCCAAGCTTGTGATCCATGCTCCCACACCCGAAGCATCCTGGACCACCCTGAACCATCTGACTCGGTTCCGAAGTGCTCTCCCACTTCCTCTTTTGTCCCCGAGCCTGCTTACCGCCCCTGCTCGAACCACTCTGCTGCTGAGATCTTCTCGACTGCTGCTGCTGCTGCACCGGTTGACTAACCACCACAACCTGCTCCCTAAGATCCTCCTCAATCGCAGCCGCAGTCTCAACCAGCTCCGCCCTCGAGGCAAACCTACTCGCCCTGCAGCGAGTCCTCAGCTCAGCTCGAAGTTCCCCGAGGAACCTCCTCACCTGGGCCTACTCGCCCTCCATGCCTCTACCAGCATGCACCAGGACTCTACTGAACTCCAAATCAAACTCCCTCACGGTCCGATCTCCCTGAGTCAGGTTTAGAAACCTCGACTCCATCCTGTCCACCGCTTCCTGCGGGAAATACTTGGCATTAAACTCAGCCAATAAATCCTCCCAGACCATCTCGGCTTGCACCCGCCTAGCCTCAACGCCTCTCCACCAGAGATGCGCATCACCATCCAAATATTGCACTGCTAGGTCTACTCTGTATTCCTCTAGACACCTGATCGAGCGAAAGTTACGCTCTAATCTCCGCCGCCACTCATCGGCCTCCTCCGGCTTGGCACCACCCAAGAAAAACCTGATGCCAATCCTCTGCATCTGCTCCATCATCCTCAGATACGATGGAAGCTCCTCCGCAACCACCACAACCGGCTGCACCTCAGCCACCACTGGCTGCACACCAGCCCCACCTGCCTGAACTCCCGGAGCCTGACCCGGAGCCGGTACCCCACCTGGTAACCGCTCCAGAATCAACTGCAGCAAACCCGCCAGACGATCATCTCGGTCTTGGGCCACACCTACGGAAGCACCCCCACCCGGGCCCCCCGCACCAACAGCTACCTCGGGACCCACACTGGCCCCACCTGCCCTCACACTGGCACTCGTAGCAGTCACACCCACAGAACCCTCCTGAAACGCCTGTGAGTCTGCCACCTGCTCCTGCGTGGTCTCCTGGGCCACACTCACGGCATCTGACTCACTCTGAAGTCCTCGCCCATGCCCACCATGACCACCACGGCCACCACGGGCCCCACGACCTCTGCCTCTAGCCACTCTAGCCATCACTCTGCCCTAACCAGCAGACTACTAAGTACTAGAAAACAGAAAGTCATAAAACACTTACCGTGGAATCTCATTGAAGGCTCGGAAGAGATGATCTAGGACTCCATACCCACACAACAATCAATTGACTAACTCACATAATCAATTAAATATTCTAGCCCTAGAACCGCTAGAGCTCTGATACCAAACTGAAACGACCCGACCCAAAAATTTAAAATTTTTCCCCTCAGATTATTATCATCACAGATAATAATCCTCAATTGGGTCAACACAACATGCGGAAAACATAACAATTAAACGATTCAATAACCAATCAATAATCAATTCAATAATCCCATACTTATTAAATTACTAACCAACCCAATACAAATAAACCGGGGTTCCAGAATTACTACATCCTAGTAATTCTAACTCAAACAACAGAAAGTGAGACCCTAGATCATCTCTCCTTCCTCGCCACGATTCCACGATCACATTTTCTCTTTACCTGCAACACATGGCAAAAATAGTTGCGTGAGTATTATCACAAATACTCAGCGACGCGGTCATCCCGTCTACGGGTTATTTAAGTATAGACATAACAATAGACAAATACCAGGATGAGCAAACAACAATGCATCACACATCAAACAAACGAGAAAACATCACGTTCAATATGTCAAACTAACGGCAATCAAAAATGTGTGTCGATCGACACCTTCTTTGTGTCGATCGACACAAGCTGCGTCGATCGACACAACATCTTGTGTCGATCGACACGACGTCGCAGAACCCAGAAACGAGCCTATCCTCTCATGGCTCGAATCCGTCGCGAATTCATCGAGTCACCTGCACAATTCCAATCACAAAATACACGAAAACAACAAGCAAACGCATTCCATCAATCCCTATGCCCACACAAACCCACGATCACACACTCACCTCGAAGAATCGAAATAAGAATGGAACCAACGGTTACAAAAAGACTTGTACACGACGAACCACTGGTCCAAAACCAAAACGGGCAACTGTTCTGGAAACTAGACAGACACAGCTACGCGTCGGTATGCGGATTGCCTCTAGAATCCTTCTGGTTCGATCGGAAATAAACCCCGAAGCCGACTGATCGCAGACAACAATCTGCACAGACCCATCGAGTTCAAACAGCCATAACTCGATGAATAATCAACGAAATGACGAACCGTTTTCGCCTATAACAAGAGCAGAGATCGGAGAACTTACCCACCAAGTTTCACCCCAATCCGTCTCGAATATCCCAGCCGTTTGCCCTCTCAAACTTCCGAACAGAAGCTGTTCTCACTCACAAACCTCTCAAGAACAAAGTCTCTCTCTCAAACCTCTTCCAAAACCCTAACTTCTTATTTTCTGATCAACAAAAACGGCCAGAACACTGTTTCTGCCTTTTATATCAAAGCCTAGGGTTTTCCTTAACCGGCCCACCAAAACGGACAATTAAACCGAACCTGTCGGTCTAATTTAACCCCGTGTCGATCGACATACACCACCCGTGTCGATCGACATAACGCCCAAAATTCGACTTCTCCTAAGTCCAAAACACACGTGTCGATCGACACACCACCCTGTGTCGATCGATACCCACCAAAAATCCGCTTTTAGGTTCACGGGCGTTACAATCTCGGCCTGCACCCGCCTAGTCTCAACGCCTCTCCACCAGAGATGCGCATCACCATCCAAATAGTGCACTGCTAGGTCTACTCTGTATCCCTCCGGACACCTGATCGAGCGAAAATTACGCTCTAATCTCCGCCGCCACTCATCGGCCTCCTCCAGCTTGGCATCACCAGAGAAAAACCTGGTGCCAATCCGCTGCATCTGCTCCATCATCCTCAGATACGATGAAAGCTCCTCTGCAACCGCCACAACCGGCTGCACCCCAGCCACACCCGGCTGAACACCCGCCACTACTGGCTGCACACCAGCCCCACCCGGCTGAACTCCCGGAGCCTAACCCGGAGCCGGTACCCCACCTAGTAACCGCTCCAGAATCAACTGCAGCAAACCCGCCAGACGATCATCTCGGTCCTGAGCCACACCTGCGGGAGCACCCCCACCTGGGCCTGCCGCACCAGCAACTACACCGGGACCCACACTAGCCCCGTCAGCCCTCACACTGACACTCGTAGAAGCCGGACCCACGGACCCCTCCTGAAACGCCTGAGAGTCTGCCACCTGCTCCTGCGTGGTCTCCTGGGCCACACTCGCGGCTACCGACTCACTCTCGAGCCCTCGCCCGCGCCCACGACCAGCACGACCTCCACGGCCCCCACGACCTCTGCCTCTAGCACCTCTAGCCATACTTCTGCACTCACAGCAGATTACTAAGTACTAGCACAAAAACAGAAATCATACAACACTTACCGTGGAATCTCATTGAAGGCTCGGAAGAGATGATCTAAGACTCCATACCCACATAACAATCAATCAATTAACTTCCTAATCAATCAATCAATTAACTTCCTAATCAATCAATTGCACCCGCCCTAGAACCGCTAGGGCTCTGATACCAAACTGAAACGACCCGACCCAAAATTTCAAAAAATTTCCCTCCAGATTATTATCATCACAGATAATAATCCTCAATGGATCAACAACCAAGCAATGCGGAACAATAAAACATCAACGACATATTCTAATTTAACAAATCTCATACTTTATTAAATATCAACCCAGTTCAATCAATCAACCAATATGAATAAACAATATCCAATGACTAACAACCTAACAATTCCGTAGAAACACAATCCAAGTGAGACCCTAAATCATCTCTTCTTCTTCGCCACGATTCCACGATCACAATTTCTCTTTACCTTGATTGGGATTGCAAAAGGATGAAGAACGCGAAGAACGAGCGAAGAATACCAAGACAGCCTCTGATTCTGTCCTCACAGACCCGAAATCAGCACAGCAACAACCCCTTTCTCGTTCTACCTCCACTCACGATCAATTCCTCCAGGAATCTCCCAACAATCACTCAAATTCCCTGATTTCAGAATTTCTCCCCAAAAACTCTCTGAAAAGTCTGATTCTCCAGAAAAAACGGCCAGAACCTCTGATTCTGCCTTTTATATCGAACCCTAGGGTTTCCCTAAACCGGCCCACCAAACTGGCCAATTGGAACCAAACCCGACGGTCTGATTTCAACAGGTGTCGATCGACATACGCCACCCGTATCGATCGACATAACGCCCTAACCCGACTTCTCCTAAGTCCAAAACACACATGTCGATCGACACACACACACCTGTATCGATCGACACCACCAAAAATCCACTTTTTGGTTCACGGGCGTTACAATTTAAATGTGACATGGCAAGAAAAAAATGTGACATGGCAATCCATTCAACAATCGATTTTTATGGTTTTTTGGGCCCAAAATCAGTTTCTGATAAGCCCAAAAATGAGCAATTGATATTGAATTCCAAAAATTGTGATTGCCCAATAAAGAGTGTTCGAAAAATTAAAGATTCGAAATTGTTCGAATATTTGGAAAGATTTGGGAAGATTAAATGAGAAGATTTGGGAAGATTTGTAAATTATTAAATGAGAAGATTTGGGAAGATTCAATATCAATATTTATTTTTACAAATATTGTTCGAAATACAAAACAAAGATTTGGGAAAATCTATTTAAAGCCCAAAAATGAGCAACTGATATTGAATTTTGATTGTGATTGCCCAAAAATAATCGTTCGAAATGAGAAGATTTGGGAAGATTCAATATCAATATTTTTTTTTGGTTGATATTGTTCGAAATACAAAACAAAGATTTGGGAATATTCAATTATTGATATTGTTAAATTTCCGAAACTAAACAAACTTCCCAAAAAAAAGTTAGAAAATCTTTAATAAATGAAAATTTATTTAAAATACATATAATAAAATCGATCCGAAATTTTTAAAAATCACCTCTTTATATTGACAGACAAACGAAAGTGTATGTACAAATACACAAACAAAGTCATATCAATAAGCAAAAGACGTCGATCATAAAAATCCCTTCCTCTATTTTTCTTCTTTTCAACAACATCAATCCAGCAAGTAGCATCCAAAAGATCAAAGCAAAAATCTTAAATGTTTGGAAGAAATTTCATAGTTCTGGAAATTCTATTGAGATGGTATTAGTTGATGAAGAGGTTTGTTTTCATGACAATTGATATGGTAATGTTCATGAATGTAGATCTTCAATGTTTTTAATATAACTAACTCTTCGGCTATTCATTTCAGGGTACAAGAATGCATGCAATAGTCAAGCTGGGAGAAATAAAAAAACATGAAAAAGATTTGAAAGAAGGCATCTCTTTAATAATCAATGCTTTCGAATGCAAGGATTACATAGGTGATTATCGAACAAGTCCTCTCCCTTACAAAATACAGTTTATGCGAACCACTAAAATCAAAATCATTGACGATTTCCCAAAAGAAATCCCAAAGAAATATTTTGCTGATTTTTCAGAGATTGTATATGGAAATCTCGACAAACAAATATTGATTGGTAAGTCTTTCAATATTGCAAAGATAATTGTTAATTGGACGTTTTGTGTTGAATTGAAACTCTAGAGTTGACAATTAATTATTTTGTATTGTTCGTATGTTGTATTGTTTTGACGATTGTTTCAATATCACTATATGTTGTTTTGACGATTGTTATAGAATATGATTTTGTATTTTTTATATTTCGATTGTTATAGAATAAGCCTTTTAAGATTTTTTTTTTCACTCCAAATTTTTGCGTTGGTTAGGACATCTTTCTACTTTTCAAAATATCTATAACTTTAATTGTTAAATACAGATGTGATTGGTCTAATCACCAACGTTGGAAGTATCGATAGATGGATATAGATGCATTTCCATCTATGTGAAAGGAAAGTCTCTGATCAAAGGAAATAAATTAAAAATAAAGAGAAAAATCGTAAAAATAAAGGGATAAATCGTAAAAATAGACGACACGTCGTCGTTTTAACTAGATAGAACAAACTATACAACATAATATTTTAAATCTACAATTCCAAAATATATATATGATTTACATTAAAATAACAACAATAATATCTACAATAAAATTATTATTAATTATCTAAAATATAATAATTATATAAATAATTTACCCGCGCTTAGCGCGGGCGAATCACCTAGTATGATGGTGTTTTCGGTGTCGCAATGACAACAACAAATTAACGTCGACACCCTAACCTATTTTTTGGGTACTGATTTTCTCCTGATCTTCATCTGATCACCGGATTTTTGGTGGATTTCATATTTTGTAAAGTTTTATTTTTTCTGGTGTAAAAAAAGAGAACAAAAGAGAAACAAAGAGATATTGAACATGAGAAATTCATCTTAGTCATTATTGTGCTTTCATTGCAGGAAGAAACAAAGGAAGAAAAAGAAGAATAAGAGATATGGATGCAAATCGCCTAAATTTTTTTTCAAGTATGAACGGTCCAGTAAGATCCTATCTAATCAATCTTAGATATTTTTAGATTGATTAATTCAATGAGTTAGCAATGTATAAAATGTTAGCAAAAGAGAAAAACTCTTAAAAATACTCTAATTAAATTACTTCTGCAGAAAAATTAATTTCTCTTGTAGTCATAACTTTACTACAGATCTTCATGAGCATCCTTGTTTTCAATTATACAGTTTGTGGTCGATATATGTTCATGCGGAAATTTGTACCACACTTGTTCCACCTTATTGCATGCATTTTCATCGCAAAAGGTATCAAAATATGACCACGTAATATAATCAGGATCAATGACAATGTCTCCTTTTACATATCCTCCATTATAACTAAACTTGTTGTCCTTATATGTCATTCATCATCCGTAAGGCACTTTCAAATTATGGATTGTGAATCACTGCATATGGATCAAACTCCAAAATCAAACTTAAATAATGCATACAAATCTATAATTTGTGCCGAAAACGAACTTCAGAATCGAACCCAGAAACCAAATACTCAAATTAGACATACATATCGGTTGATTGACCTTAATTGAACACCATAATAATAAAAAAAAAGACTATGCTCTCAACTACAGACTTGAAATTCATCAAAATCCCTTAAACTTAAAGCACAAAATCGATTTTTTCTTATGAACAAAATACCTCTCATGTGTATTAAACGAAAAAAATTATTTACTTGAGGTATTTTTTGGGAAATCATAAAAGTTCATGTATTAATCTGGCAAAAATTATTTGATGAAATAATTTCAAGGTTTTTTCCTTAATTAAACGTTTAATTAAGGAAAAAACCTTGAAATTATTTCATCAAATAATTTTTGCCAGATTAACTAACAGCGTTTTATTCCGTCAACGGATATTAACTTCCGTTAATTCAAAGGTGTAAAACCTTCAATTTTGAATTTTTGTCTTTTAAATGAACAATTTTTTTTAGTTGATGTATTTTTTGGAAAACCATAAAAATTTGTGTATTTTTCTATTAGAAATAATTTAGTTTGGATATTTTTAGGGTTTTTTTCCTAGCAAAAATAGTACAATTATTACCTTTACACTAATTTTTTTCATTTAGCTGATTAACGTATCTAAGGTTATTTAGTCGACTCTTCTTAAAATTGTGATGATTAAGCAAAAAAGAAATGTTTGACGAATATTTTGAATATACAAAACCACTATAAGTTTAATAAAATCTCAAACTTTTATAATAAACCGAATCTATCAATTATATGACCCATAGTGACCCACTTAATGAACGACCTCATTTACACGTTGTTGCTTGACCATACGAAAACGAATAGCAAAAAAATTAATACTTAGGTGGCAGGAATTGCCCTAATTTAATACTGGAAAGTAATTTAATACTTGGGACATTTTACAAACTCTTTCCTTGTCAATAGTTTTCCCAAATTAATTATTTCAACGGTCCGATTTAAACTATGCTTGACCATTGGCAAACAAAAAGAATAGGTTTTAAAATAGAGAAATTTTCAAAAATATCACACTTCGAAAGTTTGTTTCCAAAAATACTATAGTTTTTCAAATGTTACAAAAATATCACCATTTATTAAAGAGCAATTTCAAAAATAGCACACTTTTAAGTTTAGTTTCCAAAAATACCAGCATTTTAAAAAATTTCAAAAATACTATTATTTGTTAATGTTCCAAAAATACCACAAAATTAAAATTAAATTTCAACATTCAAAACTAAATCCTAAACCCAAACCCTAACCCTTCAAACTATACCCTAATTTTACAATAGTTAATCAGAACCCAAAAGTTTAAATTACAAACCTTTGAACATCAATTTTTGTGTTTGTGGTATTTTGGGAACATTGAATAAATGATAGTATTTTTAGAACATTTGAAAAATAATGGTATTTTTGGAAAAAAAAGTTCAAAATGTGATATTTTAGAAATTTTCTCTTTATTAAATATTTCAAAAATATTAAATTTAATAAGATAATAAGATAATAAGATAAGAGAAAACAAGGAACCAAAAATCATTGACGCAGAAGAAAAAAATGATAACACAAAACAAGAACACAAGTAATAAATTTGCAATTACAAATTTATGTTTATAATGATTGTGGAAGTTGAATTCCGCACTAAGAATCTATATGTGAATTCAGAAAAGGAAATATGGTTCTAAGAAAAATCTATAAACCCGATGAAATAAGAAATATATAGCGGGGCAGGATTTATATTGATATGAATCGAATTTACAATGAGATCTCGAGTGAGACGTGTTACAAGCTAGAAATATAGTGTAATGTTCTTGTGTGTGTGAAAAGTTGGTGAAATCTGCTTGGACTTCTTATATTTATAGCTCAATTCAGCTCGTCGATCTAGCTCCATGATTCTACAGATGGTTCCGCGTATCTCAGAGATATTCTGGACATTTTCCCCGCAAATATCGCTCTTGTGGTTAATCATCTCAACCTCTGTTGGCTGGGGCGTGCGCTAAGCTGACTTGGGCTCGTCAACTTCAACTGTTTCAAGACTGGGCCGAGGGCGGGCCGAGGGCCCATTCCCTTTGAAATTTATTATCTGTTTTAGCTGGCTTTTAAGCGGGTCGGATTCGGTGACGAATCCAGCTCCAACATTGACTCTATGGAAATAAAGGGAAGCGACAACAGAGACATACATACACACAACGAATAAAAAATCACATATTGATGAAAATAAAACCAAAACACGCATGTGTTAAAATTGTATGTAACTTCAAAATAAGAACATATACAAACCCATACGATCTCTCCATTCTTCTCCCCGGTAAACTCATGCGAAGTATCACGTATGAAATTGTATATAACTTCAAAATTTTGGTGTTATATCCGAAAATTATATCATCATTGCAATATTATACCTTGCTATCGGCGGGTTAGATCAAATGTAACACACGACGGTCAGGTCCGAGCGGTTGCAACACCCATCTATCAAGTCATCTCGTTTATAGCACCCAACCGTCGAGCCATCTCTGCTACAACATATGTGTAATGCACATATATAATGAGGATATATTAAATGTAGTTCGGGTTTAAGAACTAGTCATATGCATATCACAGTAGCGCATGGTCGAATATATATATAATGATAGAAAAAAAATTATATGTTTGGATAGTGAATCATACATTTCGTGATTCCACGACATCTGATTATTCACATGAACATGGTCACCATTAGGTTGAGAAAGAACATAATGGCGCGCGAGGCAAAACAATTTTCGGTCATGCATGCTAGAATTTGCAAGTTATCCACTATATGATGGTTGTCATGAAGGCAATCTGTACTTATTTGGCTAGTCGTTTCATGAACATCTTAGGAAACTATATGTGTGTACAGTTCTTGCACTCATGGTATGAACTCTTTACAAATATTTTCCAACGAAAATCAACCAACTAAACAACAATAGTACAAGTCATAAAAATTGATGCAAAATCTAGGATTGCATGCCCTTCTATATATAGGGATGTCAAACTGGAAGGGTAGACTTAACTCGTTTGAGTTCGAATTTTTTATTGGCGGATTCAAACCACACATTTTGTTTATGGGCTAATAACTATTATATTGACTATGAGTTCATCCATGCCAAAAATAAATAAAATAAATCTAAAAATCTAATGGTTAACAAAACTAATGAATAGAAATAATTTAGATATTAATCGGTTGAAAAACCCCAAATAATTAAATTTAGTTCGAGGATTGTAAGTTCTATGCTAAACCAAGATAAAAGCCTGCCAAAGAAAAAACAAAAATTTCATTCAGTAGTATACGATATTTATCTTTTACTCTATTACTAATAGATATATTAATTTAGAAGACCGTATATCATCATCAATGAGAAGTCATGCTACCATGCACGGGGTAGCTAGGAGAAATTGCCCTAATTTAATACTTGACAGGAAAGTGATTTATTACTTGGGACATTTGCCAGACTATATGTTCTTGTCAGTATATGATCGGTCCGATTTAAATGTTGCTTGACCATTGAAAAACGATTAGGATAATGTTTTAAAATATAAATGTATAGCAATGTTGTGATCAACAAAGAGAAAGATAAAACAAATAAAGTTTTTTTTTATATCTAGGAAGTAATCCGTGTTTTTACCATCCGACTAATCTTCCCAAAGTGAGTATAGCCGTCGAGTAGTCAACTCACCAAGTTTTCTAATAGACCAAAAAGTGCACCACTTCGACTGGCCAAATGGGAAGAGTTACAAAATTTCGCATTTGAGATGAATTGAACTTTAGCCTAGATTTACAGAGCAACTCCTTCTCTTGTGGAAACCACTAGCCCACCACCACTTGGTTAAAACAAATCAAGTTAGTAGGAGCTTAAGACCATTCACACAAAAAAAAAAAGGGTAACATAAAATAAGAACAACGACAATTCATGTTTATAAAGACCCTCATTATGGAAATGAGTGGCAAAACGACAGACACATACATACACACACACGAACGTAGATATTGACTATAACGCTTTACTACAACGGATCACAATTTATTTTTCACAACTCAGCTTAAATTCAAGTGCCTTTATCAATTGGTTACTTAGGAGGACGAAAAATAACTGAGGCCTGTGAAAGTAGTTTGGGCCATTGAAAGTAAAATAGCTGCCAAAACAGCGAGAGATGATAGGACAGTCCAAGGAGAGTCAAAATGAAGGTGCTTGAACCTTGCCCACTCCACATTCCATCTCTTTGAAGTGTACTTATTAATCCCTTCGAATTCTTCTTTCAAGTAACTCTTACTCATGTCAAAGGCAACATCTTTGCTAATGTTTTTGAAGAACTGAG
The DNA here is from genome assembly GCA_964056655.1 of Arabis hirsuta. Classification (NCBI taxonomy): domain Eukaryota; kingdom Viridiplantae; phylum Streptophyta; class Magnoliopsida; order Brassicales; family Brassicaceae; genus Arabis; species Arabis hirsuta. The sequence goes on from OZ053308.1 coordinate 21,585,829, forward strand.
AGACTTTGTCACGATCAAAGAGGCACAATAATAAAATGGAAGAATTTTATGTCCCTTCATCATTGTGATTGTACAAGCTTATATATGCAGAAGTAATTGACCTACTTGCCTAATATACAGAGATCTCTATTAGCTACATAAGGAAATGCAGAGTTATTCCTGATTACATGAATCACGGGATTGACATCCTTACACCCTCCCTCAAGTTGGAGCATGTAGGTTGGTAATGCCCAACTTGTCGATAAAAAACTCAAATTCTTGTTTGCCTAAAGCCTTCGTAAAGATGTCTGCTAGCTGAGTTTTCGTAGGGACGTGAGATGCAACAATATTACGTGAAAGTATCTCATCTCTTACGAAATGACAATCGACTTCAATATGTTTTGTTCTCTCGTGGAAGACCGGATTTGTGCCTATGTGAATAGCCGATTTGCTGTCAGAAAACATCAACATAGGATCCGTATGTGGAACTCCCAAGTCTTGAAGAACACGTTTCAGCCACTTTAGTTCGGAAGTGAGATACGCCATGGCTCTGTATTCTGCTTCCGCGGACGAACGACTAACCGTTTGTTGCTTCTTTGTTTTCCAGGCAATAGGGGAAGTGCCTAGTTGTACAAAGTAACCAGTAACTGAGCAACGAGACAAAGGACAACTTGCCCAATCCGAGTCGCACCAACCATATAAACGCATATCAGGATCAGATTGTAAGAGAATCCCTTGCCCGGGACTGTTTTTCAAGTACCGAACAACCCTTGTTGCAGCATCCCAATGTTCTTGGCGTGGTACTTGCATGAATTGAGCCAACATGTGAACCGCATAAGATAAATCTGGCCTGGTCACTTTTAGATAAATTAGTCTCCCAATAAGACGTTGATATGGTTCCGGATCAAGCAACAATGGGGTTTCAGACAAGGCAAGTCGATGATTTTGTGGAAGAGAGAACGTTGCTAGTTTAGCGCCAAGTAAACCAGTTTTCGCTATGATGTTCAATGCATATTTTCGTTGGCATAGATAAAACTCAGTCGAGTTGCGTGCTACCTCAATGCCGAGAAAATATTTGAGGGGCCCAAGATCTTTCATGTGAAAACATGATGATAGATATTCCTTGAATTTTGCAATGTCTTCTTGAGAGTTACCAGCAATAACTAGATCATCAACGTAAACAAGGACCCTTAATTCTATTCCATTGGAATCAAACGTGAAGAGGGAGTAGTCGGATAAAGATTTTTTAAAACCATACTGTTCAAGTGCCATAGACAATTTGGCAAACCAACATCGAGGTGCTTGCTTCAATCCATAAAGAGATTTGTGAAGTCGAAGTACCTGATTTTTCGTTGACGATTGAAAACCTTGTGGAAGGGTCATATACACTTCTTCCTCCAAATCCCCGTGTAGAAATGCATTATGGACATCCATTTGATGTACGTCATAATTACGACCAGCTGCTACTCTGAGAAATAATCTCACCGTATCCATCTTAGCGACGGGAGCAAAAGTTTCTCCATAATCAACTCCTTCAATTTGACGATTACCCAAAACGACAAGCCGAGCTTTATGTCTTTCTAGTGTACCATCAGCTTTGTACTTTAGTTTGTAAACCCACTTACTACCCAATGCCTTTTTTCCTGGAGGCAATGTAGTAATAGACCAAGTACAGTTGAGTTCATGAGCCTTTATCTCCTTACTCATTGCATCTCGCCAAAACTTATCATGAACGGCTTGTTTGTAAGATGTAGGCTCCACAGCCGAGACTATAGCAACTTGAAATGCTCGATGTTGTGCAGAGAATCGGGCACAATTTATATAAGAAGCAAGAGGATATTTAGATTTCAACTGAAGTTGCCCAACACTAACCGTGTTTGTGATATATTCTCGTAAATTCACAGCGGGGATTTTCTTTCTTTGCCCACGACCCAAGATTTCCGGTGGTGGAGATGATGGTGCATCCGAATTGGTCGACGCTGGCAACGAACTGGTGTTTTCTGGTGGAGATGACAATGATGATGACGAAACAGTGTCCGTCGCGGGGGTACGAGGTGGAGATGAAACCACAGGTGGCGAGGAGTTGTTCACATTCGTGATTGGTTCTGGATGATTGGATTGGGTCGAGTCTATTGGTGATGGTATGGGCCTAGTAACATTTTCCAATGGGCTGATAACATCCATAAGCCCAGATATTTCACTATGAGGAGCCCACAAGTCTGGGGAGTGCTCTTGCTCCATCGTTGTCTCTGAAGTAACAGAGAATGGAAATTCTTCTTCACAAAACACAACGTCACAAGAGACGAAGAACGTACGTTTCTCCAAATCAAAAAGTCTCCAACCTTTCTAACCATGAGGATACCCAACAAATATACACTGTCGTGATTTGGAAGCAAATTTATCACCACCGTTGTGTTGATTATGTGCGTAACACAATGCTCCAAAGACTCGAAGATGATTATATTGAGGTTCTGTATTGTGGATAAGTTGATATGGCGTCTTCCCATCTAATATCGAAGATGGTGTGCGATTAATCAAATATCCCACCGTGAGAATACACTCGCCCCAAAACTCTATGGGCAAATTTGCTTGAAAGCGAAGAGCCCGAGCAACGTTCAAGATATGACGATGCTTTCGTTCCACTCGCCCATTCTGATTTGGTGTGCCAACACATGATGTCTCGTGATGAATTCCCTTTTCTCGAAACTGATTTGTAAGACACATAAACTCAGACCCGTTATCACTTCGTATGTCTTTACGAGAGTTTGAAATTGTCGTTCAATGATAGCTACAAAGCTCATCAAATGAGTTTGTGTTTCTCTTTTCTCAGCCATAAGATAAATCCATACACTACGCGAGTAGTCATCGACAATCGTAAGAAAATATCTAGCTCCCGAGAATGAAGGTGTCCGATACGGTCCCCACACATCACAATGGATTAATTCAAAAACTTTCGAACTTTTATTATTGCTCAAAGGAAAAGACTCTCTTGACTGTTTAGCGTGAAAACATGTATCGTAAGCTTTATTCAAAACTGAAGAAACAACAACACCAGGAAGAGAACCAACTACTTTTGAGGAAGGATGACCCATACGACTATGCCAAAGATCGAAAGAGCTATCTCCGTTGGTCCGAACTGCAGCCACTGTCTCTATTCCTCGAAAATAGAAGGTTCCATTGTCCCGTTTACCCACTCCACACCATCTTCGTAGTGCGGTCCTGGATCACAATGAAGTTGTCAGCAAGTTGCATCACACAGCGATTCTCATCCATCAATTGACCAACAGCTATCAAATCAGATTTCATTTCTTCAACATAGAAAACAGAGCGCATAATCAGATGCGATCCGAGATATACCGTGCCTTCTTTAATCGAAATTCGTTCGGTTCCATCAGCTAATATAACTAGAACCGGAGGCATATCACGAACTTCCGACAAACTCTCAAGCTTGCCAGTCATATGGTGCGACGCACCGGAATCAAGAATCCAAGAAGGTTTAGAAATCATACCAGTTAGAGTTTCGGTTGCACCATTATGACTCACATTGAGAAGATGAAGGACAGCTCTCCATTGTTCATCGCTCAAGCCGCTAACTGCATCTCTATCTTGATCAGTCACAACACGATTCACATGTGCCACCGAAGAAGTTGGAGCAGAGTTCACAGCATTGATATAGACTGGCATACGAGCTGCGTTTAGTGCCGAAGCGGAAGGAGTTCCTCGGCCACGTCCATTGCCTTGTGTAGGTTGAGATTTTGGACGATCTCCCCACCATTCGGGATAACCAATAACAGCATAACAACTCTCTGAAACGTGTCCAGTTCGATTGCAATGTTTGCATACTAAAGTCGAGTCACGAAAGCGTTGATCCGGCGGACGAGTCTTAATTTGTGCAGCAAACGCTGAGACTTCGGGCTTCGTTTCACAAACACGATTGTTGTTCCGAAGATCTTCTTCTTGTTTGACCAGGTTGTAAGCCTCTTCAAGTGTTGGAAGCGGAACTCTTGCAGTTAAACTAGACCGCACATTTGCAAACACACGGTCATCCAGTCCATACAAAAATTGTTGGACTTGATCTTCATCCCGGTCTTTCTCTTGTAAAGCTCCGAGATCACATATGCACTTCCCACACTTGCACACTCGGAGAGGTCGATAACTAGCAACGCTTTCCCAGATTTTTGTCAATTTTCCAAAGTACGCATCAATTGAGATTCCCTGTTGTTTGCAGTTCGCGAGATCAGTTTTGATTTGTTGGTTCTTTGGCCCACTCGTGACTGCAAATCTTTTCTTAATATGATCCCACAAATCTTTCGCATTGTCACGATGAGAGATGTTGGACAAAAGCGAAGGATAGATGGACATCTTGATCCATGAGACAAGAGAGCGTTGATTGGTTCCCAATCCTCATAATCAAGAGAATCAAAAACCGGTTTCGATATGGATCCATCGAGAAATCCAAATTTTTTCCGTGAGCAAAGAGCAGTTTTGAATGCACATGCCCATTCGTCATAGTTTCGTCTCCGGAGAAGTGGTTTGGAGATCACAGCTCCGGGATTGTCGGCGGCGGTGAGATCAAATGGAGAGATGGTCCTCCTTACCTCTTGTCGTTCGGTAGTGGTGGTTTCGTTCGGGGTTGTCATCGTGTTTCGATTCTGTTTAGTGAGATTTAAAAAGAAATAGATTTGTGCTCTGATACCATGTCACGATCAAAGAGGCACAATAATAAAATGGAAGAATTTTCTGTCTCTTCATCATTGTGATTGTACAAGCTTATATATGCAGAAGTAATTGACCTACTTGCCTAATATACAGAGATCTCTATTAGCTACATAAGGAAATGCAGAGTTATTCCTGATTACATGAATCACGGGATTGACATCCTTACAAACTTCACTCCCATTCCCAAAATAGTTTTCTATGATTCCTTTCTCACTAAGATAGGTAGCGTCTGCCTCGTCATTCATTAGACATCCCATGAAAACGACATAGCTGGTTATATCATTGCCACACTTCGAAGATAACTGCTCAAAAGCGACGCAGTTTAGCAATAACGAACTGATGGATCCATCAAAGACTATTGGCGGTATGTGAAGCTCATTTCCATATAGTTTTATCTCCAATATTGTTTTCTCCTGCGAGCTCCTCGGGACAACTGCATTTGACTCATTAAATAAATAGCCAATCATTTTCTTATAACACACCTTTATAGAAGATTGATCATGAGAAGCCTTGAATTTTATTCCTTGAAGGCGAAGTCTCTTTGCTGAGAGGATCAGTCTCGAATCATATTGAGAACTCGATGATGTTTTGGTAGCTTCAGGCTTGCTTGAACTCTCAGCTTCGTCAATATCCGGTTCGGTAACCTTAACCTTGGTTGAACTATCAGCTTTTTCAACATCTTGTTCAGTAACTTCACGCATCAGTAATAGATTTCTCAACTTCTTTTTCATCAGCAAGGAGTCTTGTGAAATGGTAGAGAACTTGAGAAGTCTTAAAGAAGCAAAAAAAGAAAATCGATACGTGAAGTGAATGTATAGATCCAGTAAGAGAGGAGGGCTTAGCACGAAGCTCCAAGTTTTAACAATAGAATGTGTTGAGAAAGAATGGTATTAATAGGTGGGAGAATAACTTGTTCGAGGTCATTTGCTAGTTGGCTAGTTTAGAGCGTTTCGGCTTTGGGAGAGTTGGGAGATGGGCATGGATACATGTCCGATAAATTCCAGAAAACAATTCCCCATTTATATAACTAATAATTCTAATATTTATGTGTGAAGAGCTTCGAGCCAGTTAAACAGAGCTCATCTTCTTCCCATTAAAAATTGGAGAAATGAAAGCCTTTAAAACATTCGAGGAACATCCCCCGAATTCACCGGAAATCGTGAAGGACATAGTTGAAGCCAAGTTCAACTTCACTGACGGGAAGATTCCGTATGAATGCGTATTTTACTTGGAAAAACGGAGATCCAAAGCAAAAGGATAAAGTTCCTATCGTTAAAGACTTGGAGGAATTTTTGTTTTCTACCAATTGTTATGTCCAGCTTGTTATCCAAGTATGCTTGTAGTCTGTTTTTGTTTTTGTTTGATCTCCCGTTTAGGATAAAGTATACTTTACTTTTTGGTACTTTTCTATGCCTAATAGACATTTCAGGTTGAAGAATTCATTAACAAAAGTGAAAAAGGCATCTGATTAAAAAACTTAATTCTTCACCCCAACTATATTTCTTCAAAAGTCCATGTTTTTTTTTCTTATGAGGGAAATTTCATGTTTTGGGTGACATTTGCAGGGGCCAGACCGTCCAAGCACGAGCATGGCCATTCCAAAAACTGTGAAGGTTCGTTATGTTACACTGAATGTCCAACAGTTGGGTTTTTTTTCTAATGCTTAACACTTTCTTGTTTTAAATATGACATGTGCATGTCAAAATCTATATGTGAACCATATTCTAGTTTTCGGTACTTTGATTCTGCATTATTGTGATTGCATGTTAAACCATTAATTAACAAAAGTGAAAAAGCTTCACAAATAAGAACTTTACATGAATTTTTCATCCCAACTATTTGTTTGATTGGTAATAAACCGTATAAATTTACAGTCACTTTACAATTTACAATCTAAAACGATACCAAAAAATTTTTAAAAAGTGTTATACTCAACTTTATTTGTACTCTTCTTTTTTACATTTTTGCACTACATTGTAACAGTTGCAAAACTTATACAGGTTATGATCACCAATCGGATAAAAAAAAAAATCCCAACTATTTTTGTTCAAAAATCTGTGGCCGTTATTATATTCTTTCTTTTCGCTAAAATGTAGTTGTTATTTGTATGGGAGAGTCCATATTTGGTGTTATGTGTGACAACTGTAGGGGCCAAACTGTCCAAGCACGATCAAGGCGACTACTCCAAATGGAGTTTGTCCGTCTATGAATCCTAAAACATTGAAGGTTCGTTATGTCATTGAAAGTCCAATAGTTAGGTTCCTATGCTCCCACTTTTTGCTTGAAATATGAAATGTGCATGTCAAAGTCTATGTGGGAAGCAGCTTCTACGTACTTCATCTCTTGTGTGTCTGTTGAATTGTGATTGCTGGTTATAAAAATAACTAATTAAAAAACCTGAAAAAAGCTTGATCAATTTTAGATTCTTAATAATGGTATAAGTATATATTTGTTCAAAAGTTCGTGGACTTTTCTTAAGAATGGCAGGATAGTGACATTTGCAGGGGACAGATCGTCCAAGCACTAGAATGGCGGTTAATCAAGCTGTCGTTAATAACACTCATGTTCCGCCTGCGAGTCCGAAAACATTGAAGGTCCGTGTACGTTACACTGAAAGTCCCATAGTTAGGTTTCCGATGTTCCCACCTTTTTTTGTCAACACCATAATAAGACTACATTATCATCAATTGGTGACCCAGTCAGATGTTGACAAGCTTACAAAAGAAACATCAATGTTCCCACTTTTTGCGTAAAATATGAAATGTACATGCAGGTAAAAATTTATATGGGAACTGGGTGGAACAATAAAGACTTTCCAAAGCTGAGTTCTCCTCCATCTCTCTATGTGAAGGTAATAAAAGTCTTGATGTCAAGACTTTTATTTTGATGATGATCCCAAACATAGCTGATTTTGGTTCATGGACTCATGAAACAGCTAAAAATAGATGGTGGCGAGAGCCATAAGACAAAAGTCCATACAAAAACTGTGACACCCTATTGGGGAGAGGAGTTTGTGTTCCCGTTATCCCTTCAAAGAGATGACAAACTTATTGTTAACGTTTATGACCATAGAGCAAAAGAATTTGCTGGTCTATAGGTGTCTAAGCAAAAACAAGGAATACACACAATTCTTCTATCTAATCAAGTTGGGGATCCATGCACCTCACGGGCTGGTCGTGCGTCTCATGTTTGATTGAAAAGGGTCGGGCCTATATGTTTTATGGTTGTGTTTTTGGTGGATATATGTATAAAGTATATTGTAGCGTTGTTCCATTTCTAATCATATATGGAGGATACGTATTGTTCAAAAAAAGAAAAGTATTGCTCTACTTGTCTTTCTATTTTTTAATAACCAAGGGGTGATCTGGGTTTTCACCATTCGACTAATCCCTACAGTGTGATTATAGACTCGTCGAGTAATCCACTCACCAGATTTTATAATGAACCTAAAGCGAGGTGATATATGTCATATTTTACCAAATTTTACTGTGTTTTAAATGGATTTTTAATTAATAAATAATTTGGTTTTGGTATTTAATTGCTATTTCTATTATTTTTGTAGGTCTTAAAGCCTTTGTGGGTAATTGGAGCATTTTGAGCCTAAAAATAAGGAAAACAAGCTTTTTTAAAGAAAAAAAAAGATTTTCTTCGTCACATGTTTCACCTTATATGTAGATTTTTTTCACCGTTGGATCAAGCTCAAAGTTTTACACGAGATAGACAAGGATCTCAGCTTCACACAAATATTTGATCGTGGAAATCCGACGGTACGATCTGAAGATCCCTAAATCTCTTGGGAATATACCTAGCCGACTTCGTCACCTATTTAAAAATAAGGAGGCCACAAAAATCGGTAACACCTTCACAGCTACCGCCATATTTACAAGTTTCTCTTGGGGGAGAGTCTTTGGCTCAAACTCTTTAGTTTTAGGATTTTTATCGAGTTTTAGGAGAAATCATTAACCTTTGTACCAGCAAAGATAAGCTTTCTAAACTCTCTTTATTTATACTATCTATTCATTATGCTCCTGTTATGATCTTCACCTCTATGATTGAGTAGTTTGTTTGTTGGGTTTAAGGGGTTTTACAGGGGAGTTATTCATGGATCGATAAATAGGAATATTTCATGCTAAGGAATTTAGTGTAGTCTTCATATATACTTTCATCTCCTACATATTACAAGTTTAACTTGTGATTAAATCTAGATTGATCTTTACGAGTTTGATTCTTATCATTGCGAGAGCCGGGTTAAGATATTTACGAGTTTGAACTTTATCATTACAAGAGTCGTGTTAGGGAGCCATAACTGATTGATTGTAACTAGTATAGATGAGTTTGAACTTTATCATTACGAGAGTCGTGTTAAGGATCAGGCTAACATATCCAATTTTATTCCCTTTTATGCATATTATCCATCTGATTGTTTTACGAGAGTCGAATATTAGGTTGATTGATATATTAGTCTTCATTGCAAGAGCAGATCGGCTAATATTGTTAAGTGAATTCGAGTTAGGAATCCCCTTTATTAGATTTACATTGGATGAGCTTTGTATCAACTCCTGCGGCATGTGTACCTTTTCACTTTCATAACCTGAATGAATTAGGTTGGTAGACATGTTTAATCATTGATATGAGAATACTATGGTTAATTTACGACTGGTTTTCTACTTAACTATATCGTGTTACTAGTTCCTGAATAAATTGCTCTATGAACCCTAAGATTTTCTTGATGCACAACGTTTGTTTCCATTTATTTATTATTAACATTCATTTCAATCGCATCATCACAAGCCTCATATTGCATCCTAGCTTAATTGTCTTCCGAAAAATTTTAATGCCCTACCAGTATCTAGTGGATTTGACCCTTAACTACTACTTTGATCGCCGTGCACTTGCGGCTAGTCTTTGTCTAGTTTAAGGTAAAACTAGATACCCATCACGTGGCACCACTTCGACTGGTCAAATAGGAAAGATTTAAAAATTTCGCGATTAAAGATAATTGAACTTTGACCTAGATCCACGGAGAAACTCTTCCCCAATTGATAACCACGAACCTACCACCCCTTGGTTTTGTTGTTGTACTTGTCGTAGTTCAACAAAAAACAAATTTTACATTAATTTTTTATTTTATTACTTGAAATACTTATTTTTCTGTTTTTACCATTTACTATTCTAATGATTGAGGGAGGATAATAATTAAACTTTAAAGCTTTGAGACATGCCGAGAATGAAAAATTAGGAAAGCTAAACATTTTGAGTCCCATACTATCAACTTCATTAATTGAAAGTTTGCTATTCTGTTGGATACTTAGTAAGAGTTAGAATTAGACGAAACGGTTTAAATGTTAAACTGTAATTCAATTCAATGATTATCGGGGTAAAGAAAAAGTATAGCACAAGGTCTACTCAGCTGAAAAAGATCATGCTTCTCAAAAAAACGTATTATTGTTTTTGAAAAGATTTTGTACATATTTTCACATGTAATTGATCCAATTGGCCTTTAAGACCTCCTAATGCATTCATCGTTTTTGCTAAGGCTCTCCGCGAACTTCAAAGAAAAAGGGTGATTAGTTGAAAAAGAGAACATAGAAACGTGTACATGAATCATGAATGTAAGAGAAAAGCATATGGTCCATATTATAGCCCATGTCTCCACCTCCTAATGATGGCGATGAGGACATCGCCAGTACCCAAATGATTATCGCTGATATCTGACTTATAGATATCTGCCTTGCTGCTGGCTCACGTGAATATGTGATGCCATATAATAGAAAGCAAATTTGATTCCCTCTTCTCTACAAATCACAGAACTAATCTGTCTTAGAAATCAAAATCGAGTAAGAGAATAGACCAACCTATGGAAGAGGCACCATAATCATGAAAAGATTATACTAAGAAGATTCAGAGCTGAAGCTTCATGTGACAATTCACACCAAACAGTGGGGCGCAACATGTTTTCGAAACGTAATTGATGTCTTGAGCCATGTTTTTTATTGTCTCCATTCTTCAAGTTATGAAATCCAATCTTTGAACCTGCCACAACATTTTGAGTATTACAAGTCACGTCTCTAGGGATTTTCTAATATAGTTATTAATTGTATGTATGTATGTACAACTTTTGAAGAACATAGTTTTAGTGTGTCATAATATAAGAAAAAGCTTTTGGAATTATCACATTTTCTTGTTTCATTTTGGAGCCATGGGAGAAGGTCACACTAAGATGGAAATTAGTGTGTTGTCATGTTCGTCCCTGATTTGTAAGGTAAAAAAAAAAATATAATTATTAACTTAGGACTGTTAGTTGTACTCTTAGAAATTGATGTCCTGTCTTGACTTTAAGATTGATCGTCTCTTTGCTCTGGTTTCCTGGCATCGCTATGTACGCTATACTAATTAATGTTCGCTACCCCTATACATTTTAGTTTGCTTCTTTGTCACCATTTCTTACTTGACCATGGTAATCATCGACTTAATGAAGGAAACATCGTGAAAAAGAAGAGTAAATAAAGATGATGTGCAAAGGTACTTACTACATTATTTCCAATGTGTATTCCTCTAATCCTCTTGGTATTTACAAAAGGTGATGGATGAAATCCCTTATCTCAATTTCCATTTTTGGACCTTCAATGCTTCGAGGTAGTTCAACTCTCAGCGCTAATATTTCGGAACAAGTTCGAAGCCTTTACTATCTCATGGATTCTCCAAGCCAATATTTACTTGTACGTTGTTTGGCTAAGGGATGGCCTAGATCAACGTTTTAGATGGTGGTCAGAGACAGCGTAAGAAGACAACACCCGCATAACATTCCACACAAAAAAACATTAGCAAAGACTCAAAAGTAAATGTAAATGATATGATTGGTTAAAGTTTTTGTTGTTGTGTGTGATTATGAAGTCAGATAACTAAAACTTTCTTCTTACCAATCTTTAGCAAGCAATTATAAGGAAAACCTCCTCATGCTAATGTATAATCTACGTTTAGACAAAAGAAACCAAAATGAATCATCAAAGAGGATCATGGATTTTCACACAGAATCAATCAACTGCATCAACTTACCTTACAAACCCATTTTAATCCCTCCTTTAGTATAAAAGGTTCCACGACGCAGACTAATCAACTTCAATGTTATTATATCCAGGAAGAAAGTGATTGTTTTATTAGAAAAACCTGAAACATGAAAACGGGATTCAGCTAAAATAACATCATATTGAAGATCTAAATGCCACAAATATTTCAAAGAAGATGATGTTTTTATCCCTTTTATATTGTTTTTAAACAACAAATGAATAAAAAAAAAATAAAGGAAATGATTTCGAATTCGACTTGACAATATAATGATATAAACTTCCAGTAGAATCAGAGATCAGTTTGACTTGACGAATTATGGCGCACGATTAACCAGAGATCAAAAGATACGAATCTAGTATATCAAAGTAAAGATGGTATCAAGGAGTCTAACATTCAAGTATGTAAATCCGTTGACGCGGTAAGTGAATCATAGGTTGGTAGGTAGTGAACAAAGAAGCATGCATAAGGACTAACTTGAAGGCAGTTGATCATGTGTGCACGTGACCAGATCAATGACCACAAATCTAACAACGCTTTTTTTTTTGCTTTTCTAGATGCCAAACTTGACCAAGAATAAACGAGAAAGAGAGTAATTTCAAATGAACCAACAACCAGAAGATCGTTTGACACTTTTTTTTGGGTACCAATGTCCAAGTTGATCAGCAGGAAGGGAAAAGAAATAAGAAGATTTGACAGGTTTTTCTGGTTTTTATAAAATAAGTTCTTTTTTTACGAAATGAGATCCAAAAAAATATGTTGAATGGAACACTAAGAATTCAAAGCCAACAAAGAACAGGTATGTTGAACGGAACACTAAGAATTCAAAGCCAATAAAGAACAGATAAGAGGTATTAATAACCAGCTTCTTAAAGACGAATGTTCAGAGTACTTACGTTTTCTGACTGCACTGTTACGGAAGAGTTCTTTGATCTATAAAATTAAAGAAGGCAAAAATAAGAAAGCATTACATTACATTGTCGACGTAAACAAAGGCTTCCACAGACTAGACTGATGATAGCGGATAGCAACTCAGCAGTAATTGATTCTCTTTGGCCAATTGCTTTTCTTTTTTTTTTTAACACTTTGTAACATCATTTATAACAAACAACCGTACAACAGGTTATCAAGTTTGAAGAGGTATGACATACCTCATAAACACACAACAGAAAGCATAATCACACTATAAACAACATAGAATAGGCCAACAAAAGAAACCATCAAATCCTAATGATAAGGATGCAGTGATGATTGTCTCGGCCATTCCCTTGCGATACGATCTGGTAGCCAGGAAGGCCCCTCAAGCGCAAGTTACGAACATTATGCTTCCACGAAAAACACACAAAGCAAAGGCGAGAAGGACGTATCAAATTGAGGCAATGAAACCATGCCCAAGATTAGAAGTCCACTAACACCAATCTAATTCATAAGTGCAAACCACAACCGGTGCGATATATCAACAAAACCACAACCATACTACGACTGGAAATAGAATAAGTAATCCCGAAATCCTAGAAACCAGAACCAAATCTAAGGGAGCAATCAAAAGCCAAAATACGAGTCCAACCTTAACTCGAAGGTCCGACAATTCGCAAACTTTTGAAACCGTGATATCAGCCGAAACAGAACCTGAGAACACCCAGATCGGACACCGAGACACGACTCCCTCAAGCAATAACAAAAAACCGAACCCAAATACAACCTAAAGGACTCGAAACGCCTCCGAAACAAACATCATAGACCTTAATATCCAGAACCAGCCGAGACACCCATCTCCTCCCCCATGAAAATTACCTCATACTAAACCAGACCTACCAGACCTATTAAAACCGAACCCACACCTGCCACCAACCCAAATCCTCCTGACAGTAAATCAGAGGAAAGAGGAGAAGGCAACTTCTGGGTGAAAGAGGTCAAGCTGACGACGCCGTTGAAAGGGGACCATCTTCTCCAGTTCGACACAAAGTCACTGTCTTTGAAACAGAGCAAGAACCCACCAAGCTTCACCACGCACCGTTTACTCTCCTCGGAAAGTCCATCGAAATACAAGACAAAGAAACCTGCGACTACAACCGAGAAATACAAGGAAAGAAAAAAGATGGAGAGACGAAAGGGTCCGGCTCCGGCGCTGAGAAAGCCACCGACTGCCGGACCAAACGAAGAAAATTTTGATCTGGTTACTGTAGCGGCTCACATATTGTCGCCGAGAGAGAGAGAGAAAGTTCCGTATTACTATAGCTGGTTTAGAATCGAGAATTTCTACTTCCTCATCCTTCAGTCCTCGGTCGAATTCCTTGACCCACATGACATAAGTACACATTAGATAAACATATATAGTTGACTGAATCATGTGTAAGACGTTAGTTTATTACGTAAGTAATGTAACCTTCTCCATATAGTACCTCATCCACCTAAAAGTAAAGAAGCAAGCATTAGATTTTCACCTGTAAAAAGTAAAATCATACATTGGACTACCTTTTCAGTTTTCATTGCATCCAAAACTGCTATTTCGATCTTTGGGCAACAAAATGGCCCATCTACCTTGTTTACCTGCAGAAAGCATTACTCTTTAGAATGACTGTATTCTCTATAAACTTACACCAATTTGAGGATTAAAGGGACAAAAATATACAAATTAAGAACTACTCCCTTCGTTTCAAAATAATTGTTATTCTGGAGTTTTTCACACAACTTAAAAAAACATATTAAAAATCTATTTTATCCATAGTTAATATAATGTTTTACTTCCTCCGTTTCAAAATAATTGTCATTTTATCCTTAATTTTTTGTTTCATATTACTTGTCATTCTGCAATTTCAATGCACATTTATGACTAATTTTTCTATTTTTATCCCTACCTTTCAGCTAATTAATTAATCATATCAAATAAAACATTATATTAATTAGGGGTAAAACAGATTTTTAATATTTTTCTTAATTTGTGTGAAAAGCTCCAGAATGACAATTATTTTGAAACGGAGGGAGTATTTGATATGAGTAATTAATGAGCTTAAAGATAGGGATAAAAATGGAAAAATTAGTCATAAATGTGCATTGAAATTGCAGAATAACAAGTAATATGAAACAAAAAAATTAAGGTCAGAATGACAACTATTTTGAAACGGAGGGAGTATAGTGTTTTGTTGGGAACGAAAGATATGAAGATTCCCTAAACTACTATATGAAATTAAGTTCTGAAGTCAGAATAATAGAGGCTTTGGGTAAACAATCATCGAGAAAAGATAAACCAACTCATCTCAACCAAATAGAACCCAATTGGGTACTGTTTTCCAAGGTGTTTCCTGCCTCATATTTTACACTTATTTTGCAACTACTCGCTTGCTATAAGTCCAATAAGACATCATCTACAAAAAATTCACGACCAATAAGGTGAAGCAAAAACGAAGCACATAAATAACAAAAAGGTCGATCGGAAAAAGAGAAAGAACTTACATGATTTTGCAAGATTATAGAAATTAGCTGCATTATTATTTTGTTTGAGATTAGATAAGAATAAAGCCCATCCGTTGAACGTCTCAAACCCGGAGAATTTATACGGTCCCTACGGAAATA
Organism: Arabis hirsuta; assembly: GCA_964056655.1. Lineage (NCBI taxonomy): Eukaryota > Viridiplantae > Streptophyta > Magnoliopsida > Brassicales > Brassicaceae > Arabis > Arabis hirsuta. Next base: position 21,601,165 of record OZ053308.1, read on the forward strand.
GGCCAAAATTTGATCGTGTTGGATACACCTTTGCTCCTCTCAACAATATTGACATTTATCGTTTAAGATCAACTAAGATGAGAAAATTTCAACTATCAAAATCGGATATGGTAGGTAATCCCTATAAATTGAATATGGGATGAACCAAATTTGTTTGAAGGACATTGTGAATATATAACGCGAACTTCTTTCTCCTCGCATCAAGTCGATTTCATTAACACGAGCACCGAGATTGGTCGAACAGAGTGATGAAATTACTCAGACTACAAAAAAAAGGAAGATGAAGAAGAGAAGAGATTCAATTTAACAATGTTTAATATTTTACGTTACACTCAGAAAGAATTGAACTCATTAGAGAATTTGAGAAAAGAATGGAAAGTCGTAACGTTTGGAAACGGAGATTGACTCTTGGTTTTTGCTAGCCACGTGTCCTTTTTCCTTGTGCTGACATGTCGCTCAATTAGAGAGAGTCATTGTTCTTTCATATAGTAGATTTTATTTTATTGTTAACATTTTACAAATAATTAAAAAAAAAAACTAATAACCTATTTAAGTAACAAATGTTTAGTTTCTAAATCATTATAATGTAAAAAACTAATATAAATTATATGAAAAATGGAAAATCGTAAATTACATGATTTATTCTATATTCTTTTATACAATAAAAACTGAAGTATTTTTCGTAAGAAATTTCAAATATTTCAGATCCGGCTCTGCCTCTAAATATCTGAGAAAAGAGAGAGTGAGTGCACATGGCGGTTTTCTTTATAAAAGGGACTCCATCTTTAGTTTTCCAGTGCAGTTCAAGTTTGTTGTCGTTGGACTTCCAGTAAAACAATTCGTTGAAAAGGTTTTAATAGACAAAGCCACGAGAAAAGGCATGTTGTGTGACAAAAAGTTTTATTCGTCCAGTTTACTCAAAATGGTTCAATTATTCAGTTTAGCATTTTGCAAACTCGTTCTAAATGTTAAGTCCATTGAAGCCTTGTCTTCATTCTAAATGTAAGGCCTATGGCCATTACAAGAAATTCTTCTAAGAACAATCTTCTCTAAATCCCTTAATTAACATCTCTTTGTCAATCTCTTGCTATTGAACTCCAAGGTGACCCTTCTCTTTCGTGGCCATCTTCTACGTTTTATTTCCCGTTTCTCAAGTTTACAGTGAGTTTTGGATCGGATCTCTATTTCTGGAGCAAAATATCGGATCTCTATTTCTCGAGCTACATGTTAGAGAAGAGGAATCAAATGTGGTTGGTTGATCTTTAGAGCATCCTTAACCATCATACTCTTAAAGGTTTTTAAAACATTGTTTAATATTAATTTAGTGTTTGAGACTCATTTACTTTTTGCTAATATTTGTGTGTCCAATGGTGATACTTTTTAATGGAGTGCTAAAGAATAAAAAAATAATTTATTTAAAATTTATAAAAATGTTCTTGAAGTTTAATCACTTCATCACTCAAACCATCAACAAAGCTCTTGAAATTTAATCGAGCTTACAAATCAAGTCTTAACTTCCTTGACTGACACCAATTTGAAATGGAGTCAAATCCTTCTTTGCAAACTTGCAAATGGACTCATCAACCTATTTGTTCATCAAAACAAACATCAGAACCAACCAATTAAAGCCTATGATTTACCATTTCTTAAAGCAGCATTACATTTCAAACAAATCAAAACATGAAAACCAAAAAATCTAGATTTGTGCAACGAATCTTACATCCTGAGCAATTGTCTTAAGCCAACTCAGAGACGAACGCTTATCTGGCAAAGCAGATGCTGAAATTTCCTTACTACAAAACACAAAAACAGATACAAAAACGATAAGAGAACTAGTTTTCAATTCAATCAAAACTCAAAATCAGATACGAGGAAAAAGCAAAATGGAAGTTACAAACCCTCTAGTATCCGTTCACTGAATCCAAAGTAAGTGAAATCAAAAGGGAAAAGCATTAAACTAAATTCCATCTTGAAAGTTTCATCAACTCTCACAGTATTCCAAAACCATCAAACAATAGACAAAGATGATGGAAGCAACATTGTTTTCTAGGCAAACCAATTAGATTACCTTCATACATACACTTCGACTTCCCCTCGTTCTCATGAATACAATCCAACAGCGATAGAAAGAACTCGTGAGAATCCTGCTGCTCATATGTAGCTAGATTCGTTGAGTGCCGCCACCAACTTCAACCGCCAAAAAAAAAAAACCAAATCAGCATCACATAATGTCTATGAAGATATAAATTCACAGTTCGCAAACTCAGACAAACATACACAACAATGTGGCATCAACAGTCACTTTCAAATATTAGAAAACCTTGTATAAAGATCAATAAAGAGCTCGAAAAACCAAACCTGTAAAGCAAACGAGATCAAAGGAGGAGCATGAACAAGTGCTTGCAACACTCAGAGGAGGAGCATGAACAAGTGCTTGCAACACAGCATTCATGAAACAAGTGCTTCCTAGATTGTTCAAACCTCTTAACCCCAAAGGAAACGACCATTTCTCTCTTCAATCTCTAGGCGAGACCAAAAACTTCGATCCTATAATCAATTGCGAATCCAATCTCCTCTTCTTGTTCGATCTAACCGTAGCAACAACAACATCTGCTCCAGATTTAACATACATACCTTCTGCTCTCGATAGGTACTTTGACTCAGCTTCACCTTCTGGTCTCTTTATCTGAATGATCTTCTCCGCCTCTGTTTTCTAGTTTGCCGCCATCTCATCCTCGCCGCTGTAAAATCAAAGATCCAATTTTTGATTTAGGATTTTGTGATTTGGGGTTTTTTTACTATACATGTTTACCAGAGATCCAATTTTGATTTAGGTTTCTGAGATTTTGAACACATATGCTTATCATATATTCAACTTTTGATTTAGGGTTTGAGATTTTGGAGAAGAGGACTCGGGAGAGAGAAGTTCCTTTCCACCAAACAAATGAGATCTGATTTCTGGTTTGGTCCAAATGGAAAAAACGTCGAATAAAAAGCTGACACATGTCCTCCAAGAACCGTATCACCTAGGATTTTGGGCATAGATACCCGTTACCCGTCTTTTACCTGTTACCCGGTTTACACATGTCTCGAAAAATAGGGTATTTGTAACGTTCGAATTGGATAAAATGTACTATAATTTTGATACCCGCGGGTAAGAATTGTATAAAAAGTATCATTTTTGTTTTCACTATCCGTCTCGTTATCCGTTTTCGTACTCGATTTGCTATCCTACACATAAATATTCACATTTTATATCACTAATATTTGATAAACTTTGTTATAAAATAAATTATATAATATATTGTATAGTATAAATATTCACAACGTCATTCTTTTATGATTTTGAATTATCATCAATAATTTTGGAGATGATAGATTACAAGTTTTAAATTTTGAAATTTGTAATATTATATTTTATGAACTGTATATTGTTTATTAAGAAATTTTTTTTTTTAATAACTCTTTTATTTCTTTAGTATATAAATTGTTTAATTTTAGTTATAGATAAACTATATTATAATTGAGTTGGTAAAGGTAAAAAGCCAGCTGACCGATGGATCAACAAATTTTTGTCAAATATCCATTGTATAGGGTACTCATTTTTTGCAAATCGGATAAGGTATTGTTTGTCAAATACCCGATAGAATCAATTCGGATAACGAATAGTCCAAATTTTTAGAATATCCGTCTTATGCCCAGTCCTAGTATCACCTGTCTCTCTGCCTTGAAACGACTCACACTAAAACCTCTTCAATAATTAATTTTTAATTACGTTTTTTTAATGAAATCAGGGTTAAAATACGCTTACGATAACGTTTAGGGGCAAAGATGGAAATCAAAACACAACTTTTGTCACGATGTGATTTTATTAAGTCTTAGAAAAACACGATTTCGATTTTTTGTTTTTTTTTCTTAATCAATTTCAGATCTGATTTTTTTTTATTAGACAATATATAGTGTACAAAAATTGTGAAAGAGTCCGAAATCTTGTGGTCAAGTGGTAAGGATACGGATTTGTGACGCCAATAAGTTACTTTGGACATCTATATAGATATGGTTTTCGGTTCATTTGCATATCCAAATAGAAGGTCTATCTATAGACTGTATCTCCCTAAGAGATTAATATAGATTTTTCCATAGATCTGGAATTTACTCTGAATCATAAAAAAAAAAAATTGTGAAAGAGGCGAGGATAGAGAAATACATTTGCAACAACAATATAAATGCAAGCCCGGTCTTGTGGGTGTGCCACAAGTGCATTGGCACCGGGTTCCACCATTTTCATCAGTTTTTAATTGCATTGTTAAAGCTTTAAATTTTTAGAATTAATAATAAAAAGCCCAAAATTTAGATTTATCAAATATATAACCAAATTTACGTTTATTTTTGTTTGCCACGAGCCAATTTGTATTTGAGTCGGACCTATGTAAATGGAAAGCAAACAAAAAAAGATCAGTTAGAAGATGATGGAGAAAGAACTAGATTAATCAGCTTTGATCCTTGTTGCAAAACATTATGAGTCAAATACCCAAAATTTCTTGGTAAACAAAGAAGAAAGGTTCTTAACGGAATTCCATAGTTAAAATGAGTTAAAATGTTTTAGGATATGAAGCTAAGATTAGAAATTTTTGGCATTAATTTTAAGGTATTAGGGTGTATCTCTACAGTGATTAAAGAATTTGCAAATAAAAGTTTAACTAGAGGAAGAAGAAGAAGAAAAAAAACTTGCAAATAAGGTTTTCCATACCGGCATTTAGAGATATAAATATTTTTTTGAAAGAAAAAGCGAATTATTAATATAGATGACTGGAGAAAGAAAGAAAATACAAGAATAAACACTAGGGGGTGTTGAGGAAATTGGAAAGGCCGATTTTGCTACCATGAGTCTCAACATCAACCTTAACTTGAGCTTCAAACTCCGAGAATGCAAATGGCTTATAGTGACTCGATTTAAACATACAGCCTTTGTCTGGGTACACAAAATAAATTATTGAGTATCTCTCTTTTTTCTTCATCCTCCTTCCCACTTTATGTAACACACTCTTGTACTCCCCATCACTTATCACCTAGTATCAAATCAGCTTTTTACTTTCAAGATTTAATTCATAACCCATATGAAACCTATTTAGCATGCAAGGTTAGTTTAGTAATTAATTACCTGCATCATATCCCCTAGACCAATGACAAAAGAATTGGCAAGAGGTGTGACATTGAACCACTCCCCATCTTTCATAAATTCTAGCCCACCAACTTCATCTTGGTTTATTATAGATATCACCGAACTATCCGTATGAGCCTCTAGTCCAGGAGATTCGGTGCACCGAGGATACCTTTGAACACGTATCACACCTGTTGCCTCCGATAAGTAGCTCATTTCTGGTCATTGGATAATTGGAGGGACAAATTTTCTGTTATGGCTTCAAATAGGGTCACAACAATCCTAGTTATGTGCCTTCCATATTCTTCCAACACCATTCTGCGAAATCCATCACAAAAGTTTAACTGTAGTTAAATACTTATCTAACACATTTAGTACGTATTACTATATTATTTTGTTTATAAGAATATTAATGTAAGACTAAATCATAACTTTTACTTGTCAGTTTTGCTATATTTTACAATATTTTAATTTTTACCAATATAGTTTTAGATTTACTATATCATAATAGCTTTTACTAGTCAGTTTTGCTATTTCCCAATACTAAACGAAAATTATATGTAATACTCGTTTCGCCCTTACGTTACGTTTTCTTATGACTTTGTCAGTTTTAGTGATTTTGTCGCCGGCCATCTTTGATCGGGGAAATGTATATATTGAATTTTTTGTAAGTTTTTAACTCTAAAATTGTCTATGCATGCAAACTAGAATAATAATTCTCAAAATATTAGGTTGATTAATTATTCAAACCTACAAAAACCACCAATGAAGTAAAGACGTACGTCGTATAAATCTTACTTGAAAGACTCGAGCTTAGGATCAACATGAGCAAGAGAAGCAAGAGGAACGTTGATGCCTTCAAACAAGTGGCCGGAAGATTCTTGTGGGGCCCTTTTCATGGTGTTTCCTGATGGACTTACCGTATGTGTTCCCCAATAATACGATAACGGAGAGTTAACGCCGAACAGCTTCCGTTTCTTCTCGAACGGCAGACTCAACAGTGACTGCGTTATCTCTTTCACCTGTGACATCACCGTTGACGGTATCCCCGTATTCTCCAGATGGAATATTCCCCAGTCTCTGCATGCCTCTCTCAGTTTCTCCATATCCAAACGCTCCATATCGATAACCGGGATATCGGTGTCCTTGCTCCGGTTAAGATCTGGTTCAACGGTTATTTCTGGTTCTGTAGGCTCGCTCATTAGAGGCCGAAACTCCGGCGGATACGACTCTGTGTTGCTCATGCTCTCCTATGAAGTGGACTCGTTGTTTCTGCTCTCTATTGTGAATAAGGATGAATGCATGTACTAACCATGATATGATATTTATAAGAGAAAACAAAAATGAAGCGTTACGAACGAGAAATATCGTGTCAGACTTGTCCAGTAATTGATCGCTAAGTGGTTGTTATCTAATTTTATTTTCATTTCATTCTTGTGTTTTATTTCTTAGATAATTTAGTGTATTAAAAACAAATATGAAACTAATAAACACAGCTTTGTAAAAAGGAATACATTAGAAAATAATACATTTTTAGAAAATATTTCTAGATTATTTAGGTATTTTTAAAGTCTTAAGGAAAAATATTTCTAGATTATTTAGGTTTTTTTAGTGTCTTAAGGTAAAAAATCTAACCTACTATAAATATCTAAGAGGAAACAAGAAAAATATTGTAAAATAGGGAAGTACATTTTCAGAAGGAAAAAAAACTAAAATGATACACATTAGTTTTACGAAGAAAACCAAAAAACGATAGTTACATAAAAAAAAGTTACACACGGTGAATGTGATGATATGAAGAAGAGGATAAAAGATCGGCTGGGAATAATGAATGAAGGAAGCGCGTGTAAAGACTACTCTATCGGTGGAGATTCTTTATAAAGTATCTAATTAATTCTTTAAAAAGTATCCAATTAATTTAATACTATATTTTTGTCTGGGCATCAAATCAAATGCAGAATTAGAATATGTGAAAACAGAAATCAAAATATTTTATAATCTATTGAAAAAAATAAATTTTATTATATAAAGCTTGATTCGTCAAACGTGATAATTAACAAGATTATAACACATGTTAGTCGACTGATTAGATTTTGACATGTGTTAAAAAAAATCAATTTAATTTTTTTATTTATATCATGCAAATCTTATTTTATTTTTAAACTTAAATATTTGTATTTATCAAATAGATTATAAAAACCAATATCTATCAAAATTGTTTTTCAATATTAATAATACATATTAAAAACTTCTTAGATCATCTCCAAGAGAAACCTCAAAACTTCATTTTTGAGGTTTTGGCGTCTCCAAAAGTAACCTTAAAACTTTAAAATTTGAGTTTTGAATAGTAAAACCTCAAATTTGAAATTTATTAAGATTTTCAATAGTAAAACCTCAAATTTGAGGTTTATCGAGATTTTGAATAGTAAAACCTCAAATTTGAGGCTTTACTATTTAAAACCTTAAAAATTTGAGGTTTTATTATTTTTGCATTTTGATCCCTATAATTTATATATCATTAATTTTATCTTATTAATTTAATTTTTTTTATCATTTTAATCCTTAAAAGTTTATGTATCATAATTATTTGTACATATATTTTATTTATTGAAAATTTATATATAAAGTTAATTAATCTCTTTAAAATTAAAATTATTAAAAATGTCTGATTTCAACAATTTTTATCTCGTAGTCTACAGATAAAAAATAAAAAGACTCACTTATCACTTCGAAATATATTGATTGATCATATTTGGGAGTATTACGGAAATAATTTTATTATTTTATTTGTAATTTTTTTTTTTTGTGTTTTTATTATAATTTTATGTTTTATTGTAATGTTTTATTAATTGATGTTGCTTGTATGATTTCCTTAATGTATGTTTTAAGGTATTTATAAAAGTTTTATGATTTTTATTAACTTTGATCAAAAGAAATGACTAAAATGCAAAATACTTTTTTTTAAGGTTTCATTCGAGGTTTCACCATTGAAGAACAACACACCATTAAACCTCAAATTTGAGGTTTGGCAAACCTCAATAATGAGGATTCTCTTAGAGATGCTCTTAGTTCAAATAGACTTAGATTTATATATCCAAATATTCATAGATTATAATATTTTATCTTTATATAATAAACATTTGTGCTATTTTAATCTTCTCACCAAACAATTTTAAACTTCGATAATCTCTTCGACGAATTTTATTTCAATTTTTTCATTAGAAAATAACATCAATTATCCTCTTATTTGATAGGTCAGATAGATTACAACGATCTAATTATAGTATTTTTATTTGTTTCTTGCAAATTGCAAGCTAAGACTTTGTGCATCATTCGCTTCTTACAAAATTTGGGAATACATTATGTATATGAAAAAAATCATATTAAAATTTAAAATTTTAGTTTGCAACTAAAAATATGAGTAATTCATCAAAATTTTGGAAAAATAGATATATAAGTAGATATATATAAAATAAACTAATTCAATTAAGCATAGAAAAGAAAAAATACTATTTGAAAATATTTGACAAATTTAAATTGAAAAAATAATATATACTAAAAAGAGTCAAAACAACTTAATAATGGTGAAACTTCTCTATTAGTGGTTTTGCACTCTTTTAGTTTTTTTCGTAGATTATAAAATATTTATAAAACTGAAAAATTCAAATAGAAAAATGAGTAATTAATTCAAATTTTAATAAAAAAAAGTAGAGTACTGAAGTAATAAAAACTAAATTACTTCATACATGATTAAAAAACTAATTACGTGATAAAATTTAAGAATTACTTGGAAATAAAATAAGAAAAACAACCAAGTTAAAAAAAAGTAACTCTTAAATTATTTTACTTCAACATTTTCAGTTTTATTTTGTTTATTTTCACAGGTTATTTTTTATTTTTTTATTTTTTTGAATTTGATTTTTTCACATATTATAAAATATTTATCAGAAGCTATAAAATATTTTATCGCAAACCCGCATATATACAGGTTCTTTACCTAGTATCAAATGGTACATCTTCCATATAGATAAATATATTTTATTATACAAAATTCAATTTGCATTACACTTAGATCGAATGTAAGCGTTTGTAATATAAATCAAATACGTTTGAGATTATCAGTTCTCTCAAACTTATTCGAACTCACTAAACTCAGAAAAATATTGCTAGTATGTAAAATCTTCGAAAATAAAAAAAATCAAATAAATGATAAAAAATGAAAATGACAACTTTCAAAATTCATACATTAATGTTTGATTTGTTAAGTTGTACGTTTATAACAAAAATACAACTTTAATTAGAGTATTATGTATACAATCAAACGTTATAAAATAAAATAATTGTATGAAATCAAATATAGTATCCAAATGGACATAAATACAATTTTTATTTGAATACAATTTTTATAAAGTAACGGATATTGGTAAATGATTCATCATTAAAGAAATTATGTTATATAACGTTTAAAATTTTAAAATTTAGTTGGATTTAAATTAATAACTAGATTGTTGGCCCGCACCGTGTGTGGGTATGAAAAACTTTTGACGAATAAGTTAATTTTAATAAATAATCATACGAATTTTATCAATTTATTAAAAATCATTTTATCTGATTGCAAGTTTAAACTTACATACATGTAAAAATATATGTACTATGTGTTTGGATGATATTTTTAATCGTTCAAATGTTATCTTAAAATTATGCGTAGTCATTTTGTAATATTTGTAGTTGTGTTGAAATAAAACACAAACGATGAATAACAATATATAAATTTTGCAGTTAGTGAAAAGGTGTTTTAAATTATTAAAAAAGTTAGATATGGCAAGGTAAACACAACTACAAAACTCCCAAGAAAAATATACAAAAGCAAAAAAAATAATTCTTATTCATTTTTAGATGATTTACCTGCGCTATCACATACATGAAAACTTGAAATCTTTATTAATGAAATTACGTAATTATCTATATTTTGTAGTTAGTCATTAATAGTTTTTTTTTGTTTTGACATTTATATATATGCTGTTAGTATATAGTAATGATCTACGTTTATTTTGTTTCTCATTTTTGGTCTTTGTTTCTTTTTGTCCTTCCATTTTTTTATCTTTATTTTTTTTTTGTTTCATCGTCTTTGTCTCATTTAACTTTTTTTTCCTCGTCTTAATGTCCCTCTTCAGTTTATTCTTTGTTATTTTTTTAGCTTCTTGTTCGTTTATTTATTCATTTATTTCTTCTAGTACTGTTACATGAGACCAAAATCGCTATAACTTTTTTTTTATTGCAATTCATTTGTTCATCTTCGACTTCTAATTTTTTCCTTTTTCACTTTTATTTTCATGTTGTCTTCTCTTCCTTTTCCTTTTAATTTTTCTCCTAATATTACTTCATCATCTTTGTATTATTTATAATATTTTCATTTTTCAGAAAACTTGGTACTTGAAATTTAATCATATTACAACTAATTATTTGATTTGTTACTTATTAAAAATACAAAACCAAACAAATGATTTATTTACTTAATTAACTTAATTCATGTCACCATTTTTTCAAAGACATGTCATAATCTTTTTCAATCAAATCTATGAAACCATGAAGTTGATACATATAATGGCAATCGTGGAAAAAAATACAAACTAAAATATTAAGTACTTTCGTAAAATGGTAAATACAAAAATTTGTAACTTACAAATGGAAGAAAATAATTTTATGGTATCATGTATGGATACCTCGGAAAGATACAAGATCAATGGACTCATTTGGAGTTTGGACTTTTCGATTCAATTGTTACAATCTCAGTTGAAGGATTAAACACGATTTTGTAAAGATGATTTCATACCATTTATATTCTTTGAACCTTAGAGTGTAATAACTTATCAAATTCTGGGCCAAAGAAACTTGAATTTTGGAACCCTATAACAGATGTAAAAAACAATGATTTAAAAATAAATTAATTTAGTAATTGTTGGTATAATATTAAAATTTTACTTACATGTTCACCAGATAAGATAAGATTTGAAAATTTTTCGAGCTTTGGTTGAATCATTGTACCATGCACATAATACCTTTATATTTAATTAAAATTAGTTAACTATATAAATATGGTATTTGATCTATTTTACACAAAATATATATAGTAAACGACACATGAAAAAGGTGGAGACAATGATATAGTTTTTTTGAAAAAGAACAATGATATAGTTTTTTTTGAAAAAGAACAATGATATAGTTTTTGTCAATACTAAAATAAATACATCCATACGAATTCTCCATGTATTTTTGGTGTTATTTACTTCTGCAACATTACTCTCTGAAAAATTGACGATTAGAGCATATAGAAAATAAGTGTATGTGAAGTTTTATGATGACAATAGTCTAAAATTTTATATATTAAAATCATATTATATATTTAGGACATATTTACACATGAAACGTATAAATAGTTTAATAGAGTATGAAATACTAAATTCTGGAGATTTCTTTTGTTGGAATTATGGTATTTTTAGTGTTTATTAAAATATTAAAATTTAAACTTTAATTAACTATTGTGCTATTAAAGTGGTTTAATGTGATAGAATGATCCATTATTCTCTAATGAGAGGTAAATATCTAATAGCGGTTTTAAATTTTGTATATGTCAATTAGTGAGTTACTTGGCAGGTACCCGCACCTTGCGTGAGACATTAATAATAAAAAAATAGTATTCTAGGATTATAAAATTGAGCTTTACATTCAACACAATACCCATTACTTATTTCAGTTAACGAACATCTAATTTTGATATATTATACATGTAACATTCCCTAAATATAATTGAACAATCTAATCTAATATTATTTTAAAGATTATTAGTGAACATTATTAAAAAAAAAAGAATATAGATGATAATAGACATATAATTATATAATCTTTGGTAACTTTTCTTCATCGCTTTCAACACAATGAAAAACATACCGGATAATTTTTGGGATTTGAAACCATACAAATCCCATTAGTGATATATCATGGTTTTTACCCGTTTTTGACCATGATATAGGTCCGTTTTTATCGAGTCTTTTTGGTGTTTTACTATTGTTTTAGAGTCTTTGTAGGTCAATGGGCGATTGGAGCTTAATGGGAGCTTTTGGAGCATTTTGGAGCATCGAGGAAAGAAGAGCCGAAGTGATCAATTCGGAGTCGAGTTTTCATGGCTGTGTCGATCGACACAACCCTGTGTGTCGATCGACACACATGTCTGTTGCGAGAAGATTACAAGTTTTGAGGAAATTTCGGTTTTGTCCAAAAAGCCTAGAAGTTTACAGCAAAGCCCAATCCGATTTTTAGACATTATATATAGTTTTTCTTTAGGCTTTCATATTTTGATCTTGTTTATAATTGAGACTTGGAGATTTAGAGATTTGGAGAGCTTTTGGGAGAGATTTCAGACTTCATACCTTCAGAATTCGAACCCTTTTTGTATCACTTACTCTATCTCTTTTATGCAATTTTATTCATAATGTTTACATCATCTATGTGTGAGTAGTTTGCTTGTTAGGTTTTGGGAATTTTAGGGTTTGATGAGAAATTGTTAGGATCGAATTACTGTTAGAATTTATCTCTTTGTTCTTCATCTAGATTGCTTTAACTCTGATTTTAGGATCGATCAACTGAAATTAGAAACCCTAGGTTGCTTTAATAGATGTGAAAGTATTGTTAACAACCGGACATAATCTTAGATTAGCAAAATTATCTATTCGCAAAGAAATTTGGCTTAGTAATTTTGTGAACAATTGAAGCTGAACTTAATACTTGATTTTATTCACTAAGTTTGCAAAGAATTTTGGGATTTAGTCATAGATAATCTCTACAACGAAAGTTTATTGGTTTTATATTCGTGTTTGAGTTCTAGAACTGTTCTTAATCAAATCCTATAGTATTTTATCCTTGTGTCGATCAACATAGACATCTGTGTCGATCGACACAATCATATTTCGATTCATTCCTGCGAATTACCCATAACCTAACTTTGTCCAATTGATTACTAGAACCTTGATAATCATTCACTTGTTTACTTTTGTGTTTCTTTTATTACATTCATACATATTTACTTAGCATAATTTGAATTAATTAATCTTTTGTGTGAATTGATTCCCTGTGGATTCAACCCCTAAGTATTACTTCGATCTCTTAATTTGAGAGAGTAGCTCAGGGAAAATTTGAGCATATCAATTCCCAAGGATATGCCTAAAGACATTTTATCTTCTTCTCGATCAATTTCTGCTTATATCAAGCGTATTGTTTTCTGAAATCTTATCGTAAACGTTAATTGTAAGTGCAGAAGAATCTGCTGAAGCAACAAGTAGCTACTGAACAAACAGAGTGTTCGTGTGCTACATAGGAGCTGGAAGGAATAATCAGAAGCTAAGAAGAAAAGGCTTCATATGACTTGGTAAGCCAGGTGACACATCGGGTTGAGAACCACAGTAACGAGAAGCTTGGGATAGATACTGGATTCAGAAACAAGGTGTTCTGACACAAGTGCACAAAGTCAAATTGCAAGTGAGTGTACTTACCGTTGAGTAAAGGTTGATGGGACTGGTGTTTGACATCAACATGAACAGTTCTATTGCCCTTTCGGATTAAGGGGGAGCTGTTTTTAGGGCTATAGGAGTTGTTGGTTGCTACTACTATAAAAAGAGGAGGAATAGCGAATATGTCAACTAGTTCTTCCGAAAGAGATCTTTGAAGAACTCAGAGACAATGAGAGATATTTGATCTGTTGTGTTGAGTGAAAAGATAGGTTTCGTAACTGTTGTTACGTTACATTGGGTAGATTAGGAACACGTTCAGGAGCGAATCACCGTGTGTGTGATGTCTCATAACTCTGGGTAGAATAGGTTGTAGGATCTTTTGCTATAGAAGTGTTTGTGTAATCTATCTGTTACAACAGCTGTGTCGTGTATCAACTGTTGTGCCATGCAGGGAATAGCATGGGAAATATCTGTCTCTTGTCAATATCTCTGTTTAGTATCTTATGTAACGGTTTCTGCTTTTTCGTTGGTATTAGAGCAGATCACCAAACCAAGGGGGTGTCGTCCCTTAACAGGTGAAGATCCTGCGGAATCATGGAATCATCTAAAGAGCAAGTTGTTTCAAACAAGACTCTGTTACTTGATACGAAGAGGTATGGTTATTGGAAGGTTAGGATGCTGCAACTCATTCGTGGTTGATATGTCCCATATTTTGCCTATTTTACTATCTATTTTACTATCTATTTTACTATATCTTCTATGCATTTATCTACGCTTTTATACCTTTAAAAGTAGGTTTTCTCATATTTGTAGTTTTAGAGTCTTAACAAGGAAATCAAGGAAAAAGGAGCAAAAAGAGCAAAAAAAGGTGTAACCCAAGCCACAACAACTTTCGTAAGCCAAAGAAACTATCAAGAACCAAGAATTCACAAGATACAACATTCTACCAAACTGGACAGATCTTTGGATGAAACTTGGTTTAAAGATAGATCTTTGAGTCAGATTTACAATGAAGCTTGAATCATCTCAATTGGAGCTGTGAACAAGAAGATACACTGAATTTACAGAAGACACGTCAAACTGCCTAAAAAACGACGCAAGTGCAGAATCGACCAAAACACCGGGCCGCCTCGTGGACCGATATTCCAGGCCGATGCCAGCATAAATCAAGTCACTTTGAACCCAATACCGCTCGTGTCTTTGGACCGAAATTCCAACCGACCTTGGGAGAGTTTTGATGTAAAAGACCGATTTGTCCTAAAGGAGACCCTAGAAGACCCTAAGCCTATATATACTTGTTTTTCGCCTTTTGTTAGGGATATGCTGAAACAATAGAGTAGTTTTATCATATAGGAGCAGCCACCACGAGTTCTCTTGGTGTTCTTCATTAGATTTGGATTTTAGAGCAATCCGGTGGATGATCTCGCTTTGTATCTCGATATAGAGAAGAATTCTCTTACTCTTAATCTTTAATTCAAGTTTATTTATCATGAATTCATCATCTATCTCTGGTTTTTTGTGCATCATGTCCGAGTAATTCACTTGTTAGGTTTTAGGTTTTCAATGAGTTTCATAATTCGATAATTGATTGATGATTGTTTAGGGAATACAATGGAGTCTTCATCTTTACTTATACTCAATGCATGATTGCTTTACCGCACATCTAGTGATCTGATCTTAGGTTTATATACTCTCCAAAAGCTTGTTATATTGCCTGAACTAGTATTTGATGAGCCAAACGCCTTAATAATTCGAAAGGTTAGTTAAAGAGTGCAGTGAACTTTATCAAAATTGAACTTTAATACATGTTTTCACCTTGTAATAACCTGCGACAGTTGAGTCTATTAGAGTGCTTAAACGTAGATAGTTAGTTACGTCACGATAGTGGGATGACCTTACATCAGTGCTTTGTGTTCTAGACGGTTCATAATTCCTAAGTCCCTAAAATCAATCAATCTTTATTGTTGCATGATTCTCTGCGAAACACCTAAGTCCTAACGCTTTTCTCTTATTGCTTTTCATTACAATTTATACTTGTTGCTTACTTTCTTTTTCAATCACAAAAGGACAAAATATCTTGTTCTACCTTAGTTTTATTCATTACAATTTGAAGTATGGTTAAGAAGTCCTTGTGGATACGTTCCCTTATCAATACTAACTGTGATTGCTGTGCATTTGCGGGTAGTTAGTTGAGAAGTAAAACTCGACACACATCAAGTTTTTGGCGCCGTTGCCGGGGTCTTCGAAGAACATCACCTTCGAAATTTTGATTAAAACTTAGTCTATAACGTTTTAATTTCAGTTTTTCTTTTTATTACAATTTTGTTTCTTTCTTTTCCAAGTTTGATTTCTCGTTTTTTTTTTTATCTTTTTCCTTGTGTTTCAGGTGTTTATGCCTAGTACTAGAAATTCTAACAAGAAGAATCTAGTTGTACCTGAGCAACAAATCGACAAGCTTGAACGAGCCCTTAGGAGACAAAGACAACTAAGGATGGTTGATCAAATTGACGAGCACGCCATAAATGAGGAGGAAGGAGCTCTTACTGCTGCTGCTGCCGCCCTTGGTGGAGATAACCAACCCATGGAGCAACCGATTGGTGCTCACATAATCCCACCAATCCGTAATGATGTAATCCACAAACCCCCGGAGAACATTGTTAGGAATCCAGAAAGAGGAAACGACCAACATCTCATTCCACCTAAGAATATGGGAAACCAACAACAAGTTCAACATCTTCAACCTTAAGGGAACCAAAACTTCCAACAACCCTTGCGTCAAAGACAAGTCCAACATCAAACTATTGGAGATGTCGATTCCTCCAACACTTTCTTCTTTGATAGAAACCCCATCCGCCCACCTCTACCTCAAACGAATGATTTTGAGATCAAACCTCAAATCATCGCATTGGTGAAACAAAAACAATTCCATGGGCTGTCCACGGAGCATCCTCCACATCGATACTTTCGAAGAAATTTGTAGTACGACTCGTGCTAATAGAGTTCCCGCCGACTACTTTAAGTGCAAGCTCTATTCGTTTTCTCTAAACGACAAGGCACTTAGATGGATGAAGTCTCTACCTCCACGGTCCATCACTACTTGGGATGAATACAAAAGAGCCTTCTTGAACCAATTCTACACCAAACAAAGATCGAATTCTATAAGGAACAAGATCTCGAGTTTTAACCAAGGACCAACCGAATCCTTCTTTGAAGCCTTGGAACGTTTCAAGGAGTACACTAGGGACTGCCCTAATCATGGTTTCTCGGAAGGAAACTTATGGAATATCTTCTATAATGGAATCGATTACAAGCACCAAACATCATTGAATGCTGCGAGTAAGGGGAATTTCATGACCAAGCTTGTACCGGAGGCAAAACTTTTGATTGAGAACCTTGCTGCTAGTGATGCTAACTGTTTTCAAAACTACAATAGGAGCAACAACATTACTAGATCATCAACCGATTCAACCCAAATTGCGGAGCTCAAGAACATGGTTTCACAACTACTTCAGAGTCAAATAGGAGTTCATGCCGTTGAAGACGTTAATGATACAAGTTATGTACCTAATATGGACCGTATTGGAGATGGAATGGAGGAGAATCAAGAGGAAGTAAACTACATAGGAGGAAGCTATGGGAATCAAAATTTCAACAACAACTTTCGATCTCACCCAAATTTGTCCTATCGGAGCAACAATGTCGAGAACCCTCAAGATCAATTCTACCCTTGACAAAATGTCAACCAAGGAGGCCAATATCAGTCCAAGCAACCGTTCTATTCTAAGGGAATGTATCAAGTGAAACCACCATTCAACCCATCCCAACCACCCATACTGGTTTCTTTTGATGCTAAACTTGAAGATATGAAGAACCAAATGCTAGAAGCTTTAGGCCAAAATAAGAAAGAGGTAAACCAAATGGTGGAAAGTAGGTGTTCGGAACTTAACACTTAGATCGAGTCTATTGTTACTCATCTCTCTAAGATGGATACACAACTCGCTCAAACCTCGGAAGCCGTTAGAAGACAAGACGAAGATAAAGAAAATAAGTTTTGCAATGTCGCCTCTACTAAGGAAGAGAAGGTCGTGGTCACTCCTAAACCACTTGAAGAAGAGGTTATCTTGGTCCAAGAACCAAAAGAGAAACGCCTTCCCGACGAATCTAAGAGAGCTTACAAGAGAAGAATAAAGAGGATACCTTTGGAGAAAGTCGATAATCTGGGAAAGTTTGTTTTTCCATGCTCTATTAATGGAAAGGAGATCCACGATTGCTTGTGTGATACTTGAGCAAACGTTAATGTCATGTCATTAGCCATGGCAAAGGAACTTGGATTGGCCGATTTCAAACCATCCAAAGTCTATATAGAGTATGCCAATTTGTCATCCTCTACACCTTATGGAATGCTTGAAAACGTCATGGTCAAAGTAGGAGAAGGGATTGTTCCTACTGATTTTCAAGTGTTGGAGATGAAGACCGGAAAATTAAATCCATTGATACTTGGATTACAATTCTTAGCAACCGCCGGAGCCATTGTTGATTTTCCAAACCGAAGAATCTCTTTCGCCAAAATCAACAAGAATTTTTTCTATGATGAAGTGGATGCTAAGCGTATACCAAGCTCGATTGGAGTAAAAGTTATTAAGCCTAGTATAGACCCCGTAGATGCCAAGAAATGAGTCAAAGAAGGAGATCCTAAAGCTAAAATAAAGATAGTTGCAAAACTGTCCAAGGAGAAGCATAAGGACGTTTACAAAGATGTCAAGGCAACTTTGACACCTATGGATGATGCTAAGAATGGGAACAAAGCAAAGGATAAGTTCATCTTTAAGAACATGGTGGTAAAGATCCTCGTCCCAAGAGAAGAAGAGATCGACAAGGAGACAATCAAGAGGAAACTTGAGAACACTTTGAAGCTTTTCCCAGATGCACTAATTGTCAAATATGACAATGGAGATTCACTTGGAGTCATCATAGAAGCCGAAAGATCAAAGCTTAGTGAAGCTAAAGGAACAACCATTCCTTTGGTAGATCCACCGGAAGTCTAAAATCTTCAAAAGAGTCGAGCTAATTGACTTTAAACAAGCGCTTTGTGGGAGGCAACCCACAGTTTCATTTTTATTTATGCTCTAAATAGTTTTTAAAATTTTAATTTCGGTTTTCATAAGTTTATTTTATACTAATCTATTTTATTTTGATTTTTCAGAATTTATAAAAAAAAAAATACCGTCGTCCGGTACTGGTCACGATGCCGGACCGCGACCGACCGGTATCGTTCTTACCGCAACAGAAGTCCAGTATCGGACAGACGTATCGGACGACGTCCTCGATCGGTATCGCATCAATCCGTTCCGCGACACGCACGATCCAGCACCGGTCATGCGTATCGGTCCGGCTTCGCGACCGATATTCGGGACGCATTGCCCCGGCCAATGTCCTCACGAACTGCTTTGCAAATCCTGCCGCAAACCTACCGCATTCCGACCGCATCCCTACCGCACCCTGCCGGCCCCCGTCCCAAGAGGCCGATACCGGACACGAACACCGGTCGTTCCACCCGACCGGTATTCGGGCATTTCTGCTGCTTCCCGTATGCCTCGTCCCTCGTCCATACCGGACGGCAATACCAGGTCACGTACGTGATCGGTATTCGAGTCCCGCGTCCCGTCTCGTCCCACGTACCGAAGTCCCATCCGTCCCGCGTCCTACTCGTGTCGCGACACGAGCACAACCTGCCCGCATCGTCCCACGCCTCGAACCGCGTCTCAAACCATGACCAAGGTAAGTATCGGTCACGATTTCGATCGGTCAACCCGACTGGTATTCGACCGATCCGACCCGGTAAGTTTTCTAAACCGGTTCCAAACCGATTTTAACCGGAATTTAACCAAAAACATCACAAAATATGATTTTAAAATATTTTACAAACTTCTTTTGTCATTTACAAACACAACTTCATCTTTTTCTCTCTCAAAAGTGTTCTTGAGCTCAAGAACCCTAAAAATCTAATTTTGGGGTTTTATCTCAATTAACTACATATTGTTTAGTTTTTCATTAGCAATTCAATTTCTAATCTCATATTTCACTAAAATCAAGGTAATTTCTCTCTAAACCCTCTTTTTGTCTAAAATTCCAAGTTTATGCATATTTTAAAATTCTCATAGATTTAGCTTCAATTGGCTAGGTTGTTGGAGAATCAATATATGAATATTTGATTAGACATCATATAAACATTATTGATGGGCTAATTACATGTTTACCACTTTTAATTTTTTTTTTCACAAATATGAATTTGTGAGGTCAATATTATAAACGAATTTGGGTGATTCATGGTTAGTTAATGCTTCTCTTATTATGGGTTTATCATATATACATAGGATTGGGATGAATTTTGACACATTAGAAACTTAATTACAAATTTTAGTTTTTTTCAATTGACATTACCATTAAATCCAAAAATGATGATTTAATTAGAGAAAAATTATTTTACCTTTATCTTTTTTTTTACCAATTTTTTCCTATATTACCCTTTGATTAATATCAAAATTACAAATAAATAGTTTTTATAATTTTATAAAATCAGGAAAATACAAAAGAGTAATGTATAAGTCATATGGATTCATGTTTAAATTTTTTTTCAAAAAAAAAATCATGACAAAAAATTATTTATTTTTCCATCTACCATGGTCAAATCTACTAGTAGATTAGGTGTTCTGCGAATTTGTATAAATCTACGAGTGGTAGAAAGAAGTATTATACGGTTTGTTCAAGTTCTACATATCGCAGATTGCACATTCCACCAATTTGCTTCCTACTACCAACCGCAAAATACTATTTCTACCAATAACTTTGTGTTCTACGATACGCAGAATACATATTCTACCTTTTTTTCTACCTCTTTCTCTATCTTCTACCAAATGGTAGAAAATATATTCTACCAAACTTAGTTTTAATCCCTTAAATTTAGGACCACTAATTATTTACTTTCCAAAAAATATTTTATTAGATATTTACTTTCCAAAAATCAGTTTATTCGATTTTTACTTACCAAAAATAATTTTTCGTCAAAAACAATTTTTATTTTTTTTGTCAAATGTTTTTCAAGTGTTTTTGGAAAAAAACACATTAATTTTTTTTTGAATATAATGGAAAATCTATATTAATATAATGTTTTAGTTTGATTCATTATTCGATTAAAACCTATAGCTCACTTGGATCGAAAAAGCATATACCTAGATCTGAGGTCACGAGTTCGATGTCACATGGTGACACAATTTTGCATTTTTTCGAATTCTACAATTTTTTTTTTACAAACGGAAAACCTATATGAAAAGAATGATTTAGTTTGATTCATTGTTCGATTAAACACCTATAGCTCTGGTTCGAAAAAGCATATACCTAGATCCGAGGTCACGAGTTCGATGTCACATGGTGACACAATTTTGCATTTTTTCCTTATGTTTTGAAGTTGGTTCTAATTCCCTAAATCTAGATTCAATAAATCCTGATTAATAGTGTTGCCAAAAATGATTTATTTCTTAAATCTTTCTTAAATCTACTCTTCTTCTTCGTGATCATCTCTTCTTCACGTTTTCTTTCTCTTTTTTGTTACATGTTTTTGAAAAACAATTCCTAAAATTCCCTTAATTCTTCTTGTGGTTAATATGTTACATATCTATGTAACTTGTGGTGAATGAATGATATCTTCAGCCGAAAATCGATGGAGCTTTGTTGTTGATGAAGAAAAACGAGCTAGGTTGTAAAACAAAAGAAGCATAATGGAAAATCAGGATACTTTATTCAACTGATCAAAAACTTTTATATAGGCTTACAAAGAAGAATTAATCTACCATTATTCTAGAAAGATAAAACTAAAATAAATCCCAAAAGACTCGCAACTAAAACTTAAGACTAGCAACTAGAAGACTTTGTCATACTGGCCAAGTCAATACAACATTTTATTTTAAATTATTCTAACACCCTCCCTTAATCTAAATTCTGCTGAAACCAGAGTAAACAACTTCCTTTGAAGAACAAACTCCAAGCATCCTTCGAAGCCTCACGAACACTTCTTGTTTCAGAGGCTTTGTGAGAATATCTGCAACTTGGTCTTGACTTTTGCAGAACACCAAATCGATCACACCATCATTGCAGAGATCTCGCAGAAAATGAAAACGGACATCTATATGCTTGCTCCTTGCATGAAGAACTGGATTCTTTGAGATCTTGATTGCTGAAACGTTATCGCAGAATATTGTTGTTGGACCTTTCTCTTGCTGTTGAATGGTTTTCATAAGTCTTCTTAGCCAAACAGTTTGACAAGAACACAACGATGCTGCAACGTATTCTGCTTCTGTAGAAGATAAAGTAACTATTGGCTATTTTTTCGAACACCAAGATATAGCTCCAGAACCCAGCATAAAGACATAACTAGAAGTGCTTTTACGATCATTTAAATCTCCAGCATTAATGCAGCCTCGAGAACGGAGGATACGCGGAGGATGAAGGATTCGAACCGGCCGTACGGCACCTGTCACGATGTCCGATAGCGATGAACAATGGAAGCGATGCGGAGGATGGATCCGAGTGTTGGCCGTACGGCACTTCCACTTCGGACAGATGGATGATCGAGCGGATTGCGATGGGGAATCGAAGGTCACCACGAGCCGATGGAAAGGACTCGATACTGGCCAAAACAACAAAGAAATCTGTTTGGATTCCTAAGTTGCGAGAGAGAATTCTTAAGAGAATGCTTGGTTCTTTATTGATTGGTGTCGAAAATACAAGGCTGTTAGGGGACTTATATACTCGTCTGATCAGCTATGCCCTTCTAGGGGTCTTGGAATTAATTACAAAGATCGACATCTAATGCATTAAAAATGAAATCGGCGAAACAAATGCCCGACACTACTTAAGGAAAGAAAATATGCGAACATTAAGACAAAGAACCGTTAGTCATTAAACATAATCAAAATAATGAAGAACTTACCTTATAAGGATCGGGTGGAATCCGCGGAGGATCGGGGAGGGATCCCGAGTCTTGATTGCGCATGATCGAGTCTTGAATGCGCGTAATCGGGTCTTGATTCCTAGTCTTGAATGCGCGTGATGGTAAACAAGGAAAGGGTTCGTTGGAGTTGTTCCTTGCTGCTGGGGAGAAGTTGGGCTTGATCGTAGCGGGCTGGGCCGGGTTCTTCTTGTTCGGGCCGGCTTGGGGCAGACTGATCTTGAGCAGACCGGCTTGGGCCGGGATGATCTGGATCGGGCCGAGCTACTAAATCCATGGCGGTTTTGACGAGTAAGGCCTTGACCGCGTCGTTGATGTTTTCTTGTAATGTCTGAGCTCCGGATCGGGTTACGGGTCTGGACCTCATCGAGGGAATGGGCAGGGGTGGTGCGGCCGTGGGGATGTCGGTGTCGGAGGATGCATCAAGCATAGTCACTATATGTATAACCAATTAAATCTTCCTTCACCTCTTTCCCATAAAATATTCCAAAGCTAGATGTACCTCTCAAATATCGAAGAATTTGTTTTGTTGCAGCAAGATGAATCTCTGATGGGTTATCCATGTAGCAGCTGATCAAACTAACAGCATTGGCGATGTCCGGTCTTGTCGCTGTTACGTACATAAGGCTGCGAACGATCTGCTTGTAATGTGTGGCGTTGACCTTTTCCCCTCCATCATCTTTAATCAGCTTCAAACCAACTTCCATAGGTGTAGAGACTAAGTTGCAACTCATCATGTGAAACCTGTCTAAAATCTCAAGAGTATATTTCTGTTGAGATATAAAATAACCGTCAGTAACATACTTGACCTCAATCCTAAGAAAATAATGCATGAGACCCAAATCTGTCGTTTCGAATTCTTTCATCATACTCCTTTTGAAGTCTTCAAACATATTCTTGTCATTACCCGTGTATCATCAAATTATAAACACACAATAAGTAAACGACCATTATCACCATGCTTAGTGAAAAGTGTGTGCTCAAACGGACATTTTTTAAAGCCTTCTTTTGCGAAATAAGCATTTATACGGTCGTACCAAGCTCGTGGAGCTTGTTTAAGGCCATATAAAGTTTTTTTTAGCTTAAGTACTTTACCCTCATGAACAGATGAAACATAACCTGGAGGTTGATCTACATAAACTTCTTCTTGAAGTTCCCTACGCAAGAATGCAGACTTAACATCTAATTGATATATAGACCATGAACAATGAGAAGCTAAAGAGATTACCAATCGAATGGTGTCGAGTCTTGCTACGGGAGCAAACACCTCTGTATAATCAACTCCAAACTCTTGTTTGTATCCCTTTGCCACTAGACGTGCTTTGTATTTATCGACTCCACCATCTTTGTTGAGCTTTGTCTTATAGACCCATTTCACTCCAATACACTTCTGCCCATGTGGAAGGTCAGATAGCTCCCAAGTGTTGTTTCTTTCAATGGATTGAATCTCTTCATCCATAGCCACCCTCCATTTTCCATCTTCAATAGCTTCTTTGTAAGTGATGGGATCACAATCCGCGAATAAAGCAAAATGAGCTAGAGGATCATCATCGGACAGATCATCTCCACTTATATAATCAAGCATCCATGCAGGTCTCTTTCTTGTGCGTTGTCCTTCTACGACTTGACTATTCTCCAGAGGTTGATCCAAAGGTTGACCACCACTTGAAAAGCTTTCTGCAACATTACCACCACTTGAGGAGCTTTCATCAGCATTTTCCAGCTTATCTTCTTTGTCACTATCCTCCAAATTTGAAGAGATTTATTGCTGTCCAGAAATTCTTACTCCAGTTCCATGTCTTTCCTTCATCAAAAATGACATCCCTGCTGGTTACAACCCTTTGAGTGAGAGGATTATACAGCTTATATGCCTTAAAGTGTTCACTGATGCCGATGAAAAATACACTTTTCAGCTTTGTCATCCAACTTCTTCCTCTTCTCATCAGGGACGTGTGCATATGCAATGCATCCAAAAATTCTAAAATGGTCAACCGCTGGTTTCTTGCCACTCCAAGCTTATTTGGGAGTAATGTTCTTCACGGCAAACGTTGGACTTCTGTTTACCACATGAATACTTCAGCTCACAGCTTCTGCCCAGAATGTTTTTGGAACTTCTCCAGTTGATAGCAAGCTTCTCACCATGTTAAGAATTGTTCGATTCTTCCTCTCCGATACACCATTCTGCTGAGGTGAATACGGTGCTGTAAGTTATCTTCGTATTCATTTTGTTCACAGAAACCATCAAATTCCCTTGAACAAAATTCACCGCCGCGATCTGTGCGCAGAACTTTTAACTTTCTCTCTGCTTCATTCTCAACTAACGCTTCGAAACTCTTAAAAACACTGAATGCTTCAGATTTTTCTGTCAAGAAATATACCCAAGTCTTCCTACTGAGATCATCGATGAATGTGATTAAGTACCTTTTTCCTCCATTAGATGGTGGTTTGATTGGACCACAGATGTCTGAGTGAATTAGCTCCAATACCGTCTTTGCTCTCGTGAAGTCATACTCGGAAAATGCTCTCTTGGTTGTTTGCCAACAACACAAGTTTCACAAACCTCGAATGAATCTGATATCGTTGGTAAGCCATCCACCATGTTTTTCTTGCAAAGCGTTTGTAGTCCTCCAAAATTCAGATGACCATAACGTAGATGCCAAAGCCGAGACGGGTCCTTTGATTTTATTGCCAAATAGGTCTGAGCCTTTTCTACTCGCAGCGGGAACAGCCTATTTGAGGACATAGGAACAACAACAATTGAATCTTTCACAGGTTCATAGATCTCACAAGCACCCTTCTGAATTGTAATGATATACCCCGCTTCTTGCAGTTGGCCAGATTCCCTTTCTTCCATCTGGTGTTGTTCAAACTCTGCTCGTAGTGCTTGAAGTTGTTGTCTTTTGGACCTTGTTGATCCTTGAAACTTCTTCTTCATGGAATCCCAAATCTCCTTTGATGTATCTTTGCTAAGAATCGTTTCCAAAATCGATCGATCTATGGCTTGAAACAGATAATTCTTTGCCTTTAGATCCTTCAGCTTCTGTCCTTCAATCTCTGATTTTTGGGTTGCACTTGGTGTCGAATCTGGAGCTGGTTTTCTAATTCCTTCAGAGACAACTTGCCAGAATTCTTTAGATCTCAAAAAATTCTCCATCAGCTTACTCCACTGATCGTAGTGCCCATCAAAACGGGGAATGTCAGATGATGCCATTTTTAATTAAAGGAGAAGAGAAAAAAGCTTAGAAAGAAACGAAAATGGAGAAGAGAAGATGTCAGAAGGAGAACGATGACTTTTGTGTTTTTTTTTTCTTTTTCTTTTTTTGCTTAAATTAAATAACTAGTTTTTGCTCTGATACCATGTAAAACAAAAGAAGTGTAATGGAAAATCTGGATACTTTATTCAACTGGGCAGGGGTGGTGCGGCCGTGGGGATGTCGGTGTCGGAGGATGCATCATCCTCTCCCCCTTGGAAAGGTTCTGTCCTCAGAACTGTTTCCTCTGCGTCACATGGAACTAAGTCAGCGACATTAGAAGTCAGGGACACATTAAACTCACCTCGAAGGTCCAGTTCGTAGGCGTTGTCGTTGATCTTTTTGATCACTTGGTAAGGTCCGATTCCCCTTGGTGACAACTTGTTTGTTCGCATCTTCGGGAACCGGTCTTCCCGCATGTGAACCCAAACATAATCTCCTGGTTCGAGCTGAATCTCTTTTCTGCTCCGGTCCGAGTGTTTCTTGTTTCGCTCGTTCCGTTTCTCCATATTATCCTTGGCCCGTTGATACAGCTTCTTAACTAACTCGGCCTTGGCCACTCCGTTCTGATGGATTTGATCCTTATGCAGTAGCGGTATGGGTGCTAAGTCGAGAGGAGTCTACGGCTTAAAACCATACACAATCTCAAAAGGAGACAAGTTAGTAGCAGAGTGTTTCACACGATTATAGGCAAACTCGACCAAAGGGAGACAATCGAGCCAATTTCGTAAATTGTTACCGACAGTTGCTCGTAAGAGTGTGCCTAAAGTGCGGTTGGTGACTTCGGTCTGGCCGTCGGTTTGTGGGTGGGCCGTGGTGGAGAAGAGGAGCTTTGTGCCGAGTTTCCTCCATAGGGTCCTCCAGAAATGTCCGAGGAACTTCGGATCACGATTGGATATGATTGTCCGGGGCAGACCATGTAGTCGGACTACTTCCTTGAAAAACAGGTCGGCGGTCTGAGTGGCATCATTGGTTTTGTTGCAAGGAATGAAATGGGCCATCTTGCTAAACCGATCCACAACCACGAAAATTGAATCCTTGTGGTTGACCTTGGGTAGTCCTACAACAAAATCCATAGACAAGTCGACCCACGGCATATCAGGGATAGGTAAAGGAGTATAAAGACCGTGAGGATGTGACCTGGATTTTGCGCTGAGGCAAGTGGTGCATTTGGAACAGAACTGTTCCACGTCTCGGCGTTGGTGGGGCCAGAAGAAGTGTTCTTCGAGCATGCTTCGGGTTTTCTCCATTCCGAAGTGTCCCATTAGGCCGCCTCCATGTGCCTCGCTCATGATGAGTTCTCGCATTGAACTCTGGGGAATGCATAGTCTCTTGTCCCGAAAGAGAAAGCCTCCGTGCTTGTAGTAAGGACCAGAAGCGCCTTTGGTGCATTGGGTGTAGATCTCGCCGAAGTCTGGATCGTCCGTATAGAGCTCCTTGAGGTGCTCGAATCCCATGATCTTGGCTTCCATGGTAGAGATCAGTGCGTGTCTTCGGGACAATGCATCGGCCACGACATTTTCTTTGCCCTTCTTGTACTTGATTACATAAGGGAAAGTCTCCACGAATTCGAGCCAATGTGCGTGTCGCCGCTTAAGGTTGGTTTGGCCTCGTAAGTACTTGAGAGTCTCATGGTCCGTGTAGATTATGAATTCTTTGCTGAGAAGATAGTGCTGTCACGTCTCCAATGACCTTACCAAGGCATACAACTCTTTGTCGTAGGTAGGGTAATTGATCATGGCGCCGTGTAGCTTCTCGCTGAAGAAGGCAATCGGTCTGCCTCCTTGGGTCAGGACTGCTCCGATGCCAGTACCTGAGGCATCACACTCAACTTCAAACGTTAGATCAAAGTTGGGTAAGGCTAATACCGGTGCGTGTGTAAGGCTGTCCTTGAGCCTCTAGAACGCCACGTCCTGGTTTGGTCCCCATGAGAAGGCAACGTCCTTCTTGATCACCGAGGTGATTGGGGCAGCAATGGTGCTGAAGTCCTTGACGAACCGTCGGTAGAAACTGGCTAGTCCGTGAAAGCTCCGTACTTGACCGATGGTGGTGGGTGTCGGCCATTCTTGGATGGCTTTGATCTTCTCGTCATCCACTTTTAGACCCTGCGAACTAACAACAAAGCCTAGGAATACCACTTGGTTAGTACAGAAGACGCACTTCTTAAGATTGGCATATAAGTGCTCGGACCGTAAGGTCTCTAACACTTTCTCAAGGTGCACGAAGTGGTCTTCCAAACAGGAACTATAAACAAGAATGTCATCGAAATATACAACAACAAAATTACAAATGTATGCCCTTAGCACGTGGTTCATGAGTCGCATGAAGGTGCTCGGAGCATTGGTGAGGCCGAAGGGCATGACGAGCCATTCGTAGAGACCTCGCTTGGTCTTGAAGGCGGTCTTCCATTCGTCGCCTTCCTTCATGCGGACTTGGTGGTAACCACTCTTTAGATCGATCTTGGAAAAGATCGTGGCGCCACTAAGTTCGTCCAGCATGTCATCGAGTCGCGGTATCGAGTGCCGATACTTAACCGTGATGTTGTTGATGGCGCGACAGTCGACGCACATCCGCCAGGACCCATCCTTCTTATGCACCAGAATAACAGGAACCGCACAGGGGCTGAGGCTCTCTCGGATGTAGCCTTGCCGCATCAGTTCTTGGACTTGTCTTTCTAGTTCCTTAGCTTCTTCTGGGTTGACGCGGTAAGCCGGTCGGTTTGGTAGGGGAGCTCCGGGGACTAGATCGATTTGATGCTCAATACCGCGGATCGGCGGTAGACCGGTGGGTATCTCATCGGGGAAAAGGTCTCAGAAACGGTCCAGCAACCGTTGAATTCCTTCGGGATAGTCGGGGTCGTCCGTTTCTGCAAGACAACTCTCCTTAAAGATCATTAGTAGCACCTGTGTTTGGGCATATAATGATTTAAGGACCTGACTGGGGGAAATAAAAAGGCTAGTTTTACTTAGCTTTTCGGCTTTGGCCCCTTTGTCCATGGCCAATTGTAGGTCGTAGACTTCGGTCGGGGTGAGTGGGGCAAGGTTGTGTTTCTTGCCGTTGTGCACAAAACTGTAGAAGTTGGTGCGTCCATGGTGTAGTGTCTCTTTATCGAACTGCCATGGTCGGCCTAGGAGGATGTGGCCGGCTTGCATCGGGACCACGTCGCAAAGTACCTCGTCCGCGTACTTGCCGATGCTGAATGGTACGAGGACTTGCTCTCCGATCTTTAGCTCCACTTTGTCATCGAGCCATCTAAGTCGGTACGGTCGGGGGTGCTTGGTCGTCTTAAGGGCTAACCTGTCAACCATGTACTTGCTAGCCACATTAGTACATGAACCGCCATCGATGATTAAACTACATACCTTGGATTGGACGGTGCAACGCGTGTGGAAGATGTTCTCCCATTGGATGGTTTCGGGTTCAAACATGGCACTAAGGGTTCTCCGGGTTACGAGAATCTCTTCCACGTCCGGATAGTCCGTAACTTCCTCCTCGGACTCATCTGCCTCTTGTTCGTCCTGGGACTCGTATTCTCCGTCTTCTCGGAGGATCATGGCTCGCTGGTTCGGGCACTCTCGGGAGTAGTGACCTTTGCCGCGGCATTTGAAGCACGTGACGTCTCGGGCTCGCTGGGTCGGAGCCGCGCTGGGACCGGTACTGGTCGCCTTACCAGACTCGGGCTTCTTGAACTTGGGCGTCGGGTCGATCGTTTTCCCCTTGTCCGAGTTGCGATTGGCCGGTGGATTCCAATTGGGTTTGGAACGGCTAAGGGAGGCATTCTTCCTTCGGATGTGTTGCTCGGCTTGGATGGCCGAGTGTAGGAGCTCGTCAAGAGTCCCGTATGGTTGCCTTTCAACCTTCCGAGCGATGCGGTCTTGAAGGCCGTCCAGAAACTGGGCCATCAAGGTGTCGGGGGAATCTTCAACTCCCAAGCGATTCTTCAAGGTCTCGAATTCCTCGAAGTATTCCTCCACGGTCTTGGTTCCTTGGGATAATTTACGGAACTGCTTCTGGAGGTCTCATTGGAAATACGCCGGAACGTACCTCTTCCGTAGCTGGTAGCTCATCTCTTCCCACGTAGCGATCAGGGGAAGTCTCCGTCATCGCCGGTCGGACACTTCTCGGTCCCACCATGCTAGCGCGTTGTCCGTGAGCTGGGCAGATGCTAGGGACACTTTTCGTGTATCCGAGTAATCGTAGTATTCGAATATATACTCCATCCGCCGTTCCCAATCTAGGTAGGCTTCCGGGTTGATCTTTCCAGCAAAGGTTGGCGGAACCAACTTTAGGTCCCTCCTACCGTGCCAAGGCTCATCGTCGTCTCGGTTCGGACCTTGTCTCGGGCCATTGTGTGGGCCGTTGCGATTTTGTCCGTTGCCGTTGACATGGGCATTCTGATTCGGGCCAGGGTCTTGAACTGGCACTTGGTTGCGACCATTCGGGTTAGGATTGGCGCGGCCTGGACCAGTGCTACTGTCCGACGTACTCTCGGTCTCTTCATTTCGCTGGTTTTCGAGTTGGGTCAGACGGTTAGTGAGACCCTGGATCGCAGCCATGACTTGGGCCAAGGTTGGCTCGGCTTGGTCTCCCATGATCCGAATAGGTACCTGCAAAAAGTAGACTACGTGTATGAATGTGTTCGGATATCACCAAGAAAGGAAAGAAATAACACGAGTAATGAATGGATTTTATGCGAATAAATGTAATGCCGT
Organism: Arabis hirsuta; assembly: GCA_964056655.1. Lineage (NCBI taxonomy): Eukaryota > Viridiplantae > Streptophyta > Magnoliopsida > Brassicales > Brassicaceae > Arabis > Arabis hirsuta. The sequence continues at coordinate 21,631,797 of OZ053308.1, forward strand.
TTATGGAAGTTACCGTTGGGCGATTTAATTTAAACGAAATAAGAGTAAATGTTGATGATTAAATATGGAAGTGGAGCGTTGTGTATGATTCAACTTAAATGAAAGAGATTTTTTTTTTTTTTTGAATTTTAACGATGAACACGATGATGAATATGCAACGAACACACGATCAATTGAAAGTGTTAAAAGGACACGAAATAACCGAGTGTTGGGGATTGATCGTGGTGAGACGTCTCGATCCTTTGCTTCGGTCTTGACGTGATTTCTGAAACAAATTCAACAAGTGAATGTTCGAAAAGAAACAAAAGATGAAAGAAAACCTTTTTTTTTTTTTTTTTTGAATGAGCTGATCAACGAATGCAAAGATGAACAAAGATGAAAGGAACTTTTTATGTTTTTTTTAAAGATATGAAAGCAAAACAAAAGGAAAAAGGATTGATAAAACCTGATTAGGAGCTTTTGAAGCTCTGATACCAGATGATGCAGCCTCGAGAACGGAGGATACGCGGAGGATGAAGGATTCGAACCGGTCGTACGGCACCTGTCACGATGTCCGATAGCGACGAACAATGGAAGCGATGCGGAGGATGGATCCAAGTGTTGGCCGTACGGCACTTCCACTTCGGACAGATGGATGATCGAGCGGATTGCGATGGGGAATCGAAGGTCACCACGAGCCGATGGAAAGGACTCGATACTGGCCAAAACAACAAAGAAATCTGTTTGGATTCCTAAGTTGCGAGAGAGAATTCTTAAGAGAATGCTTGGTTCTTTATTGATTGGTGTCGAAAATACAAGGCTGTTAGGGGACTTATATACTCGTCCGATCAGCTATGCCCTTCTAGGGGTCTTGGAATTAATTACAAAGATCGACATCTAATGCATTAAAAATGAAATCGGCGAAACAAATGCCCGACACTACTTAAGGAAAGAAAATATGCGAACATTAAGACAAAGAACCGTTAGTCATTAAACATAATCAAAATAATGAAGAACTTACCTTATAAGGATCGGGTGGAATCCGCGGAGGATCGGGGAGGGATCCCGAGTCTTGATTGCGCATGATCGAGTCTTGAATGCGCGTAATCGGGTCTTGATTCCTAGTCTTGAATGCGCGTGATGGTAAACAAGGAAAGGGTTCGTTGGAGTTGTTCCTTGCTGCTGGGGAGAAGTTGGGCTTGATCGTAGCGGGCTGGGCCGGGTTCTTCTTGTTCGGGCCGGCTTGGGGCAGACTGATCTTGAGCAGACCGGCTTGGGCCGGGATGATCTGGATCGGGCCGAGCTACTAAATCCATGGCGGTTTTGACGAGTAAGGCCTTGACCGCGTCGTTGATGTTTTCTTGTAATGTCTGAGCTCCGGATCGGGTTACGGGTCTGGACCTCATCGAGGGAATGGGCAGGGGTGGTGCGGCCGTGGGGATGTCGGTGTCGGAGGATGCATCAAGCATAGTCACTATATGTATAACCAATTAAATCTTCCTTCACCTCTTTCCCATAAAATATTCCAAAGCTAGATGTACCTCTCAAATATCGAAGAATTTGTTTTGTTGCAGCAAGATGAATCTCTGATGGGTTATCCATGTAGCAGCTGATCAAACTAACAGCATTGGCGATGTCCGGTCTTGTCGCTGTTACGTACATAAGGCTGCGAACGATCTGCTTGTAATGTGTGGCGTTGACCTTTTCCCCTCCATCATCTTTAATCAGCTTCAAACCAACTTCCATAGGTGTAGAGACTAAGTTGCAACTCATCATGTGAAACCTGTCTAAAATCTCAAGAGTATATTTCTGTTGAGATATAAAATAACCGTCAGTAACATACTTGACCTCAATCCTAAGAAAATAATGCATGAGACCCAAATCTGTCGTTTCGAATTCTTTCATCATACTCCTTTTGAAGTCTTCAAACATATTCTTGTCATTACCCGTGTATCATCAAATTATAAACACACAATAAGTAAACGACCATTATCACCATGCTTAGTGAAAAGTGTGTGCTCAAACGGACATTTTTTAAAGCCTTCTTTTGCGAAATAAGCATTTATACGGTCGTACCAAGCTCGTGGAGCTTGTTTAAGGCCATATAAAGTTTTTTTTAGCTTAAGTACTTTACCCTCATGAACAGATGAAACATAACCTGGAGGTTGATCTACATAAACTTCTTCTTGAAGTTCCCTACGCAAGAATGCAGACTTAACATCTAATTGATATATAGACCATGAACAATGAGAAGCTAAAGAGATTACCAATCGAATGGTGTCGAGTCTTGCTACGGGAGCAAACACCTCTGTATAATCAACTCCAAACTCTTGTTTGTATCCCTTTGCCACTAGACGTGCTTTGTATTTATCGACTCCACCATCTTTGTTGAGCTTTGTCTTATAGACCCATTTCACTCCAATACACTTCTGCCCATGTGGAAGGTCAGATAGCTCCCAAGTGTTGTTTCTTTCAATGGATTGAATCTCTTCATCCATAGCCACCCTCCATTTTCCATCTTCAGCAGCTTCTTTGTAAGTGATGGGATCACAATCCGCGAATAAAGCAAAATGAGCTAGAGGATCATCATCGGACAGATCATCTCCACTTATATAATCAAGCATCCATGCAGGTCTCTTTCTTGTGCGTTGTCCTTCTACGACTTGACTATTCTCCAGAGGTTGATCCAAAGGTTGACCACCACTTGAAAAGCTTTCTGCAACATTACCACCACTTGAGGAGCTTTCATCAGCATTTTCCAGCTTATCTTCTTTGTCACTATCCTCCAAATTTGAAGAGATTTATTGCTGTCCAGAAATTCTTACTCCAGTTCCATGTCTTTCCTTCATAAAAAATGACATCCCTGCTGGTTACAACCCTTTGAGTGAGAGGATTATACAGTTTATATGCCTTAAAGTGTTCACTGATGCCGATGAAAAATACACTTTTCAGCTTTGTCATCCAACTTCTTCCTCTTCTCATCAGGGACGTGTGCATATGCAATGCATCCAAAAATTCTAAAATGGTCAACCGCTGGTTTCTTGCCACTCCAAGCTTCTTTGGGAGTAATGTTCTTCACGGCAAACGTTGGACTTCTGTTTACCACATGAACACTCCAGCTCACAGCTTCTGCCCAGAATGTTTTTGGAACTTCTCCAGTTGATAGCAAGCTTCTCACCATGTTAAGAATTGTCCGATTCTTCCTCTCCGATACACCATTCTGCTGAGGTGAATACGGTGCTATAAGTTATCTTCGTATTCATTCTGTTCACAGAAACCATCAAATTCCCTTGAACAAAATTCACCGCCGCGATCTATGCGCAGAACTTTTAACTTTCTCTCTGCTTCATTCTCAACTAACGCTTCGAAACTCTTAAAAACACTGAATGCTTCAGATTTTTCTGTCAAGAAATATACCCAAGTCTTCCTACTGAGATCATCGATGAATGTGATTAAGTACCTTTTTCCTCCATTAGATGGTGGTTTGATTGGACCACAGATGTCTGAGTGAATTAGCTCCAATACCGTCTTTGCTCTCGTGAAGTCATACTCGGAAAATGCTCTCTTGGTTGTTTGCCAACAACACAAGTTTCGCAAACCTCGAATGAATCTGATATCGTTGGTAAGCCATTCACCATGTTTTTCTTGCAAAGCGTTTGTAGTCCTCCAAAATTCAGATGACCATAACGTAGATGCCAAAGCCGAGACGGGTCCTTTGATTTTATTGCCAAATAGGTCTGAGCCTTTTCTACTCGCAGCGGGAACAGCCTATTTGAGGACATAGGAACAACAGCAATTGAATCTTTCAAAGGTTCATAGATCTCACAAGCACCCTTCTGAATTGTAATGATATACCCCGCTTCTTGCAGTTGGCCAGATTCCCTTTCTTCCATCTGGTGTTGTTCAAACTCTGCTCGTAGTGCTTGAAGTTGTTGTCTTTTGGACCTTGTTGATCCTTGAAACTTCTTCTTCATGGAATCCCAAATCTCCTTTGATGTATCTTTGCTAAGAATCGTTTCCAAAATCGATCGATCTATGGCTTGAAACAGATAATTCTTTGCCTTTAGATCCTTCAGCTTCTGTCCTTCAATCTCTGATTTTTGGGTTGCACTTGGTGTCGAATCTGGAGCTGGTTTTCTAATTCCTTCAGAGACAACTTGCCAGAATTCTTTAGATCTCAAAAAATTCTCCATCAGCTTACTCCACTGATCGTAGTGCCCATCAAAATGGGGAATGTCAGATGATGCCATTTTTAATTAAAGGAGAAGAGAAAAAAGCTTAGAAAGAAACGAAAATGGAGAAGAGAAGATGTCAGAAGGAGAACGATGACTTTTGTGTTTTTTTTTTCTTTTTCTTTTTTTGCTTAAATTAAAAAACTAGTTTTTGCTCTGATACCATGTAAAACAAAAGAAGTGTAATGGAAAATCTGGATACTTTATTCAACTGATCAAAAATCTTTATATAGGCTTACAAAGAGGAATTAATCTACCATTATTTTAGGAAGATAAAACTAAAATAAATCCCAAAAGACTCGCAACTAAAACTTAAGACTAGCAACTAGAAGACTTTGTCATACTGGCCAAGTCAATACAACGTTTTATTTCTAATTATTCTAACATAGGTTACTTGCTTTGGATTCTACAACTACTCTTGAGGACCTAAAGAATATGGTTTCAGAGGACTACGATATTGAGCGACGTGATGTTAAGATTGAATGCAGCATTCTTCGGCAGATAACATAAATTAGTGAAAACCCAAGCAAAAAAGTGTGAGAAGCATAAAAGATAAACTATAAGACTTTATGGGAGTTTAAAGTGTGTAAAAAACGGCAGGAGCAATGTGAGATTTATAAGAGTTTAAAGTTACATAACACAATATAAACAAACTATGATAACTTATGTGACTTTGAACTGGCACTTGGATGGAACTGAAACTCCAAGAAACATCATTAGACCCCTTTTGGTTTGCAATATTGTGCCATCATCTTCTGCAGCTTCTGCAACATCCACTTGAACCAGCACAAGGCATTCGAATTCCCCCAGAAAACTCTTCAATTGTTTCAACTCATCCGCAGTTCCTCTATAGCCAAGAATATGCAACGCCTTCACTTTGTTCAGAGGCATGGAGACATCGCCAGTGTAGCCATTCATATCCTGAAGAAGCATCAATCAAGAAGATGTATGCAAATGATCAACCACGAACTGTTCGTTTACATGTTCATTGGTTTTGATAATAGAATATACCTGGATGATTAGAGTTTCAAGCTTTGGACACTGTGCAAGCAGATCTACCAGCAATTTCCAACCTCGCTTATTCTTACTCCCAAAAGATAATTTAACCAGATTATTGAACATCAATAGCCCACATCTACAGTGATAATAGATCACCTGAAACCAGACAAACACAGTTCAAGAATATCCTATGGTTTTTGAAAACCAAAAAAAAGATCCAGCTTTGTGGACTTCAGGAAGCTAAGCTAGTGGAGAGAACTTACATCAACCGAAATGGGAGACAAATGAAGGATCTCAACATTTCTTATCCCAACAATGAGATCCGTCACATCAGGCCTCTTTACTGTTTCTGCAGTATAAAGATCCAGCTTAGCTTCGACTAGGGATTCCATATTAACTTGTGTATACTCACCCAAGGCAGAATGAGAATACTCAAGGTAAACAAGTTTTGGCAGGTCAAATGACATAAAACTGAAACTATCAACATCAAAAGGATAATCGTAGTCAACTAACAGTCTTGTGTCGGTCAGACTCGATATGGTGCAAGGAGATGCACAAAAGTCAATGTGATGAACTGATAACTGATAGCCTGTGACTATCTTGTTGCTTTCGCCGTCAGCCTGTGACTGAAATCGGGGAAAAAACTACTTTCTTTATTAATTTTCTCGATACCAACCCTAATAGCTGGTTTAAATACAACAGTGTTCTCTCTCAAAAGACAACGTAAAACAAAGACTTATTCTCACTTAGAGTATTTGACAAACCAAATACTCCCTCTCATTTTCATCGTGATTCATCTTTTCTTCTTCTCTCACACTTGCTTCTTCTTCTCCAACCTGCGAACCAATCTCCCTGATCTCTTCCCTTTCTTCAACAAAGCTAAAGGCACATACAATCTATTATTACCCCGCGGAAGAAGACTGACCTTGTCCTCAAGGTCAAAAGAAGGGTATTGGGCGGCCAAACGATTAATTGGCTCCCATGTATCTTCAAACTCGGGTAACCCCTTCTAACGCACCAAAACTTCGGCCCCCTGTCCAAGAGCAGCTCTGCGAATGTTCAGGATAGACTCTGGCTTGGTAACCCATTCCAGTTCGCTAGACAGCACTTCTGGAATGTCTTGAACATCCTGGTCATCTGGACTTGCCTTCTTTAGTAGAGAGACGTGGAAAACCGGATGAATGCGGCTGTGCTCCGGTAGGCGAAGCTTGTATGCAACCTTTCCACCTTCTAAATGACTTCGTAAGGTCCAAAGTACCTTGGGCTCAGCTTCTCATTCTTCCTCCTCGCAACAGTAGCTTGCCTATAGGGCCTTAACTTGAGATAAACCTTGTCTCCTAGCTCATACTCAACATCTCTCCTGTGCTTATTGGCAGCAGCTACCATTCTCTTTTGGGCTGCCTCCATGTTCCCCCTTAATTCGGTTAGGAGATCGTCGCGTTGCTTAACCAGCTCCTCCACTTGAGCATTTGAGGATGGTACATCCCCGTACCTAAGCAGCCTTGGCACTTCTCTTCCATAAACCGCTTGAAAGGGAGACATTTTATCGCAGAATGATAGGACGTATTGTACCAGTATTAGCCCATGGTAGGAGTTGGGACCACGAGGATGGTTTCCCCATGACGAAGCAACGCAGGTAGGCTTCCAAGCAGCGGTTCAGGACTTCAGTCTGGCCGTCGGTTTAGGGGTGATAGGTTGTACTCTTGTGTAAGGCAGTCCCTTGGTTAGCAAACAACTCGGTCCAGAAATTGCTCACAAATATCTTATCTCTGTCATATACCATAGTTTCCGGAAACCCATGCAGTTTAACCACCTCCCTGATGAAAGTTTCTGCCACCATCTTTGCAGAAAAAGGATGTTTGAGAGGTATAAAGTGCCCATACTTACTTAACCTATCAACCACAACCAGTATGACCTCAAACCCTTTTGATTTTGGCAACTTCTCTATGAGATCAAGACTAACATCAGTCCAAATCTTTATCGGAATGGGTAAGGGAGATAGTAATCCTGCCGGTGAGAGAGTTGAGTACTTATTAGTCTGACAAACCTGGCACTTTCGGATGAACTCCTCCACATCTTTCCTCATTCCCTTCCAATGCACTTCACGTGCCATTCTCTTGTAAGTTATCAACAGCCCCTCATGTCCCCCAATGAGGCTGTCATGAAACTGGTGCAGCAGTTTGTTAGTGAGCTGAGATTTAGGAGGGATCACTAACCTGTCATCCTTGTAAATAAGTCCTCCTCTCAAGGTATAACCAGCCTTGTCGCAATGTCCTTTCTGCAATTGATCCATCAAGGCTGCACTCTCTTCATCCGCCTGCAGCTGTTTGGAGAGCTCCCCCACGTCTAAGGAGTTGGGGGCGGTGACCAGCAGCTCATTGACACTTTCCATTGGCTTCCTAGACAAAGCATCAGCCACCTTGTTCTCCACCCCTGGTTTATACTCTATGGAATAATCGAAACCCAACAGTTTTGAGGCCCACCTCAATTGATCACCTGTTACTGTCTTCTGGTCCAATAGGTATTTGAGGCTTTTCTGATCGGTTTTGATGATGAACCTCCTCCCTGTCAGATAGTGTTTCCACTTGGACACTACAAACACGATGGCTATCAGCTCCCTCTCGTAGACCGACTTACTCCTGCCCTTGTCTGAGAACCCTTGGCTGATGAAAGCAATTGGTCTTCCCTCTTGAGACAACACTGCTCCCATTCCTGCCCCCGAAGCATCTGTCTCAATAACAAACAATTTACTGAAGTCAGGCAGTACCAAAACTGGCAGACTCGTGACTGCCCTCTTGAGCTTTACGAAAGCTTCCCGTGTTCCTTTACTCCACTCAAACCCTTTTTTCTTCAACAACTCGGTTAACGGCTTGGCTACCTTTCCATAACCCTCCACAAACCTTTTGTAATAACCGGTTAACCCCCAAAACCCCTTGAGCTCAGTCACATTCTTTGATTCTGGCCATCTCAACATGGCTTTCACCTTCTCACCATCTGTAGCTACACCTTCTCCTGAGACCACATGACCTAAGTAGGCCACTTCAGCTTGTCCGAAAACACATTTCTTCTCATTGGCATAGAACCGATGTTGTCTTAACACCCTTAGGACCTCCTTCAAATGTTGAATGTGCTCATTGTGGCTGGAGCTGTACACTAATATATCATCGAAGAACACCAACACGAACCTCCTTAGATATGGCCTAAATACCTCGTTCATAACGCTTTGGAAGGTTGCCGGAGCGTTAGTGAGTCCAAAAGGCATGACTAGAAACTCGTAATGGCCTTCATGGGTTTTGAAAGCTGTTTTCTCTACATCCTCCTTTCTCACTCGTATTTGATGATAGCCCGACTTCAAATCTAACTTTGAGAATATGGATGCTCCATGTAACTCGTCCAGCAGCTCTTCTATGACCGGTTTAGGGTAACGGTCAGGGATGGTGGCCTTGTTAAGGGCCCTGTAATCCACACAAAACCTCCAGCCCCCATCTTTCTTTTTCACCAACAGAACTGGACTGGAATAAGGGCTCACACTAGGCCGAATGATCCTTGCAGCCAACATCTATTTAACCAGCTTTTCTATTCATTCTTTTGTGTGAAGGAATACTTGAAGGGTCGGATATTGATAGGAGGAGTCTTCTCTTGCAGAATGATGGAGTGCTCCGTGTTCCTAACTGGAGGTAACCTAGGTGGCATTCTGAATACATCACTATATTCCTGCAACAACTCTTCTAACCTCTCACTCTGAGGCCCTGCCTTCTGCGGTGACTCGTCTTCAAACAAGGTGGTCAACTCCAGCAAGCACACCACATCTGCCCCTCTTAGGTTGGACTCCAAGGACTTAAGAGATACTTGAGACTTCACCAAGGCTGGATCTCCCACTAACGTGACCCATTCTGTCTGGATTTGGAAGCTCAAGGTATGAGATTTCCAATTTATCCTTGTATCACCAAGTGTCTCCAACCACGAGTAACCGAGCACCACATCCGTGCTTCCCAATTCAAACAACAAGAACTCATCCACAATCTCGATCCCCTGTACCACCAATACCACTGCCTCACATTTTCCTTTCCCAAAATTCACTTGGCCATTGCCCACTGCCACTGCGAAATGTTTTGTGTCCGTCACTTTCAGGCCAATCTGCTCAGCAAAGTGGCTGGATATGAAATTGCAAGTAGCTCCAGAATCGATCAACACCACGACCTCTGACTCCTTGATCTTGCCCTTCAACCGCATCGATTTACCCGGAGTTATCCCTACCAGAGATTGCAAGGATATTTGCTCCACCGCTTGCCCTTCGTCCTGACACTGATGATCAGAAAATGAGACTTCTCCTTCACTGTTCTCCATCCCTTCTTCTGCCCCATCGTCTACATTGACTTCTAGAGATTTAAACCTCTGTTGTGATTTGCATCGGTGACCTGGGAAGTATTGTTCTCCACAGTGACGACAAGGGTTCGACTTCTTGACCTCATCGTTGTTCCTTGATCTCCTATTATCCTTCACAAAATCCACAGACTTCTTCACAGCTCCACTGTCCCCACTTCTCTGCGAAAAATAGTTGGAGAACCGGTTGCTCTGAGCCGGGCTAACAACAGGGTTGGCTCGTGGCGACGGCCTGAACTGATAGTTGTTGCTATCATTATCCTGGCTCTCTATCAGTAGGGCCGCCTCCACTATGTCGTCTAACCCCGAGGGTCTACACTGAAGCACTTGATTTCGGAGACTCTTCTCAAACCCTTAAGGAAAACTGACTCTACCGCATCCATAGGGATATGGGGAACCTCTACTAGCAATTCCTCAAACTTCTCTCTATAATCCTCAACCAAACCCTTTTGAACTATACTCATGAACTGGTCCACTGCTGAGCCCCCACGGCTGGTTCCGAATCTCTTCCGGAATTTCTCTTTGAAACCTGCCCAATCATGAAGAGTTACCATGTCTCGGATATACATGATTCAAGTCACTGCCGGACCGGTGAGGACCGCTAAGGCTTGCTCCACCTTAACCTTCTTTGGAGTCTTATTGGCAGCAAAACACCCTTCGACTCGGAATATCCACTCCTCTAGGTTTTGTCCTTCGTACAAGGGAAGTTCCACCATCTTCCGTACCGGTTCAATCCCTCCTTCGGGAGGTCGCGGAGCCTAATCGCTATGGGTGAAGAACGGTTTCGTCTCTGGAGGAGCTCCCGGTGGCGCGACCGTCGGCGGAGTCCGATTATCTTCCCCCTCTCTGACCCGCTATGTGGTCGATGTGAACAACCGGCCTGGAATCTGCGCTTGGCCACCTTCGATAGGAGTTATGAAAACGGCTGCTGTCGCTTCCCCAAACTGGGCTTGTAAGAGGTGGCTCAACGCCTCTCTCACCCAAGCCATCTCCTTTTCGTTCTTATCTGCTCTCTGCTCCAGTCGATCGAACTGTTGTTCGAAAGTTTCTCCGCGAGCCTCCCCCAACGCTCCGTCGCGTTCTGGATCGGCGTCGGTGTTGGTCGTCGTCGTCATACCAGCTCTGATACCAAATGATAGCCTGTGACTATCTTGTTGCTTTCGCCGTCAGCCTGTGACTGAAATCAGGGAACAAACTACTTTCTTTATTAATTTTCTCGATACCAACCCTAATAGCTGGTTTAAATACAACAGTGTTCTCTCTCAAAAGACAACGTAAAACAAAGACTTATTCTCACTTAGAGTATTTGACAAACCAAATACTCCCTCTCATTTTCATCGTGATTCATCTTTTCTTCTTCTCTCACACTTGCTTCTTCTTCTCCAACCTGCGAACCAATCTCCCTGATCTCTTCCCTTTCTTCAACAAAGCCAAAGGCACATACAATCTATCATTTTTCCCTACTAATAAAATCGGCATAAGCATTATTAGTTATTCCAATATCGAGCCTTTCCAATCTAATATGTAAGAAACTGATTACATGCTTCAATTCTTAGTCTTGAAGATGGAAGGGTCTCTTATTGCTTGATTACTAATGTACAGTTTAAATATTTATCAGACAAATAAAAACTAATACTTACTGAGAAACTTGATTCATAGGATCCTCAGAAACTTGTTAAAGCTGTTCAAACTTGTGATCAAGGATCAAAGAGACTTCACAGTTCATCAGGCACTTTGCCTTCAAAAACTCTAAATCGTACAAAATAATTAAAACCCAGAAATTTCAGTGCCAAATCCAGTAAAGATAAGCTCGATGAGAATTCCAGAGAGAAATTCGTGTCGATTCTTATAAATCATATAGAACTAAGATCAAACCGGTGAAAAGAAAAAAGAAAAAACCCTAATTTTGAGGTATAATAGCGACGGATATGGAAAATGGGAATAAGGAAGGTACCATCTCCGATCTTGAGTTCGGCGACGTTCTCTTCTTCTTCTTCCTTTAAGGGTATTTTTTCCTCGGAAATTAGAAAAAACCTAATATTTTTTTATGTTAAAAAGGTTATGAATATTCTGTTTTTTAATTTAAAATTCTAAAAATATTTAAATTTTTTATTTTTAATAATATTGAAGGGTAAAATTGGGTTATGAAAATATCAAAGGTTATTGGGACAAAATGATATTTGTATAAAGGTTATTGGGATATTCCCAATTTAAAACTGAGTCAATTTAGCAAATTTCCCTATTTCTAATGTCTTACTTTATTTTGATTCAATTTCCTATTAGAAGCCATTCTTTTGGAAATTGCGATTTTCAAGACCGTAAAATGCTTTTTCGAGATTTTTCTTTTGTAGGAACTTCAATGGAGGATGAGATTGTTCCAAGGAAGTCTAAGAGAGGACATAAACCCAAGAAGCAACACGTGACCAACCAAGATCACGAAGCTCAAGTCCCTCGCCCTATACGTTCTAAAATTAGATCGAAAAAGTCATCAAAGAAACATGGAAAGGATATTTTGGTGGAGAATGAAGAAGAACTTGGTTACCAACTAAGAGATGAGGAGGATAAAGCCACTCAAGTACCAATGCAATTTGTGGAGGTCACACAAACAATACCTCACATATCACCCCCTAAGAAGAAGAAGAGGAAATCGTGAGCTAAGTCAACTATGGTTGTAACTCAAGCACCGAGTGTTATAATGAAGCATTTTGGACCTGAAATGAATGCTAACGTGGACTACATGGCTGGTATACAACAGTTTGCTATGCTTCCAACTCTTGGTATTGATTTCGAGACACTCGATTTACTCGGTATTCGAAAGGATGTTGAATGGTATCTTGAAGCATTGGGCCTATTCGAAGTTTGTGACTATCTCTCACCCTACCTACGGGAAGCTTGCACGAGAATTCTTAGCCACGGTAACATTGTCTTTCCCCAAGACGAAGACGACCATATCAAAGGAAGGAATTCTAGCTTTTACGGTTAATGAGAAATCGTATACTTTGAGTATTGAAGAACTTTGTGATATTTTGGGACTTGAGTGTCATGAGAGTATCAAGTTCAGTGGTAGTGAAGCTTACTATGATGAATGGTCGAAGAGTACTTAAACATCCGGCGATCCGTTATGTCTACTACCTACTTTCTCAACTCATTTTCAGTAGAAACGATTATGGAGTGGTGAAACAAGAAGAGTTTTACATGCTAATATCACCATTTGTGGAGAATCCGGAGAAGGTGAGCCTTGCTTTACTTTTAGCTCATCGAATGGTACACGTCAAGCATGATGCCGTTAAGGAGAAAATACCAAAGGGAGCAGCGAGTGATTTTGGTGGAACAATCACGGTCATACTACATGCATGTGGTGTTGATTTTCATCTCGAAATCCCTTTGATGGTTGAGAGCAAGCTTGATCTTCATGCCCTTCAAAGGAAGCATTATCTTTGTGGATGGTACAGACAATCTACAAACTTTAGGTACCTTTTCACTCCACCATACGAAGACGAGAACAAGTGTGTTCTACTCCCACATGCGGACATCCCAGTCTTGAGTGAGGGTAAGACATACTTTCACCCTACTCGTTCCACATGGTTTTATCGTTGTCCCGGATGTCCTCTTGTTGGAGTTTCGCTCTACTATCAATCCAAAGCAAGGATGGCACGAAAAGAGAAGTCTAGAGGACCACAAGGAGGAGGTGTTTTCCACTCTTCCACATCTCACACGCCACCACAAGAATCCTAATTTCCAGCCGCTACACAAGCCGGTTTTGATGAATGGCTTCGCACTAGCTTTGAGGAAGAAAAAGAGAAGAGAATAGCTCTTGAAGCTAAGGTTTCTAGGCAAGGAAAGATGATTTCTAAGCTTGTAAAAGCGGTCAAGAAATCAGTCCCACATCTCTTTAGGCGCTCCTCTAGAAGCACAATCGCAACAACAGGTAGCGATGATTTTGGTAGTCTTTCGCTCATCTCTACATTTGAGCATGCTGAGGATGTCGATGATGATGTTTCTAGTCATCATAAAACATGTGCCATTGATGAGGACGCTAATGTCCAGTACGGACAACACTCACTAGTCCAGGCAACAACTTCAGACGAGACGAAGATCGTCAACTACGAGTCCGATGGAGATCACTTTCACGTTATAGTTCCAGATTCACCAGAGTCTATGTCACCTGTCTTTTGAGTCAGGTGTATCGACCTTTATCTATCCTTATCTTATTTTTATTTTTATTTTATTGAGTTATCTCACTCTTATGTGACTATTCACTCCGGGACGGTGTGAAGTAAGTATAGGGGGATTTATCATACGTCCTTTTTCTATTTTCTTATGTTTTGAGTCATTTTAATGATTTTCTTTGAGTCTTTTATTGAGTCGGAAACCTATGTTTCAAACTATGATATTTTCAGGAATTTATGCGTAGATTTTATGATCTAATGACCATTGTCACAGAGTTTGTCCATGATAGACGATTCAGAAAACTTCATGACTGGAACTCGCCCCATATAATTCGTCTCGCATAAGTTTTGATGAATCTGATTTTGACTCTATTTATTTGACTACTAACTTGATTTAAATTATTTCTCATTAAGGAGTTATATCAGGGAAACGAATCACACATTCATGACATCTTATCCTCTTTTACCACTCTTTGTTGTCATGAATGGCCAGCTTATTTTTAGTTGGTACCCTACCTAAAAACTCTTTACCTCTTTTTAGACCTCATGCCTTCTCTTTCCAGTTTCATACTTGCAAATATGTGCAAACACGTCGGAGAGAAAAGGATCGACGCAATTACTAGAGATGCGACGATTTGGTAAAGAATAGTGGAGTACAAAGAACAATTTTCAATGAGCTTAGACGTTTCTTTGGATGCTTAATACATGATAATATTTCGTGCCTATACTTGACTCGTATCAAATAAATACCGTTTCCCCCCTTTGAAATCATGGAAAAAAAATTAAAAAACGAAAAGAAAATAAAATGAAGGGAAAGGAAAACGGTTGTCTAAGAGCTTTAAGGCCAAAATAATACCCAAGGAGTGCCATGATACAAAAGAAGAGACGAGTAGAAGAGATTTCAAATGATTTCCGGAGAAAGATCTAAGTATGGGGGAAAGAGACGCGAAGAAAGTGGTTGGAAAATTGTGGATATCAACAGGTCCATTCTCTCTTGCGATTTTGCATAATATCTCGCACCCAGAGTCTATGGTAATCCTAAACACTTTTAACCTCACCATATATATTAGCTTTTTTTCAAAATCCTAGCGCCATCTACCCCGAATGATTCCCTTGATGAGAAATTCACCTATACCTTAATGAATGTAGAGAGTCAAAAGAAGTGCAGTTGAGATTTTTGCAGTATTGTAATTAAAACATGGAGTAGGCTGCGAAGGTTATGGATGGCGTATGATGAAGATACCCTTGGATCGATAATGTCATATACGGTATTAGAATCAACGATATTTTCAAATGGTTTTTCTAAGTTCGAATTATTTTCAAACCTCTTTTCTATACTTGGATTTTGCTTGAGGACAAGCAAGGTTTAAGTATGGGGGAGTTGATATGTCCCATATTTTGCCTATTTTACTATCTATTTTACTATATTTTTTATGCATTTATCTACGGTTTTATACCTTTAAAGGTAGTTTTCTCGTATTTGTAGTTTTAGAGTCTTAACAGGGAAATCAAGGAAAAAGGAGCAAAAAGAGCCAAAATAGGTGTAACCCAAGCCACATAAACTTTCGTAAGCCAAAGACACTATCAAGAACCAAGAATTCACAAGATACAACATTCTACCAAACTGGACAGAACGTATACGCCAGAAGTTCAGCAGTGAACGGAGGATCAAATCGATTCGGAATTGAATGAAATTTTTTTTCGAGATATATCTTTGAGTCAGCTTTACAATGAAGCTTGAATCATCTCAATTAAAGCTGTGAGAAGGAAGATACACTGAATTTACAGAATACACGTCAAGCTGCCTCAGAATCGAAGCAAGTGCAGAATCGACCAAAACACCGGGCCGCCTCATGGACCGATATTCCAGGCCGATGCCAGCGCAAATAAAGTCACTTTAGACCCAACACCGGTCGTGTCTTTGGGCCGAAATTTCAACTGACCTTGGGAGAGTTTTGACGTAAAAAGACCGATTTGTCCTAAAGGAGACCCTAGAAGACCCTATGCCTATATATACTTGTTTTTAGCCTTTTTTAGGGATATGCCGAAACAATATAGTAGTTTTAGCATATAGGAGCAGCCACCACGATTTCTCTTGGTGTTCTTCATTAGATTTGGCTTTTAGAGCAATTTGGTGGATGATCTCGCTTTGTATCTCGATATAGAGAAGAATTCTCTTACCCTTACTCTTTAATTCAAGTTTATTTATCATGAATTCATCATCTACCTCTGGTTTTTTGTGCATCATGTCCGAGTAATTCACTTGTTAGGTTTTAGGTTTTCAATGAGTTTCGTAATTCGATAATTGATTGATGATTGTTTAGGGAATACAATAGAGTCTTCATCTTTACTTATACTCAATGCATGATTGCTTTACTGTGCATCTAGTGATCTGATCTTAGGTTTTTATACTCTCCAAAAGCTTGTTATATTGCCTGAACTAGTATTTGATGAGCCAAACTCCTTAATAATTCGAAAGGTTAGTTAAGGAGTGCGGTGAACTTTATCAAACTTGAACTTTATTACATGTTTTCACCTTGTAATAACCTGCGACAGTTGAGTCTATTATGGTACTTAAATGTAGATGGTTAGTTACGTCACGATAGTGGGATGACCTTACATCAGTGCTTTGTGTTCTAGACGTTTCATAATTCCTAAGCCCCTAAATTCAATCGATCTTCATTGTTGCATGATTCTCTGTGAAACACCTAAGTCCTAATGCTTTTCTCTTATTGCTTTTCATTACAATTTATACTTGTTGCTTACTTTCTTTTTCAATCACAAAAACGACAAAAATATCTTGTTCTACCTTAGTTTTATTCTAACCGTGATACGATCTGAAGTGTGGTTAAGAAGTCCTTGTGGATACGATCTCTTATCTATACTAACCGTGATTGCTGTGCACTTGCAGGTAGTTTGTTGAGAGGTAAAACTCGACACACATCAGTGGCCAAGGAGAAGATGCATGGACGGCTGTTGAAGATGGTTGGGAAGCACCTTATGACCTCACAGAGGAAGGATTTAAAGTGCTTAAGCCAAAGTCAAGTTGGACAACTGAAGAAAAGAATATCTCAAAATTTAATGTTCGTGCCATGAACACTATCTTCGGTGGTATATATATGAAGATGAATTCAAGTTTGTTCAGAACTGCACATCCATAAAACAAATCTGGGATGTTTTGCATCAGTCACATGAAGGCACATCCAATGTGAAAAGAACAAAACTGATTGGCTTGCTTCACGATTTGAAAATCTGAAGATGGATCCAAATGATACGATTGTGCAGTTCAGCTCCAAGATTAGTAGCATAGCAAATGAAGCAGAAGTTCTAGGAAAAACTTACAAAAATCAGGAAGCTTGTCAAGAAGCTTCTGAGGTGTCTGCCTAAAAAATTTGCAGCTCACAAAGCTGTGATGAGAGTTTCCTGTAACACAGACTCCATGAGATATGAGGAACTTGTAGGAATCCTCAAATATAAGGAAATGGAAGTTGATGATGATAAAGGAACAACATCCAAAGTGATCGCTTTTACTGCTGAAGATGAGATGAACAAGTTCCAAGAATTTAAAGATGACATGTCTCTAATGGCAAGAAACTTCGGAATAGCCTTGAGACGTATCACTCAAGATCAGAATCAAGGGTCTTCAAGTCTGTCTCGGGGCGTTGATAGGGGAAATCAGAGAAACTATCGCCGTAGTGAAGACAAAGATGGGAACAAAAGGGAAGTCAAGTGCTTTGAGTGTAGAGGGATCGGCCACATTCGACCGGAATGTCCTGTCACTAAGCGGAAGGATATGAAGTGCTATGAGTGCAAGGGAGTAGGACACACAAAGGTGGAGTGTCCAAATCTGCAGAGAAGAAAGGAAAAATTCTTTATCAGCTTTAGCGAATCTGACTCAGAGGAAGAGAAAGATCAAACATAGGATGAGATGTTCAACTTTGTTGCTTTCACAGCAGGTTCTCAAGAAGCACTTATTCTGAATGAAATAGACTCTGAAGAAGAAACTATAGAAATTGATCCTGATGAAGCTTATCGTGTTCTTTACGAAAGCTGGGTTCAACTAGGAGAGGATAATCTGGAGATTGCTCAGGATATCTCTCGTCTCAAGGAGGAAATAAAAAAACAAGAAGAAAGGAAACAAGAAAGAAAAAGGTTGAGAGAAGAATTAAATGTTGACTGGTTCGAAGTTGAATATCTTGAATTCAAGAGTGAAGTTGAGGAAGAAAGAGTTCATTATCTTCAAGTTCTAATTAGGGAACAACGCAGGGAACATGAGCTGATGAAAATGGAAGATGTAGAACTTGATAGGCAGATAAGGTTGCTCAACAATGGATCTCAACAACTTGATAACATAGTCGCCATGGGAAGAACCGAATCTATTCGTTGGGGTCTTGGATATCAAGGTGTATCCAGCTGTGATAGAGAGTCTCAGAGTGAACAAATTATCTTTGTCAAGAGTAGTGGTTCCACAAAAGCTACTCGAAATCAAGATGGTCATGTGCAGTCTCCAGATCTGAGACTTGTCTGTAATGACTCAGGAACTGGTTATAGCTCAAATGCTAAGACTCCAAGGGCTGTTCATCAAACAATGATACACACTCCCTCAGGGTCCATCTCGTCTGCAAAGAATTTGAAGGGTATTCAGAAACCAAACAAAAAAGCTCCAAGGAAAGCAATTATGAACAAGCAACAGAAGAATTTTGGTCCTAAGCCACATGGTGAATCTGCTTACAAATTCAGAGGGTGCTTTCATTGTGGAAAAAAAGGTCACAGATGGCAGCAGTGTTTCAATTGGAAGAAGAAACTTCTGATGCTCTCGAACTTAAACAAGTGTTGGATTGAACCCACAAGGTACAGGTGTGTGTCGGTTACCAAGAAAGATCTCTATGACAAGAAAGCTGCTCTAGATGAGGCTGGCAGTGTGGATGATTATGGGTCTAAAAGGAAGGATCGACATTCGGTGGCTAACATGGCATGGATCACTGATCTTGAGAAGGATGAGGAAAGGTGGTACTTCGACAGTGGCTGCTCTAAACAGAAGAGGAAGGAAGAGCTGTTTTTAGAGCTATAGGAATTGCTGGTTGCTACTACTATAAAAGGAGGAATAGCAGATAGGTCAGCTAGTTCTTCCGAAAGAGATATTTGAAGAACTCAGAGACAGTGTGAAACATTTGATCTGTTGTGTTGAGTGAAAAAGATAGGTTTCGTAACTGTTGTTACGTTACATTGGGTAGATTAGGAACACGTTCAGGAGCGAATCACGGTGTGTGTGATGTCACGTAACTCTGGGTAGAATAGGTTGTAGGATTTGTTCTATAGAAGTGTTTGTGTAATCTATCTGTTGCAACAGTTGTGTCGTGTATCAGCTGTTGTGTCCTGCGGGGAATAGCAATAAAAACTGAGTGTTTTTATTGGGAAATATCTGTCTCTTGTCAATATATCTGTTTAGTATCTTGTGCAATGATTCCTGCTTTTTCATTAATCTCTCGTCGATACTTGTAGGTACGCTTTATAAAATTGTTACAATAACATAAGGAATAACAAGAAACAATACAAATAAAACCGCAATATATATACTTTTGTTGCGTATCCTGTCGATTTATTAGAATTTTCACGTAAAGATCTTTAAGCAAAACTACAGGAATCTGCAAACCAGATTTTTGAAACCTAAAATGAGAACCTAAATGCTCATAAATTTACGTATATAAGATGCAATTTCTTAATTCATTTTGAGGAAAAACTGTTTATCTCTCTATGAGAACTATGACATATGCATATATAGAGCCCAAACTTTACCCTCTTTACAAATCTTCATGAGAAAAAATTTCAATGCATATATCTCCATCAAATCAAGGGTGAACGCATCTTCACCGTGAACCTCACCACGGATCAAATTCTTGCTTATACCAGTGACTACACAATTGATGTCGATATTTTGTTATGACGATTGAGGAAGAAGAAGATGATTTTTTTTTGCATTAATTATAATAAATAATTATATATTTTATATTCGGTTTAGTTTGATGTTTTTGTGTTGGTTTAGATCCTAAACCATTCGAACCGATTGAAAGTGATATGTGTGGGTATATATGTTTTGAACTATTAATTGAAGGAGATATATGCATAGAACTTTTGTCTCATGGAGATATATAAAAAGCGTAAAGTTTGGTCTCTACATATGCATATGTCATAGTTCTCGTGGGGAGATAAACAATTTTTGCTCATTTTGAAGGTAACCAATTTTTTTTATTATTATTATATTTTATTTATTTTCCAGTATTATTGTTATCCTTTTCTGAATATCTATTATCATTAATTACCACAAATCTTTTTATACTTATATTTTTCATCAATATTTTTTTATGAAGAAAACATTTAAAATTAGTGGGAATTAGAAGGAAAAATATATTTTAAGGAATACTAAACTCTTAAAGGGAACCTAAACCCTAGCAATGGGAGTTTAAACCCCCCACAAAATATTCGATATATATATATAGATATATATATATAATGGATGAGAGAAGAGGAATAGAGTTCCTAGAAAATAATAGGGTTGGAACTCTTTTTCTATGTATTAGGTTGCCTAGAAATACTTGTGGGCGAGTATTCCAGTGTTGTCTTCTTCTATGAGTTGTTTCCACCTGAATCTTGTGTTCTCTCCTCTTTCTTCCTTCTCTCTCCCATGAAGATCCTCTTCCTCTCTTTCTTAATTGTTTTTAGTGACAACTATCTTGGTCTCTATCTCAGCTAATACATTTTGGCTAGTCACATCTTCCATAGTTTCCGTAGGGTGGTTGGTATTTTACTTTGACGACATATCGTTCTAAAGCTAGCCTCGTCTGTCAGTACACCCCGACAAAAGACATACTTTAACTGTAAAATTATTTTGATAGTGTGAGAAATTTCAACAAATCTGGCATAAATATAAATATTATGAAATATGGATTGAAGTATAAAATATGTTATGTGTTTTACACAATAACGTTATAAAAAAATCAAATACATGAGAAACTAAACTCAAAATACTAATTTGATGTTATTTTATTTAATTTAACTAATACAAATAAAAATAATACTAATATATAATTTAAACTTATGCATAATAGAGCTTGATAGATACATAAATTTTTACTAAATATTTTAATTGCTATTTTATATTATTGTAAATTTCATTTATTTTAATCATAACTTGAACCACTTAGAAAAAGAGTGCATCCCATGTAACGAGTTTTCAAAATCTCTCGTTTGAAAATCGTTTTTCAATGACTCCATCCCACTTGTAACGCCCGGGAACCAAAATTAGAATTTTTGGGCAGTGCGTCGATCGATGCAAGGTGTGTTTGTCGATCGACGCAGGTTGCAAATTGAACCGGTTGGTTCAGTTTTTGAGCGTCGGTTTGCGGTCTTGTTTAAAGGAACCCTAGGGTTTGCCTATATAAGTTTGGGGGCCGTATTTCGGTCACGTTTTTAGAGAGAAAAGCTGAGTTTCAGAGTTTTAAAGAGAAAAAAATGAGATCCTTGAGTGTTCTTGTTCCTTAAGGCTAAGAAAAGGCGTAATTGAGGCTTTGGAGGCAGTTTTGTCCGGTAAGAACAGATCGGATCAGAGCGAAACTTTCAGGTTAAGTTTTCCACGCTCTGATCTTGATATAGGATAACACGGTTTGTCAATCCAATGAATATTCTAGGAGTAATAATTGTTTTACTAAGAGAGATTTGTGCAGTTTTGGATCTGCGATCAGTCCACTTCAAAGGAGTATTCCCATCGAACCAGAAGGACTCAGAGGATGATCCGCATACCGTTGGATAGCTCTCTCTATCTGGTTTCCAGATCAAGTTTTCGATTCTGATTCTGAGGTAGCCTGCGTTCTCATTCGAAGTCAGCATATCGTTCATGTTTTCTGAAATCCTAATTCGGTTTAGGAGGTTTTTGGAGAAAGGATCGAAGTTTTGTTAGTTCGTGAGGAAGAAAAGATAGATCAGGGGCTGTATGTGTCAGAGAGGTCTCTTTTCTTAGCTATCCTTGTCTAGTTACGATCCAGAATCAAGGTGAATGCGTGACCATGACTTATTTGGATAATCGGAGTATTCATGATGCGTTTGATTGTGAATTGGAATGGATTGATAAATGATTACTGGTTATTTGTTCGTGTTATGCATTATTGATTGATCACTTGGTATTGTGTTATTTCTTTATGCCTGTATGAATAGCCAAGTAGATGAGATGACCGTCTTACTGAGTATTTGTGATAATACTCACACATCTCTTTTAACCATGTGATGCAGATAAAGAAAAAATGTGATCGTGGAATCAAGGCTGTGAAGAAGAGATTATCTAGAGTCTTGTTTATTTGCTTGATGTGATTGTTTAGAACCGCTAGGTTGCTAGTTTTATGGAATTGAATTGTTAAATTGGTTTTGAATTGGTGATGGTTTGATGGTTTAATCGTTTGATGGTTGCTTGTTGAATTGCTAAGTGTTGGGAATTGGTATTTATGGGAATACTAATTCAATGGAAAAAAAGGTTCGGATTGTTTCACCACTTCTTTTTAAAAAATATTTTTTTTATTTTCTATTGTTATTTTTTTAATGTTTGAGACTCAATGATGGGAGTCCTCTTACAGCTCAATCAGAATCAAAAAACGCAAATTAAAAGTCAAAATTTCGTCACGCAAACTCAATATAATGACACTTTTAGGACTTAGGATTATACGATTTTGTCTGAGAAATTTATTTTTTTGGTCTTAAGATTTGCAAAAAGAAAAACTTGCTTAGTTTAAATCTTTAAGTTTAACTGGCAAAACAAATTTTATAGCTTTTCATTATTCACATGCGAGTTTCTGATCAAGTTACTTCCAACTTTTTATGGTTGGTTATGAAAACATCTCTTGATTCGGAAAAAATCCCAGTAAAGATCCAAGTCATTGATTCGTCGTGGCGTTTTTTCTCTTTCAACAATAAGTTCTTCTCCATATTATGTTATTTCATTTAACAACTTGATCGATGAGTTAACCACCATGGTATCGATCGACACGACATCGCAGAACCCAGGAATGAGCCTATCCTCTCATGGCTTCGTCGCGATTCATCGAGTCTCCTGCACAATTTCATTCACAAAACACACGAAATCCACCAAGCAATCGCATTCTATCAATTCCTTAAACCTATGTAAGCCTACGGTCACGCACTCACCTCAAAAACGGATTGAAACGAAGATGAACACGAAGAACACACGAACAGCCTCTGATTTCGTCTTTCCCAGAACCGAAATCTACCCAGCAACGATCTCCTTTGCGTTCT
This sequence comes from Arabis hirsuta, assembly GCA_964056655.1. Lineage (NCBI taxonomy): Eukaryota > Viridiplantae > Streptophyta > Magnoliopsida > Brassicales > Brassicaceae > Arabis > Arabis hirsuta. Next base: position 21,654,856 of record OZ053308.1, read on the forward strand.
AACACCCACAAGATCAATCCTCCTCAAGAACACTCAAAACTCTCTCAATCTCTCTGATTCTGACTTTTCTCTTTGTTTCCTTCTAATAAATGTGGCAAAACCGACGGATTTTCTCTATAAATACGAACCCTAGGGTTCTCTAAACCGCCCCACCAAACCGGGCAATTAAACCGAACATGTCGGTCCAATTTCAACTCGTGTCGATTGACACACAATACCTATGTCGATCGACACACCACAAGGAATCCGACTTCTTACAAGTCAGAACACCCGTGTCGATTGACACACCTCACTCGTGTCGATCGACACACCAACCAAAATTCCACTTTTTGGTTCACGGACGTTACAATTCTCCCCCACTAACACGGATTCGACCTCGAATCACGCGACCCCGTCTCACTAAGGTTAACACTCTCGTCTAAAAACCCAACCAGATTCTCTCGGAACATCAACGATGCAACGCCCCTGGTCCGAATTAGGGCTGCCCAATTGATCGCCCAACAATCAAACAAGAACATGCACGACCAACCGTTGACCCCAAATTGGACCAAATGATCGCACAACAATCAAACAAGAACATGTACGACCAACGACACTACATATGGTACAAGGGTTGTCCGAACCGAGGTTCTAAGCTTAAGTAAAGACCCTAGACTCGACATCCACATCCACTCTCCTGACCCTTGGTCAGCACCACTCGAGATCACACATGATCCCCAAGCTCTACTATGTTCATACTAGCCACATTGCACCGTCTCACCATGGCTGCAATCCTGACCCAACTCGGTCAGCACCACCTAAGATCCATTCCCGATCCCCGAAGTTCATCCAGTCTTATGCTTACAACCACATTACAGATACTATTGTTCATACTCATATCTATATACAACACTCCGCTTTCAGGATCGTCACCATTTGAGCTCTCGAAGTATATCATACCCCTCCACCTTCAGGACCGCCGTCCATCCAGTTCTCGGTATGCTCCCCTCCCACTCTTAGGACACACAGTCCGTCAAGCTCGGCTGTAGAAGAATCACACATTCCCTGGAGAGGCTTCGGCCCCTCAAAGTATATGCAAGGGAACCACTTTCCCCCGGAGATAACCTCATTGTCCCCTCAAATATACCCAAGAGACCCACTATCCCCTGGGGCAATCACTCTGTAATATGCATCTTAGGCACCTGTCGACTGAAATCACCTCTCGTGGTCATCCGAAACAACCCAATCGCCAGGGTGTTTCACAGAGTCCCTGGAAAAGACAGTCCTAACTCTCATAAGACTTCTATTCCAGACCCCTCCCTAAGAAATAGGCAGGCTCTAACTCACATAAAACTCCCTATTTTCCCAGCGCCATCTAGGGAATAACAAGTCCTAACTCACATAGAACCTTATCCCTAGATAATCCTCCTAGAACATAGACAGCCCTAACTCACATAGAACTTCGATTTCTAGCCTCCCTAGCCGATAGACAAGCTCTAACTCACATAGAACTTCTACCGCTAGACCTCCACATGACCTACCAGTCATCACAATCCATGACATCACCAGTCATCTCATAAGAACACACGTCTAAAACACACATTTAATAAGGGAAACTCATCTTATTAAATCTCAAAATGTATAATCGTTACATCATAAACAAAAAATACATACAACCCATAGCCACATGCTAAAACAGACTCTGAAAACCAGAAAAGAAACTCAAGCCACAGCTTGCTTCTCAAACCACTTCGAGAACTTCTTCTTCATCGACGCTTCTGATTCCCAAGTCTCCTCCTCAATACCATCACAGTCCCACACGACTCTCACCAACGGTATACTCTTCCGACGCAGCACCTTGACTCTCTTCTCGAGAATCCTCACAGGCCTCGCCGCCAATGTCAAGTTGGGCTGAAGATCCTCTGGAATCCTAGCCAACACCTCCTCAGACTCGTTTAGACACTTCCGCAGCATCGAAATATGGAAGACTTTGTGAAAAGCCTTCATACTTTGAGGTAACTCCAACCGATAAGCTACCGGCCCGACCCACTCCACCACTTTGAATGGACCCATAAACCTCAGACTCAGCTTATTCTTTGAAATGGATCTGTTAGGACCCCTCAACATCACTGCCTTGAGATACACCAGATCTCCCAGCTCAAACTCCAGCTCCTTCCGTCTCCTATCAGCATAACTCTTCTGCCGATCCTGAGCCTCTCTCATGTTCTCCGTCGTCTCCTAAACGAAATCTGCACCAAACATGCTCCTCTCCCCCACTTGAGTCTAGCATAATGGTGTCCTACACGGCCTCCCATACAAAGCCTCATATGGAGCCATCCCAATACTCGCCTGGTAACTGTTGTTGTAAGCAAACTCAACCAGGTTCAGATGATCCACCCAATGAGCACCATAATCCAGCACACACATCCTCAACAGGTCCTCTAATGTCTGAATCATCCTCTCAGACTGCCCATCCGTCTGAGGATGATACGCTCTGCTCATATGCACCTTAGTGCCCATCTCAGCCTGAAAAGCCCTCCAGAACTCTGAAGTAAACCTCGGATCCCTGTCTGACACAATACTCGCTGGTACCCCGTGCAGCCTCACTATCTCCCGCACATACTTCCTAGCCAAAACTGCCGCTCCATCGATCTTCTTGATGGCCAGAAAATGTGCTGACTTGGTCAGACGATCCAAAATAACCCAAATAGCATCATATGTCCGTGACATTGGCAACCCTATTACGAAATCCATGGTAATCATATCCCACTTCCACTCCGGGATAGGCAAACTCTGCAACATACCACTCGAAACCTGATGCTCAGTCTTCACCAATTGACACACGTTGCATGCTGCAACCCAGTTAGCTACATCCCTCTTCATCCCGACCCAGTGATAATACGGCTTCAAACCACGATACATCTTGGTCGCTCCCGGATGAATCGATAACATGCTCGAATGAGCCTCCCTCAGGATATCCTACCTCAAATACTCCTCCTTGGGTACGCAAACCCGTCCGTTCACAAGTATCATCCCACTCGTTGAGACCACATACTCTGAACCGACCGCCTTAGAAGCATCAATCAAACCCTGATCCTTCTCCTGAGCAACTCGAATCCTGCTCAATAAATCAGCCTGGTTAGCTGTCTCTAACCTCAATGGCTCCTGTGAGATCACACACAACCTCAAGGTACTGATCTCGCTCACCAGAGCCTCCATATCCCACTCCTGATCTGAAGCTTAATGCATCTGTAACCAGGTTAGCCTTACCCGGATGGTACCTAATCTCCAGGTCATAGTCCGCAACTAACTCCATCCAGCGCCTCTGTCTCTAGTTTAGCTCTGGCTGAGTGAAGAAATACTTCAGACTCTTGTGGTCTGGTGTAAGTCTTATTCCGGTTTTATAAGATGAAAACCTAGGTTCACTACTTCGATACAGAATAGTGAGGTTCGTTAAGGGACCAGCAATACACTCTAATTCTATGGATTACAAATCTCAGCTAAGCGATTCAAGTTGGGGTTTAAATGTCACGATAATTAAAGCTAAACAAAATGTAAAATCTGTTGTAAACAATAATGGAAAAGCGTTAGGTCAGGGATAATTCTCAGGGATTCGAATATCAGGAACCAAGCAATTATTCAGGTATGCAATTACGACCAAGTCTCGAACTCAACCATAAATATAAGGAGATCCACTTTCGTGGCATCTACAACTTTAACAATCAATCTAACACCTTAACTGTCGTTGAGGTTACAAGGATTATCAAGCATTAAGCGATGTTCACGAGATGCCCTAACTTCAACTTTCGTTAGCTAAGGATCAAATCGCCCACCTAAGTCAATTCCAGCAATTTACAAACTTTTGATAAGTAAATTCAACCTAAAATCAAAGGCTAGGTGATCAATCTAACCTAGGCAATATGATCGACAATAGGTGGAGACTATCGAATGATTATTTAAAAACCTATTTATGCTTAGCTCATGAATCAAATCCCATCGAAAACCCTTAACCTAACAAGTGGATTACTCGCTCATGATCAAACAAACAACAGCAGCAAGAGACATGATAAATTGCATTGAAATCGATATATAAAAGAGTAGGGTTTAAGAAAACTTCGATAAGTATTTGAAGACAAATCTCCAAGCTTACAAACTCTCTCAAAACAAGTGTATATATCTCTCTCTCTCTCTCTCGTCGTGATGTATCTCTGCTGCTGTCCTTCGTGATATGTGTGGCGTGACTCTCTCAAAAGATCCAGAGAAAAACATATTTAAAGGCCCACGGCGGCTGGCCCAAAATTAGGGTTGCAAAATTAGGGTTTTGCAAAAGGCCCATTAATGACTCTGCTGGAAACAGGTGCTCCCTCTTTTGTACTACGTGCTCACTTTCTCCAGAATGTTCAAAAAGGGTCCAACTTCATTCCTTTCTAGCCAAATCCGATTGCAAGCTCCAGTCATTGCGTCCAGCCACTTTTGTACCTAGAATGACTCGATAGAGAGTGAAAGACTCGATAAAAACCTACAAAACAAGGGTTAGAATGCGCCAAAAACGCATTATATCAATTCCCCCAGACTTAGATCTTTGTTTGTCCTCAAACAAATTCAAGACCAAGTGAAGGAGAAAGGTTTGAAAACGCGGGAACTCTTTTATCCTCAGTGAACCGAGTTTAAATCCTTCAATCTGCAGACCACATAATCCAGATTATGAATAACAAAGCATCACCAGAACATCCTCAACACATTTCTCAACCAAGTCCCATTTCCCAAACACAAACTCACCGCATTAAAATTGCGTGAGGGTCTCGCTAAAGGTACCATTTAGGGTAGACGACGTTAAAGGTGTTTGGCCATTTAGAGGTGGAGTTCAAAGTGTTTAAAGTGTTTAAGGGTTACCCGATGTTTCGTAGTGGATGCAGGATATTGCACAAAATTGCAAGAGAGAACGGGTACGTTGATATCCACATTCTCTAAACCACTCTTTCTTCTCCAAATCTTCCAACCGACTCATGTTGCAATCGTCCTCCTTGGGTATACTCGCTGTGCAGAGAGACATTTTACATATTTATCACTCTTCATCATCTGATTTGATTGATTTTTTTTTTTTGATAATGATAGATGATGATGAAGAGGGTTTTATTACAAATGTATGTCTCTTCAAGCACGAAAAAGAATTAGAGTTACTGTACATACCCAAGTGGAGCTTATCATTGTCACTCCTCCTAGTGGATTTTTGTTCCACTCATATAAACCATCTTTTGAGAATAGGAGCAGGTGCTTCTTGTGGGAATCGGTGCTCTTGTTCTTCAGAAAGAGTGATTTAAAGGCAGTGTCGACCCAATTCTCTCCGGCCCTTTTGCGCATATGCTGCACATATGACAATGAAGTAACAAGAATGCAAGGGGCTTGAAAAGAGGCAAGGGTTAAGGAGGGTACTAACTAAAAATGAGCTAGCTATTCAGGAACAACAAAAGTGATAAAAAAAAGAATAAGGAGTCATGAATATGATTCGTTTCCCTAATCTAGTGCCAATAGCGAGATAAAATTTTGGTCAATATGGAACCTGAAAGATGGTGTATCGAAGTATTCCTGCTGTTCCTTGTACTCATGCTCTGAAGAAATGGTCACTAGATAGAAAGTTAAACACAAATAGTTCAAATATCATCATAAGATAAGGTCCTAATTCCCTACAAAGTCTTGACTCAATAAAACAAACCAAAAGAAAGACTCAAAACAGGACATAAGAAAATAGAAAAACATCCAAAATAAAAGTGATTAGTAGCAACTCCCCCCAGACTTACTGAGGATAAAAAGAGAGGAAAGAAAATAATAATGCATAAAATAAAAAGTGTTCATGGAATACTGAAGAAGGGTAAAGGAGCGATCTCAATCGCTAGTGGTATCATTGGAGTCTTCGCTGGTGATCGGTTTCTTGCGTTTGGAGGAACGAGTGGACGGACGAGCAGATGTGGATGGTCGAGAAGCAGGTGGCTGAGTAGGGGCCATGGACGGGATGGTCTCGGTGGCGCGAGAGCTGCTGCAACCCTTTTGAAGCATGTGGAGAATGCGACGGAGCAGCCCGTTGTTCTTCTTGGTAGAAGCAACCATCCAATAGCGATATTCGGCATCCTCGGGAGCATCGGAGATGTCATCTAGTGTCAGCTCACTCGTATAAGGCATGCGGTAGTGAGCTCTGGACTGCCGAGTCCTCTGCGTAGCGGCTGCCAGTTCCTCTTCCTCATCGTGGCCCAAAGGAGCATCCGGGACGGAAGCGGGGGCAGGAGCAGCTCGGGTGGATGAAGTGCTCCTCCTGGGCTTTGGTGCTCCCTCAGTTGGTGCTCCAGTGGCGGAGCACAAGTACTCCGTTCCCGGTGTGAACCCAACATTGGCTGCAACGTCCAGGTCTGTCAATGGTGGTTGCGGCAATCGGCAGAACCGGGTGGTCTTGTCTCTCGCGGTGAACCTGTAAATGTTAGTGTCAGCCAAGATCTCACAAGAAATAAGGTAAGAGTTATCCATAAACTCCATCGCGGAGTTACAAGTGTAAGATCTGAGGTCAAGTTTGACGTGGAGGAACAGCCTGGTCAACAGACTCCCGATCCTCTCGCTGTGTGATGCCGCCTTTCCCTTTGCCACTTTAGTCCTCTTGTCCGCAATGCATGAGGCAAAAAGCGCTCCCATGTTGACGCTTCCAACGAACTCATAGCTCAACCCTGCTTCACCGCTAATGGTGTCTCGCACAACATTGTAAAGCATGATCAATTCATCGGTTCGCACTTTGCTTGCATCATCCCGTGAGAAGAAGATAGTGCTGATGGCCTTGACACTGATCCGAAGAGCAGAGTTCCGAATGGTGGATTGGGCCGCGGATTGAGAGAAGTAATCTCCACTTGCAATGAAGTCCCAAAACCTGTGTGCGACCTGGAGGCGTGTGGGGAAGGCCACTTTCTCCTCCGTGGAGTCGAAACCATAGAGGGCACAGAGGTCCCTGATAGTCACCTCATATCTTTTTCCTCCAGCAAAGAAAGAGAGAACTCCCTGTGAAGCCACCGGCCTGCGCGGGTCCGAATAAGTCAGTTTGGCGGATGCAAAACACTGCCCCACCAGGTCGGGGTAGAGATCATCGGGTTGGGTGATCAGATCAGTCAATTGGCAAGCCTCAAGTATGTTGCCCACATCATAGAGTAGCCTTAGATCCTTTAGCGTTTGCCCACACAAGAAGCGAGTCGGCTCAATAGTAATGTCGAGCCAGTTATTGTAGTAGTATGCGTCATTCTGGTCCCATTCTACGTCTGAATCGAGAGGAAGGCTAGAATTGCTCAAATCGAATCATTGGCCTTCATCACGTGGCCAATGGGTTGTTGCGATTTGGGAAGAGGTGGAGGCTCCTTATCCTTTACGTGACCGTGATGGGTTACCAACTGACGTTCGCGGTCCTGACATCCTGCAATGACAGCCACAAACACGAACCAAATCCAACATAAATTCATGTCCATATATCCACACAAACATCGGAACAAAATTCCCCTGTTTTTGCAAAAAATTAAAACAAAGTTCCTGCCCTTGAATCAGACAATTTCGACCAATCCAAACATGCCTAGGGTAAATAATGAAAGAAATATAACCCCATTCATATCTCCACTCCTATAGATTTCGAGTTTTCTCCAAAAATTAGGGTTCAAGTTCAACAAAATTTCAAGTCAAAATACACCACTCTACAAACGCGAATTCAATCCTAAAGTGAGCATATGGTGTACTTATCAATCGCAAAGCAACGAATCAACAAAATCAGTGAGCGATTTCACCCTTTGGTTTTGAAAATGGCGAGCACAAAAATTGGGATTTCGAGTGGTACCTTGATTGTCTTGAAAAACGGTTGATAGATTCAGAATGAGGGTGAAAATTCGAGTGAAATCAACCCAAAAATCACTCAGATCGGTTGAGAATTGAAGAAGTTGAGTTTTGAGCAAAAACCTTGAGAGTTTTAATGGAGAAAATCAAAAAGAGGAGGAAGGAGAAGGAGGAGTTATTGGGCGCGAGAAATTAGGGCTTTATAGGGGTCCCATTTAACTGATATTTCCTTATTAAAATTGGAAAATAATCCCATATTTCTCGGGCCTATTTTCCTTATTCTCGTGACTTACCTTTTGGCGGGCCTGAATTTAAATGTCAAATTTTACCATTTGTAGCAGGTGCTCTGTTCTGGGTTTCAGGTGCTCTGTTCTGGGGTTCAGGTGCTCCCTCCGATTTAAACCTTGCAGCGGATCGACTTGCAGGTCGATCCTTAGACCAACCGATGGTTTGTGTGTTGAAATCCTCATCCGGATCGATCGATCGTGATATGAGGATCGATCGATCTGCCTCAGCATCATCTTTTTTTTTTTTTTCAAAGATCGAAAACAAAGTTAGTAGCAAAAGAGATCAAAATTGAAAAAGGTTAGAAAACATACCGGTGGGTTGCCTCCCACCAAGCGCTTGGTTAAAGTCGTTAGCTTGACTTGATTAGCTTTTTAGGCTTTGGGCGCGTCGCCTAAGGTGATAACTCCACCTTTGGTTGGGTTTGCATCGGCTAGGTACGGTTTGCAGCGCTGTCCATTGACCACGAACTCTTTTCCTTTGGCGTCCATATGATGAACTTCTTTGACGAGGAAAGAACCAGACCACCTAGATCGCAATTTTCCAGGAAAAAGTTTAAGGCGAGAGTTAAAGAAGTACCATGTCATTGGGTTGGAAGTTTCGGTTAGGAATTCTCTTGTCGTGGTACATCTTGGTTCGTTCCTTGTACAATTTCGAACTCTCGTAGGCTAGGTGCCTAATCTCCTCTAACTCATTAAGTTGCATGGCTCGCCTTTCCAAGGCAGGTTTGATGTCGTAGTTCATTAACTTAACTGCCCATGCCGCCTTATACTCGAGATCTACCGGAAGGTGGCACGACTTACAATACACCAAATGAAAGGGCGTTGTCCCCAATGGCGTTTTGTATGTGGTTCGGTAGGCCCAAACTGCGTCGTCTAACTTGGTTGCCCAATCTTTCCTTGTGGTGCCTATGGCCACTAGTCTGCGGGTGATATGGCGTTGCAACCTTGTGCTTTACGCCGTTCTTTCTCAAAAGGTTCTCAAAAACCCTATTGATGAAGTGGGTCCCTCCATCACTAAACACCACCCGCGGAACACCAAAACGGGGAAATATGATTGTCTTAAACATCCTCAAAACCACAGCTGCGTCGTTTGTTGGAGAGGCAATGGCCTCAATCCACTTAGACACATAGTCGACGGCCACTAAAATGTACTTGTTGCCATAGGATGAAGGAAACGGTCCCATAAAGTCAATTTCCCACACATCGAACACTTCAACTTCCAAGATGAAGTGCTGAGGCATCTCATTCCGTCGCGAGATGTTTCCTTGCCTCTGACATTTATCGCATCTTACAATAAACGCATGTGTATCACGGAACATTGTGGGCCACCAATATCCAGCTTGTAGCACCTTTGATACTGTCTTAAAGGTCGCGAAGTGTCCAGCGTAACTTGAACTGTGGCAATGAAACAAGATTCCCGGGATTTCCTCTTCAGGAACACATCTCTGGAAAAGACCGTCAGAGCATTGTTTGTAGAGGTATGGTTCATTCCAAAAGTACCTCCTTACGTTGCGCAAGAATTTCCTCTTCTTGTCTCCCACGAAGTCAGCCAGTTCCTGGTCAGCAGCTAAGTAGTTTGCGATCTCACCAAACCACGAAAACTTGGTGAATTTTCCTTGGAGATAGCCGCACAAAATGCCTCTGGAGAAGGTGCTCCCTCGGGTAGAACAGGTGCTCCAGATTGTACTGGGTGCTCTCGTACACAGATCCCAATAGCATACACATGTTCATCCGGCAATGCATCATCAAGTGGTACTGTTTCATCAACTTTCATCCTAGACAGGTGGTCAGCAACTCCATTTTCGGTACCTTTTTTATCAACGATTTGAAGATCAAACTCTTGAAACAACAAGATCCATCTCAAAGGCCTTGGTTTCGCATCTTTCTTTGTGAGCAAGTACTTCAATGCTGCGTGATCTGTATGAACGATGACCTTCGAACCCACAAGATATGATCTGAATTTTTCAAAGGCGAACACCACAGCTAGTAGCTCTTTCTCAGTCGTAGCATATCTGCACTGAGCTTCATCCAAAGTGCGACTCGCATAATAGATTACGTGAAGCCTTTTATCCTTCCTTTGCCCCAAAACAGCCCCTATGGCGTAGTCGCTTGCGTCTGTCATAACCTCAAATGGTAGATCCCAATCTAGTGGTTGAACAATAGGTGCGCTTACCAATGCTCCTTTTATCGTGTGAAACGCCTCAAGGCAAGCCCCATCAAACTCAAACTTGGTTTCCTTACACAAAAGTTGGGTTAGCGGTCTCGCTATCTTTGAAAAATCCTTGATAAAATGTCTGTAAATGCCCGCGTGACCAAGGAAACTCCTTATCCCTCTGACTGAATCCGGTGGTTCCAGGCTCATCATCACCTCAACCTTTGCTCGGTCAACCTCAATACCCTTTTCTGAAATTCGATGACCCAGAACTATACCATCCCTCACCATGAAATGGCACTTCTCCCAATTCAGCACTAGGTGTTTCTCTTCACAGCGCTCCAAAACCCTGCACAGATTAGACAGACAAACGGAAAAAGAGCTCCCATAGACGGAGAAGTCATCCATGAAAACTTCCATAATATCCTCAATCAAATCAGTAAAGATAGACATCATGCACCTTTGAAAAGTTGCAGGGGCGTTGCATAGCCCGAATGGCATCCTGCGGTATGCAAAGGTGCCATACGGGCAGGTAAAGGTCATCTTCTCCTAATCATCCGGGTGAATGGGAATCTGAAAGAAACCTGCATAACCGTCTAAAAAGCAGTAGTAAGGGTGCTTAGCGAGTCTTTCGAACATTTGATCAATGAAAAGTAAGGGAAAATGATCCTTCCTAGTTGCTGCATTTAACTTTCTATAATCTATGCACATCCTATGTCCTGTGACAGTCCTGGTAGGTATCAGTTCGTTCCTATTATTGGCGATCACAGTGATTCCGCCCTTCTTAGGTACTACGTGTACAGGACTAACCCAGTTACTATCAGATATTGCATAAATAACACCAGCTTCTAAGAGTTTCATAATTTCTTTCTTAACAACATCTTTCAAATTCGGATTCAGCCTCCTTTGGTGTTCTACAGAAGTTCTAGATTCATCCTCTAAATGTATCCTATGCATGCATAAATCAGGTGAGATTTCAGGGATGTCATCTAGCGAATAACCTAAAGCTTTCCTATACTTCCTAAGCTCGCATAAAAGTAAGGCGGATTCCACATTATTCAGATCAGCATTTATTATAACAGGATACGTGGAGTTGAGACCGAGAAACCCGTACCTTAGCCCAGCTAGTAAGGTTTTGAGCTCAAGTTTTGGAGCTTTCAGCTCGCTCCAAGGATCATCAGCAAGGTTCCCAAGAGCAGAAGCAGGTGCTCTGTCTTCTCCCTCTATGTTGAGTCTCAAAAAGTCTGTTGATTTCTCCATCTGCCCAGAATCCAAAATCCAGAATCCAATGGTATCTTTGCTCAAATAACCATGTTCGCTTTCAGCTTTTGTCAATGCAACATCCAAGGGATCATCAGCAAGAATCTCTTCAATCTCTCTCTTTGAGATGTCGAGATTATCCTCAATGGCAAAAGTTTGCCTATCAATGGTCGGTTTCTTCAACAACCGACCCATCTCGAACTCCATAATAATGTCTCCCAGGTGGAGGCCAATCGTTTCGTTATTTACATCAATGATCGCACCAGCTGTGCGCAAGAAAGGACATCCCAAAATCAAGGGATCCTTTGGTTCATCGTCCAATTCCAAGACCACGAAATCTGCTGGGATGAAAATATTCCCAATCCTGACCTGCAAATCTTCCAAAATTCCTACAGGCAACTTAATAGATCTGTCAGTAAACACTAATGAAATCCGTGTATGTTTAAATTTTGTGTACCCGAGTTTCCTTGCAACCGAATAGGGCATGAGATTCATGCTAGAACCTAGATCACACAAGGAACAAGCAAATCGCACAGGACCAATATCAACAGAAAGCACAAATTTACCTGGGTCCTCTTGCTTTTTAATGGCTTTGTTTTGTAGCACAGCGCTACAATTCTTACTTACAACCATGGCACTCTGCTCCGAAGGAATCCGCCCAGTAACCAGGCCCTTGACATACTTTTTCATGGACGGCATCATCTGAATCGCGTCTGCCAATGTCAGCTTAACCGTCAAATCTTGTAACATCTCCTTACATTTCGCCTCCTCCAAATCTTTCTGCGACTTCCTTGGAGGTACTGGGTAAGGGATAGGGGGCCTGTAAACACGAGAACGAACCTTATCAATAATCTCATTTGGTCTTAATACCTTAGAAGTTGGCTCAGCGGGTTCTTCGTCGTTTTCTGTTTCTGGAGCAGGTACTCCCTCTGTTGGTGCAGGTGCTCCTTCTGCCGGAGCAGGTGCTTCTTCTGGGCAGTTTGCAGTTTCTGTTCTTACGACTCCAGGTAAAGTTCTCCCACTTCTCAGCTCTATGGCATTCATAAATTCCCTTGGGTTTGCATAAGTTTTACCAGGTAATACTCCCTGTGGTCTCTTAACTGCTTCTGCCATCTGAGCAACTTGTGTGTCGAGTTTCTTTACGTAGTTACAAACTGCTTTGAGCCGACCATTAAGGTCCAAGTACATACCATCCACCTTTGTGTTGATCTCAGTGGCGAACTTCTGCTGGTTTGTCAATATCTGCTGCACCATACCTTTCAACTTATCCTGAGAACCATTTCCAGAGCTTGCAGAAGCCTGAAAATTCGAAAACTGCGGTTTCTGACCTTGAAAAGGGACGAATGTCTTTCCTTGGAAATTTTGGGGGAATGATTTCTGGAAACTCTGATCCTGAGGTTTCGTTGTCTGGGAATTGGTTTGTTGTGGGTACACTTGGTCCTGGGGGTTTTCAACATTCGTGCTTCGATAGGAGAAATTCGGATGATTTCTGTAGTTCTGGTTGAACCCTCGGTTTCGCGCAAAACCCTGCCCATTAACATAACTAACGTCTTGCTGATCATTGTCTTCTTCCTCACCCATCTCTTCAGCTAGTTGCTCGCCATTCTCATCAGCAAAATGAACCATCCTTTGGTTCGCCTTAAGCAACAAATTGATCTTGGCCGTAAGGTCATCGATCTTAGCAGAATCTGTTCCATTGGATTTCGTAGTCCTGTCATACTCCTGGGACTTGTTACTTGAACTTGCAGCCAAGTTCTCAATTAGCTTATACGCTCCCTCTTTGGTTTTGGTCATGAAATCACCATCGCTAGCAGCATTGAGCGCGTTCCTATAATCCCAGTCCACACCATCGTAGAAAATCCCCAGCAGGTTTTCATCAGTGAACCCATGGTGTGGGCACTCTCTCTTGTACTCCTTAAACCTTTCCCAAGCCTCACAGAAGGACTCTCTGGAATGTTGGTGGAAGGAGGAGATCTTGTTCCTTAAACTCGCGGTTTTGGATTTTGTGTAGAAATGGTCCAAAAACGCAGCTCTGCATTGCGCCCAAGTCGTAATGGATCCAGCAGGTAAAGACTTAAGCCAACGAGAAGCTTTGTCCGCGAGTGAAAACAGAAACAGCTTACATTTTACGAAATCCGGGTTCATCCCATTAGAGCTTGTCGTGGAGCAAATCTCCTCGAAAATTCTCTAGATGGTCCATCGGAATTTCAGCAGGCAATCCGTGGAACAAGTGCTGCTTAACCAGCAATATCATCTGTGGTTTGATCTCATAGTCATTCCTTTCAACAGCGGGAGGAACTATGGCAGCTCGGTTTCGGTAATAGGCATGGGGATTGTCCATATCCCCTATGGTTCGTTGTTGCTCACGCGCACGTTGTTGTTGCAGTTCACGCACGTGCTGCTGTTGCATTTGAGCCATCTACTCTTGCAACCTTTGCAACTCAACTGCCATGTCGTTGTCGCCTTGATCGCCCATGTCAGCGGGATTAGGCCTTTGTCGTCTGTTTTCTCGTTCTAGTCTCGCGAGTTCAGGATTACTCAAAGTGACGAGGGGAGTTTGAAGATTTCTCCTTGTTGTCCTTGAGTTCATGCACCTGAAACACACGTAAAGAAAAACAAAATAACGAGATTAGTGCTTAGTCTAAAATCGTAGTCGAGAAGTAGAGGTATCGAGTTGGTCCCCGTCGCAACGGCGCCAATTTGGTGTAAGTCCTATTCCGGTTTTATAAGATGAAAACCTAGGTTCACTACTTCGATGTAGAATAGTGAGGTTCGTTAAGGGACCAGCAATACACTCTAATTCTATTGATTACAAATCTCAGCTAAGCGATTCAAGTTGGGGTTTAAATGTCACGATAATTAAAGCTAAACAAAATGTAAAATCTGTTGTAAACAATAATGGAAAAGCGTTAGGTCAGGGATAATTCTCAGGGATTCGAATATCAGGAACCAAGCAATTATTCAGGTATGCAATTACGACCAAGTCTCGAACTCAACCATAAATATAAGGATATCCACTTTCGTGGAATCTACAATTTTAACAATCAATCTAACACCCTAACTGTCGTTGAGGTTACAAGGATTATCAAGCATTAAGCGATTAGGGTTGATATGTTCACGAGATGCCCTAACTTCAACTTTCGTTGGCTAAGGATCAAATCACCCACCTAAGTCAATTCCAGCAATTTACAAACTTTTGATAAGTAAATTCAACCTAAAATCAAAGGCTAGGTGATCAATCTAACTTAGGCAATATGATCGACAATAGGTGGAGACTATCGAATGATTATTTAAAAACCTATGTATGCTTAGCTCATGAATCAAATCCCATCGAAAACCCTTAACCTAACAAGTGGATTACTCGCTCATGATCAAACAAACAACAGCAGCAAGAGACATGATAAACTGCATTGAAATCGATATATAAAAGAGTAGGGTTTAAGAAAACTTCGATAAGTATTTGAAGACAAATCTCCAAGCTTACAAACTCCTTCAAAATAAGTGTATATATATATCTCTCTCTCTCTCGTCGTGATGTATCTCTGCTGCTGTCCTTCGTGATGTGTGTGGCATGATTCTCTCAAAAGATCCAGAGAAAAACATATTTAAAGGCCCACGGCGGTTGGCCCAAAATTAGGGTTGCAAAATTAGGGTTTTGCAAAAGGCCCATTAATGACTCTGCTGGGAGCAGATGCTCCCTCTTTTGTACTAGGTGCTCCCTTTCTCCAGAATGTTCAAAAAGGGTCCAACTTCATTCCTTTCTAGCTAAATCCGATTGCAAGCTCCAGTCATTGCTTCCAGCCACTTTTGTACCTAGAATGACTCGATAGAGAGTAAAAGACTCGATAAAAGCTTAGAAAACAAGGGTTAGAATGCGCCAAAAACGCATTATATCATGGTCTGTGAATACCTGCACCTTCCTGCCATACAGATAAGACCTCTAAATCTTAAGGGCAAATATCACCGCAGCCAACTCCAAATCATGGGTAGGGTAGTTGCACTCGTGCTTCCTCAACTGCCTCGAAGCATATGCAATAACCTTTCCCCGCTGCATCAGCACACAACCCAAACCAACTCCCAAAGCGTCTGTATACACCATATAAGGCTCACCCGGCTCGGGTAACGCCAAAACCGGTGTACTATTCAGCATCTTCTTCAGCTCTCTGAAACTCTTCTCGCAAGCAGAAGACCATACGAAAGGGACATCCTTCCCTATCAACTTTGTCATCGACTACGCTATACTCGCAAACCCCTTGACGAACCTCCGGTAATAACCCGCCAACCCAAGAAAACTCCTGATCTCGGTGGCACTCCTCGGTCTAGGCCAACCTTTGATAGCCTCAATCTTAGTCGGATCCACAGAAACTCTCTCTGCAGACACAACGTGGCCAAGGAAACTCATCTCTCGCTGCCAGAAACTGCACTCACTCAACTTCGCATACAGCTTCTCCAGAACTAACCTCAAATGCACCTCGTGCTCCTCAAGACTCTTCAAATACACCAGGATATCATCTATGAAAATGATCACGAACACATCCAGATACTCCTGGAATACCTCGTTCATCAATCACATGAACGCTGCTGGCGCATTTGTCAACCCGAACGGCATCACTACAAACTCATAATGCCCACCTTGTCCTGAACACCGTCTTCCGAACATCTGTCTCATCAATTAGAATCTGAGGGTAACCCAAAGCCAAATCAATCTTGGACAACCAAATAGCCCCTCGCAACTGATCCAACAACTCATCAATGTGCGGCAGAGGATACCTGTTCTTCACAGTGACTCGGTTAAGCCCCCGGTAATCAATGCACAACCTGAAACTCCCATCTTTATTCTTCACAAACAACACCGGTGCTCCCCACGGTGAAACACTAGGCCGGATGAAACCCTTCCCCAACAGATCATCCAGCTGGTTCTTCAGCTCTGCCATCTCTACTGGAGCCATACGGTAAGGCGCCTTGGATATCGGAGTCGTCTCCAGTTCCAACTCAATCGTAAAAAGATCGCGACCGCGACGGTGCAATCCCAACAACGACTGTAAAACAATATAGGGTATATCAAATCCCCCAGACTTATCTTTTGCTTGTCCTCAAGCAAACAATAGTCAAGAATTGAGAAGAGGTTTGAAATTCGGAGGAACTCACATATCCTTTGGATCGTTGCATCAAATTCTAAACCTGTAATCCACATGAAACAAGATTAGCTCATAGACGTTGTCATCTTCTTCCATCACGAATTTGCAACATAGCCATACTCTAAATCTCTGTCCCTGCAAAAATCTCAATTTCAACTCAATTGACTCTTTCTACTCTCTTAGATTTAATGAAAACTTCTCATCAAGAATATCATTCAAGGAAGACGGGCTAGGTATTGGGAAAGGCTGATTTTAGTGGTGAGGTTAAAAGTGTTTAGGGTTACCATAGACTCCGGGTGCGAGATATTATGCAAAATCGCAAGAGAGAATGGACCTGTTGATGTCCACAATTTCCCAACCACTTCTTCACGTCTTTCTCCCCCAGACTTAGATTTTTCTCCGGGAATCACTTGAAATCTCTTCTACTCGTCTCTTCTTTTGTATCATGACATTCCTTGGGTATTCTTTTGCCATAAGACTCTTAGAATTACCGTTTTCCTTTCCCTTAGATTTTATTTTTTTTTTTCTTTTCTTTTTCTTTTTTTTTTCTTTTTCTTTTCCAAAGGGGGAAAACGGTATCTCTTTGATATAAGTCAAGTATAGGCACAAATTGTTACCATGTTTTACGCATCCAAAGAATGGCCAAGCTCTTTTGAAAATCGATCTTTGTACTCCACCATTCTTTACCAAATCGTCGCATCTCTTAGTGATTGGAAAATTGCGTCGATCCTTTTCTCTCTGATGTTTTTGCACATATCTGCAAGTATAAAACTAAAAGAGAATGCATGAGGTCTGAAAGAAGGTAAAGGGTTTTTAGGTAGGGTACCAACTAAAGATGAGCGAGTGGTAAAAGAGGATAAGATGTCATGAATGTGTGATTCGTTTCCTTGATCTAACATCCTTAATAAGAAATAGTCAAAAACCATATTAGTAGTCCAAATAGAGAGTCAAAATCATTTCCATCAAAAAGTTGCAAGTAGAAATTTGAATGTGTGATGGGAGCTTCATCATGAGGTTTCTGAATCGATTGTCATGATCAAACCCTGCAACAATGGTTACATAGTCTTTGAAATCAAAACGTCAATCCTAGGAAAGTGTCATAATTCCTATCTTATTATTTTTATGAAAACTTTTTATATTTTTTTTTTATTTGAAAATAAATTTTGAAAAAAAATCCATTGAAAACATAAAAACCAAACACTAACAAACGTGTTAGTAACAACAATCCCTCCAGACTTAACTTACACCATCCCCGGTGTAAAATTAAATCAAATTAAGGGAGTAATGATGAATATTATTTAAAAGAAAAATTAAAAAGATAGAGAATAGAATGATAGTACCAGTGAGCTGTGGATATTTCCGGCAAAAATCTTAGGTTGTCGCGATCAATCTTAGATCTTCGTTGTTTTCGAGCATCGGGTATCGAAACCATGTTATGTATTTCCAATATCTGCTCTTTTCTGTCACATCTCCTTTGGATGTTGGATAAGTTTTAAGACGATTGAATTGTGCGTCCACAATGGAATCTCCTGGAAATCCTGTTTTAAGAGCAACATATCCTTGCAAAAACACTTGAAATCACTTGTTAAATTCATCCTGGAACAAAGTCCTCAATACAACTGTATTGATTTCCAAGTCCAAGGGAAGGAAAAATAGATATTAAACAAAAAGAAATCAAAATAATGAATCCAAATTGTTAAAAACTATCAATCTAGGTGAAATCAATGAATGAATATGTCAAGATGTGAAAATTATATTTAAAACCATTTAAATCTAACCAATATTTTATTTTCGAATGCAAAAATTCATTAATCAAATAATTTTTAGTTAAATAATCATGAATATGCAAAAATAAATTGGCTCTTAAAAATTATGTGTGGAAAAATGATTTTAAAAATAATTTAAAGAGTGAAAAAGGAAAAATTAACCTTTTTGTACCAAACGGTTAGGTGGTCGGCTCGGTGGTTCGAGTCGGTGGTTCGGTGGTCCATGGCTCGTGACTCCGGTGGTGTGGTGGTTGATGGTAACGCGGAGCGATCAATTCCGGTCTAGGTGTCGGGTGGCTAGTCGCGATCAAGCATGGTTCGAGACGTGGCTCGGGTCCAAGGCGGTTCAGCACGAGACGGTGGTTGGATGGATTTGGAGTCGCGGGTCAAGGCGGTACCGGTCTGGGTATCGGTCGGCGGTTCTGACCGATATCGGGTCGTGTCGCGGGATGGTGCGGGTCAGGACGTGTCGCGGTTCGGGATGGTCAAGACACGAGACGGATCGGACGCGGAACGGGCGGAATCGGGCACCTGTACCGGACCGAGTACTGGTTGGTACCGCGGGCGGTATCGTGTCGCGGAAAGGTTGCGGGAGGGTGGATCGTGGGTCTAGGCGGGATGGGTCGGTGTGCGTGTGTCGCGGATCGAGAGGGAACTCATCGTGTCGCGGTAAGGTGTGTTGCATACTGGTCCGGGTTTCAGTCGGTACCGCGGGTCGGTACCGCGGGAAGGATGGTCGCGAGTCAAGACTAATCGTGCCGAGTACCGGTCACGATTTATAACTGGCACGCATGACCGGTATTCGGGCACTTTGTGCCGCGGGTCGATCGGGTAATGCCGGTCCACATATCGGTCGGCTTGTCCGACCGGTATCGGGTGGGACGGTAAGGTGCGGGATGGTCGAGATGGGTCGGTGTTGCGGGAAGGTCGGGGTGAAACGTCCCGAGTATCGGTCGGGTGGGACAACCGATACACGCGTCCGGTATCGCGGGCCGAATAGCCTCGTGTCGCGGTAAAGTGTACCGCATGTCGCGGTAAGGTCTTCATCGTGTCGCGGGTGGCTTCTCGTGTCGCGGTAAGGTTTTGGGAAGGATCGGGACGAGTGTGGCAAGATGGTTTCGATACCGGTCGGGTGTGTCGACCGGTATTGTGTCCGGTATCGAGACACATGGGTCGCGGTAAGGATGCAGGAAGGTGTCGTCGAGTCGCGGTAAGGTTTTGGTACGCGGGTCGGGGCATATCGTGCCGAATATCGGTCACGAAATCCGACCGGCACGCATGACTGTTATTCGAGCACTCGTGTCGCGGTTGATCGAGACGCGATATCGGTCGATGTCGTGGGTCGACATCGTGTCCGGTACGGCCTCGTGTCGCGGTAAGGGCATCGCGTCGCGGTCCACGCGATTTTTCGTCGAGCTTTTTCTTCGTCTATACACATCGGAATTGAGATCCAAAAGATGCTACGGATTCATGAGAACGAGATCTTTCCAATGGTATGTAGATTATTGCCTGGTTCGTGGTGGCTTGAACTGTGAAAAATCTTGAAGTTGCGGCTTCGTAACCTTCCTTGACGGTCTTGTTCAATCGGTCATAACTTGCTAACCGTAATAGCAAACCATGTTCTGCTTTTTCCTATAGCTTCATAAGACTGTCTCCTTCGTGTATACCAAATTTCAAAAACGTCCGGGCTAATATTGAGCTCCAGTCATTCCATGAACAGAACAAGTCCTGTTCGATCTCTTCTTCATCGTTTTTCTTAAAAATCACATTTGTTTTGAAAACAATTTTGTAAAAGCCTGAAAAATTCATAGATAGATAAAATAATGAATGACAATGTTGAGAAAAATAAAAAAAAATCCAAAAACTTAGAATAAGCAAATCAATAAAATCAAAAACATAAATATGGGTTGCCTCCCATAAAGCGCTTGTTTTAAGTCGGATAGCTCGACTCCTTGGGTTTTTAGGGTGGTGGAAGGTCTTCTAAAGGCTTGAGGTTGCCTTTAGCATGTGAATGAGGTCTCCTTAGGTCGTGTTCTCCATCTTCATTAAATTGGTTGGGCTCATTGATCAACACTTCTCTTTTCTCCGAAGGAATGTATCGAGTTTGTTTAGCTCGAAATCCAGGCGGTGCGGCATAGTGATAGACACGAGTGTCTATGTTAGTGAAGGATATCCTTCCTAGATTATAGTCCATGATAGCTCCAGCAGTCGCCAAGAATGGTCTTCCAAGAATGAAAGGTGTTGAACAATCGTTCATCGTTGCCACTTCAAAGTCTACCGGAACGATGCAATCTCCAATATTCAATGGGCAATTATGAACTTTGCCTAGTGAAAGTGTAGATGCACCATTGGCGAGTGAAATTTGTATCCGTGATGGCCGAAGGTTGGTGATCTTCATCATTCTTACCAGAGATTCTGAAAGAACATTGATTCCGGCTCCCGAATCGCAAAGTGCATCGTCAAATTTGAGACCACGAATAGAGCAAGAGATGTGGAAAGGACCTGGATCGAGGGTCTTGCAAAGGATCTTATAGTACTTGTGAGGATTCCTAGCTCGATTAGCTCCTCAATCATGAAATCTTCTTCTTTGCTTTGTGAGAAACACTTTCTCAAAGATGGTCGTTCTCTCCATACTTCTTTAAAGGTCAATTCTTGAGGGAGTTCTTTCACAAGAGAGTTGAATACTTGTAGCATCTCATCACTTATGAAACGTTTCCTCTTGGGTGTCCTCTCGGCAAGCTTTAATCCATAAGGACGAGGTTTGACCGAAATTCTCGCTGTGAGTTTTCCTTGGCTCGTTTTCGTCTTCTTCAATGGTCTTGAGACTTCGTCTTCTTCTTGATTAGAGGTAGACTCGTCCTCTTTAAGGGCAGTAAGAGTGCAGCAATTAGCAGTAGGTTCAAACTCTTCTTCCATTGTTTCCAATTGAAAAGGAATTTGCACCGTTTCTTCGATGCTCTTCAAGCGGTCATCTAGTTGCTTCACTTGATTGGAGATGTTGATTGCTTCTTCTCCTAGCTTTGTTGTTGTGGCCGTGAGCTCCTTAGTATGGTGATCAAGGTCATAACGGATAGCATTGAGAGTTTGTACCGTTAGCCTAGTATCGGTCTCCAATTCTTCTACCTTTGAGGTGAGTTCGCCTTTGGTGGTTTTGACTTCTTCCACTGCTTGAGCAGCTTGGTAAGCCTTGATAGCTACTGAATTTAGCTCCTTGTTAAGCTTCCCAAGGTCCTCCTTAGTGTCCTTAACTGTTTCTTCCAATTGGTCATAAGTTTGATCAATCTTATGCTTGATATCGACGATATCGTCTTTATCTTCGTGAAGATGTTGAGTATGTACCTCTTCTATCTCCTCCAATTGGACCAAACGTGTTTCAATCTTCTCAAATTGAACAATAAGGACCTCAAAGCTCTCCTTAAGAGATGAGTTTATGGTCTCGATCTTGGTGTCGACATCATGAATGGCCTTTTTAGTGTCTTCCATAAATCGATGCATCAAGGCTACGAGTTTGTCTTCTTGGTGGTTTGAGTGGGGACCGTGATGAGACTGTGGTGATGGTGGCGGACGGATGTGATGAGGACGAGGACGACTTTCTCCTCCATAAGCTTCCCAAGGACGATACAACATTGGATTGTATCGGTTTTGGTGAGAAAGTGGCGGTTGATGGAATTCATGAGGCATGGGGATGTAATCTCCTTCTTCTTCACGAGGGTAAGTGCTCGCCATTCTCTTTGGATTGTGATGCTCCATTGACGAATCTCTGAAACTCACAAAGATTAAAAACCAAAAACAAAAACGAAAAATTAGAAAAATCAAAAAGGAAAAAGAAACTTAGACTTAATCGTTATCAAAAAAAAAAAAAAATTGTAGGCAATCAAACAAAAGTCCCCGGCAACGGCGCCAAAAAACTTGATGTGCATAAAACTTTCATGTAGGGTTTATGCAATTAGGTCTTTAAATTTATAACCCTATGGAACTGCAAGTGCACAGTTAAGACAATTGTAGTACTTAGGGGTCGATCCACTGAGGACTAAGTGATGAATGCGCTACAAACCTATATGATTCGGATTAAGCTAAGGAAAAATATTATTTGGTTATGGGGTTTTATGGAAACAAATAACAAAGCAATAAAAGTAAAAGGGATAGATATCAATTAAGATTAGAAATCAAACAGTTCATAAAACATATGCAAACACAAGCAATCGATTTAAGGTTTTAGTACTAGTTGTTCTAGAACTCATATCACTAAGGTAAGGTCATCCCACTATCGTGAAGTAACTAACCATCTACGTTTTACACCCTAATAGACTCAACTATCGCAGGTTATTATAAGGTGAAAACATGCATTATTGGTCAAGATTGATTGTTCACTAAACTCCTTAACTAACCTTTCGAATTGTTAAGGTTTCTAGCTCATCGAATACTAGGTCCAGAGATATAACAAGCTTTTGGAAAGTATATCAACCTAAGATCAGTCCTTGGGTAGCTAAGCCAATTCATGCTTTGAGTATAAATAAAGATGAAGAATCAATTCTAGAATAAATTCCTAAACGATTAAATGCGTAAAAACATAGAATTAAGAGAATGAATAGAAATCAAATCAAAGCTATAACTCTAACATGTTTTGCAACACGTAGTAGCAAGAGTAAAGCACATAAAAAGTATAATTCATTGATCTATCTAAGCGTAAGGAATTAGATCTCATCTCTTTGCAATAGGGCAAAGATCAACCTATCCTTAAAGGCTTCTAGAATCAAATAAACATGAAGAACAAGAGATAAACGAAATACATTGTTTAGGTATTGATTTAGGCTGTTTAGGCCGGCTGCTTGAGTTCCTAGAGAGGCTAAAAGTAAGTATATATAGGGGTTAAGGAGGAATAAGTCGGTTAGGGCTTCTTCGGGCAATTACGTCTTTTCAGGTCAAAAACTGAGGCAATTTCGGTTAGGATAAGGATCAGGCTTCGTGACCGGTATTGGAAGCTTCTAGGGAGCTTCTAGAAGGTCACACAAAGGCTGGATATCGGCCCATGGCCTGGCCCGGTTCTTGGCTTCATTTTGCACTCACTTCTCTTCGAAGGCAGTTTGACATGTCCTCAGTGTTTCGGGTGTATCTTCTAAATTACAACTCTAATTGATGAAATTCCAACTCCATTGGAAATCTAACTCAAAGGGCTATCGCCACACTAAGTTTCATTAAATTCCCAAATGATTTGATCTTCCGTTCATCAGTGAACTTCTGGCATATGCGTTCTGTCTAGTAGGGGAATGTGCATTATCTTCAAGATAAAGTGGCTTGGCTTGGTTCCTTTGACTTGGATGAGTAGCTGAATCATATATGATACTCCTGTTGCTCCTTTTTACATCCTTTTGATGATAAAACCTGTTAAGTTCTTAAAATCTACATATACGAGAAAACTACCTCTTTTGGCTCAAAAGCTTTATTAATATATATAAAAACCATACTAAAATAGATAGAAAAAGTGGTAAAATATAGGGTATATCAGTGCTGCACTCCTCTGCGGAAAGCTGGCCACCTTGTGACCCAAGCTCCTGTACCCAAAACATCCTGGACCACCCTGTCCACCCTGACTGGCCCCGGAAGTGCTCTCCCACTTTCTCTTCTGACCCTGCGCCGGCTTGCCACCCCTACTCAAACCTGTCTGCTGCTGAGATCTCCTCTGCTGCTGCTGCTACATCGGTGGACTAACCACCACAGCCTGCTCTCTGAGGTCCTCCTCAATAGTCGCAACAGTCTTAACCAGCTCCGCCCTCGTGGCGAACTTACTCCCTGTAGCGAGTCCTCAAGTTAGCTCGAAGTCCTCCCAGAAACCTCCTCATCTGGGCCTGCTCGCCTTCCATGCCCCTACCAGCATGTACCAGGAGTCGACTGAACTCCAAATCGAACTCCCTCACTGACCGGTCTCCCTAAGCTAGGTTCAGAAACCTCGACTCCATCCGATCCACCGCCTCTTGCGGGAAATACTTGGCATTAAACTCAGTTAAGAAATTCTCCCAAGCCATCTCGGCCTGTACTCTCCTGGCCTCGACGCCTATCCACTAGATATGCGCGTCACCATCCAGATATTGAACCGCTAGGTCCACCCGGTATCCCTCTGGACACCTGATAGAGCAAAAGTTCTGTTTCAACCTCCGCCGCCACTCATCGGTCTCCTCAGGCTTGGCACTACCCGAGAAAAACCCGGTGCCAATCCTCTGCATCTGTTTCATCATCCTCAGGTAGGATGGAAGCTCCTCTGCAACCGCCACACCCGGCTGCACACCAGCCACTCTCGGCTGAACCCAAGCTACTTCCGGCTGACCACCAGCTACTACTGGCTGCACTCCTGGAGCCTGACCCGGAGCCGGTATCCCTCCTGGGCTAAGATTGTGATTTTGTGCATTACTAGAGGAGTGGTCAAGACTGTAGATTGTTTGAGCAAGAACTTGTCTTTTCGGTAAAGGTATGTGCTATTGAACTCCTGATTTACGGTTTGTGTCATAGTTACATGAGTATATTTTCTTACGAATCTATGTTTTCTCAGCTTTTGCGCTAATCGTTTCTCAGTACTTGGTTTTCTCAGCTTTTGCGCTAATCGTTTCTCAGAGATATATGGATTCTTGGTTTGACTGACTCATATATGGATTCTTTGTTTGACTCACGGATTTTTCTCCGTCGCAATCTGTTCTTTCTGCAAGGAGAACACGGTCTGCTATCTTCTTGCGTCTTCTTGATAAGAGGAGATAATTACTGTATTGTGTGTATAAACTAGTCATCAGTTAGTTCTCTCATTAACTCTTTCTCAATTCTTCATGTTAGGCCGAGGAGATTCTTTGCTCTAAGGTTTTGGCGATTATCAATGTACTTTTCACAAAAGAAAAGACTTTTGAGAATGTATTAGTGCATCCTTATCAATGGTAATTTTGTTTGAGAATGTATCATACAACTTTAATTACATTTTTAGTCACCACTCGGATTATTGCTGAATATAACTTAATTCAATAGAAATTAAAAATAAAATAAAGATTTGGATCTTTTTTTTAAAAGTGTTTAAAAAAGATTTTGTGGGCCATGTGCGATAAAACCATTTTCTATCTCTTATCCCTCTTAGACGGTCCTGGCTATTTTTTTTAGGATTTTAATAAAAAAAATCAAAAGAATCTTTAAACTTCTTAATACTTTTTAATGTTTTGAAAAATTATTATAAATATTCAATGAATTTGTTTAATCGCTCCAGAATCAACTGCAACAAACCCGCCAAGCGATCATCTCGGTCCTGGGCTCTACCTGCGGGAGCACTCCCACTTGGACCCCCCGCACCACCAGCTACCTCGGGACCCACACTAGCCCCACCAGCCCTCACATTGGCACTCGTAGCAGTCTCACCCACAGACCCCTCCTGAAACATCTGCGAGTCCGCCACCTGCTCCTGAGTGGTCTCCTGGGCCACACTCGCGGCATCAGACTCACTCTGCAGTCCTCGCTCGCGCCCACCACGACCACCTCGGCCTCCACGTCCCCCACGACCTCTGCCTCTAGCACCTCTAGCCATCACTCTATACTCACCAGCAGACTACTAAGTACCAGAAAAAACAGAAAGTCAAATAACACATACCGTGGAATCTCATTGAAGGCTCGGAAGAGATGATCTAGGACTCCATACCCACACAACAATCAATCAATTAACACACATAATCAATCAATTGCACCCGCCCTAGAACCATAAGGGCTCTGATACCAAAATGAAACGACCCGATCCAAAAGTTTAAAATTTTTCCCTTCGGATTACTATCATCAATAATCCTCAATGGGCCAACAACAACAATGCGGAACAACTAAAAACATAAACAATAATAAAACAATCAATAAATCTCATACTTTATTAATCTAACAATTCCAATTCAATGAATTACTCAACAACAATCCAATAATCAATAACCAGAATTTACTAGCAACCTAGCAATTCTAAACAACAAGGCCACGAAAATGAGACTCTAGATCATCTCCTCTTCCCGGCCATTCCACGATCATATTTTCTCTTTACCTGCAACACATAGCAAAAAGAGTTGCGTGAGTATTATCATAAATACTCAGCGACGCGATCATCCCGTCTACAGGCTATTTATACACATGCATAAACAATAGATACAATACCAGGATGAGCATACACAAGCATTCACGAACAATCAAACACGAACCAGTCCAGGAACTCTGTGCCGATCGACACAACCTCTAGGTGTCGATCGACAGATTGCACTGTGTCGATCGACACACCACCCTGGTGTCGATCGACATGATGCCCCGTGTCGATCGACACACCACCATGGTGTCGATCGACACGACATCGCAGAACCCAAGAACGAGCCTATTCTCTCATGGCTCGAATCCGTCGCGATTCATCGAGTCTCCTGCACAATTTCATTCACAAAACACACGAAATCCACCAAGCAATCGCATTCTATAAATTCCTTAAACCTATGTAAGCCTACGGTCACGCACTCACCTCGAAAACGGATTGAAACGAGGATGAACACGAAGAACACACGAACAGCCTCTGATTTCGTCCTTCCCAGAACCGAAATCCACCCAGCAACGATCTCCTTTGCGTTCTAACACCCTCACAAGATCAATCCTCCTCAAGAACACTCAAAACTCTCTCAATCTCTCTGATTCTGACTTTTCTCTGTGTTTTCTTCTGATAAACGCGGCCAAACCGACAGATTTTCTCTATAAATACGAACCCTAGGGTTCCCTAAACCGCCCCACCAAACCGGGCAATTAAACCGAACTTCTCGGTCCAATTTTAACTCGTGTCAATCGACACACACCACCTGTGTCGATCGACACACCACTAAGAATCCGACTTCTCACAAGTCAGAACACCCGTGTCGATCGACACACCTCACCCATGTCGATCGACACACCAACCAAAATTTCACTTTTTGGTTCACGGACGTTACATTTTGGGTGCTCAGTGGCAAGTGTGGGCACAATTTAACTTCTTCTTTCCTTTGGAGGGGTTTGATGGTGAATCAATTTATACAGGCATATACTATGTCCTAAAGTCTATGAAAATTCCTTGATTCATTTTGGATACAAGACGGATTGCACCTTTAGATTATGTGGCAGTTATGGAAAAATAGATAAAATTTTATACTTGAGGGGAAGATCTTCTTCTCGTTGGAAACTGTGGACAAAATTTAGGAGGACATAAACCAATTGGTTTGGAGCTCATAGAGTAAGTGAGATGGCAGTGAGAGATGAAGTGACAAACTTGAAAGAATCTGTCAGATGTTCGACTCTATCGATGGGTTAGGTGATGTGTAATATCGGGTTTGCGTGGTCTACAAATAGTGCATGGGGGGAGCCTCATGGGGTTTAAGAAATATGGAGGGTGTTGTTTTAAGCCATAGTCGTAGAAGCTTCAGTGGTGTGATGAATTTCATTGAGGCTAAGAGATTAAGCCATCTTTGGGCAATGGAAAGCATGTGTAGTTTGCATGTATTTTGAGTTATTTTTCATATTTTGTTACTATTTGTGTAAAGATTTCATATTATTTGTACCTCACGATTGAAACCCATCAAAAATGATTTGATAATCATTAGTATTCCTTGTACTTTGAAACAATTCATTAAAATATGTTACAGCCGCCTCTCCAATTTTCTTGTCACCTATTTTAATGTTTCCATCATTGTCTTCGAATACCATAATTTGAATCCTTGAAATCTTTTGTCTGACTAAAGCGCAGAAAACTCTGGTGTTACTATCACCATAATGGAGCCAAATATCCATGCTTTTCAATTGCTATAATTTTTCTTCCTCATTCTAAGCTTTATGGAGATCATCAAGAATTTGATTGATTTTTTAAGTAGTCAAAATTACGGATGATTTAAAAAAATTTGAGTTCACGGATTCGTTTTGCTTCATTTGGTTGATTTCAATTTTTCCCATTTTGCATAGCTTGAAGCCAATGGCAAATTCGATAACTTAAAGGTATTGAATTTGAGATACTCCATCTATGAATTACATCATCCCTGAATCTATCTTTCTCGAAATTTCTCTTGTCATATCAGAATTGGAAATTCCTTCTTTCAATACTTGTGACTAATGGCATGTGATCGGAACCTTCAAAGGATAAGAAGAACGTTTGAGCAGAAGGAACCATGTTCTCCATTATGAATTTGCCATGTTGCGATCCAAACATTAGTGTACCTCAAGAGAGTATCGATTACCATACCACAAAAATTGATCACCAATTGAGTCTAGGTCCTGAAAATCACAAGTATCAATCATCCACCAAAAATCACCAAAGGTCCTTTCAACTCGTCGAAGACCTTTCTTCTCTTTATTTCCTCTTATTTAATTGAAATCACCAATAATGAGCCAAGGTGTGTTTCGGGTAGTCAAAATAATTTCCAATCGCTCGTAAAGATAATTTAATCGCTTGGATTTACAGAGCCATAGACAAAGACAAGTATAAACTAATTCCATTAAATTCAATAAGACAATCTACAATGTTTGAAGATTGAAACAACTTTCTTCTAAAAGCATGCGATACCATCACTACTTAAACCTCGTGGTGGAACCATGGTACATTGATCGAATCCTAACTCACTACAACGATCATTGATAAAATCATTATTATGGTTTGTTACCAAAAGACATACCATGTCCGGGAGATACTTACGTGTAATATCTTTTAGGCTTATAAATCTAAGTATTATCCCAAGACCTTGACAGTTCTAAATGGTTTTATTCATTAAGAATCTGGTGGTTTGAGACCCACTGTGCTTTGAATCTTCTAGATGTGGTGTGGACTAGGTATGTTGTCTTCTCCCTTCTCACTAGTTATTTTCTTCTTTGGCTCAACATTCTCTTCATGATTTGACAACTCATTTGGGTATTTAAACTTTTGAGTCAGCTTTGGTGTGGATTTTGTCAGGTTTGGGTTTGGTTCAGATACTTTTCATACCCGAATATTTTTTGGGTTCGGGTATTTTTGAATTTTTTTACCTAAAATACTCATAATTATCTGAAATACTCAGTATTACCAAGTCAAAGGAGTATGGGAGTTATTTTTTTAGTACTTTTGGGTACTCATGCCAGTTTTAGGTACTTAAGCCGGTTTCAGGTACTTAATCAGGTTTTTTTATCTAAAATACTTATAATTATTTGAAATACCTAGTATTACCAACTCAAAGAGGTACATAAATTTAAGTTTTTCGGGTATGTTCGGATACTCATTCAGGTTTCAGGTATTATTCCAACCAAATCAAAATTCAAATGTGAATCCGAACTTGAAGTACTCACCATCCGGTATAAATGCAAAACCAGCCCCGAACTGATCCATGTTTTTCGGGTTAGGTTCGGGTTCGAATTTTTTACCTAAGCCTAATTGAACCCATAAAAGTTTTTTTTTTCTCGTTGCTTCTTTTTGCATTTTTATTTGGTTTTTTCCTTAACTAAATTGTACTAACTAAACTCGAGTGGTCGGTGTCCACCTTAGCACCAAAGTTGGATCCCCTTTTCCTCTTGACTTCATTTTCGTCTTTTAGGTTTCTCGGCTTTTTGCGATGGTCTCCAAGGGCTCGGTTTTGGCTTCAGCTTAAGAGAATTTGGCGTTGTTAAGATGGAATTTCTGATTTGTCTAACTCTCTAAAGGAGGTAGATGATGGGTCTAAACAACTTGTCGAGACGAGAGTTTTGGTTTTGTCGGACATGTGATGCTCTCTAAATCTTATCTGAGCTTCTTATCGAATTTGGATTTGGATCTGTCTTAAGTTGTTCTTTGTGGTTGGGATGTGATCAGGATTCGTCTAGGTCTTGTTGAAGACAAGTTTGTTTGTGTCCCTTCTATTTTAGCTTTAAGGTTAAGTGTGTAAACGATATGTAATCTTCCTCTCTCCTTTGTCTCGGATGTCTCTTTTCAGTCCATGTGGAAGGTTTGCTGCTAGCGGTTTAAATGTTTCAGGCTCCACACATGTAGGTTTAGATTATGTGGCTTACTTTTGTGTCAGGGGACTTCAAATCGTGGTTTTGGTTCTGTATCTAGAACTTCTTTGAACCTGTGATTCGAGTTTCAAACAACTAATGGGCAGTTGATCTCCCGTTTTAAAATCAGTTCGCTTAACAGGAGTTCTTTGGCAAGGTTTTGTTCGGGTCCTTATGTCTTTATCTTATTCTATCTCAGTTTAAATGGGACACGAGCAATAGATTTTGCTATCACTCCTTCAAGACGAATAAAGCTGTGGATTCGTCTTCCTATAAACTCTATTTGGGTCAGTCGTCTTTTGGTTATCATTTTTTCATTAAAACTATTAAATTTTTGTCTCTTGCATGGTTCTTTGGCTTTCATATATAGTGTTTTTTAGTATTCGACTCCCCTGTGGTGGGATTGTGGTTTTGGTTCCCCTGTGGTGGGATTATTGCTTGCCTATTGTGGGATTGTGATGGACTTATGACTCGCTTGTTGTGGGATTGAGGTTCATCCTATGTATTTCATCTTTGGATTTTTAATATTACGCTAGATGGAAAAGAAAAAAAAGATCCGAGTGGGTTTATTGTCTTTGATCGGTCCATTCCTATTTCATTATTAAATGTTGCTGGTTTTTTTAAATTAAAACCCACAAAGTAAAACTTAACATAAATAATTAAACACATCGAACATTGATAAAAAAATCTCTCTTCTTCATATATTGTTTGAACCGGATACTCATAGCCTCCTTTAGTCATGGTGCCTTTTTTTACGACAAAGCAGTTACAGCCAAAAATGTGTACTACTATGGAATTAAAGCCTCCCAGTCAGAATTATGCGCCTATTTTGCCAATTTCTCTTTCAGAAGCCTCACTGACTCTGAGTGCAATTTCCAAAGGTTAAAATAAAACCCATAAGCCAATGGAAAGAAAGGGAGCTCGACAGAAGTGAATAAATGCATGGCGCAAACTTCGTAACAATTGACAAACCTGATGTGACAAGTGTGACTACAATGCTAAACCACGTGTCATTATTTCCTTGGTCCTTTTCTGACCATTAATATCCCACCTCCCAAACTAACACCGCTCTTTAACACACAGACACACACACAGAAAAGTAGTCTTTAATGTTTGGTTGCTTGTTCACGTGAAAAAACAGATTGCATTCGGCTAAACACCGCAGATTTGGTTTTGGTATCATCATATTTTATATAAATATACGACACTGGTTACTTACATATATACTTCTCAAACCAAACTGAGATGAGTTTTGGAGCTCGTTTTCTTTTGTTTCTCATAGTAACATTTCCATTTGTTACAACTTCTGCCCGAAACACTCTTTCTGTTTCAGGTTTCATCTCTTTTAGAATTGATTCTTGGTCTTCTTTTATGTTTTGATTCATTGAATTATACAATGTTCTGATTCTGTTTTTGGGCTTAACCAATTTAAATTGATCTCATTTGTTAGGTTTTGGGAAGACAGAGATAGCAAGTAGATCGTTGATGGTGAGCATTGAGGATTATGGTGATCCATCAGCAAACACCAGACACGATCCAAGCGTGCCGACCAATGCAGAAGCTGACACAAAATCTTAGAACTCTTTTTTTTTTTTTACTTGTTCATTAGTCTACGTTAAATAAAATAAAAAATATTATCTGCTCACCGATAACTCCCATCTGAGCAACTGGCACAACCTTAGCTAGAAGACGTTTTGACGCTGGTGGCGGGTAGTTTGCGAGAACTAAGGGCCAATCCAGGAAAAGCCGTCTCTAGCATCTTCTTCATAGTTACTGCAGTTCCTCTGCAATCACAATTTACCGAAAAGAACCCTCTTAAGAAGGTGCAGGACACATCAGTATGCCAGTTACAGTCATTTAAAAGAAATTGACAATCTGATATTTCAAGAAATGATGCAGCTAAAGAATAAATCCAGAAGTGATGAGTTTCACCATTTATACATTAGCACCTAACAATCAAATCACGAACAGAATTTTGAATTTTGAATTCATAAACATTGCTACCGAAATTAACAGTAGTAAAGATGTTGAAATTAGTAATAAGACTAAAAGCTAACGAACGAACCAAATCGAATATATGATTCCGAAGACAAACAGAGAAAGAGACAATTGAAACTCTAGGGTTGATCTCTACGGTATTTCCATATTCGGTTCCTCCAACACCACTTGACTGCTACAAAAGAGGAACGATTAGTGCCTGCGAGGGAAAATCCACTGACGCTGCGGCTGAGAGATTAATAACGGTCGTAGGTGGTTCTGAGATCAGAACAAAACAAGAAAATCGGCAGCCCGAAGAAGATCAGTTGTGTTTTGTCCATGGCTAAGGAAATTAAAATCTCAGAGATGAATCAAAATTTGAGTTTGTAGGAGAAGGATCGAGGAAGAAAACAGCAGAAAGACTTGTTTGGAAACCATTATCTTACCGGTTCCATATTTCTGGTTTATTACATATTTAACCCCAAATGTTTTCAAAATGTATTCAATTCCACGAAAAGTTTTGCGAAATGAGCATAACCAGATTTATTTATATCTAAAATAGGATTGAATCATCCGATACAATAGAGAACACAATTTTATACAAGATTGATGTACGGTACATTCAAATCTTAAATTTTTACAAGAAAATTAATTATACATTCTTTAGAAAAAGAAAACCATTTTTTAATTTTGAAATCATACAAAATACTTAACCCATTAGAGCAACTTAAAAGAGCACACAGTTTCTTCATTTCTCCTTCAAACTTATGTCTGAATCACAACTCCTTGACCCATCATCATCGGCATGTCGCCAATGGCCTTAAGTGGCGGCGAAGGCAATGCTATGTTTTTGCCTTCGTAGGCCGAGAGGTGAACTCCGAGGGCGGCTCTTCCTGATGGGTCCATATTGTTGGACCAGCTTGCATCCCACTCCACCGCCTTTGCGGTCGAGCAAGCCACGGTCGCACCTCCTGGAACTGTTAGCCTCGCAGAATTCTGCAGAGAAAAAAACGTCAGTAAATTTTTATCAAAACAAATCGAAAAGAGATTTTGCTACATCGTATGGAAATTTGTAAAAGACTAACCTGTGGGAAGAACCTCTCAAAGATCATTCTGTAATAGTAAGCTTCTTTG
Organism: Arabis hirsuta; assembly: GCA_964056655.1. Taxonomy (NCBI): domain Eukaryota; kingdom Viridiplantae; phylum Streptophyta; class Magnoliopsida; order Brassicales; family Brassicaceae; genus Arabis; species Arabis hirsuta. Next base: position 21,688,388 of record OZ053308.1, read on the forward strand.
GTGAGTGGAGTGTTGTGCGGAAAGATATGTGCAGCATTCGACATCATCCTGTCATTGACCTAAAAACAGAATAGGAATCATCAGATCTAAACCGGAATAATTTATAGCTAATCAGAAGAGATATGAGATATTCTGTGTAATACATTTTCAGCAGCATGAACTTTGAGGCCATCGATCCAACTGTAGCCAACACCATCACTAAACTGCTCTTTCTGTCTGTAGAGAATGTGTTTTGGCAAATAAGGACGTTCTTCGTCGTCAAATGCTCTCCTTAGAACCCATTTCTCGATCCTTCCTTCCTCTGGTTTGATCTAAAAACCCCATATAGAAAATTTGTTCAGCTAATAGCTTGTGAAAGTATGTGTTGAGTTTGCGATTTGAGTTTTAGTAGTTTTTTTTTTTTTTTGAGAAAAAGAGTTTTAGTAGTTACCATCTTGGATTCAGGGTCTAGAGACATAGCAGTGTTGATGAACTCTTTGTCCAGAAAAGGAACACGAGCCTCTAGACCAAAGGCAGAGGTAGCTTTGTTGGCTCTTAAACAATCATACTTATGAAGAGCCTTGATCTGCAAGGCATAATGCAAGAAGAGTTCAAAACCTCTGTTTTGATGATGTCTGTTTTGTGATTAAATTGAATAGATACCTTGCGACAAGTTTCTTGGTGAAACTCTTGCTTGTTAGGTGCCTTGTGGAAGTAGAGATACCCTCCGAATATCTCATCAGAACCTTCCCCAGAGAGAACCATCTTAACTCCTAGAGACTTGATTTTTCGGGACATCAAAAACATCGGCGTGCTCGCTCTGATTGTTGTCACATCATAGGTCTCAACATGGTAAATCACATCCTCTATCGCATCGATCCCGTCCTGCACCGTGAAGTGGAACTCATGGTGCACCGTCCCTAAATACTCTGCCACCTCTTTCCCCGCTTTCAAATCCGGCGAGCCCTAAACAGAAAAAAACCATAAAATGATGCTACAAAATCGGAAAACATTTTCATCGCGCTACAACTCTGCTTTTGAAAACAGAGGAACTCTGTTCTATATTTCACCTCAAGACCGACGCAAAAAGAATGGAGCTGAGGACCCCATCGCTTAGCAGCTTTAGTACCGGCCAAGTGACGGGCAGTGATGGAGGCAACAAGAGAAGAATCAAGACCACCAGAGAGCAAAACTCCGAAAGGAACATCAGACATCAACCGCTTAATCACAGCCTATAGAGTAAACCAAACAAATTAATTATATTTCTCACACCAAAATACATCTTAATTTGTTTCATAAGGTAAGTTTTCTTACGTTTTCAAAGGCGCGTCTGATTGCAAGAGGCTCATAAGGCGTAGAAGGAACGGATTCATTGAACCAAGGAGGATTATACCATTGCTTAAACTCTCCTGATTTGCTTGAATACAAATGACCTGGAGGAAACGCTTCGAAATGTTCACAGTCTTCGTGTAAGCCTTTCATCTCCGAAGATATCCACACAGATCCGTCTAATCCCCAACCAATGTAGAGCGAAGTGACACCAATCGCGTCACGAGCCACCATGAAAGAGTTGTCTCTTGTGTCCAGCAACACAAAGGAGAAGATCCCATCCAACATATCCACAAATCCCTCTCCATAATCCTCGTACTGTGTCCCCAAAACACATTCAGTAATTGATAAACCAGTTTAAGCAAAAGCAATCAAAATGAAAACAACACATACTAGGTGAGCAATGACGTCACAATCGCTTCCGGTACGGAACTTGTGATTCTTCAGACGTTTTCTCAGCTCCTCATGGTTATAAATCTCTCCATTCACCTTTCGAACAAATCAACAATAAAATAAAGTTTCAGCTTCAAAAATATCTCCATGGATATAGATTTTTGGAGGTAGAGCATTACCGTGACAACAATGGTCTTGTCCTCGTTGAAGAGAGGTTGATCACCGGAAGCAGGATCGATGATCGCAAGACGTTGATGGGCCAAGTAATTGTCTCCGTGCTGATATATTCCACTCCAGTCAGGTCCTCTGTGTCTCAATCTGTAACCAAAATTTTAAATTATTAAGATTCATACCAAATATTGAAGATTAGACCATTATCTAGGGAATATTCCACCAACAAACAAAGGTTAATTTTTTTTTTTTTTAAACAGTGATTCACATGATAAACTATGCAAAAGGGTGACGTTTGATTTAATCAAGCATCACTGTTCATGTCGCCTTCAACCAAAAAGTGCCGAGAAAATGAAAATTATTAGATCACATCAATTTTCGTCAGAATTAATATGAAACAAACATTATATTATTACGATGAATCAAAACTAATCATAATGTAATTTGTAGATTTTAAGCTGTCATAGCGTGCAAACCGAATCATTTTTCCTATTTTAAAAACCAAAAAAAGAGAAAACAGAGGAAATTTGTTATTTGCCTGCGAGAAAGCTCGAGAACACGAACTCTCTTGGCCTGAGAATCATCTGAACATCCCAAAACGGCAAGTATTCCACACATGTTTTCTTTAAGCTCTCGAAATCTTTAATTAAAGGTTGCAGAAAAATGAAAAAGATTACGAAGAATGAGAACAGAAAAAAACGGAATTTCCGAAACTCTCGGTGATATTAAATCCAAACACACACAAAAATCAGACAGATGTCAAGAAGAAGAAAATTGCACGTAATGCGTTTTCTGTAATCGGTTTTCGATGTTTTGTTTCTCTTTCACCGATCGCTCGTCGTATTTATAGAGTCCAAACGGCGCCGGGATGTCGCGTTTCGTGCTTAGAGGTCGTGTGTGGGACCCCTCTTCTTTAACCTGTAACCGGATAAAATACCGGATAAGTCTGCCAAGCTGTTGCCACGTGGTACCTTCTTAAGATTCCCGATTGGTTTAGCCTTCTAATTTACCCGGGTTTTTCCAATTTAACGGTGAGGTAATCGCCGGTTTAGGTCTATCCGGCTGAGTCAGCAACTGGATATATACTTATTTTTTGACGGTGCAAATAGTTCAGAAGACTCTTCTGATTGCTTTAGAGCCGTACACGTGTCATTACGGTAACGATTGGACCATTTCTATTTTATTGGACGTAAGCATTGTTTTTTCATTTTCTTAAAACATTGAAAACAATTATACATGGATATGGTAGGTAACGTTAAAAAAAAAAAAGGATTGGTGGTTACTGGTACACTTTTAATTACGTACTAGATTCTCACCCGCACTTTGTGCGAGAACATTTATTGTATATGTTGTAAACTATACTTAGTGTTCGTATTGTGTCGTATATAATATGTTCTAAGATTAGATATGTATGGTTTTAGTTTGTAAGTAGAATCGATTAGTTTGAAAAAGTATGATAGTTTTTTAGCTTAAAGGTAGAGAATAAATATGTTAAGTATTGAATTTTATAATGAATAGTCATTGGAGTTGGTATACGTAAATTACAATATTTAGTTTTGTGCATGTTCGTATGTCTGTTGTATCAATTATTTAGTTTGGTAAAACGTTGAGGCGAATTAGACATTTCATATGAATCTGGTATTGTGAATTCGTCGGGTTTTGTGAGTAAGATTTGATGTTATTTCTTGTTTTATTAAGTTGAAATAGCAAATCGTTAAAATTTATGTTTTTTTGGATGATATTGTAGTAAATTATCTACATTTATTTTATTTATTCTTCTCGGCTTCTATTTTTTATCTTTTAATATTTCACTTTTTTCATCATTTTCTTTGTCACTTCTTATTTTTCGTCTTCTTCTTCCGGTATTTATTTGTCTTCTCTGATTGTTTCTTTGTTATTCTTCTACTCATTTTCTTATTTTTTCTAAGATTGTTACTTGCGTCCAAAATCGCTAGATTTTTCATTCTACTCCAACTTCGTATTTATTATTTCTTTTGGTTTCGTCTATTTTATTTCTTACTTTTTTTTACCGTCTTTGTCTTTTCATTTTTTTTTTGTCTTCTTTTTCCCATTTATTTTCCTTCTTCCTCTTATCTTCTCCTTCATCGTCTTTGTATTATTTGAATTTTTTTATATCTTTGTTACTCTGTCTTTATATTATTGCACTTCTCTTTAGTTTTTTTATCGTTCTTCGTATTCTTTTGTTTTTTGAAAGGTTATTACTTGCAGCCGAAATCACTATATATTTTTGGGTTTTTTTTGTTTTTCTCTGTTTTTTTTTATTTGGAGTAGTTTTCGTGTTTGTTTTGTCATTTTTTATTTCTTTTTTTTCTTAACCGTCTTCCTCTACTCATAGTTTTTCAAACTTATTTTAACTTTGTATTCTTTTTCCGATTTTCTTCATCCTCTTTTTCCAAAGTTTTAGTTTTTTTTCTCCGATTTTTTAGTCTTCGTTTTCTAAGTTTTTTTCTTTTCTCTTTTTCCTTTTTTTCTATTTTCTTTTTCTTTCTTCATAATCTTTTTTAATCTGATTTTTTTTCTTCTTCTTGTGGTATTTCTTTATATTTATCTTCGTATTCAACTTCTTTTTTAGCTTCTTCATTTTCTAGTATTTTATTTTTTCTTCACTTACTTCATCTTCTTCTTCTTCTCCACTAAAAAACAATAAAAACGATTGAATGTTGGTCTTCTTCACTTTAATTTGTGATTTTCTTTGCATTTTCGTATAAGAAAAAGATCCTTAAGGCAATTCTATGATGTTATTCTTTTATATATTGTTTTAAAATAGGAAAAACACAAATAATTTTCACGAAAATCTCGTATTTATTATAAATGCATTAAAATTTAAAATCTTATATGTTGTAACAAATTAATTTGGTTTCTCAAAAAATAACCAACGTTTTATTTCTTAGGTGATTTTCTAATGATTTAATCGGGATAACAAAATGATTTAATACAAAAATCTCATGTTTATTTCAAATAAATATAAAAGTTAAATTTTTATTGGGTGTAACAAAATAAATAATATTTTAAGAGTTGTTATTATTGTGGACTTTTTTTGCAATATCTCATTTTGTTAATCAAGAGATTTGTTGCTAATTTTAGTTGTTTTCACTTTTTCTTTTCTTTTCTCGATAGTAAAATAGATGAAAAAATTAGATGTTTTGGAACCACAAATCGCACTCTATATGTAATGCATGAATGCAATCATTATTCATGAGAAAGATAATTGTGTGGAAAGAATACGATAAACAAAAAAATCTTTGAGCAAGATTGAGATCTTTAAAGTCGTCTAATGTACATGAGATACAAAATCATAAGAAAAAACTTAATTTTTTGAACGAATAAAATAAAACAATATTTATACTAAATGTACTTCTCTTTTATTATTATAGAGATGATGTCAAAAATATTACATTTAAAAAAAAATAAGATTGAGAAACGTAATTGGAATAATAGATATCTTGCAACGACGGATGTAACATTGGTGTTATTGCAAAACTCACAACGGAATTATTGCTTCTTCACCAATTTACCAATGTCCTTCTCCTTTGAAATATTCTTGTAAACTCTTTGCTTACATTTCTTGCAAGTAACATAATACCACGACTAATCAGAATCAATACCGCAAATGATGCACATGATTTTGTACCTCTCAACCTGTTAGAACATAATCTATCAAAAACCATTCGACAATAAAATGTAACTTAAATGGTATAACGTCAATACCTCAGTAGTACTAATCAGTTCACTAATTGTGACCAAAAGAAACTGATCAAAACATTCTTCTTTGATGACTAATTCAACCTTTGTGGGCCTTTTTTTATCTATTCTCATAACCATACCATCATCTGGCAAACTGAAAATATGCACGTTAATATCTTCTGGTTTTGTTTTAGAAATAAAAATATTTAATCATATCTCAAAATAAATCACAAACCTCTTTTTAAATTCAACCAACTCAGAGCATTGCGGATTAATAATTACTTGAGACGCATCAAAAGTATTAGTGACTTGTGGCTGACCTGAAATGTGTGGAGAATAGCATAACAATATAAACACTATGAGTATTTCTTATCAATATCAAAATATAAAGACTATGAATATGCTGTCATAATATAAACACCTCGAAATACGTTAATCTTCGCAAATCGAATTAGACAAATCACAAAACCATCCTCAACATTTTGACAGGCATTGTAAACACCTTCTGCAAACTTTCCCCACAAGGTACATGCCAAACGATCATTCCTATATGTGAATGGAAAGTGATTTTAGATTCTAACAAACATCTAAAAATCAAAATAAGAAAATGACTCTCATATAGCATTACGTGGAGTTCCAAAGTTCGAACTCAAGTTTGTGAGTGTCTTTGTTGTTAACTTGTAAAGTTTCCAAGTCTCTGAGACTAACAATTTGGCCTATAACATCTGAAATAAATGAATGAAAATTAAATTAAAAATTAGACAGTGAAAATAATTATTTACACATAAATAAAACTAACCGATCAGAATATTTCGATTGAGCTCTTCGTAAAATGGATCTACTCTTAGCAATCCGATGTTAGTAATTCGATAGTAGCTATCCGATCAAACGTGGAGATCTATATTTATTAGTGATAAAACACGGGTTAAACCATTTAAGTCTATGAGTTTTAGTATATTCGTTAGAATTAGAATTAGAATTAAAGTAAACAGGAATTTGCTTTTATAAGAAAAATACGTATCACTTCATCAACCAAAATAATCTCCAAAGCTTCACCATTCGTTGCATGGAATGACTTCCAAACATGAAGAACCTTAACTTGAATCTTCCACGACGCTTTGAATGGCTTCACATCTCGAAGTTGAGTGATAGATGTTTGTAAAGCCATTTTTACGAATTTCTGACTTGTTTCGGAAATGTTTGTGAATGAATAGAAAAGAAAAAAGCTCAAGGTATTTATAATAAAGTATCGTAGAGATGAATATGCTTAGGCTTTTTGGAGAATATTCTCTCAAATATTATTAGTTATAGAAAGTGAATAAAAAATATTAATTGTTAAGAGTAAATCTTGGTAGTAAATAATAACAAACTTGCAGAGAAAGATTTCAATTTTTTTAAAATATGAAATAATTAAATAACTTCCGAATTTAACATTATGAATCTTTTATTGAATAGCCGAAATTAAAGCTGAATATTACCGTTTTAATGTACAAATAATTGTTTCCTGTTTGGATTTGATTTGATTTGATTTAAATTCCATAATTGTAACCAAACAAAATAATCAGATCGATCGATCCTTTTCTAGATTGATCGATCCATTTTCCTGATTTAAAAACCTATTCATCGGGTGACCCATTGATCGATTCACGAACAAACCCATTGGATCGATCGATCCTCTAGGAAGATCGATCGATCTGCAGCATTGAATAATTACAGAATTGCCATTAATGAAAAACGGGTCATGAACCGGGTCTTATAGGATCCGCGTGTCTACAGTCGGATCGAGTCCGAAAAATGTCCAAAATTGACCTAAAAATTACTGAAATTGTCATTGGATCATTCCAAAATTACGCTTTTCAATTAAATCAATTTAGTTATAATAGAATGACAATTTAAGTAATATTTTTTTTTCAATTTTGGGCATGCTACTAAATGTACTCCTCTTTTAATATTATAGAGATACCATTAAAAAATTGAAACAAAAATAAAAATAGTATACTTAAAACAGTAAATAGAAAGGAGATGCATCAAAATTGTTCTCTAAAAATGTTATTAGAAATATTATACTAGATTAGAAAACATTACCCTATATACTTAAATATAGATAAGTAGAATCTATCTCTAAGGGATAGCAATAGCAGAAATGTGGGAAAATATTTTAAAAGGTTTCTTAATAAAGTGATTCAACAAATAGCTAGAAATGGTATTTTCAGATTTTTTTTAAAAAAATTTTCCACGAGTATTTTTCCATGTTTCAAAGTTTTATCGGATAGATGAATAAGGAAAATTGGAAATTTTTTTTTTTTTTTAAACTGCTTTATACACAAAGTAAATTTCATATGAAAAATAAATAACTTTTATAAAAAAATTCTATATGATGAAAATTCTATAAATTTTCGGACCATTTGAACCGTTAAGTCAATCAATAGACCTAGTCCAATCTAATCATTATGCCAGAAAAAAAAAACCCGCTCATTTTGAACTCAAACTATAACACGATATGAATGTTAATATAAACTAACTATTGGATTACAAACTTTGGTTGTTTCACACAAGTTTATCATAATAATAATATACAACTAACAAATACATTTACAATTCTCTTACATATATAAACAAAAGTCGGTGTATATGTCTTGCTTTATAGTTAAGCCTGCGTTGCGTATATGTATATTTTACCTTTGGTTTGGAGATTGGACATGTTATACGCAGTTGGTCGCGATTCAAAACGGAAAATTGAGAATGAGATATCAATAATATATGAGACTGGATTATATGATACTTTCCGAAAATGAATAAAAGAGAAGAATTCGAGTATATCCATAACTAATAGTTTATATTTAACCATGTTTTTAATATAATAAGAGATCACATGTGTATTCCATGTGTAGGCATCTCACATGCCTCACACGTTGCTACAATGTGCAAGGGTAGCGAGAAGATGAATCTCACCTTACAACCTTGGAATTTGGATAATGCTTATTAAGTTCCATGAACTTCCAACTCAAAAGCAATTGGCAATGAGTGGATTGGCCCAAATTCCTTATATATTAGTATAAATCTCTTTCCACTTTAGATGTGGGACATTTATTTTCACACGCTCCCTCGAGATGATGGTCTTTCTAGCCATCAATCTTGACAGAATCCCAGTCTAGGATTAATTTCGGATCAATCGGCCCTCTTTCGATGGGTCGGATCAATTTCGGTTCGGCGGCAACGTGTTTTCAGGCTCTGATACCATATTAAGTTTCATGGACTTCAAACTCAGAAACAATTGACAATGAATAGATTGGCCCAAATTCTTTATATATTAGTACAAATCTCTTTCCATTTTAGATGTGGGACATTTATCTTCACAATGCTAAATCAGAATCGAATCTCACAAGTCACTTTTTCACTCGCAATCTCATTCGCATTTTTTTCACTCGCAATCTCATTCGATCTTTCAATCACTCGTATGTTAAACAAGAATATGCAAGATTTAACACATCTTACACTGATTGGTGGTAGAAGAAAAGATTTATTTTTCTTCCGGGTCCACCATAATGGTGTGTAAAAAAAAGAAAAACATTTCTTCTGAAATATATAGGACCCACCATCATTTTTATTGTAGCCAAGTGTTTTTTTTTTCGGTAGAAAATTTTCCAACACTAAATTGTAGGAGAAAAAAATTCTACTGATTTTCTAAGTGTAAAACAAGTTTTGGGTGGGACCCATAATGTTTTAGAAGAAATTTTTTTGGAAAAAATGTCTAAAAAAGCTCCAATTTTTAAATTGGGGCAAAAAAACTCTAACTTCTAAAATATCATATAAAGCTCAAAATTTTTGTTGATTTTTAATAAAATGTTTAACTTTTGTTGACTCGGCCGTTTAAGGCTCATCGTTAAGTTTTTATTAACGGAGTTAACTTTTTGTTAACGATCTCCGTTTAAACAAAACGACGATGTTTTGGCTTTAATAATACAACACCGTTTTATCAGTTATGAGAAAACAAATATGGGAAAAATGTCGAAAAAAACTCCAACTTTCAAATTGTGGCAAAAAAAAATTTCAACTTCTGAAATGTCATTTAAAGCTCAAAGGTTTTGTTGACTTTTAAATAAAATGCTTAACTTTTGTTGATTCGGCCATTTAAGGCTCGTCGTTAAGTTTTCATTACCAGAGTTAATTTTCTGTGAACGATCTCCGTTTAAACAAAATGACGACGTTTTGGTTTAAATAAAACGATATTGTTTTATCAGTTATGAGGACAAAAATCTCCAAATCAAACCAAAATCGATTTCAATCTAAGAACCCTAGAAGTCTCTCTTCTCCCAAATTCTCTCTTCTCTCTCGTTTGTGCTTACTATTCCGATGAGCTCAAGCTCTGGTCATCAAGCGTCGTCAAGGACCGTGGTTTGCCGACGAAGTGTGTATGTGGCTTAGGCAGTTTGATTTGGGGATTTTTGTTTCCTCATAACTGATAAAACGATGTCGTTTTATTAAAACTAAAACGTCGTCATTTTGTTTAAACAGAGATTGTTAACAGAAAATTAACTCCGCTAATGAAAATTTAACGACGAGCCTTAAACGGCCGAGTCAACAAAAGTTAAGCATTTTATTTAAAAGTCAACAAAAACTTTGAGCTTTGAATGACATTTCAGAAGTTAGAGTTTTTTTGCAATAATTTGAAAATTGGAGCTTTTATCGACATTTTTCCCATTTTTGTTTTCTCATAACTGATAAAACGGTGTCGTTTTATTAAAACCAAAAAGCCGTTGTTTTGTTTAAACAGAGATCGTTAACAGAAAGTTAACTTCGTTAATGAAAACTTAACGACGAGCCTTAAACGTCCGAGTCAACAAAAGTTAAGCATTTTATTTAAAAATCAACAAAAATTTGAGCTTTAAATAGCGTTTCAAAAGTTGGAGTTTTTTTTTGCCACAATTTGAAAGTTTGAGCTTTTTTTGACATTTTTCCCAAATTTTTTTCTTCTAACTTACCTACCAATCATAGTTTTTTTGTGAGTAGGGAGAACAAAATATTTAACTTCCACGTGGAAGTTTTCTTCTGAAAAAAAATTATTGTTTGATAAAAAAAATTTTGGTAGGACCAGAAAAATTAAAAAGAATTTGTTTTCTTCTAAATTGTGCACCAATCACACCCTTAGGAGTTGTGAAAAAAAAAATTCTTCTAGATTTAAGATTCTTTTTATATAAGTGGTTGTGAATGATAAAAATAGAAAAAGAAATAATAAATAAAAAAACATTTTTTGCTGTGTTTTTCTCCTATTTTGAAGAAAAATTATTTTTATGCGAACTATGCTTAGTTTTCACTTTTTTCCACCATCAACATCATCTAATTGATCCCACACGAGAGAGCGGCCACCATCGTGTAGAACTCCATCTACGACCATCGTTTGAACACAAGAGAGAGCGACCGCCAGCTTGTGTTCCCATCTCTTCCTGCTACATATAAGCTCATTGTACGAGTCTTATATCACATCCATTGTGGATGCTCTAATAGTTTACAGCTGAAAAACTTATACCGTTTAAGATTACCATCGGATCCTATAACTTATAAACATCTTTCTCTCTTAATTTAACAACCAATTATAGTTCCAAGTTCTATAGGATCCAATAGGTTTCAAATAGTTTGGATCAAGTAAAAATCATTTATATATTAATTGTAGAGTGATTTTCCAAAAAAAACTTAGGTGTCCTCACCAAAATCATTCTTCCAATTTTAATGTGACATGACATCCCTTAAAATATGACATGGCATTCTCTCTAACTTAACTCATTAATTCCTAATTAAAATTAGGTCAAACTCAATAATTAAAATTAGCTCAAATTCAAAAGGAGGATGAGAATGATGGCTCCATTGATGAAGTTAAGAAATGATTATCCAAAAATAATCTCACGGAATTGGAAAATTATTTTTACATGTTTTTTCGATTATTTGATTAGAGATTTTTAGTTATTGTTACTTTTAAAATAATTTATTTTGGATTAAAATGGATCTTACTTTATTTTCAAAAAAATCTATACAACCAAAACGATCAATTAAATAAATCGATTACATTTCATTTCGGTTCAAATGTAAATTTATGTATCATCATCAACTCTAAAGTTAAAAGTATGATAATCTTTAGTAAAATCTACATAAGATTAATCTGACGTTTACAAGATTATGGAAATCGTTATCTCGACAAATTTGCCTATCCAAAATTTAAAAATATCTCAGAAATAAAATGTATGAGCAACTATAAATTTAAAAGTGACCGTTGGGTTCTCTAAATTTATGTATCATCAATTCTAATTTTCAATTATGAAAGTCTTTGATAATTAGAAATATTCAAAGCTTTTTATAAAAAAATAACATTTTTTATATTTAATTAATTATGGATTTATTATGGTCCGGAATTTAGGTATCATCAACTCTAAATTTAAAAATATGAAAATCTTTAGTAAAATCTATACAAGAACAATCACGTAATAGATTCCAATTAAATAAGAATTACCATATTCTGATTAATTTATTGACGTTAACAACATCCGAAATTTTAGTACCATTATTTATAATTGGAAAACTAGGGAAATCGTTAAGAGTATCTCCACAAAATCGTTGAGGTAGTATAATATTGGAAATAATTTTATGGAAATGTATTAAAAATATCGTATATTTTGTGGAGATAATCTTAACGATTTCAATTATTTATCCCCATAGACGTGATTTGTCAGAAAATATTTATGTGTCATCTCTATAATCACTCTCACCAAAACAATTATGACATGACTAACAAAATTGTGACATGACAATTTTGAATCAATAACAAAATCTTGTACAACTAAATTTATATTTGTTACCATAAATAAATCAAAAGAGTTTTTAATCAATATATTATCAGATTTTTTTTTTATTCTAAAGTTATATACAAATTTGGTTTCTCATTTAAAAATAGTTTAGAAATTGATTATTGTAAAAATAAAATTAGAGAACATTTTTATATAATATATATTACTTACCAAATTTTTAAAAGAGACTTTGATATGTTTGTGAAAAAAACTTCCCAAGTTTATAAAAAAAATGTAGTAATTCTTTTGCCAATTTGAAAGTAATAAAAATATTTTTTATTCGAAAGCAACAATTTTTTTTATCTGTGTTTTATTTATAAAATTTATGATTATATATATTAATGTTTTAAAATATTAAATAATTTATTTGTATTCTAAATACTACTTAAGATATTCGGACAAACCAAATTTAACATGTTTTTTTAACTCTAATGTATTACATTTTGATTTGACATATTTACATATGTAAAATAATAAAATGGTAAAACTAAATTTCTGAAATTCATATTATTAATAAAAACGATATTATTAACCAAAAAAATTAACAAAAGAATCAACAATAATATCTATAATAAAATCAAACAACTACATATTTCACATTTTTAAAGATTAAAATTAAAAACAAAATTTCATAAATAATTTATTCGCGTGTACGCGGAAGAATAACTAATATTTATTAATTTAACAATCAATTATAATCTGACAAATGTCTATGTGAGAGACTTTTTGGAACGCTGACGCACATGCCTCACTCGTGCACAATACAGGCAATCCAAAACATGCCACATCGCCTCAGTGGTCCTTAATCTTTTATTTTTCCACTAATTGAACGTCCTTTTACAACAAAAAAATTAACAGACCCATTATATTGATTCAACTGTTGAATAAAATATTCAAGAGGGCCATTATATTGATTCAACTGTTTGAATAAAATATTCAAGAGGGCCGTTGTAAATATTTAATATTGATTCAATTGTTGTTGTTTTATCATTATTTGAGCGTAGATGACGCTAATAATTGTAGGACCCATGCCGTGTATAAGCAAGTTTTGTTATCAAATAAACAAAGAAGAAAGAAGATGAATCTAAATCGGTCGTCTGGTGAATCTCCCCAAGTTTTCCGTCATCATGGAATCCTCATCCATTTTCTTTTTCGTTCCCAAATTTACATTATATAAACACTTTTGATTTGTTTTTGTCATCTCCTAAATGAGTAGAGAATTACACTAAGGGCCAAATATCAACACCTTCTAATAGAGCCGTCTAAGAGGGGTGGCAAGTGGTTCTATCGCACAGGGCCCACGTGAAATTTTTAAAGCCGTCTAAGAAGGCTTCTATATTCTTACCCCCCAAAAAGACAGCTTTAATAGATATATTAAATATTTTGATTTTTTTTTCTGAATTGTATAAATTCCAAAAACAAAACTAGTTTGAACGATTCAACTCAGTTATATAAATAAATAAAACCTTCCGAAAATTAGTCGTCTTCAATAAATCTGTCAAGATCTAAGCATTGAAATTGGGTGATAATCGGTTCAGTTTCAGTAAAAGAAAACAAAATAATTACTTAGCATTGAAATTATGTTACTTATTTTGTATTTTAAAATCGCTTCTCAAATTATTCTAATAATATTTTTTTGCTAAATCATAAATATTTCATTTAAAAATGAAACCGTTTTAGGATTACAAAGTGAATCATAAACCTATAAAAATGATTTGTACGGGAAAAAAATTAAAACATGGAATCATAATACATTAAAGTTTTCAGTCCGTCTACTCAACATACACACATGGTAATGGAGTTATGACGAAGTGATGACGATGCTATTTGTTCTTCCTAAATCTAATTGGCGTGTTGATAATGCGAGGCTAACCAAGAGCCGAAAAAGCTAAAGACCAATGCGATAGAAGCCGTTCAATGGTGGCCAAGATTGTGTCGTCAATGGCAACGTCTTCTAATCTTTCGATCACATACTCCTCTCGCGTCCCGTGAGAATGGATGGAAGAACAATTCCATGAGCTTAACACTAAAAAGAAACCCCGCAAACCACTCAAGGGAACGGTGCAAGCTCTCACCCTACCAAGTTCTCCTAAAGTCGACTAGTACAAAGCCAAATAAAACACTAGACACTACACCGAACTCAATGGTCTTACTAGCTCTTATAAAGCATCGATAAAAAGAGTCTAAACTTAGAAGCTAACTAGCAACACATTAACATCAACGCAATATCAGTAGCAAGACACAAAGACACACCAGATCCAAACACAACAATCAAAACTAGGATTACAATGATACAAACACAAGAGATGGAAGGCAGCCACCACCGGTAGTTAAACCAAATCAAGATTGCAACACCGAAAATTCTGGAGAGCAAGCAAGAGAGACAACTTGAACGAAAACTCACACTCGAGAAGCCACAATGAACACAAATGCGAGAGAATCCATAAACAGATTAGCTGATATGATTCTGGCCAACAACAAGGAGGTTCGAGATAACGCAAGTGCAATGGAGCTTCCACAAGGACCGATCACGAGGGCCAAAGCAAAGGAGCTCCCAAAAGCTATTCAAAGGATGCTCAAGAAGACTCAAAACGGAGGACAAGCCGAGACAAGCCGGATCATGACGTTCATGCAAGCGGAGAAAAAAGATCAAGGAAACATCTAAGTGACAAGTGCCTAGTTTGTACTCTTTTTCCCATGTTCGGTTTTGTCCCAATGGGTTTTCCGAACATGGTTTTTAACGAGGCAAGCTAGGTTACTTATCCCTTTCTTTTAGTAAATTTTCTTGGTTTTTACGTGGGCCTTTTTCACCCTTTTTCAAGCCCATTTTCGCCAAGCCCAGTTCAAATCCATGAAGCCCATCAAGCCCATCATCATCACGTTTTTGATAAGAACTTTCAAGTCAAAGTTCATTTTTCCAAAGCCTTTTGCATGCATTTGCATTTATTAGTCAAACCGAATTTATTGTTGTGTTATTTCCAAGAGAGTGTGCATGTACACTTTTCGTGGCCTATATATTGTGCTCGTCCTTCTCATAATAAAATCAACCAAGTATTAAGTAAAATTAAACTCTCTCTTTTCTACTTGTGTTCACTACCGTTGGTGGAATCCGACAACCCTTTCTCTTAGAAGCGATTCTAGAGAAGATCTTGTTTTCTCATGGTGGGTATCCGAGGAAGAAGATAGTTTATCCTTCACTCAATCCATCCATAGGTTGTGTGATTTTATCATCATCTCCATCGATCGTTCATCACCATCCATTCCCATCCGTCCAGTTCCCCGTTTGAGACTCAGCTCCGCATCAAAGTTCTGATCATCGATTGGGATCGTATCATTAGCCAAACGAGAGCATAATATTTAGACTTAAATGAGATTATTTAGACTTAAATGAGATATTTCAAATAAATGTATAGATGGACAAAATCTATAGAAGATCTCCTCTAGCCCCACAGTGTCTTATGGATTAACCAAAAGTTAATAAACATAAAAAAAAAAAGACTTTTGATTAACACATTAAGTCGTCCTCACAATACGTGTGCCCCAACGTCATCAGGAATGATATATATATAATATTTAGGTTACTTGAATATATTCGGTTAACTAATTAGTCAGGAAGTGGGATTGTGTAAGAGAAAATCAAGTGCATAATAAGTTTGTATATAGTTATATATACATATATACGATCTATATATTTTATAGTCATGAAATGGTCCAAATGTTTATCTTTTTTTTTTTTTTTGAAAATTAGGTCCAAATATTTATCACCCAACTAATCTTTTAAAGTAAATATAACGGTTATGTAGCTTACTAGCTCACTGAATTTTCTTATGAGTTCAATGCGTGTCACCATTTTAATTAGCCAAATAGAAATGAAAATATTAATAGAAACAATCGAACTTATAGATGTTTATTTTTAATAGATTTAGCGATAAATTTATGCTAGAGATGAAACTGTAATAATTAATTTTGATGATTTGTCTTTAAAAGCCAATAAGTTAGAATCTAATGAAGTGAGATTTAAATCAATTCATTTCATTTCAAATATTGGATACGATTTGTAATCTAGAGCGGTATAAGTTTTCAACTGTAAACTATTACAACATAATGTAAAGTTGTAAAAAATAATGAAAAAAACTGTATAAATAAAACTGAGTGTAACGATTTTTTAAAACTTTTGATATCAGCCAAATAGAGATGAAAATATTAGTAGAAACAATCAAACTTATAGATGTTTACTTTTAATATATTTAGCGATAAATTTATGGTAGAGATGAAAATGTAATAATTATTTTTGATGATTTGTCTTTAAAAGCCAATAAGTTAGAATCTAATGAAGTGAGATTTAAATCAATTCATTTCATTTCAAAATATTAGATACGATTTGTAATCTAAAGCGGTATAAGTTTTCAACTGTAAGCTGTTACAACATAATGTAAAATTGTAAAAAATAATGAAAAAACTGTATAAATAAAACTGAGTATAACGATTTTTTAAAACTTTTGATATCACTTTTGTGATTGGTACAATATAAAACGTTATAAATGGTAAATTAATTGTAAGTTTATTAAGTTTGTTACCAATCAACCACAAACTTTGATAAATTAATTTATTTGTAATGTTAAAACGTACATGATGTATCTTGGTTGATTATTATCATTTAAATAGGGAAATTCGAGTTTAAGATGATTCTAAGAGTTAATCCGAACACGATTAAAAAAGAAAAATTTCACAAAATGTCATTTTTCAAATACCACTTTACAAAAATGCCACACTTTTGAAATCTTTGCAAAAATGCCATTTTTTGAAAATTATTTTTTCTTTATATTATTTATGTTTGGGTTAATATGTTCTATTAGGGTTTAGTTTTGAGGGTTTATGGAGGTTTATGGGTCAAAACATTTTTTAGGGTTTAGAATTTTAAGATATAGGGTTTAAAAATCTATAATTAGTGACATTTTTGCAATGAACACCCCAAAATGGCATTTTTGCAAATGTGTACACAAAAAGTGGCATTTTTGTAATTTCCCCAAAAAGAAAAATTTAGAAAAATAACACTTTTAACTTCTTAAATTTGAAAAATACCTTTCTTTTTTTTTTGAAAAATACATTTTATTGAATTTAAAATTATTAAAATATCCTCCTAAAATCTCAACAACAAATTATATATTGTAAGTAAAATTTAATTTGTTGTGATATATATATATATATATATTTAGCCTAAAATTTAGTGTTGATTTATCTTTTACAAGATTTATCATATATTTCGTCTAAGAATATAGACAATTTTATGTAACATTTATCTGAAATTATAATTTTATAACAAAAATAAAATATTACTAATAATTTAGTATGCCCAAAAATATTTCTTAAAATGACCTAATTAGAAAATTTACGTAAAATAAAGAGAAGCCTAAAAAAATATTTCTTAAAATTTTAAATCAGCAAAACAACTTTATCTCAGATAAAAAAATAATAATTATTATATTTACGAATTATTTAATTTTTAAATCAATAACACAATTTTATCTCCAATAAAAAAAAATTAACATTAGTAATAAATATAATTACGAATTAATTAAATTTTTTTAATGAAATAAGGATAAAACAGACTTTTCAACTAAGAAAAAATGTATTTTTCAAAAAAATAAAATAAAGTATATTTTTCAAATATCCAAATATAATTGATGTATTTTTCAATAACCCCTTAAAATAATTGTTGGGAAAAAGACCAAATGGTGATGGAACTTGGTCGCGTAGTCCATTTCTTCGTCACTCTTCCTTTAATAATTGAAAGAAATCTCGTTGCCTTAATGTCCTTGAACAGTTCGTGATATTATGTTAAGGGAGGGGATTTTGATAAAAAAAAAAAATAAAGGTTAAATATTTATTTATGTTTTATCTTAACTTTGATAAATTTGAAGTTAAAATTACAAACTGTTAGTTTATTGTATTTAATAGGTCTTTTAATTTTGTATATTCAAATTTAACGAACATGTATACATTATATTCAAAATTATTGCTGACGTTGTCGACAAACGTTCGATACGGTTAGAGGTCTTTTAGTTTTGTTTTTTCGTCAAAACTATTTAATACATAAAAAAATTTTAAAAAAAAATTACATGTTAATCTTAATCATCGTTAAATGTCGATGAAGATTAACAGTTAACACATGTTCTACTAGAATATTTTGTAATAGATGATATACTATCTATTCAGAAACTAAAGAATTATGTTGATTCTTTTTTTTCTTACAAATGTAGATAATTTACTTCCATTTTATTGGAATATTCTTTTTTTCTTTCAATTTTTTTTGTGTGGTTTTGATTGGTGGTAGTATGATAACAGATGGAACATGTGTAAAATAGTAACAAATATATATGATAATACCAATTATGTATATAGAGAAATCTCTTGTTTGAAAAGTGATTTGTGAAAATATGTCTAGGTGTCATCTTCACAATCAATCTCACAAATTTTATTATGACATGACAAAGTCTTATTATAAAATGACATTTTACTTAACTTATTCACAAACTTCCATCAAATTACTTTCCAATTCTATTCAAATTTCAAAATCAAATTAAATAAAAATATATTTGAATTAACATTAATATTTACCTAAAATAAACACATATCTATAAACAAAAATATTTTGGTTTAATTGCATTTTCACATTAAAAAAGATTTAATGACATTTTCACATCTAATTAACATAATAAATATTTACAAAATAGAAGACCATACAATTTAAATACACAAAAAGATTAAAATAGTATCATTGTACGTATTTTTTTTTAATCTAAAACATATATTAGATGTATTATTTTTTTTCCAAAAATGTTACTTTCGAAAATAAATTTATAATTGTTATTGTTATAATATAGATAGTGTACAAATATGTATTAGTAATACTCAAGAACATTTAAATCGTAACAAAATAGCAAAATAATAATCGTATCACTATATGTTTTATTCTAGATACTATTATTCACGAAAATAATTAAAAATCGAACAAAGTCTTGAAGACCAAAAGTGAACCAAAAATATAAATTCAACATCATTAGCAATTGTCAAATGTGAAATAATATTTTTATAGTTTATTTGACTATAGAAAAATATTAATTCGTGAATAAAGCGGAGAGTCATCTAGTGTTATATATAAATAAAAGAACACAAATAACGTAAGCAAAATATGTTATGTTTTTTTTTGTTATCGGAATACGAATGTGGCGATGTCGAAGAGGAAAAGATTTATGACTTTTAAACGCCTCAACATATGCTTTTTGAACATACCAGATCACACACCGATCTGTTTAGTAGCACCAAGGAGCGCTAGACAATCAAGTTGAAATAAGCCAATCTCAAGAAAGCAAGACAGGTCCAACGAGCAAAGCAACAATGATTGAAATGGCCAAAAGAGAGGAAGGAAACATGTAGGAGTAGCACACAACAACCGACACCAAAGGATTGCATGCCAATCGAAACTCTAGTTATGGTCGAAACACCAAAGCAAGGCTGATCTTCATAACAAATCACCGCCCTCCTGTGGAAAGAGAGATAGACAATCGCGAGCTTTGAAGACCGAATGGTTCCAGATCTACCACTCTCGTCATCTGCAACTGTGATCAAAACTCCACACTTGCTCTTCTCCCAAAACGCGACAGAAAAACCAAAGGAACCATGGATAAAAACACTAAAACAACAAAGGATAGATGATGTAACATAGATAGAGAACCGACACCTGCGCCGGTCCAAACGAGATCTAGAATGGGCGGCCGATAAGGAAAAAAGAGAGGAAATTAGGTCTTTTCGTTTAAGGAAATTTGATGAAGTATGTTATGTATTATATGTGACATAATAACAATATTTTTCGAAGGAAAAGAAAGAATCCTACATCTAACTTTTATGTCTACATCTTTATAAAACAAGAATGTAAGAAATAAAGCTTTACCAACTAACTAGATTTTAGTTCGCGTCAAGCACGAAATTAAACGAGTGAATAGGTTGATTAATCGGTTTTAACATATATAATTTTTAATACTTAAACGTGTATGACAAATGATATGTATTGTGTAGAAATGTAATAAAAATGAATATTTTTGATCAAACATATGTTAATACCATCAGTATTAATATTTTTTCTAAATTGATCGAAACATATGCAAATGTTATTTATTTCAATATATTTTACATATAAAATTGATCTTCATTATTCGTATAAATAATAGAGCACATATACGATTATTTCGATAAATTTTAAATTTATATGAAATAACAAATGAAAAACAATATATGTTTTCAATAATGAAATGTGTAAATATTTTGAAGTGTGATTAAATATATATAGTAGAGTACATATCATAATTAAAACATTTTAATAGTATACTAATCTAAACACATATACATACACAATAGATAATTTGTAACATCTCGGTTTCAGAAAATATGTGGTGCACGCGGAGAGGTTTAAGAGAATTGATTTGACTACTTATATCACCAAAGTGCACTTATCTTTTTCGTCACACATCCAGAGAGAACTCCAGAGTTAAGCGTGCTTGGTCCGGAGCAATTTAAGGATGAGTGACAAACTGGGAAGTCATTTCCAGTACCGTGTGAGTGAGGAAAAACAAGGGGAAAGATCACGTGGTGATTCGCAGGGTCAGTAAACAAGTTTTTCGAGCCATCGATCGTCGGACAGGGGTGGGTCCACGGGCCGAGAGTGGACGTGGAGCCCACTGGTAGGGGCGGTCGGGGCATTACAAAATTGTTACAAATATAATAATAAAAAGCTTGTTAAATTAAACAAAAATAGATGTTATTGTATGTCTAAAATATTACATTTAGTTAGGTTTAAAATTTTAAAAGATCTATTAATAGATATATGTTAAAAATTAATGAAAATATGTAGAGAACTAGATTTTTGACCCACGTCAAACACGTGATTATAATAATTGAAAAAAAAAATTATATTCTTTTATAATATGCAGGTGAAATTAGAATCAACAAAAATAAAATGGTATATCTCCATATAGATAAATTTATTTTATCTTACAAAATTTAATCCGTATGACATTTAGATTAAATGTAAGCTTTTTAATGTAAACCGAATACGTTTGAGATTATGAGTTCACTCAAACTTATTTGAGCTGACCAAATCCAAAAAATATCGGGTTAGTATATATGTAAATCTTCTTAAAAAAAATCAAAGAAATAATAATAAGTGAAAGCAATGATTTTCGAAATTCAAACATTAATATTTGATTTGTAAAGTTATACGTTTATAACAAAAATGCAACTTTAATTAGAGTAATATGGATACAATTAAATGATTGAAAATAAAATATTGTATGATCAATCACATATGGTATCTAAATAGACACAAATACAATTTTGATAAAGTACTTAACATTGGTAAATGATTCTTCTTTAAAACATTATTTTATATAATTGAAAATATTTAAATATTATATTTAGTTGGATTTACATTACTAACATATGTATTTGTGAGTCATGTTAAAAAATTAATGTAAATATATAAAGATTTCTAATATGATTATAGAATTAATTAAAATGTTTTATTTGATTAATTTAATTGATATATCTTTTAAAATTTTCATTGAGTGACATATATGATTTTTCAATTGTTATCTCTTTAGTTAATATATAGAAGATTTCTACCATAACATACTTTAAACTAAAATGTTTGAATTGATTAAATTAACTGATATATTTTTAAAAAATTTCGTTAGGTGACACATAAAAAGATTTATAAATATTTTTTTAATTAACATATGGAAGATTTCTTTCGTTTGGACAATAGCTTTAAAACTTAATTTAAACTATGGGTCTAAATGGTAACGCAATTCAACAAATTCAGCAGATTCAGCAAATTCCGCAAATTCTACAGTTACCATTTAAGTTGATATATTATTCAGCAAATTCTCCAATTCAGCAAATTCTACAGTTCAGCAAATTCTGCAATTGTCTCCTAGATATATATGTAGTGTGATGAAATCTTACTAAATTTGCTTGACAATTCTAAAATAATATTGTAATATTTTTAAAATTAGGTTTACTAAAAAATAATTCAATCAATAGCAAAATATTATATCATAAATTATGTATGTAAATTTGTTTTATCAATCTATTAATTTATTTAAAGGGCAATTGCAAAATGTTTAAGGGGCAATTGCAAAATGTTTGTGATTTTAATTTCTCTTATAGTAAGATATTTGTTTTTTAAAATATCATTCAAAATTTTTGTAAATAATTTTTACAAATTGGGTTTTCTGTTTTTTTTAATTATTATTTTTTGGATCTGGATCCGACCCAACCCTAATTACAAGATATATATTTCAAAATATAAGATGTTTTGGAGGTTTTTTCAAAATGTAAGATGCTTTGACAATACTAGGTACTTTTTAATTTTATTAAATATTTAATGAACACTAATATTTTGTAATCTTTTTTGTGATTGGTCAATAATAATTAACCATTTAAGTTTGAAAAAAAAATTAATTATTTTTTTAAAATTAATTACTTTTTCAAAATTAATTACTTTTTTTAAAAAATTCAGAAAATTCAGCAAATTCTGTTGTTACCATTTAAGTTTGATATTATTCAGCAAATTCAGCAATTCAATAGTAAATCAGCAAAAATTCTGCGGTTACTATTTAGACCCTATAATTGATAACTTTTAAAAAGTAGTTGCTACTGTAAATTGCTTTTCTAGTCTAACAAATCATTCGCTTTGTTTACTGTTCATTGCAGGACATCAAGTACCATCCCATTCATAATAACAAAATAACCGACTGATCAATTACAACACTTGATTCACTGCAACACGATGGTACGTTTATGCTCTTTTTTTTTAATCAAGAGATGGTACGTTCGCTAGTTCAACTCCATTTGGAAGGGATGATTTACGTTTTAAATACGGTATTATCAACGGTTAATTCCGGATATCGGAAGAGATTATGAATCAAAAATTTGGAATTTCTAAGATCTTAAAAAAAAAAAAGATGGTACGTTTATGCAAAACATCACGTTTCCATGTATATCGTGACTAGACAATGAGTAGAAATCTACGTTGCTCATTTAACAGATATTTACACGGAAACTCCATACTTTTGATTTTTCATTTCCATGAATTATTATTATTTTATTATATATTTCCAAGCTTGGTAATTGACAGCAAGTAATGACATTGACATGTTCTCATGGTAATTTTTTTTTTTTAAGTGTACACAGTAAACAAAATAAATAAACACATAGAAATGCAAGCGGTGGTGAATGAAAAAAGGATAAATCAAATAAAAAATATAAATATTAAGAAGTAATTGTAAAAATGCCACTTTTAAAATGTTACTTTTTAAAAATGTTATTATAAGTTGTTTATTTGCAAAAATGCCAGTAATTAATAAAAATTTAAACGCTAAATCTAAAAATTTTAAATCCTAAAAAATGTTTTGACCTTAACCAAACCCTAAACCTCAAAACTAAACCCTAATACAACATAATTAACCCAAACATAAATGATATATTGAATAAATGATTTTAAAAAAGTGACATTTTTGAAAAATAGCACTTTAAAATGACATTTTTTAAAATTTCTCAAATACTAATGGAATAAAAATGGATTTTTTTTCACCATCGTGTTTTTTTTGCTTTGGAAGAACGAAAATATATAGAAAATTAAGTTTTTCTTCACTTATTAGATTTTTTACAACAACAATCTAAATAAATAATAAATTCAACTCAATTTTGTTTTCCTTTATAAAAACAAAATCATTATTCTTTCTCTAATATACCAGTTACCAACCATTTTGCATCCAAAGAGTAGAAAGACTAAAAACAAATACGATATTAGGCTTAAAAAGCCCATTTATAATGGGTCGTCACAGATTACAACAGCAAAGCTTACTCCACAAGGCTACTTTCGTCATTTACACACTGCTACACTAAAACCCTAATCTTTAGCGTTTCAATTACCTCTCAGAGTCTGCATCTCCACCGCATCTCCACCGTCAATCCACAAAAATCCTTTCCTTATATATAACAATTACACAACCACTCACAATTCTCCAGCCGATTCTTTCTAGGGTTCATAGCTAGTCATCAAATATTGATCTATGTTCTCAATTTCGATTTTGTGTTGATCGTCTTGGTAATTTAGGGTTATTGAATGGCTTCATCATGTTGGAGCAAATGTCTGATTAAGCAAGTTAACAGATGAAGTCTTAGAAGCCGTTTGAAGTTGAAGTTTGAATAAGTCTTAGAAGTTAGATTAAGTCAATAACATGCATATTGTATCGGTCAAGTAGTGGAGTTGAGTTTTGCTTATTTTTAGGATCTTTCGGTTAAGTTGTAAGGCTATATAAAGCCAATTATTCTCATTCAATAAGAACAAGTTTTTCAGAGTCCAAACAAAGAGTATTTGATCATTACAAATTGGTATCAGAGCTCGTTGATTGATCTTTTGAAATTAAGAAAAGAAGTCGCAGCTTCGAGAGAGAAAAGAAAAATGAGTGATAATAAGATGAAGCTGCCTCAATTTGATGGTCATTGGGATCATTTGAGTGAAGTAATGGAGAATTTCTTCCGAGCAAAGGGGCTATGGAGAGTGATTGAATTCGGGTTTGGTGAGCCAGCAATCACGATGGTCTTGACGCAAGAGCAGAGACAGCTACTTGACGAAGCCAAGACAAATGATCACAAGGTGAAACATTACCTCTATCAATCCATTGATAAGGTAACAATTGAGAAGATCTTGGATAGGAGATCCTCAAAGATCATATGGGACTCAATGAAGAAGAAATTTGGAGGCAATGATCGTGTGAAGAGGTCCTTGCTACAGAAGTTGAGGAGAGATTTCGAGCCTTTGGAGATGAAAGAATCTGAAACAGTGGAGGAATATTTCAAACGTGTACTAGCTATCACAAATCAAATGAGGAGTAATGGAGAAATCATGAACGACTCAAAGGTGGTTGAGAAAATTCTGAGAACCCTCAGTGAGAAGTTCTTGTACGTGGTAGTATCCATAGAGGAATCTAAGGATATTGAAAGCATCACGCTTGAAGAGTTGGAGAGTTCTCTTGCCGTTCACGAAAAAAAGTTCAAAAAGCAAGACAAAAGAGATGACCAAGTGCTGAAGGTAACCTACGGAAGAGGTACTGGATCCAGAGGAAGAGGTATTGGATCCAGAGGAAGGGGTCTTGGAGGAAGAAGTAGAGGACGTGGTCGAGGAAGAACGTTCCTGAACAAGAGCACCGTGGAGTGCTACAAGTGTCACAAACTCGGACATTTCCAAAACGAGTGTCCGAAGTGGGAAGAAGAAGCCAATTACGCAAACTTTGAAGAGACAGACGAAATGCTGTTAATGGCTTACATAGAAGAAAAAGAAGAGGTGATGTCTGAGGTGATGGTCGAAGATGCGGAGCAGCTGATGATGGCGTACTCTGGAAATCAAGAAAACCTAAGGAGAAGAGCATGGTTTCTCGATTTTGGGTGCTCAAATCATATGAGTGGGGATCAAGAGCTGTTCTCAGAGATGAATGAAAACTTCAACCACTTTGTCAAGTTGGGGAATGACAAATGCATGGAGGTAGTTGGCAAAGGGAATGTGAAGCTGGTTCTGAATGATGCAATATACATAATCAGCGATGTATATTACGTGCCGGATCTCAAAAACAACCGTTAAGTCTCGGACAACTTCAGGAAAAAGAGCAAACCATCATCATTCAGAAGGGAACGTGTAAAATCTATCATGATGAAAAAGGGTTAATTGCAGAGAGTAAAATGAGTATGAATCGGATGTTTATGCTCATTGATCAAGGCAAAGAGAGCAAACCAACTCAGCAGCGATGTCTCCAAACAGTCTCAGAAGAAGTGGGGAAGCTATGGCACGAACGATATGGCCATCTCAGTCACCGAGGGATGAAAACACTGCAAAGTAAAGAGATGGTTCACGGTCTGCCAAGTTTTGGTACTCAGAGCTTCACCTGCTCCGATTGCCTAGTAGGAAAGCAACCAAGGAGTCCTATTCCGAAAAAGAGTCTATGGAGAGCCAAAGAAGTTTTGGAGTTGGTGCACTCTGACATATGCGGACCGATAAGCCCCACGTCTTCCAGTGGAAAGAGGTATCCTTATGCTTCATAGATGATTTTAGTAGGAAAGCATGGGTGTACTTCTTAAAAGAGAAGTCTGAAGCATTCAGTCACTTTAAGATGTTCAAGAGCAAGGTGGAGATTGAAACAGGGAAGAACATCAAATGCTTAAGGACTTATCGGGGAGGGGAATACACTTCTCATGAGTTTTCTGCTTACTGCAAGGAACAAGGAATCAGAAGGCAACTCACCACTGCTTACACACCTCAACAAAACGGCATTGCAGAGAGAAAGAATCGCACCGTTATGAACATGGTTAGGTCCATGCTCTCAACGCGAAAGGTACCAAAAGTTTTCTAGGCAGAGGCTGTGAATTGGACCTTTTATGTGCTGAACAGATGTCCTACGCTTGCTGTGAAGAATGTCACTCCGCAAGAGGCTTGGAGCGGTGTGAAACCCAATGTTGAGCATTTTCGGGTGTGGGGAAGTGTGGCGCACATGCATGTCTCTGATCAAAAGCGTGGAAAGCTAGACGATAAGAGCACCGCTTGCATTCTGTTTTGTGTCTCAGAAGAATCCAAGGGTTATCGCTTGTATGATCCTAAAACAGAGAAAATTATCGTAAGTAGGGATGTGGTGTTCGAAGAATCAAAAGGGTGGAACTGGTAGGAACATCACAAGCAAATCAATGACGCAGAGCTGACATAGGGCGATGATGATTTTCTCTGGGAAGAAAGCGAAGATGAGGTCAGTGATGGAGAAGAACCAAACAATGCTTGAGAAGAGTCGAGTAACGCATCTGAGGAAGCTACAGCAGATCCACCAGAGGAAGCTCCGGTTGAACAACAAATCAGAATCAAGGAGGGTCGAGTAATTCGGCCACCACGTTATATGAGAGACTATGTCACTGGAAATGAGACAATCGATGAAGAAGATGATGAAGTCAACATGGTGGAAATAAATTACTCGACTGATCCATCGACTTTTGAAGAAGCAGGGAAAAGTCTAAAATGGAGAGAAGCCATGGATGAAGAGATAAAGTCGATTGAAAGAAACAAGACATGGGAAATTGCAGATTTACCAGAAGGAGCTAAGTGTATCGGAGTGAAATGGATTTACAAGACAAAACTCAATGAGCTTGGAGAAGTGAGTAAGTACAAGGCACGTTTGGTGGCAAAATGATACTCTCAAGAGATTGGAATCGACTTCACTGAGGTGTATGCACCAGTTGCAAGAATGGACACCATCAGAAGCATCCTTGCAACTACAAATCAGAGAGATTAGGAGATATACCAGCTCGAAGTGAAATCAGCGTTTCTCCATGGAGTGTTGGTTGAAGATGTTTACATACAACAACCAAAAGGATATGAAGTTAAGGGAGAAGAGGATAAGGTGTATAAGCTGCACAAGGCCTTATACGGATTAAGGCAGGCCCCGAGAGCATGGTTCAGCTGGCTTGAGGATTATTTTACTACGGAGGGTCTCATGAAGTCTCAAAATGAGGAAACTCTGTTCTTGAAGACAAATGGTCAAGGTAACATCTTAATTGTCAGTGTGTATGTGGATGATTTGATATACACAAGAGATGATCGTCAGATAATGGAGGAGTTCAAACTATCTATGCAAAGAGAATTCGACATGTCTGACCTTGGGAAAATGAGATTTTTCTTAGGAATTGAGGTGCTGCAAACTTCACAAGGAATTCATGTTTCTCAAAAAAAATATGCTCTTGAAGTTCTAAAGAGGTTTGAGATGGAGAATTGCAATTCAGTATGCAATCCGATGGTTCCAGGAGGCAAACTTAATAAAGATGAAGGAGGGGAATGTGTTGATGAGACTTACTACAAGCAAATCATTGGAAGCCTTATGTATATCACAAATATAAGGCCTGATCTTCAATATGTTGTAAGTCTCCTAAGCCGTTTCATGTCTAGTCCTACTCTACTTCACTTTCAAGCTACCAAAAGAGTGTTGAGATACTTGAAAGGGACTATGGATTTTGGGATATGGTACAAAAGAGGAGGAACAGAGGAGTTGTTGGTGTACACGGACAGTGACTTTGCGGGTGATATAGATAACAGAAAGAGCACGTCAGGATATGTGTTCTTGGTGGATGGTGCCGCCGTTGCTTGGTCCTCAAAGAAGCAACCGATAGTGACATTGTCCGCTACGGAAGCTGAGTATGTGGCAGCCTCAGCTTGTGCTTGTCAAGCAATTTGGTTTGAGAGAATACTGAAGGAATTGAGGTATGACACAAGTGAAAGAATTGTCATTCTTTGTGACAATACATCAACCATAAAGTTGTCTAAGAATCCAGTGTTCCATGGGAGGTGCAAACACATTGGGGTTAGGTTTCATTTCCTCAGAGATTTGGTCAAAGATGGTAAGATATCTCTTGAGCATTGTGGATCACAAGAGCAAGTTGCAGACATTTTCACAAAGCCATTGAAGAGGAAAGCATTCGAAGCGTTGAGGAACAAACTTGGAATTTGCTCAATTGAAGATAAGCTAAACTTTCGTCAAGTTTAGCTTAAGGAGGGCTTTATTGGAGCAAATGTCTGATTAAGCAAGTTAACAGATGAAGTCTTAGAAGCCGTTTGAAGTTGAAGTTTGAATAAGTCTTAGAAGTTAGATTAAGCCAATAACAGGTCTATTGTATCGGTCAAGTAGTTGAGTTTTGCTTATTTTTAGGATCTTTCGGTTAAGTTGTAAGGCTATATAAAGCCAAGTATTCTCATTCAATGAGAACAAGTTTTTCAGAGTTCAAACAAAGAGTATTTGATCACTACACATCAGATAGTCGTTGTGGATTTGTCCGTTACTATATGATTCGTTCCCTTGAAGCAATATCAATCGAGTTTCTTTCGTTTTTCTAAAATCCTCCCTAATCTTTTCACAGCATCGTACTGTTAATTCTAGTACGATGCCAATTCGGGAGCATAACTTGAGCAACTACATATCTAATTAGGATGTTTTCTAGTTTTATTTGATTGTGGAAGAACAGTTATGAGTCAGTTTACAGACCTGTAATGATAGCGGTAATGAGCATTCATTATGAACATCTAAGGGACTGAGTTCATTCTTCTTTTGTTTTGTATTTGTTTTTTGTGTAGTGGCTTTTACATATGTATAAAAGATTCATGCTTTGAATGATGTTCATGTGAAGCTTGTTTTGGAGTGTATAAGCCTACATTGAATTTAGTTTCCCTCGCTATCCTGTTCCTCAATTACGATGATGTTACTTAGGACGTCGGGGAACAACATGTTTTGATGATTTTGGTTTTTGTGTGTTTGGAGTTTGGATCAAATGATGAAGACTTTGCCAAGTTGTTGAATACTTAGAGATTCTGAGTATTATGATTCGATTACTTGTATAGGAAGAACTGATTATTTTACACTCTCTTTTGTTTTTGTTTTTCAATGTGAAGCCGATGAAGATTAGATTGAATGGTTGCTGAAATTTCAATGTTGAAAAGCATCTTACTTGACTAGGACGGTCTGAGGCTTTCTCTGTTTTTGTTCTTTTGGATTTTTTTTTGGTTTTTTGAGAAGTTGATGATGGTGGGTTTTTGAGTTTGCTGTTGTGGATTATGAGAAACAAAAAATCAATATACAGTTATCCCTGGCTTAGGCTTTTAAGCCGTTCCTGAGTCTTTTGTAATCTGACACATCACAATAATCTCCAATCGATAACCCAAACTTTTTCATTAGTTTTTCTTTTTTTGGTATTTTCGCTAGGGAAATTAGTTCATTTTGTTTTTTCCTTGTATCTAGTAGTAGTGCCTCTATGTTTCCATTTCTTACTGAAATCGGTTTGGTTCTGCATTATATGGGTTTGACACATGTAATTGTTGCGCATTGGTTGTAGCCAAGCTTTTAATGGTATTGTAATCCAAGGCTAACGATTGTACATCATTGGCAATATAATCCACCTCTGCTTATTACAGCATATATATCATTAACATGAAGTTACATTGAGAGTAACTTTAAAGTAAAGTACAGGTATAAGGACTAAGATTTGACTTGAGAATCCATGGAATCAGTGTTGGTTAGCTAACCGATTTGAATCTTAATGATATTGATGTGAGAGAATCTAATTTGACTTTGCTGTTCCGATATTGTTCGAACACCACGTGTAACATTTGGCTCAAACATAAAAAATCATTGGGCTCAAATGAAGAAGACTTTTTTGCCGATATCATTCCTTTTTGATAAGCGAATACTTTCACAGTATGTTTGAGATGAATTGCTCCGAGCTTGCAAAGTTGGAAGAGAATCACAAGCAAAAATTTGACCTTTCAAATGGGTATTTGTTTGTTTTCCCATATTAGTCTTTTGGTGTTGGATTGTCCATTTTCGGGAGGATATATCTTCCCATCAAATTAAATTAATATATCGAGTGTTTTTGTGTCCAAAACAAAGAGTCATGTGTTTTTGAGTTTTGTTCAAGGGCCCATTGGACTATTTTCATAACTCTATGACTTCTCTTTACTTTAACCGATAAGTTTCTGGACCTCGGCCCACAACTTTTTTTTGAGCAGACGAACATTGAAGTAAATTTATTCTCTTCTTGTTTTATCAACACTGTCCCTATTTATGATCTCATTAAAGACTTGGGAGCCTTGTGGAGGTGGATCATATAATGTGAAAAATTGAATGCAATGGTCCAATCTTGTAACGTACTTTATGTTGTACAGTTTCTTGATTACTAGCCATAATCATGTGGGGCGCATTAGCTTTTACATCTAATCAACAAATAAAATAAACAAAATGACTTTCAATTTTTTTTGTTTTTTCTAATAATCACATATCGTCGAATAGTCCATTCATCAAATTTTTTTAATAAACCTAAAGTGTGACACCTTTCAATTTTTGTGCATTGTACTCCTACACTGTCACATGGAACTTCCCTAACTAACTGCATCATGTCTATCTCGTCCATTACCATGTCCACATGTAAGATAAGAGGACATAGAGACGAGGTATTCCCAACAAGAGACCTCACTTCCACGCACACCTGATTCATACTGCATTAGAGCGCACACCAGATTCATATTGCACTAGAGATCGGTTCCTTGCTAAAAAACGTGTTAAGCTGGATTTGGTCTTTGTTCTTAATTCTTATGAGATAATGGACCCAAAGTACGAATATCATAAAAAAAACAAATTTGTAGTTTATTTTAGATCTATTTAGGTTTTGAAAATTGTGATTTATATTTTACAAGGAACCTTTTTCCTCATGACATTTAAATATTTTAGAGGCATGTTATTACCTTCAAATCACTCAATATATTTTTTTTTAAAAAGAGGCGTAATTGAAGGTTAACTAAAGAGGCAGGCCATCACCACTTGCTACAACTTCAAAATGGGGGCCAACGAACCTTCTGCATTTACATTTACATTTACATGTAATAACTTTGAATGTATATGCATGACAGAGGTAAGTAGTTGGTTGTGCAAGTGCAAGCAAACAACATGGATATGCTTAACATTATTCTCAATCTTCTTCTTCCTCCTCTCACCATCATTTTTCTCATCCTCTTTTACCCATTTTATCTTTTGGTCAAACTTGGGAGTTGTCTTCATAAGCACCTTCGCTTCGAAAACGTAGCCGGAAAAGTTGTTCTAATCACTGGAGCCTCCTCCGGCATTGGAGAGGTTAGCTAGTTTCGGATCTATGCTTTTTCTTTCTTAGATATGTGTCATTGTTGATTTTTGATCTTAATTAGGTAGATCTTTTATAGAGGAATACCAAGTAATTAGTGAATAATAAATCTAATCAGGCGTCTGATTAAGATCTAATGATTTCCCGGACTTTGTAATTTAGATTTTCCAACATGTATACGGATTACCTCATCTTTTGTAAACATGTGTGCTGCTAGCTAGATAATCACGTCGCTTAAACAAAAACAATTCATACCTTATAAAAAAAATTTATACCTAACATTGTAAGCAAACTCAAACAAGATAGATTCAAGCTCTTAAGAGCTTTATTAAGATAGAAAACTAAGGTAACATGTCGTGGAATGAGTCGTCTCTTGTAATCATATGTACTACAAGATAGATAATTTATTTGATCATAGCTACTATCCATCTAAAAAAGTTTCATTGTTTGTAATAATTTATAAAGCATATCAAATATTATTATATAATATAGTTATTGATTTACTTACAGTTAGAACATCGTTATTGAATGTATAGATTCACATATATTGAAATGCATTTGAATGAAACTGTTTATGTTTTTGCTTTGTTGGGTTGGTAAAAAAGTATGTCGCATACGAATACGCGAAGAAAGGAGCATATTTGGCTCTTGTTGCTCGAAGAAAGGATCGTCTAGAGATGGTTGCAGAAACATCACGTCAATTAGGATCTAGTGATGTCATCATCATACCTGGTGATGTTGCTAAGCTTGAGGACTGCAAGAAATTTATCGATGAGACGATTCATCATTTCGGAAAACGTAAGTGCGCTTGAAAAAAGATGATCTATATGATCTTAATCTTAATATGTGATTATGAATGTTGGTGGTGAACTCTTAATTTATGACCTACACATACTTTCCGTTATATATAT
The DNA here is from genome assembly GCA_964056655.1 of Arabis hirsuta. Lineage (NCBI taxonomy): Eukaryota > Viridiplantae > Streptophyta > Magnoliopsida > Brassicales > Brassicaceae > Arabis > Arabis hirsuta. Next base: position 21,721,482 of record OZ053308.1, read on the forward strand.
ATTATTTGTAACATTTAGTTCCGCTTTGCTAAGCCTAAATCCAAACCTAAGCTAAGCTAAATTATGTGGTAAAGAACATAAAAAAAAACATAACATTTACCTAAATATGTCACACATAGTCAACAGTATTTTTTTTCTTTTTCTTTTTTTGTAATTTAGTGTCCAATTTATTTAGATGGTTGATACCTAATCCAGAAATCATATTTTGATAGTAGACCACCTGATCAACAACGCTGGTGTATTTCAAACTGTCAGTTTCGAAGATTTCAATCAAATTCAAGACGCTAATCCTATAATGGTAAGTTTCTTAAGATCCATGTAGAAGCTGTATTAATGCTAATTCATAAATAAGTAACATTCGTAGTAGCTAAGTTATCGAATATGACTTGGCTGCTTCAAACGAATATTTGAGTTTGCGTTTATACATTGGTGGATATTCAGACTTATGTTAGGAAACTATATATTGACTACTTCTAAATTGTGTTTATACTAAGGATATCAACTTTTGGGGGGCAATATATATCACATATTTTGCAATTCCTCATCTTCGAAAGAGCAAAGGAAAAATCATTGTGATTACTTCTGGTGCAGCAAATATTCAGCTACCATTGGCAAGCGTCTATTCAGTAAGATTTTTCTATATATATATATATATATAGATGTATATATAGAATTAATAAATTTCTTATATCTACCGTATTAAATAAAGTTAGATCCGTTCAATGTAAAAAAATTATAATTCATCAAATAGTGATAAGTGTTATTGTTAATTTAAATTATGTCACATGTCAATATATAAACAAAAAAAATATTTTTGTTAGCTATTTAGATTATAAAAAGACAAAATGTTTTGGCTTCCTAAAACGTTTTATTTCTTCCACTTTCATGATTTATCCTGTGTTATTAATTCTGTGTTATTAATTCTATGATTTTAAAATTCATTTCAAATCCAGTGTTATTGGTTCTATGATTTATAAATATTATAATTTTTTTGAGAGATATCACTTTTGAAGTGTCACTTTTCAAAAATGTCATTTTTCAAAATCTTTGCAAAAATGCCATTTTTCAAAATTATTTACTCATTATATCATTTATGTTTGGGTTAACTATATTATATTATGGTTTATGATTTATTAGGAGTCAAAAAAAAAATTTGGTTTAGAATTTTAATATTTATGCTTTATAAATCTATAATTAGTGGTATTTTTGCAAATGAACAATCCATAGTGGTTTTTTTTTAAAATGAACACACGAAAAATGATATTTTTGCAATTGTCTCTAAATATTAATTCAAATCACGCGTTATTCAATCTACGGATTTATTTATGGATTTGATTTTAAAGTGGATTTGGGAGGATTTCCAAGTTAAAAATACAAAGAACCAAATTCGAGGATAAACCTTCAGATTTCTAAATATTTCCAAATTCTATAAGATTTACAAATTCATTAAAATATACAAACCAATAACACCTCCTTAGAATTGGTTTTGTTATCTTTCCATATTTTTTGAAGTTTTTAAACTAAAAATATTAATATTTGAAGACAATCAAAGATAAATAAAGCATAGATGTTATAGTTAAACATCTCTAAATAAAATAAGAAGTGTAAAAAAAAAAATGGAACTGTAAAATTAAAAATGGAAACTATAAGTATATATAAAATTCATGATGTACGAAAGTTTTATAAAAATTTATACGTCTGATTTTTGTCGTTGGATTCGTTACAAAAAAAACAATCAAACATGTAAAACAATTCAGTATAACAAGATCAATATATTTAATTGAGATAATAATTGTATATGATTTATCATTGCATATATAGTAAATAACAAATTACATGTTGTTCATAGTCTAGAACTAATTACATGGATCATAATAACACGAGTTATACATTTCAGAATCTAAGTATTAAAAGTAGTAATCTTATATATATTTGTAATTATGTAATTATGCATCAGGCGAGTCCTAATCTAGTTTATTATGTATATATAAGAGAGAAAAATACTTGTCAATGTCACCTAACAATTATTACATAATATTGATGTTACTTGGTTATTGTTTTAGGCAAGCAAAGCGGCCTTATTAAGATTTTTTGAGACATTAAGAGTTGAGCTCAGTCCGGATATCAAAATAACAATTGTTTTTCCTGGAGTTGTATCTACAGATATGACCACTCCTCGCTATAAAGAAAAAGTAAGTAATAAAATATGTACATAATTTTATTCCATGTACACATAACATCAATTCTAATTATGTGAAATTTTTTGGTATGTTCTATTGCAAAAAATAGTATGGTTCAGATTTTATTCTGTCAGAATCAGTAAATGAATGTGCAAAAGCAATCTTCAGAGGCATTGGCAGAGGAGAGACATCCATTGAAGAACCATCTTGGATGAAATGGTTGTTCTTGATGAAAAATTTGTGTCCTGAAATCGTTGACTATGCACTTAAGTATTTATTTTTCCGTTATCTCAAACCATATTTCAAGCGTGATTGATCATTTCAATCAATCTATAATGATATATAGTCTTCAATAATGGTTGTGTTCCTATGAAGGACATAAAATTTATATATATTGTACTTTGTCATTTGATTTTTTCATGATGAAACTAAAGTTAATTTTAGTTTAAGTTAGAATGGGTTATGGTTGGTTTATCATTTTGAATTATGTTTTTGTAAAATTGTTAACTTGAAATTTAATCCAAATCAAATATTAGAATAATTAAATATGAATTATTATCTTTCTAATTCTCTTAGACTGATTTTCCTTTCTAATTCACAAATTACTTGTTAAGCTAGTTTAGTGATGACCCATTTTGTTTTTTCTTTTCACTTTTGTAAAACACAAATATTTCAAACCAATGCATGTGCTCAAGGCCGTCTCTATATAAACAAAAGAAGAAAAAAAAAATTCAACATGATCCTTTTAAAAATTTAAGATGCAAGTTTAGGTCAAAGCATGAGATGACTTCCAATCACGTGAAGGCATTGATCATTTAGATTACCTTCAAATCACTCAATGTATTTAAAATATAAACGTAAATGAAGGTTAACTAGAAAGATACCACTCGCTACAACTTCTTTTATAAGGGCCATTAAACCCCTCTGCATTTAGATTTATTCGGAAATAATTGAAATTTCTCACTTTCAAGCTTGTTAGGCACTTAGTTACTGGTTGTGCAAACGAAATGCTTAACACCTTTCTCAATCTTCTTCTTCCTCCTCTTACCATCATATTTCTCTTCCTCTTTTACCCATTTGATCTTTTGATCAAATTTGGGAGTTGTCTTCATAAGCACCTTCGCTTCGAAAACGTAGCCGGAAAAGTAGTTATAATTACCGGAGTTTCCTCCGGCATCAGAGAGGCTAGCTAGTTTCGGATGCTATGCTTTTTTTTTTATATATTTCACAAGGGGTTACACACATATTTATAGGATGAGGATGGTGCGCGCTGATATAAGCGCTTACCTCACTAAGCACTAATGACATTATCATGACATCGTGATTACATACTCAGTGATTACATCATCGCTTACATAATGCTTACATAAGCAACGATTACATTTTTTTGTTTGTTTTACGTAGATCTTTTTTAATCGGCTACACAAACTTTGCGTGCTGACTAGCTAATCATATTTTAGGATAACTAGATTCATCTATTATAAACGATAGATCGCTACTTGTAATAATTTGCCAGTCAACATATATAAATATATTAGTGTGATTCAAATATAATAGGAAATAACATGAAGTGCTATAGATTTGGTTGATATTGTAGGTTCTAACAAATTCTTGATTGAGTTATTTTTTTTAGTCATACGACCAAATAGATAATCTCTTTGATGATAGTTAGTACATATGCTGTGAATTTTAAATCGTTATTTGTAGTAATGTATAAGGCATCATCATACATATAACATATTGATTGAATTACGACTAAAAACAACAAAATGTGTAGATCCACATAAACTGATATACGATATTAGGTTGAGATAGCTTGTGTTCTTGTTTCTCCTTGTTTGAAAAAGCATGTCGCATACGAGTACGCAAAGAAAGGAGCATGTTTGGCTCTTGTTGCTCGAAGAAAGGATCGTCTAGAGGTAGTAGCAGAAACATCACGTCAACTAGGATCTGGTGATGTCATCATCATACCTGGTGATGTTGCTAAGGTTGAGGACTGCAAGAAGTTCATCGATGAGACGATTCATCATTTTGGGAAAACGTAAGGGCTCCAATAAGAAAAACTGTATATATTATAACAGCAGTATTGTGATTATGAATGTTGGTGGTAAACCCGTAATCTATGACCTCCACATAGTTTCCAATATATAAATATATATTTTCAACAAGTACTATGTACAAAAATATTAGTTACAGTACTAACACATAAAATATCACAAAAATATTCACAATTTCATTAAGATATATCTAGTTAGAGCTCATAACAGACATAGCATTCACTAAGTGTATCTAAATGAAATTGTAAATACTTTTCTGATTTATATTCCAGATTTATTAGATAGTTAATCAAGTTATCATATCTAGACAGTAGACCACCTGATCAACAATACTGGAGTTCCTCAACGAGTTATTTTCGAAGTTTTAACTCAAATTCAGGACGCTAATCCTATAATTGTGAGCTAACGATATCCATTTACAAGTTTATTAACAGTAATCCATAACTTAAGAACAAATGTTTAGCTGTTTATCCAGCATGATTTTGATTGCTTCAAACGCAACTATTAATTTGCATTTCCGTTTGAACGCTAAAGTTTTGTTTTCGTTAAAAAACGGGTAAAATCAATATCTAAATTCTAAAACACAAACAAAATTTTACCTCTTGTTCGTTTTTCATTCGTGTTTACTTTACTAAACACAAACTAATTATATATTTTGGTTATTCCAAAACTTGACATAACAATTAACATTTAATTAATGTAAAAACTAATATCAGCAAACGATGAAATCTTATATTGAATACTTCATCGAATTTGTGTTTATATTAAGGATATCAACTTTTGGGGCTCGACATACATCACTTATTTTGCAATTCCTCATCTTCGAAAGAGCAAAGGGAAAATCATTGTGATTACTTCTGCTGCAGCAAATGTACCTTTGCCATTGGGAAGCATCTATACAGTAAGATTTCTTTAGACAGTATGAAAAAAATTCTTATATACCAAAAAAAATTACTTGCGAGTTGTGACTCAGTAATATTATAATCTTGGTATTACTTGGCTATTGTTGTAGGCGAGTAAAGCAGACTTACTAAGATTCTTTGAGACATTAAGAATTGAGCTCAATCCAGATATCAAAATAACAATTGTTCTTCCTGGATTTATAGCTGCAAATATGACCACTCCTCACTTTATAGAAAAAGTAAGCAAATTACCTTTAGCGACAATTACTTAAAATGACTCAAAACTATGAAAAAATAACTAGACTAACCCACCCAAAAAAAGGATTACTAGTATAACTCAGATTTTGAGTAAAAAAACCACTCACATTATAAACTTCATCATATTAACAAAAATACCATTTATATTTATTTAAAAGAAAAATAATAATAATTTTAACAAAATCAAAAAATCCTTTTTGGTGACTAAAAACCTATCAAAATCTGAGTCGACAACCCTAATCTCAAACGGAGATTTATCTGAAGTCGCAGGCGGAGTCGTAATCGGAGTCGGGTTTGTGGCCTGGGTTTTGTCGTTGCCAGGCAAGGAATCGGAGTCGGGTTTGTGGTCTGGGTCTCGTCGGGTTCGTGGTCTGGATCTCGTCGGGTTTGTGGTCTGGGCTTCATTGTTGCCAGGCAAGGAATCAGAGTCGGGTTGTGGTCTGTGTCTTGTTGTTGCCAGGCAAGGAATCAGAGTCGGGTTTGTGGTCTGGGTCTCGTCGGGTTTGTGGTCTGTGTCTCGTCGTTGCCAGGTAATATAAAAGTCAATTTTGCTGGTTTTTGGATTAACTTCTCCAATTTCAGTCAATTTTATAGGTTTTTGGATTTAATTCTCATATCTTTTTTTGCAGATCAATAAAAATCTGTGACTATCATCATCGTTTGCTGTACTACCGAATATCACCAGATTTCTGGTAAGACATTGTTGAATATCGAAAAGAGTTTTGTCAAAGAGTGTTCTCGCGTACAAAATTATTTAGAAATTTCATAGTGACAGATTTATTTTGACAGATTTTGATAGTCACAAATTTTCGTTTTTTAATCATGATAGATTTATATATGATTACTATAAATTAGCAACTGGTTGTGTGTGTGTGGTGTTGTTGTTATTACTTTGGTTGATTAGGATCTCCATTTACTCTCTTGCGATTTCGCAATGTTTACAATGTTAGGGATTTATGTTTAGGAATTTAGCTTATTTTCGTTGCTCTCATTTGTATAATTATCGCTATACTTTCATGTTTCTTTTAGGAATTTAGCTTATTTTCGTTGCTCTCATTAGGAATTTAGCTTATTTCCAATGATTAATGGTTGTTTTTTATGTTTCTTTTAGGAATGGCATCCTCAAGTGGAAAGTGTAATTACCCTTCTCGTTTCTATGAAGAAGGGAAATCTCCGTTAGAAAATAGAAGCATTAACCATAACTGTTTCAGAGCCAAATTTGCAATAATAAAAGATGGATTAGGAGACAATGTTTGGTCAGATTTGAGGAATTCATCTGTTGGAGTGTTTATCAAGTTTGCTGAAATGAAGTACGTATGGGCAATTTTGTAATTTGTACAAACGCTGGTTTTTTTTTAAAATTTCTGAATTTTTTTTTCTAATAAAGGCACAAGGGCTATTTTGGATATTAAAAAAATTCATATAACCCTCAAATTTTTGGATACATTCTAGTAATAAAAACATATTTATGAGTCATATAAGTTTTTTTTCCCTTACATTTATACATAATCTTATATATTATATACAAATATGACATAAACTAATTTTGCATTTTTTGTTTGGTTTATTGAAAAAATAGTTTGGTTCAAAGTTTATTCTGTCAGAATCAGTGAGTAAATGCGCAAAAAGCAATCTTCAAAGGTATTGGTAGAGGAGAGACATACATAGAAGAACCATGTTGGATAAAATGGATGTTTTTAATGAAAAATGCGTCCTGAAAGTTGACTATGTACTCAACATTATATTTGTTCGCTATCTTAGACCTTGGTACAAGCGTGATTGATTATTTCGATATATCCTTGTCTCAGTCTCCAAATGGTTGTGTTCCTATTATGGACATGAAACTTGTACTTTGTGTTTTATGTTGTTGCAATGACTTCTTCTTTTTTTTCTATACATTTGTTTCTTTTTTTTTTTTAAGAACTGAAATATTCAGCCAATGTAACTTCAACTTCTTCCAGATCAGCAACATTTTCCCAACGTTTATAAGCTTTTGATTCGTATTAGAAGGCATAAGACGGTTAGTATTTTGCTTCTCACACAAATCATCAAACGCTTCCTTCGTCCTACGAGATAAGTTCCCCAACTTGTCTTTTGATAGATTTTGAATCAACGGTTTTAATGCTTTCATTTTTCTGGAGTGAAAGAGCTCTTCCTTGTTTCCCCAAATCTTCTATAGCAGGAGTAAAACTTGGGAGCATGGTCAACACGTTTCAAATTTATACTATTTCTTGATTTTTTTTTTCTCCCTTTAGCATTACCCGAGAGCGAAGATGGTCTGAACAACCGCACAATATGCACTAGGAAACCCTTATTGTTGGAACTTAAATTTTACAAGTGATTTTCGTTACTTTTCCGATGGCTTTTTCGGCAAGGTCATTGCCCGGAATTACCGGATTATGAGTTCATTGGAAAGCTTGTAGTTTGGAGTACAATTTGGAATGCTCATAAGTTAAAATTGAATAATTGGTGAATGAGAAATGTGAGGTCAAAGTGTGGTGTGTGTGACAATTAAAGTCAACTCACTTACTAAAGTCCCGACATTGGTTAGAAAGGAAAGAGTGCAGTGGTATATATACTATCCTCTCCAATCATGTTTACAAATAACTAGCATGACACATGATGCATGTGAGAAATGGGAACCACACACGCGCGCGCGCGCCGCCGCCGCTGCCCGGCTTGGGCTTGGGCAATTGGACCTAAGGTCCATCAAGACTGCAAAAACTCCAGTCGACCCTCATATTCACCTGACTAAAAACTAAGGCGATGCAGTTTCTCAGGTGGAGTATGCAAGAGTAATTGGAAGTCTGATGTACTTGACAAACTGTACTAGACCCGACCTAGCGCACGCAGTAAACATACTCAGTCGCTATACGAGTAATCCAGGACATAAACATTGGAAAGCTATAACTAGAGTATTAAATTACCTACGTTTACCAAAAATTATGGACTACACTATGGTAAAAAACCAGCAGTTTTGGAAGGATACAGTGATGCGAACTGGATTGCGGACTCCAAAAACTAAAAATCCACAAGTGGTTATGTTTTTACCCTTGGAGGTGCAGCAGTGTCCTGGAAATCTACCAAACAAACCGTGATAGCCACATCAACCATGGAATCTGAGTTTGTCGCTCTAGACAGAACAGCTCAAGAAGCTGAGTGGCTTCGGAATTTTTTGGAAGATATCCCCATGTGGGAGAAACCAGTAACAGCCTTACGTGTACACTGTGATTGTCAATCGGCTATCTCTCGGGCACTGAATAATAATTATAATGGCAAGTCTCGTCACATACGCAGACGACATAAAACCATTAGAAACTTGATCTCAACAGGAGTACTCACGGTATATTATATCAAATCTGCCGATAACCTAGCTGATCCGTTCACTAAAGGTTTGGCAAGAGATCAAGTAGTAAAATCATCAAGAGGAATGGGTTTAAAAGCCTATGAATAAAGTTAAAGTTTGATGGAAACCCCACCTACATGACTGGAGATCCCAAGAAATAGGTTCAAAGGGACAACTAATTCAAACTTAAACTGGAAGAACACTGTGCGATTAATATCTCTACCCAGTTCCTAGGATGACATACAGTGTTAAATCGGTATGTAATAAGGATAAGCATTTAGCTTTTAATGATTCATTAGCCTAATAATAGAAAGTATTACAAGATATTTCTAAAGATACGCTAATGAGGATCACCTAGTGAGTGTGAAATGGGGTCGTTTCTAGGAGAACAAAGGAAAGGCTATATTCTCCAAGTTCACTCATGATAACCAAGCAAGTTCATGGCCAAAATGAACACAATAGAGAACAAGGTTCTATGAGAAAATGAAGCTGTATTATAGATGTTCTCTAGGTTTACACCGAAATCCGGTGGTTCAAGACATCATGTCCACCTCCTGGCCAAGTAAATCCGACAGCTACTAACTACGAGTGGTTCAAAGCTGAAAAATTGCTACCAACTCAGATATAGTAATTTTTCGTTATACTCTCGAAAAGTCCGTCTGTCTGTCTAGTCAATTAAGTTGGTCTAATCAGTAGAGTCTTAGAGTTTATCGAGTCATCATATGTTTAGAGGTTATTTCTATTCATGTGGGGGATTGTTGGAACTTAAATTTTACAAGTGATTTTCGTCACTTTTCCAATGGCTTTTCCTGCAAGGTCATTGCCCGGAATTACCGGATTATGAGTTCATTGGAAAGCTTGTAATTTGGACTACAACTTGGAATGCTCATAAGTTAAAATTGAATAATTGGTGAATGAGAAATGTGAGGTCAAAGTGTGGTGTGTGTGACAATTAAAGTCAATTCACTTACTAAAGTCCCGCATTGGTTAGAAAATAGAGAGTGGAGTGGTATATATACTACCCTCTCCTATCATGTTTACAAATAACTAGCATGATGCATGATGCATGTGAGAAATGGGAACCACACACGAGCGCGCGCACGCCGCCGCCGCTCGGCTCGGCTTGGGCTTGGGCTTGGGCTTGCGCTTGGGTTTGGGCTTGGGCTTGGGCTTGAGCCAAAGGTCCATCAAGACTATTCTTTTTGGGGAAATTTTTTATTAAATTTTGGCCCAAATTTTTCTGGCCCAATTAACAATCTCGGCCCATAATTGAACCGGCCCTAAATTGAACAATTGCGACTTATCGGTCCAAATTGAACAATTGTGACTATTCCAAATCGGTAACCGGTTTTATAAAAACCGAGTCTGCATCTTCTTCTTCAGAAAAAACGCTTTCCTGCAAATTTACCAATCCAGAAAAAAAATCAAAACTCCATATCTCCCACAAAGTAAGTCTCGAGATATACATAGTTATTTCGTTCGTCATACTTCGATTTCGAGTGTTGCGAATCGTTGATAGTCGCGGTTTTATCCTGGGATTCGGAATCGCATTAATCCGTCACACTACGGGCGATTTTCAGAATTAAGGACAGAGTTTTTTTCTCAACTCCGTTTTATGGTTTTAAGATCGTGTTCTTAATTCCTTTATCGTTTATTCCATTCGCTTTTCTCAATTCGATTTTTCGGTTCCTACACTTATAACCAACCATTGTTTTTAAGGACTCTATCTAGATTCTTGCTAATTAACTCTTTTTTATCTCTTACCATATATATCGAGGACCATGATATCCCATATCTAAAAGAGAACAAGTTCGACCCAAATCTTGAAAAAAATCCCTTGTACCTAGCGAGAAAGAGTGATTTGCAACAGAGTGGTCCTCTCCGAATAAAAAATTTCATTAAAATCTCCAAATATCATCCCTTTTTTGTTTGAATCATAGGTGACTGATGGTGGTCCTTGAGATCTTCCCATAATAACCTCCTTTCATCTTCAAAATTCGGAGCATAAACAAACGAACAGAACAATGTAATCAATTGACTACTTTTACAAACCTGAGGTAGTCTCAGCAAGTCCTTCTACCACAATACCCATGTCCAAACCCAAATGTTGACACTCTTAGTTGAACAAACCGACCAGCCGTAAGATACCTTTGAAACTATTGTTTTCTGCCTTATCTTCCTTGATCCGAGTCTCCAATAAACAGCTAAACAAAAAAGAATTATCATTAACCTAAGTTTTCATTGCGAAATGGTTAAAAAACTTTGTTGAACCCGCAAATATTCCAAAAAAACAATCATTGATGATTTTTGTTTCTTGCGAGACGTGTTTCCCGTAGTCTTTTAGATGTCTCATGTGAGTGCAGTATGTTAGCTCCGCCAATGAACTGTAGGAACCGCGAAAACGAAATTGAGAAATCCGAATGAAATATAAACACAAATTAAGAAGAAGAAGAAGAAATCTCGATCTTAAAAACGAATACGGAGTCGAGATTGCTCTCTTTCCTTAATTCATAAAATCGCCCGTAGTGTGATGGTTTGATACGATTACGAATCCCAGGATAAAACCGTGAGTAAAACAATTTGCAACACTCAAAATCGTAGTCTGACGAACAAGATATCGATGGGCAGAAATTCTGAAAAATGTTGGAGAAGATGAAGATGCGGGGCTTGGTTTATAAAACCGGAGAAAGGATCGGTTACCCAATTGGTCAGTCGCAACTGTTGGGTTAGAAAATTGTGGACCGAAAATTGGTTGATTGGGCCAGAAAATTTGGGCCAAAACTTAATAAAAAAATTTCCCAAAAAGAATAATCTTGATGGACCTCTTGTCCAATTGCCCAAGCCCAAGCCGTGCCGATCCGAGCGAGCGGCAGCGGTGCGCACGTGTGTGGTTCCCATTTCTCACATGCATCATTGATATACCCTATATTTTACCACTTTTACTATCTATTTTACTATGATTTTTATATATATTAATAAAGCTTTTGGACCAAAAGAGGTAGTTTTCTCGTATATGTAGATTTTAAGGTCTTAACAGGTTTTATCATCAAAAGGATGTAAAAACGAGCAAAAGGAGTATTATCTAAGATGCAGCTACTCATCCAAGTCAAAGGAACCAAGCCAAGTCATTTTATCTTGGAGATAATGCACATTCTCAAATTGGACAGAACGTATACGCCAGAAGTTCACTGATGAACGGAGGATTAAATCAGTTGGTAAACTTGGTATGGAGATAGCCCTTTGAGTTAGATTTTCAATGGTGGAATTTCATCAATTGGAGCTGTACTTTGGAAGATACACCTGAAACACTGAGGACATGTCAAACTGCCTTCGAAGTGAAGTGAGTGCAGAATGAAGCCAAGCACCGGGCCAGCCCATGGGCTGATATCCAGACTTTTTCCAACCTTCTAGAAGCGCCGTAGAAGCTTCCAATACTGGTCACGCAAGTTGACCGTTACTTGGACCGATATTGCCTCAGTTTCGCCCAAAAAGACGTATTTGCCCGAAGAAACCCTAGCAGACTTAAGCCTCGTTAAAACCCTATATATACTTGCTTTTAGCCTCTCTAGGAACTCAATCAGCCAGCCTTAACAACCTAAATCAATACCTAAACAATGTATTTCGTTTTTCTCTTGTTCTTCATGTTTATTTGATTCAGAAGCCTTTAAGAATAGATTGACTTTGCCCTATTGCAAAGTGATGAGATCTAACTCCTTACGCTTAGATAAATCAACGATTTATACAGTCTATGTGCTTTAATCTTGCTGCTACGTGTTGCAAAACATGTTAGAGTTATAGCTTTGATTTGATTTCTATACACTTTCTTAATTCTATGTTTTTACATATTTAATCGTTTAGTGTTTTATTCTAGAATTGATTCTTCATCTTTATTTATACTCAAATCACGAATTAACTTAGCTACCCAAGGAGTGATCTTAGGTTTATATACTCTCCAAAAGATTGTTATATCTCCGGACCTAGTATTCGATGAGCTAGGCGTCTTAACAATTCGATAGGTTAGTTAAGGAGTCTATTGAACAATTAATCTTGAGCATAAAGCATGTTTTCACCTTGTAATAACCTGCGATAATTGAGTCTATTAGGGTGCAAAACGTAGATGGTTAGTTACTTCACGATAGTGGGATGACCTTACCTTAGTGATATGAGTTCTAGAACAACTAGTAATAAAATCCTAAATCGATTGCTTGTGTTTTGCATATGTTTTGTGAATTACTTGATTTCTAATCTTAATTGATATCTATCCCTTTACTTTATTGTTTGTTATTTGCTTCCATAAAACCCCAAAACCAAATAATATTATCCCTTAGCTTAATCCGAATCATATAGGTTTGTAGCGCATTCATCACTTAGTCCTCAATGGAACGATCCCTAAGTACTACAACTGTCTTAACTGTGCACTTGCAGTTTTCTAGGGTTATAAATTTAAAGACCTAATTGCATAAACCCTACATAGAAGTTTTATGCACATCAATCATGCACCATGCTACTCATTTGTAAACATGATAAGAGAGGGTAATATATATACCACTAAACTCTTTTCTCTCTTAGCAATGTGGGACTTTAATAAGTGTGTTGACTTTAAGTGTCACACACACCAGACTTTGACCTCACATTTCTCATTCACTAATTCTTCAATTTTAACTTATGAGCATTCCAAGTTGTAGTCCAAACTGAAAGTTTTCCAATGAACTCATAATCCGGTAATTCCGGGCAACAACCTTGCCGAAAAAACCACCGGAAAAGTGACGAAAATCACTTGTTAAATTTTATTTCCAACAATTCTCCACATGAATAGAAATGACCTCTAAACATATGACGACTCGATAAACTCTAAGACTCTACTGATTAAACCAACTTAATTAACTAAACACACAGACGGACTTTTCGAGAGTATAACGAAAATTTCCGTATCTGAGTTGGTAGCAATTTTTCAGCCTTGAACCACTTGTAGTTAGTAGTTGTCGGATTTACTTGGCCAGGAGGTGGACATGATGTCTTGAACCACTCGGATTTCGATGTAAACCTAGACAACAGTGATGTGCATAAAACTTCTATGTAGGGTTTATACAATTAGGTCTTTAAATTTATAACCCTAGGGAACTGCAAGTGCACATTTAAGACAATTGTAGTACTTAGGGATCGTTCTACTGAGGACTAAGTGATGAATGCGCTACAAACCTATATGATTCGGATTAAGCTAAGGGATAATATTATTTGGTTTTGGGGTTTTATGGAAGCAAATAACAAGCAATAAAGTAAAGGGATAGATATCAATTAAGATTAGAAATCAAACAATTCACAAAACATATGTAAAACACAAGCAATCGATTTAGGATTTTAATACTAGTTGTTCTAGAACTCATATCACTAAGGTAAGGTCATCTCACTATCGTGAAGCAACTAACCATTTACGTTTTGCACCCTAATAGACTCAACTATTGCAGGTTATTATTACAAGGTGAAAACATGCTTTATGCTCAAGATTGATTGTTCACTAGACTCCTTAACTAACCTATCAAATTGTTAAGACGCCTAGCTTATCGAATACTAGGTATGGAGATATAACAAGCTTTTGGAGAGTATATCAACTTAAGATCACTCCTTGAGTAGCTAAGCCAATTCGTGCTTTGAGTATAAATAAAGATGAAGAATCAATTCTAGAATAAAACTCTAAACGATTAATCGTATAAAGACATAGAATTAAGAAATCAAATCAAAGCTATAACTCTAACATGTTTTGCAACACGTAGCAGCAAGAGTAAAGCACACAGAAAGTATAATTTGTTGATCTATCTAAGTGTAAGGAGTTAGATCTCATCTCTTTGCAATAGGGCAAAGTAAATCTATCCTTATAGGCTTCTAGAATCAAATAAACATGAAGAACAAGAGAAAAACGAAATACATTGTTTAGGTATTGATTTAGGCTGTTAAGGCCGGCTGATTGAGTTTCTAGAGAGGCTAAAAGCAAGTATATATAGGGGTTTAAGGAGGCTTAAGTCGGCTAGGGTTTCTTCGGGCAAATACGTCTTTTTGGTCGAAACTGAGGCAATATCGGTCCAAATAACGGTCAGCTTGCGTGACTGGTATTGGAAGCTTCTACGGCGCTTCTAGAAGGTCAGCAAAAGTCTGGATATCGGCCCATGGGCTGGCCCGGTGCTTGGCTTCATTCTGCACTCACTTCACTTCGAAGGCAGTTTGACATGTCCTTAGTGTTTCGGGTGTATCTTCCAAAGTACAGCTCCAATTGATTAAATTCCAACTCCATTGGAAATATAACTCAAAGGGCTATCTCCATACCAAGTTTAATTAAATTCCCAACTGATTTAATCCTCCGTTCATCAGTGAACTTCTGGCGTATATGTTCTGTCCAGTTTGAGAATATGCATTATCTTCAAGATAAAATGACTTGGCTTGGTTCCTTTGACTTGGATAAGTAGCTGCATCTAAGATAACACTCTTTTGCTCATTTTTACATCCTTTTGATGATAAAACCTGTTAAGACCTTAAAATCTACATATACGAGAAAACTACCTCTTTTGGTCCAAAAGCTTTAATAATATATATAAAAATCATAGTAAAATAGATAGTAAAAATGGTAAAATATAGGGTATATCAACTCCCCCAGACTTATCTTTTGCTTGTCCTCAAGCAAACAATCGTCAAGAATTGAGAAAAAGTTTGAAATTCGGAGGAACTCACATCATTTGGATTGTTGCATCAAATTCTAAACCTGTAATCCACATGAAACAAGATTAGCTCATAGACGTTTTCATCTTCTTCCATCACGAATTCGCAACATGTCCATACTCTAAATCTCTGTCCCTGCAAAAATCTCAACGTCAACTCAATTAACTCTTTCTACTCTCTTAGACTTAATGAAAACTTCCCATCAAGAATATCATTCAAGGAAGACGGGCTAGGTATTGGGAAAGGCTGATTTTAGTGGTGAGGTTAAAAGTGTTTAGGGTTACCATAGACTCCGGGTGCGAGATATTGTGCAAATTCGCAAGAGAAAATGGACCTGGTGATGTCCACAATTTCCCAACCACTTCTTCACGTCTTTCTCCACTAGATTTAGATTTTTCTCCGGGAATCACTTGAAATCTCTTATACTCGTCTCTTCTTTTGTATCATGATATTCTTTGGGTATTCTTTGGCCATAAGACTCTTAGACAACCGTTTTCCTTTCCCTTAGATTTTCTTTCTTTTTATTTATTTTATTTATTCTTTTTTTTTCTTTTTCTTTTGAAAGGGGGAAAATTGTATCTTTTTGATATAATTCAAGTATATGCACGAATTGTTACTATGTTCTAAGCATCCAAGGAACGGCCAAGCTCTTTGAAAATCGATATTTGTACTCCACCATTCTTTACCAAATCGTCGCATCTCTAGTGATTGGAAAATTGCGTCGTTCCTTTTCTCTCCAACGTTTTTGCACATATCTGCAAGTATGAAACTAAAAGAGAACGCATGAGGTCTGAAAGAAGGTAAAGAGTTTTAAGGTAGGTACCAACTAAAGATAAGCTGGCCATTCATGACAACAAAGAGTGGTAAAAGAGGCTAAGATGTCATGAATGTGTGATGCGTTTCCTTGATCTAACATTCTTAATAAGAAGGGATATTAGTAGTCCAAATAGAGAGTCAAAATCATATCCATCAAAACAGTTGCAAGTAGAAATTTTCTGGGTGGAAGCTCCATCATGAGGTTTCTGAATCGATTGTCATGATCAAAACCTGCAACAATGGTTATATAGTCTTCGAAATCAAAACGTCAATCCGAGAAAAGTGTCATAATTCCTATCTTATTATTTTTATGAAAAACGTTTTTCTTTTCTTTTTATTTTTATTTTTATTTTTTATTTGAAAATAAATTTTGAAAAATCCTTTTAAAAACATAAAAACCAAACACTAACAAACGTGTTAGTAACAACAATCCCCCCAGACTTAACTTACACCGTCCCCGGTGTAAAATTAAATCAAATTAAGGGAGTAATGATGAAAATTATTTAAAAGAAGAATTAAAAAGAGAGAGAATAGAATGATAGCACCGGTGAGCTTAGATATTTTCGGCAAAAATCTGAGGTTGGCGCGATTAATTTGAGATCTTTGTTGTTTGTGAGCATTTGGTATCCCGTATTAATCGAAACCATGCTTTGTATCTCCAATTTCTTCTCTGTTCTGTCACTTCTCATTCGAATGGGGGATAATGCGTAAGACGATTGGAAGTGTGCGCATCACAACGAAAAGTCTTGTTACAAGTCCTAGTAAAGAACGACATATCCTTACAAAAACACTTGAAATCACTTGTTAAATACTTCTTGGAGCTAAGTCCGCAATACGTATGTATTGAAGTCTAAGTCCAAGGGTAGGAAAAATAGATATTAAACAAAAAGAAATCAAAATAATGAAATCCAATTTTTGAAAAACTATCAATCTAAGTGAAATCAATGAATGAATATGTCAAGATGTGAAAATTATATTTGAAACCATTTAAATCTAACCAATATTTTAATTTCTAATGCAAACATTCATCAATCAAATAATACTCTTAATAAGTTAATTAAGAATAGATAATTTTTGGAAAAATAATTCATGTTTATGCAAAAAGAAATTGGTTCTTAAACATTATGTGTGAAAAATGGTTTTTAAAAGAATGAAAAGAGTGAAAAATGAAAAATTAACCTCTTTTGACCAAACGGTTAGGTGGTCGGCTCGGTGGTTCGAAGCGGTGGTCCATGGCTCATGACTCCAATGGCATGGTGGTTGATGGGGACACGGTGTGATCAATACCGGTCTAGGTGTCGGGTGGCTAGTCGCGGCAAGGATGGTCGAGGTGTGGCTCGGGTCCAAGGCGGTTCACGGCACGAGACGGTGGTCGGTGGAGTTGGAGTCGCGGGTCGAGATAATACCGGTCGTGGTACTGGTCGGCGGTGTTGGCCGGTATCGGGTGGGACGAGACGCATTCGTGGTGCGGTCACAACCGGTCGAGTATCGGTCGGGTAAGTTGACCGATATCGGGACCAAAATTTGACTTTGGGTCGTGTGTCACGACATGAGGCGGAACGACGCGGGGCGCGGTAAGGATCGGGACGGGACGGGCGGTATCGGGTGTCGCGTACCGGTCCGAGTACCGGTTGGTACCGCGGTTCAAAATCGGGACCCAAAGATCGAGTCGTCGTGTTGCGGTAAGGGTGCTGGACGGTCGAGACGCGGGTCGGAATCGTGTCGAGGTAAAGACTTCAGTGCGTCGCGGGACAAGGCTAAAACACGCGAGTACCGGTCGGGTTTTTCAACCGATACACGCGACCGGTACGGGGCGACTTGCATCGCAGTACGCATTTGACGCGATACCGGTCGAGGATGCGGCTCGGTATTCCATCCGGTTTTGGTCCTGTGTCGCGGTAAGGTTTTGTGTCGCGGGACGGGGCATATCGTGTCGTGTACCGGTCGCGAAACACGACCGATACGTGTGGCCGATACTGGGCACTCGTGTCACGGGGTGATCGGGACGCGATTCAGGTCGATGTCGCGGGTCAATATCGGGTCTGGTATTGCCTCGTGTCGTGGTACGGTCATCGTGTCGCGGTCCACGCGATTTTTCGTCGAGCTTTTTCTTCGTCTATACACATCGGATTTGAGATCCGAAAGATGCTACAGATTCATGAAAACGAGATCTTTCCAATGGTATAAAGATTGTAGCCTGTTTCGTGGTGGCTTGAACTGGGAAAAAGCTTGAAGATGCGGCTTCGTAACCTTCCTAGACGGTCTTGTTCAATCGGTCATAACTTGCTAACCGTAATAGCAAATCATGTTCTGCTTTTTCCTATAGCTTCATAAGACTGTCTCCTTCGTGCATACCAAATTTCAAAAACGTCCGGGATGATATAGAGCTCCATTTATTCCATGAACAGAACAAGTCGTGTTCGATCTGTTCTTCATCGTTTTTCTTAAAAATTCACATTTGTTTTTGAAAAACAATTTTTTAAAAGCCTGAAAAATTCATAGATAGATAAAATAATGAAAACAATGTTGGAAAAAATAAATCAAATCCAAAAACTTAGAATAAGCAAATCAATAAAATCAAAAACATATATATGGGTTGCCTCCCATAAAACGCTTGTTTTAAGTCGGATAGCTCGACTCCTTGGGTTTTTAGGGTGGTGGAAGGTCTTCTAAAGGCTTGAGGTTGTCTTTAGCATGTAAATGAGGTCTCCTTAAGTCGTGTCCTCCATCTTCATCGAATTGGTTGGGCTCATTGATCGACACTTCTCTTTTCTCCAAAAGAAGGCAAACTTGCACCGTTTCTTCGATTTTCGTCAAACGATCATCGAGTTGCTTCACACGGTCGAAGGTATCAATTGCTTCTCCTTTGAGGGCCGTTGTCTTTCCAATAAGATCATGAAAACGTCCAGCCAAAGAGAATTTAACATCCTCAATTGCTTGAGCATGTTGCACATGTTCTTTCGTAAGAACAAGTATCGTAGAGAATGCTTCTTGATGAGTAACTTTGGTCTCCTCCAATGCTTTTTGGGCTTCGTGGGCTTTGATAGCAGTGATATTGAGGCATGTTGTAAGTTCTTATAAGTTTCCATTAGAGCTTGTGGTCTCCGTTTCAAAGTTCTCCCAAAGACTATCAAGGCTACGCTTGAAACCATGGAGTTTTCATGCATCGTCTTGAAGATCTTGGGAATGTTTCTTTTGTACTTCTTCAAGGAGGCCTAAGTGTGAGGCGTTCTCTTTGATTTGAGCAGCAAGGTTGTCAAATTTCTCATCAAAAGTTGAGATCAAAGTGTCCATCTTGGTGTCGACCTCACGAAAGATTTGTGTAGCTTCCATGATACGATGCATTAAGGCGTCTTCTTCGTCTTCTCGGCGGTTTGAGTGGGGATGGTGGTGGGACTGTGGTGATGGTGGTGGACGGATGTGATGAGGATGAGGGCGAATTTCTCCTCCATAAGCTTCCCAAGGACGATACAAGGTCGGGTTATATCGGTTGTTGTGAGATAGTGGCGGTTGATGGAATTTATGAGGCATGGGGATGTAATCTCCAACTTCTTCACGAGGCTAAGGACTCGCCATTCTCATAGTATTTTGATGTCCCATCAACGAATCTATGAAACACACAAAGATTAAAAAAAAACATAAACAAAAAGGAAAAACAAACTTAGACTTAATCGTTATCAAAAAATTTGCAGGCAATCAAACAAAAGTCCCCGGCAGCGGCGCCAAAAAACTTGATGTGCATAAAACTTCTATGTAGGGTTTATGCAATTAGGTCTTTAAATTTATAACCCTAGGGAACTGCAAGTGCATAGTTAAGACAATTGTAGTACTTAGGGATCGTTCCACTGAGGACTAAGTGATGAATGCGCTACAAACCTATATGATTCGGATTAAGCTAAGGGATAATATTATTTGGTTTTGAGGTTTTATGGAAGAAAATAACAAGCAATAAAGTAAAAGAATAGATATCAATTAAGATTAGAAATCAAGCAATTCACAAAACATATGTAAAACACAAGCAATCGTTTTAGGATTTTAATACTAGTTGTTCTAGAACTCATATCACTAAGGTAAGGTCATCCCACTATCGTGAAGTAACTAACCATTTACGTTTTGCACCCTAATAGACTCAACTATCACAGGTTATTACAAGGTGAAAACATGCTTTATGCTCAAGATTGATTGTTCACTAGACTCCTTAACTAACCTATCGAATTGTTAAGACGCCTAGCTCATCGAATACTAGGTCCGGAGATATAACAATCTTTTGGAGAGTATATAAACCTAAGATCACTCCTTGGGTAGCTAAGTTAATTCGTGATTTGAGTATAAATAAAGATGAAGAATCAATTCTAGAATAAAACACTAAACGATTAAATATGTAAAAACATAGAATTAAGAAAGTGTATAGAAATCAAATCAAAGCTATAACTCTAACATGTTTTGCAACACGTAGCAGCAAGATTAAAGCACATAGACTGTATAAATCGTTGATTTATCTAAGCGTAAGGAGTTAGATCTCATCACTTTGCAATAGGGCAAAGTCAATCTATTCTTAAAGGCTTCTGAATCAAATAAACATGAAGAACAAGAGAAAAACAAAATACATTGTTTAGGTATTGATTTAGGCTATTAAGGCCGACTGCTTGAGTTCCTAGAGAGGCTAAAAGCAAGTATATATAGGGGTTTAAGGAGGCTTAAGTCAGCTAGGATTTCTTCGGGCAAATACGTCTTTTTGGGCGAAACTAAGGCAATATCGATCCAAATAACGGTCAGCTTGCGTGACCGGTATTGGAAGCTTCTAAGGCGCTTCTAGAAGGTCGGAAAAAGTCTGGGTATGGGCCCATGGGCTGGCCTGGTGCTTGGCTTCATTCTGCACTCACTTCACTTCGAAGGCAGTTTGACATATCCTCAGTGTTTCGGGTGTATCTTCCGAAGTACAGCTGCAATTGATGCAATTATAACTCCATTAGAAAGCTAACTCAAAGGGCTATCATCATACCAAGTTTCATTAAATTCAAAATTTATTTGATCCTCCGTTCGTCAGCGAACTTCTGGCGTATACGTTCTGTCCAGTTTGAGAATGTGCATTATCTTCAAGTTAAAATGACTTAGCTTGGTTCCTTTAACTTGAATTAGTAGCTGCATCTTAGATAACACTCTTTTTGCTCCTTTTTACATCATTTTGATGATAAAACCTGTTAAGACCTTAAAATCTACATATACGAGAAAACTACCTCTTTTGGTCCAAAAGCTTTATTAATATATATAAAAACCATAGTAAAATAGATAGAAAAAGTGGTAAAATATAGGGTATATCAAACAGCTATAACACAGCTTCATTTTCTCATAGAACTTTGTTCTCTATTGTGTTCATTTTGGCTTTCAACTTGCCTAGTTATAATGAGTGAACTTGGAGAATATAGCCTTTCCTTCATTCTCCTAGAAATGACCCCATTTCACACTCACTAGGTGATTCACATTAGCTTATATTCAGAAGTATCCTGTAATACTTTCTATTATAAGGCTATGTAATCATTAAATGCCAAATGTTTATCCTTATTACATACCGATGTAATACTTTATATCATCCTAGGAACTAGGTAGAGATATTAATCTCACAGTATTCTTCCAGATTAAGTTTAAATTAGTTGTCTCTTTGAACCTATTTCTTGGGATCTCCAGTCATGTAGGTGGGGTTTTCATCAAAGTTCAACTTTATTCATAGGCTTTTAAACCCATTCATCTTGATGATTTTTCTACTTGATCTCTTGCCAAACCTTTAGTGAACGGATCAGCTAAGTTGTCGGCAGATTTGATATAATCTATCGTGAGTACTCCTGTTGAGATCAAGTTTTAATGGTTTTATATCGTCGTCATAAGTGACGAGACTTGCCATTATAATTATTATCCAGTGCCCGAGAGATAGCCGATTGACTATCACAGTGTACACGTAAGGCTGGCACTGATTTCTCCCACATGGGGATATCTTCCAAAAAATTTCGAAGCCACTCTGCTTCTTGAGCTGTTCTGTCTAAAGCGACAAACTCAGATTCCATGGTCGATGTGGCTATCACGGTTTGTTTGGTAGATTTCCAAGACACTGCTGCACCTCTAAGTGTAAAGACATATCCACTTGTGGATTTTGAGTTTTTGGAGTCCGCGATCCAGTTCGCGTCACTGTATCCTTCCAAAACTCCTAGTACTTTACCATAGTGTAATCCATAATTTTTGGTATAACGTAGGTAATTCAATACTCTAGTTATAGCTTTCCTATGTTTATGTCCTGGATTACTAGTATAGCGACTTAGTATGTTTACTGCGTGGGCTAGGTCGGGTCTAGTACAGTTTGTCAAGTACATCAGACTTCCGATTACTCGTGCATACTCCACCTGAGAAACTACATCACCTGAGTTTTTAGTCAGGTGAATATGAGGGTCGACTGGAGTTTATGCAGTCCCACTTGAATAGTTTTCAAATCTATAAAGTATCTTTTGAGCATAATGTGATTGTGATAAGATGATTCCTCCAGCATGTCGGTGAATTTTAATACCGAGAATGACATCTGCTAATCCCATGTCTTTCATTTCAAAGTTACTATGAAATAAGTTCCTAGTTTGATTAATCATGTCGTTATTGCTGCCAATAATGAGCATGTCATCAATATACAAACACAACAAAACATATCCATGTGGGTTACATTTGATGTATATGCATTTATCACATTCGTTAATGCTGAAACCATTTGACATCATCACATTATCAAATTTTTGATGCCATTGTTTTGGAGCTTGCTTCAGTCCATACAATGACTTGACAAGTCTACAGACTTTGTGTTCTTGTCCAGGGATAACAAAACCTTCAGGTTATTTCATATAGATCTCTTCTTCTAAATCTCCATGTAGAAAAGCGGTTTTGACATCCATCTGATGTATTTCTAGGCCTCTTAGTGCTGCGATACCAACCAAAAGTCTGATGGAGGTTATTCGCGTCACTGGAGAATATGTGTCAAAGAAATTCAGACCTTATTTTTGTCGGAATCCTTGGACCACAAGCCTAGCCTTATACTTATCCACAGAACCATCGGTTTTCATTTTTGTTGTGAAAATCTATTTACACCCTAGTGCTTTAAACCCTTCAGGTAGATCGGTAATCTCATATGTATGATGTTGCAATATAGAATCGATCTCACTATTGACAGCTTCCTTCCAATAAGGTGCGTCTGGTATAGACATGGCTTTTGAGTAAGTTCTTGGTTCGTTCTCTTTGAGAAAAACCATCATGAAATCATCGCCAAAAGATTTTTCCTTACGAGCTCTTTTGCTACGTCGAGGTTCATCTTCTACGTCTTCCACTTTATGTGTTGAAGTTCTGGAAGTGCTTGCGTTATTTGTTGGGGAGCTTGTTTCTCTTTGTTCAAGTGTCCACTTTGGACGTTGTTTGTCCTTACAAGGAAAAATGTTTTCAAAGAAAGACGCATTTTGTGATTCCATTACTGTATTCACATAGATATCAGGTATGTATGATTTGTGAACCATAAACCGATAAGCACTGTTGTTGTGTGCATATCTTATGCAAATACAATCCACTGTTTTAGGTCCGATTGTGACCTTTTTTGGAGGTGGTATTGCGACTTTTGCAAGGCACCCTCACACTTTCAGGTATTTGTACGAAGGTACAACACCTTTCCAAAGTTCATATGGCGTCTTGCCAGTAACTTTATGTGGTATCTTGTTGAGGATATAGTTCGTAGTAAGCAAAGCTTCCCCCCACATTGACTGGGGTGACCCAGATTCCTGCAACATTTCATTCATCATCTCTTTCAGAGTTTGGTTTTTCCGTTTCGCAACTTCGTTAGACTCTTGGAAATAGGGAGCTGTCGTTTGATGTATGATGCCATGTTGTTGACAAAAGTCATTAAAAGGACCATCATACTCGCCTCCTCTATCACTTCGAACTATTTTAATAGTTTTACCTAGTTGGTTTTCAACTTCGAGCTTATACTCTTTGAATTTTGACAAGGTTTCATCTTTGCTACGTAACAAGTATACATAACAATATTTTGTGTGATCATCGATAAATGTCACAAAATACTTTTTACCATCTCTAGTTTGTATAAATTTCAGATCGCATAAATCTGTGTGTATTAAACTTAGAGGTTCTGTGGTTCTTTGAACTTGAGGAGAAGGAATTTTTGTGAGTTTGGCCTGTACGCACACTTCACATTTGTCCTTGTTTACTTTGCATTTCGGAATTAGGTTCAAATTCATCAATCTTTGCATAGATTTATAGTTGACATGTCCTAAACGTTTATGCCAAACATTAAAAGACTCAACCAAATAAGCAACAGAATTATTATTAGATGAACTGTCAACAATTACAACATTAGCGTTATTAATCTTATCAGTACAAAGGACTGTCGAAACACACAACTTGACAAGTCCTCCTTTCTCATAACCCTTTCCCAAATACACCCCATTCTTCCTAAGGATCAATTTGTTGGCTTCGAAATTGATGCCAAATCCTGCATTGCTCAAGAGAGTTCTCGAAACCAAGTTCTTCCTCATGTCCGGCACATGCTTCACATTGTTAAGTGAGAGTTCATGTCCTGAAGTCAGATTCAGAACCACTTTGCCGTGACCTTCAATCTTCGAGTAAGCTGTGTTTCCCATGAACAGCTGCTCCTCAGATTTGCTCTTCTGATAAGTGGTGAACATCGACTTATCAGTGCAGATGTGGGTGGTTGCACCAGTGTCATACCACCACTCCCGTGGGTTGTCATCCACCATGTTCACTTCATTGACAACAGCACACATATCCTCTTCAGTGAGGTTAGCTTCAGCCTTTCTGTTACCCTTGGGTTGGCTCCTACATACATCAGATTTGTGGTCTAACTTGCCACACTTGTGGCACTTTCCTTTGAACTTATGTCCGAGTTTTGCAACTCTCTTGAAGTTTGCTGAGGATGATGGTTTTAAGGACCTTTGCGGAGACATCTGTTTCCCTTTACCCTTGCTCTTGTGCTCAGCCACATTAACATTGTGTTGCTCTGGAAGAGAGAAATTAGCACGGTTCTTGTCTTTCATTTGGAGCCTCGTGATGACATCAGAGAGTGACATTGGCTTCTTCTTGTGCTTGAGATAGTTCTTGAAACTTTGCCAACTCGGGGGAAGTTTCTCAATGAAACAATTAACAATGAAGATCTCACAGATTTGCATTCTCTCGGCTGCTATCTCATGGCACAAAAAACTCAATGCATCGACTTGTTCCATGATGGGCTTGGAGTCCACCATTTTGAAGTCTAGAAATTTTGCAACAGCAAATTTCTGACAACCCGCATCATCAAACTTGTACTTTTTCTCCAAGGCCATCCAGAGTTCCTTAGAGGTTTGTGCTTCCTGACTGTATACTTGATACAATGGATCAATGAGGAGGCCTAAGATCCAACCTCTGCACACAAAGTCTGCATGTTTCCATGCTTCCACGGTAGCAAGAAGATGAGCATCTTTGTTTTCGAATGGAACGATCGGTGGATCCTCCTTCAGAAACTTCTCACAGTTTAAATTACTCATGTAGAAGTGCATCTTGTTTTGCCACGTTTTAAAGCTTTTGCCGTCAAATTTTTCCGGCATTAACCCGTGCGCCATCGCAGCGGGTAACTGAGATATCCCTAGAAAAGGGTCTTGGGGAACATTCGCGGGCTGGAGACGAACTCCGAACAGATCTCGGGCTACAGAGTCCACAGGCGTATCAGTTTGTCCATCAGATGGACTTTTACCAGTTATATCGACATCATCACCATCTCCTGCCATTTGTTAACAGAAAAGCAGAATGATACGCCATAATTAAGATTGTCATATGTCCATCTGTTCATCTGTTCTGATTAAGATTGTAGGAACCGCGAAAACCGAACTGAAAAATCTGAATGAAATATGAACACGAATTAAGAAGAAGAAGAATTCTCGATCTTAAAAACGAACACGGAGTCGAGATTGCTCTCTTTCCTTAATTCAAAAAATCGCCCGTAGTGTGACGGTTTGATACGATTACAAATCCCAGGATAAATTCATGAGTAAAACGATTTGCAACACTCAAAATCGTAGTCTGACGAACAAGATATCGATGTATACTCTCGAGACTTACTTTGTGGGAGATTTGGAGTCTGAATTTCTGGGTCGAAAATTTTGAGAAACGTTGGAGAAGATGAAGAGGAAGACTCGGTTTATAAAACTGGAGAAGAGATCGGTTACCCAATTGGTCAGTCGCAACTGTTGGGTTAGAAAATTGTGAGCCAAGAATTGGTTGATTGGGCCGAAACTTAATAAAAAATTTCTCCAAAAAGAATAATCTTGATGGATCTCTGGTCCAATTGCCCAAGCCCAAGCCCACGCCGTGCCGATCCGAGCGAGCGGCAGCGGCGCGCGCGTGTGTGGTTCCCATTTCTCACATGCATCATGCACCTTGCTACTCATTTTGTAAACATGATAAGAGAGGGTAATATATATACCACTAAACTCTTTTCTCTCTTAGCAATGTGTAACTTTAATAAGTGTGTTGATTTTAAGTGTCACACACACCACACTTTGACCTCACATTTCTCATTCACTAATAATTCAATTTTAACTTATGAACATTCCAAGTTGTAGTCCAAACTGAAAAAATTTTAATAAACTTATAATCCGGTAATTCCGCGCAACGAGTTTGCCGGAAAAACCACCGGAAAAGTGACGAAAATCACTTGTTAAATTTTAGTTCCAACATGAATTTCACCCCAACATTAATGATTTTTTTTCCTTGCAAGACGTGTTTCCCATACTTTTTTGGGATGTCTCCTGTGAGTGCAGTACGTTAGCTTTGCCAATGAACTTATGAGAAGAAGAGGGATACGAGCTCCCTGTTCCAGACGGCCCACTTTTAAATCCTTCACCACTTCATCCTTTTCCTTTATTGTTAGTTCTCCTTCTTCTACCTCTTCTTCAACTTCATCTACCTTCCTCTGCCGTTTCCTTAGCCTCATTCGTTAAAATAGAGAACCGAGATGGAGACACTACGTGTCATTCAGTTTATTATCTACTTGTCTTCCTACGTATATATGTAGCCATACTTGTTCTGCATCCTTTAAAGAATCGTTCATAGCAACGTGATTTTCTATGGTCATGTTTCCATGTGATTCCAGTTCCGGAAGGACGAAGATAACTAAAATCTCTGTTATATATGAACTCCAAACATATATATGTATTGATGATCTTTTTTTAATAGTTGATCTCTGAACTCCAAAAATATTTTTGTATAAATGATTTATTAAAAAAACAAAAAGATAGTCTTCAGGATATATTAGTGGGAGTAATTTGTTTTTTATGAAGACAAACTTTAAAAGTTGTGAAATCACAATGTAAAAAGAGTATTCAGGTTCGAATCCTGCTCGAAATGAGGAGGGGATAAAAACCTGCTTTTATTCCTGGTCCAAAAAAATTATAGGCCTAAGACCCAAAATTTCTACGATTTCAAAAAAAAAAAAGTCTTACTTTTATACAGTAATACGAATGAGTAGCATTGCGTATGGAACTGCCTAATTTTTTTCCGCTAAG
This sequence comes from Arabis hirsuta, assembly GCA_964056655.1. Taxonomy (NCBI): domain Eukaryota; kingdom Viridiplantae; phylum Streptophyta; class Magnoliopsida; order Brassicales; family Brassicaceae; genus Arabis; species Arabis hirsuta. The sequence continues at coordinate 21,749,337 of OZ053308.1, forward strand.
AATGTAAATATTATTAATGAAAATGAACGTTCATGAATTACAAGTTATTACTAGAACAAATTGGGACACCTATGAGGTTGATCCCATAACAAAAAAAAAGATAAAAAACATGGAATCAAAATATCGATACACGTTCATTCGGAACTTTTGTTGTGAAACATCTAGCCCCGAAAAAGTAGTGATATCTATCATGCAATCACCGCGCGAGGACAATTTGGAAGCAAGAATATGAGAAGTAACTTGAACGGACTAAGATATGCCCACCACCCTAATGGAAGCACGTTTATCCGGCAGCACGTACTACAGAACCTAACAAAAGCCAAAAAGCCAACAAGCGACAAGCGAAGGATGTCCTCTACACCCATGAAAATGAAGCGCATCACCAGCTCTTAAGAACCCAAGCTAAAACTATAATACAAGACTACACTAACCAAGGAGAATCACTCGCTCAGAAGGGTCACCACGATCCCATCCCTAATGCGTGGTATCACTTAACTTTACGAAAAATAAACCAAGGCCTACTAGGTCCTCCAAAGAGAAGCAGAACACAAACATAAACTATTTTCATAAACGAAACCTAAAGCTAGCCACACTAAATCTGAACCTCAAACACTCGACAACAAGTATCACTGCCGAACCCACACTGCCTAGTTTAAACAATGACAAGTGATCAAATGAATTTCAATAATCATGAGCACGTTAACAGGTGGTAATAGTCTTCATCCATTATTAAAAGCTCGAGTCATGTAAACGGTAAAGTATGAAAATCATATTTTATACAAAAAAAACAAATAAATAGGGGGTTATTGACAGTAGGATTTAGATAGAGTTTGTGGGTTTTAAAAGTTTAAATAAAGTGAATTTTCGCTTTTATTGTCGACCAAAACTAAAGATAAGAGTTGAGTTTGAAATATACATTTATTAGAAATCCATAAACAGGGTATGGTAAATTGCTGACCCCAAATATTTATGGATCACGTTTACGCATCACGTGCATTAAATCATTGTGGCCTTCTCGGTATGTTTTCGTGCCTTATTTTCTGAAACTATTCTTACGAAAAGCGATGCTAAGAAAATCAAGAGATACGTAGAGAAAGCGACACTTACACAAACTAAATAATGTTCAATTTGAAAATCACATAATAAAGCAATGCTAATTATACCATTGATATCTTGCTTCAGTTTTTAAGCATATTTCAGAATATCATGGTATAGAAACCTGCAATTTTTGCCTACATACAAAAAAATAAAGTATGTCAAACTCATGTATTTTTCTACTACTTAAATCTGCAATTTTTTAAGTCTAGTCACTTATACTATATTTCCTATTATTTACTTCTTTATTTTCGTTAGCTTTCAAAATAAATAGTAGGAAAATGTCCTTTCTAATTAGTGTTTGTGTTTTTGTCATTTTTTTTTAAGTACCTTGTAAGTTCCGGATCTTTGATCCATAATCTCTTTCGGTGTCAAAGACCAGTCGTTGATAATATCGTATTTAAGGCGTAAATCATCTCTCTTAAGTGGAATTGAACTAGACTTTAAACTTGAGAATTTAAAGACCACTCAATTAAACACTGATTTAGACACAATGTCATTGATCCGATAAATCAAGAATATACATTGAGATAAGTGTGAACTCTTAAATTTCAAGATTGAAAGGGGAGCATTATTGAGGTAAATGTGAGTTGACCAAAATAAGGTGTGTGAAACTCTTAAATTAAAAAAAAAATGGAAAGGGAGCACTGAGAAGATAAGTGTGAAACCAAGTCCCAACTTAATTTATTTGTTGAATTATATACTACGTTTTTTCTTAAACCAATATAGATATAATCCGATATACATACATATATATATATAAGTGTTTAACAAGGAGTAAAGAAATCTTTTTCTTTTTCTTTGCCGACAGTCTTGAGCCGAGCCACCCAAGCAATAGTTATTTTGTTTAGTTTACCTTGAAACAAAAGAAAATTTAATTGTAAATTTTATTACAAACTAATATATATATGTGATAATCTAATAGATTAATAAACTTTCAAATTCGTTGCCACAGAAAAAGAAACTTCATAATTAACAGTTTGATTGGAATGATTGTACCAACTTCTAACAAGTTTACAATACTTCCTCAATAATTTTTGTGTCAATTTGCTAAATAACAAAGAAACAAAATAAAATTTAATAAGTAACCAAAATATTTATATTTAAAGGCTATAACTTTGCCACATGGGAGGATTTTGGTTACTTATTAAGTTTTATTTTTTTTCTTTAACCCATAATTTTTCATGTTCTTGTTCTAAACCAACCAAAATGATAGTAGGGTAGTCGTTATCACAACTACAAAAGAAATTTATGTCGGAGATGGTTATAGATTAGTTTAGGATTCACACCAATTTGTTAGGCTAAGACCACTAAAATTTCTTACTGTTGCCAATATAATACATTAATTTAACTAATAGAAAATTATGGTATACACTAATCGCCTAATTAATTGTTTAAATGGGATCCGTTATTTTGGACGAATTAGGGGTGTGCCTATTTGTGGAATTGGAATGATATAAGGTTCAAATCCACTCTCTATTTATATATAAACTTCATTGGTCCAATCCAATTCTCTCTTTTTGTTAGTTCTTTTTTGTAAAGTTTCTTTTTGTTAGTAGCATATGAAACATGTTAACCGATTAAAAAAAAGTGTTTCTGTTATTCCACAATAACCAACAATACCAAAAAACCATCATCTACATGCTAGGTCTAGGTCTGTGCGCGGATCGGATATCCATGTAGTATTTGTTGTTCGATTTGTTTTTGACGGATATCTAATTTTTCGATTTGCTTTGCTTCGAAAAATTTCGGATATCCGGAATGACGGATATCCAGATTTTTTCTGGATATTTGTGGATATCCGGATCTTCGCGGATATCTGTTTTAAACCAAAAAAAAATAAAACACCATAATATTTTTTTCAAAAAAAAAGTTGTAATATAAGATTTAAACTAATTAATCAATAAATATATGAAATAATCTAATTTTATTCGATAATTTTTTTTTAAAATGAAAAGTGAAAAACTAAAACGGTGAAAAATGAAATATATATTTTTTATTTAAAAAATATATTTCAAATAAAATTAGTATCTATCTATTTTTACTATAAATATATTTGTCAAATATATTTAAGTGTAAAAAAATGTAAATATACGTGATAAATCTACCATATTATATGTATGTATAAGTAATATACGGATCGGATCGGATATTCAGATTTTTAAATAGTATTTGTGATTTGTTTCGGTTAGACAGATTTTAAATTCTATCACTTGTTTTGCTTTGATTCAAAACGGATATCCGGATTTTTCGGATCGGATCGAAATGAATACCGAATCAGATCGAATTTAACGGATAATTTGCCCAGCCCTACTACATGCCACAAATCTGTACTTCATTCTGACGATGAAATATACGAAGAAGAACCTAGAAATTGTTAGGAAAAAAATCCCATGTTACGTTTTTGGTACAGAGAAAATATAAAATTAATTGCCACATACCGAACAATTCTGGTTATTTCCAACTAATAATTGGCCCCACTCGTAATAGAAAATGAAACCAAGGGTCAAAGTCAACCAAGTTAAATTAATCTATTATTATAAACCCTAAGCAAAACCGTACACACCAGAGGTTACTAGCTCTTATAAAATCTCAAAACCCAACTCCTTTACTCTCCACAATAAACTACTATCTTTCAAAACACTTCAAAGCAATGGCAAAGCAAATAGTCTACACTCTCTTTCTAGTCCTCTTATCCACGACAGGGCTTACCACGGCGTCCTCCGCCGTAGCCGCAGGAACTTCTAAACGCGCAATAAACTTCATACAAGCCTCATGCAAAGCCACCACATACCCAACCGAATGCTTCAACTCTCTCTCCGGTTACGCAAACTCCGTCCAAACAAGCCCTCGACGTCTAGCCGAGACCGCACTCACAGTAACCGTGAGCCAGGCTCAGTCCACGAAGCTCTTCGTCTCGCGCTTGGCCCGTTTCAAAGGTCTCAAGAAACGAGAGGTTCAAGCCATCAGAGACTGCATCGAGGAGATCAATGACACCGTTGACCGTTTGACCAAGTCGGTCCATGAAGTGAAGATGTGTGGTAGTGCTAAAGGCCGTGACCAGTTTTGGTTCCATATGAGCAATGCTCAGACTTGGACCAGCGCAGCTTTGACTAACGCAAACACATGCTCCGATGGGTTCGCGGGTCGGATCATGGATGGACGGATCAAGAACTCGGTCCGTGCCCGGATCGTTAATTTGGGAAGAGGGACTAGCAACGCCTTAGCCTTGATCAATGCCTTTGCTAAAAAATACTAATAATTTTATACATTTTTCTTTGTTCTTAATAATGCAATTTGAGCTATACGAATGTGTGGAAGTTTTCTGGATAAATTTTGAAACTAAGAGTTTACAATATATGCGTTTCAACACTAATAACGACCAAAAATAGCGTTTAATTGAGATTTCTAGCGGTTGGACGTACATTAAACGTCCGAAAACATAAAAAGACAGATCCATGTTGACCGGTGTGGACGCCGACACTCGTTGAAGATTGGACCGTTGACATTTAAGTGCAGATCTCACTCTAGACCTGTTTAAATTACAAATATACCCTTTAAAACATTTAGCAATTACGCCTCAGCCTTACCCTAAACCCACCGGTCCCACCATCTCTTCTCAAATCTCTACTTACCATCGCCACCGTACAAACGCCATCTCCGCCACTTCTTTTCTCTGTCACCGCCGTCGCCGTCGCTTGCTCCGGAAGGTATATTCTGATCGGAATTGGTAGCTGACGTGGCTCATCGGATTTGAAATCTCATTCTCTTCATAAAGATTTGTGGAAGCTATTCCAATGGCTCTTTCGTTTCGAGTTTGTTCATCTCCCTTAATCTGTAGAGCCACTCTCGCAAACGGCGATAATGTTCGTCACCACCACGCAAATGAGGCTGCCTTCATCCGACGAGCCGCCGATTTGGCCGAGATGTCAGCCGGACTTACATCACCTCACCCTAATTTCGGTTGTGTAATCGCAACTTCTACCGGAAAAGTCGCCGGAGAAGGATACCTATACGCACAGGGGACTAAACCTGCAGAAGCAATCGCCGTTGAAGCTGCCGGAGAGTTTTGTAGAGGCTCCACTGCTTATTTGAACATGGAGCCTGGTGATTGTCATGGAGACCATACTGCTGTCTCTGCACTTGTTCAGGTTTTGCTTCTTGCTCGAAGCTTTTTCACTCGTATATAGGCTAATGAGTGAGATATTGGTAAACAATTTTGATCCAAATTTGCCGTCTGCTACACTGTATTTTCAGCAGAGAGATAATTGAGATTGTATAGATTAGGCAGGAATCGGACGTGTTGTTGTCGGAATAAGGCATCCTTTGCAACATCTAAGAGGCTCTGCGATTCGTGAACTAAGAAGTCAAGGGATTCAAGTGAATGTTCTTGGAGAAGACTTTCAGAGTAAAGTTCTTGAGGTATCTCTCTATATGTAGTGAATTGTTTGTACCCTTTGCGTTTTGTTTACTCAAGAATCTGTTTTCTTGCAGGATGCTAGGAAATCTTGCCTTCTTGTGAATGCTCCTCTGATTCATAGAGCATGTTCTCGGGTTCCGTTCTCTGTTCTTAAGTATGCCATGACTCTTGATGGTAAGATTGCAGCAAGTAGTGGACATGCAGCATGGATAAGTAGTAAACTCTCTAGAACACGAGTGTTTGAGTTACGAGGAAGAAGTGATGCTGTGATAGTTGGAGGAAACACCGTACGCCAAGATGGTAAATAATATACCCTCAAATCTTACATCTTTATGGATTAAATATTTGAAAGTTATGCAATTCTTTTAACTGCAGATCCTCGATTGACCGCAAGACATGGACAGGGTCACACGCCTACTCGAATTGTGATGACTCAGAGTCTCGATCTTCCTGAGAAAGCCAATCTCTGGGATGTGTCGGAAGTATCTACCATAGTTGTTACTCAAAGGGGTGCAAGAAAGAGTTTCCAGAAATATCTTGCATCCAAGGGTGTTGAAGTTGTGGAGTTCGACATGTTGAATCCAAGAGAAGTTATGGAATATTTCCATCTCCGTGGATATCTCTCTATTCTATGGGAGTGTGGGGGAACATTAGCTGCATCTGCTATATCTTCCAGTGTCATCCACAAGGTACCCGTTTTACTTTTTCCATACTTATCTTTTCGCTGTCCAAATCTCATTTTCCTGATTTGTTTTTATAGGTAGCTACTTATGAAGGTTTAAAGACTGTTAACGGAATTCATTTTTCAGGTTGTTGCTTTCGTTGCCCCGAAAATTATCGGTGGGACGAAAGCACCTTCCCCTGTTGGTGACCTTGGAATGGTAGAGATGACACAAGCATTGAATCTAATCGATGTTTGCTACGAGCAAGTAATGTTTCTGCTTTATGACTTGACATTGGCAAGTTAGACATGTACCTGGATCTCACCTCTTAGTCCCGAGGGTTTAATCTAAATCTTTGAAAACTACAGGTTGGTCCTGACATGCTTGTCAGCGGATTTCTTCAGCCCATACCAGACCTTTTACCTGTTATCCCATCAGAGGATGCAACTTTAGAGATTGACCCCAGTTTTAATCCCTTTGAAGCTAGTATCATTTTCTTCTACAAAACATGGGACCTTTATGGAAGCTTCTCAAATTTTTCTCCGCATTCAATTCGTATGCCCTATGGCGAGGAGAAGGATGACTACATGACATGGTCCAGTGTTGAGCATTACTATCAGGTACTACAACTGTCCATGTAAATGGTATATTGCTCTTTCAAAACAACGTAATGTCTTAACCCATTCTCCAAAATCTTAAGGCAAACAAATTTGTTGGGGTTGAAAATCCAATGGCACGTGACTGCGTTGAGAAAGTAAGAACGGCGAGAAGTCCAGAGGAGGCTGCTCGGATAGGCAGATCAATGCAGAGACAGATACCTGAACTGGTATGACCAAAAATAGTTCCATTGTCCAGTTTCGAGCGAGAAAACAGTTCACTTGTTCAATGCAGTCTCAACGATAGAACTTTCTTTGTTTTCATGGCATAAGAGTATTACCGCATTACACGCTTTAATGGTTGTTTTAGGTTCGGAATGACTGGGAAGATGTGAAGATAGAAGTAATGTACATGGCTCTGAAATGCAAATTCTCGACTTATCCTCACTTGAAATCACAGTTGCTCTCAACCGCTGGATCGGTTCTTGTGGAGGCTTCTCCGCACGATCTATTCTGGGGAGGTGGCCGTGAAGGAGAAGGGCTCAACTATCTTGGTCGATTACTTATGCAACTTCGTTCTGAGTATTTGGGCAAATCCTCTGTTTCAGCTGAAAACACTTCTTTGGCATGATGGATGATCTTCCATATTTATTCGAAAAAGTTATCAACAAAATTTTCTGTTTTCTTCAGTTGTGACATTTTACAATTTTGTAATTCTTCAACTCAACAATATTGTAAGTTTGTAACATTATGATAGTTTTAACTTTCAACGATAAAACTCAACAGACTACTCTAGTTTGTTTTTTTTTAAACCGTGGGAGTTCCGAATTTTTGAAACATAATCTATTCGGTATCCGAAGTCAGCTTTTAAATATTCCGATTTAAAAAATAATCCTCAGTACCAAAAAGAGTTTGAACCCGGGACACAAAAGAACTAACCTTCTTGTGTTACCACTAATCTACCCCACATTTGGTTATATTCAATAGTTGATTAAATTTTAGTTTCAACGATACCATTCAAATGTTTATCGGTTCGGTCGGGATCAGTTTAAATATCAAGGCTTATATGAACACCTTTCCTCGGGAAGACACTAATTGGTCACTACGGTGTGGAAAAATCAATAATCTTGAAAAAACTCAACATAAAAGTAAAACTAAGAGTTGAATATTCACCGGAGATATTTTAATACAAATATAAATTGTATGAAATATAATTATATAGTGTTACCAAAAAATAAAAAATAATTAGTAACATAAAGATTATTGAAAGAGCTTGCGTGTGCTTGAAACTACAAGAGTAGAAACTGAGCTAAAAAGCACATGGAAGGTTACTTTAACATTGGAAAAACACTTCTTCTTCTTCCTTTTAAGTCACTTTTCCTCTTCTTTTTCATTTTGACATTTTTTCTAAATACTTTTTGATACATAATGGAATCAATTATAGACATATATATAGAGGTTTGATATTATATGATTTTATAATCATAGGTTGCTAAAAAAGATACAAGTCATCATATCACATGAATACAATCCCAAGCAAAGACAACACACATCATCATGTTCTCTCCCCAATTACAGTCACTTGCAAATCACACACAAACTCAAAATTATAATTCTAAACAAAAACCATTAATTAATTTTATATACAAAATTAAAATCCCATCACACCATGAAAATTCCCAATTCCCCATACAAACTCATAGCTAGCCAAGAACTTCAAAAAATGCTTAGAGGCATCTTCCACATTTGCTTCTTGGCATCATTTCTTCTCCTATCATTCTCCTCCGCCGTGTTCGACGGTGATTTCACCGCCGGAGCCAGTGCTCCTTCTCCGTGGGACCACAATGTTGCCCGACCACCCGAAACCGCATCATCCCCATCCCCAACCACGAGTCCTCCTACCGCCTCACCACCATCTCCCGTCCCGGCGACTGCACCATCTCCGATCAACAATGGCTCTATTTCTGGCGACATGACATGGTGGTGCAACAAGACTCCACACGCTGAAACATGCAATTACTACTTCGGACAGAGCCCGCACAACAACATTAACCGACCACCAAGGTTCCGGTCCGACTTCTTACGCATGCTGGTAAAGATAGCACTTGACCAAGCCGTAATCACACACGCTCAAACCGTAAAGTTCGGTCCGAGCTGCACCAACAACCAAAGTAAAGCCGCTTGGTCAGACTGCGTAAAACTCTTTGAAAACACGGTGGCTCAGTTAAACCGGACGCTCAAGGGACTTAACCCCGCGGCTTCGGATGATGTCAAGTGTACGGACTTCGACGCACAAACGTGGCTCAGCACGGCTCAAACCAACATTGAGACGTGCCGGTCCGGCTCAGAGGATCTTAACGTCTCAGATTTTGTCATGCCGGCGATCTCCAACAAGAACTTGTCGGATTTGATTGGAAACTGCTTGGCCGTCAATGGAGTTCTCATGAAGCAACATAATCATACTACTGGTACGTTTTATTATTTTAGTATTATAATTACTTCAAGTGGTTAATTTTAGAATCCTCATCTATGAATATGCCAATTTGTTCAACAAATCATTGTTTTCTGCTTATAAATTTTGATGCAATGAAAAGTATATTAAAGTGTTACGTTTATCGTTAGCTTTTTTCACACGTGATCTGATTAATCATGAATACTTATAACACCTTTGGTTTTATAATTTTACTTTTGCTCATCCATAAGACATCTTTTTACATGTTAGACGGTATATATTAAACCGAATACGGTTATAATAAAGGGACACGACTTTATCTAACACGGTCATATTTCAATTTGTCCAGCTAACCACAAAGAATACTTCCCAAGCTGGGTCTCAAGACACGAGAGACGATTACTCATATCGGCCTCTTTAGCAAAATCAAGACCCCACCTAGTGGTGGCACAGGACAGGTCCGGCCATTACCGGTCGATCCAAGCCGCAATAAACTTCGCAGCAAGACGGAGAATCAAGTCAAGATTTGTTATATATGTGAAGAAAGGTGTTTACAGGGAGAACATTGATGTCGGAAATGAGAACCACAACATTATGCTAGTTGGCGATGGCGAAAGAAAAACAATCATCACCAGTGGCCGAAGCGTCCAGCACGGCTTCACCACCTATAACTCTGCAACCGGCGGTTAGAACTTTATTAAAAATCTTAGCGAAATCCGACTTAAGACCTCTTATGGTACTAATAAGGTTTTTTTTCAACTCTTATTGAAGGCTTTGGAGGGCAACGGTTTGTAGCAAAGGACATGACATTCATCAACACGGCAGGGCCATTACGCGGCCAAGCTGTGGCGGTTCGATCATCCTCTGACCTCTCTGTTTTCTACCGTGTCGGAATCCATGGATTCCAAGACACGCTCTACATTCACTCACAACGTCAGTTCTTTAGAGAATGTTACATCTCAGGCACCATAGACTTCATCTTCGGAAATGCAGCGGTTGTGTTTCAGAACTGCATGATTCTTGTTCGAAAACCTCTCCGTGGCCAAGCCAACGTTATAACCGCCCAAGGTCGTGGTGACCCTTTTCAGAACACAGGCATAACCATCCATAGCTCAAGGATTATCGCGGCTTTTGATTTGAAGCCTGTGATTCGATCTTACAAGACCTATTTAGGCCGACCGTGGCAAGCGTATTCTCGTGTCACGATCATGAAGACCTACATAGACAATTCAATCAGCCCCTTGGGATGGTCTCCTTGGTTAAGAGGATCCAATTTTGCTCTCAATACAGTTTTCTATGGAGAGTATAAAAATTTTGGACCGGGATCTTCCACGAGGTGGCGGGTCCGATGGAAAGGATTCCACGCAATAACCAGCGCCACGGTTGCTTCCCGGTTTACTGTGGGAAGCCTTATCGCCGGCAGTTCATGGTTGCCTTCCACTGGCGTGCCATTCAAGACAGGGTTGTGAGGAGAGTCACGTCTCTTATACGGAAGACTATACAATGTGTGTATGTGTTATTTATTACTGATTTATTTATCTCTTTTCCACATTAATCTAAAACCAAAGATCATTCTAATTAGCTAAAGAGACGGATGTATAAAATGCATCTGCTCTAACGCTACATGTTGCAAGCCAACTCCGGTTATATTAAATTTGCTTACGGTCTTGATGCAATATTATTTAAGAACTGATTAAATTGTACTCCATCTGTTTTAAAATATAAGTTGTTTTAGGTAAAAACACGTATATTAAAAAATTACTTTTTTACTAAAAAGTATCATTTAATATATTTAATAAAAATAATTTGACCAATCACACAAAAAACTGCAAAATACTAGTGGTCACACAATATTCAATAAAGTTAAAAAATACCTAGTATTGTCAAAACAACTTATATTTTGAAACAAAAAAAACATCCAAAACAACTTATATTTTGAAACGGAAGGAGTAACAAAATGAAAAGAATGCAACCAAACCAAATTGAATGTCTCTGAAGTAGAAAATTATCATCCTTCATGTTACAACAAATAAAACCAAACATAATCCCACCAACTAAACCAATTAAACCAAAACAAACCAAATCCCTAAAACCCAACCGACTCTTCTCATTCACTTCTCTAACCACCACCGGTAATGTAGCCTCTCTCTTCTCTTCCGATGATACATTTAGAAACAATGGCCTCGGCTTGGTGTCTTCTTCCTCTGTTTTACCAAATTCCTTCTGACAAGATTCAACCCACGAGTAAACCGAACCGGTTTCACCGTTGACAAAACCGTCATTAGTTTCCAAACACCCCGTTTCCGGTTCGATCACTAAACCATTATCATGACCGGATAATTGGTTCGTTTTGAAAGCCTCCTCAAGTTCGGTTAGCCTCTTGGCCATGTATGCAAGTTCCAGCGTCTCTTCACTGTCTTCTTCTCTTTCCATATCCGTAGGTCGCGACAAAATCTCAGCCATTAAAAGGGTCTTTTATCCATGATCCAATATGAGTATCATAAGCCCAAATCTATTAAACAAATATTAAAAACGTCTCATGTGGGCTTGAACCGTCTCAGTGGGCTGAGACTTTCTGGGCGTCTCAACCGCCACGTGTCGACTCTGCATTGGACCGCTGATATTTCGTCGCAACCCAAAAAAAAAAAATCATTTCTTCTTCCTTCGTTGTTTTCTCCGCATCGAGAGCAACCAAAGGCGATTTTCGTCTCTTCGTAGTCGGAGAAATCTCTGTTATCAGATTAAACAGATTTGGTGGTTTTCTTGTTGATATCCTCTTCTCTGAGGCTACTCGGATCCTTTTCGAAGATGCTAAAAACGAGAGCTTTAATCGTAGCTTCCGATCATCATTTTTATTGAAGACCAAAGCAATCGTGAGAGAACAAGTAGAAGACCAAGAGACCAGAGTAGTTTTTATTCTCTCGCTTGATTCCTGGTATCGTCTATCTCTCTCTCTCTATTGAATTGAATCAATCTGCGATAATTAGGGTTTTTCCTTTCTTCCATTCTCCTTAATTCTTCAAGTGAGGTCTCTGCCCAGGATTTGTATGCATTCACTGATTGCTCTATTCGATTCTTCGTCTAGGGTTTGGTGGTTCTCCGATCCAGAATTATGGCCCCAGATATCGTCGAAGAGCCGGATTACGAGAGTGATCCCGAGGAATTGAAGCGTTCCTTGGCAACTAGGAGAAGAGAAGCGAGCAATGATGAGGAGCATACCGAGATCCACAGAGGAAATCAGAGACCCGAGATCGATTCCGATGATGATGACGAAGAAGAAGGACTGCCCATAGACGGTGAAGTTAGTTATGATGAAGAGGAGGAGGAAGAGGATGATGACGATATGGTGGAATACATTGCGGATAATGACAAGACGCGTGCCCTTGGCAAGAATACTGATGGGAGGAACGGGGAAGATGCAACGGAAGACTCTGCCACAGATGTTGTGGATGGAGAGGAACAAAAGAAGAAGGAACTGGAGCATTTTATATGCACGATCACAGATTTCAGGAAATGGATGCCGCCTCAAATAGGTATATACTCATTTTAGTTGAAGCTATAGTCAAAGGTTTTGTTGGGTTTTTCCACACTAGTTACTAACGAAATTATGATGCAAATGTAAGTAACTGATTGATAGGTGAAGCTTACAAACCGCTTCCTCTCATGCAATTATATCAACTAGTTCAGATAGATTAGAACAACTGCAGTTGGTTTGTTAATCTTCTTTCTGAATCTAGATTCCATATTGAAATGACAACAGAATATAAGCACTGCTATTTTACTACCAAGCTCTTTCACTCAACCTTTTGTTACATGGTAATGTCAATTGATTTTGGTTTTGATTTTGCTTGTGTAGACGAATGCGTGGTGGTAGGAGGCTCTGGCAATCCAGAGATGAAAGAAAATGGGGACATGACAAATATGAGGAGATGAATACACATGAAAAACAATATGATGTAATTATCTTAGTTTTCTCTCCTCTGCATAAATATATTTACATTTTCTTACAGTGTTTTTACAGTTTTCATTTTTATTTTTCTTATTTCAAACAATCGGCTATATATAATATGTTCTCTCTTTCTTTACAAACAAGCCATTGTTCTGTCTTTTACATTTCTCTTTCTTTAAAAATCACAAATGTCTTGTTCTTATTTAAAACAATTCGCTTTCTCTTTTCTCAATTCTCTTTCTTTAAAAATTTCAACTCTTTTTAAAAATTTGGTGCAACCGAAGATTACACCAGATTAAATTTAGTTTTGAAACAAAATTTATGCATGTTTGTATCTTCTATATGTTATTCAATAATTTGAATTTTTTTAAATTTTAATAAATTTTAAAATTTTTTTTTTTTTTTAATGAACTCTACAAAATCTCATGGATAAACATCTTCTTTTTTTTCTATTTCTAATGAGACTCATTAATCACATCAACATTATATTTATTAATATACTTAAAGCTTATGATACTTCTAGTGTATCATTGATAAACATGCTCTTAGCGAATAGAACTGCATGTTTGATTTCGTTGTAGAGATTGGGATTTATATCGCTAAAAGTAATTGCTTCACGTAGAGACTCGAGTTCTTCGAGTTTCTTCTCCAAGACTGAGTTTATCTTTGCCTTCATCTTCATTCTCTCGACCCTCTTAATCCCACATAAATTATTTTTCTTTCTATTCTCTCTTCGTCAGATTTTACAGTGAGGAAAATTCTAATGTATACGGTTACTCTTAAACTAATAGGTACCTTTTCGTGCACACGTACACGTTGGTAGTACGTTTCCTATTACTACGTACGTTTGGATATTTTTTTATACACTTTTTTCTCTCCCTAGATTTTCTTATAGTGATTAGAAAAAAAAAGAAATTCAAAAAGAGAAAACAAATATTAAGATGAAAATAATGGAAATCAATGCAAAAGGAAAAAGAAGAAAGTAATTTTGAATCGTATTTTGATTTTTGGATAATTTTAACATAACAAAAAATGAAACAAGAAATAGAATTTTTTTTTTTAATGCATGGTGAAATGTGCATTAAGAGTTGACCGTGTCTTTAGAGATAGTGAAGATGGTGTACGTCCGGTCCGGAGGTTCGGCTAGCCCCTTCCAAGAAAACATGTTTAATGGCACGTTCTTGAGATGAACCCACAGTGGAACCGTTGTTATTTCTAGAGAAGTTGCTACTAATGATGGAGACCATTGAAACATCTTAACTGGTATCTCTGCAAGGTTCCACATACCCTTGTTAAGAACCCTTTTATGAATAGCCTGATTGCAAATTCTGAATTTCATGGTTGTTGAATCAATTACAAAGACCTCGATCATCTGTGATTTGTCCCCAAGGGCCCAAATCTTATTGACAATCGCATGTATCTTTGCTATATGTGGAGCCATAGCCAAAAACTTGCCGATTAAAAAATCTTCCCAAAGCGGAGACGAATCCGTAAACACTTCTTCAGGGACTTGTACCGAGCCTATCCCATCGTGGACCTGATCTTGTAGATCATACTTGTGAAGAGCTTTCTTTGATTGAACAATATTCGCCCATGACTGAGAAGCAGCCACGGCTGGACGCGGAGATTGAGTTTCCTAACTGGAGATGACCTCCGGCAGACCCCTCTCCTCCATGGGGAGGCGGAGTGCGACGGCGGCGGGATTCTTTGTGGTAGACAAAAGCCAAACCCTAATCACCCTCAGAGCAAAACGCAGTGTTTAAACTCTTTTTGTGTGTTTAATTTAAACTCTTTGTTTTTTATAATCCGTTTACAAGGATTTGCTTGATCCATTTTTTATAAAAAAAAATTAAAAAATTCAAACAAGAGTTATCTATTTACCTTGCGTTGATTCGATTCAATTCATCAATACAGGAAGCCTTGTGTTGATTTGACTAAATTCATCAACTCAAGAAGTCAGATCTGTAAAGATTATCTAAATCCCTAGATTGAGCTAAATTATCAAACCGTACGCTGTGTCAGAATGTCATCGTCAATTTGTGGTTTAATTTCGATACTTTTCCGTTTGAAAACTAAACTTGCCAGGCCCAATTATGTGGGTCTAAATGAACGACTTCTCTCGGCAATTTATATTATTAAGGTCCATTATTTATTTTTTAACTCTTTTTTTTTGTTGGGTTCTTCAGTCTCTACCACTAATGTGTCTAGGCCGCTGGTGATGGTAATGCTGACGTGAATATATAAAACTGAAATCGTGTTTCACGAAGTGGTTCCCCTATATTATTTGCAGGGTCGTTTACAATTTAATGCACTTTGCCAAACAATCTTTACAAATATATGTACTTTGCAAGGGAGAAAGACTTTGGAAAAAAAATGAGGCATTTTCGGACTAATTTGCCCCTGTTTCTACTTCTTTTTCTTCTTCATCTTCTTTTTCCCGGAGTCTTCTTCTTCTTCTTCCTGGAGTCTTCTACTCCACCACCACCAGATTTCGAATCGTCTCTCTTCTTCCCGGAGTCTTCTTCTTCTTCTTCTTCTCGGAGTCTTCTACTCCACCACCACCAGATTTCGAATCAAACTTTTTTTCGAGAAGATTCCAGATCTAACTCTAATGAAACATACAAGTCCAAATTTGATTCAATTTGGTTTGAATTTGGTTTTGATATTTTGTTTAATGGCAAACCAAATGATTGACAAAACGCACACAAGGTGTTGGGAAAATGCCTCAAAGAAAAATGGATGATCCCGCGTGGATGGTCACTCAGTGGATGACAAATTTTGTTTTGCACCGGAGGAGACGGGAGCCGGACATTCCACCACTGATGTTTAGAGAAATATGGTTTCAACTAACCCAGAAAAGGCTTTTGTCTCATGCACACAATGTCGTGGATGAGGATCGATGGACATAATGGGATGGATCGTATCCAACCTACTCGTGGATACGGATTGGTGGACAAAATGGGATGGGATCGTATCCATGACAATAGATCAAAGTTTATTTTGAATTTCCTGAGAAAAAGTTAATGCAATCACACTCCCATGTGTAACTTTTTCTCAGAAAATTCAAAACAAACTTTGATCTATTGTCATGGATACGATCCCATACCATTCTGTCCACCAATCCGTATCCACGAGTAGTTTGGATATGATCCATCCCATTATGTCCATCGATCCTCATCCACGACATTGTGTCTATGAGATGTGTGACCTTATGAACAACACAAAATGGTGTTCTTTGATATATTGATTTTGGTGTTCTTTGATAGATTAGTTCTTAAATTTCAGCTTCTAACTAGAGGAGTAAACCCGTTCGGTCCCCGAACGGCGATGAGAAATTTTTTTTTAAGAGTATTGGTATTAACAAATTAAAGAACGGGTATATGCATTGGTAGTATTGGTATATGTGAGAGGTGTGAGGAGTGTATAAATATGTTTGTCGTATTAGGTGTAGTACAAAAGAAAGTCTTCACATAACGGGTTTTAATCACTCAATTTTGTTGAAGATTTCCTATATTAACGCATCAGTTTTCCAAATATTAAAAATGTAATGATTGCAATTCCATAAATATCTGTAACTAATTGTTAATTTCTTAGATTGTTTTTCCGTTTAAGACTATGTTCATTTGCATCCCTAAAACTCTATAAATATATGTTTAATTATCTCAAAACTTAAATACTTTTCTAATATCAATGTTATATTCGTATTGTTGTCTATGTTGTAAGAAACCGATTTTTAGTTACAAACACAAAACTAATATTGTATCACGATTTTCATGTATGCAACTCTACCATATTATAAAACGTGAATAAAATTTTACGCATAAAACAAAAATTACCACACAAAGTGCGGGTGAGAATCTAGACATCGCAAAAAATAAATTTAAATACCTTACAATTATTATTATTTCTATAAAACCCGTTATGTGAAGACTTTCTTTCGTACTACAACAATAGACTAAAACATTGTAAACGTCTTAACAAAAACACATAAAACTGAAATATTTTAATTCGATTAATATATTAAACTTTTCATCCCTTTGCTAATACGGATAAAAACATTTTAACCCACATGCACAACATTAAAACTATTGGATAAGCTTAGAATATTTATCATATATCAGAATCTAATCAAAACCAAAATATTATAAACTGATCGATTTATAATATTTTAGGTTTTTGAAAAAACCGATATATGTAACCTATTCCAAATTTTATTTGATACAACTATCCGTGTTGATTTCGTTAACCGGATTAGTATTAAACCAAACAAAACCCCAAATTTGGACGCCTATGTAGATAGGCTTCCGATTTACATTTTTGTGAATCATGGTTGATCGTATTTATACTAAGAATCTAGATCAAAAAACTCTCCCAAAAACGATGTGGGACAAAGAATTCTATAAAACCAAGAGTTTCGAATGGGCTTACAATGTTTTTGGGCTTTTTTCCTTTTGTGATACAATAAGGAAATCATATGTAATAAAACATTCAAAATATTACGGAAATGCCATTAATAAAATTGGATCCGACTGGGTAAAAAGAGGATTCGCGCGCCGCTCCACTGTTTGAAATCGGGTCCGAATTTTTTTTGACCATTTTGCCCCTCTTGATTTAAAAAATGTTTTTAGAAAATGGATTTTTGAGTGGCAATTGATGTAATAAGAGCTCAATTTAAGACCTATTAGTTATTTCTATAAAACCCGTTCTGTGAAGACTTTCTTTCGTATTACACCTAATACTACAAACAGATTCATACACTCCTCACACCTCTCATATATACCAATACTACCAATGCCTATACCCGTTCTTCAATTTGTTAACACCAACACTCTTAAAAAAAAATTATCATCGCCGTTCTGTCCCCGAACGGATTTTCTCCTCTAGTAAGTATATTATATGAGTTAAAATACCTTACAATTATTATTATTTCTATAAAACCCGTTATGTGAAGACTTTCTTTCGTACTACAACAATAGACTAAAATATTGTAAACGTCTTAACAAAGACACATAAAACTGAAATATTTTAATTCGATTAATACGGATAAAAATATTTTAATCCACATGCGTAACATTAAAACTATTGGATAAGCTTAGAATATTTATCATATATCAGAATCTAATTAAAACCAAAATATTATAAACTGATCGATTTATAATATTTTAGGTTTTTGAAAAAACCGATATATGTAACCTATTCCAAATTTTATTTGATACAACTATCCGTGTTGATTTCATTAACCAGATTAGTATTAAACCAAACAAAACCCCAAATTTGGACGTCTATGTAGATAGGCTTCCAATTTACATTTTTGTGAATCATGGTTGATCGTATTTATACTAAGAATCTAGATAAAAAAACTCTCCCAAAAACGATGTGGGACAAAGAATTCTATAAAACCAAGAATTTCGAATGGGCTTATAATGTTTTTGGGCTTTTTTCCTTTTGTGATACAATAAGGAAATCATATGTAATAAAACACTCAAAATATTACGAAAATGCCATTAATAAAATTGGATCTGACTGTGTAAAAAGAGGATCCGCGCGCCGCTCCACTGTTTGAAATCGGGTCCGAATTTTTTTTAACCATTTTGCCCCTCTCGATTTCAAAAATGTTTTTAGAAAATGGATTTTTTAGTGGCAATTGATGTAATAAGAGCTCAATTTAAGAGCTATTAGTTATTTCTATAAAACCCGTTCTTTGAAGACTTTCTTTCGTATTACACCTAATACTACAAACAGATTCATACACTCCTCACACCTCTCATATATACCAATACTACCAATGCCTATACTCGTTCTTCAATTTGTTAACACCAACACTCTTAAAAAAAAAATTATCATCGCCGTTCGGTCCCCGAACGGATTTTCTCCTCTAGTAAGTATATTATATGAGTTAAAATACATTATTGGAACGCTAAAAATTAATCAATTCAAATGGAATGTGACCAAAAAAAAAATTAATTCAAATGGAACCATGTCTTTTAACAAAATTAAGTGGTTAGTTTGACTTAAATAGGCTAAAGCGTTGAAATCATTTCGTTATTCTAGCTAGTATAATATATATCCCTTACCAAAAAAAATGATATCTATCCGATACAATTATGTTCATTTGATTTATTTAAATTTTGCCATAATCTGGATATGAGAAAATTCATAAAATAACAAAAATACATTGGAAAATATCTTCCCATTATTTACGTTATTTTTATACAAGTTGTTGGATTGAAGGTATGTATTGAATTATTAAGGGAAAATACTTTTAATTTTAAGATTTAAATATTATTTATTAAAAAACTTGAAAGATTTCCAAAGATTGAGTAAATCTTCAATTTATCTTCAATTTTGAATATCTACAAAATTATTCCTAAAATGGCAAAAAAGATATTGATTTTCCGAAAAATATTAACATATTTACGGAAATCACTAACAATCAAAATAAAAACATAAATAAGTATGTATTAAATATCAATTCAATCATATTAAAAGAAATTATAAGGTTGTTAAGAAAAACACATTTATCGTGATTTTTTTATATAACTTTGATTGTAATCTTTGATGAACTTGTAGAGAAAGATTTCAGCCGTCAGATAAATTTTTTGGTCAAACGTAAGTAAAGAAAATCTTTTAGTATTTTCAATTGAAAGATTTAGAGTACACAATCTTAACATAATCAACTATCAATTTATTACAAATTTACATAATTAAAGCTTTTTAGAACGAAAGTTAAATGAGATATATTTTGATCAAATATAAGTAAAGAAAAACTTTGAATATCTTCAATTGAAAGATTTTTGAGTGCACAATTATAGCATAATCAATTATCAATTTATTACAAATTACATAATTAAAGATTTTTAATATCGTATATGTAGTATTAAGAATATTAATTCGATTTCTATACTATTAAGAATAGTAATTCGATTTCGAGAACAACAATAGACTAAAACATTGTAAACGTCTTAACAAAGACATAAAAACTAAAATATTTTAATTCGATTAAAATATTAACTTTTCATCCCTTTGCTAATACGGATAAAAATATTTTAACCCATATGCATAACATTAAAACTATTGGGTAAGCTTAGAATATTTATCATTTATCAGAATCTAATCAAAACCAAAATATTATAAACCGATCGATTTATAATATTTTAGGTTTTTGACAAAACCGATATATGTAACCTATTCCAAATTTTATTTAATACAACTATCCGTGTTAATCGAATAACCGGATTAGTATTAAACCAAACAAAACCCCAAATTTGGACGCCGATGTAGATAGGCTTCCGATTTACGTTTTTGTGAATCATGGTTGATCGTATTTATACTAAGAATCTAGATCAAAAAAACTCTCCCAAAAACGATGTGGGACAAAGAATCCTATAAATATTTGAGTTTCGAATGGGTTTACAATGTCTTTGGGCTTTTTTTATTTTGTGATCCAATAAGGAAATTAGATCTAATAAAACACTCAAATATTACGAAAATGCCATTAATAAAATCAGAATATTGTGATTCCGTTTTTGCCCCTCTCGATTTGAGAAATGTTTTTAGAAAGTTGATTATTGAGTGGCAATTGACGTAATAAAAAACTCAATTTGTGACCTAAGAGTTATTTCTACTGCTGATTTAATAGTATAGATAACCGGATTAGTATTAAACAAGAAAAACCCCAAATTTGGACGCCTATGTAGATAGGCTTCCGATTTATGTTTTTGTGAATTATGGTTGATCGTATTTATACTAAGAATCTAGATAAAAAAAACTCTTTCAAAAACGATGTGGGACAAAGAATTCTATAAAACCAAGAGTTTCGAATAGGCTTACAATGTCTTTGGGCTTTTTTTCCTTTTGTGATCCAATAAGAAAATCTTATGTAAAAAAACACTCAAATATTACGAACATGTCATTAATGAAATCAGAATATTGTGAATCCGTTTTTAAATATCTACAAAATTATTCCTAAAATAGCAAAAAAGATATTGATTTTCCGAAAAATATTAACATATTTACGGAAATCACTAACAATCAAAATAAAAACATAAAAAAATATGTATTAAATATCAATTCAATCATATTAAAAGAAATTATAAGGTTGTTAAGAAAAACACATTTATTGTGATTTTTTTATATAGATTTGATTGTAATCTTTGATGAACTTGTAGATAAAGATTTCAGCCGTCAGATAAATTTTTTGGTCAAACGTAAGTAAAGAAAATCTTTCAGTATTTTCAATTGAAAGATTTAGAGTACACAATCTTAACATAATCAATTATCATTTTATTACAAATTTACATAATTAAAGATTTTTAGAATGAAAATTAAATGAGATATATTTTGATCAAATATAAGTAAAGAAAAACTTTGAATATCTTCAATTGAAAGATTTTCGAGTGCACAATTATAGCATAATCAATTATCAATTTATTACAAATTTACATAATTAAAGATTTTTAATATCATATATGTAGTATTAAGAATTTAAATTCGATTTCTATACTATTAAGAATAGTAATTCGATTTCGAGAACAACAATAGACTAAAACATTGTAAACGTCTTGACAAAGACATAAAAACTAAAATATTTTAATTCGATTAAAATATTAACTTTTCATCCCTTTGCTAATACGGATAAAAATATTTTAACCCATATGCATAACATTAAAACTATTGGGTAAGCTTAGAATATTTATCATTTATCAGAATCTAATCAAAACCAAAATATTATAAACTGATCGATTTATAATATTTTAGGTTTTTGACAAAACCGATATATGTAACCTATTCCAAATTTTATTTAATACAACTATCCGTGTTAATCGAATAACCGGATTAGTATTAAACCAAACAAAACCCCAAATTTGGACGCCTATGTAGATAGGCTTCCGATTTACGTTTTTGTGAATCATGGTTGATCGTATTTATACTAAGAATCTAGATCAAAAAAACTCTCCCAAAAACGATGTGGGACAAAGAATCCTATAAATATTTGAGTTTCGAATGGGCTTACAATGTCTTTGGGCTTTTTTTTATTTTGTGATCCAATAAGACACTCAAATATTACGAAAAATGCCATTAATGAAATCAGAATATTGTGATTCCGATTTTGCCCCTCTCGATTTGAGTAATGTTTTTAGAAAGTTGATTATTGAGTGGCAATTGACGTAATAAGAACTCAATTTGTGACCTAAGAGTTATTTCTACTGCTGATTTAATAGTATAGATCATGAATCATTTTGTGTTCACTAAGCATTGACCAGAATGTTATATACAAACAGACAATGAGTGTGATTGCATTGCTATATTTTTGTGAATGACATATCTTGAATAATTACTTGGATAAAGCTTATGGTTAATGTTTTCATGGTCAATGATTTATGGTCAATGTTATATGGTTAGTGTTTTATGGTTAGTACTAATGTGTAAACGTAAAGAATGATTTATGGTTAATGTAATGAATGATTCATGGTCAGTGATTCGTAGTTAGAGTTTTATGGTTAGTTATTTCATAGTGTGTGTTTTATTCACCTTTTTGTGTTTCATTATCATACACTAGTGTTTTAATTCACCTTTTTCAATGGACATGTAGTTTCGTGGATTTCGTTCAAACGAATTTGACATCTTTGAAATTAAGACATTAATCAGAATCAAGTTCTTCTGATATTAATCAGAGTTTGAATGGTCAAGCTAATACATGTGCTTTGTGGACATATAATTATGGATACGTTACCGTGGACACAAAAAAACAATTATGGGATAAGAACATATTTCCCATTTTACTCTTGCTTCTTCTTCGAATTTTCACTCTTTTGCCACTCCCACTCAGATGTCTTGTGTAGTGAAATGAAGAAGACGACGGCGACCCAAACCTTCCTCCTTCTTCTCTTCTTCTCTTCTTCTTCCTTGTCCTTAGTCTCTCTCACTCCCTTTCGATCTATTCTCATGGTGTTCACTCCGATAACGAAGTCCGTCACATTCAACGCCGTCAATTACTCGAATTCGCCGACCGAACCGAGAAAGTCACCGTAGATCCTTCTCTGGTTTTCGAAAACCCTAAATTACGTAATGCTTACATAGCTCTTCAAGCTTGAAAACAAGCAATCCTCTCTTATCCTCTCAATTTCACAGCAAACGAGATTGTGATTTAGGAATAGGAAGTAATTAGATGGATTATTTATGAATATGAAGGACAATATACATGCCCAAAGTACACTTGCTTTACAAAGTAACTTTTTTTGCAATCACTTTAGTTTAAAGTGCATCTTTATGTAATTCATCGTTATTTGCAACTATAAATTATTTGTGGTCCACTGGAGTTGGCGGAGAAAATATATATCAGTTGTACTCGTTCGGACGTGTAAATCATTATTTTATCAGTTTTTAATTCAATGAAACAAGTTTTCGTAAGCCTCCACATAGTGACTAAAGAATAATCTTATGAAAAATCGATCCTTTTTCGTATTCCAAAAGACAAGTTATCAGGAAATTGTATCTAAATTATTTTTTTTTTTTGTTAAATATCTAAATTAGTTAATGTGTGGGAAAAAAGTAAACCTTATAGATAGAGTTTCCAATTAGTATTGGCTTTATAGTTAAGCAAGTTAAAGTTTTAAATTACTTATAAGTTCTCTCAATCGAGAGAATTCGTACGTCATATAGATGTATATAAATAAGTAGCTTCTAGTGTCTTGTGCGATCCGACTACTTATAATTTTATTGATTTTAAATTAGTATAACCTATCAATTACTTCGCGTGTATGCATTTAGTTGTTTGTGAATGTAAAGAATGTGGTCCATATTTATCAGAAGACACTAGATAGTCAATATATATATTTATAAAATATTCTATTATAAAACAAAACACTAATTACATGGAGTGGTCTAAAACCACAACCGAATATTGGAAATCAGAAGCTGTGGTCCTTAATCTCTTACTCTTAGTCATAGATTGCCACAATTGTTGATATCATTTATGTGTTTATTCATATTATAACAGAGGGCTGACACTCATTCCAATATATACCATATATGGCTATGATTAAAGTAGATGATAAATTTACCCACACAAATGTATATTAATGTGTTAAATTCATATAAATGTGCATACATGTATTCCACTTCTTTACTCAGAAGTTTAGGTGTTCACATATTTTATAAGAATCCTTTGCCAAATGGCATAACAATTTATATGAACTAAATGAATATTTGGTAAAACATGTTCAGCCGGAAAAAATAATAATCTGACGTTGGCTTTTAGACTAATTTCTGGAATTCAGTACGGCGAAACAGAAATATATTTTTTAACCTTGATTAACAAAATGTTACACCATTGAACTACTATCACTTGATCACTTGAACTTTCTTACAAAATTTGGAGAAGCTTACAGATTTATGTCATTTTAGCAAAGCCAAGCTAATCTTCTTGAAGCCAAAGCTAATAATCTTCTATCATTCCAAGTTTATCTAATATCTCCGATGATATTAAGGATGAATAAGATAGGCCAATTCTCAAGTCGATAATACAAGATATCAAACGTTTAGTCTCCCATACCGAAAGTGTCGTTTTAAAATTTCATTACGAGGAAGGAAATGGAATGGCCGATAGGGTAGTACAGCAATCTTTTCCTTTCGAGAATTATGATCCTAAGTTGTACTTATAGTGCCAAGTTGGGCAATGTTACAAATTCAGGTTGATAATTGTTTGTAAAGAAATTTTGGAATGCATGATACGTTGATGGAATATTTCCACGGATATATTTGAGAAAAAGAAGAAAGAAAGAAAAATTACAAAGAATTTATTTCTATGAGAAATTGATCAATTCCAGATATATATTAATTTATGTACATCACAATACAGATTACAGGTTTACAAATTACTCACAGACCAAATCTTGACCTCTAAACAATACTCCGGTCCGAATCTTCCCTCTGAAAAAAACAACTTAAAACGCTACTTAAAAAATGGTGTTTAAAAAATGGTGATCACACTTCTATCACGTAACCCTGTTGGTCCACCGGAGATCTACATTCCTCCGACGGCCTCGACTCGGCTATCTTCTCCGCTACTTCGGCCATAACCAGCCTCGTTAGCAACAGTCCGGCCACAAACGCAGCTCCCATCAACATTGTGAAAACGGCCGTCCAGCTACTCCTCGACGATATGTAACCCGTTAACAACGGTCCAACCGCTGCTCCAACCGATCCCGTTCCATCGATTATAGCCGTTACAGTCGCAAGAGCTCTCGAGTTTCCTTTTAACGAACTGTGCGTCCCGAGATCAGCTGAAACAGCCGTTGTGATCAAAGCGTAAGGTCCGTTAACCAACATTCCGGTTATGAACATGAGAGACGCGTTGGCTAACAACGAGACGTGTCCGTAGCTTCGGTAGAAGAATAAAGCAGGGATTGAGCAGTACATGAAACTGGCAGCTGTAATCGCTCTTGCTCCGATTCGGTCTGAAATGTAACCGGCCATGATTCCTCCGACTACACCTCCTACATCAAACATTGTCGAAAGATTCCCCGCTGTTTCATCCGATAGATACTCGCCTTCGATCGCTGCAATTACCATACAAAAATCGTAATCAGTGAGGACATATAGTCTAGTGGTTTGTGCTAGTATGCGTGTGTGAATTGTAGACGTGAAATTAATTACCTGTGTGGCTAACGTAAAAAGGGAGCCAGTAGAGGAAAGTGTAAGCGACCAATTTAGCAAAGAAGAGACAGAGAGCGAAAGGCGCAACTCCGGGAATCCTCCACGCTTCGATGAATCCAACAGCTCGTTTCTTGTCATCAGTTTCCGAATCCGACGAGCTCAAGAGTAACGGAACATTTACAGAGTCTCCGATTTTCTCAGAAGAATCAACATCCTCGTCTCTCTCTGCTCCAACAACCTCCGGAGTCACGGGCAAGAAAGCGAAATTCACCAATCCGATCACCACAATAACAAGACCAGGAACCACAAAAGACCATCCCCAACCGTATCTCAACATCGCCGCAGCGATCAAGGAGCCAGTGATGTTCCCAACCGAAGTATGGGCGTTCCATATCCCCATGATCAATCCTCTCTTCTTCTTGTTAAACCAGTTTCCAACCACAGCAACAACAGAAGGCCAACCAGAGGATTGAAACAAACCAGCAAGCATTTGCATAATCAAGAAATAGTAAAAGCTATGAATATTCGCCCAATAACCGACACCGAACAGAGAAGTAAACAATCCGGTACCGATCATTCCTACCGTCAAGAATATCCTTAGATTCATCCTATCTCCTAAATGACCAGCGAAATACATTCCGAAAGCGTAAACCGCAAGAAACGCAACGTCGATCTCACCAAGCAGAACCGTTCCGTTCGGTCCGTTAAACGGAGCCCAACCTTCTTGTTTCTGTCCTGTTTTAAACGAAATGAACCTTAAAAGGATCGAGTTAACCCCTGTGTCTGGAGATTGTGGATCAAGAGCACTTTTGACAATGCTTGTTGTTTTTCTTGCTGCGTGGTAGCTAGCGTAAGCCAGGAACGTCACGATCAAGACTATAGCTTGGTATGCATTGTAAGAGAGCTTTGAACCTTTGATGCGTTCCAAGAATCGAATCCCTACTGGTTTTTTCTCCAACTCTGGCTCTGATTGCATTAGAGAACCCATCAAAAACGACTTTTTTCTCAATTCTCTCCAAAGTTATTGACCTGAAGATAAGAAATAAATTTAGTATTTGATGAAAACCTCAAGGAGAAGATTCCATATTTTCATATAGAATTATGTCTTCTTTTTTTTGTGTAAAAAAAAACTTCATAAACTCTTGGCTTTACGCAAAGGTTACACCTTTGGAATCTGATGATGATGAATCTCTAAAGCGTGTCGTAGTTAGTGACAGATCATTGATTGTTATAAACTCTCAAGAGGACTATTTGAAGTGCATTAATAACTTTAAAAAAAAAACAAATCAGATTTATTACCTTAACATGAATTATGACTTTTACTATTGGTATAATCTAAAGGAATATTCTTCAGACAGAAAATCTAAATCCAATTAAAATTATATCTTGTGAGACATAATTAATTGTTTACTATGTAGGATAATTATATGTTTTCTTAATCATGCAAAAAACAAACACATCCTTGAAATATTCAAATTAAATTTTTCAAAAAGGAATTATAAAACAGAACAGAATCAATTGAGATTCGAATCTATAGAAAATCCTAAAACGAAAAAACTCTTGGAGATGAAGAAAGAGAGAGATCTAACGACGAAGACGCACGTATTCATTATTTTGAAGAATTCCTTCGTAATCTGTAACAATCCGTAGAATATTCCATCGGACGACGAACAAAAAAAATCCCCCGAGAAAATAGAAGAAAACTTCAAACCAAGATTTTGACTCAAACCCAGAAGAAACATTCAAAAACCCAAAATAATAATAATCTGAATTATACCTTTTATATACGTTCGTCAAGCTCAGATGCAGAAAACTCTCTCTCTCTCTCTCTCTCTCTCTCTCTCTCTCTAGGATTTTCCAAGCTTTCTCTCTCTAGAAGAACACTACTGAATATTGAGAATTTTAGTAAATTTGGAATTTTTGAAGATTATTGCAAAGAGCCGTACTTGGACACGTTTTGGAGGTCGAAGCAACGGCGACGAGTTTATAGCATTCAAGCTATCGATCGAATTAAACAAATCATTTTTATTCTTTCAAGGTTTCTTTGAAATTACGATCTAACCCCTTCTCACTACAAATCATATGCCTTAGAATTGGAATTTACGATTTTACCCTTACTAGTTGCGTCTCTTAGTTGCCGAATCACGCCAATCAAACGATGGTTATTTATTTCCTATGTAATAGACCTAAAGCCTCCCTACGTGGTTATTTAATACTATTTATATACTTTTTTATATAAATAAATTTGCTAGTTTGACAAATGAATTTTGCTGGATTTTTGTTGGTGTTGCATATTTGTAACATTTAATTCTAGATTTTGATATATAATTATAAGTTTACCTCTATACATATTATTGCTGGATTATTGTTAAAAAAAAAAAAGTATGTCATTTACTAGTACTATTTTAGTTTGTATAAGCTATTGATTAAAGTATCTTTGTCATGCAATTTTTGAAAGAGAATAAACAAAATCTGGCTTTCTTTTTAAAAATATAACTAAACTAATAATTTTAAATTTAAATTTTCTAATTTTATAAGATTGAAATTAAAATTTAATTTTCCAAAGTAAATTTTTTGTAAAATTCTTATTCTTTTTTTTTAAATTTCGAAATAATATATAAATAATAATTATTGGGTTCACCCTTAAAGGTGAATATCTCTCATTCACAATTTAGTTAAAAAAAATTAATTGTGGAAACCACTAATTCTATCTCCTCTCTCCTTCAAGAGATATAATAAATAGTTTTATTTCTCTTTTTATTTTATTTTATTCTAATATGGTCTTTCTTTTCCTTTTAATGTAAAAAACTAACAAGAAAACATAACAAAAACCCTAAATCCCAAATAATAAAGAATTTTTTTAAAAAAATGCCATTTTTTAAGTGCTATTTTTCAAAAATGCCACATTTTCAAAATCTTTGCAAAAATGCCACTTTTTAAAAATAATTTTTTCATTATATCATTTATGCTTGGGTTAACTATGTTGTATTAGGATTTAATTTTGAAGATTTTAAGGGTTTTAAAGGTCAAAACATTTTTTAGGGTTTATAATTTTAAGATTTAGGCTTTAAAAATCCATAATTAGTGGCATTTTTGCAAATGGACACCCCTAAGTAGCATTCTTGCAAATGTACACTCCAAAATGGCATTTTTGCAATTGTCCAAATAATAAATACTAAATCTCAAACCCCAAATATTAAACTCTAAACTTCAAATACTAACCCTAAACCACAAATACTAAACCCTAAACCCAACATAATAAATCATAAACCCAAAAAACTAAATCCAAATATTTAAACCCTAAATCCACAATTTAGTATTTGGGGTTTAGGGTTTATTATTTGGGGTTTAGGGTTTAGTATTTGTGGTTTAGATTTTTAAGATTTAATGATTTAATCTAATTGTTTTTGTTAATTATATTAATTATTTTAATTTATTGTGTGTTTAATTACATAGTAAATTGTGATTAACTAATTATTAAAAAAAAAAATCATACGAAAGAGAGAGAATTAGTGGTTACTACAATTATTTTAGTGATTTAATATAGTCTATTTTTTAATTAAATTATGATTGGCTAATGGGGGAGAGGATGAATAAAAAGTTTTCACATTAAACCCAAGAATTGTTCGTATGTAAATTTTACATTTGTAACCAATATTTTTAGTTTCTTGTTGAGACCATATTTGACATTTCAGATTAAAATTTGGTCACCATCGTAATACGATTTAATTGGATGATAAAAAGAGGTAACAGTTTTGGTGCCCTTTTGTCATGACGTCAGGAATATTTTTATATATGGAAAGACATATCATTGGGCATTTTTTCACGCAAATAGTAGTATAGTACGCATATTATTAATTTATAGATTTTAAAATTGTCTACGATTGAAGATGATGCGTGGTCCTCTCTTCCACCTAGGCGGCATCTACTATTGTACTCTATTTATTGTTTTTTCCTGTAAATTAAATTATTGTTATCTTAAATCAAACTATTACTGTCTAAAATTGTTTTTTGGGAACGTAAAGGCCAACGCACTTAAGACAAGTGGTTTGGAAATAAAACCCCCTTTGGGAAAATCAATATATTGGTCAGAACCAAAAGTTATTAAACCGGGTTAAGAATCTATGGATTAACCCAATTTGTATTTTCTATTTGAAAATTTGGGATTAAAAATATAAATTAAGGGAGGAGGTATATTGTAGAAACGGAACTATGGCTACAACTGATGGTACGATAAAGGAGGAGGCTGAAAGTTGTTTCAGAGAGTTTTGCAGCATAACCCAACTGATTATGAGGATATTATAGTTGAGGGGTTGAAAGAAATTATTCATTTTCATTGTTCATATGCAGATAGCACAATGCTCATAAAAGAAATTTAGGATAAAAATTAAAAATGTTCTGTTTTTCATGCCAAACGATTAATCTCCTAGAGACTTAGACCAAACCGGATAGTTAAACTTTAGAGTTCTTTAAAACGGCAAGGCCCGTAGTTGGTAAGGAATTCACAATTGCGGTTGAATCATTTTTTAGAAAGGTTTTCTACCGAAAGGTATGAACACTACGATTTTGGCCCTAATTCCAGAAAAAAACATAGGCCATGGAGATGAAGGACTATAGACAAATCTCATGTTGCAATGTCATATACAAAATGATCTCCAAACTTTTTGTGAATAGATTGAAGAATCTCTTGCCCGAGTTCATAGTTTTAAACCAATCGGTGTTTGTTAAGGATTGATTGTTTATTGAAAATCAACTTCTAGCGACGGAGTTGGTGAAGGATTATCATAAGGATTCAATTTCAGTCCGATGTGCGATAAAAATTGATATCTCCAAAGCTTTAGACTCAGTTCAGTGGAATTTTTTTGTTGAATTCCTTAGAAGCGATGAACTTTCCAAGGAAATTTATACATTGGATTTCTCTTTGTGTTACGACACCTTCTTTCTCCGTACAAGTGAACGAAGAGCTTTCGGGGTTTTTAGGAGTGATAGAGGGCTCTGTAGGGTTGTTCGCTTATCCCTACTTGTTTGTTATGAGTATAATTGTATTATCTCATATAGCAAAGATGAGGCAGGGGAACTTGTGGATGAAAAACTCTACAGAGCTATGATTGGAAGCTTGTTGTATCTCACTGCTTGTAGGCCAGACTTGTGTCTAAGTGTTGGTGTTTGTGCCAGATTCCAAGCTAAACCGCGTGTGTCTCATCTGAATGCTGTCAAACGTATCCTTAAATATGTCAAAGGGAAAGTTGATCATGGTTTGTACTTCTCTAAACAAACAAACCAAAATCTTGTTGGCTTTTGTGATGCAGATTGGGCAGGTAGTGTTGATGATAGGAGGAGTACATCTGAAGGATGTTTCTATTTAGGAAACAATCTGATTTCATGGCATAGCAAGAAACAGAACTGTGTCACTTTGTCCACTGCAGAAGCTGAGTACATTGCCATGGGAAGCTGCTGTACTCAATTACTCTGGATGAAACAAATGCTTGCTGACTATGGTATGAAATTAGACACTCTTTTCATTCATTGTGATAACATGAGTGTCATTAATATTTTAAAGAATCTTGTCCAACACTCTAGAACCAAACACATTGACATTAGGCAACATTGCATTCGGGAGTTAGTTGAAGGAAACGTCATTGATATCACTCATGTCTCTTCTGAAAAATAATTGGATGATATTTTTACAAAATCTTTGGATTTAATCACGTTTTTTAACATGAAAAGGTCCCTGGTGGTTTGTGAAGTCTGATCATTGTTATTTTTGTTATGTGTGTGCATGCATAGTAGAGTACTTAGTTGCAGTATGTTTTAATCTCGTGTATAGATCACCCTCTAAAACCTCTTATTAGTAAGTCTGCCACTGAAAAGAGCTACTCATCATTCTTATTCAGTTCATTGTTCTCTATTTCTCTATGATTTAGTCTTCTCATGGGGTGGTTCATGTGTGTTGCATAAAAAAAAAAACAAACAAACAAAAGGGGGAAACACACATTGAATGCAACAGGGGGAGGGTTCAAAGTAAAAAAAAAATTCAAAAAAGGGGTTTGTTAAAAAATATATATATATATATTTCAAAGCTTGGTCTTAAGCAAAGTTTAGATTGTGCAGAGCACATGAGATTCATAAAGAGTATTCTCAAGCAAAGCTTGTGTGGGTTGTTTATGGAAATCTCTCAAAAGATTGCATTCTTGTATATTTTCTCTTCTCTCTCTCAAACCTTCTGAATACGAATGATGATGTGAAGTCTAGCTTTGGTAGATCACTAAGTGTGAAAACTACGCTCTGAGAAATAGTTGCATTAGTGTCCTAGTGAGTTGATTATTTTCGAAAATCCCATGCTGCTTTTATGTGTCTTGCTGTGTAGCTCATCACTCTTGACCATGTGATTTTTCAGGTGGAACTTTGCCTCAATATGTTCATATCTAATTATGTGAATATTTTTTGTCCAAAATAAAAAAATGTGTGATAGTCTCTTTGGTTGCTCTAGACTGCTCCTGATTCTTAGTGACTGCAATAATGTCAAATGATCTGAATTATGGTGTGTCTGATTGCTGATCTAATCACTTGTGATGTCTTAAATTTCTTCTTCAGGATTTGGGTCTGTATCTGTGTTATGGGCCGATCGGCTCAATAGATTGGGTATGTGTTTGGGCCAATGGGCCTTGTTGCTAACTATGTTTGATAAGACGTGTAGGAAAAGAAAAGGTGCCTCTTGAATCGAGGCATACACAGGAACTGGCGCTTATTAAATTTGTCTAAAGATCTTTTATCTCTCTCAAGTCTTTTCAGTTTCTTTCATCTCTCTTGCTTAAACTGCATCTAGGGTTTTGCTCTATGCTTCTCTCCTCTCAGATCTCAAACATGTCTGATGTACCTGCTAATTTTGATCCTCTTCTCCATGAGCAGTCCTCTGTTCCGGCTGGCTCTAAGCAATCTGGGGCCACAGACAAAGCCGGAGGATCTCAGGCAAAGAAATCAAACAACAAAGCCAGTGCTTCCTCTCCGTCCTCAGAAGAAGTTCATTGATCTTACTCCTCATGTTGTTGAAGACAACAATGACGGTTCTGATGCATCTCCACCAGTCTCTTCATCCCATCATGGCCATGCAACCGGTGATTCTGTCATGACTGAGGTTAATGCTTCTAGATATGATGATCCTCCAGCCTTTCTTCTCAGGTACTCTGAGAACCGTAGGCGTGTGTTAGAGAGGGATTGTCGATTCCTTGAGATCAAGACTTGTGATTGGACGTGTGTTAGAGAGGGATTGTCGATTCCCTAAGATCAAGGCTTGTGATTGGACACCTCACTATGACCGTTTCGCTAACTTGAAATTTACTGAGAATTATGCTTCAATCAAGACACGGTCTTTCAATGACATGCGTGTTCTGCACTTGAATCAGCCAACAACTCGGGTGGCTCAGAATATGGTTGAATATGATGGGTTACTTTATATTGTTACTGAAGTAGACTCATATGTTGAGGAAGTAGTCAAAGAGTTCTACGCGAACATCTTCAGTCCGGATATTCGTGAGGCTGAGCATACTTTTGTCTACGTTCGAGGTACCATGTATGAATTCTCTCCAGAAATCATCAATCAGATGTTTTAACTTCCAAATCCTGCCTATGATGATGACTACACTCAATTTGATATCCCTATTACGGATGTTGTGTCTCATCTGTCTGGAGGACTAGTTCAAAGGTGGGATGACTTGCCTCTTCGTGGGTCAGTCCTAAAATGGTGATACTCTACTCCATCTGTTGTAACAACTGGATTCCGACTCTCAACAAGACGGCATTGCACAAAAATCGTGCCATTTTGGTCTACATGGTTGCCAAAAACAAGAAGTTTAACCTTGGTAAAGTGGTATACGATCAGATCATTGCTTCCGCTAATGCGCCTCAAACGTATCGTCTGGTGTTGCCAAATCTCCTTGATCAATTGCTTTGCTATAAACGCATTGATCCTGACGATCATATTTCGGCAGCTCCGGCTAAGTTTGTGTTTGACAATAAGAGCTCGTCTCTGTATATGCGTGGAGTGCTCTTCTCCGGTACCAAGAAATCTCTCATTGCTGACCTAGATCATCTGGCAACATTACTCTGAGATATCCATCTCAAGGTCTCAGGTCTGTGTTTCGTTTTTCTGCCTTAGAATGTTTCATTGCTTGCTTGCGGTTGTTTTTACCTGTGTGTGCATCCAAGCATGGGGAGAATATGATGCTGGCAGTTCTAATATGGAACCTGAACTGCTGACAGCTCATGTGGAACCTGAACTGCCGGTTTCTGTCCATCACAAGAATGAGGAGACAAAGGAAGTTGTTGGTGGTGGTGTTGCTGTCTGATGTGTGGATTGTCTGTTTGTCAGAAAAGATTATGTGTTTTTCCGATTGTTTCAAGAACTTTTAGGATTTGTGTGCTTTCGGTTTATGTTATAGCATTTGAAAATGCTAGAACTTGGCTTTGCTTCTAAAACAACCCATCCCGCAAAAATTAACATTTTTCCCTTTCAGATTATTCTTATCACAAATAACAATCCTCAACGGGTTAACACAAGCAATGCGGAACAATAAAACAATTTAAGCAACAACCCAATTCAATAAATCCCATACTTTACTGAATTCTAACTAATTCAAATTAATAATCCAAAATTCAATTCGAACAACAACCAATCCAATTAAACAGCAGTTCCAGAATCACTAACACTCTAGCAATTCTAACATAACGGCCACGAAATACGAGACACTAGATCATCTCCTCTTTCTGGCCATGATTCCACAATCACACCTTGTCTTTACCTGCATCACATGGCAAAAAGAGATGCGTGAGTATTATCACAAATACTCAGTGAGATGGTCATCCCATCTACTAGGTTATACACACATGCATAAGAATTAATACAATACCAAGGTGAACAAACAACAACGCAAGCACGAACAATCAACACAAGTTAGCCTCAAAAAAGCATGTGTCGATCGACACAACCACCATGTGTTGATCGATGCATCTACCAGTGTGTCGATTGATGCAATATCACAGAACCCAGGATCAAACTTATCCTCTCATGGTTTGATCCTGGATCGAATCACATCGATCCCTGCACACAAATCACTCAAAAACCAGCACGAATCCATGCAAAACAACACAACAATCACATCCCATCAATCCTTTATCCAGATAAACCCATGGTCATGCACTCACCTGAAATCTGGAAAAGAAAATATGAGAAAACACAGATGAACGCAAAGAACACGGATCTCCACACCAAAATCCTCCTCAATCCGCGATCAACAAGCACCCAGAACAATCTCCAGAGCCTCACAACAAATCCTCTCTCACAAATCTCTTTGGAAACTCTCTGGAATTTTTTGAAAACTTTCTGAAACTTTTCTGAAACCAAAAACGCGGCCACAACCCCTTATATAGGGAAGCCCTAGGGTTTCACCCTAAACCGGCCCGTAAACCGACACTTAAATCGAACCGATCCAGTTCGATTTAACCTTGCGTCGATCAATGCACACCACCTGCGTCTATCAACGCACGACCAAAATCTACATAAATTAGTTTGCGGTCGTTACAGCTTCTGGGTTTGTATTATATTATTTTCTACTTAAACCTATCTTGTTCAGTTTGTGTTGATGATTTTGGTGTGATCGTTGTCGAAATTGTTTTTGTCTTGGATACTTGTTATCTGTGTTGTTGTGTCTTGCGTGTTTGGTCTTTTCTTGCAGGTGTATGCTTGGATTGACAAACTCCGGTAAAAAAGGAGAGATTGAAAGAACTTGATAAACTGGTTATGTTCTGTGTTACTCAGCTGGAGCGAGGGAGCTTGGAACTGGTAGAAAAGTCAACTGATACGCTGGCATCTCGAGCCCAACAAAGGAGATGAGTGGGTTCAACAGTTGAGCAGATGGAATGTCTGCAGAGAGTAGATGGGAGCCTACTGAAGAGAAGGTAGAAGCTACACAAGTCATCATCAGGTAGGTGGTGGACTTGCCCTTTGGAGAAAGGTGCCAGGGCGCGTGGAGCACTATAGCTGTTGGCGCGTAGCACTGTAGCTGTCTGCTGGAATGGACTATAAAAGAGAAGTAAGGGGCTTTCTTTTTTAGCTAGTCTTTCGAAGAGAAAAAGAGAGAGGTCGTGTAGCTCAGGGTTACAAGAGAGCTGTTACTTGGTGAGCAAAAAGGAGAATCAATTGTTGTTGGTTACAAGCTTGGGTAGTTTAGGAATAGCTTCAGGAGCAAAACACTTGGGTAGTGGATTTGCATAACTCTGGGTAGAACATATATGTGATAGGTTTTTTTAGGATATTCTAAACTTAGAGCTTAGGTAGTTAAGAATAGATTCAGGAACAAAACATTTGGGTAGTGGGTTTGTGTAACTCTGAGTTGAACAGATTGTAAAAGATTGTTCAATCATATTCTTAACACAAAAAGGTTTTTACTGCGGTATTCTTGATCTTGTTGTACTACGAGGATCCTGGTTATTTCAGAAACA
The DNA here is from genome assembly GCA_964056655.1 of Arabis hirsuta. NCBI lineage: Eukaryota > Viridiplantae > Streptophyta > Magnoliopsida > Brassicales > Brassicaceae > Arabis > Arabis hirsuta. The sequence goes on from OZ053308.1 coordinate 21,785,665, forward strand.
AGTAACAACGCACATATTGACATATATATTTATATATTGTTATGTGCACGCAGAGCCGGCCCTGAGAATAATAAAGTCGCAAACCCGATATAAATTTTGAGAGCAATTTATTAATAATGTTTTTTTAAAAAAACAACAAGAAAGAGCTTTTGAGAAGATTCAAACTCCTTCCATTTGATATTCATGTATAAATTACTTTACCAATAGACTATATATACTTTTCTGTCAAAAATCAGGATCGGTTTTATATATACTTTTTCGAGGGCCGCAAGGCTCCCCTTGGCGCAGGACATATATATAATACTTAGAAAGCAAACAGAAAAATGCCCTTCGGACTTCAAGAAGAGGCTTCGATTGTTAACTGGTTTGAGTTTTTAAACTTCGAACTCCAAATCATTCAAAGTTCTTTGCAAAACAATCATCAAATAAACTCATTGGAAAGTCGTCTTTAAAATATAGTTAAAAAGGCATCAATTTAAATGATGTTAATATTTGTCTCTTAAAAAAAAATCACACAATTAATAATTAAAATACCGACCAAATAGACAGTGGAAACGATCTATTAATTAGGTATTAGTTATCGGTGATAACGATCTAAACAACATCGACATATGTGGTTTCCAAAATCATATATCTACGTTGATTTTTTAGAGGCAAATGCACTATCTACGTTGACATGTACTGTATTGACTTCAGCAGGTTGATAGTTAGTATATTTTGAAATTTTGTACATTAGATAAGAAATTTATTTTATCCTCCACAACTTATCTATTACGTGTAGAGTAAAATAAATTAATGATTAACGATGTATAAAGTAGCAAACATATAATAAATTCACCCATAACTTAATAATACATCAGTTAAACTAAAACAAGAAAAAAACCCTAAGATATCATTTACAATGAACCAAAAGAAATACAAATTATTGATGTAAATGTAGAAAAAAACCTAGTAATATTCTTTGAACTGCTTTTGAAATTTAGATTTATATATAGTATAAGTTTTCTCATTTATCAAATGTGGCATTGTAGCAATTAATTAAATCTTCGTATAAAGTATAGACTATAAAGTATTGAATTAACCTAATTAAAACACAAGTTTTAATATATGATTATTTTATTTTTTTCAAGATTAAAAGAATTGGATATGGTGGGATGTGATAATAAAAATAGTATGATGATGTAGTGGGAGCTGCAAAACGCCATCCAACACTCATGGGCATGGCTGCTCACGTGGCACGCCGTTTCTGACGATTACTACACAAAGTCACTAATTGATGTAGAAGGGCATTTTCGTCAAACTGCATCGAGATTTCGAAAATCATGAGAAGGGTATTCGCGTAATTTTAATGAAGTGAAGAACGCGCGCAATATTGTGCGGATGGCATATTCGCATATACCGCAAGGAATTATGCTTAACGTGCAGTGGATATCCTCTCAACATGTCGGGACCCACATTTGTATGCCACGTGTGTTTGTACGGAATCTAGTGACGTGGTAATACTTGTGGATGTTGTTTCAACGAGATCTCTCCTTGGTGTCGCTCAAACAAATGAATGCTAGCCTTGGGTTCGAACCGACTTGTTGTTTATTAGATTATTAAAATTGGTTAGTGTCATGCACTAGACACGAGCCTCCACTTATACTCATTACAAATCTTTGTTATACTATCAATGCCACGAGAATTAAGTCGCCAAAAAATTAAAAAATCTAATTAATAATTAAAAACGGTATAAATTTTTTAATTGAAAGCTGAAACGGTAAACGTTACAGCATAGAGTAAAACTATAAAAAATAGTTCTAAGAATAAATTATCAAATAAATTTGAGTATAATATTTTTTGTATTATTTTTGTGATTGATATAATCTAAAACGTTACAAATTATAAAATAGCTGTAAGCTATATAGATTGTGTTACCAATTAAAACCGGATCCCTAAAAAAAAAAAACGAAGGGTAATGAAATTATCCGTGTGGCTTGCAAATGGAGTTCATATACTCAAGTTTTATATTTATATATATATAACTAGTCATCGTTTTATATATATAATTAGTCATCGTTAAGAAGCATAGTTTCTTATAATAAAGCATAACATAAACTTTTTTTCTACGAAAAGAAACTAATATATATTTTGCGTCTCGTTAGCTGTTATTTCGGAATTTTAATAACAAGAAGTTATACACATGCATATATGGCTGTGACTTCATTACGTTAGTCCTTTGAAAAATTCATGACCACATGAAAATATTTCTTCCATTTTAAAGATGTTCATAAGAAACAAAATAGAATAAACGATGCACATCACTAACTTCTACGTGGATTATGACCAAGACAAATGACTGTATAGAGAAGTCCAGCTCGTAACGAGTACGTTTTTAATATTTCTAGGGTGATATTTGATATGATAAAATCTTAATTTCTCGTTTCTCACGTCGACAAAATAAAATATTGCTTATCAGTTCTTGTTTAACCCAAAAATATGGGTTCTAACTTAAAAGTTGTGGAAAAAAAAATTTGTGTTACCATTTGCACAATTTGGAGAATTCAGCAGAATTGATAATTTTTTGTTTGTTTGGAGAATTTAAATAAGAGAAATTTAAAAAAATACCACTTTTCAAATGCCACTTTACGAAAATGCCACATTTTTGAAATCTTTGCAAAAATGCCACTTTTTGAATTTTTTTTTTTTATATTGTTTATGTTAACAATGTCCTATTAGTGTTTAGTTTTGAGGGTTTAGGAGGGTTTAGGGGTCAAAACATTTTTTAAGGTTTAGAACTTTAAGATATAAACTTTATAAATCTATAATTAGTGGCATTTTTGCAAATGAACAGCCCTAAGTGGCATTATTATAAATGTGCACACAAAAAATGGTATTTTTGTAAGTGTCCTTTTAAATAATGAAGAAGAATTAAAACACTAAATTAATAATAACTCTATGTCAGATCTAAAAACTAAATGGGTTATAATATTTAATTCTAATAGTATTTAAAGTATGAACTAAATTATATGACAAAAAAAAAATAACCGCTTTTATTAAAACATTAAATATACGAGAGATAATTTAACAAATACATGATTCTTTGGTGTAAAATCTTTTTTAATTACAAAAGTAATTAAACGGATAACACAAAAATCATGACGTAATAGATAAAGTTGGGCAAACTATATCGGATACACAACTCAAATTTTTATGATCTATATGTTTAATGAATTATTAGTATGTACTCAAACAAATAAATGGAGGTTATTGGTTTGTGTATTTTAATGAATTTAGATATCAAAACCAAATTCAGTGTAAAGTAAAAATATTAATGAAATAAATTGGGTTTAGAAAATAAGTGGAGTAAAAGATTATTATTTTATAGAATTTAATACGTTTATAAACATAAATATATTATTTTGACAAACACAATTTCTATTAATAATTTTATAAATTTAATCAATTTATTTGTTTTTGAAAGATCTGTTAGATTCTACAAGATTCCACAGTTATAATTTAAATTTAAAGTTATTTTACTAGATTCCACAAAAAATTCTGCCAAATTTTGCGATTCTGTAAAAAATTTCTAATACCATTTACATTCGTCGTTGTGATTGGTGAACACTAACTAGAATAATTGAGAAAAATTAAGGAGGAAGGAAGTTAGGAACTAGGAGGAAAAAATGATTATTAAATTAATTGAAAGGAATTAGGAGGGAGATAAAAGTGATGATTATTTAGTAAAACACTTTATGGGTCGTTGATTTGTGAATTTTAAGAAGTATTTTTGCTTTTTCATAACTTTTAAGTTTTTGGGTCCGGTTTTTATTGATTTAAGTGTAATAATACTTTAGGGTACAAATAGTTGTAAGTGATAGCAATAATAGAAAGAAAAAAAAATAAGTGGAAAATATTAGTGAAATTAGCATTTTTTCTTCAATTTCTTTTTTATTAAATTCGTTTCATCTTTTAAATAATAATAATTCTAGAGCAATTTGATCTATTTTTCACTTATTTGGTGGGATCCACTAAAATTTGGAGGAATTCAATTTCACTTCAAATGGTAGAATTGTGAATGGATCGACAGGAATAATCAACTATTTGCACCTTTAGATTCAATTAAAAAGAATCTCACAATTTTAGGCAAAATCACACCATTTTTTTTTTGTCAACCCAAACACAAACACTGATAGTGATGAATACATTTAGATATGACTTTTTTTTTCTCAACAACTATATAAAATTATCAACTAAGGGCTAATTGGTTGTATAACCCAAAAAAAAAATCAAATAATCTAACCAAAACTCCTAAATTCAATGGATAGAATTTGGCCACATAAGAAAGTTTTGGTTATGGTTAGATTATTTGATATCATTTTTTTTTGTTATACAACCAAATAACCCATAAACTAATCATACAAAGTTATATGAAGAAAAAGCACTTTATGGGTAAATATTTATTTGGCCATGGTAAGATATAGAACATTATATACAAGGATCAAACAGAGCAGTATCCAATAATTCTCTGTAAGATAATAGTGAAGGACAAATGTTTTTGTTTTATTAGATGGGCCAAGAAGTGAACTGCTAAATGTTGGAAGACTCCATTTCCAAAATCAGACACAACCGAAGATTGAAAGGATAAGGAGTATATATTTACTTCTTTTCTGTATACACTGTTTTTGGTTTCATATGAACAAAATTGATTATTGAGAAAAGGATATAACCATTAGAAATTTATTTTATTCATCTTCAATTATTTGCCTAACTTGATGTGTCCTTTCAAGTGACACATTGATGAACGATATAATAGTCTCTTGTTGTTTTATGAAGACCGATTGGTTTTGAGTTTCCTCTCTATCAATTTCGTTTTGTTTGTTTAAAAATGCCAAAGTTTGGGCATCGAGGACGTTCGAACGTGGGACACGTATGATGTGATGCCTTTCACTGCGGTACATCGCTGGATTAACAGCTCGCTTAAAAATATTAAAAGTCTGATCGCATATTTATCTTGTGTTTGTATTCACTGATTGAAATTTAATTTAAACTACAATGTTTCTACAAAGAAAAATATAGTCTTTGATGTATTAATTTTGCATCTTATAGTTTATTAAAAGGAAATTTTTCTTAGTCAAACATAAATTTCAACAAATATATATAAACGCAAACACAAAGAAACAAAAGAAGATCAAATTGTTATGGGTGAATTTTGTGGGGTAAAAAAAAATTAGAATCATGTTAATTTTTTTTTTTTAACATATGGTATTCCATTAATCATTAAGAGTTGTACATAATTGGTGAACACCTGCAATTAACTTAATACAACGATATATATCATATACCAAGTTAAACATTGCTATGCCCCTTCTTCGATCATGTACACTTGCTTCGAAAAACCGGCGGAAGTTTCGATTATTGCGACATCGCCGGATAGAAACTCTACCAGTGAGAGATAATGCTATTATTCATTAAAACTGACATCCAGAGATCAACGAGCGTATGTGCAATAAAATCGTGATACCGATGCTTTTTGGATCACATTCAGACGTGACAAATTTAGATTTGTTGAACAATCGTCACCGGTGTACACCCCATCACAAGCAACACGATAAGGAAGAACAAAACGGCACATTGACAACCATACTTTAGACGCACAAATGACAAGAGAACAAAAGTATAGTTTCTCCTAATCTAATCTTCTTCTTATTCTCTACTTTGTCTTCAAGCAACAATCTACTGTCCAATCCACTTCTCCTCCTGAACTTAAACACATCACAAGGAAAACAAGATGATGAGGAATAAACGATGAAGATGATGTCGTAAGTTGAAGAAGACGTCATATCAATCATTGCAGAATTGCAGAGCCTTCGAGAAGAGTTACGTTGATGATGAGAAAAATCCACCGTAATAAGAAAAGTCATCGTCAAATCGATCATCATAGCCAACTTGTGGAAGTTCAACTCGATGAAACACCACTAGAAACTTGATAAAGTCACGTTCAGAGCCGGAGAAAAACCGTCGCAACCGTCACCTTTTCAATCTCATGAACGTCTCTGACATGAATCTGAACCGCAAACTTGTTATATATACATTATATAACTAACAAGAAACTAAAGCATAATAAGAAATGGAACCACCGGCAAACGCCGGCGGCCCTAAACCTGTGAGATCGTAGTCGTGTCCAAGGGAAGAAAACGATGGTTCAAAAATCGTTTGAGAGAGAAGACGGTTTACAGACTCTTAATCTAATTTTTTAATGAAATTGGTTAATTTTTAAATTATAATTTTTTTGTTTGTTATTTTTGCTAATTTCCCAATCGATATATGTTTTATTTTTGAATTTTCTTTTTACGTTAATTATATATTATATCTACGAGGAAGCAAATGATAAAGTTTGGCTATTTATTTATATATTTACTAGATGATTCTTCCGCGTACACGCGTGTAAATTATTTCTGAGTTTTGTTTTTAATTTTAGTCTTTAAAAATGTGAAATATGTAGTTGTTTTGATTTTTGTTATAGACATTATTGTTGATTCTTTTGTTGTTTATTTTTTTGGTTAATAATATCGTTTTTATTAATAATATAAATTTCAATAATTTATTTTTACCATTTAATTATTTTATACGTGTACACGTGACAAATCAAAATGTATAATAATTTAATACATTAGAGTTAAAAAAACCATGTTAAATTTGGCTTGTCTGAATATCTTAAGTAGAATTCTGAATACAAATAAATTATTTAATATTTTAAAACATTAAAATATATAATCATAAATTTTATAAATAAAACACTAATTAAAAAAAAAATTGTTGCTTTCGAATTAAAAAAATGTTTTTATTACTTTCAAATTATCTTGCGTTAAGAAAATATTTCAAAAGAATAATTATATTTGTTGTTATAAACTTGAGAATTTTTTTCACAAACATATCAAAATCTCTTTTAAAAATTTGGTAAGTCTTTATTATTATTTTCAAAAGAATATATATTCTATAATTTTATCATTACAATAATCAATTTCTAAACAAATTTTTATATAATTTCAGAATAAAAACGAAAATCTGATAATATATTGATTAAAAACTCTTTTTATTTGTTTATGGTAACAATTATAAATTTAGTCGTAGAATATTTATTATTGATTCAAAATTGTCATGTCACAATTTTGACAAGCCATGTCACAATTGTTTTGGTGAGAGTGATTGTGGAGATGACACATAAACATCTTCTCACAAATTACTCCTCGATTCATGTATAAGGGATTGTTTTGCACTCATCTAATAAAAAGATGAGAATCTTTGCATTTGTTATATTTGCACTGTGTAGAGGTAAATTGAGTCTTCGTAGAGGTAAAGTGAGTCTTATATGTAACTTCTTTTTCCAGAACTCAATTTCACGGCTTCTGAGGTTGACTTTAAATTTCTTATGTTCATCCTGCATTATCCATCATATTATAAGCGTGATTGGCAGAGTGGAATGAAGAGTTGTAGCTGAAAGCAGTTGAAGCGGGAGTTGAGAGCGGAAACTATAAGCGAAAACTGGGAGTGGTAGCTGAGAACGGTAGCGGAAACTCAGATATAGATTTTTCATTTTATTTTCTAAACAAAAACTAATTTATTTGTAATTAAAACACTTATTAACAAAATTAAATAAAAATATTATTTTTGAAAATGTAAAACTAAATAACTACGACTTAAATATTATCTATAAATTGTTTCTCCAAATTTGCTCAACTATGTTATTTCGAATACCGGCCATATATGCATCACCTGTAGGCATATAATCTCTTCTTTGAGTTTCTTGATCATCTCTTCATCGAACATTTATATTATGAACTATGAGCAATTCAAGTTTAATATAAAGAAGAAAAAACAATGAACAATTCACTCACAAAAAGAAACAACTAAAGAAACTAGATATGTTAACCAAAGAAAAAAAAATTAAGTAACAAAAAAAAAATCGATGAAGATGATTAATGTTGATGTGTGTATTTATAGATAAACTTTGTAAATACTATAATTTAATCAGAAAATCTAAATTAAGATCTCAATATATATTCTGTTGATTCATAATCTAGATTTTCTACTTAACCTCCAATCAAATATTAGATATTTTAAAATTCAAAATAAAAACAAATAATAGTTTTGATTTTTTCCACTTAACGTGCCTTATAACTCTCTATTTTCTAGTGGCATAACGTTGAAAGATCTTTGACAGTTTCAACCACTAATACACACATGTGAAGGATTAAATAATTTACGTGATTGGAGGTGATCAAGCATGGTGACCCCGCAACCTCTCTCCAAACACTATAACAATCCTACACTATGTTCAGTAGTTGCATGAAGGCCGGCCCGGTCTAGAATCAACGGACTGAGCAAATGATTTTGAGAACTACAATGTTTCTATGATAGTGAGCTATTTTTAAAGCTATAAAAATTATCTTATTACTAAGCATTTAAAAAAAAATAACACAATTTTACACAACTTTTAAAAAATTAATATAATTTTAAATTTTAAAGAGAAAATTATAAAAATTACCATAATTTTAAAATTTCTTTTGAAAAGTACCATAACCAAATGAACTTTTTGAAAACTACCACAAACCAATTTGAGATTACGAAATTACCATCACACTTATTTCTTCCATCTCTCTCGTATCTCCCTCACCTTCTCTTTCTCTTTCACTTTCTCTTCTCCTTTCTCTTTCATCTCCCTCTCTCTCACACTTCCCTAACTCTCTCTTACACAAAAAAGAAATGAAGAAGAAGAAGGTGGTAGACGAGATAGTGGTCGTAGACAAAAACGACGACCGAGATGATGGTCGTGGACAAGACAACGACGACGGCGACAGAGACAGTGGTGGACAAAAACAAAAACATTGTGGACGAAAATGTCACGATAGTTTGTGACGGTGGTAGACAAAATCGGAGACGGTGACCATGGACAAAGACGGCGGCAATGACGGTGGTGGACAAAATGGAGTCAGTGGTCGTGGACAAAACAGCTGCAATGGTCGTCGACAAAGACTGTGTTAGACAAAAACAGACGGTGGTGGACAAAAACAATGTATTATAGACGAAAATGTATAGAATGTGCCAAGGGGTATTATTACCTTTTTTTCCTTACCAGAATAGTGAATTGTGGTAGTTCTAAAAAGGAATTTTGATTTATGGTACTTTTCGAAAGTCTTTTTACAAGAAATGGTATTTTTTAAAATATTCTCAATTTTAAATGATAAATATAAAAAATCTTTAAAATGATTTGAGCCACTATTGTCATTGAACTGGCCCTGGTTGCATGCTTTGTACCTTCTATCTTTTCATCTCCAACTTCGAATTGTGCGTATTGCATATACTCGTATCCACAAACATTAGATAGATGGTTGGGGAGTCTGATATATACTAACTGAAGGTAACCTTAAATTACATGTTCAAATGCACATTTGAATAGTATCATAGTTCGTGTAATGTGTGGTTCGTGTAAAGTGTTAGGCGTTTGAGACAGTTATGTATGCGTTAGAAGTTAGAAACTTGCATGAAGCATATCTTTTTTGGACATTTCTATTCGAGAAAACGGTTATTTTAATACTCATATGTCCGTTTTGCATCAAAACATATACTAACTTTTTAATGAGTCAAACAATATACAGATCCAAGTTGACTCGGCCAAATTTAGTGATCGCCAAACTCTGTGTCTGTGAATGTTAAGACCCGTTTAGCTCAAACGATATCGTTTTAAAAACATAGAAAAACAAAAGTACGAGGCTAAACCCCCAAATCGTTTTACAAAACAGAGAAAAAATAAAAGAATGAGGCTAAATCCCCAAATCATTTTCAAACCCCTAATTTCACAAACCCCAAATCTCTCTTCTTAAATCCTCTATAAGCACGGATTCCTCGTTGGTGGAGGCGAGACATCGAAAATCGATTTATCACAATCATCATTATCGACTATTTTCAGAAGATTTCGTGTACGTATAAGTGTAATTTTCAATTTTGACATGAGATTTAGGTATTGTTGGAAGATTTTGATTATGTAGATAATGATTATAGGATAAAACTAAACACTAGAGTGGATAAACTAGGGTTTATGACTAAACTAGAGTGATGGATATTTTTAGTGTATTATAGGAGTGAGTTCAAGTTCAACATTGGAAAAATCAAGTGTCAAACCAAAAGGAAATCGTGGTTTCCATCAAAATGTATGTTCAAAAATATCCATCAATACGCACAACGGGAGGTTTACGTCGCCCCGCAAAGTTTTTTGTTCTCATCCTTACGGAATGGATCGTGACGGAGGAATTGATTTTGAGAGAGAAATCGATCTGGGGTTTTCTATAGATTCTTTGTTTTTAAAACGACATCGTTTGTGTTAAATGGGCTTTAATGTCCACAATTGCAGAGTTTAACGATCATTAAATTAATTATTTTCATATCTATTTTGGTCGAATCAACTTATGTTTGTATATTGTTTGATTTAATTAAAAAGTTGATATATTTTGGTGCAAAACAGACAACCGAATATTAAAATTAAGGAGCTTTTCGAAGTTCTAGGATTCTGGCTATCTTTTCTGTTTGGAGCTAAAGCCCAAGCTCAAGAAGCCCACTAGTACAAACAATCATACTTATCAACACATTCTCCAACGCTAGATCAATCAATTTGTAAAAATAAACTTATCTTCAATTTTGTTACACGAGACCTAAAATGATTGAAACTTGAAAGACAAGATTTACTGTAATAAAAATTTCAGAATATTAGTGAAAGTTTCTTCCACACATATTTATCTTATTTTTTGGGATAATTACTAGAACGACCTTGATAAATGCCATAATTATTAGAATGACCTTCACAAGTATGAAAATATCAAAGTCGAGTATATAAGACATAAAAACAAAAGTATAACTTTGTAATTACAAAAATGCCATTCATATTTGAAAAAAAACAAAAAAAAACAAAAAAAACAAAAAAAACAAAAAAAAACAAAAAAAAAACAAAAAAAAACAAAAAAAAAAAAAAAAACAAAAAAACAAAAAAAAACAAAAAATTGTTTGAATCGATTCAAACAAATTTCTGATTTTTTTTTGTTTGAATCCGGCAGCCGCAGAGGCTGCGGAAGCACAAGAGACGTTTTGGGCGGAGGTGTGCCACCGGATTTAGATAAAATCAGATTGAAAATCACTAGCAAAAAAAAAAATTGAAAACTTTTGATTATTTGTTAGAAAAAGGATATATGATGTTAAATCTACTAGTTTTAGGCTAAATCCAGTTGAAAACAAGTTAAAATACAGTAAAAACGAGCTAAATACATGTTGGCCGCCATTGTTAGGGTTTGCCAGCTTCTGGTGAAGAAGATGAAGGGTAAAATACGATTTTACCCTTTTTGAATAAGTCTACCACAAAAGATAATTAAGTCTACCACCACAGATTAGTAAGTCTACCACAACACATCAATAAGTCTACCACATCAGATCAATAAGTCTACCACCCTACATATTATAAGTCTACCACTACAGATCCATCGCTTTTTCGGAAAACTCTAAGTGTCACACACCAAAATTATTTGTTCCATTGACAAACCAACCAAAAATCGAGTTTAAGAAGTAAAGGTTGAGGTAAGGATTTGATATTCAAGAGAGGAGGTTCGTCGAAATGAAGAAAACAAGTTATGGCGGCGGCTACCCTAGTTCTTCACCATTGAAGGTCCGCCTGAGGGCAAAACAGTGATTTCGCAACAAGTCTACACCTACCACAAATAAGTCTACCATGCCTAATCTAAACAAGTATACCACAACTGATTAATAAGTCTACCATAACATATAAATAAGTCTACCACAACAGATAATTAAGTCTACCACCACTAATAATTAAGTCTACCACACAACAGATAATTAAGTCTACCACCACGTATTATTAAGTCTACCACCATAGATTAATAACTCTACCACAACATATCAATAAGTCTACCACCACTACTACCTATTAGTAAGTCTACCACCACTACAGATTATTAAATCTACCACTGCAGATCAATAAGTCTACCACTGCATATCTGCAGGAAATAAGTCTACCGCCACTACAGATAATTAAGTCTACCACCACAGATTAATTAAGTCTACCACAACAGATAGTTAAGTGTACCACAACAGTAAATTAAGTTTACCACCACAAGTTAATTAAGTCTACCACAACAGATTGGTAAGTCTACCACCACAACAGATAACTAAGTCTACCACAAGGGATAATTAAGTCTACCACCACATATTAATAAGTCTACCACAACATATAAATAAGTCTACCACCAATACAGATTATAAAGTCTACCACAGCAGATGAATAAGTCTACCATGACGGATTATTAAGTCTACCACTACAGATTATTAAGTCTACCACCACAACAAATAATTAAGTCTACCACAACAGATAATTAAGTCTACCATAACGGATTATTAAGTCTACCACAACAGTAAATTAAATATACCACCACAAGTTAATAAGTCTACCACAAAAGATAATTAAGTCTACCACCACATATTAGTAAGTCTACCACAAGGGATAATTAAGTCTACCACCACTAAAGAATAAGTCTACCAAAAAGGAAAATTAAGTCTACCACCACTAAAGACTATTAAGTCTACCACAGCTGATCAATAAGTCTACCATAATGAATTATTAAGTCTACCACCACAACAGATAATTAAGTCTACCACAACAGATAATTAAGCCTACCACCACAGATTAATAACTCTACCACAACAGATAATTAAGTCTACCACTACAGTAAATTAAATCTACCATGTGAACGGTAGACTTATTCGCTTTTGGCGGGAAGCTCATTAATAGCAGTTTCATAAATACATTTTTTGTTATCAAAGGAAATAAAGGCAAACCGAGTGTTAAAATTTTTTCAAAATTGTTTTAATAATTATAAAATTTTAGGAACAAATTAGTAAAAAATTCATTTATTAAGATCATTCTAGTACTCCTCTCTATTTTTAAGCTTTAATATATCAAACATGAGACAACAAGAGCAAGGAGTAACCACCACAAAGCAATCATCTTGATTCTTAAACTCAAACCTCAAAACAAAAGACAAAAACGATTATTTCGAACACAAACTTGTGGCTTGCATCTTCTTCATCATCTCTATAACTTCATTCTTCTTTTGTTTCTCTCCTCCTCCTCCTCTAGTCGTCAACTTTCGTCCGCCACCGTAAGCAATGTCTTTGGACACGGTGGACAAGCTGGTGGTGTTCTTGGCCAAGCGAGACGGAATAGACAAGCTTGTTAAGACATTCCAATACGTGTCTAAGCTCGCTTGCTGGCACGTTGAAGCCACACGACCCGACGCAGCTGAGAGGTTCAAGAAGTGGGAGGTCGCGTCCGGTCTCAGCCGCAAAGCCTTCAGGTCCCACACCATTCTTATCACTTTATCTACATAATGGCATAATTGTAAATATACATAGTGTACTAAATGAAATGTTTACTTGCTTTATTTCACTTGTTGATTATAATACCGAATCTCATATAGCAAATTTGAATAGTCACTAGTAAGATCCATATTATCTAATACTACACACTTTATAGTAAATGGAGGATATAATCGAATAGATATGTTGTATATTTTAACGGTAAGTATCATTGTTAATCTATGGTGGATTTACGCGAAACAGGACCGGGAGGTCTCTCACGGGGTTCAATGCGCTGAGACGAAGCCCTGGTGCAACCCCTATGATCCGTTTCTTGGCGGTCTTAGCCAATTCAGGAGAGATGGTTTACTTCTTCTTTGATCACTTTCTTTGGTTATCAAGAATCGGTACATTAGACCCCAAGATCGCCAAGAGAATGAGTTTCATCTCGGCCTTTGGCGAATCTTTCGGCTACATTTTCTTCATCGTCATTGATTGCATCTTCATAAGGCAAAGACTCGAATCCTTGAAAAAACTCCGATATCCGACCGATGAATCGAAAGAAGAAATCGGCGGGAAAATTAGGGAGATTCGGGGAGATATAGTGATGAGGTTGATGGGAATTTCGGCCAACATTGCGGATTTGCTTATCGCATTGGCGGAAATCCAACCGAACCCGTTTTGTAACCACACGCTTACACTCGGTATAAGTGGTTTAGTTTCGGCTTGGGCCGGTTGGTATAGGAATTGGCCATCGTGAGATGTAAATGAGATCTAAGGAATGTACTTATATACTTTTTTTTTTAATCAAACGACGTACTTATATACTTTATACATATGTTGTTTGGAATGAATATAGCGAACGTGTAAACTCACTTGAATATATGCACATCTCAATTTTACATTTTTAAGGGTTAAATCTAAAACCAATAAAATTGAAGGTATGAAAAAGTATAATTTATGAACGTGGAGCATTTCTGTAATTTACAAAAATTAAAAAACTGTAAATAACTTCCCCACTCTTACCATTCGCCAGTAAAACCCGTTTGTATTGGAACGGTTAAAATTTTTTATACATCGATTACCGTTCTCTTAATATTTATAGATTTATCAAACGTTCACTTTAACAACAGAAACAGAGAGAAAATTATTGTTCGAAATTGATGAGAAGAATGATTCCGACATCGTTATCGAACAAGTTTCAAGGAGTAATAAGTATGAATGCTTTGAGATGTTATCTTTCTGAGTTTATCTCTACCTTCTTCTTCGTCCTCGCAGCCGTTGGATCCGTCATGGCTTCAAGTACTTTTACTACTCTGTTTCTAATATGAAATCTTTTTTTGATTAGTAAATAAGAAATCTTTAATGGTGTTTTTTTGTATTTTATATAAACAGGGAAGTTGATGGCTGGTGATGTGACGGGTCCGTTTAGTGTATTAATACCGGCGATTGCGAATGCGTTTGCGTTGTCTTCATCGGTTTACATCTCTTGGAACGTTTCTGGTGGTCATGTGAATCCAGCGGTCACGTTTGGAATGGCGGTTGCTGGTCGGATTAGCGTTCCAACCGCTATGTTCTATTGGACTTCACAGATGATTGCTTCTGTTATGGCTTGTCTTGTCCTTAAAGTTACCGTCGTTGAACAAGTAATTAACGTTTGTGTTTTGTATTTAGTTAACTTTGTATCTTTGTTTTGTGTTCATATAATGTCTCTGTTTGAATGTATCAGCATGTTCCGATCTATAAGATCGCTGGAGAAATGACGGGATTTGGAGCATCGGTTCTTGAAGGTGTTTTAGCGTTTGTTCTTGTCTATACCGTGTTCACGGCTAACGACCCGAGACGGGGCTTACCTTTAGCCGTGGGACCGATATTCATTGGGTTTGTTGCGGGTGCCAATGTTCTAGCCGCTGGTCCGTTCTCTGGAGGATCGATGAACCCGGCGTGTGCCTTTGGGTCGGCTATGGTTTATGGAAGCTTCAAGAACCAAGCCGTGTATTGGGTCGGGCCTTTGCTTGGAGGAGCAACCGCCGCCTTAGTGTATGACAATGTGGTGGTTCCGGCAGAAGATGACCATGGTTCATCCACCGGAGAAGCCATTGGAGTGTAGCGACATATCTGTCTAGTATGATTATTATATGTTGAATTGTTGATGTAGAGCTTTCTAAGTTTTTCAGTTTCTGATTTGTTGTTGACTTGAAGTTTGATATATTAGTAGATTTCATTACAAACAATTTTACTATTTTATCATTTTGTTACATAGTATATTATATAACTCTGGTTTGCCAAGCTAAGTCGATCCTTTTGGAAGAAAACAAAATTTTCAAAAGTACCATTTGGGTCTTACTTCTTCTTCCTTGTCGGTTAAGTCACGATACTGATACCATTCTGCACCAGAAGTGCCAATGGGCAATGTTGGTCGGATAAAGACTTCAACGGGTTTTGGCACACTCACACAAAGGGCTATCTCATGCTCTGCATCATCGAGATCTCTTGGCTCGGAACCTCGTGTTCTACGGATTGGTTCAATTGAAATCCATCCTAACCCAGAAATCGCCACATCACTAGCCGGTCTGCTAAAGAAATGTGTTACATTAGGTGAAGAGCATTCGTTATAATACCAAGACAGATAGGAATAGATAATAACCGATTATTTCACCTTCGTGCATCGTTAAATTCGATACGGAGTAAACGATGAGATTGTAAACCTTGCCACTCCTGCATCTGATGTTTCCCTGATGGAGGTGTGAGAAGCACACCCAGTTCTTTCTGCAGAACAAATGAGTACCAAGTAAAATGGTAAAACTTGTCCTTAAATTAGGAACGGTTGATATTGATGGTGTAAGAAACTTACCTGGTAAAATTCGTTTGCTGTTTTGGTTGGTACTACATGAATCTCTAGAGCCTTTGGTCCATAGAATGTGAAACATGTTTCCGGTAGAGCCTGCGATAGGTCAAGTATGATGATTTGATCAAAAAAAGATATCCACGCTGAAACATAATTTAGCATTCCAGTAATAATGTTACCTTCAAGATGTCAATCCTGACGAGACCTCCCCAAAAAAATGAATAACCGTTTAAGCTATCACCCTTGGGACTACTTGATGATTGAGTTGGCAATGTCGAAATCTGTAAGAAACAACACACAATAAAATCACCAAGCTGATGCAATGGTAAAGTACTCTTTAAACATGGTGTAAAACAGTAGACTTACATCAAAAGACTGGCCTCTGAGCCGATTTTGAGGAGCAAGGGCGGGTAAATCATCTGAATGAACAACAGCTGCTTGCCTGTGGTGTAGGTGCACCCCAGGTGTATCATACAACTTCTGATGTAATAAGGTATTCTTTAGCAGCGTGTCTACTAGTGATAAATATTGAACCTGAAGGTGGTTTAAGTTTATACCTCTCCTCCAAGGAAGGCGTTGATCTGAATTGGACCCAAGGTAGTTCCAGGGACAGCAGATTGAATCGGTTTGTACTTCTGTGCTGCTGCTGCAGCAGGATCCCTTTCGGCCATTGTTTCTGTATAATTAAGTATATAAACAATCAAACGCCAACTCTCTATAGATGCAAACTAAATTGTGGAGAAACTGGCCCGAATAGATATCAGGATTCAGGCTAAAGCTGCACCCAAGTAAAAAGCAAAGACAAACTGTAACAACAAGTCACATAAACATAATGGAGAACAAAAGAATGACTTACTCAGCAAAGCATTGATGAATGCTGACTTCCCTACGTTAGCTGCACCCTGTGAAGCATGTAGAAGTGATGAATGAATATATGCCAGACAGTGAAAGAAGTTCTTTGTATAAATGCACAGCCTCTATCTCCAGTAAGCAAATTTATGGATCATATAGAACAGTGCAGTGTAGAGTTTGATGGTCATAAAAGAAAATCAAACTGGAGAAAAGTGAATATTTTCAAATAAGAATTGCCTTTTTCATTTAAGATACGTTATGGTAATAAGTAAAAAACAAGAACTTGCATCAGTCAGCTATTCGTTTACTAACTAAAACTCTTTTTTTGGTTGGTGAGAAAATTGTGAATGCACATACCAGAATGTAGACATCTCGTCCCTGAAACAATAACAGGGTTGGAGAGGTTAGGTTGCAGAAGATAAATGAATAGAAGGTTACAGTATCTGATTTTGAGCCATAAAGGAAACAAGATTTTAACAGGAAAAAAATGGCAACAAGATGTTCAGGTATGCTACCTTTTTCTCCTTCTGGATTTCTGATGCAACTCCGCTAACTCCATCCAAAGATTTTGAACTTGTCAGATGGACACTCAAGACACTGTAAAATCATATCCATCTAAATCAGCCAGTAGCTAGAGAAACAATAAGTCACTTTCTGGTAACAAGCTTAGTAGATAAGTACTGGATACCTACTTTAGCTTTTTCTTCGTTGTTACTTCTACAACCCAATCGCCGATACAGTTCATATCGGTTCCTTTTGGAAGGAGATCGATCTAACAACACAAAGCACAGTTGTTTATCTGAGAAAAGCTGGAAGGATTGAAGAAGTAGACAAGTTTGTAAAGCCTTACCTTAGTTATAACAAGTATTATCGGATTCGCCCCAACTAAGTCACGGACACGAGCTAAAAAACTACCATTAAAATCCACAATGTCAACCTACAAGAGAATCCAGTGAACAACAAATGTTGATGAGTTTTTGGAATTCAAAATAGAAAAGAGAAGTTGTATGTATCTACTCACCAATTTGACAATCAAAGCCTTTTCATGACGCAAATGAGAAAGTTTCTCGCGGAGTTGATCAGCTGATACAAATTGTTTTCCACCAGCATATCCTCCATTGCCACCCACTGCTGTAATCATATGTCCATGAGACAAAAGCTGACATCTTCCACAGATTATTGTTCTTAACTGATGATGTTTCTTCTTCTACAAATAGCAAGAAACCACCAATTCATCAAACAACTAAACCAAATTGAGGTTCTGAAACTCGAAATGTAAAAAGGTAACAGCTTTAGAAAGCTTCGAAACTAATTCATACCAAATCGTAAGTAACGAGATCGACAAATCCCGGAGAATCGACATCGGAAGTCTGTAACGGAGCTCCGCATCCGTAGCAACATGAGACCGAGGTATCAACAACTTTCCGTACAATCTCGTTCTTCTTTTTCTTTTCCTTCTTCTCTTTTTTGAGCTCTCTCTTCACAACTTTCTGAGCATCATGAGCTCGTTGGTATTCCAGAAACCTCTCTCCAGGGGTCGTAGCAGCTGCCGCAAATCCATCGCGTTCTGAGAACGAAACCGCCGATTCTGAATCAGTGATTGATTTGCATACGATTAACGTCGTGGGCTTTCGGTAAATCACGGTGAGAGAGTGTTCATGTCTCGTGAGGCGACGAGGAAGAGAAGGAAACGTCGAGAGTGTCCTTAGCGCCATTGATGAGATTTTCCCTCACCAGCTCTATCTAAAACCCCAAGAGAGAAAGAGAATGCTGGTTCAGAGTCCGGTTATTCCAATTCAATTGTTCGGTTCCGTTCGGTATGGTACGGGTGAAATTGTCCGGTTAGGGTGGGGATAGAGAAATTTCAGTTTCCCGCGCTTTTGCTAATCCCCAATTTTGGAAATTTCACAATTTCGCTCGTAATAATAATTCTCTCAGAGGGAAAAAGGAATCAACTTTTTAGATTCGTCTCTGCTTCTCCTGCAACGGTTAGATTTTGTATCTGCGATTTCAATTTTGGGGATTAAGCTTGTTCTGGGTTTACAAATCGAAATCTATTTCTAGGGTTTATGGGTAATTTCGCGTTTTTAGGGTAAATTTGGGGGAAGATGCGAATCAATTGCTGAAATGGTGTTGAGAACCCATCTCAAAATCTCAAATGGTGTTGCTGAAATTAGATATTTTTTTATTAATAAAAAACCAAGTAAAACTCAATTTTGTCCTCTATCATTCAAATTATTTACCATAAAAAACCTATCATTCCCTCTCTCTGAGTCCACTATCTTCTTTTTCTTTTTCAGCAATTGATTCGTAAACCACGCGTCTCTTCGAGAAGACCGGAGCGTCGACTAGTTCGTCGGAGATTGGCTATGTCTCGTTCCGATTTGCGGCAGGTGATTGAATTGGAAGATGAATCTGATTTCGATAAGATTCTTTCTTCTGAGAATCGGATCTCAATCACTGGCTTTGGTTCTCTTCTCTCCGGTGAGCTCTCTTTCTCCTTTCGTGATTTGATCATTGAGAATATGAATTGATTGATTTGATTTGATTGCTTTGTATCTCTCATCAGAGAGAAGCGCGAGGAGTACTTTTCCCAATTTGGAGAATTTCAGAATCGCGAGATTGGATGGATTCCGGCGAGTTTTCGCTCACGCTGCTCCGATCTTCTTCGAACGTGGAATCGCTAATCCTGTAACTAAGGTCTTATTCTGAAAATTGGTTTCTTTAAGGAATTAGGTTCTTCTTCTTGGTGTGTAGTGTTTTCTGAGTAGGAGAAAACTGTGTTGTAAACAGGAGATTTCAAGCTTGAGTGTAGAGCCATGTGAAGGAGAGAGTCTTGTAGTGACTGTCTTTGAAATCAAAAGAACAGAGGTAACGAAAGATAAACTCGAAAACCGGCTTCGATCATGTGTGTACATACATAGACTCTGATGAATTTTCGATACACGGGAATACAGATTCCGGTGTTTATGCAAAGGGAGCTCGAATTCCGGTTTCTTGCTGTGAGTCTAGTTTCAAAAAAAAATTCCCTTTGTTGTGTGTCGCATTTGCTTATTCTTTACTCACACATACACAGGTTGTTCCTGAAACAATGGAAGGCAAACCTTTAGCCAATTCTGCGGTTTGTCTAGTTTGATCTTCGTGTTAGCATTTTCTTCAGTTTACTACTCTTTCTAGTCTGAGTTTTTTGAGTGATGAATTAGGTACTTTGTGCTCGATACAGCGATGAGGAGTTTTTCCGGATTAGATGCAAAGGTTAAAGGCTCTTCCTTATTCAAGTCTATCTAAATGTCTCAAAAGTTGAAGCTATTGTTATACGAATACGATTCTTCCTCTTCTTTGTTTTATGCAGGAAACAAAGAGATTTACCATCAACATTACGGAAGATTCAACATCGATGATTGTTTTATGGTAGATTGATTTTCGAAAATTTTAGATTAGTACGATTATTCTTTCATTCTTTATTTGAATATAGATTTCTTCATTTGTTTTTGGGGGTTAGGGATTCAATTCATTATTCCATTTGTTTTTCCTCAAAATTTGCATATCAAGTCACAAAAAAAAAATCATTTCTTTTTTCATCTTCATATAGGATTCACTTTGATTTCACATTTGATTTTGATTCTTTTATACATCGGATTCCATTTCTTTTCTTCAATTGTTGTTTGTGCAAAAACAAAAACAAACACACACACACACACACACACTTAGAGACCATCTCTGACATTCTTCAAAGAAACTTGGAATTTATAGATATTTTTGGGTGGGTTTAGATTTTGTAGAGGATGTTGGCAGGTTGTTCAAGTTCTTCCTTGTTGTCGCCGACTCGAAGATTAAGGAGCGAAGCAGTAGCAGTAACATCAGCAACACATTTTCCCATGAACACACAGAGATTTCGAGCTTGTCAATTTGCTTACTGGATGTTTAGAAGCAATCTGAACAAGGAACATAGCTGCGATTAACCATTTCATTTATTAACTTGATTTTATGTTGAATTTTATTTTCGGTCCAACTAAAAATATTGGTATAACTAGGATAAAAAAAAATTACTTGAATTTGTGTTGAATTTATGTTGAATTTTATTCATATGAATTTATGTTGAATTTTATTAATATGAATTTATGTTGAATTTTTTTTTTTGGTTCAACTAGAAATACTGGTACAACTAGCAGAAAACAAATGAGCATTAATGAATTAAACACGTGCTAGCCGACAATTAATTACAAAACGTGCGCCGCCTTTTAATGGTCACGTGCGCCGCCTTTTCCTTTTGTAGTTGTACCAGTATTGTAGTTGTACTATTTTCTGCTAGTTGTACTTTGGGTGTTTTTTAGGTTTAATTAGTAGTACCATACTTTATATTGAAATTTTTTAGTAGTACTTCGAACATTTACTATATAAACTACATTAACCATAATCCCAGACCATCAAATTTATAAAAAATACAATTTTAAGTCATTAGTCATGTTAGTGTGGTTAAGTTTTGAAAACAAACCTTAGAAGTATAAGGCATTTCATGTACACATTAGATGATCATGTAACCAATTCCAAAAAATTAAATTTATTTATGTAGTTTATGTAAATTATGATGTTTTAATGGCCAATTTGATGTGGAATAATGTTTACAAATGTAAGTTTACATCATTTCACTAACAATACATCTAATCGGTAATAATAGAACGACTAGTACTACTGTATGCGTACTACTAGGACTACTGTATTGGTACGACTAGTCCAAATAGAACTACTTCAACCGTAATAATAGGACTACTAGGACCACTGTGGAGGGTAGTACTAGGACCAATGGGACTACTTGGTAGGTACTTCTACGACTACTAGTACTACTGTGCGGGTAATACTAGGACAAATGGGACTACTTCCCTGATACATGCGAACTAGTTTTTTCCAACCTGTTCTTACAAACACAAATAGGTCTTACACATACGAAACAAGTTAAAAGTTACACAAAACACAAATAATCATACGCATCCCGAGCTCTCACCTCCATCGGATGGTCCTGAACTCCATCTACCTCCATCTACCTCCGAGTCAACCGATATTTACTCAAGAGGCATTGCAGGTCAGTAATAGTAGTAAAACTAGAACTACTGGATTTGTAATACTAGGACTACTCGGACTACTAGATTCGTATTACTAGGACTACTTGGACTACTGGATTCGTAATACTAGGACTACTGGATTAGTATTACTAGGACTAGTCGGACTACTGGATTTGTAATACTAGGACTACTAGTTCGATTTGTCTAACTTTAACAATTTTGTATTGTTTTCCAGCCTCAGCCTCAGCCTCAGACTCAGTCTCAGCTGTATATACTATAATCTTCCTACATATTCTATCAACCAACCGAGAATAGTGACATCCGAGTGTCTCCAACAGTTGAGAATCTAGTCACTTATTTTTTACCTTTCTTTTTCTCATAATAGGGAGGTAAGACACATTCAACTTGTATCTCCTGTAAAATATCCCAAGTAGAATTATGAGATACTGAATAAATAAACTATTGCTCCATCCAGTAACATTTGGAGCAAAAATCATGAATATTAGTCTCCACATCTGAGTTTTGTATGTACAACCCTAATTAGTTGTACCATTTATACTAGTCGTACCTCTAAACAAGTTGTAATAGTTATACGAGTTGTACTAATATCTAGTTGTACCATTTGGACCAATTATTCGAATTGTACTAGTTAAAATATTATAAATATTATAAGTAGAAATATTAAGATCTTTCTGATTTCATCGCACCAGTTACAAAGTTATACTATTTATACTAATCGTACCATTTCTACTACTATTAGTTGTACTACGAGACACTAAAACCAGTTGTATTGTGCCACTAAAATCAGTAGTACTAGTAGTATGAGTTGTATTATAAATAAGTAGTACAGTAGTACTGCGCCAGCTGTTTGGTCACGTGTCCCCTTTTTTTTTTCTTTTAAATTGTTTTATTGAAAATTTAAATAAAGAAAAGGAAGGAGTTAAGATTCATTAAGGGTATAAATGGTTTTTCATATTTATCAACACCATGTAGAACAATTGAGCTCCATTGAGATTATTCTCCTTCTTCTTAACACCATTTGAGAATTTGATCCGGAAGATGCACATAAAAGAGATTTGCTTGGATGGGTTTAAATCATACGCGACGAGGACGGTGGTTCCGGGTTTTGACCCGCAGTTCAACGCGATTACGGGTCTGAACGGGTCGGGAAAATCGAACATCCTCGATTCCATCTGCTTCGTTCTGGGTATCACTAATCTTCAACAGGTACGAGCTGCTAATCTACAGGAACTCGTCTACAAGCAAGGCCAAGCTGGGATTACCAAGGCTACTGTGTCCGTTACTTTTGACAATTCCGAGAGGAATAAGAGCCCTCTCGGCTACGAAGATCACTCGGAGATTACAGTGACTAGACAGGTAGGTCTCATTTGTGATATGTGTATCTTCTTTGAATAGTTGTTCCTTCTCCAATTAAAGATGCAATGTGGTCACTTTTGATAAAAATTCACATTTTTCTTCTTTGGTGTTTTGGCTTTGAAGATTGTTGTTGGTGGAAGGAACAAGTATTTGATCAATGGGAAGCTTGCTCAACCAAGTCAAGTCCAGAACCTTTTCCACTCGGTGCAACTTAACGTCAATAATCCTCATTTTCTCATTATGCAAGGGCGTATTACCAAAGTTTTGAACATGAAACCACCAGAGATCTTATCAATGCTTGAAGAAGCTGCTGGTACAAGAATGTATGAAAACAAGAAAGAGGCTGCGCTAAAAACGCTAGAGAAAAAGCAGACCAAGGTTGATGAGATAAATAAGCTTCTAGAGCTAGAAATATTGCCAGCTTTGGAGAAGCTGAGGAAAGAAAAGATGCAGTATATGCAGTGGGCTAATGGTAACGCAGAACTTGATCGACTGAAGAGGTTCTGTATCGCTTTTGAATATGTTCAAGCAGCGAAAATTAGAGACAATTCTCTTCATGTGGTTGAAGAAATGAAGACGAAAATGGCAAGTATTGACGAAGAGACAGGAAAGACACAAGGAGAAATAGCGGAACTGGAGAAACAATTAAAATCTTTGACTCAGGCAAGGGAAGCCAGCATGGGAGGAGAAGTAAAAAATTTGTCTGACAAAGTGGATTCTCTGTCTAATGAAGTGACACGTGAATCATCCAAACTTAATAATATGGAGGATACCCTTCAGGGCGAAGAAAAGAATGCCGAAAAGGTTAGCTGACAGGTCTTACTTGGGTTGGAACTGTTATAGATTCTTAGCAATTTCTGACAACTTTTGGTGTTGCCAGATTGTTCATAATATAGAAGATTTGAAGAAATCTGTTGAAGAGAGAACTTCTGCTCTAAAGAAGTCTGACGAAGGAGCAGCAGATCTAAAACGGAAATTTCAGGAACTTTCCACCACACTGGAAGAGTGTGAAAGAGAACACCAGGTAGTACCAGTAAAGAAGAATCTTTATTTACTGCCAAATTATCTTAATCTATCTTGTATGTTAATTGGATCTAGGTCCCTTGATAATTAGGGTGTACTGGCTGGTAAGAGTAATGGAGATGAAGAGAAATGCCTCGACGATCAACTACGTGATGCAAAGATTTCTGTTGGAACTGCTGAAACAGAGTTGAAGCAGCTGAATACAAAAATTAGTCACTGTGAAAAGGAGCTAAAAGAGAAAAAGTCCCAGTTAATGTCAAAACGAGAAGAAGCTGTTTCAGTGGAAAAGGAACTTGATGCTAGAAAAAATGATGTCGAAAGTGTAAAAAGGGCACTTGATTCTCTTCCATATGTAGAGGGTCAGATGGAAGCACTGGAGAAGGTAAGCATGCTTGTTCTTTGATTTATTTCCTTCATCTGTTACATAAAGAATACATCTGTGACTGAAATTTTCTCTTAGGATCAAGGATTGGAACTTGAAGTTGGGCTAAAGCTGAAAGATATATTGCGCAATCTTTCTGCTCAGTTAGCAAATGTTCAGTTTACATACCGTGATCCAGTGAAGGACTTCGATCGATCAAAGGTGAAAGGTGTGGTTGCAAAACTGATAAAAGTAAATGATAGGTCCTCAATGACAGCTTTGGAGGTAAGTAGGGTACTATCTTATTTTGATAAAAGTTCATTGACGGATAATTTGAATCCTCTAAGGTGACTATTTTTCAGGTTACTGCTGGTGGAAAGTTATTTAATGTTGTTGTAGACACAGAAGATACTGGAAAACAACTCCTTCAAAAGGGTAATCTTCGGAGACGAGTTACAATTATTCCTCTCAACAAAATTCAGTCTCACCTAGTTCCACCTAGAATGCAGCAAGCTGCTGTAAGATTGGTATGTCAATCTTTTTTTATTCTACTGTCAAATTCAACTCCTTTTTCTTTGTTCCTTGCTGATTTTCAACTAATTTTTCAGGTTGGAAAGGGTAATGCGGAATTGGCACTTTCATTAGTTGGTTATAGCCAAGAATTAAAGGTAGGTTGGTTGCCTGCTCAGAGCACCAAGAATCTGATACATATGCATCATTCATTAGTTTATTAAATTTCTGATAACCTTATTATGCAATGCGGAAAATAGTTTCATTAAATTCATGAGCTGTGTAACTGCTGATTCTAAGTTTTAGATCAGTTACTTATGGACAGACTGATACCATGAGTCAGTGACTATTTATTTTTGTTTGACATATGCTAATCTCTTGCAGAATGCCATGGAATATGTTTTTGGTTCCACTTTTGTTTGCAAAACTACCGATGCGGCTAAGGAAGTAAGTATTTTCAGACATTAGAGTACGTGTGTTCTGACTCTGTGTTCGTAGAGGATGTTGTAGAGATGGATTTTTTAGTACCTTACTTGAGATGCATTTTCAGCGGCTCCTTTGTTATATATAGTTTCTTAACTTAACCTTCTCTCTAATTGTTTAAGTGAAAAATGCAATACATGTCAAAATTCCAAACGTTGGTTACCCTCTTTTATATTAAAGGAATATATGACCCCTATAAGAATTTAGTTTCTATCTTCTATCTGGCTGTGGTGTCTAGCAGAGGGAGAGTACTTGGTACCTATTTATTGTTCAAAAATTATAATTTTTCTCTTAAAACTTTATCGCTTTGCTGGGTTATAAATGCATTTATCTGACATAATTTATTTTCCTTACTATCTTCTATTCTATTAGATACCTATATTTCGATGGCAAGACTTCTATGTTTTCTTTAGATGTTTCATTCTTTGATTTGTCCCACAAATGCTTGTTTGGCAGGTTGCTTTTAATAGGGAAATTCGGACTCCTAGTGTGACACTTGAAGGTGATATATTTCAGCCAAGTGGTCTTCTAACTGGTGGAAGTCGCAAGTATGTCATTCTTTCTGTTAGACCTCTAGATCTTTCGTGGTGTTTATCTTCTTGATTTCATACACGTATGGTTCAGCAATGCCTAAAAAACTGACCAAAAAAATTGTGCATTTTTTTGTGTTTTCTGTCGTAGGGGCGGAGGTGATCTGCTAAGGCAACTTCATGAACTGGCAGAGGCTGAAACAAAATTTCACGTACACCAGAAAAGGTTGTCTGAAATTGAAGCGAAGGTAGAATTGCTTTCCCTTTAGAAAAAAGACACTTTGGAGTTTGACAGTTGTGTTAGCCATTTAAGAATTCTAACAAATCGCTTGCAGCAAAAATCATACACAATTTTCTAAGATTAGATTAAGATCTAGATCATTGGGAACAAAGGGCTCATTATTGTTCATTGGTGATCTAAAACAGATAATTATCTGAGCTACTGAAAGTCTGAAACTGACACTTTGAACTTTGTTTAGATGTCTCTTCATTTCAGATATTCAATCTGTTTGGTTGTTACTGGCTCAAATGAAGCAACTGTTTAGTTAATGCCATTGCAGCATATTTAAATCTCATGTTCGTCTTTCTAGGATTGATTTGTACCTCACATATGTTTCTGAAGGCACACATCAAATGTTGTTTCGGCTCTCTCTTTGGGTTCCTTGGTAAAAAATAAGTTTTATGGTTGTGCGAAACCTTGCTGGTTTATCTTTGCACTGCAGATCAAGGAGATTCAGCCTCTTCAAAAGAAGTTCACAGACATGAAAGCACAGTTGGAGCTGAAAATGTATGACCTGTCCTTATTTTTAAAAAGGGCTGAACAGAACGAGCACCACAAGGTTTTGTATCTCTATTTTGCATCTTCTTTGGTCCACTTGTCTCCATTTTCTAATTGTATATATAGCTTGGTGAAGCGGTGAAAAAACTTGAGGAAGAGTTTGAAGAAATGAAATCCCAAATCAAAGAGAAGGAAAGTTTTTACAAAAGTTGTGTTGATACTGTCTCCACGCTAGAGAAATCCATCAAAGATCATGATAAGAACAGAGAGGGAAGACTCAAGGACTTGGAAAAGAATATTAAAATTATCAAAGCTCGTATTCAGGCATCCTCAAAAGATCTGAAGGTATTCCAGATCAGTCAAAGACTTTGACACTGTAATTGAACTTCTTCAATCCTTATCCTGGTCTATGCTGTTCATAGTCTTTTTGACATTTCTAAAATGGCTTTATAGTTTTTGCTCTATGGTTATTGTTCATAGGGTCATGAAAACGAGAGAGAGAGGCTTGTGATGGAGCAAGAAGCAGTGGTGCAGGAACAGTCATCTTTAGAGAGCCAGCTAGCTTCATTGAAGACGCAAATTAGCACTCTGGCTTCAGATGTGGACAAGCAACGAGCCAAGGTGACTGCGATTATTTCTCTTGGTGACTTTTAAAATTAAATAGTAGAAAAATAAAGTCTGGATGTGATTCATCTGTAGGTGGATGCCATACAGAAGAATCATGATCAGTCTCTCGCTGAGCTCAAGTTGATACATGCAAAGATGAAGGAATGTGATACACAGATAAGTTGTGTTATCGCAGATCAGGAAAAATGTCTACAGAAGCTTACTGACATGAAGCTTGAGAGAAAGAAGTTGGAAAATGATGTATTCTCTCTCTTCAACTTTTTAATCTTGAAATGCTATCGATTGAACACCATTATTCTTGCGGCAGTCTCCCTATTTAATTATAGATGTCTTGGGTTTACTTAATTGCTTTAACTTATTGATGTGGAAGTAGGAGTGGATGTTGGGTGGGATAGATAGTCATAGAGATGGATATAAGTATTAAGACTTACTGGTAACTCGAGTGTGATAAAAAATTGGACATATTGTATACTCTACTACTTGATAAGAAGTACTATAAGTATTTATACTGAATCTCTACATCTTAAGGAATGCACCCTTGTCAAGAGCAAACATTTTTTCCTCTAATTAGGTAACAAGGACGGAGATGGAGCAGAAGGATTGTTCTGTGAAGGTTGACAAACTTGTTGAGAAGCATACATGGATAACATCCGAGAAGCAGCTTTTTGGAAAAGGAGGGACGGATTATGATTTTGAATCCCGCGATCCTTATAAAGCAAGAGAAGAATTTGAAAGGCTCCAGACAGATCAATCAATGTATGTTTCTGGGGATTCTCATTGATTTAATTTTGCAAATGATATAATCGCCGCACTCAAGCAATGCAATATCAGCGGAATATGCTTTTTTATTTATTTCTTGTTTCTTCTCTTTGCTAAGTGATAAATCTTTGCTTCTCTCTTGTCCTGGCTATTCATTTCTCTTATAAAGCCTCGAGAAAAGAGTGAACAAGAAGGTCATGGCTATGTTTGAGAAAGCAGAAGATGAATACAACGCTCTTATATCAAAGAAAAATATAATCGAGGTTAGTTTTGGAGGGTTTGTGCAACATGTTTTAACATCTTAATGTGCATTTATAATCTGTAGTTTTTTTTTTTTCATTTTATATAGACGGACAAATCCAAAATCAAGAAAGTGATCGAGGAGCTTGATGAGAAGAAAAAAGAAACACTGAAAGTTACATGGGTTAAAGTTAATAAGTGAGTCACATATTTCTTTTCTTTTCTTGTTTAACCATGTGATTCACTTTATCTTACTTCATTTCAAGATCAATTTACGAAATTTATGCTTGGATCCTATTTTCAGGGATTTCGGTTCCATTTTTTCAACTCTACTACCCGGTACCATGGCCAAACTAGAACCTCCAGAAGGAGGTAGTTTCCTTGACGGTCTTGAGGTTCGTGTTGCTTTTGGAAGTGTCTGGAAGCAGTCTTTATCTGAACTAAGTGGAGGACAAAGATCTCTTCTCGCACTATCTTTAATCCTAGCACTGCTTCTCTTCAAGCCAGCTCCTCTTTATATCTTAGATGAGGTACATCTAGATATTCCATGTTTATGAATCAGTTGAATATGATTGCTCTCCTTTTTTGCATTTTCATTACTTAACGACTTAGTTCATGTTTCCAAACTTCCAGTGATCTTTACATGTTCACTATCACAAGACCTTATAAAGTTTGATGACATTTATAACATAACTCTTTACTTTGATTTTATCAGGTTGATGCAGCTCTTGATCTCAGCCACACCCAGAACATAGGAAGAATGATAAAAGCTCATTTTCCACACTCACAGGTCACATAATTTCTGGGTTTCTCTGATCTTGTAGTCACTCGCAATTCCCATGATTCAGAAAATCACAAAGCTTCTCACTCTTAACTTTTAACTTTAACTTTACTAATCATTTTGATCTCACACATAGCTGTTCTCTGATATGATTTCCCTTACAGTTCATCGTGGTTTCACTGAAAGAAGGAATGTTCAACAACGCGAATGTTCTCTTCCGAATAAAATTTGTGGATGGTGTTTCAACCGTCCAGAGAACAGTAACAAAGCAGAGTAAATAACATTCTTAGGTCCTCAACAACACTATGATGTCTATAATCTTCCTTCAGCTTCTACATGTTTACTGTCTCTCACAAATTTGTAGCCAATGTTTTGTTGGTTGCTGTTGTCCATCTCTAGAGACCAGAAGCTTAACTTTTCTGCAAATGTTTGACATGTTTGGGATTCTAAATTATGATGTGCTAAAATAACTGTACCACATGAATGGAAAGATATTGAGGAGTACTGCAATTTGGATCAACTTAGTTCCTCTGTACATTGAAGACTTTTAAATTTGTTCATGGAGCTACAATGATTCAGTACCAATTCATGCTCAAAAACCAAGAACTCTAAAATGAAACACACTCAGACAGATGAAAGTAGTACAAGATTGAGAGGTGACATTCATCAGTCTCTCTGACTTAAATATTTAGCCGCTAAGGGTTTGAACAATAGTGTTGTGCCATGGATCAGACAAGTGCTGCACCAGATTCTCAAATGGTCCTTTTCCAGTCACATTGTGTTGAATTACAAACCCTAAGAATGCCAACATCGCCAATCTCCCTGCAACAACAACAACAAAGGGATTAGTCTTTAGCTCTAAGTATGTTTCTTGCGTAAGATAACATATTATCTTTTATAAGCTTACCGTTTGCGAGCTCTTTCTCCTTGGCCTCGAGTGTGGGAGCGAAGTTAAGCGGGTTGAAGATACCCCCTGGGTAACCGACTTCATTTGGTGGCAAGCTGTATTGCTTGAAGATTGGGTCTTGGTTCACACTTCCTGGATTCTTGATGTCTTGCCACCGTCTGATCTCAACGTAATGAAACAATATGAATTCGATCACGAACAATGTCGATGATGATGCGAAATACTGCTCTTTCCCGGCATCATACCACTCCGGAACGTTTATGATTCCTAGCAACAGTTTTGACAATCCATGTGTTAAGTTCTTGAAATATAAATGTTACAAATTGTTATAGGTCATGTTAATGGTGACTCACCGATCTTGGTGAAAACTTCCGGCAAAAGCATCCCCGCAACACCGAGCATGGCCCATCTTCCGTTGACCAGCTCAGCCTGGACGAACCATTTCAAGTTCTCCGGATCCTCTGCTAGTCCCAATGGGTCAAACCCATTGTCACCAGCAAGACTGCACAATATGTATCAAAACATTAACATCACCTAAACCGGTACCGAACAGATCCGGTCTAACTTAACCCAACCAAATCGACTATCCAATTCGTCCGGCTATGTAATAACTTATACGGAGTACATATTATCTAAACCGGTATCGGACAGATCCGGTCTAATCTAATCTAACCAACCAAATCGATCATCCAATTGGTCCGGTGCTCTTGAATGAACATTGTACTATTAAAATTACCTGCCGTTGAGATAACCAGGAGATGCCAAACCGGGCAACCATTCTCCTTTCTTAGCTTCGACCTTGAACGATTTTGACGATGAGCCGATCGATTTGAACGACAAATCTCGGTTCAGTCTTCCGGAAGAACCGGTGAGGAATCTTGGCTTCGAAGTGCATGGTCGGAAAATCGAGGCCGAGGCTTGAGTAGTGACAGTCGCCATTTCCCCTAGACTTGATCCGACCAGAGAACCCGGTAATATGAAGAGAAACGGTTGGAATCAAGAGATTGAAAGATGTGTTTGGAGATGATTGTCAAGGAATAGACTTTGGGGATTTATTCCGTTTTTTGAAGATTTTTTTTGTTGCTGTGAGATGAGATTGTGGCTGTGCTTTAATGGCTGAGTATCCACCGTTGGATCAGAAGACGTGGCTGATTGGACGGATGAGATGGGTTTGAAGGGAGATAAAGGCTTATCGGTTTATCTTTGTAGCGTATCTTAGAGGATTTTTATCATCTTTGAGATTGGTTGGGAAAAGATAGTATGGGCTCCACTGTTTTCCTACGTGTCATTAGTTCGGATGAGAATTCTTCTTAACCAATCAAGTGGTACTGAACTTCAAATTGGGAAACCAATCAAGTGGTACTGATTTTCTCTAACATCTATAGGAAAGTTTTTTTTTTCTTTCTTATAAACACATAGAAAAATCATTCCAATAATTTTTTGTTTTTCCATAATTTCAAAAATAACATACATAAATAATAGTTTTTTTTTTCTTCACAATTTTACTTCATTCATTTAAACTTTCACAATACCAAACATTCTCTAAATTTACTACAACATAATTGAAACACAATAGAACATAAAGCAGATAATTCATTTCGAAAGAAGTACAGCGGATCCAAAGCATGTCTCAAATGCGTCAAAAAGATTTCGCGGTAAAGCCTTAGAGTCTCAGGTTGGTCACTTTCCAATGTGACGTTAAAATCGAACTCCTACCTCCGGTAATCGTTAAGAAAAAACCGGCTAATTCTTCTGGTCCCGAAGAGACCGCTACATAAGAAGACAAGACGGTAAAAAAATTCTTAAAGGTTCCCGACGCATAGCTTGGAAATATGACCACTCTCATAAAGAGGGAAGAAAATACGACCATTCTCAAAGAGAGGGAAGAATGTACGACCATTCTTAAAGAGATAGAAGAAAGTATGACCACTCTCAAAGAAAGAGAAAAAGGTAATAAAATCGATCTATCCCCGAAGGAAGAAGAATTTGGGATTGATCTCTCCACTAGGGAGGAGTTTGGTACTAGAATCCTCATCACAAGAACCATAATAATCCTGCTGGCCAAAACACAAAAATAATCATCATTAGAAAATTTATCATGCTTAGATGGGCTAGGCAGATTTGTTGGGCTAGGAAGTCCATATCTCGAATTGGGCCAGTTCCATAATTGAATAATGTTGAGACTTGATTGGCTAGGTAGATTTGTTGGGCTAGGAGGCCCATATCTCACACTGGGCCAGGCCCATAATTAAATAATTGAGAGGGATGTATGGTTTTCGACAGCTAGGGAGAAGGAGTAGGAGTTGCCGTGGTGACTGGTCGGAGTAGAGAAACCACGATGAGAAGGGTGAACGGGAAGCGGGAGTTGGAGCCATGTCTATTTCTCTACCAGAGCAGAACTCTTGACCGGCTAAAGAAAGCTTGGTTGAACCGTAGAAATCGAAGTGAGATCTCGGCGAAGGAGAAAAGGGAGCAAACGATAGGAGGAGAGGAGCTCGGAGCTTGAACGCTAGAGGCTGGACTTCATTTTTCGGTGAAAAATACGGTTGCCTCGATCTCTGTGTCTGAGAGAAAGACTAGGACGAATGCGATCTCTTTGTAAAAATTACTTGTTTGTGCTAAATAAATTACAGACTGTTGCAGATAACATTTGCGTGTACGATTAATTTATGGACCCCATTGTTACTATGCATGTACAGTAACTTACTTTTTACCGCCTATATAAAGAACGTCGAATACGTTCATTTTGTTTACTTCAGAACTTCGTAAACATTAATAATACAATCTCTCTTTTGCTCTTTTCTCTCGGTATCAAGATTTCTAAGGGTATAAATCTTTCTCTTATTCTTAAAAATTTCTTCACTATAAATAAATAATTTACTTTTATAACACGTTATCACCACGAGCACTTTATAATTTCAATTTTCATATGCATACTTATTGTACCCTATGGTGTGCGGATTACTACCTCCATACTAATTTTTGTGGCTACTTTACGCACCATTATTTATTATTTGTTATGGTGTGCAGATTACCGCCTCCATAATGACATACTAATTTATTTTATGGTTGTTTTACGTACTATAATTTATTTATTTAGTGCTTTAATTATTTATTTATGTCAAGCTTAATCGCTTGTAAATTTATTTATTGCTTTAATAATTTATTTATTTGTTAATTAACGTGGATGACTCTGTCACCATAACTCTGTTATTAAATTCTTGTTTATTTTATGATTATTATCTAAAATGTTTAACCACCTATTTATAAATTTAATATATGAACTGGTAAATTTATCTGATTGATTATTAAATATTTTTCAGATTAATTTTTCTTTCTCATCCGAATTTACAATAGTCTCAAAGAAAAAATTTCAAAATTTTTTACTTTTAAAACGGCTAGTTAACGGTTATGAACAGTGATTTTTAATCTATAAATACACTTATTTTTTATTCTTTTATTTCACTAAAATTTCAATCTCATCTCTTTTTAATCTATGAAGATGATTCGATTTTTGTTAATTGTTGTAGCATTTATGATTTTTTCTTGTATTTACTGTATTTATGTTGGTGATTTTACTCCTGAAGAGTACACCGCGAGTGTTGCTTTGGCTATGTATGCAGTAATGTTTCTTGTAATCGCTTTTATTATTAATCTGTCAGGCACATTTTAGTTTAATAAAGCTCTGATAAAATTTTATGATTTTATTTTTAGAAACAAATGGCAAATATTAAGAAACTAAAGATTCCAACTCTCCAAGTCACTGGGGAAAATTACATATCATGGTCCACAAATGCTGAGCTTTATCTAAGTTCTCACAATCTATTGGATACCATTAGAGAAGGAAATGAATCGCCTAACCCTGAAAAGGCAAGGGCGATAATTTTTCTGAGAAAGCATCTAGATGAAAATCTGACGCATGATTATGCGAACACAAAAGACCATGTAGAGTTGTGGAAAGCTCTCAAAGAAAGGTTTGAAAACCAGAGGGTAATAACTCTCCCACATGCTCTTGACGAGTGGGCAAAATTGAGGTTTCTGGATTTTGACAAGGTGGATAAGTACAATACCGCCATGTTAAGAATTGTGTCTCGGTTGGAATATTGCGGTAAGCATGTGAGCGAAGAAAAGATGCTCGAGAAAACTTACCTAACATTCCACAAAAAAAACTTTGTTCTTGCTGAACAATACAGGAATTGCAGGTACATGAGGTTTTTCGAGCTGATTGTGGCTCTCATGTTAGTTGAGAAGAATAATGAGCTTCTCATCAAAAACCACAACGCTCGACCTGTAGAAACCATTGATGTCCCTGAAGTGAACGCAATGGATGTGAAAAATCCGGAGCAAACGGATGTGAGATATCTAGAGGGAGAAAGTCAAAATAACCGGGGTCGTGGTGGTAAATTTAATCGTGCACGTGGAAAATACTATAATCCACAAGGACGGTCATTCAAATGGGTCCGGTCTGAACAAAATTCCAAAAGGAAGAAAAAAAAAGGCAATGCCACCCAGAAGCGTGAAGGCGTTTGCCACAGATGTAGATGCAAAGGCCATTGGTCCCGAGTGTGTCGTACTACTTTGCACTTTTGCAAGTTGTACCAAGAGTCCGTTAAAGGCAAAGGAAAGGAAGTAAATCTTATGGAACACCCTGAAAGTGATACACACCTCGACGCCTCAGACTTTGAGGATGATACTGAAATGATCGACCTTGCGGATAACTAAGATACTTGTAATGAGACTACTGAATAGTCTCTGCGTATGCCATGTATAATATTATGTTTTTCCGTTGTTTGAAGACATAATGTTGTTTTTAACAACAAGTTAATGTATAATTATTGTATGTTTTTATTTCAAATGAATGAAATTTACTTTCTTTTTATTGATGTTTATCTTGATTACAGAAATGGGCAACAAAACAAACGGAACGGTATCTACAGGAAATATTAGAGATATTTACATACCAGATAGTGGAACAACGCACACTATTCTAAGACATATAAAATATTTTTCTGATTTAAAACCAATGAAAATCATTGTGAATACAATATCGGGTCCTGCAGGCATGATTGAAGGAAATGGTAAAGCCAACTTTACGTTGCCAAATGGAACAAAGTTTTCCATAAGTAATGCCTTATTTTCTCGGAATTCTAAAAGGAATTTGTTGAGTTTTAATGACATATATCTTCAAGGTTTTGACACTCAGTCCGCAACTAAGAATGGGAAGAAGTATATGTTCATTACTTCTGATAAATCAGGAAAAAGGCAAATTCTAGAGAAAATACCAAAGCTTCCTTCTGATTTACATCATACATACATAAATGCGGTAGAGTCGCATTTAGCAATAAAAAAAATTCAGAAGATTTCACATTATGGCATGATCGCCTTGGTCATCCAGGCACTTCGATGATGCGAAAAATCATAGAGAACTCGCATGGTCACCCACTGAATATCCAAGAGATATGTCAGGGGAATAGAAAGACATGTGTTGCATGTTCTCTTGGAAAATTGGTCGTAAGGCCATCCCCAACTAAAATCGATAGAGAATCACCAAAGTTTCTTGAAAGAATTCAAGGCGATATTTGTGGACCAATACATCCATCATGTGGACCATTCCACTATTTTATGGTGTTAATTGATGCATCTAGCAGATGGTCACACGTTTGTCTATTATCATCTCGAAATATGGCATTTTTGCTAGATTTCTAACTGAGATAATCAAACTAAGGGCTCAGTTCTCTGATTACCCCATTAAGAAAGTTAGATTAGACAACGCTGGTGAATTCATGTCCCAAGCCTTTAATGATTATTGTATGGTTACGGGAATAGAAGTTGAACATCCTGTAGCTCATGTTCATACACAAAATGGTTTGGCTGAATCATTAATTAAACGTCTGCAATTAATTGCAAGACCGTTGATCATGAGATCAAAACTCCCAACTTGTGTATGGGGACATGCTATTTTACATGCTGCAGCACTTATCCGAGTAAGAACAAGTGCATATCATAAGTACTCCCCATTACAACTAGTATTTGGTCATGAACCAAATATTTCTCATCTAAAGATTTTTGGTTGTGCGGTGTATGTGCCTGTAGCACCCCTACAACGTACAAAGATGGGACCACAAAGAAGGTTAGGGATATATGTTGGTTATGATTCACCATCCATTATAAGATACTTGGAACCTCAAACTGGTGATGTCTTTACGGCACGGCTTGCCGACTGTCAGTTTGATGAAAAAGAATTCCCAGTTCTAGGGGGAGAAAACAAACAAGTAGGAAGTGATATAAATTGGAGCGTACCATCTTTATTACACCTCGATCCTCCTACAAAACAGTCGAAACTAGAAGTTCGACGAATTATGCATTTGCAGAGTATTGCAAATCAGTTACCAGATGCTTTTGCAGATACTAAAACGGTAACTAAATCACACATTCCAGCTGCAAATGTTCCTGCTCGAATTGAGATTCCAGAAGAACCTAGAAGAGCATATGATACACGTGAGTCTAGAATACGTCTGAAGCATGGAAGACCTGTTGGCTCTAAGGATAGAAACCCTAGAAAGCGAAGGGAAATTGAAAAGGTCGATGTTTCCAAAATAGCAGAAATTTTTTGGAAGAGTCACATCATGAAACGAATAATGATATAGAACATCATGAACCTAAAAAAAATCATGAGATTTCTATCAACTACATTCATAACGGAAAATTTTGGAATCGAAATGAAATGGTTTTTGTGGATGACGTTTTCTCATATCTTGTGTCAAAAGAGATAAATGAAGAAAACAAAGATTCAGAACCTCAGTCCGTATATGAATATAAAAAGAGGGATGACTGGAGAAAATGGAAAGAAGCCATCCAAGCCGAACTTGATTCATTAAACAAACGAAGTGTATTCGAACCGATTGTACTTACACCTGTAGATGTAAGACCGGTTGGATATAAATGGGTTTTTGTTCAAAAACGAAATGAGGAAAACAAAATTACGAGATACAAAGCTCGTCTTGTGGCTCAAGGTTTTTTTCAAAGACCTGGGATGGATTATGAGGAAACCTATTCTCCCGTCATGGATGCAATAACGTTTAGATTCCTGATGAGTCTGACAACTTGCGAAAACCTAGAGATGCGTCTCATGGATGTTGTTACTGCTTATCTATATGGATCATTAGATACCGATATCTATATTAAAATTCGTGATGGATTAAAAATGCCAGAAGCATTAAATTCCAAACCCAAAGAGTTATGTGCAATCAAATTGCAAAGATCATTATATGGGCTAAAGCAATATGAATGTATGTGGTATAATCACCTAAGTGAGCATTTAACAAAGGAAGGATACGTGAATAATCCAATATGTCCGTGTATTTTCATCAAGAAAACAGCATTTGGGTTTGTGATTATTGCGGTCTATGTTGATGATGTAAATATAATTGGAACCCAGGAAGAAATAAAGAAAGCATCGAAATATTTAAAAGGAGAATTTGAGATGAAAGATCTCGGACAGACAAAGTTTTATCTTGGTTTACAAATCGAGCATTCTCAAAAAGGTATATTTGTACACCAACCTACATATACCAAAAGAGTGTTAAAACGATTCAACATGGATAAGGCGAATCCATTGAGCACTCCCATGGTCATTAGATCACTTCAAATTGAAAATGATCCATTTCGACCACATGAGGAAAATGAGGAGATACTTGGTCTTGAAGTACCGTATCTAAATGCAATCGGAGCCCTCATATATCTTGCAAATTGTACTCGACCTGATATATCATTTGTTGTTAATCTTTTAGCAAGATTCAGCTCGTTCCTACACAAAGGCATTGGAATGGAATTAAACATGTTTTCCGATATCTTCAAGGAACGATTGATTTAGGATTATTTTATCCTAAAAATCCAAAAGGTCAAATGGTTGGTTTTGCAGATGCAGGATATTTGTCAAATCCGCACAAAGCGAGATCACAAACAGGATATGTTTTCACAGTCGGAGGCATCACTATATCCTGGCGTTCCCAAAAGCAAACACTTGTAGCTACTTCTTCAAATCATGTTGAGCTTATCGCACTCCATGAAGCAAGTAGAGAATGTGTATGGCTAAGGTCAATATGTCAACACATTCAATCCTGCAGTGGATTACTCGTAAACATGGAGCCGACAATCTTATATGAAGATAATGTTGCATGCGTTGCCCAGACGAAGGAAGCGTATATTAAAAGTGATAGAACCAAAAATATTCCTCCAAAGTTCTTCTCGTACACCCAAGAGCTTGAGAAGAATAAAGACATTGAAGTGAGATATGTCCGATCATGCGACAATGCTGCATATCTCTTCACAAAATCACTACCTACCTCGGTATTTAAGAAGCATGTCTATGACATTGGAATGCGTCATCAACGAGATCTATAAGCTTAATCATTCAAGGGGAAGCTTGTGTTGTTGCACTCTTTTTATCTATCTGTGGTTTTTCCCAATGGGTTTCTCTAGAAAGGTTTTTAACGAGGCAACAAAAGATACGACGTAATAGACATAGTGATACTGGTCTCCTAGGGGAGTGTTGCAAAAGTCAAATATTGCAGATAACATTTGCGTGTACAATAATTTGTGGACCCTATTGTCATTATGCATGCACAGTAACTTACTTTACCGCCTATATAAAGAACGTTGAATGCGTTCATTTTGTTTACTTCAGAATTTCGAAAACATTAATAATACAATCTCTCTTTTGCTATTTTCTCCCAGTATCCCGATTTCTAAAGGTATAAATCTTTTTTTTATTCTTAAAATTTTTTCACCATAAATAAATAATTTACTTTTATAACACATACAATATTAAAATAATTTGTTGGATTCAATTTTTCCCATCTAGGATATAGATTTCTCCCATTCAAAATGATTTTGAGTCATTTTGATAATGAATTTGTGCTACGATAGAAAATTTAAATCATTAATTGTTGCTATAAAATTTCATCATGGTCTAAACCGCAAGACCGACCCATGAAATCGTGATAAAAATCCAAAATTTTGATCCAATTCGTATATTATTAGTCAAAGATAATAGTGAAGATTGTGGAAACGAGCTACAAAGAAGACTATATTTAGAATAAGGCAAAGACAAATTATGTAGGGGTGGTGTCACTTGGGACGCAAGTTACGACGTTGGTGGAGAAGATTCTTTAGTATAAAAGGAGACGACAGATCCTGTTGAGAATTCAGCTCAACCAATTAAAAACACCATTTATAAACACCATTGAGAATTCTGCTCAACCAATCAAATGGAACTGAACTGGTAAATGGGAAACCCAAAAACCAATTAAGTCCGATTTTCTTAATCGAACTTTTAATAAGTGTTTTTTTTTTTTTTTGGTTTTTAGTACAATACATGCTTAAATGTGATTTTATAAATTTAATAATTTGTAATATGTAAATATGGAGAAAATACATGTGATCTAACTTAATTTTTTACTAACTTGAAATTTGAACACATAAGTGGACACGAAATAGAGCTATGGTGAAATTGTTAATCGATAGGAAGTTATTTCTATTCGATGGTTACTTGGTTGTTGGTTCTGGTAACTCAGAAACTAGTCTATCGTAAACATATATGAGAATTGATCCGAATAAATTGAAATGTTATTTGAGGGAACCTCGTTATATGACCAAGCAAAATTAAGGTAGAAGTTTTACCCGAGAAAAATCATCTTTCACTCGATGGTTCGCTTGTTTGGTTGGATCCGACAATCCACTAAGGATTGTCTGTGAACTAGACATGAAATGGTTCGAGTAAATGTAAATGTTGCTCGACTATTCCTAATTCAACCTGACATAAGGTAACAAATTACTTAAGCAAGGAGTTAAAGGGTTGTTCGAAATTGGGAGCAAATTCAAGTTTGGAAACAGGTGCGAGAGCTTTTTTATTCCCTAATCTCAAACTTAAGGATTTTTTTTTTGTTACCAGGAACAACGCATTGGGATGGTGCAAAAATCCAATCTCTTTGTCATCCCACTGAAACTCCACTAATTCATATGGTACGACCATCTATTGCAGAAACATGTGACACAATTACATGGGTTTATTTGAGAATATATAGCAAAGTCATGTTACAATTTGATAAGGTCTCAGAAGGTTAGTCTTCTTTTACACCTAATCATATGTATAAAGCTATTTGGAAGGAGAATAATTCGCCTAAGGTTAAACATTTTTGGTGGAGGGCTTTTCATGAGGCGTTGCTTGTAGCTGTTAACCTCAGGCATAGGCGAGTCTTGAAAGATAACTCTTGTCAAATGTCTGGAGAGGAGGAAGCAACTGGTCATTGTGTTTATGTTTTGTTTTGGTTGCTTTGGTCGTATTCAGTAGTTGTTTACTTATTTAGTCTTGTTTATTTTTATTTTCGTATTATCATTTTGCTCATTTCACTTTGTTCCATAATTAGGACTTCCAAATACCAAAAACATTGATTAGCTTAACTTAATGAATTATTTGCATTCGTAGTGCATTCTCCTTGTGTATTTGATCTTTAAATGCTATATCGATTGTCATGCACTTGTGTAGTTCATTTAAGGTTGAGAACTTTACCTCAACAAATATCACATATGATTCTTAAATGAACTCGAAGTGAGATTCTATCTCATCCGTTTTGGCTTGTTTTGCTTCTCTGTGTTTCCTCAGAAAGAAAGAGAGTTGCAAGTTTATCAAGGTGAGGCACCAGCGCGGCTTCACGGTAGCTTTTTCTAGTCGGATCCTCTATTGCAACATATCTCAAATTTTACAAACCAATTGCGCATCGTGATCATGTTGTTGCTTCCCAATCTTCTTATTTCCTTTGTTGTTATGTGAGTCATAGAAAGGAATGTACTTATTGTCCTCTCGATTAATTTACGACTTTTTTAGTGGTATCTTCATTATTGTATGTGGCTTCCTTACCACAACCACGCAATTTGAGAGCAGCGGAATGGAAGGCATGACCAGCAGGTCCATGGTTCAAAGCCTTCATGAAGACAATTGGAAGAAGCATAGAATGGTTCTTCATCCGGAAGCTCATCAGAGTATGTAAGTAGCTTAACAACAGAGTTAATTCTCGAACTCTGCATGATGAAGTTTTTTTTGAAGCTTCAAATCCAACTGACTTCAAAAGTGAGCACGTTTATTCATGTCATAAATATTAAAGCAATGACGCAAACTTCTTTGCCAACGATATACACATGTAAAAAATAACTAGAAGCAACCACTAACAAAGTCAAATTTCCATATCAACCAAAACTTCGACAAGAAAATAGATAAAAAAAAAAAAAAAGCTACAGTTATCCAATTAGAATCTATGAAGATAATAAACATTTTACTTAAGATTATATTCACTTGGAAAGAGATCCAATTGCAAGGACAAGCAGAACAAATTTTTGATGTCTAAAACCTCCTGTGTTAGTAAATTTATTTGGTCCATGAAGACTTATTATAACTTTTGATAATTTGGAAATGGTGTAAATATAATTTTTCTAGATTATCCAAAAATTTCCCAAACTTTACCAAATTTCCAAAATTTATACAAAATTTCTTAAGTATTATCCAAATCATCCAATAGAATAGAGATTGTACCAACTTACTCGTTCGGTTAGTGATTTTTACTATCCGTACCTGAGCCTTACATGTAATTATCGGATCCATACCCGCAATGTTTTCCAATCCAAACTGACCACCGTTCAAACTCAAGTCAAATTTTAATTACGTTGTTACATTTTGAATATTTGCTATTATAACTTACGAGCTCAAACTTTAACTCATTGTGTAGTCGACTCGTATCGGATACCCTTCTATTATCACTTTCTTGGGCATTCACAGAGCCATAAATATATAAACATAAATAAGTTTATTAGACAACGACAAAAATAGACCAAGATTTTTTTGAGAAAAACAAAAATAGACCAAGTTAATTAGACGAGTTATCAATTAGCCATCAAGACAATTAATTATAGTTCCAATCTATTTCACGAAAAGCTTTTATCTACGAGCTTCACAAACTCATAAATATCAATCTTCCCATCTCTATTCTCATCAAAAACCTTAATCATCTTCCTACACTCCATCTTTGTACACTCATCGTATCCTAACAAACACAACATATGTTTCAACTCATTTTCATCTATGAACCCATCTTGATTTTCATCAAATAATCTAAATGCCTCCTTCACTATCTCCTTATTAGCCAACATCTCACTCTTCGCAAGCAAGTGCTCTTCCCCATCTTCTATCAAACGCTCGTAGACAGCTTCCGAGTCATCGATCATGGCCTTGACTTCTTCGACGGACATCTTGTTATCTACTCGAGATGGGACGAAAACCTTTTTTATGATCGGGAGCTCGGTATTTTGCTTCTTGTTTCTAGTTGGCGCAAAGAGAATGTAGGTGTTAGAGAAAAAGAGTTGGAGAGGATAGGGAAAAGAAGAAGAGAAGTCTTGGATTATCACCATGAGATTAAGAATGAACAAGAAAATGACAATGGTGAGAAGAGAGATTGGGCTAAGAGCAGATGAATCCTCCATATTAATCTTTTTTTTTTTGTGTGGAATACCATAAATAATTCTCTATGAATTT
Organism: Arabis hirsuta; assembly: GCA_964056655.1. Lineage (NCBI taxonomy): Eukaryota > Viridiplantae > Streptophyta > Magnoliopsida > Brassicales > Brassicaceae > Arabis > Arabis hirsuta. The sequence goes on from OZ053308.1 coordinate 21,828,779, forward strand.
TGTTTGTTCTCTTTGGTTCTCTGAGAATGGATAACAAGTGTGTGTTGAGTTGGTCCAATTTTATAAGAGGGCTGTTACATTCTAGTTAAGTAATTCTATAGGAAGACCAAAACAAATCTTAATCGTAAAGTCTGCGGAAAAGTCTTTTTGGAAATTGTTGAGAAACTACCAAAATTCTTGGGAAGAGAAAGCAAAAGTGGTTACAAAGTACAATTTAAAAATTCACCGCAACAACAAAGTTTTCTTTTAAAATTCTAAATAAACGAACAATAATAATGTCTAAAACAGTAACCCTTAATTTTGTATTCTGATTTTTGAATATTAGTCAATATTTCAGTTTATAATGTGAATTTGATCCAGAATTTTTTATCTAGGCTATTATTATATCTATATTGTTTAAATATATATAAGGTAAACTAAACCGGATTTAAGTAAACTAAACAAAATTTTACCTTTACGTTATTTTTCCCAAAATCTAATTTTTTTAGATTTATGATAATTGTGTAGCAAAATGTTCTCAACTTTTCATGATATCCAAGAGCACAATAGTTATAAATTGGAGTTGAAAGTTGAGTGGGGGCTATCTTTTATTATCTTGGATTCCAGTTCAGGGAAATTTCCATGCAATTTCCTTGCAACGTTTTCTTTAATTGATTTATCATGTTGCTCTCACCGACCCTTTAGACCCAATTTGGATTGTTTCGCTATGTGGAATTTAGCAAAAAGAAAGTGGTTTGGTTTAAAAATTAATTGTTTGTCACCTAATTCTTCTTAATTATAGTTTAGTGTTGGCCGGCAAAAAAAAATTATAGTTTAGTGTCGAGGGTTTCACGTTGTATTTATATTTTTATGAAGAAATTCAAACGAAATATCATATTGATTCCTAAAGATTGTGTATACGCTAGTGGTAGAGGACTACCAAACTGCAGTTAGTAGATAATGATTTTGAATGCTGACCCAAAAATGATTTTGAAAATGTATGTGTGAAGTTGTAGATTATTTTTTTTTATCAGTGAATGCATTAAATAACTAATGCATTGAAGTGTTTATGTTTTCCAAATCACCATCTCCTATATTTGGCGTAGCAGAAAAATAGAAAACACGGTGAATCCCTTTTACCTCATCAACGATTAACTCGACTCATTGATAAAGTTGTACGAGACATACTTTCATCAATTCGATGAGTGGATACAAGATATGAAAAAGAGCTCGTCACTTGGTTCGCGGCTGGTGATTCCTTGTAACTTGCATTTCTAGTCTTTTCTCAATGTTATAATAGTTAATATCTAAACACCATTGCACCCAATGTAAAACAGTTTTTTTTTTTAATAAAATTAACATTTATTTTAGAAAAAAAATAATAATAATAATAAATAAATAACGAATGAAAATTAAGGGAATAAACATAATTGGGAGAATGATAGGTAGAGCCGTGTAGAAAAAAAAAATCAGTGTAAAGAAAAATCTATTTACAATTTTATGAGAAAATTATCAGGGTAAAAAACATTATGCTACACACTAAAAATGTAGGAAAAAATAATGTATAGCATATAAACACATATATATATATATATATATATATGTTTATGAGTTACTATAGATATCTTTTTGCAAGAAATATAAATATAAAATTTGTCAACATATGCATATATATATATATATATATATATATAAGAAATAGTAGCAAATACTCCCTCCGTTTCAAAATATACGTTTCAAAATATAAGTTGTTTTGAACTTTTTTTATGTTTTAAAATATAATTTGTTTTGATAATCGTAGGTATTTTTTAACTTTATTTAAATATAATTTTTTATGTGTAACTAATAGTATTTTGCAGTCACTTTTTTCATTAGTTAAATTATTTTTATTAATATATATAAAGTGATACTTTTTAGAAAAAAATTAATTTTTTAATATTCGCATTTTTAACCAAAACAACTTACATTTTAAAACGGAGGGAATATAATATAACTATCAACAATTTAATTATTAAATGGATAGCCAAAGTAGTGATACTACGTGTGTAATCTATAATAATGTCGAAACTGACCTCGTGGACTTGTCAATCATGGAGAAAGCATGTTGATATTTTGACCATTGAAGCAGGTGTGTTTCTTCATCTTCTCCAGTGCTCTCCCTGAGCTATCGTCTTCTTCGTTGTTGATAATAGAAGAACCACCACCTAATCTTCTTCCTTTGCTGTTCACAAACTCTTTTCTTCTTCTTTTTTCACTACTCGTCTCGGCTACCGAGATTAAAAAATTCCCAGTTGAAAAGCATGAAATAGTCACAACGCATTTTATATTTCACGAGGAGCGACGGACGCAGTCACAAATACCGTTATTACGGTTGAGAAGAGATGCGCAAATCTGAATCACGGTTTCTCTTTGTTTGTAAGTTGAAGATGACATCATAGGTGTGTATGTGTCGAATACAAGTTTAAAATTTTACATATGATTGAGGCCAAAATCAGAAGTTCAGAACCTCAATTGGTTATTTGGTGAAATATCCCGCATGGCTATTTTCTCCATTATCAAACTCAATGTAGCTATTAGACAAATTCACCCTATATATAATCATAGTTTTATACTGTAAAGAAAAAAAATTATGATTAATACTAGGTTAAATATATTATTTTTAGCTCAAAACGTTTTAAGCTACCAATTATGTAAAATAGTAGATACACTATGAATGGAAACTTGTAGGTACGAATACCATTCTCTTTCTTAAAATCCCAAGTTATATATCTTTAGATAGAAATTTAAAATCTGTTAACTAAAACTATAAATCTGTAAATAATTTAAGAAAGTGTAATAAAGAGAACAAAGAGGATCGGATGACTAAAATTTACTTTACCAAGAAAATATTAAGTATGCGATTGGAATACAAAACTTGAATATACAACGATGAAAACTAGTATCAAAAATTGTGTAGGGAATTTGTAAGTGTTTTCTCACTCAAAATTTGCTTTGCCATTTTTATCACATGTATCCATTTTCATTATTCTTCTTTTTTTAAGTGAAATATTTTTTTTACATGATGTCATAGAATAACTTGTTTTGCATTTTTATCATATTCTCCATTTATCTAGCATGATGTTATATAATAACTTGTTTTGCATTTTTGTTATAACAATGGTAACTAGTTAACCAAGTGGTGGTGGCCTAGTGGTAAAAAGGCTTGGAGGAAGGAGGTAAATCCTTGCAACTTGAGTTCGATTTTTCCTAGGAACACTTTTACTTCTATTTGGCCAATCGAAGTGGTGCTATGCTTTCGGCCCATTAGAAAACTCGGTGAGTGGACTACTCGACGGCTACAATTATCATGGGGAATTAGTCAGGTGGTAAAAACCCGGATATCCCCGGTTGTCAGGTGGTAAAAACCCGAATTTCCCCGGTTGTCAGGTGGTAAAAACCCGGATTTCCCTGGTTATAATAAAAAAAAAAACAATGGTGACTAGTTTTCTGGTAAATAGTTTGTAAATAATCAAAGAAAGTGTAACAAAGAAAACAAAGAGGATTCGATGATTAAAATTTACTTTACTAAAAAAATATGAAGTATGCAATTGGAATACAATACTTGAAAATACAATGATGAAAACTTGTATCAAAAACTGTGAAGAGAATTTGTAAGTATTTTCTCACTCAAAATTTGCCATGCCTTTCACATGTATCCATTTTTATTATTCTTCTTCTTTTTTGAAGTGAAATATTTTTTCACGTGGTGTCAATCATAGAATAACTTGTTTTTGTTATGAATAAGACAAACAGAGAAAGAATTGTGTTTTATATTATTCTATTAGAAACAAAAAGTATATATAAGGATACAAAACTTATAAGCAAGAAGTACAACTTGGAGAAAAGATTAGTATAGAAAGTTCTAGAATATAAACCTATAATAGACATCCATACAAATGAGTTTATAACAGTTTTACATTTTTATCATATTCCCCATTTATCTAACATGATGTTACATAATAACTTGTTTTGCCTTTTTGTTCTAACGATGGTAACTAGTTTATATGGGTTAAAATTAGTCATTGTATTTTTGTGGGGACAAATTTAATGCTATAAACGTTATGGATTGTTTTGGAGATTTAGAGAAATGCTATTTTGGAATAGACTATGAAAAAATATACTAATATTTTTCTTAGAAAATATCATATTATAACATTTTTTTTTTGGTGCAATTTATAACATGTTTATAAGAGCTTAAATGTTTATTATAAGTGAAAGCTCTAAGCATATGTTTCCTTTGCTTCTATCAAAGGTCAGACTCTGCAAACACACAAAATTCTGGAGGTAAAAATGTAGTTTGATTGAATTAGATTTTCTTCCAAATCAGTTTAAGTCGATTTGTAGTTTCTAACATTTCAAAAATTTCTCCATCTAGTAATCAAGGCTCAAAAGTAGTTTCTATTGACATATATTTTATAGCGATTTTTGAATTATTAATAATTTTTTTTAAATAACTAAGAGATTCTGGACTTAAACTTGTACATTTTTTCAGATCCGGAACCAAAACATGATATATAATAGTTCTATTCCAAACGACTTTTGAATGATCGTAGAGTATTAAAGTTTAAATGCCCAAAACTGTGGAGTCAAATCAAATCACTTACAACACAATGTATATAAAATTAGATCCTCGCATCAAAAATATTGTTGATGTATTTGAATTATCGAGGCCCAAGCTCAATGTTTTTTTTTCCATTACATAGCTCACACGTACATACATAAATATTAAAAATAATAACTTAATAAAATAAAATAAAAATATGAAAACTTGAACTTACTTAAAAAACAAGAACATAGGACTTGAATCATAAGTGTCTTAATCAAAGTCCAAAAAAAAAATCGTGTGATTGATTCAATCTAGATAAAGTTTGATCCTTTCATGTCTACCTCTTGTTTTATTTTTGTAGATAGGAAAATCACTAATATTCCCACAGAACATCATCATCTTCAATATACAAGCCCATGTTACATGTACATAATTACACATTTTTATTTATGGGCCTAAGATAGTAAGTAAGAAATGGATTGGCCTACTACAATCATCTCCAGAAGAATCTGTAATCTTTTGATTTTCGTTGTGGAATTCAATCACAAAAACTCCTTCTCCGATTCCGATTATCAAGGAGAATTACAACACTCGCCGATGAAACCCGACTCGCCAAGACGCAGAAACCGATCCTTATCTTCTTCTTCTTCTCCACCAAAGAACCGACCCGGATTCTTACCCAACCGGACTTCCGGTGAAACCCGCGGCGGAAAGGTGACGACTTCGGCCGCTTTACTCGACCGAGAGGAGACGGGTCTCTTTCCTGGGTCGGGTTACGATGACCCGAATCCAGAACCGAGGAGCTTTCCTTACAGTGTGAAGCAGCAATGCTGGGAAAAAGCGGAGAAGATCAAAGGGAGAGATCCTGAGCGTTGGCGAAGAGATCCTTTAGGGAACATTGTGTTTAGGAAGCTCGTAGGTTGTCCTGGATGCTTATGCCATGATTATGATCACATTGTTCCTTACTCTAAGGTCTGTTTTTCTCTTCTGCTCGATTACTACTGCTCTCACTTCATGAAGACACTGTTTTGCCGGTGAGTTTTGGTTGTTTAGGGTTTAGGAATGAGCTGGAACTTCATGAAATGTTTGATTTTGGTGTTGCTCCTCTTGGTCATTTTTAATACAGTTTCTGAAATGTGTTTGCTCATTGTGTGAAATTGAGCTTATGAAACTTCACTGGTTTTCGCTATCTACATTCTTCATCTGGTGAACCTCACAAGAGTTATTGTATCTTAAAATTTGCCTTATTCACATCGAAGATGGGATTGGTGGTTGAGAATTTCACATTGAAGCTACAGTTAAAGGATTGCAGCTTCAGGATTATGTTAGAACTACTACTGATAAGCTATAACCAACAATAGAAAAGCGTATGAAACTTCTTCCAAGGGGAAAATGGTGTCGAAACTCGTAAAGATCTATCTTTTTTGTTTTCGTCGTAGCTGAGTTCATTGTAGATATATAGTATGATACGCAGGAGCAAGATATCGTCGTCTACATGTAACATTACTCATTTAGTGCTCATGCTTCTTCTATAGTATGTGAAAGAAATTCTTTACCAATTTTTATAGGGCGGCAAGAGCACTTTGGATAACTGTCAGGTTCTGCAGGTACGCAGCTTACTCGTGCACGAATTTTGAATATTTTTGTAACCACCATTCAAGGTTTTTGATGCTACTACATATAGATGTTTCAAAACAACTTATAGGTCCCATTATTTTAAGGTTTATTGAAGTCTATTACACTATCTATGTTTATAGTTACTATTCTCACTTGTTCGACTGATGGTGTTTGTTTAGTGAATGCTTCTATTAGACGACTCACTTCCTGCAAAAACACTCGCCAATTCTCTTTGGATTTACTTGTAAACTTCAAACCAAACAGACTCTCTTAGGCTATTTAGCTTCTTTCTCATCCTTGAAATCAATAGGCAAAGTTTTTGGATCATTTTGTTTCTTTCGTTTTGATGTTGCAAGGCAAAGGTAAACCGATCAAAGGGAAACAAAACCGATATTTCCAGAGCCGAGCTTATCCAGAGGAGTTCCTACTGCCGAGTTGCTGGTAATTTTGGAGTATCTTTCAATCTCCTCTATAAAACAAAACTATAACTGAGTTTTGATCCTAAACTGTTCTCTGCGAAAATTTTGCAGGCCGGGATATGGACCTCATTGAGCTAACAGCTTATGGAAATGTACAACGCGCGCCTGAGTCTAGTGGATGCAGAATTCAATGATACGTATTTTATTGTCTTTCGGACTTTTTTGCGGAAGATCTATTGATGACAATGAAAATGCAGAGAATTTTAGTATTCACTCGGACAAGGAATCTGTAAATTTGATCAGTTATTATTTGAGGTACTTATTTGATATGCATTCTGTTTAGTTCTGCTCTTTTGCTGTATTTTTCACATAGAAATATGAGTCAATTTGCTAAACCCATGATCCAATATTTAAATGGAAGTGAAAAGTAGCTTTGTTTCTTCATTGGACTCTCGGTTTATCTTTAATAAAGGAAATTCGACTCTTTAATAAAGGAAACTTTTTTAGGTTTTTCTTCTAGAAGCATACTTTTTCTCACTTTCTTTTCCATTTTTCATTAGAAAATAAATTCGATTTTACATTTTCTGAGGGTAAATTCTTTTTCCGATTTGATATTAAAAAATGTTATGAGAACAAATTAAAATAAACCTTTACGGAGAATTAGGTTTTTCACTTTACATGCCTGAAATATTATTAAAATAAATAAATAAAGAATACAAAAGTCTAAAAAGACCTCTTTTATTACTTTTTTTAGCTTATCTATTTGGGAGGCGTGTCAGAACTTCCGCGAAGAGCCTAAAGTTGATAACACGTGTCAAAATCGTGGAAGATGCCTTCCTGAAAGTCCTTTTTTTGTCCTTGCGGAAGTCTACTCACCAGTGTGTTGTGAAATTTTCCTTTCTTTATTTAATTGGTTGTTATAATAAAATCCAATTACTAGATAATACTGAATTTATTTCATAAAGTTATAGTGATTTTTTTTTTAAAGAAAATATAATAGTGAATTTTGTGGGCAGATTAACTCCCGTATCCACGACAAAAAAAGAAAAAAAAAACTCCCGTATTCTTTTCAGAACACCAACGAATATAAAGGATTGACTAAAAGCTAAGCTGTATAGAAATGGAAACGGAAACGCGAAATCGAAACGATAAGAAATGCGAAAACGATTTTTCTTTAAAAAACAGGAAACGAAAACGTTTTGGAAACGTATATATATAATGTAACAAAATATATATCACAAAACAAAAATTATCAGTGGTATTAAAATATTTCAAACAACACAAATCCAACATTTGAAGTTAAATATTTTAACTATCATCTTCATTCTCATTTTCATTCGCTTCATCAAATAAATATTTTCAATCTATTATCCAATTTGTTTCCAAAACAAAAAATTACGTTTCCAACCACGTTTCCAGTGTTGGAAACGCGTTTCCAAAACGTTTCTAAAATGAAATATTTCCGAAACGTGTTTCCATCACGTTTTCCTACGTTTCCATCGCGTTTCCGTTTTCGAAACGCGAAACGCACTTTGATTGGAGTTTTCATGCAACATAGGTTAAAAGTTTAAAAGATTAGTTAGGCCTAATATTAGTTAGTTGTTTTTTCTTTGAGTTAGAATACTTCCGTTTTTTACATATAAAAGAAACATGAGATTATTTTCCATTGTTTATTTATGATCTAAACACTTAACGACTTTGTTGTCTCACATTTGGAATCATTCTGAAAACAGCAAATATATGCTATCTTAATTTTCCAAACTCTCTAAACAAAAAGAAAGTAGTCCCAATATCTGCGTCTTCAATTATAGTGGTGCGTTTGCGGTTGAAATGCATTTGGAATTAGTAAATATTTTATTGGGTGCCAAACTTTTTCTCTCTTAAATTTTTTAGAAAGGCGTTTGGGCGATAAAAATTTTCAAGAAGAAATCTTAAATTCACAATCTATTTAAAAAATTTTAATAAGAAAGTTAATCTTAATGCAAGGTAGGGAAAAACATGAAAAAGGAACAAAATTGCTTTGCCACAAATTTTACCCACGAAAAAAAGTTTTGCTTTGCCACAAAATGGACAAAAAGGACGAAAAAGAGAGTAATATTCAAAAAGGAAAGAAAACAACTTTTACTTGTAGTGTAGGAATGATAATAATATTTGTGTGCCATAGTATTTACTATTTAGTATTAAACAGAAACAAATAAATAAAATATATGTGTGGCTAATAATTGTTTGGCAGTCTAAAATATCTAAGTTGCTTTCGAAGACACAAACCAAATAATGAAGTAAAAATCGTAAAAAACATATAGTGACCCATCTTTTTCAGTTTCAATATCCAAATAATAAACAAAAAAGGATTATAAAAGGATACAAATAAAATAAACATTTTCGATTTATTAAATTATGATCGTATGTAGAAGTCCTTTCAGTTATGTTGTTTGACAAAGAGTTCATTAATGTTTTTATATCTACAAGAATGGAGTTCGAGTCACGGAGAATACAAATTTTAATGGAGGCATAATTTTCAAGAGATTTTCAGTGTAGTGCAAGGAGAGTCGTCCGGAATAATCTCGAATATCAAAGCTAAAATTATCTATTGTATAGTCGTCCGTGTAATTGTTCTCATAATTTGTAATAATTTATAAATTTAGACGATTAAAAAAAAATTATGATTGTTTCTACATGGAATGGGACTGTCCGTTTTGTTTACAACCGCTGTGACCACCACCGTCTCCGTCTCACCAACTACAATTGTTTTCGTTTTTCTCCGCTACTTTTTTCTTCATCAAAATCAAAAGAGAGTTTCAAGAGTGAAAAAAAAAGAAAATTATCATATCATAAACAATGATTTGTGGCATTTTTATAGGATTTTTTAAAAGATGATATTTTTGAAGAAATTGCCAAACAAATAGCAATATTTTCTTAATATGTTATCTTATTTGTAAATAATGTTTGAAAAGAACAATGGAGGGTTATTTTTTAAATCGGAATATCTAAATATTGACTCCGGACAGTGGCGATCCTAGTAAGAGCAATGGTTGGTCACTTGACGTAGGTAAATTCTTTAAATTCTATTTAATACATGTAAATTGTAAAAGATAAGGTAGCATAATTGGTAGAAGTTTGGTTATTAATCCATCATAAATCTGGGTTCGAGTCTCCTGCAATATACTTTGATATAATTTTTTTCCTATTATTGACCCAGATAAAAAAAAAATTCTAGGTCCACCACTAAATACTAAATCTTAAATTGTAGATCCGCCACTAACTCTGAATACCGAAGAAATTATGAGTCAAAAATTCGGAATTCCTACAATTTATCAAAAAAATAAAAAAAATTACAGTAATATTTATATTCATATTATAAATATTTCACTAAAACATAGTGAACTCAAAAAGGTTGGCCATTTAAAAAAAAATGATAGACAATCAGTTTACATCGTATTGTTTCTTCAGTATTTTATTTTGGGTATTTTCGTTTATACTAGAACTGTTCACAAGATAAAGAAGTGTCGGTTGAAATGCCAACGGACTAACGGTCAACGTCAACTTTTTACCATAAATGTTCTTCTAACATTTTTGACAAAAAGAAAAAAAAGGCAAAAAGCAAAAAAAAAAAAAAAATGAAAGAAAAGTAACTCAATGAGTACTAAAGGAACTAAAAGGAATAAGGTCACGAAGAGGAGGAAGAAGAAAAGAGTTGATTCTCAAAACCTCAAAACCATTATCCAATATCTGTACATACAATCATATATATATATATATATACATGTACACACATATATATAATCCTAAATCCGTTCATGGAAATTGAGTGATCTTGATAGAGCAGCAGGGTTAGCAGAAAGAACAGGAGAGTCCTCGGCTTTGTTATTGTTATTCGTCTTCGTCTTCTGATCAAACCCTTTGAACATACCGCCTCTGCTTATACCCTCATGATTGATTCCCAAGGTTGTCCATATCGAGCTCTTCGCTGCTTCGTTAGGATCGTCTATTCTTAACGTTTTCGGGACCAGAACGCATCCGTTCCTCTGTTTCCGCTCTGTCCCATTGTCCTTTCTCGTGGATTCTTCATCTCTCGAATGCTTTCCGAGGGTGGGAGAGTTTGGACTTGAACCCTTTTGGCTCATAGGCGATGATGATTGATGAGGTGATAGCATTGGGATGGTCCAGTAAGGGTAAAACGGCATTGGGTAACCCGGTGGTGGGTAAAAACCTGGTGGAGGTATTGCCGGATTCCATGTGTAAGGCCATGGAACACCCGGGATGCAAGCATAACCATTCATGTTGTTGTTGTTGTTGTTCATTTGTGGTTCAACAACTCTGCCGTTTTGTGCTCTTGATTCATCCACTGAGTGATTGTTAGAGGTGGTCACGGAAGATCCGCTTGAGCAATCGTCTCCATTCTCTACCCGAACCACGAGCCGCTGATCCGCTAACCCGTGAAACCCGTTTCGAGTTCCATTTGAGACCTTTTGGTCTCCTTGTTGCTTCATCACAGGTGCCATGGGAACAGAGTGCTGTTGATGAGCTTCCAGGCCAAAACTGAGGACCCGGGTGTTTGCCTGCAAGCCCGGATCGAGCCTTGCAGCCTCGAGAGCCTCGGAAATAGTGATGTGGCGGTAATGAGAGGAGGAGGTTTTGTTCTTGCGGCGTCCTGCACCCACGGGTACATTCCTCATGGTACCTCCAGCTGTCCAATATCTCTGACAGGCCTTGCAGAAATGACGAGGCTGGTTTATGTTGTAGTTGTTGTAATAGCAGAACTTGGTGTCCATGCTTTTGCATCTCGGACATGGCAGAATCTTGGTTGGTTTCTTCAGGACGGGTTTACCGTCAGCAGCTGTCTGCTGATTGTTCTCAAGCGACTCGCTGCTCTCTATCTGATCATCGGTCGATGATGTCGTCGTCTCCTCTTTGTCCTCGTCTTCGGGTTTAGATTCATGCGAATTCTTCTTGTTGTTCTTCTCTGATAACTCTGGAGTTACCTGAGAGAGACAATAAACATTAAATTAAGAACACTTGCAATAATGGACCAATTGAATTAACAAATTGTAAGTCTCTGAAGAAAGTTGTAGATGAAGTATCAAACAATTATTCTTAAATTAATCACAAAAAGTTAAATCTTGAAGAGTACTCTTCATCAAAAACCCAGAATCTCTATGATTTACTATTTTAAAAAGGAAAAAATTATTATTTGATTCCAAACAAGATCGGAACTTTGTTTTTAGATTCGTTCACGAAACACTTCACACAGAGAGTTTGAATCTGATTCAAAATTTCGAAACAGAGGATTCATGAGTGTCCGAGTCAAACTTGTATCAAAGACAAAACAGATTTATCCATTTGCGGATTCAGAGATTGAAAACTACTTTGACTCGTAAATCCAATATTCAGTACCTTCTCGGCATCTCCGGGGCTCCAGTCGTCCTCCTCAAAAACAGCCGGAAAAGGGATTTTCATGCCGAAGAGCTTAATAGCTGGATCTCTACTCTCCATCATCATTTTTTATTTTCTTCGATTAACCAAAAACTGAAGCCACTCTCTGTTTCCTTTCTGTGTTTATTATTTTTGTTTTTTTGGGAGTGAATTGTTGGGATTAGGGATTTAGATCCGTATAAAAGAGAAGGAGGTAACACGTCAGCATCAACATTCAATTCTCAGCCACAAGTTTATGTGGCCTCTGATATTTTCCTTTTTCCCTCATTAACACCGGGTCGGGTTGTCCGGTTTTTATTATTATTAATAATTTCCCACCTTTTTATATAGGGAAATTAGGTCCTATATTAGTCTTATTAGTCATAATTTATTATCTAATACTAGGTAAAATCTAATTAGATATCTATCATTTTATTTTATATTATATTTCTAAATTTTTCTTCTTCTTACCCAGCAATAGTCAACTATACTTAACACATAGATAGTTAGCTACAAGGCTTACGTAGTTAACTATATTTTTACATAAAGAAATGTGTTATCAACGCAGGGAAACCTCACCTGCATTAACACTTAACAGTAAGATCCAATAAACTACATAAAATATATAAAGTATAGTCGACTACTATAATCCAATATAGTTGACTACTATGTATATATATATTATAATATATACCAGTATAGTTGACTACTATATATAATATATACCAGTATAGTTGACTACTATAATATATCTGTATAGTTGACTACTATAATGCATATCAGATTTCTACTGGTTTTTAGGATTTTAAATGATCGACAATAAATATTTGAAATGATTTTTTTTATCATTTTTCTTTGTCAAATTTCTCAGGGGCAAATTAGTCCAGTTTTTTTTCTCTCTCCTAGATACCTAAATTTCATTATGCACATGTTAGTTACCTAATTATCTACCCCAAAACTAATATTAACCTAATTAACCCTTTATTATATTATCCAAAATTTGCTAAATTACCATTATTTTGAATTTCGTTTTGTTCCAACAAATATTAGGTTTTCATTTTGAAAAAACTTGATTTTACCTTTAATTTTGTTAAAAAATTTGAAAACAATCGATTTTACCCTCTAATTTTGTTACAAAATTTGAAAATAATAATTAAATTTTGTTAACAAATAAATTGTAGTTTCAATTTCAATTTTAAAAACCAAATTAAATTGAATTTTTTTGAGAAATATCATTTTTGAAGTTCCACTTGTTTCAAAAATGTCACATCTCAAAAATTTTACAAAAATGCCACTTTTTAAAAAATTATTTATTCATTATATCATTTATGTTTAGGTTAACTATGTTATATTAGGGTTTATTTTTAAGGGTTTAGGGGTCAAAACATTTTTTAGAGTTTAGAATTTTAAGATTTAGACTCTAAAAATTCATAATTTGTGGTATTTTTGCAAATGTACAATCCATAGTAGCATTTTTTGCAAATATAAACAAAAAAATGATATTTTTGCAATTGTCTCAATTAAATTGGAAAAATTCTAAAATTTTTTAAAAAGTCTTACATTTTTTTTTGGTCGTGCATCGGGAGAGAAGCCTCCCGATAAAATTATTATTAATGAAATCAATTACATAACTACGTTTCTAGGCAAGGAATGCCCTGACGCATCCTCCCTTAATAACAACTCAAGCTCAGGCGGTACCGATATTAGCGTATGAAAACCAGACGGCAAAGAGAAAGCATAGTTAGCTAATCCATCCGCTAGACGATTAGCCTTCCTATACACATAAGTCACTCGGACATTCCAGTCCTTCGATAAAAAGTCATGGCACAGACGTACCAGGAAAGACAACGGGTGTGAATCACCAATCCCCGAAGTCAGAAACTCGACCACCGTCTCGGAATCCACTTCCAACTCTAAACACTCAATTCGCTTTTCCCAGGCGATATAAAGACCATAATACACCCCCCCCCCCATAACTCCGCTAAGGGCGCTGAGCATCGTCCAATGTTCACTACAAAACCACCATACCAATTCCCCATCGTATCTCGCAAAGCACCCCCTGCAGTTGCCAATCCAGGATTCCCATGTGAGGCTCCATCCGTATTTAACTTATACCATCCAACTCTCGGTGGAACCCATGAAATCAACCTCTCTACTCTTCCCCCCCCTGTTCTGATGTAATACCCTTTTCTCCTCCACCGTAGCTACCTCCTTCCCTAACTCCTTCAGGAATCGCACTCGATCACGCCAAACTCGATCCCCTCCAAACACATCCTGACATCGCCATCTCCATCCCCACCACAGCCCCAAGGCAAACACCATACACCACTCGACGCCATCATATTTAGTATGGTCACCAAGATTCACAAACAACCATTGGAGAAGTGATTGAGCAAAAAAACCTTGCCTTTGTCGCGGCGATACAAGCCGACGCCATATACCCTCCATCGCTGGGCAATCCCGCAAAATGTGTAAGATGGACTCTACCCCACCCTTACACACCGGACATATATCCGTATCACTTAGGTGTCTCCGATATCGCTCCGCATTCGTCATTATAACTTGATGAGAAACGAGCCAGAGAAAGATTTTGACCCTTTCGGGTGCTATCACTCTCCAAATTCGGTCATAGAAATTCTCCTTATCTTGTTTCGCTGCATTGTTTCTTGTCACCAACCGATAAGCTGAGGAAACTGTGAACGTGCCATTCGCCGACTCTCCCCAAGCTAAACTGTCCTTCGAACCCGTCACATTATCCACCACAACAGGCCCAAGCTCCAATCTCTTCTCTTCCTTTATTAAAGAAGCAATTAGACTCATATCCCAGCCTCTGCCATTTACTCAATAGTCAGCAACATGTGCATTTCGATACTCCACAGGTAACTGCCCGATCACTTCGTCTCCAATCCTCGTATTCGACAACCATCGGTCCGTCCAGAACCGAATACATGTCCCATCTCCAATCACCCAGCGATACCCGTTTACTAGCACTTCCCGAACCCTAAATACCATACTTCTCCAAACAACGGACCAAGTGCCTTTATTCACATACCACGGGAAGTCTTGGAACCTTCCAACTCTATACTTGCTCCGTATCACTCTAGCCCAAAGACCCTCCATATCATTCAACAAGCGCCAACTTACCTTAGCAATTAGTGCCATATTCATGTCTTTTGGCCTTCGAATTCCCAATCCTCCCTCTTTCTTTGGTAAGCAAACTCTATCCCACGACATAAGATGTTGCTTTCTCGTCTCTGCATTACCTCCCCAAATAAAGTCGCGTGATACCCTATCCAATTTCTTGAGCGTAGAGGCTGGAAGTCTGATGGTGCTCATCGAATGAATAGGTATCGAGGATAAGACCACTTTTGTCAGTGTAATACGTCCTGCAAAGCTTAGAGTTCGTCCCTTCCATCCTGCTAATTTAGACGAAACTCTCTCCAAAACCGCTCCAAAAGTATCTTTATTAACTCTTTTATGTAGTATGGGCATTCCCAAATACTTGCCAAGATCATATGTTGAGTCAATTCCACTCGCATCACTTATTGCCTTCCCCAACTCTTGTGATATATTCTTCGAGAAGAAAACCTTTGACTTTTCCAAGCTTACCTTCTGCCCTGACACCCTACAAAACTTCTCCAAAACACCTCGAATAACCCGAATCTGCGCCACCGATGCTTCCGCAAAAAGTATTAGATCATCCGCAAAGCATATATGCGATAGTTTAGGTCCTCCTCTGGCCAAACTAATTGGTTTCCATTGCTTATTCTCAACAGCCTCCTCAATCAAATGACACAAGCGCTCCATACACAAGACAAAAAGGTATGGTGACAACGGGTCACCTTGTCTTAGACCTCTTAAAGGGACAAACCCCTCGGTCTTCTCTCCATTCTATAAGACACTCATTAAAGGTCCCGACACACATTGCATTATCCATCTAACCCAGTTCTCCGAAAAACCCGCTGCCCGTATCGTGTCTTCAAGATAGTCCCAGCGAATTCGATCGTATGCTTTCTCCAAATCCAATTTCAGTAGCATCCATCCTCTCTTTCCCTGTTTCCGTCTCATCGAATGTACAACTTCCTGCACTATGATGATGTTATCAGCACTTAATCTTCCCGAAATGAAGCTGGTTTGAGCCGGACCGATCAGCCTTGTCATCACTCCTTTGAATCTCCCAACCATCGGCTTAGTAATTATCTTAAAAAGAATATTATAAAGACTAATCGATCTAAATTGAGTGATCTTTACTGGTCTGAGCACTTTCGGTATAAGGACCACAAGTGCATCATTCGCCTCACTCGCTAACGTCCCACATGCAAAAAAATTCAGAACAAAACGGGTCACGCACTCTCCCACAATGTCCCATCCTTTCTGGTAAAATATTGGTTGAAACTCGTCGGGTCCCGGTGCTTTGAAACGACCCATACTCCTCATTGTTTTCTCTACCTCTTCTGCCGAGAAAGGCTTACCAAAACTCTCCTGATCCTCGTTATTCAACTGTGCAAACTCGTGCCCTTGCAACTCCTCAACACATGGATCCACATCCATTAGCGAGTATAGCTTCTGAAAATACTCGACGGCTAACTTCTCTAGCTCATTCGTGTTTGTAACCCAATCACCAGTATCATCCTGTAGCATATCAATCCGGTTTCGTCTTCTTCGTATCACCGTAGATAAATGAAAGAACTTAGTATTTCTATCCCCATGGGCCACCCACTGCTCCCTGGATTTCTGGAGCCACACGATCTCCTCTT
The DNA here is from genome assembly GCA_964056655.1 of Arabis hirsuta. Lineage (NCBI taxonomy): Eukaryota > Viridiplantae > Streptophyta > Magnoliopsida > Brassicales > Brassicaceae > Arabis > Arabis hirsuta. The sequence goes on from OZ053308.1 coordinate 21,845,548, forward strand.
GTTCTAACACAGCATCCAACTCTTTTAACAATTCCTCTTCCTTCCTAAGTAAAACATCGGATTGGTTACGATCGATTAAATCTTGTATCTTCGATACCTCCTGCATCAGCTTGTCCTTCCTATGTTGTATATGCCCAAAAACCTCTCTATTCCATTTTTTCAATGCCACTTGCAGGTTCGATAAGGCGGCCTGTGTATTTATAGTCCGGTTCCACGACATCGCCAACATCTCCTTAAAACCATGATGCTACATCCACGCCGCTTCAAAACGAAACGGTCTTCTCCTCACATTCGCACCAACATCAGGTGATAACTGCACATAGAGTGGCGCATGGTCAGAAGCCAGAAATGGTAGGTGAGTCACTCTAGCCTCTTGCCATCGCAACCGCGTTTGAGCACAACAAAACACACGATCCAGCCGTTTCGCTACAAACGATGCTCCACTCCGACCTCTTCGCCAAGTATACTGACTCCCTCGAAATCCCATATCTATCAAAGATAAGTCATTAATCCAGCTCCCAAATGCTAGCGAATCTGCTGAGAAACTACCATTCCCCCCTGTTCTTTCATTCAACCTCACAATTGAATTGAAATCCCCTCCAATCACCAAAGGCCCCAAGATCGGATTGATTACCGCACGTAATTCATCCCAAAGCCCACTCCTGCGATTCGCAGAGGGAGCCGCATAAACCACAATGAGATTCAACACCTCCGTGTCGCTTTTTATCTTTGCATAAATAAATTGTTCAAATGATTTAACTACTTCAAGATCACCGATACCCGCCCTCCATAATAGCCACAATCCACCACTCTGCCCTCTCGCATCCACACGGAAAGAGTTCTCAAAACCCAGTTTCTGGCAGATACGAAATGCCTTATCCCCTCCTGCATGAGTTTCGAACACAGCTAGCACCTCTGATGGGAATTTCTTGAGTATATATCTTATGGACCTTCGGAAATTAGGTTTATTAGCCCCCGACAATTCCATAGTAAGCAATTCATCAATAATTTATAGCAGAAATCTAGAATCACCGGGGCGAGCCATTATTCGACCCGAGTCACCGGCGGTACAACTTCCACACCCGCTTCCGAATTCATTCTCTGTTCTCCCACACCCAATTGAGCTACAACCTCCATTTTATCACTTATCGAGCCCGACACACCCTCAGCTTCAGTCTCACGAACACTCTGTGAAGGATCCAACTCTCCTCGTCCCATCGTCTCTTTCTCCATTCTCATCCGCTTCCCGCTTGCAGATAGAGTTATCTCATCCTGTTTTGGGCCGAATACTAACCCTCTAGTGGTCTTCCCTTTTCTAACGAACGTGGGCTTTGATTTGTCATGGGCTCTTCCACTTCCCCCCTGCTTCACCGTACTGCTCAAGTGAGGCCCTTTCACATTATTCCGCGCCGCTGCGCCAAACGTAATCCCCGCCTCATAACCTGGATGATTATGATTGAGCATTTGGCGATTCTCCTTATTTCCTTCCCGAGTCTTTGGGGATTCCAAATCGTCTGCCGACCTTCCAAAACTATTAGTTACTGAAATATCTTCCAAATCTCTGCCCCGCACATCTCGCGCGATCGTACCCACTTTCCCTTTCTCACCTCTGTCTCCTAACACCGGTCTAGCCTTTTGTGTTTCCGATCTACGACCACCATGCCTTACTAGGGTAAACCCCTCCTCGGGTTGCTTCTCTACGCTCATTGTATCCCCCTCCTCCCTAACTGGGCTCACCAACACTATCTCCCGCGCAACGGGTTGTTTCGGGCATGTATGCACCAAGTGACCATACAAACCTCACATCGAACAGATATTTGTCAACCCCTCATACGACACATAATATCTCTCCCCATTAATAAGAACTGACCCCTTTAATGGCTTCTTAAGATCCACCTCCACGCACACACGAGCAAACCTTGCTCTCTCTACATTCGATGTTGTTAAATCCACCTTTATCGGTTTTCCTAGTCCTCTTACTATACCCATTAATATTGCTTTATGATAAAACGTCACTGGGATGTTCGACAAACGAACCCAGACCGGTGTCGTAGCAATTACACTCTTCAACGGATCAAATGCCGGTGTCCATGCTTGCACCATTAAATAACTTCCAAACACCCTCCATGGACCACCCGTCAAAGCCATCAGATACTCTTCCTCAGATTCAAAGCGGATAAGGAAAAACTGTCGCGGAAGATCCGTCACAAACATGGCGCCCGCTGGCTTCCACATCTCTCTCAACCGCCTACTCAAGTTTGAGATCGACACATTCCGCCCCAACACCTTCACTATCATACACCGTTTCCATAATCCACTCGTCACATCTAACACCTCTTTCCCAATGGTAATTACTGGTTCACCATCCTCTCTATCCGGGAAGTCCAAACTCAGCCTTTCCAGCACAAACGCATCGTCCAAAACCTCTTCCGGGATCACCCTTCCTCCCCCGTAACTTTCCATTACCTTCTGTGCCCATGATCCGGTCTGATCCGGCGGCCGTCCTCTGCACCCACTATCTTCCATAGACACGTCTTGCCCATCACCACCAAGAACCCTAGAATCGCCTAAAGGAGCCGTCATCTTTTTCCCCAAATTTAATATTAGTAATTTATTAAATAAAGAAAATAAAATTAAACATTTAAACTCAATAACATTACAAAAAAAAAAAAGTCTTACATTTACAAAACATAATATAAATTTGAAGGTAAAAATTAAATTATATTCCAAATTTTTATTTTCAAAAAAACCAGATAAATTTAAAAAAAGATCCTCAAAGTTTCTTTATAAAATAGTGTCGTATATGTCATTCATGTATTTTCTACTAAATTATTTAAGATATATTTCTCCTTTAAACTATATTTGTGGACCAACATTGTTTTCTTAAAATATTTATGACAAAATTAATTTGTATGAGATATATTATTTTTCAAATTTTGTAAACATATGAAATTTTTTGAAGCTTTTATTTTTTTTTAATGATTTTAGAAGTTTCCAAAATTTAAATTGGTTTTTGAAATTCAAAATTCAAAACGTAATATTTAAAAATATTTTGTAAATTATCGATAAAGGAAACTGAATATTTAGATCCTAGATTTAGGAAATTTAATAACTAAATTCACAGAAAACACACTACAAAAAATGAGTATATTATATCACTTAAATTACATCACAAAACTAAGTGATACTATTTTAAATCACTTATTTATCAATGAAACAAAAATACATGGTTTAGCATCAATTATGATAATTGATGTGATTATTAACTAGTTTGGCATTAATTCAATAAAATTGAGGCAATTTTTATTAATTTGCATCATTTTGACACAATTGATATTAAAATATAAATTTACATCAATTAAGAAATTGATGTATATATCGATTTTTATTAACATCACTTATAAAAATGACACAGAATTTACACCAACAAAAACTGATGCTATTAAAAATATTTACGTGAATTCGCTTCAATTGCTAAAAATGATGTAATTATATTTGCGTTTAATAATAAAAATAATTTTATTTTACCTTAATTCACATCGATTAAAACACTTGATACTAATAAAACTAAGTTAACATCGCTTTTTAAAGTGATACTAAAAGAATTACTTATGATTGTTATGAATGTGTAGGTAATTTTTTAAATTCACATCTCTTTTTTTATTTGATACTATGTTATATCATAAATTTGCTAACCAACACAAGCTTTTCCTTCTAGAAAAAGTAACCAACCCACTACATGAGCCTTAATTTTGTTTGTTTCCTTAAATTTCTCGCTATATTAAATCCGGAATATTTTCTTCTTCTTATTTTTGTTAACCAAATCCCTATAATCTCTCTTTGTCTCTGTCACCTCTTTCTTTAGCAAAATCTATCCGACTCTATCTCTCATTCTCTTCTTCTGCAGTTTATCTCCACTAATCAAAACTGAATCAAATTTGGCTATATAAATCAGTCGGCGATCTGTAGTCACTCAGCATTGCAACTTTTGTCCCCTGTCGACCATCTCTACATGATTTATTATTAAGGTTGTTTGTTTATTCTTCTCATACTTTTTGCTTCTATGTGGAAATCTTATTGTTTGCGAATTGATATATATATATATATATACTAGTTTGTTATTATTTGTTGTGACTCTTATCTAGTGTATTGTTTTTTTCTTTATTTTTTCAGGAAACAATGTGCATCTGTTCAAGAATTTGTGGTGCTGGCGTAAGAAGAAAACTAATGACGAATATTTAGTTATGATTTAATAAATAAGATTATATGGTGGGATTACTGCAAAAAAACCCTCAAAGTGGTCAAAGTTTGCCTTTATACCCTCCAGGTGATTTAAATGCAGGTCAACCCACCAAGTTTCAGTCAACCCGCTATACAACCTTCGTCTGTATCGATGACCTGGCAATGTTTAATGGCGTTTGTAACAGTTAACGGAACTTAAAACAGACCGTTTTAATAACATAAAACAACAAGGTGTTTTAAATTTCATGTTGTTTTTTTGCCATAAAAACGACATATCCAAACTCAAAGAAGAAAAAGAAAAAATAGAATGACAGAAAATTGATTTGGGGATATTGGTTTTAGGGTTTGATATAATCGATTTGGGGGAAATATTTTGTTGATGGTTTCGTGAAAGCGATTTAGGGGAGAATCGATTTCACGATTGGGGTTTGATCGGGTTTGCAAATTGATTTCGGATTCTGATTGATTTCGAAGAAGAGGAGTTTCGAATTTGAGAGTTCTGGGTTCGATTTTGTTCTGGGTTCGTGTATGTTATGGGTTTACGGTTGTTCTTGGCTCGGGTTTGATAGCTCGGGTTCTGGGTTCGTTTTTGTTCTCGGTTTGATTTTGTTCAGGGTTCGATTTTGTTGTTCTTGGCTCGGGTTTGATAGCCCAGGTTTGATAGGGTTCGGTTGATCCTGAGAGCACCCACTCTCCTGTTTTTGAATAATATGGTCAGTTAGCTGATCAAGTCTTCGTTTCAGTTCAATTTCCACTTCAGTTGGTTCTTCGATTTCTTTCCTCATCGTTTTGATGTCTGCTTCCAGCTTATCTGCCTAGAATTTCAACAAGGGATTCAAGTAAAAAAGAAAAAAATAGTGAGAGACTGTGCCTCATTTTATAAGCCCAGAAGCTCTTACATGTATGGAATTTCCAATTTTTTTATGAAGGATTTTACAGCTGCATGTACCATACCAAATAGAAATAATCATTCCGAAGGAAATCTGAAGAATATAATTATAAAGTCAACCAACCAAACATCATGTAACCAACCGATTTTATGACAAGGTATTTGACCCACCCGACCCAACAATACTATTTGATCCGACCGACCCAGCTTTTATAAAAACAGAAAGATTTTTACTTTTTAGAATTATTCAAAACGCAGTGTTTTATATTCTGTCAGCAATATAACGGTGAGGGTTGTATAGCGGGTTGACCGAAATTTGGTGGGTTGACCTGCATTTAAATCACCTGGAGGATATAAAGGCAAACTTTAACCACTTTTAGGGATTTTTTTGCAGTAATCCCTTATATGGTTCATTATGAATTTGAACAATGTATACATTCATTTCTGTTTGTCATCAAACAATGTATATCTATAAATATTTATGAAATAGATGCATTTTCTTTTATGCTAATCTTTTATATTTTTCGAATTATTCTAAAATATATTATTTAATTACACGATTTTTGTAATAATTTTGTATCTTTTTGAACAACACAATTATTAAAATCATTTGTTAAAATTGACACTAATTTTGACAACAATTTTTATAAGTGATGGAAATATTTAACATCACTTGTTACAACCATCATAAATGTTCACATCATTTACCCAAATTGATGTAGAAAAGTAACATCATTTTTTGTAATTGATACACATTAATATCGATTACAACAACTGATACAAATATTTTGCATCAGTTGTTAAACAATCGATATAATGTTATATCAGTTATATTAACCGACACAAATGGACATCACTTATATTAACTGATGGTAATACTTGCATTAGTTGCTATAACCGACGTATTAATTTGCATCACCACTTTTTACATCACATACACAAGTGATGATAACACATTTGTATCATTCAATAAGTGATTTAATTCCAAAAAAACTGATGCTAAACACCTTTTTTTTTGTAGTGACACATTCTACGCTACTCGGTAGATGATAGAAAATATGGTAGAATTTATATTCTAACATAGTAGAATATATTGAGAATGTTAGAATACGTATTTTGGATTTGATAGTTGTTAGTATAAATCGTAGAATAAACACTCTACGAAGATGTAGAACATAGAGCAAGTAGTAGAACAAAAATTCTATGCTTGGTAGATATAAGTCTACAAGGAAGAACCAACAATCTACCGATCCGTAGACGTAGAACATGGATTCTGGAAATCGTAGAAGCAAACTATATAATTATTTTTAATTAATAAAAAAAATTGGATATGTACAAATGATTATTTTTTAGGTGTTTGTAATTATAAGATTTTTTAAAAAAATTAAAAACTTTTTATTTCTAATTATTTTTATTGAGTTAAAGATAGTTTAGACAAAAAAATAGTCAAAAAATGAGAAAAGGTCATGGGAATAAAATAAATTTGAATGTGGGTTAATTCTACAAATCTCCTTTTATTATTCGCATATAGTAATCGCTTTTTTTTTTTCATGTTGTTCTCTTAATTTTTGTTGCACATTTATTCGTCAATTCAAAAGCCATATAATTATTTACTCTACGCTAATGGATACTCGATTTTATTTGTTTGACTTTTTTTTCTTGTTGCTATGATTAATGCTTACTGTATTCTATTGTGCATACTTTTGAAAAACTGTTCACCATGATTGTTGTTTGTTTTTTTAATTGCAATAAACCAAGCTAAACCGATGGAGCGTTTACAGAATTGAGAACTGTTTTTGCTAACGCATCAGCTTCAGAATTACATATCCTTTGAACATATTCAAAGGATTAAACTTTAAGATTGAGAGAGAGTTGATAGATGTCCTGGAGGATTCCGAAAATCTCCAGGTTTTGGTTTTTTTCCTTTGATTAAACTGATCATTGTTTGGGAATCCGAAGCAAGACGGAAGGATTATAAATCCATGGCTGATGCATGCATTAGGGCTCCTCGGATTGCTAGAGCTTCCAACATTAGCGGAGATGAGACACTGGTTTTCGTCGAGGATCCCGATTTTGGGTTTGATTATGTCTGGGCTTGGGTTATGACTGTCTCTTCGTAGTCCGATTATTGAAGGATACGATTGTTTCTAGCCAGCCAGATCCATGGGAAAAGAGGACCTGCTGAGATAAGTGTTTTTTTAGTTAATATGAATCTTTTACATCTACGTGTAAATAGATTTTAATCGAATCTCTTAATGTTACGTGTAATTAGATCATGAAAATCTCTTACGCTATGTGTAATTAGTCTTTTGCGTTGTCCATAAAAATATGTGGACTTAATCTATAAAAGTCCATGTAATTTGACGGATTAGACCAAATGTTTTCGTTCCTCTTTCGAGCAGTGTGTCTACACTGCAGAAAAAAGAATTGGGCTGGAAAGTGAATAGTTAGATGTGTAGTAGAGTAGAGCAAACGGGAAGCTGAACACAAAAACCATATTTCCTTATCAAAGGCACGAGCTATGGATTAATTCCATTTATTCTTTAAATGCAAACTTTAGATTATTTAAATTTATTGGAACATATTTCAAGTAAAAAAATTAATGTTATTTAAATACTCCCTTTGTCCTATCATATAACATTTTCTACCTAAAAGCGCAGATTTTAAAAATTATTTAAGTTTTTGTTTTTGTTTTGTTTTTATACATTAAAAACACCATTTAACATTTAATTAAAACCAAATCAACCAATAAAAAAATAATATTGCAGAATATAAATAGTTATAGTGCATTAAATTAGAAATTTTAAAAAATCTTATAATATAGAAAAAGCCTAAAACATCTTACATTTCATTGATGAAATAGCCAATTTCCTCTCAACAACAGACAGATTAAAGCAGGCAAGGCTAATTTTAAAAAACCTTCCGACATTTGATTCCCTGCATCATGCGCTGCTCTTTGTACGATAATGATGTCACTTTGTGCTTTGTTGCTGGACAACTTCCACATATATGTAAAGGTGGTAAGTAAAAAACACTCGAATATAGTGTACATGTTTAAACTTATGGATGCAGACCTAATCTAACTTAAAACGCATAACTTGGTATTATAGTCCGAACAGGTTAAATCTTATAAAGACTTTACTCTTCCACAAAATTAAAAAGGTCAAACTTTATTGACAAATAAAAATCCAAATGACAAAAACAACAAAAAATATAAACGAGCAATATCTCTCTAAAATCGCCTCTGTCTTGGAACTCACGTCGGCAGATGAGAAAATCTTAATGACTAAAAGAAAAAAGAAATTGCTCAAATCTATGGTTCCTACTACTTCAAAATTTTAAAGAGTAACGGTGGTGGTTGCGTCGAAGAAAAATACGATCGCTCATATCTCCGCTAGACTTACCGCCGGTACCTGTCAGATTAGCCTCCGTCCTTCAAGTTGTGAGGCAGGTAAACTCGGCCCTACGCCTCAGGAAGTGGCGATTACCCCAGATCTGGTTTCGAAATACGCATTGGGAAGTGTGCAAATCGCAGATCTATCTTCTTCTTTACCCTCGTTGAGCTCCCCGAGCTGCGATGTTCTGAAGCTACCTCTCTCCACCGTTGCAGGCCAGGCCTCCGGTGTTAAAGCACCAGTTGCACAGTCCACTATGGTGGCACCGACAGTTCCGGTCACGGAACCGGTCTCATCTCAAAGGCGAAAATGGTCATCACTTTTAAAGGATTCTTCAACTTTAGAAGAAATTGGGACTCCGACTCAACATGTATCGGGTGTTCCATTTTTTCTGATTCCAGATAATAATATTGAAGCTGCTAAAGCAGAATTTGAGGATTTTGTCTTTGCGTAATTTTATGGTCCTCCTCCAGAAATGGGTCGGGTTATAGGAGTGGTAAACGCCATCTGGACCAGAGCAGGACCTAGGATCTTTGTATTTCGAATTGGAAATGGAGCCTTCCTCCTTCGTATTACGAACCGAAGAACAAAAGAAATTATTCTTAGCCGCAATCTTTGGAACAATGCAGAGCACCCGATGTTTGTTGCTCCTTGGTCACCGGATTTCAACCCTGAGCAGCCTGCAATAACTTCGGCGGTTGTGACAGCTGAGTTCTGAGGGGTTCCATTCTTACTCTTCAACACAGAAAGTCTTGGTCGTATCGCAACTGCTATTGGAAAATCGATTGCGCTAGCACCTGAAACAGAACGGAAGGAAAATTTTGAAGTGGTTAAGATTCTAGTTAGAGTGGATTTATCAAAAGAGCTACCCACAAGGATCGTGTCTGGTTTCCATAATGGAAGAGAAATCGACATTCATGTCTCGTATCCATGGCTTCCTCCAACATGTGTGGAGTGCAATGAGTTTGGACATGATATGTCTACCTGTAACCAGAGGTCATTTAGTACTTTTGGCTCCAGACGGAACACAAAACGATCACGCAGCAGAGTATCCCATAGAAGGAGAAGGTCTCGTGATGGCAGATCAATGAAGAGAGAATTGGCTCAGTTAAACCTGGCTGTGGATGGAGGAGTAGTCCCACCGACAGAAAATAAGGATGGGTTAAATGCAAATGATGCAAAGGAAACATCTCGTTTGATTGTTAAGGCATCAACCAATATAACTCCCAGTATTTCTATTGGATTAACTGTTGTGCAGGGAACAGAGACAACTTCTCAAGTTGTGGATGGGAAAGTCATTGGGGAATCTGAATCTAATGTTGTGAATAATCGGAATGAGAAACCATTGCAAGTGATAACCGACGGTATCGAACCCATGAATCAAAGCATGGTTCTTTGCAAACCAGTTTTTGTGATACTGTGCACAAGTCTGAGAAACTAGTCCCACATATACCGTTGCAAAGTAAAGATGGAGCTGCAACAAAATCTGGTCTCCCGCCAGAACCAGAAGTCGCTGTTACAGAGACAAATGCATCTCCGTCAGATGATGAACTACCTTTCCTCTTGGTCTCCCGCCGGAAGAGTGGTCGCAAGGCCGCACTGTTACAGTAAATACCCTTCATCATGTTTTTTGCGTGGAACGTAAGAGGTCTAAACAGTGATAGACGACAGACAATGACTAAGGCTAGGATAAATCAACATAAGCCTCTTTTCGGTGCATTTATAGAAACACGTATACAACCTATAAATTCAAAGAGAATCTCGAGAGCAATCCCTCACGGATGGAAGTATTTTGGAAACTTTTATGATCATAATACAGCTAGGATTGTGGTGGTGTATGATCCTAGTGTCTCGATGATGGTGTATCAAACTTCGGCGCAGCTGGTGATATGCGGGTTCTCTGTGCCGGCTGGAAATATAAATCTCACAATATCTTTTGTGTATGTTTTAATCAAGTGGACCAACGAATTTCCCTTTGGCAGGAATTTGTTATGCTGAATTCAACAACACCGGTTTCTCAACATCTTTGGGCTGTGATTGGTGATTTTAACTAGATTCTCAGAACTTCTCAACACTCATGGCACTTATCACAGGAAGTGGATATCTCAGGAATGGATGATTTTAACAAGGCTTTGCAAGACGCCGAACTGTTTGAGTCTCCAACCAAAGGTTTGCCCTTCTCCTGGTGAAATAGTCAGAGCAAAACGCCAACCTCTAAAAAAATTGATCATGCTCTCATTAACCAACAATGGGAAACATGTAATCCTGAAGCATATGCAAAATTTCTAACTTCACGGCAATATGACCATTCACCGTGTGTGTTTCAGGTACCTTCTCTCAAACGGACATCACGTAAGCCATTTAAATTCTTTCACCATGTGATAGACCATGCTGGTTATGATACAATGGTCAGAGAAGCTTGGAATTGTGATGCAGTTATGGGTTCAAATCAGTTTAAGGTGGCTCGCTCCCTTAAAATGATGAAAAAACATATCAGGAGACTAAACAGAACTGCTTCCAGTGGTATATCCAACTGGGTAAAAGAGCAAGCAGCAAAGTTGGCACGGCTCCAGAATGCCATTTTAACTAACACAACATCAGAACTTGCCCGAGAAGAGTTATTAGTTTTCAATCGCTGGATAATTCTTATAGCGGCAAAGGAAAAAATTTATAGACTGAGATCAAGGATGTGTTGGCTACATCTTGGGGATAGGAACACTGCTTTCTACCATAAACCTGTCTCTCAGCGCAAGTTAAGGAATCACATACACTTCCTTACAGATGGTCATGGAAGGAGAATTGCAGATGTCGATGACATCAAATCAAATGTCGCTGAATATTTCCAGGAGATTCTAGGAAGCACTTCTTTAAGTGAGTCTCCTTGTAGGGCCAGATGGGTACTTCGTGGAGTTCTTTAGAGCTTTTTGGAGCACAGTGAAAAAGGATGTTATTGTTGCGGTTCAGGAGTTCTTTCGTAATAACCGATTACTTAAGGATTTTAATAATACAACCATTGCTATTATACCAAAAACAGCTGAAGCATCCCAACTTGGTGACTTTAGACCTATCAGTTGCTGCAATCTCATCTACAAGGTAATCTGAAAGATAATTGCAAACCGTTTGAAGCCGATCCTTGTAAGCTATATATCTCCTAACCAAGCAGCATTCCTTAAGGGGAGAAGTCTAGGTGAGAATGTCTTACTAGCCTCTGAGCTAATAAGGAAATATGAACGAGTAAATTGCAATGTAAGCTCAATGATGAAAATTGACATAAGGAAGGCTTTTGATACGGTCTTTGGGATTTCGTGCTAAAGCTTCTAGAGGCTCATAACTTTCCACCACTTTTTAGTGCATGGATTAAGGAATGTATAACTACGCCCCAGTTCTCGGTTGTTGTGAATGGTGAGCTAGCGGGATTTTTTTACGGAAAGAAAGGGTTGAGGCAAGGGGATTGTATTTCTCCATACCTTTTTATCATGGTTATGGAGACTCTCTCAAGGCTGCTAGAAAGAACTACAAATGAGGGAAACATCGGTCTGCATCCAAACTGTCTAGCGCCAAGCGTAACACATCTACTTTTCGCAGATGACCTCCAGGTTTTCTCGGATGGTTCGAGAGCGTCTCTCTCTGGAATTTCTGTTGTGCTCAATCGTTTTAAGCAACTAACGGGTCTGGAAGTCAACATGGCAAAGTCAGAAATCTTCTTTGGTGGATACTCAATTGAGGAGGCAAATGAGTTAAGTGATTTCTCTGGAATTCAGCAGGGTATTTTTCTAACGCGATACCTTGGCTTGCCTCTGAATCCGACAAGAATCACTTTCGCCATCTTACAACCGTTCATTGACCGTATTACGACAAAGTTACACTCTTGGACTTCAAAATTTCTCTCTTTTGTGGGAAAAATCAGACTTATTTCCTCGGTTATCTATGGAATGGTTAATTTTTGGAGCAGCGTGTGATATATCATGGTTTTTACCTGTTTTTGACCATGATATAAGTCCTTTTACTAGAGTTTTTTTGTTTTTTTTCGAATTTTTTTTGAGTCTTTATAGGTTGACGAACGATTAGAGCTTAATGGAAGCTTTTGGAGCATTTTGGAGCATCAAGGAAACAAGAGCCGAAGTGATCAAGTCGGAGTCGAGTTTTCAAGGCTGTGTCGATCGACACCGTCCTGTGTCGATCGACACGAGCACGTCTGACGTGAAGATTGAAGAATTTCCTTTTCGGCCCACGAAGCCCATAAGTTTACAGAAAAGCCCAGTCCGAATTTTAGGCCTTATATATATTTTTTTCCTTAGGCTTTTATGTTTTTTGGAGATATCCAGTTTTTAATTGAGACTTAAGAGAGCAGAGCTTTAAAAAGATTTCAAACTTTCAGATTTCATCGTTTTTGAATCTCTGTATCACTTACGCTATCTCTTTTATGCAATTTATTTCATTCATAATGTTTACTGCATCTATGTCTGAGTAGTTTGCTTGTTAGGTTTAGGGTAAATTTAGGGTTTTATGAGAAATTGATAGGATTGAAAATCTGTTAGAATTTATCTTTATGTTCTTCATCTAGATTGATTTAACTCTGATTTTAGAATTGATCAACTGAAATTGGATATCCTAGGTTGTTTTAATAGATGCGAAAGTATTATTAACAACCAGACATAATCTTAGATGAGCAAAATTGTCTATTCGCAAAGAGATTTGGCTTAGCAATTTTGTGAACAATTGAACCTGAATTTAATGCTTGATTCTATTCGCAAAGAGATTTGGCTTAGCAATTTTGTGAACATTTAGATTTTTAATCATAGATAACCTCTGCAACGAAAGTTGATTGGTTTTATATTCGTGTTTGAGTTCTAGAACCGCGCTTAACAAATCATAACCGTTTTTATCCTCGTGTCGATTGACACGGACATCTGTGTCGATCGAAACAGCCGTATTTTGATTCTTTTATACGAATTACCCATAGCCTAACCTTTTTTCCAATTGATTTCTAGATCCTTGATAATCATTCACTGTTTACTTTGCTATTTTTATTACATTCATACATTCTTACTTAACATAATTTGAATTCACTAATTGATTGTGTGTTTAGATTCCCTGTGGATTCTATCCCTAAGTACTACTACGATCTCTTAATTTGAGAGAGTAGCTCAGGACAAATTTGAGCATATTAAATTTTGGCGCCGTTGCCGGGGACCCAAAATCACCATTCGATTTTTGATTTTAGAATTTTGTATTAGTTTTTTTATTTTTGTTTTATTACTTACTCGTTCTTTTCTCTTTGTCTTGTGTGTTTCAGGTTTATGCCTAATCGCGTTACTTGAAGCAACCAGAACGAAGAGCTAGTTGATCTCAACCTTGAGATTGGAAAATTAGAACGAGCCAACCGAGCAGCGAGAAGGTCAGCCAGAATGATTCCGTTAATTCTTATCAAAGCAGGGACCGACTGAGGCATTTAAGGCTTCCTGGGGAAGATTCAAGTCCTACCAGAGAGATTGTCCTCACCATGGGTTTAGTGATGTTCAGCTGTTGGGCATTTTCTTCAGAGGTATTGATTGGAGGTATCAGATGGCTCTGGATTCTGCTAGCAATGAGAACTTCAACACCAGATATCCGGAGGATGCGCTGATTCTTATTGATAACTTGGCTTCTCGCAATAGTACCAAGAACGCAGACTTCGAGAGCAAGAAGCTTGGTGGGAACATGGATGGAAGTCAGATTGCTGAGGTGAAAACCAAGATAGACTCTGTGCATAACCTTTTAGTGGGGAAGAAGTCAGTTCAGTTTGCTGCAGAGGTAGAGACTTTCGAGCCAGAAGAAAAGGATGTCAACTACATCAGTGGAGCTAGTTTTCAGGGTCAGAGGTATGGTAATCAACAAGGGTATCAGAAAAACGACTATCAGAAGCCTTTTCAGAGCAATTACACTAGGAACTACGGCTCTTCTTCTTACCAGACGCCTCCTGCTCAATCTTCAGATAGTGAGATGAAGTCTATGCTGGAGCAGATTTTAGAGGGTCAACAGAAGATGATTGTGAGCTTCAATGGGAAGATGGATGCCATGTACTCTGATTTTTGTGGTAAAATCGAGGCCCTAAATCTCCATGTGAAGAAGCTGGACACCCAAGTTTCTCAAACCGCAGAGAATGTTAGAAGGCAAGAAGGATTTCTCCCAGCCAAAACGGAAACAAACTCGAGACTACACATCAATGCCATCACTTTGGGGGAGTGAAGAGGAGGTTGAAGAAGATGAGTTTTGCGTTCCAGACCCCGTGTCGATCGACACGGAAGGCTTGTGTCGATCGACACAAGTCGAAAATCGCAATACTGGAGTTTACGCAATCAGTGATTTTTCTCCCAAGGTCGACACCAAGGTCGACACATCCTCGACACAGGCATGTCGATCGACACGGGTCCCAGACGAGTCCAAACACTTCGAAACCTTCGGTTCAAGCAGAGGAAAGGGACTACAAGCCCAAGATTCCATACCCACAGGCTATTAGTGTCAAAACACCAGAACAGAAAGGGAGACACGCTCAACCACTGCTGAGGAAGTTGCAAAAGATACCAAATCCAGGGATGTTCGTTGTTCCTTGCTCAGTCAAAGGTATGGAATTTAAGAATTCTCTTTGTGACACTGGAGCTAATGTGAATGTCATGTCTCAGTCTGTTGCAAGGAAGTTGGGGATTAAGGATCTACAACCTTCAAAGATGTCTTTCGAGCTGGCCGATTTTTCTTTAACATTTTCGAAAGGGTTCATTCCTGACTTGATGTTTCAAGTAGGAGATTGTCTGGTTCTGGTGGATTTTCACATCATGGAGACGAAAAATGACAGCGAGAGACTATTGATTCTTGGGTCATCATTCCTTGCTACTGTAGGTACGATTGTGGATTTTCCCAATCAGAGAATCTCCTTCTCCAAGGTCAACAAGAATGTCTTCTACCCCGCAGTTCAGTTCAAGGAGAATTCTTGTGTGACCGTTACAAATGGAGGAAAGCAGAGTTCAGACCTTGGAGATGACACGAAGAAGATCCCATGTGCCCCACCCTTGACTTCACCCTCTATGAGATCTGATGGAGACTTGACAACCTGCAAGGTGAAGCGCAAAAAGACTTACAAACCGTTCTCTAGGTATAGAATCATCATCCCCTTAGAGTTGAGGGAGAAAGGAGAGGTAGTTGTTCAAGAGATGCTGCAAACCACCATGAAGCTTTTCCCTGGTATTGTTCCTTGGAAGTCTAGAGCTGGAGAGCGATCAAATGCAAGGTTATCAACGGATGAGGGAGACATAAGACCTCTCAAAGATCCACCAAAAGCCTGAGCCTGACACAGTCAAGCTAATGACTGAAAACAAGCGCTTAGTGGGAGGCAACCCACTGGTTAGAACTACTTATTTTTGTTTTATTTTTCTTTGGTTTACTAACTTTTAGTTTTGGTTTTAAGTGTTATCTATCTCAAAAAAAAAAAGACGAGACGAGGAAACAATAGTGTGTAGATCAACACACCTACTCGTGTCGATCGACACGCCCTGCAACAGGTAAGTTCTCGTTCTTTTCAATTGGTGCTTTCTTTTTCTTTTCTGTTCTTTCACCAATCTCAGGCTTGATAACACTGGGGACAGTGTTGTTTAAGTCTGGAAGAGGTAGTTACTAACTTTGTGTTTGTTTTTGAGAGTCAGTCCAAAACGTTTTATTGAGTCAAAATAGTTAGTTGGAAAAAATGACCCCTCCTTTGGTTTAGTGGACTATTTCTTTCAGTTATGTGACCATTTTTTCAGGATCAATTTTAAAGGCAGATTAATGAAAAATCCTAAGGCTGACCAGTTATCTAGAGACGTCTATTACTTTCAGGATAATCCACCGGGTTTGAGCTAATTATGCGGTCTCCTCAGTGATTGGTGTTCATAGAGCTTGACTCCTCATTCATACCTGACAAGTGCACCTTTTAGTGAAAGTAATGGTAATCCTCTCCCTTGTTCTAAAAAATATATATATGATGATGATTGGGGTGAAATGATAGTTCTTGAGTATAAGGATGAGAAAATAAAATTCCAGTGAGTCAGTACTCAAGAAATGATCACCCGGAGCTCAAAAGCAGCAGTCGAGTCCCTTAGAACGGATGTAGAGGACGAGCGATCTCACGACCCTGTCTCCTCACAAGGAACAATAGTAGTGAAAGCACTGTTTTTGGGTCTTAGTAGATTCATAAATAAAAAAAGTGTGAAGAATCAAATAAGTTTGGGGGAGAGAAAAAGTACCAAGAGTTGTATGGTTCACTAGTCATGGTATAGTATGGGAATGAGTCTAGAAGGTTCTTGGCATTGAATCTAGGACGAGACCCAGCAATGAGGACTAGCGGATTATGTTGATAAGTCGTGGATGAATTTGGGAGGCTGCGAATGTCTATGGAGAAGTACATGGTGGTTAGGTTTTGAATTGGTTTTGCATTATGTGGATTACTAGTTCAAATGGTCGGTCCGGCACTCCAAGGGAAGGTAAGTTTCTGCATTTTCAAACCTCTTTCACATTCTTAGTTTATGTTTTCTTGAGGGTAAGCAAATGCTAAGTCTGGGGGAGTTGATATATCATAGTTTTTATCCGTTTTTTTATCCTTTTACTAGAGTCTTTTTGGTATTTTTCGAGTCTTTTTGAGTCTTTATAGGTTGACGAACGATTGAAGCTTAATGGGAGCTTTTGGAGCATTTTGGAGCATCGAGGAAAGAAGAACCGAAGTGATCATGTCGGAGTCGAGTTTTTAAGACTGTGTCGATCGACATGGTCATGTGTGTCGATCGACACGAGCATGTCTGACATGAAGATTGAAATTTTTTCTCTTTGGCCCACAAAGCCCATAAGTTTACAGAAAAGCCCAGTCCGAATTTTAGGCCTTATACATAGTTTTTCCTTAGGCTTTTAGGTTTTTTGGAGGTATCCAGTTTTTAATTGAGACTTGAGAGAGGAGAGCTTTGAGGAGATTTCAGACTTCTAGACTTCATCGTTTTTGAATCTCTGTATCACTTACTCTATCTCTTTTATGCAATTTATTTCATTCATAATGTTTACTGTATCTATGTCTGAGTAGTTTGCTTGTTAGGTTTAGGGTAATTCAAGGGTTTTATGAGAAATTGATAGGATTGAAAATCTGTTAGGATTTATCTTTATGTTTTTCATCTAGATTGATTTAACTCTGATTTTAGGATTGATCAACTGAAATTGGATATCCTAGGTTGCTTTAATAGATGCGAAAGTATTATTAACAACCAGACATAATCTTAGATGAGCAAAATTGTCTATTCGCAAAGAGATTTGGCTTAGCAATTTTGTGAACAATTGAACCTGAATCTAATGCTTGATTTTATTCACTTAGTTTGCAAAGAAATTTGGAATTTAGGGATTTAATCATAGATAATCTCTGCAACGAAAGTTGATTGGTTTTATATTCGTGTTTGAATTCTAGAACCGCGCTTAACAAATCTTAACCGTTTTTATCCTCGTGTCGATTGACACGGACATCTGTGTCGATCGACACAGCCATATTTTGATTCTTTCATGCGAATTACCCATTGCCTAACTTTTTGTCCAATTGATTTCTAGATCCTTGATAATCATTCACTGTTTACTTTGCTATTTTTATTACATTCATACATTCTTACTTAGCATAATTTGAATTCACTAATCGATTGTGTGTTTAGATTCCATGTGGATTCGATCCCTAAGTACTACTACGATCTCTTAATTTGAGAGAGTAGCTCAGGGCAAATTTGAGCATATTAGCGTGTTTGTGCTCCTTAAGCATTTCTACGAGAAGGTTGACTCACTCTGCTCATCTTTCCTTTGGAAGAACAAAACTACTCCTGGAGGGGCTGCTAGAGTTGCTTGGGAATAGTTTGTAGACCTAAAGCTGAAGGAGGTTTGGGGATAAGGCTGTTGAAAGAATTCCAGTTAGTGTTTCAACTCAAGTAGGTTGGGAACTTGTTTGCAAATGCAGGTTCCTTGTGGGTTGCATGGGTAAATGAAAATTTCTTTGGCAGGAAAGGTTATTGGTTGACAGAGAACTCAAACAGGTTTTCCACGACAATCAAAAGCATGCTTAAACTTAAGCCAACTGTAAGGGAATTCTTGTGCGAGATAGGAAATGGGAAAGTGGCAGCGTTTTGGTACGACTCATGGACGAATTTGGGTACTCTTATTTCTTATATAGGAGACCAAGGGCCTAGGCAGCTTCGAATTCCGCTTCACTCCCGGGTGTGGATGCTACCAGAGACGGGTCATGGCGTTTGCCAGCTGCTCGGTCAGAATAGGTGCATGCTCTACAAATCCTACTAACAGAAAAATCACCACCAACGGCAGAGCAGGATCGTGATGTTTTCCTCTGGCGTAACGCCTCAGGCATATACAAGGATACATTTTCTTCCAAGGATATTTGGGAGCAGCTACGACAACATTCGCCACTAGTCCCTTGGAACAAAGTAGTTTGGTTTAAGGAGTCAGTGCCGCGGTACTGTTTCATGCTATGGTTGGCTCTCTTATCTCGATTACCTACCAAAGACCGTCTGCGTTCGTGGGGAATGAGTGTTGATGCATCTTGTGTGTTATGCATGAATGGTTTGGAAAGTCATGACCACTTATTCTTCACATGCTTTTTCTCAAGTGAGGTTTGGCAATTAATTGTTTCAATGATAGTCTTAAATTCACCGTCCGACCTTCGTGTTCGTAGTCTCTTGGATCAATCAACACCAACAGCAACGGGCCCCCTCGGCCATTCTGTGCAAGCTCCTCTTGCAAGTAATCGTGTATCTTCTTTGGCGGGAGCGGAACGCGAGAATCTTCACGGGTATTTCGACTTCACCAGCAACTCTCCGTCACACTGTTGATCGAGTCATGCGTGATCGTCTTATTTCCTTTCCGACAACAAACTTCCACTCTCCTTCGCTCCTTGAGTTTTATTTTGGTTCTATTTCGTTTTTTATGTAATTGTAAATATCTTTGGAATTGTCTGTCACAGGGTTTCTTTTGGGTTTGGATCATGATGATGTAATGGATAGTTTTAGGTTGTATTTTCTTTTCAAAAAAAGAAAATAATATAAAATCTTAACATTCATACAAAAAAAAAACAATAAATATAAACAATGATAATTTACAAATCCTGTGCGATCTAATCCAGTTAAGAACAAAACTTTAACGTGAACATGAAATAGAAGCGAAGAATATCGTAAATTGTTTTGAACGAATAATTGAACCTAAACAAACTCTTCTTTGAAACTTAAACCCGATTCATACGAGTTGTTACACATATACACCATGATTGTTATCGAGTAGAAAGATTGGTTTTGTTTTTGCGCCAAAGAAAAATAATAATTGTGATATTACCTAAAAAATCACCATTAAAAATCAAGAGTATAGACAAGCTTGATTCAAGTCTGTTGTGATACAAGTTTACAAAAATTTTGACATCACGAGTTCGCATCTCATATCGATCATATTAATTCACATTTATAACTTTTGGTAAAATTTGTTTCGAAAAAGATATTTATCTGAAACTTTTAATTTAAGTATATCAAAATCTAGTATAGAAAAGTCCTTGCACAGTTACACATTTTTAGATGATACAGAAGAGCTTTATGGATGTACGTTTGGTTGGATAAGGAAAAGCAAAAGAAAGGTTGGATTTAATGACGTGTCCAAAACCCATTGGCTGTCAACAAAAAGGTTATTTTAGGTCTCTGATTTTTTGGGTTGGAGTATCTAAATCAAAGTCGGCCTTTTGCCACGTCGGATTCTTTGGTAGGCCCCCGTCACACCTGCACATAGATTTCAACAACAGATGCATCTCTTTCTCTTGGTCGATCTAATCGCCACCATCCACGTGCTCCTCCGTGATCGCATACTAGCAAGATTTTACTTTTGCGCTTGCTGATTTTTTTTTTTTTCGATTATTCCTAACAATAACCATATTTTTTTTATAATTTGACAGAAAATAATCTAATAATAATGCTTATAATTTTTTTTTGTTTTTTATTGGCTCAAATTAGAAATCTATTTCAACTTGGAAAATCTATTAGTAATCATCAAATCGTTTTTATTGATTATAAAAACGTGTTTGTTCAGTTAATTTAAATATTTTTTTCTTATTTGAATGATACACTAGTTGATTAAGAGATTGTGGACCGAATATTTCCCATCATAACACACACCATAATATGCAATATGTCTCCTGCCAAATATTCTCTCCGCTTCAAAATATAAGATATTTTACCTAAAAGCACGAAAACTAAAAAATTAATTTAAAAAAAAACAATCATTTAATATATAAGATAAAAATATTTTTATAAATTATAAATAATACTGATGTGAAAACTTAATTCTGCACTGAATGTTTGTATGTGAATTCAGAGAAAAAATTTTAGTCCTAAGAAATATCTATAAGCTCAACGATTAAAAAAAAAGTAAAGCGGAGCTGAATTTATATTGATATGAATCGAATATACAATAAGATCTCGAGTGAGATGTGCTACAAGCTAAAAAGGTAGTGTTTAGCTCTCGCGTAAGTAAAAAATTGGCGAAATCTGCTAGGACTTGGTGTATTTATAGCTCAATTCAGCTCCTCGATCCAGGTCCACGAATCTTGGACACGTTCTTGGTATATTCTACGCATTTCTCGCTCCTACGACTATGCTAACCGTCTTGTTGACCCGTTCCTAACTCGTCAGCTCTGCGTCTGTTGACCCAGCGCTTTCAGAGCTGATTTGGGCCTTTGACCGAATTCTGTCTTTTTTTCTAAAGCTGGGCCGCACGTCCATTTAATTTGGTCAAAATAAAATAAATGAAAGGCTTTGACTTGGACTTTTAGCTGGTCGGATTCGATGACGAATCCAGCCCCAACAGTTGCACAATACTATTGGTTGCACAATATTTAGTAAAGTAAAAAATACATCGGATTATCAAAATATCTAATATTTTGAAACAAAAAATAATCTCCAAAACATCTTATATTTTAAAACGGAAAAGTACAATTTTAACTATTGCTGTTGAGCTATTTCTCAACCAAATTTACTGGTGATGTTTGGTCATTTGTATTTTTCCTATCTAGCTTTTTTGAAAATAAAAGAACTTTAATTTATGCAAAAAAAAAAAAAAAATCAAGCATTTTTGAAATTGGAATTTTCATTTATAAAAAGAAGAAGATTTATTAAATAATATGTTATACGAAGATAAGTCATCTTTGTGTGTTAGCCTTGCCTTTACACTGCACGGCTGGCAAGATGTGGACGCTGAGCAGTGAGCCCCCTTGCGACTCGGGAGCTGCATTAAAAAAACATCTTCTTTTTTTCAATTTTTTTTTTTGCTTAATCAGATAATTGATAATTCTAATAGATTTTTCGTTTTTCTGGCAACAAAACAGATTTTTGCTTAACCTCACGATTCACATATTCTTTTAAGTTTTAAGTAATCAATATAGTTAAAATAGGACCTCTCCAGCATTGACACAAGTTTTCTCATCAGTTTTGATATCAACATGTGGACTAACTCAGTTAATGTATTTTCTTAACCACATACTTACAGTTATTTGTGAACATTGCGAAGTAAACATATTTGCATATTTTTAGATATTTCTTACATATAAAAAAAAACTATTAAAATGTTCATTTTTATTGTCGACACCGTCCATTAAAGCATTTTGTCATGTAAAATTAATATTTTCGGAAATGATCAAATTCCAAATGTTCGATTCCACATAGTAATCGAGCAAATATTTTCCTAGATGCCCATTTAAAGGTCCGAATTTGGGCCTATTTGGTAATTCACGCCCCCTCTTTAAATTCTCACGGTTTGGTCTTTATCAAAAGATTTATTTTTGCAATAGTCCAAAATATTTTTCCAACTCAAATCGGATATACTTTCTACCATAATTAAACTAATACTAATCGGATCATCTAGCACAAATCCCTTAATTTTTTTTAATCGCCTGAATTTATTATTATTCGATTACAAATTATGAAAACTGTTACATTGACGATTCTACAACAGACAAATTTTCTGTTTTTATCCACGCTAAACGATTTTACTTTGCCCTACCATGAGGATCTCCTTTAAGCTTGTTTCCATTAATCTGCATCAATGATAATAAATCGCATCTTTTGAAATTTGAACCCCAGACCTCCTAGTATAGAAGCATTAATGAACCTTTGACCAAACCATTGAGCCAAAGGGACTTCCACAAAAGGAGCGGCTTCCCTTATATATTATTTGTGAAGTAATTTTAGAGAAAAAGCTTATATGTCACTACCATAATCACTTTCACAAAAAATTATGACATGACTTGAAAAATATTATGACATGGAAAATCTTTTTAAAAAACTCAAACAAACATTTAGCCCACTAATATGTTTAAATTTTAATCATTTTTAGCCCACCAATTATACACATGAAAATTGTAAAGAACTCACTAATGGTGTTTGATCCGAAACTATAGTAACATAAATTCCAATCTTTTTAGAAATTAAATCTTTAGGAGTCCGTCAGAGAATACCCTTGGATAGTCTGGTATTTATGGAAGGCACGTAATGATAAGGTGTACAATAATTATGACCGTTCGCCACAAGATATTCTAGATCTCGTCAAGAAAGAGGTCGCAGTCTGGTTTTTAGCTAACGCATCCGAAGATCATGAGTAGCCGCGACACCTTCCACACAAAAACCTTGTTCTGCCTCAGGCCATGTTTACATGCTTTATCGATGGCTCATGGAAAGATGGGGATCCCACGAGTGGGATTGGCTGGACCTTACAGCTACAGGATGAAGATATTGATCTCATAGGGCTCAGAGCTCTCCGGCGTTGCATGTCCCCAATACACATAGAACTCCAGAGTTTGCTATGGGCATTATCAAGCTTAAGAAAAAAAAAAATAGACATTGTACCCTGTTCGCCAACAATTCCTAGGAGTTAGCTACTATAGTGTTGGAGCCGGAGAAGTGGCCGCGTTTTAAGATAGAGTTGAAAGAATTTCTATTACTCCGGGCGTTTTTCCCAGACTTTACCCTCAAGTATGTCCAAGGGAGATGAATGTGCACTGACCTACTGGCCCGACATGCCCGACAAAGAAATATAGTGTTTTTTTATATTAGCACATCGGTCCCCCATTGGTTCCCAGATACTCATGTATTTGGATAAAATAAGATTAAAATGCGTTCGTGACAAATAAAATAAAATAAAATAAAATCTTTAAATTTTTTTTCACAAAACCGAGATTGGCAAATTATTAATCGACATTTCCATTCGAAAATGTGGAGAAAAAATCATTCATTAGTGAAACTGATCTCAAAATATTATATTTTCTAATTATCCCATATCAATAAAAAAATCGATTTTCTTTAACAAAATATGAAAAAGTGTAAGAGACGTTAGCCATCTCTTATATATTATTTGTGAAATGATTTTGGAGAAAAAGTTTATGTGTCAATACCATAATCATTCTCACAAAAAATTATGACATGGTTTGAAAAATATTATGACATAGCAAATCTTTCAAAGAAACTCATACAAACATTTGGCCCACTAATATTTTAAATTTTTACCATTTTAGCCCAGTAATTATACACATGAAAATTGTAAAGAGCTCACTAATGGTGTTTGATCCGAAACTATAGTAACATAAATCCCAATCTCTTTAGCAATAAAAATATTTAAACACAAAACCGAGATTGACAAATTATTAATCGACATTTCCATTCAAAAATGTGGAGAGAAAATCGTTCGATGAGTGAAACTAATTTCAAAATATTATAGAAAAATTTTAAGAAATGCCACTTTTCAAGTGTCATTTTTCAAAAATGCTACATTTTCAAAATCTTTGCAAAATGACACTTTTTCAAAATTATTTTTTCATTATATCATTTATGTTTGGGTTAATTATGTTGTTTTAAGGTTTATTTTTGAGGGTATAAGGGTTTTAGAGGTCAAAACATTTTCAGGGTTTATAATTTTAAGATTTTGACTTTAAAAATTCATAATTAGTGGTATTTTTGCAAATGGACATCCTAAGTGGCATTTTTGCAAATGTCCACACCAAAAGTGGTATTTTTGCAATTGCCTCAATATTAGATATTCCTAATTATCCCATATAAATAAAAAAAAATAGTTTTTCTTTAACAAAATATGAAAAATGTAAGAGAACTATAAGAAAAATAGAAAAAAACAAACATTTGAAAAAAAGAAAGAAAATGGTAGAGTACTTGGCTTATGTTATATTTTTTGTTTACGAAAAATTGCTCCTATTAATTTTTAATATTTCGATGTCGAATTCAGTTTTTATTCAAAATTAAGATGAAAAAATGATTTAAAAAAAAAGATGATCAAATAGGGAGTTCATTATTTTATAAGAAGAATCTCAACTTTTTATAATAGATTGTACAAAATAAATCAATATTTCATAATATTTTTGTTTTTCATTCGAAAAATGTTTTTAAATTTTTTTTGGTCACACTACAATTTTAGAGCACATTCTATATAAATAGATTTTACTGAAATTTATAATAAAGATTTAAAAATATTTTTAAAGAGATTTTATTAAGTTGTGTGACAAAAACTTTTCAAATTTATAAAAACAAATATACATATTCTTAATTAATGTGAAGAAGTTTTTTTTTTTAAAGAAAGATGATCAAATAGGGAGTTCACTTTTTTATAAGAAGAAACTCAACCTTTTATAATAGATTGTGCACTCTAATGTATTAAATTACTATACATTTGATTTGACAAGTTCAAATATATAAAATAATAAAATTATGAAATAATAAAATGGTAAAACTAAACTTCTGAAAATTTGTATTATTAACAAAAGCTATATTGTCGACAAAAAAATTAACAACAAAAAATATCTACAACAATTTTTATAATAAAAAATTAAAACAACTACATATTTTTACATTTTCAAAATGTAAAATTAAAAATAAATTATAGATAAGTTACCTGTATGTACGCGGACGAGTCACCTAGTGACATTGTAAACTTCACCTATTCGCGAAAAGTTAAATACTAATTCATCGCCAAAATGATTAATCGAATAACTCTTTCTACAAAATTCAATTACATGTAAAATTGTATGCCAAGTGAAGTCTTCCTTGCTTTTTATTTTATTCAAGTCTCAAGTGTACATAGAAGCAGGAAAAAATTCCGGGTGTATTTAGAAACAATTTGAACACTATAACTTGAATAGTTTTTGGTATTTATTTATAGTACAACTTATAACTTATCAAAGATAATTTTTAAATCAAATTGAATGGTTTGATTGCAGTTTACCAAAAAAAAAAAATTGGTTTTATAGAAAATGTAAGAGCATCTCCAATGGGGAAAAACTCATTGGATATATATTATTTTAATAATTTTTATTTAATTTAAATATTTATTTAAATATTTAATTATTAGATAAATAATGAATCAATAGTATAACAACACATGACAATGATAGTTTTTAAAAAACCTTGGAGTCAATTCTACAATCAATTCTACAAGAAGAACCTCTTTTCTTTCTCTCTTTTACATTTATAATATTTTTTATTACTTCGATATTATGGTAGATATTTCTATTGGAAATGCTCTAAACCGATTAACTAAATTCGGACTGATTCGGCCAATCCATGGCTCGAGCTTTAGTTTTCTTAGTGTTCTCTAAGTTGGGACCTTTCCTCAAAGTCAAAAACTACCCTTGCTAATATGATCAGTTACGAAAAGGAAAGTGAAATGATAAAATACTAATCTATTATGGGAACTTAACTTAAACGGTATATAAATTAGGTAATATTACTAGAAATATATAAGACTTTTTTTTATTACTGATTTATTTTAAATGTCCAGCGTGCCCTTGTAATTACGTTCTGACAAAAAACCTAATTACAAAAATACCATTACTTTTGAATGCCACGTCAGATAAAATCCGGTGCCACATAGGAAATCGCTGATGTGTATTAATGAACTCAGCCGTAAAGCATTACGGCTGTATTAACGGCTGAGTTATATATACGATGTGGCTGACTTAAAAAAATTGTCTGATTTACATATACAAATAAGTCAAATGTTACGGCTGAGTTACAAAACGTAGCTGATTTAAGATATTCTGGCTAACTTAAGATTTATGTGACGGCTGAGTTTACAAAAATCTGCCTGATTTATGAGCTAATGGTTGACTTACGTACATATATGACGGCTGATTTGTACATCGGCTGGTTGAGATATGTTTCTCACGATGATGGAATGATCATCGACTGGCTGTGTTACTAAACGGATGGCTTACCTATGAAAGGTAGTTACGGCTGATTTAAGTATAATTAGCGTAAATCAGCCGTGTTTAGCTTGATTAATAGTAAACTCGGCCTTATTACGTCTGATTTATTAGCGAAAGATTAATTACTACAATAGCATTCATTTGACGGCTGATTTATTTGACGATACAGCTGGCATAATATTTTCTAGCTGATTTACGCCCTTTTATGGCCTCTTTTCGAACCCGATTTTTGTTGTTTTTATTACTAAAATAGTATTCACGTTGCAACTGACTTAC
Source organism: Arabis hirsuta (assembly GCA_964056655.1). NCBI lineage: Eukaryota > Viridiplantae > Streptophyta > Magnoliopsida > Brassicales > Brassicaceae > Arabis > Arabis hirsuta. Next base: position 21,872,627 of record OZ053308.1, read on the forward strand.
ATTTGCATTTGATGACTGATTTAGTTAGGCTGATTTACGTTTTCGTTTTGTGGCTCACTTGCCATATAAGCAAAAAATTAATGACATCAAATCCGATTTTTCATGTCATCAGCTCCTATTTTCCATGTCATTTTCTATGTCATTGTTAGAGTTTTATGTTGTGACGCCGTGTCTTCTTCTTCTTCATCTATTTACCTTCTTTATCATCTGATACCCAGAAACTTAATCGTCACCCTCTTCATCTATTTTCCTTCCTCATTATTTTTTTTTCATTGATCTTTGTTCGAGATCTTATGGATCCGGTAATTATTGTTTCCGGTAATTGGATCAAGAAAAACATATACATATTCAACGCCGACGGTAGAGGGTGTAGAGTTCTGTATTTAAATGATGAAACAACACACGACGAACTTGCGAAGTCGGTACTCGATGATAATAAACCTATCCGCATGTATGTTTGTTATCAGATTTACAAGTTGTGGGTCATTTTCTTCACTCGATCACTGCGGAAACAACACTTCTACAGGCTCCTTCATAACCATTTTCTTCACACGCAGCTGCATAGTAAATCAGTCATCAAGTAACTCATAAGTCAGACATCAAATGATTCATAACTCAGCCATCAAGTAACATAAATCAGCCACAACATAACACAAACTCAGCCACAATAGCCACAATTGCAATTGCACATATAAATCAGCCATAACATAAAAATAAATCAGCCGCAATAAATAACTTAAACAACCACTAGCAACGATAAACAAGCCGTCACAGAATAATAAATCAGCCACAATACCGTTAATAAGCGACAAACACCTTTGATTCCTCAGATTATACTCAAAATAAATCGGAAAACTCAAAATAAAACGACGGAAGATGAAGAATCCCCACTCCTCTGTTTATACTCACCTTCGACTAAAATTCGACTGTGAAAATGCAGAGCAGACGTTTCGACGACAACGGCGGTGAATGTTTCTCAGAAATCGACTAAAGAGAAAACACTGGAAGTTTCGACGACAACACACGAAGTTTTTATTTGTTCGTCCTTTGAGTTTCCTTTTCCGACTTGTTAACACGGTTAATCTTATTAGTGACGTGGAACAATGATTAGTGACGTGGATTAGTTAATCATTTTTAATTATAAATAACCTCAATTTAAAAAAAATAACCAAGGGTGTTTATTGTAATTTACTAGGATTTAAAAATTTTTGATTAATTTCCAAAAGATGTATGTTATTACAGTAATATAACAACTTTTCTATAATATTTGAATATTTTTCTCATCTATTATTGGGAAACTAACAAGGAAGGTGTGCTTGTGATAAGCAAAGCCCACTATTGACTTTTAATAAAATTTCTTATTGACTTAATAGACAAAAAGGAAAACTTTCCAAGAACACAAATCTTTGCAATTGTGCTTAATATAATAAACTTTTTCGACATTGTGAAATATTTTGACATTTTGCAAGAAAAGCAAGTGCATGCATATGTCCATAAAGTTACCTTCATTAAGTGGATTGCAATTAGAAACAGTTACTCTGCGTTGATAGAAAGACATTTTATAACCTAACCTCTTTCTTTGTTCTTTTACATACATCAATAATTTAGCCATGACTTCTCTTCAGACATCGATGCATAAATTTAAGAAAATTGCATTAAAATTCGATGTTTGGTGTTGAAAAAGGTATAACAGATATCCAAAATGTTGTGAATAAATAAAAATGAATGGTACCGTATACGTTAAAAATAAGCGGTATGGTGAATTAGCCACTATGGAAGCCAAATTAGTAAGTGATCATAAAACATCATTTAGAGTTAGTGCCATGACTTTGACAAGCATGTATCAGAACTGCACTTACATATATTCTAACTTTATCTAAATGGATTACTATAATATATGTAGATATGTATACTTTGTCAACATGTTTATACAATTGAAAATGATTGTAAATATTTTTCAATACTGTTTGTGCTTAGCTATCTTCCATTATAGTGATTACCATTAAAGATTTAACTGTATCTCCCAAAAATATATATTAAAGTAAGCAAAAATTTTATACTATTAAAATAATTTTGCTTTATTCGTCGTATTGTATTGTGACAATTTTTTTTTATATAATTTTAAAATTCGGATCAAAATCCTAATTTTCGTGGGCATAGAATCAACTTTTAATCTACTCTTTTTGAGAATACCCTCTTCCCAAGAGAGATTGAACTAAGGGAACAATATAACCAATTTCAAATGCTAACCACTACCCCACCATATCCATGATTATTGTGAGATTTATTTCTATAAACAATATGATCATCAGAAAAATCAGATGGTGGATGAAAGTTTTTTTCTTTTTATTAATTTTATCTCGACACATTTTTATCTCAGGCACATACTAGAGGAACATAATTGTTTTTCCCTAACCACCAATGGCTCAAGTCCTGGAAGTATACCACATTCAGTTGTAACAAAATACAAAAAACAGTGAGAAGCTTGGCTATAAGATCTGTACAAGCATTACTCTTATCTCTACCAATATGCCTAAAAATAGGTAATGTTGATCCCGCTTTGGATGTCACTTACGAAGGGCTTTAACTTCGGACATTGCCTGGGAAATTTTTTTTTTTTTTTTTTGGTTGAAATATTTTTCTATTGAAATACATGAGACCGAAAATAAATTATATGGCACAGCCCATAGTTTTTAAGACCATTGTTTTAAATAAAACAAAGCTCTAGTAACACAATTTCGAAATAATTGAACCTAATATGGTAGTGATTTTGCATTTACTCCAGAAACCCATCCTTATTATAAATGAACCATCTCATTAACCAAATTTTGAAGCCAACCTTCAGTACCAATCTGTGCCTTATTAGAACCGACCCATCTCGTATTAGGATGAAACCCGAACACTCCTTCTCAATAACCACAATAACGGATAATAAAAACAAATGTCCAACTCAATATCGACCAACCTTCCTTACCAGGATTCTTACCAATTTGTGTAACCCACAATTGCAGGTATTGAAGGCCGACTGCCAAAAATTCCCAATCTGCCGTTGAACCCTAGGTCTGCTTGTCAAGCTCCTTGGAACCATAGTTGAAGGAGTTGCGATGCAAAGACGGGGCGAATGGAGAGATGATAAAGAATCAGTAGAACGGAAGGTATTGCGATGCAAACGGTGATTGCGCTCCGACCATAAGAAATATATCGTTGCTTGCCAAGCCAGAAGTTGCAGGCATATGACTATATTGTTTCCCCTTGCTTGCTGAAGACAACTGACGGTGTATTCCCAATCACGAGAAGGCTGTAGACGAATTCTTCTTGCAATTGGTTCCCAAATCGACCAAGTATATGTACAAGAGAAGAACAAATGGGTTTTTGACTCGGCACCAGAAGCACATAGCAAGCAAGACGGGTCTGTTCTGAGGCCCCAATGAAGCATCTTATCTCTTGTGGGACAACGATTAAGCATAAAGAGCCAAGTTAGAAACTTATGTTTCGGAATTCCGCCTGAGTCGATCTTTGACCACGGTACCACATCACCTCTTTTCTTTACCAAATTGTAAATTACTCCCATATGATAGGATGTAGATTTGATGTCATCTGGTCTCCACTCATAATAATCTGGATGGTTAGACAAACTTACATTGGTTAAGTGAATGTGGAGATTAAGTTGTTGATCTGATCTAGGATGGGGAAATTTCCAGCAGTTTCTCCTTAGACTTGATAATGTTGCTTTTGGTAGAATCCCTAACCTTGCTGGTCTGTGTTGATTTAGATATATGCTAAGTCGCCCAAAGGAGGACCAGTTATCCGACCAGAAGTAGCATGTTTTCCGATCTTCCACCATTAGTTTGATCCATGGGTAAAGTATGTGTCGTACTTTAAGAAGTTTATTAGCCTGCCAAGAATTAGTTGGCTTTGATCTCTGGATCCAGAAGTTGCTTAAATTGTCTGACATGATCATTCTTTTGTACCAGGCCACCCAAACAGAACCTGATTTAAAGAAGAGAAGCCAAATCATTCTTAAGATACAGGACGTGTTCCAGCATAGGAGATCACGCACTCCTAATCCGCCTTCTGCCTTTGAAAGTATGACTCTATCCCATGAAACTCTTGCTGTGTGCCTTCCATCCATAGAACCTTTCCACAGAAAAGCACTACATAGAGAGTTAATCAGTTTGATACATTTCTTGGGAAGGACTAGAGCACTAGACCAAAAATTGGTGATACCATTGATAACTGAGTTCAGCAATTGAAGTCTACCAGCAAAAGAAAGAGACTGCGCTGACCAGGAAGATATCCTACTCTTAATCTTCTGCAATAGGGGTTCACAATTTAGCAGAGTCAGTTTTTTGGTACACAATGGGACTCCTAAGTATCTGATAGGAAGTGTAGCATGCGTGAGCCCAGTGTCAGTCTCTAACTGTGTCCATTCTTGTTATGATGGGCCTGAAGAGAAGAAGGCCGTTTTAGTAATGCTTAAAGCTAACCCAGAAATGGCTTCAAACTCACTTAGAACTCGGAGAATGTTCTGGACAGATTGAGTAAATCATCAGCAATGTTCCGATTGAATAAAATGTCCATTCTCTGAATGTTCTGGACCCTTCAGAGAAAATGAGTAAATCATCAGCAAAGCACAGGTGAGTTAGTTTTGTCTCTTTACACATAGCATGGTAACCAAACTTTCCATCCTCTGCAGCTTTGTTGAGCATTAGTGACAGGCAGTTCATTGCGATGACAAAAAGATAAGGAGACAAAGGGTCTCCTTGTCTTAGCCCCCGTTTGCCTTTAAAGAAACCACTGATCATACCGTTGAACCCGACTGAGAAAGCAGGAGTACAAATTGATACCTCAAGCCAGCGAAGGTAGATTTCCGGAACCTCTAATCCCCTTAAACAAAAGAGAATGAATTCCCACCGAACACTATCAAAGGCTTTAACAATGTCCACTTTGATTGTGATTCTTTTAGGACCTTTGTTACTGTGATAACCATTTACAATTTCAGCTGCTAAGACTGTATTCTCCACTAACAACCTTCCACTGATGAATGCTGTTTGATTTGGTAGGATTAGATCATGAGGAAGAGGCTTGAGACGTGACACCATCAGTTTGGATATTATCTTGTAGAGCGTAGAGCAACAGGAGATGGGTCTATAATCATCCACTTTTGCGGCTCCTGGGTTTTTGGAAACAATGGTGAGAATGTTAATATTGAGTTTATATAGTTAATATTTATTTTGTTTGGTAATTTAAAATGTTCCGATTAAAAGCATGAAGATAAGGATTTGTCTTCAAAATATATATTTAATATATATAAATTATTCAATCAATCATAATATTATTACATAATACTTAATCAAATAAAAAATCACATAAAAATGTGAAAATAATATATTTTGACGTAAAAGAAAATCCCTTAAAACATCTTTTACTATGATACGGATGGCGTTTTAATGTATTAGTAACACTAACTTGCTGGAGTTTGATCTCCAATGTGAAAAATTAAAGATAAGAAGAATTGGTCTTAGACAACTAGATTAGCTAGAAACCAAAAAATTGATAATATGCGCGATACCTTTGACATGTATTCACTTTTACATGATGGTTTAATTTAATTTAATTTTTTTTTGGTCAAATAATTTAATTTTTATGAGATTACATAAACATGGAATTAAGATATGTTTGTTTCATGTTTAAACATTATTAAAAAAAAATTCTATATATGGACGAAAGTTTTGCTTATTGTAACTATATCACTCAAAAATACTAGAAAGTATTGAAAAATGCATTAGACACTAGGCCTGTGTGCGGATCGGATATCTTGAAAAAGTATAGTATTTGTGATTCAATTTGTTTTTGACAAATATCTAATTTTTCGATTTGCTTTGCTTAGGAAAATTTTGGATATCCGGGATTACGGATATCCGGATCTTCATAAATATCTGTTTAAAAAAAAGGAATTAAAACACTATAATATTTTTTTCAAGAATTATAAGATTTAAACTAATTAATGAATAAATATATGAAATAGATCTAATTTATTTGATAGAACTAAAAAATTGAAAAGTGAAAAATTAAAACGATAAAAAGTAAAATATACGTTTATATAGTCCTCTACATTTTTTCTTGATTTAATGCGCGCATTTGCAAGCAAAAAAAAAGACTTTAACGCATTTGATTTTACGGATTTTACAAACACGCGTAATTAGGTAGTGACCCATGCCCATTGGCTCCCACAATTCCACCACTTTAACCAGCATCATCGATTATTTCTCTAGAAGTTTTTAACTGATCATATATACATATCAGATGGTTCATACTTGAACGAAGAGAAAAATTCTATAGAAGTCCCAACAACTATCTGCGTTAATTATAATATTTTGTTGTAAAATCAATTCTCTGTTGAATAGTCAGAGAGAGAACGTTACAAAAAAAAACGTAATGAATTAATGTTTTATGATTAGCAGATTAGATTTGAATTCTACGACTCTAACTGGTCACCATTCGAAAAATAGTAGGAATGAAACAAAAAGGGAATGAAAAAAATTATATGGAACAAATTAAAAAAGATTAATTGTAGAAATGGAATGAAACAAATCGTTATTGTAACTGGTAACAAAAAAATATTAAGTATTTCAAATAATAAAAGAAATTTTTTTACGTAAAAATGTATTTTTTCTTGTCAAATTAGATGGAAATACTTTTGTTTTATATTTCCTCATATATAAAAATGTAAAAGAATGACATAAATTCTTTATAACTTAGAAATGGTAAAAAAAAAGTTAAAAATGAATAGGAATGTGATATTCTTCTCCATTTCTTTCATTAAAAATATGACCATCTCCAATGTATTTCTCTATATTCTAAAATAGAATAAAAATAGCATTTTTCTATTTCACTCCAATGTATCTCTATTATAGAATAAATGCTATTTTTTCCTCTATTTTAGAGTTCTCTACACTTTTTCTCTATATATAGAGAAAAATAGAAATTTCTATTTTTTTAACGTCTGAATTTATTATTATTCTATTACAAATTATGAGAACTGTTACATCGACGATTCTACAACAGACAAATCTTCCGTCTTGATCCACGCCAAACGATTATATCTTGCCCTATGCCGAAGATCTCCTGTAAGTTTGTCTCCATTAATATGCATTAATATTAATAAATCACATCTTCTGGGATTCGAACTCCAGATCTTCTGGTGTAGAAGCATGAATGAACTATTAACCAAACCATTGGGTCAAGGGGGCTTTCAGAGCAATCTCTATTTTAGAATTGAAAATAAAGATGGGTTAGAAAAAAAATAGAAAATTACTATTTTTAGTCTATTTTTAGAGAAAGAAATATGGAGGGGTTGGAAATGTTAGAGACTACATATGTTCCTTAGCAGACTAGATACAAACGTGTTTACAAAGCATATGATTAATTTTAAGGAACTTTAGACCAAAAGATTAAATAAAAAATCATAACTTCATAGATATCTTTTATATGATCATCCCCCAAAACATACGTTTTATGCAAAACAAACACCCACATATAAAATAAAAACTATGAAATATCCGTCTAATCAAAATGAACACTCGAACAATGAAATTAACATTTTGTTTATGAGGTTTCAAAAAGAAAAAAGAAAAAAAAAACATTATTTTTTTTAAGTTTAAACATAATGGTGTTTTTGCTTAAAAAAAAAAATCATAATGGTGGTTTGACAAAAGGCTATAACCCTCCAAATCAGATTAAAAAACTTACTTACTGGATTCCACCAAGTTTTCACAATTTTTAATATGATTAAAAAAGTCCATGCTACCATGCTAATAGTATAAAATGCATAAACTAGAAGAAGGGAACTATAGAAAAAACCACTACAAAGACAAAACTCACAGCAAAATTAAGGTGTTAACATATTGATTTTATAATAAATCATCATCATCTTCAAATGGCCAAGAAAGCTCTTTTACATCTCCTCATGATCTTCTTCTTGATGCAATCTCACTTCTTCTTCTTCCCTTCCAATGCTTCGAGTGATCTTCATCTCTTAATTCTTTTCTTTCATGTGATAAATATTTTCACCTATGACGTTCTAACTTATATCATTTCTTTCTTTTGTACCTATCCAGGACTTGGGAATTTGATGGAGAGGCCCGACCATATTTACATATTTCAACAAGATACACTACTGGTTAGTTCTCAAGTTATGTATGTGTTCATGAGAAGTTTAATTATAATTAGGTTTTTTTTAAAAAAAAAATTCTAAAAGTTTATTTTTGTTAGGATGTGAAGAAGGACGCAAAGGAAAGGATGGCGATGGAGCTAAACGATTATCCTGGTTCGGGTGCCAACAATCGCCACTTGCCACGTCAAAGAGGCTGCGTCGTCGATTGCTGATAGATTAGAAGAAGGAAAATCAATTAGTTTAACTATATATGTAGAGTTATTATAGTAGATAAGTTTATGTATAACAATATAAGTAAACTCCCTCTAAAAATACTCCAACCCATCTCTAGTTTTTTCCTAAATCAATTTTATAGTAAAATATACTCCAATCCACTTCTATTTCTACTTTTAAAATAGAAAAAGTTATTATTTCCTCTATATATAGAAGATAAGGTGGAGAATTACTATTTTTAGAGTAAAAAACAGCAATTCCTCTAAAACAGAAATACATTGAAAAACAAATAAAAGAAATACATTGGAGATAGTCATTTTGACCAAAAAAAAATTGAAGATGGTCTAATTAATTTATAACTAACTTAATTGAGTTAGTTGACACTTAACATCAGCGTTTATAGAAGATTAGACTTCATATATAGTTTTCTAGTAAAAAATTATAACATTTTATGTGACTCGGTTGTTAAATCCAGAGATGTTTGTTTAAACATGATTATATAATTATTGAACTTTTATGTTTCTAAATCGAATTACTCGCAAAACAATTAACACTTTATGATTATAATAAATTAGAACCCGAATATTTAAAAAGAAAAATATGTTAAAATTAAAATATCATCATTTTTAGTAGTTTTACAAATTTGGCCGGAAGAGCATCTCTAATATCTCATTAAATTTTCACACTACAAAATAATAAAATATTGAAAACGAAGAAAGAGAATGGGAAACCCTTATCACATTTTTTTTATTTGATTGGTTTATATTTGTAATATAACTTAAAAATTAATAACATAATTAAATTACTTAGAAAATAATTGTATTATATTCGTAAGAAATTTGTTAGAGTCTCTCACCACTGAAGATGCTCTAAGAATATGAAAAAAAAGCGATAAAAGTTACAAAATTGAGTTAAAAAAGTTTGTTTTGCTAATGAAATTGAGTTAAAAAGGTTAAAAAGTTTAAAAATTACGAAATTGAGTAAAAAAATTATGAAACAGTGATAATGATGAAACTTACAAGTTTGTTTTGCTCTCCGGTTCGGGTCTATTCCGAGTTTGGGTTTCTCTAACTTTTTTTTTGGGGGGAGGGGGAGGGGGAGGAACTGGAGCGTTGTACTTCTATATTTCTAATTTCTCTTCGTTGGTGTTTAGGGTTATAGTAGGTTCTTTTGGTTGGTTTTATCATTTAAATGGTATTTGGTTGTGGAAGGCATCGACTAGCCTCCCCTAAAGCATTTTTAGGGTTTAGGGGTTGATTTCAAGATGAAGTGGTGGATTTGATCTTCATTTTTTCTCTTGCCAGGAGGTGACAAGTTTTTAATCTATAGATAATTGAGGTTGGTTTGCGAATGTCCGCTTATAAGAATTGTTGATTTTTTTGGCGTTTTTTAACGGAAGTCAATGTATATTTACCTTGAGCTTAGGATTTCTCGGGTTCTCTGTTTGTTTGGAGAACTTGTGTTAGTGTGGTATCTTTGCTCTAATCCATTTTGGCCATGTGTTTGTTTTTGCTGGTGCTGGTTGAACTTGCTTTAGATCTGTCTTCAAGTCTTTTGGAGGTGTCTTGATTAGGTTTCTGGTTTTGCTCGAGATTTATGTTTCTTAGCACAACTACGATGTCTTCAGGTTCTTTGGCAAACTCATTGTATTGTTTCAACTGCTCAGTTATTATGTCTAGGATTTTTTTTCTATCAGTTTTTTTTTTTTCGTTTTAGTCTACCTGATTTGAAGTTATGTTTTTGGGAATTCATGCATTTTGCCAGTTTTTTCTACAAATATCTTTACATCCATTGTCATTATGTAACTTTGAATATTGATTTATAGAAATATAAGATGAAAAAAGCAAAAGAAAAAACTCACAATAACTTGGAAAAAAAGAACTTACATACAAAATTTTAGGTCATATTTATTTATTTTGTCATAAATTATAAATCAACGTCTCTTCCATTTAGGTAAAAAAATTAAGGCAATGTTTGACGAAAAAGTCATTGCTAGGTAATTTAATAAAAAGTTAAAAAATTTTAGTCATTGCTATTTAGGTAATTTAATAAACAAAAAGTCAATGAAAAGTTCACTCTCTAATCTAGGCATGGGCATTCAAATATTTGGTTCAAGTTTTGGTTGGGTATTTCGGTACCAAAGGTTGAGATAATTGATTAGAGAATTGGTTTGGAGTCGATATTTTTTGGATAACGTTCAGTGCGAATACATTTTACTCAAATCTATCCAAAGTATCTGAAGATACTCGAAATACCCAAAACACATAAAAGATTTAATCGAAATTATTCGAATATATTCAAACTAAAATACCTAGAAAACATAAAATACTTAATCCCAAAGTATTCAAATCTATCGAAAGTACCCGAAATACTTGAAAAAAAACATAAAAACTTAACCCAAACTATCCGAATCTACTCAACCTAGCCGAATTTATTCCAAACTACCAAAAATATGTGGAATCGTTAGACCTAAGTAATATAAAAATAGATAAATTAACAACCCCGTTTGAAACTATTGGTGGGACATGTTCAAATTTTCTGTTAAACATAAATGTTAATAAATAGGGTTTCTAAATAAAATATATCTCCCAACTTGTATATATATGTAAGAAAAATTTATAATTTTTTTTTGTATTTGAGACAAGATCTTGTTCAACCTCCTTAATTGCCTGTGTTAAAAAAACGGTTTGGATAAATTTGTTTAGTTAGATTATCGATATTTTGATATAAGTACGATTCTGGGATAATACTATGGAAACATGATCCAGTCAAATATTTTCGAAAACCATAACCTATCTAAACTGAAATCTTTTGATTCGGTTCCGGTTCATATCCTAGTATTTTGTCGATATTTACTCTAAACCTTGTTAAAAAATGCGGCCTCCACGGACGCTGATGCGGAGGCTCGGCACTTGGCGGTGGGTGGCCATGTCGATATTAACATATTGGCCAATTCTACGTAAGTTTTAAAAATTGTCGTTTTTTGTTTTGTTTAGAAATCCATAATCGTATGTTACGTAGTATATCTGTTTGATTTTAGTGAAAAACACAAGAATAATGAGCAAAATCGTGTATAAAAATTGAGACGGTGCGAACTAGGGTTACAGAAAACCTTTTCCTTGAGGTAAAAGACATGGGCAAAATCGTTTTCTCACATATTAATAAAACGAAAAATAAAAAAAATAGAAAAGATCACTTTCTACCCTTGAACATGTGACCACATACTCACTTTTTCTCCCTCTAACCACTTCGACCACGAAAAACCCTTTAAAATATCCCAACTAAATTATTTGTGCCAGAAAAATACATGAACTTTTACGGTTTCCCAAAAAATATCTTAACTAAATAAAATTGTTCATTTAATACAAAAAATGTCAAAATTTGAAAGCTTTACACCAGCAAATTAACGGAAGTTTAAACACTGTTAGTTTAATTAAGAGAAAACCCCTAAAAAATACTCTAACTAAATTGTTTTTGTCAGAAAAATACACGGAGTTTTATGATTCCCATAAAAATACGTCAACTAAATAAAATTGTCTTTTTACATTTGAAGGTTTTACACTTTTGAAGTTTCAAACTTAAACAATCTGAAGCATTGGCAGATTGCCTGATGCTCTCACTATCGCCTCCAATCTTGGTTTCGCCGTTGCTCCTCCTCAGTCGCAGGTTATGTACCAATCACTTCTCTTATTCCTTAGAATCTCACCAGTTTCAGAATTTAGTTTTCCATTACTTTGATTAGCTGAGTAGTTAGTGTATACTCTGGATGGGTTGCTATTAGATTTGAATTTCAAGAACAACAATGCGAATGAAATCTGTAATTTTTTTAAAATTTTGTTGCTTGTGGGTTTTGGGAGCTCTAGACCATATGGTTCTTATGATCAGAAAGATCATAGATGATGAGTTTCTTTTTCATTGCTCCAATAATCTCTGAACTTACATTATTGAATATGATTTTGTCCTGAATTTAATGGTCCCTTATCTAGTCTATAAGCTACATTTTATAATAACTCATGTTTACATCAATCAACAATGTGGTAAGTAGTAATGCACATTGAATCGAGCTTCTGAGCTAAATTCATTTGCACTGTAGGAAGAATTACAGAGCTTGGCGTTTTCAAATGGTGAAAGAGGTGACGATTTAATAAGGGTCTTGAGAGAAATTTAAAAACTTTGTATATTAAAAGGACAATTTTATTTAGTTGAGGTATTTTATGGGAACCATAAAAGCTCGTGTATTTTTCTAACAAAAACAATTTAGTTGGAGTATTTTCAAAGTTTTTCTCTTAGTTAAATTAACAACGTTTAAAGTTCCGTTAACGAATGTTAATTTCTGTTAATTCAATGATGTAAAACTTTTAAATTTTGAAATTTCGTGTATTAAATGAACAATTTTATTTAGTTGAGATACTTTTTGGAAAACCGTAAAAGTTCGTATAGTTTTCTGGCAAAATAATTTAGTAGAGGTATTTTTAAGGGTTTTAATTTGTTGTAACTATTATGCATACTTATTATATATACTATATATTGATATAAATAAATAAAAATGTTTAATAAAATATTAGATTGTATACAACAAATACTTCCCGATTTATATCCGAGTTTTGAAAAAATCGTTAGGTCCAGACCGAACATCCGACTCATGCCTAGCGCAATTCCAAAAAAATAGTCTAATCAAGAAACGAACAAATACTAGAAAAAGAAAGTTGAGAGAAATAGGGTTTTAAACTTGAACGCAGCGTTTGGTGTCGTACGGACACTACTGAAAGACAGTCAATTTCGCATCACCTCTTGGCGGATCCTACGAGACAACCAAACAAAGATCTTCCCTTTTTTTTTTTTTTTTTCTCTTTATTATATTACATATTTTATTTATTAAATAAGTTTTTTTTTTTTTTGTCTTTCTTCATCGTCACCTAATCCCCTTCCCCTCTTCTTCAAGTCTCTCTCTCACTCACTGAAACCCTCGAGAGCCTGCCAACACCGCGAAATCGAAAACAACTCCTCAAGCGTCTCTCTCTCTCTAAGGTTGGCTTCTTAATCTCTGTTTTTTTCCTTTCAATTTGAGATTTGTTTTTAAATTTTTCTGTTCTATATTCGATTTGATTTTTGTTCTTAGATTTACGAATTGCCTCTCTCTGAATCTTTTTGTTAAAGCGGAGTCTCTCTTGAAAATGTTATGATTTCGATCTGGTTTACGTCCTCTCGTGAATTAGGGTTTTTGCTTCTTGGTTTAATTGTTACAAATTGCTTAGTATTTTTCTATTGGGAATTTGAGAATCAATTTTCCTCGCTTTTCCTTTAACAAGCTTTGATTTTTCTTTGTGAAAACAGAGGAAAAAAAATGGCAGCAACAACAGCTTCTTCGTTTTCGATTGGATCAACTGTTTCTTACTCCTCTAGAGCAAGCTCCTTGCCACAGTCGAGGGCACAAGTTGTGAAATTTAACTCAGTCCCTAGTTTTACCGGTCTCAGATCAACGTCTCTCATCTGTGGACAAGATTCCTCTTTTTTCAGCAAGGCTGTGCGCGGTTCTGTAATGAGATCTCAAACATCTGACAAGAAGCCGTATGGATTCAAGATCAATGCTTCGTACAAAGTGGCTGTTCTTGGTGCTGCTGGAGGGATAGGTCAGCCTTTGTCACTTCTCATCAAGATGTCTCCGTTAGTCTCTACGCTTCACCTTTACGATATTGCCAATGTCAAGGGTGTTGCTGCTGATTTGAGTCACTGCAACACGCCCTCTCAAGTTCGTGATTTCACTGGACCGTCTGAGTTGGCAGACTGTTTGAAGGATGTGAATGTTGTGGTTATCCCTGCTGGTGTACCAAGAAAACCGGGTATGACCCGTGATGACCTCTTTAACATCAATGCCTCTATTGTGAAAACACTTGTTGAGGCTGTTGCTGATAACTGTCCTAATGCCTTCATCCACATTATCAGCAACCCGGTTAACTCTACGGTTCCAATCGCTGCTGAAGTGTTGAAACAGAAAGGCGTCTATGATCCCAAGAAGCTGTTTGGTGTCACCACGTTGGATGTTGTGAGGGCAAACACTTTTGTTTCTCAGAAGAAGAATCTTAAGCTTATAGATGTGGATGTTCCAGTTATTGGTGGGCATGCCGGTATCACCATTCTGCCTCTTCTCTCAAAAACCAAACCCTCTGTCAACTTCACCGATGAAGAAATTCAAGAATTGACTGTTAGGATCCAGAACGCTGGAACCGAGGTCGTGGATGCCAAGGCAGGTGCTGGTTCAGCTACTTTGTCAATGGCATATGCTGCAGCAAGATTTGTCGAGTCATCTCTGCGGGCTCTTGACGGAGATGGAGATGTCTATGAGTGCTCGTTTGTTGAGTCGACTCTGACCGAGCTTCCTTTCTTCGCATCACGGATCAAGCTTGGAAAGAATGGACTTGAAGCTGTGATCGAGTCTGACCTCCAGGGATTGACCGAGTATGAGCAGAAGGCATTGGATGCACTAAAGACAGAACTGAAAGCTAGCATCGAGAAGGGTATTGCATTTGCAAACAAGCCTGCTAACTAGACCTCGATTTCATCTGAAAAACATGCTTCATTCAAGCTGATAACATTATTCTTCTGATCATTTTGAGTTTTGTTTCTTTATCTTTTTGGCATCGGCGAGACATATCTTGTTGTAGAATAAAGAATGTATTAGCTTCAGTTTGAAGGTTTTGAAACATGACATTGAAGCAGATTTTATGAATCATCACTAAAAGTCATTAGAAGAAAATAATGAAAACAGTAAAGGTCTTAACGCTCATACTAATCAAATACAAACTTTGCAAAATTCTCTTACAAGCTGATAACAGTTTAGTTCTGATCATTTCCAGTTTTGTTTTGACCTTGTTTTTCATTTTTCTTGCGTCAGCGAAACATTTATTGTTGTAATATAAAGAATGTATTAGCTTGAAGATTTTGAGACATGTCAATGAAGCAAATCTTCTGAACCATCACCAAAAGTCATTGCAAGAGCATGACCCGCCTTTAAAATGATGAAATCGGGAACGGTCTCTAACAATCACGACACGATCATAAACATCAGATACAAACTTTGCGAAGTTATGGCAATCAACACAGGTTCTAAGATTTTTGGTCACTCTAATGGTTGTTCCTGGTGGAGTCGCGAGAATACCAAAGGCAATAGCTAGTTTCTCGCTATGGTACGTCAAAGCATGTCCCTTTTCTTCTTCTGAATCCAGATTGTGCAGTTCCGATGTGATTTCCGCCACATAACCTGCAATCTTCAGCTGCTGATTGATTTCTGCCAGCATTTTATAGATTTCTTCCTTTCGCAAATGCGAATTATCATCTACAATAAACTCGTGAACGGTTCCTCGTAGCTCGATTGCACTGCATCCAGGTTTGGTATGGATTTTTTTCTCCTTCATCAACGAACGCAATTCAGTCACTTTCTCCCATTTCCCAACCGAAGAGTATGTGTTGAGTAACAGAACGTAATCTCCAGCTTCTTCTGCTTTGAGTTCGATAAGATGAGAGATCACGCTTTCCCCAAGTTCCACATTTCCTTGGACTCTACAAGCCCCGAGAAGCGTACGCCATATGGTTGAGTCTGGCTTCATCTCCATTGATGTTATGAGACTATAAGCTTTATCGAGTAGACGGGCACGTCCCAAGAGGTCAACGATGCACCCATAATGATGTAAATTAGGCTGTATCTTAAACTCGCCGCTCCTCATCCTTTCAAAAAACATCATTCCTTCATCGACCAACCCTGAATGGCTACACGCAGACAGTAAACCTGTTAGTGTCTGTTCCTCTGGAGAGATTCCAAACTTCAACATTTCGTTGAAAGCTTCAATGGCTTCTCTTCCAAACCCGTTCATGGCTAGACCCGAGATCATAGCCGTCCATGAGACGACGTTTTTTTCACGCATTCGATTAAAGACTTGATAAGCCTTATCCATAGACCCGCATCGAGAGTACATGGAAAGAAGAGTGTTGCTCAAGTTCAAAGCCCCACCGAGTCCATTTACATCAATAAAGTCATGAACTTTTTCTCCGAAATCCAACGCGCCCAAGCTGGCGCAAGCTTGTAGAGCTAGCAAGCATGTTACACCGTCTGGTTTCCCACACCCATCGACCTCGTTCTTCATCTTATCAAACAAAAGCAGAACGTCTCGTGTACGTTTGTTCCGCAGAAAACACGAAATCAGGACGTTCCAAGAAACGGTATCTCTGTGGGGAATTTCGTCGAACACTTTACAGGCGTAAGTGCTATTTTCACAGGTGGAGTAGAGATCCATGAGAGTCGTCATCAGAAGACTGTCGGAGAGAAACCCATCAGTTACAATCTTGCCGTGAATCTGCAAACCACCGAGTAAGTCAACTGATTTGATGCAACACTTGAGAGCAAAAGAAGAAGAGAGCGGATTAGCGGGAAGAGAGCTTTTTCGTCTGAGAGATCGGAACAAACGAAAACCTTCGCCGGGAGTTTGGCTGACAGAGAAAGCTCTGATCATGGTGTTGCAGTGAGAGACACTTGGGTTACTCCTCTGGGAGAAAACCCGACGCGAGTAATCGATGTCTCGAGGAACGAGAGAGAGAGCGAGACGGGAGAGGAAGTGGTGGAAAACGTTAGAGTTTCTGATTAAGGAAGTGCGAAGTAAGACGGCGTGAATCTGCCGGAGAAGTAGTTTCCCGGTGGAAGATACGATCAGAGAAATCAGGTGGTCGTCACTGCTACTCATCGAATTGAGCATTTTTGAATTTTGAAATGCCAATCGTTTGGTATCAAAATCATGAATTATTTCATACCATTAATACTTTGTGTAGTCTGTATAATTAATATCAGATCATATACATGGTTATCTATTTCGGTTCATGTTGGTTTATTATCTCGGTTTATGTTGTGTGTATTTAAGAAACAATTTGTACTCTTTTGATAATTAATGAAGCACATATTAAAGGTCTGTTAGATCTGAAATATAAATATTATGGACGTCGGAAGCTACGACTGATATCCGATAAACCTAACCTAAGATTTGAGACTGAGACTAACAAATTTCGCTACTTTTTTAATCTCTCTTTCTCACTCGTGTGTTTTGCGATTTATAAAAAAACAGACACAAGAAATTGTTTACCCAAAGTTCGCCTTATGATGTGTACGAGCTACTCTCTGGAGCCGGAATCGATCCGGTAAATCCACTAAGCCGAAGGATCAAGTTCTCTCAAACACAGAGACCCCTTGACGGCACAAGACAACAACAACCCGATACATGTTCATTAGACCATAGATATCCCTTTAACATTAGGAATTTACAATAACCAACCAAAACCAGAAAATAAACCAGATATGAAAGAACCGGTGTGATAAGATTTAACCAGAACCCTCTGTCTCTCTGGGAGTCTTCAGTTTGTTGACTTTTCGTTTCTTCAGTTGACCCGAGATAAACCAACATTCAACAAACTCCACCTTGGTTTAACTTGATCAACACTACCTTCCTCCATCCTTCACCTTCGGCTTTTCTCCAGTGGATTTGCATCAGAGATCTACACCTCTGGCCAGTGCAAAGCTTCTTTAAGCTTCAGAGACTTTGAGCAAGTCTAAGGTTGCCTTAAACTTACTCATAGGAACCACTTTAGGCAATATATCAGCAGGGTTCCTACTTGTATGAATCTTCAACACTTCAACTTCTCCATCAGCTATAACATCCCTGATGAAATTGTACTTTGTAGCCATGTGCTTAGTGCGTCCATGGAACACACTGTTCTTTGACAGACATATTGCAATTTGTGAATCACACCAAATGCTTGTGGAGTCTTGTTTGAACCCGAAATCTTCAAGCAGCCCCCTTAACCAAATTGCTTCCTTCACAACCTCTGTCAAGGCAATATATTCAGCTTTGGTAGTGGATAGAGCAACCACTTCTTGGAGACTTGATCTCCAACTCACAACATTTCCTCCAACTGTGAAGACATACCCAGAAATGGACCTCCTTCTGTCCAAATCAGCCACATAATGTGAATCGCGGAATCCTTGAACCTTCAAATCTTTATCCCTTGTATAAACCAACTGCATATTTAAGCTACCTTTTATGTACCTCAATAGCCATTTCACAGCCTCCCAATGAATTTGACCAAGTTTACTCATATATTTACTCACCAATCCAATGTCATAAGCCAAGTTAGGCCTAGAACCCACCATAGCGTACATGATACTACCCACTGCAGAAGCATATAGAGTAATTTCTGTATCAACACACTCATCTAGGTTCTGAACCGCATACAACTTAAAGTGAGCTCTAATAGGCGTCTGGGAGGTTTTAGCATCATCCATTATGAAATTATGCACAACTCTCCTGAGGTAATCAGACTGAGTCAAGCATAAGGTTCCCTTAACCCTATCTCTAGTAATAATCATGCCTAATGTCTTCTTAGCAGGACCTAGATCTTTCATCTCAAAAATCTCGCTAAGCTGTTCCTTAAGCTTTTGAATACCAGACATATACTTTGATGCTACTAGCATATCATCAACATATAATAGCAAGTATACGTAGTTACCTTGAGATACTTCCTTTGTATACATGCAGAGGTCATGTTCACTTCTGCTGAAACCTTGACTCTTCATAAACTGGTCAAAACACTTGTTCCACTGTCTTGGTGATTGTTTCAAACCATATAATGACTTCTTAAGCAGACATACCTGATGTTCCTTTGACTTCACTTCATAACCTTCAGGTTGATACATGTAAAGTTCTTCCTCTAATTCTCCATTTAAGAAAGCAGTCTTTACATCCATCAGCTCCAATTCCAGATCTTTGTTCACCACTACAGACAGCAACACTCTTATTGACACGTGCTTTACAACTGGTGAGAAGACTTCGTGATAGTTAATTCCTTCCTTCTGTGTAAACCCTCTAGCAACTAATCGTGCCTTATATCTTCCTGGTTCAACTCCTTGAATTCCCTCCTTCAATCTGTATAACCATTTTGTTACTTATGATCTTCCTGTTTTCAGGCTTGTCCACTAGATTCCAAGTTCCAGCCTTGATCAAAGATGCCATCTCTTCATCCATGCCTCCAACCCATTTATCCTTGTCTCGGCTTTTCATAGCTTCTTCATAGTCTCTAGGCTCTTCATACATCTGTTCTGACATAGCCAAAGCAAAGGCAAACTCACAGTAGTCGTTTAGCTTAGCTGGACGTACAATAACTCTCCTTGGCCTGTCTCTAACCATTTTAAAGTTAGACAACACAACACATCATGTCACTTCTCCATCAGTTCTTTGATCCTCATCCTCACTTTCAATTACATCCCGAGTAGCTCCACCTTGATTAGTGACTTGCTTTGCTTGAGATGATTCTCCTTTTGAAAGCTCTAGAGGTATTGGCACAAGTGTTGTACTTGTCTTCTCTACTATATCAGGTGATAAGACACTCTGTTTCACCTCATCTTTGTACACCTTATCTTCATTGAACTTCACATTTCTAGTGACTACACATTTCTGTTCTTCTAACAGCCATACCTTGTACCCTTTTGTACTAGGCGGATAGCCTATGAATACACCTTTGATAGCTCTAGGTTGAAGCTTCCCTTGATCATTGTAGACATAAGCAATTGAGCCAAATTTCCTCAGATGGTTATACCCTGGGCTTTTGTTCAACCACACTTCTTCATGCACCTTGTAACCTATAGCAGATGCAGAAGACCTGTTGATCAGGTAGACAGACGTTGCTGCAGCTTCAGCCCAGAATGATTCATCCAAACCGGATTCACTCAGTAAACACTTGACCTTCTCCATAATTGTTCTATTCATCCGTTATACTACTCCATTTTGTTGGGGAGTGTAAGTGCATGTTCTGTGTCTCTCAATGCCATGTTTCATGCAAAACTCATCAAAAGCACTATTACAAAATTCTAAGCCATTATCAGTGCGCAGACACTTT
The DNA here is from genome assembly GCA_964056655.1 of Arabis hirsuta. NCBI lineage: Eukaryota > Viridiplantae > Streptophyta > Magnoliopsida > Brassicales > Brassicaceae > Arabis > Arabis hirsuta. The sequence goes on from OZ053308.1 coordinate 21,892,947, forward strand.
ACCTTCATGTTGACCTGATTTTCCACGAGGTTCTTCCATTCGTAGAACCTATTGAATGTCTCATCCTTTGTCTTAAGACAGTGTATCCAAACCTTCCTGGAATGATCATCAATAATGGATAGAAAGTACTGGTACCTGACATTGAATGATGCACATTTGGTGATCCCCAAAGATCAGCATGTACATACTCTAGAACATGCTTAGTCTCATGTTTTCCAACTCCAAAACTGACCCTTTTTGCTTTACCCATTACATAATGCTCACGAAAGCCGTCCTTCCCAATATCCTTCTTCTTTAAGACTCCACCTCTAACCAACTCTTGTAGATTCTGATGACTCATGTGACCTAACCGGCAATGCCATAGTGAAACCTTATTATTTTGAGCTTCAACCTGACATACCTCATCAACAACCGTCTCACCATCAAGAATATACAAACCGTTAGTAATAGTACCTCTTAGAGCAACTTTATTATTCTTAAGAAAAGCAACCTTACCATTACCTCTAGAATAAGTGAAACCAAGTTTATCTAGTTTGGTGTAGATATTAGGTTTCTCCTGAGATTAGGAACATACCTGACATTGTGCAAGATATTTACCGTACCTCCATGTGTGTTCGATCTGATGGAGCCAATACCAAGAGTCTCAATTGTGCATAAGTCACCGAGAAGGATTTGATTTGGTCCTGTCTCCTTGAAGTCCACAAACCAATCTCTCCTTGAAGTCATGTGATATGAGCAACCTGAATCAATGACCCAATCGTCTTTGAATTCGCCATCAACAATGTTCAAAGCATCCACAAATGTCAGCTTCTCTGTCATAACGGCTGCTTCACCATCACCATCCATATTCATTTTTTTCTTCCGGGGCAAAACAGTCCTTCTTAACATGACCTTCTTTCCTGCAATACCAGCATACAACTTTAAACCCTGACTTTGACCTGCCCCTACTATTTCCTCTTGAGTCACTTGATGAGTCTCTCTGACTTGACCTTCCTCGTTCTCTTGTGTAGAGGACAGTAGCAGAGGATAATCCTCTTTCTGACGTGATCATATCACCTATTTCTCTTTCTCTTGATCTAGCAGCTGATATTACTTCTTCAAGAATCATAGAATCTCTTCCATACTTTAGTGTATGCTTGAGCTGATCAAAACTAGGTGGTAGAGAACTGAGGAACAATATAGACTGGATTTCATCGGACACTCCCACCTTTAAACTAGTCATCTCTGCTACGATTTTCAGAAACTCATCCACATTCACATCAATAGACTTTGATGCATCAGAATTGAAAGTGTAGAATTGTAGCTGCACAAAGATGCGATTAGGCAAGGTTTTTGACATATACAGCCTCTCTAGAGTAGCCCACAAATCCGTGGCTGTCTCACAGTGCTTGACCTTCCTTAAAACCTGATCTCCTATGTTCAAAATAATCAAATCCTTAGCCCTCTCATCCTTTTCCAGTTTCACAGGATCAATACTTACCTTAGTCACAGTTTATGTAGCCGACGTATCTACTTTATCTCCTTCCCCAGATTTCTTCTCCTCACTCTTTGTTATGGAAATCGTCATGTTGAAGTCATCACTCAGAACCACCTCCTTTAACCCCTGTACACCGAAGTAAGCCATCATTCGAATTTTCCACAGCGAGAAGTCGCCGGTTCCATCGAATCGCTCCACCTCAGACCTAGAAATCGCCATCGGAATCAACAAAACCAACGCTCTGATACCACTTGTTGGAAGCTACGACTGATATCCGATAAACCTAACCTAAGATTTGAGATTGAGACTAACAGATTTTGCGACTTCTTTTAATCTCTCTTTCTCTCTCACTCGTGTGTTTTGCGATTTGTAAATAAACAGACATAGGAAATTGTTTACCCAAAGTTCACCTTACGATGTGTAAGAGCTACTCTCTAGGGCCATAATCGATCCGACAAATCCACTAAGCCGAAGAATCAAGTTCTCTCAAACACAGAGACCCCTTGACGGCATAAGACAACAACAACCTGATACATGTTCATCAGACCATATATATATCCCTTTAACATTACAGATTTACAATAACCAACCAAAACCAGACATAACCAGAAAATAAACTAAATATGAAAGAACCGATGTGATAAGATTTAACCAGAACCCTTTGTCTCTCTGAGAATCTTCAGTATGTTAGACTTTTTGTTTTTTCAGTTGACCTGAGATAAACCAACATTCAATAATGGGTTTTTCCTAGCTTTATGGACGAGGCAAATAAGAAAACTTGCAATTTCGAGAAGAAAACATCGTATTGAAAAATATTCATGCCGCAAAAAATTATAGAAAATAAGTAATGAAAATAACTATAATTCGTTTAAAATAATAAGTGCATTAAAAAAAGACCAAAAGCAGCGGTGGAGATAGAAAAAATATTTATCGGGGATCGCATTAAAAATTTCGTCCATTTTATAAGTGTCGTTTGGCTTGAACTTCTTTTTAAGTGGAGATCGCATTGTGTCAATCACATGAAAGAGTTCCTTGATATGCCCACCTTTAAGGAAGCAGAGAAAAGATTCTTTAGCTGTTTTACGGATATATCGTACAATCTGTTTTACGGATATATCGTACTGGTCTAAATCGTAAGGACAATGTCCCGTTTTATTTCGGTATATTTACCAAAATTTATGTTTCAAAAAACTTTTCACTGCAACTTAAAAGACCTCTTACTCTTAAAAAAAACTGAAATATTAAACATTTGTACTTATCCAAAAGGTTCCAAAATTTCCATACAAAACTTAATTTATGGTTTGGTCAATAATGTTATCCATATTGATTAAGACTATTACACACACTCGCAAAGATATTGTATTAAGAGAACGAACCCTAATTTGCAAAATTGCATTTCCCCTCCATTAGAATCACAAGGATTCAGGACTGGTGGATGGTCTAATTCTTGAAGGCATCTTCGAGAATCTCTGTGTTTCTCTTATGAACGAGTGTTTAGGCGTTATCGACATCTTGTACATCTCGTTATCGAGATCCTCTTCATCATCAAACTCTTCGTCACTGTCTGCATCCCCATTCACTATGACCTCAGGACAAAGCTCATCATCGTCATCATCTTCGTCATAAGTTGTTTCCACTTTTGCCCAGTAGTTGAAGTTCCGGGAGATGTACCTTCAAGATTTGACAAGAAAACAATAACCTTTTTCTATAAGTTTCTCATATATTGATTAGTGGTTCACTTCCGAAGAGAAAATATATCAAGAGTAAGATAATAAACCTGTTAGAGATTTTCAACAAGCACGGGTCAAACGGGAAGAATGTATCAAGCCTCTCAAACCCACCAAAGGCACGCGAAAGCTCAGACTCGAGTAGGCCATCAAAAATGAAGGCTTCTGAGACGATGAATAGACCACCAGCTTTGGCTTGTTTAAGGAACTCAGCAACTACAGATGGAAGGCATACCTGTTCCAAGAAAACAAATTGGTTTAGGGTGCAAATGGATGTCTCTTTTTATGAATGGAATAGAGTATTCTACTTATTCCACACAAAAATTCACCATTTGTGATGAAATGAATGGAATGAACATTCCACTTATCCCACACAAAACTAATCAATTCCACACAAAAAATCAAAGGAAATTATCCCTCTACAATTTTGATGAGGAATGGATGGGATAGTTTTATTCCATTATTTTTTCAATACCGTTCCTCCATATTCCATCAATTCCTAAAAGGCTTCAAATTAACAGTTGAGCTAAGAGAAAAAGAAGAAATAGAAAACGATAGTGTAATTCACCATCAATGGGTTTAGTTTGTGAGTTAAAATTGACTCCAATGGTGCAAGCTCTGATTGGAAGCGAGGAACATTCAGAATGGATCTCATCTGGAAGCATAGCACGTACAAGATTGCCTACAGTCACAAAAAAGTAATAAATTTAATGGCGTATGACTCCAAACCCACATAGTCAAAACTATTCAAGACTTAAGGGTAAGATCTTTAACAATGATTGGTAACTAGAGACGTCAATGATCCGCACACTTAAGGGTAAGATCTTTAACACAGAAGAGATTTTGACAATACCTGACATCCAGAATAGAACACTTGATGTGCTTCAGGCGTAACATCATCATCGCATCTTCTGCAATAATCCGCACACTCGTCTACCAATCTAGGATTTTAAGACAAGAGAAACAATGTTACAACAAAGTGAAACTTGAATCAGACCAAACAATTATCTTTATCCCTTTTTAGCAATATCTTCGTACCTTTTCAATATGCTAGCCACAAAAGAAACAGGCAAAAACTTTCCGCGAGACAAGTAGCTAGCTAGATAAGCCGCTGCACTCATCCTGTTACGTAAGGGAGAAAACAAAACCACATACAAGTGGTGATAAGAACGATATTAGCATAATATCATGCAGAGAAAAATTTACCATAAAGGACAAAATGAAACTTGCCTTGTAAGTCGAGGCTTGTTGCTGGAGAGAAATATGTCCAGCAGCTTACTAGCAAATTTAACACCACAATTTTCAGGATCTAGTGAGCACGCATAGAACATCAGGAACTGCAGACGAAAGCAAAGTGAGTTTAAACCAAGACATCTCATGCCGACAATTAACTAGAGTGTTAAAATTCTAGATTGACGAATTCAATAGTATGCAAGGTGATAGCTATTATGCCTACCTGTGAAAATTTTGATTTAAACGTGTTCAGAATCAAATTCTCAAAGGACACAAAGAGAATTTCAAACACCTACGTCAAAATCACGAAAAACAGAACCACCAAAAGATTAGTTACAAACCACAGAAAGGAAAATATGTTATTGAAGAACCATTTGGTATCATACCTCATCCAAACGACCAGCTTTTTCACAGGATTCAAGATGCTCAAACGACTTGACCATCAGATTGTCCAACAACTCAGAGACTGCATTTCCATCTGAATGATTATTATTTTGAGACCCCACTGCAATCTACAAAGAGAAACCAAATTTATCAAAGATCAAGTCCAAAGTTTTACAGTAAGAGAAAAAGGCATCTTCTAATATCACAAACTTTCAATCATTAATAAGCACAGTCAAGTTTATGAATGCTGCAAGAATAGCAAAATAAACAGACCCTACCTCGTCCCCTTCATTCATACTGCTGTCAACTGCATCTTCAAGTTCCATATCAAACATGCCTTTACTAGAGTCATCTTGGAGAATAAAATCCCATTCAATTTCACACTACAAATATGCTCCAGTATATCATTTACTCAACACTTTACTTACTGGCTACATTTATTCATGAAACATATTCTATCCACTTACATCCAAATCTCGCAACCTCTCCATCACCACCGTAAGAATCTTGCTGCCAACAACTTTTCCGATTGAACTATTCTCCAACATCAACAAGTTATCAATATATGTCATCACCAACTGCAAGATAATAAAATACTTTTCATTTTGTTTATCACCGATATAAGCTTGCCGTTTCATTGTCTAAATCTATGCACAAGAAAAACTTACATGTTCCTTGGCATGCAATTTAGGCATTCTTTGGATGAGTATGGGCAATAAACTCGATGGAGCAAGAGGAACCAAGTAAGAAATTTTCTGCAGGGCTGCATGTACCCGGGAAAAAACATCCCGCTTCTTATCGTTCATACGGGATAGAACAAGACGCGTCACAAAAGGTGGTGGAAGGAAATTACTTATAAGCATATTCAAACAAGGGTCCAGATACTTTCCACTCGTAGCAGCCTAATGATGGAAAACAACAAAAGCACGAAATGTTAAGCTCAGATGATAATATTCATTGCCATGTGGAATAGTTGCTGAGCTGTGTACCAGTGATATGACTAGGCCCACCAATGCATCCATGACATAAGGTTTGTGATCCCACAAGCTCATTCTAAAAATCTAATTACAGTAAATGGGAGAGGAACAGTTAGGGGCCTGCCTTAAACAGGAATATATAAAGATTCAACTGTAAGCTCATGCAGTGAAAACTTACAGAAGAAAGAAGATCTCGATGGTGAAGTACATCTATGCAAGCAACAGAACCTGATAGACATTTTAAGAGTACCTGCAAAACGAATGAAAATGAAGATATCTTAGCCACAACAATGAAAAAAAATCAAGAGTTGACTGTCATATGAGGAAAATACACACCGCAAGCTGTGCCACTGCATCGGTATCGGAATATTCTTTAAGGTACATAGATCCAACAATCTGAGTATAATGGTCAGAGTTTCCCTGGATTTAATAAAATCAGATATGTTTAGAGAACACGGTCCATTACGAACAAAGAGCACAGGCAGACACACATATGTGAACATGTGGAAGAAGCAGCACTTACATCTATGGCAGATGCAAGGGCATTTCTAACGAAAGTCAGCAAAGCTGTATCGCTTAATCCAGTGTTGTCCATTGCACTAGAGTCGAAAGGAACATTCACATTCGCAACTTCAACTGCTCCCATTCCCTATAAACAAAAACACACAAATTAAGCCAAGAATCACCAAAATTTAACTACTAATGAACAAAACAATCCATCAAAATGAAAGATTTAACTCAAATTCCCCACAGATTCAAATCAAATCTATCACAAGTAAACTCGGTTCCAAATTGATAACCCCCTTCAAAAAAACCCTATTTCCATTTCAATTTCAAATTCAATTTAGGGTTTTACAAAACTCATCGTATTCCAATTTCTTGCTACTTATAAACATCACATCGCATGCTCTTTCGAGAGAGATAAGGGAAAAAAAAAGCAGAGAGCGAAATCGGAACATACGACTACTGAGAAAGCTCGCGAAGAAGAAGAAAGAGAGAGAGGTGGCGTAGTGTCCGCTTCAACCCTAGTGCGAGCAATAGGGTATAAATTAGGGTGGTCTTCTTCAATGTTCATTTATTCTTAACCAAATCGGTACGCCTTTCCGGTTTAAATTCGTCTGGTCCGATTTTAATTTAAGAGAGCCAATCAAACGGGTTACCAACAGATAGCTGACCGGACCGACGGTCCCTTATATATTAATTGGAAAATTTTTTTCGTGAAAATATGCGTATGTGTGATCTTTACATTCATTCACTCTCCACATAAAATATGACATTGATATAAATAATTATGACATGGCAATGACTAATTATGATTTCAAAATTACTATTGTGATTATAAATTGAAATTAAAAATTAAGATTTCAAAATTCAACTATTGAATGTCATTGTCTCTTATTATATTGCTAATCAATTAATAATTTGTTATAAAGTTACATTAATAAAAATAAACACACTTGATAACTTAAAATAATTGAGTTATATTTACACAATGTTTTTTTATGTATTCTCTTTAAAAAATATTAACCTATCATTAATCAATACAATTAAATCTTTTCATCATAAAATTAAATAGTTCAAATTCAGGAAAAAAAAACAAATATTATGATCAATTGTTTTGAGAAATTTTACAAAATGCCACATGTCCAATGCCACTTTGCAAAAATACCACATGTCCCATGTCACTTTGCAAAAATGCCACATTTTTTAAAGTTTTGCAAAAATGCCATCTTTTTCATATCCCTAAATTACCTTCTTTTGAAAACAATCTCTCTCTCTCTGTCTCACTCTCTCTTTGCGATCTCGATCTCGATATCTCTTTCTCTCTCTCTCTCTCTCTCTCTCTCTCTCTCTCTCTCTCTCTCTCTCTCTCTCTCTCTCAGAGATCTCTTTGGGATCTCGATCTCTCTCTCACTCTCACATAGAGAGATCTCTTTGGGATCTCGATCTCTCTCTCGCTCTCACATAGAGAGATCTCTCTGCGATCTCGATCTCTCTGCGATCTCGATCTCTCTCCCTCTTACTCTCTCCCTCTTACTCTCTCTCACACAGATCTGAATCTCGGATTTTCTGAGACTCGGATTTCCTGGGAATCAAATTTTTCTGGAAAGTCTGTATTCGCTGTTGTTGAATCGGATTTCGCCTCCGTTGCCAAGTCGGAATTATAATTAAGGTTATAATATGTTTTTCTTTTTGCTTTGATAATCAAGTTACAACTGTAAAAAATCCTTATAAATTGTTTATAAAATATATCAGATTAGCATTACAGGCGGCTAAGCAAACTTAATTGATTTACAATTCAGTTATAATCATGTTTTTAAACCTTTAAATAATCTTATAAAATCCTTTAAAAATCCTTATAAGCAAGCTTAATTGATTAACAAATTGTTTCTCTTTTTGATTGATAAAGTTACAACTGTTAAAAATCCTTATAAATTGATTATAAAATAATCAGATTAACATTACAGGCGATTAAACAAGCTATTGATCAACAATTGATTTATAATAATGTTTATAAACCTTTAAAAAATCTTATAAAATCCTTTATAAATCCTTATAATCGTCCTTAATTTCTTTTAACATGCATTAATGGTTGAGTTGTATTCTTTGTGTGGACTATGGAGGATGACGGATGACAGACATTGGGATTTTATGTTCGATGTTGAAAGGGAATCATCTCTTAACTTGGCGATGAAGATATTAGTTATAGTGATTTATTGCGGGTTGTGTCAGAAGATTTTGTTGTGTGCAGAAGTTTTGTCAAGCTTAGTTACATGTTAATAGATAGAACACATCTTTCTCTGATGTATATTAGGAACGATAGGCACTTGCACGCATTCATGAACAAGTTTGTAGAGAGTGGAGGGCACATTCACTTATATGTGTCTGTGGATGAGGTATGTTTTGATAACTACTTATGGAGATATGTGATTTCCTGTTTTTAGCATTCACGAACAAGTTGTTTAATGTTTTTTTGCGACAGGGACAAACAAGCTCATATCCAATGACAGAGCAAAGCAACATCGAAACTAGAAACGAATATCAGTTTACTGCTGCTTCTACAGTTTAGTTCTACCAACTTTTGTGTTTTAATGTTATCTCTTTTTTTTTGTCTAAATAGATTGGTCAAGCCTTCTGTATTTTTGTAGGCACAAATGAATTCAAATATATTGATAGATGAAGACAGTTCGTTTCACTGCTCATGCTCCTGCTCCTGTATCTCACATTCCGAATAAGGTATTTTTTGTACAAACACCTTTATAAAATTACTTTATAAAGCGTTTAAAATCCTTACAAATAGTTTTTAAAATCCTTAAAAAAATACTTTAAAAATCCTTATAAACCGTTATAAATGCCTTATAAAATCCTTAGAAAATGTCTAATATACTGAAGTTGCATATGCTTTTGTTTTATGTAGAGCGTGTTTGGATCAGAAACGTTTGGTAATCGTGGTGAACGGATGCCACCTCAATTTCCAACTTCTGGGCTGGGTGAAAGTGGTTCTTTAAATTCATTTAGTAATGGTAATGATTTGTGTTGTGGGATGAGTTTCAAGACGAAAAAGGATTTGTCTAGAGCGTTGAAGGCGTATGCAAGAAAGGCTTTGAGTTTAAGACTTATAAATCAGACAGTTTTAGGGTTTTGCTAAGGTGCATTGATAAAAAATGTACTTGGAGCTTGCGCGCAACTAGGCTTCATGCCTCATAAAGTTTTGTGATTTGCAATAGAGCATAGTTGCGATGGCTCGCTAAGTAATTTTAATCATCGTCAAGCAACAACAAAGACATTAGGCGAAATTGTGAGTCACCATTTTGATGGAGGGAAGAGTGGACTTAAACCTAAATAGATGATGGAGTTGTTTAGGCATGATTTTGGACTTGGGATCTCTTATGAAAAGGCGTGGTGTAACGACCGCGAACCAATTTCTGTGGATTTTGTTCGTGCGTTGATCAACGCAGGTGGTGTGCATCGATCGATTTAAGTCAGATTGAACCAGATCGGTTCGATTTCAATTATCCGGTTTGGTGGATCGGTTTAGGGAATCCTAGTGTTGTTATATAAAAGGCAGAAGTCGCGATTCTGGCCGGGTTTTTCATCAGAAATCGTAGAACAGAGAGTTTTTGAATGATTTTGGAGTGTTTGTGAGTTCCTGGTTAGTTCTTGATCGTTGGGGGCTGAGTTCTGCGTGTTGGATTGAGGATTTTTGGATTTGGAAGGTTGTGTTCTTCGCGTACTTCGGGTTTTCCTCATTCTTTCCTTCCAGAATCGAGGTGAGTGCGTGACCATAGGTTTATTTGGGTAAAGGGTTGATAGAATGCGATTGCTGTGTTGTTTTGGTGTGTTTTCGTGTTGATTTGCGTGTAGGGATCAATGTAATTTGATCCAGGATCGATCCGTGTGAGGATAGGTTCGATCGACACACGGGACAGTGCATCGATCGACACACGGGACAGTGCATCGATCGACACACTGGCTGATGCATCGATCGACACCGAGGTTGCGTGTCGATCGACGCATGTCTGCTTGCGACGGACTTGTGTTGTTTGTTCGTGCTTGCGTTGTTGTTTGATTCACCTTGGTATTGTATTGATTTTTATGCCTGGATGTATAACCTGTAGACGGGATGACCGTCTCACTGAGTATTTGTGATAATACTCACGCATCATTTTTTGCTATGTGATGCAGGTAAAGAGAAAATGTGATCGTGGAATCATGGCCGGGAAGAGGAGATGATCTAGTGTCTCATTTTTGTGGTCATTGTGTTAGAATTGCTAGGGTATTAGTGATCTGGAACCATTGTTTTATTGTTATTGGAATTGTTGATTTTGTTTATTGGTTATTGAATTGAACTGGTTATAATTTAGTAGAGTATGAGATTTATTGAATTGGTTTAATTGTTTAATCGTTCCGCATTGTTTTTATTGACCCGTTGAGGATTATTATTTGTGATAATAATAATCCAAAAGGAATTTTTTTTAAAAATTTTCGGGTTGGGTTGTTTCATTTTGGTATCAGAGCCCTTATGGTTCTAGGGCGGGTGCAATTGGTTGGTTAAGTGATTTAGTCAATTGATTGTTGTGTGGGTTTGGAGTCCTAGATCATCTCTTTCGAGCCTTCAATGAGATTCCACGGTATGTGTTGTTTGACTTTCTGTTTTTCTAGTACTTAGTAGTCTGCTGGTTAGTGCAGAGTGATGGCTAGAGATGCTAGAGGCTGATGTGCCATAAAGCTACTATGTAGGGTTTATGCAATTAGGTCTTTAAATTTATAACCCTAGGGAACTGCAAGTGCACAGTTAAGACAATTGTAGTATTTAGGGATCGTTCCGCTGAGGACTAAGTGATGAATGCACTACAAACCTATATGATTCGGATTAAGCTAAGGGAAAATATTATTTGGTTTTTGGGGTTTTATGGAAGCAAATAACAAAGCAATAAAATAAAGGGATAGATATCAATTAAGATTAGAAATCAAGCAATTCACAAAACATATGCAAAACACAAGCAATCGATTTAGGGTTTTAAGACTAGTTGTTCTAGAATTCATATCACTACAGTAAGGTCATCCCACTATCGTGATGTAACTAACCATCTACATTTTGCACCCTAATAGACTCAAATATCGCAGGTTATTACAAGGTGAAAACATGCTTTATGCTCAAGATTGATTGTTCACTAAACTCCTTAACTAACCTATTGAAATGTTAAGGTTTCTAGCTCATCGAATACTAGGTCCGGAGATATAACAAGCTTTTGGAGAGTATATCAACCTAAGATCACTCTCTGGGTAGCTAGGGTAGTTCGTGCTTTGAGTATAAATAAAGATGAAGAATCAATTCTAGAATAAATCTCTAAACGATTAAATACGTAAAAGCATATAATTAAGAAAGTGCATAGAAATCAAATCAAAGCTAATACTCTAACATGTTCTGCAACACGTAGCCGCAAGAGTAAAGTACATAGACAGTATAATTCGTTGATCTATCTAAGCGTAAGGAGTTAGATCTCATCTCTTTGCAATAGGGCAAAGATCAATCTATCCTTAAATGCTTCTAGAATCAAATAAACATGAAGAACAAGAGAAAAACGAAATACATTGTTTAGGTATTGATTTAGGCTGTTAAGGCCAGCTGCTTGAGTTTCTAGAGAGGCTAAAAGCAGGTATATATAGGGGTTTAAGGAGGCATAAGTCGGTTAGGATTTCTTCGGGCAAATACGTCTTTTTGGTCGAAACTGAAGCAATTTCGAACACGATAACGGTTGGATTGCGTAACCGGTATTGGAAGCTTCCATGACTCTTCTAGAAGGTCAACAAAAGGTCTGGATATCGGCCCATGGGCTGGCCCGGTTCTTGGCTCCATTTTGCACTAATTTCACTTCGAAGGCAGTTTGACATGTCCTCAGTTTTTCGGGTGTATCTTGTATAGTACAGCTCCAATTAATGAAATTCCAAATCCATTGGAAATCTAACTCAAATGGGTATCTCCATACCAAGTTTCATTGAATTCCCAACTGATTTGATCCTCCGTTCTTCAGCGAACTTCTGGCATATACGTTTTGTCCAGTAGGAGTATGTGCATTATCTTCAAGATAAAGTGACTTGGCTTGGTTCCTTTGACTTGGATAAGTAGCTGCATCATAGATGATACTCCCTTTTGCTCCATTTTTCATCATTTTGATGATAAAACCTGTTAAGTCCTTAAAATCTACATATACGAAAAAACTACCTCTTTTGTTCCAAAACCTTTATTAATATATATAAAAACCATACTAAAATAGATAGAAAAAATGGTAAAATATAGGGTATATCAGAGGCAGACGTCGTGAGGGCCGTGGAGGCCGAGGTGGTCGTGGTGGGCATGGACGCGGGCATGGACTCGAGAGTAAGTCTGATACCGCGAGTGTGGTCAAGGAGACCACGCAATAGCAGGTGGCTGACTCGCAGGCGTTCCAGGAGGGGTCCGTGAGTGTGGCTGCTACGAGTACTAATGTGAGGGCAGGTGGGGCTGGTGTGGGTCCCGGTGTAGTTGGTGGTGCGGTGGGCCCAGGTGGAGGTGCTGCCGCAGGTGTTGCCCCGGATCGAGATGATCGCTTGATGGGTTTGCTGCAATTGATTCTGGAGCGGTTACCAGGCGGGGTGCCGGTTCCGGATTAGGCTCCAGGAGTGCAGCCAGGTGTGGCTGGTGGTCAGTCGGGAGTGGTTGGTGTTCAGCCGAGTGTGGCTGGTGTGCAGCCGGATATGGCTAGTGTGCAGCCGGGATGGGCGGTTGCGGAGGAGCTCCCATCCTACCTTAGGATGATGGAGTAGATGTAAAGGATTGACACCGAGTTTTTTTCGGGTGGTGCCAAGCCTGAGGAGGCCGATGAGTGGCGGTTGAGGTTGGAGCGTAACTTTCGCTCTATCAGGTGTCTAGAGGGATACTGGTTTGATCTGGCGGTGCAAAACCTAGAGGGTGATGCGCATCTCTGGTGGAAGGGTGTGGAGGCCAGGAGGGCGCAGGCCGAGATGGCCTGGGAGGATTTCTCGGCTGAGTTTATTGCCAAGTATTTCCCCGTATGAGGCGGTGGATCGGTTGGAGCTAAGGTTTCTGGAGGTTGCTCAGGGAGACCGGTCCGTAAGGGAGTTCGACGCGGAGTTCAATCGACTTCTGGTACATGGTGGTAGAGGCATGGAGGGCGAGCAAGCCCAGGTGAAGAAGTTCCTGAGGGGACTTTGATCTTATTTGAGGACTCGCTGTAGAGCAAGCACGTTCGCAACGAGGGCGGAGCTAGTTGAGATAGCTGCTGCGATTGAGGAGGATCTCAGAGAGCAGGCTGTGGTGGTTAGTCCACCGATTCGTAGCAGAGGAGATCGAAGCAGCATGTGGGTCCGTGCAAGGGCGGCAAGCCTGCGCAGAGACAAAAGAAGAAGTGGGAGAGCACTTCACGAGCCAGTCAGGATGGTTCGGGTTACTTCGGATATGAAAGCACAGATCATTGGGTGGCGAGCTGTCCGAAGAGGACTGGGGCTTAGGATACGTGGGTTGAGGCCCAGGATACGCGGGTCGAGACCTGGGATACGCGGGTGTGCTTTCATTGCAGAGAGTCGGGGCATATCAATCCCAAGTGTCCAAAGCTGTAGCAGATGGCAGTGCAGCCGTTTGTTCAGATTGCAGCGGCGCCGCAGGTTTTCACTTCGACAGAGGCGGGTAGTTCTAGCGCCAGACTGATTACAGGTAATTTTCAAACTTGACTTGTTTAATTCTTTTGGTGTTTGAATTTTAGTCTGTTTGGAAATTGTGAGTATGTGCTATAGTGTTAGGGTCTTAAAGCACATAGGATTTGTGCAGGGACCTTAGTAGTGGATGGATATGAGTCCCACGTGTTATTTGATTATGGAGCTACGAATAACTTCATTATTTTGTAGTGTGCGGAGGGTAGCGATATCCGAAATTATTCCGGTGATCAGCTGGGAGTAGTTAAGGTTGCGGTGGCAGGATGTTAGCTACTTTCGAGCGGGCTCGTGGTGTGGGTGTTTTGGTGGCGGGAGAGTTGATGTCAGCAGATCTGATTATTAGTCCGGTGGAGTTGTATGATGTCATTCTCGGGATGGATTGGCTGGATCAGTACATCGTCCATCTGGATTGTCATCGAGGATGAGTAGTGTTCGAGCGGGAGGCGGGGAGGTTGGTTTATCAGGGGGTAAGGCCGACTTTTGGGAGTTTAGTGATTTCAGCGATAGAGGGCGAGCAGTTGATTGAGAAGGGTTGTGAGGCGTATTTGATGATGATAGTGATGCTAGAGATTGTTGGAGAGGTTGTAGTTGGGGATATTTGGGTTGTTTGGGATTTCTAGGATGTTTTCTAGTCGTTGCTGGGATTACCGCCATCGAGGTCGGATCCGTTTATGATTGAGTTGGAGTCTGAGACGACTCCTATATCCAAAGCACCTTATCGTATGGCTCCCGCAGAGATGGCAAAGCTGAAGAAGCAGCTGGATGATCTGTTGAGGAATGGATTCATCCGGCCTAGTGTTTCACCGTGGGGAGCACCGGTGTTGTTTGTGAAGAAGAAGGATGGGAGTTTTCGGTTGTGCATCGATTACCGGGGACTTAACCGAGTCACTGTGAAGAACAGGTATCCTATATCGTGGATTGATGAGTTGTTGGATCAGTTGTGAGGGGCTACTTGGTTTTGCCAAGATTAACTTGGCTTCGGGTTACCATCAGATCCCGATTGATGAGGCAGATGTTAGGAAGACTGCCTTCAGGACGAGGTATGGGCATTATGAGTTCATAGTGATGTCTTTGGGGTTGACGAATGCGCCAGCAGCGTTCATGAGTTGATGAACGGGGTGTTCTAGGACTATATGGATGTGTTTGTGATAATCTTCATTAATGATATTCTGGTGTATTCGAGGAGTCCTGAGGAGGAAGAGGTGCATCTGAGATTGGTTCTAGAGAAGCTGTGGGAGCAGAAGCTGTATGCGAAGTTGAGTAAGTGCAGTTTTTGGCAGTGAGAGATGAGTTTCCTTAGCCATATGGTGTCTGTAGAGGGAGTTTATGTGGATCTGGCTAAGATTGAGGCTATTAGAGGGTGGCTTAGATCGAAGAATGCCACCGAGATCAGGAGTTTTCTTAGGTTGGCGGGTTATTATCGGAGGTTCGTCAAGGGATTTGCGAGTATGGTGCAGTCGAGATTGGTTCTGGAGAAGCTGTGGGAGCAGAAGCTGTATGCGAAGTTGAGTAAGTGCAGTTTTTGGCGGCGATAGATGAGTTCCTTGGCCATGTGGTGTATGCAGAGGGAGTTTTTGTAGATCTGGCTAAGATTGAGGCTATCAGAGGGTGGCCTAGACCGAAGAATACCACCGAGATCAGGAGTTTTCTTGGGTTGGCGGGTTATTATCGGAGGTTCGTCAAGTGATTTGCGAGTATGGTGCAGTCGATGATGAAGTTGACAGGGAAGGATGTCTTTTTTTTGTGGTCTTCAGCTTGCGAGGAGAGTTTCGAGAAGCTGAAAGAGATGTTGACTAGTACACCTGTATTGGCGTTACCCGAGCCGGGTGAGCCGTACATGGTGTATAGAGACGCTTCAGGAGTTGGTCTGGGTTGTGTGCTGATGCAACAGGGGAAAGTTATTGCATATGCTTCGAGGTAGTTGAGGACGCATGAGTGCAATAACCCTACCCACGATTTGGAGTTGGCTGCGGTGATTTTCGCTCTAAAGATTTGGAGATCTTATCTTTATGGCGGAAAGGTGCAGGTGTTCACAGACATAAGAGTTTGAAGTATTTCTTCACTCAGCCGAAGCTGAACCAGAGACCAAGGCGCTGGATGGAGTTGGTATAGGATTATGATCTGGAGATTGGTTACCATTCGGGTAAGGCTAATCTGGTTGCAGATGCATTGAGTCGGAAGAGAGTTGCTTCAGATCAGGAGCGAGATATGGAGGCTTTGGTGAGCGAGATAAGTACGTTGAGATTATGTGTTATCTTACATGAGCCATTGGGGTTAGATGCAGCTTACCAGGCAGATTTGCTGAGCAGGATTCGAGTAGCTCAGGAGAAGGATCATGGATTGATTGATGTATTCGATCTCGGCGAATGGGATGATACTGGTGAACGGACGGGTTTGCATAACCAAGGTTGAGGATCTGAGGCAGGAGATCCTGAGAGAGGCTCATTCGAGTATGTTGTCGATTTATCCAGGAGCGACCAAGATGTATCGTGATATCGCTAACTAGGTTGCAGCATGCAATGTGTGCCAGTTAGTGAAGGCTGAGCATCAGGTTCCGAGCGGGTTATTGCAGAGTTTACCTATTCCGAAGTGGAAGTGGGACATGATCACCATGGAATTTGTGACAGGGTTGCCAGTGTCGCGGACCTATGATGCGATTTGGGTGATTGTGGATCGTCTGACCAAGTCAACATATTTTCTTGCCATCAAGAAGAACGACGGAACGGCGGTGTTGGCTAAGAAGTATGTGCAGGAGATAGTGAGGCTGCACGGGGTACCAGCAAATATTGTGTAAGATAGGGATCGAAGGTTTACTTCAGAGTTCTGGAGGGCATTTCAGGCTGAGATGGGCAATAAGGTGCAGATGAGCACAACTTATCATCCTCAGACAAATGGGCAGTCTGAGAGGACGATTAACACTTTGGAGGAACTGCTGAGGATGTGTGTGCTGGATTATGGTGGTCACTGGGCGGATCAACAATAGCTACCAGGCGAGTATTGGAATGGCTCCATATGAGGCTATGTATGGGAGACCATGTCATACACCATTATGTTGGACTCAAGTGGGGGAGATGAGCATGTTTGGTGCAGATTTGGTTTAGGAGACGATGGAGAAGATCCGTGTCTTGAGGCTGAACATGAGGGAGGCTCAGGATCGGCAGAAGAGTTATGCCGATAAGAGACGAAAAGAGGTGGAGTTTGAGCTGGGAGATCTGGTGTATCTCAAGGCAGCAATGTTGACGGGTCCTAACAGTTCCATTTCAGAGAATAAGCTAAGTCCACGGTTTATGGGTCCGTTCAAGGTTGTGGAACAGGTGGGACCAGTAGCTTATCATTTGAAGTTACATCAGAGTATGAAGGCTTTTCATAAGGTCTTCCATGTTTTGATGCTACGGAAGTGTCTACATGAGTCTGAGGAGGTGTTGGCTAGGATTATGGAGGATCTTCAGCCCAACATGACGTTGGCAGCGAGGCCTGTAAGGATTCTCGAGAGGAGATTCAAGGTGATGCGCCGGAAGAGGATACCGTTGGTGAGAGTCATGTGGGACTGTGACGGTATTGAAGAGGAGACTTGTAAACCAAAAGCGAAGATGAAGACAAAGTTCTCGAAGTGGTTCGAGAAGCAAGCGGTGACTTGAGTGTCTTTTTCTTGTTTTCAGAGTCTGTATAGCATGTTGCTATGAGTTTGATGTATTTTTCGTTTTGTGTTGTAACGATTATACATTGTGATGATTTAATAAGATGAGTTTTGCTTATTATATGTGTTTAAGACGTGAGTTCTTATGGTGATGACCTCCCGGTCATGTGTTTTGATGACTGGTAGGGTCATGTGGATGGTCTAACGATATAGTTCTACGGGAGCTAGGACTGTCTATCGGCTAGGGAGCTAGAAATAGAAGTTCTATCTGAGTTAGAGCTGGTCCATGTTCTAGGAGGATTATCTGGGGATGGAGGTTCTATGGAAGTTAGGACTTGTCTATTCCGTAGATGGCGCTGGGAAATATGAGTTTTATGTGAGTTAAAACCTGTCTATTTCCTAGGGGGTGTCTGGAAATAGAAGTCTTATGTGAGTTAGGACTGTCTTTTCCAGGGACTCTAAGGGAAACACCCTGGTGATTGGGTTGTTTCGGATGGCCTAGTGATTGGTCCAGGGAATAGTGGGTTCCCTGCATATAGTTTGAGGGACAGGGATCTCTCCAGAGGATGTGTGATTCCTCTGCAGCCGATAGCTTGATGGACTGTGTGTGCCAAGAGTGGAAGGGGCTGGAGTATACCGAGAGCTGGATGGACGGCGGTCCTGAAGGTGGGAGGTGTATACATCAAGAGCTCGAAGGGTGACGATCCTGAGAGTGTGAGTGGTGTATATAGATATGAGTATGAGCAATAGTGTCTGTAGTGTGATTGTAAGTACGAGACTGGATGAGCTTCAGGGATCGGGAGTGGATCTCAGGTGGTGCTGACCAGGTTTGGTTAGGATTGCAACCATGGCGAAACAATGCAATGTAGCTAGTATGAGACTAGTGAAGCTCGGGGATCGGGTGTGATCTCGAGGGGTACTGGCCGGGTGGTCAGGAGTGTTGATAGGGATGTGAAAGTGGACGTCTAGTTTAGGGTTTTTACTTTCCTTTGGAACCTCGGTTCAGACGACCATGGTAAACAAATGTAGCGTCTTTGGTCATGCATGTTCTTGTTTGATTGTTGCGCAATCAGGGAGCGTTGCGCTGTTGATGGTTACGGGAGAATCTGGTCGGGTTTCAAACAGGAGTGTCAACCTTAGGGGGACGATGTCGCGTGATTCGAGGTCAAATTCGTGTTAGTAGGGGAGAATTGTAACGACCGCGAACCAATTTCTATGGATTTTGGTCGTGCGTCGATCGACACAGGTGGTGTGCGCCGATCGACGCAAGTCGGATTGAACCAGATTGGTTCGATTTCAATAATCTGGTTTGGTGGGTCGGTTTAGGAAACCCTAGGGTTGTTATATAAAAGGCAGAAGTCACGATTCTGGCCGGGTTTTTCATCAAAAATCGCAGAGCAGAGAGTTTTTGAGTGATTTTGGAGTGTTTGTGAGTTCCTGGTTGGTTTTTGATCATTGGGGGCTGAGTTCTGTGTGTTGGATTGAGGATTTTTGGATTTGGGAGGTTGTGTTCTTCATGTTCTTTGGGTTTTCCTTTTTCTTTCCTTCCAGAATCGAGGTGAGTGTGTGACCGTAGGTTTATTTGGGTAAAGGGTTGATAGAATGCGATTGCTGTGTTATTTTGGTGTGTTTTCGTGTTGATTTGCCTGCAAGGATCTATGTAATTCGATCCAGGATTGATCCGTGTGAGGATAAGTTCGATCCTGGAATCTGTGATGTTGTGTTGATCGATGCAGATGCTCTGCGTCGATCGACACACAGGACAGTGCATCGATCGACATGGGGGCTGTGTGTCGATCGACACACTGGCTGATACATCGATCGACACCTAGTGGTTGTGTCGATCGACGCATGTCTGTTTGCGACGGACTTGTGTGTGTTTGTTCGTGCTTGCATTGTTGTTTGATTCACCCTGGTATTGTATTGATCCTTATGCATGTGTGTATAATCTGTGGACGGGATGACCGTCTCACTGAGTATTTGTGATAATACTCACACATCTCTTTTTGCTATGTGATGCAAGTAACGAGAAAATATGATCGTGGAATCATGGCCGGGAAGAAGAGATGATCTAGTGTCTCATTTTTGTGATCATTGTGTTAGGGTGTTAGTGATTCTGGAACCACTGTTTTATTGTTATTGGAATTGTTGATTTGGTTTATTAGTTATAGAAATTAGTTATTGAATTGAACTGGTTAGAATTCAGTAGGGTATGAGATTTATTGAATTGGTTTAATTGGTTAATTGTTTAATCGTTCCGCATTGTTTGTATTGACCCGTTGAAGATTATTATTTGTGATAATAATAATCCAAAAAGAAAAAATTTTAAATTTTTCTGGTTGGGTTATTTCATGTGGCGAGCTCAAGAGCATGCAACCGACCTTGCTAGGGGCACACATGTTGATGGTTATGAATCGTTACCGTACTGGTTTCATATGATAAAGTTAAAGAATCCCGGTACTGTGACCCAGTTAGAGGTTAATTCTTATAACAAGTTTAAATATTGATTTCTGGCATTTGGTGCATCGCTCAGAGGGTTTAGGTTGTTGAGGAAAGTAGTTATTATTGATGGCGCACATTTGAAAGCAAATTTTAAAGGGATTTTACTTGGTGCTTCAGCACAGGATGAAAATTTCGAGTTGTACCCTATTGCTTTTGGGATAGTGGATTCTGAAAATGATGCATCATGGGACTGGTTTTTGAAGATGTTGAAGACTGTTATCCCTGACGAGCCTGATTTAGTATTTATGTCTGATCGTGCGACGTCTATTGAGAACGGTCTCCTAAACAATTATCCACTTGCTCATCATGGGATCTGCAATTTTCATTTGCGAAAAAATCTTCAAAGCAAATTTCATGGTTATGTGCTTATTCATGTTGCAGCAACGACATCTGATGCTTACACAATAAATGACTTCGATGAAACTTTCAGGTATGTGATTACAAATTTATAAGCTTTTTTTTTAACTTTTTTACTGGGGTTAAAAAAAAGATTTTAAAAACCTTATAATGTTAAAAAAACTCTTATAAATATTATAAAGATCTTTCAGTTTTCTCATCAGTTATTATAACACACTTTTTTTGTATTCATATATAGAAAACTCATGCTCGCAGATAAAAAAATGGGAGATTATTTGTGGAAAGTGGGTTTTATGAAGTGGTCACAGGTTCATGGACCAGCCAATCGGTACAATATAATGACATCAAACCTGGATGAGTCTTTGAACTCTATGCTGAGAGATAGCCGCGAGTATCCGATAATGTGTCTTCTTGAGATGATCAGATCGATTCTGACTAGATGGTTTCATGAGCGATGTGAGGAGGCTAGTAATCATAGGCATCTTGTGACCGATAATGTGGTGAAAAGGATGAAGAAGAAATGTTTAAAACTGTCACGCAATCTCGAAGTTGCTTAAGTTAATAGATCTGAGTTTGAGCTGAAAGGAGATCGGCTTAAACATGTTGTGAATTTTGGAGATAGGTCGTGCACCTGTGGTATGTTTTCCATCGAAAAATTCCCTTGCGCTCACGCAATAGCGGCTGCAAAACATGGCAATCTGATAGAGTACGATTATGTTGATGATTTTTACTCTACTGAAAGGTATTTTTAATTATTTTTTGTTACTGTTTATAAAACGTTAAAATACCTTATAAAGCTTATAAATATTACACTTACAGGTGGAAGTTAGCATATTCAGAGAGTATACGCCTAGTTGGTGATAGGAAGTTTTGGGACATTCCAGACGATGTTGCTGCTTTTCTTTGTCAACCACCTATTACTCGTGCTCCTAGTGGCAGACGAAAGAAAAAAAAAAGATACCTTCTGCTTGGGAGTATGGAAAGACTCGAACTAATGACAAATCTTACAAATGTGGTAGGTGTGGCAATCTTGGAGACAACAAAAGTTGTTGGGTGAATCCAATCAATTGAATATTTTAAGTTACAAACTTTCTCTAAGATACAAACTTTCTATTTGCATTATTTTTATTTTGCATTTATTGGATGAAAAACAGAGCTTTTTATGATTAAATTTTTATAAAACATTTTTATGTGTCATTCAATTTATAAACCGTTAAAATATCTTATAATGTCTTATAATAAGATAGATAGTTACGTTTCCTAGTACAAAACAATGGTCCTACAACAAAATAATAAGTATCGTGCTTTTTCAAAAACATCTTAAGGTTGAAATAAATGAAAAACTAGGTAGACCAACGAGACCCACGAGATCTTACATTCCTTGAGGATTCAGCTTCATCTCTCGGGCGGGTTCTTACATTCTTTGAGCATCCAGCTTCATCTCTCGGCCGGGTCTTGCGAAGAGAATGTTGAACTTGGACGTAACGAGCATGAAGTTTTTCCAACCGGAATTTGGTTACTTCAATTTCTTCCATCAAAAAATTCTGTTCATGTAGCAACTCTGATGGATTAATAGCCTGGACAAGCACTTAAACCAAACAAATAAGAAGAGTCAGCAGAAGTCAAGTTTGATTTTTTAGACAAAATCTGTTTATAAACTATGTTATAAAAGCATTAAAAAAACCTTATAAACCTATTAACAAAAATGTTACAAGGATGCAAAATGCACCACGAGAGGTGATTTCAGTCGACAGGTGCCTAAGATGCACATTACATAGTGATTGCCCTAGGGGATAGTGGGTCTCCTGGGCATACTTGAGGGGACAGTGAGGTTCTCTCCGGGGGAAAGTGGTTCCCTTGCATATACTTTGAGGGCCCGAAGCCTCTCTAGGGGATGTGTGATTCCTCTGCAGCCGAGCTTGACGGACTGTGTGTCCTGAGAGTGGGTGGGGCTAGAGCATACCGAGAACTAGATGGATGGCGGTCCTGAAGGTGGAGGGATATGATATACTTCGAGAGCTCAAAAGGTGACGATCTTAATAGCGGAGTGTTGTATATAGATATGAGTATGAGCAATAGTATCTGTAATGTGGTTGTAAGCATGAGATTGGATGAACTTCGGGGATCGGGAGTGGATCTCAGGTGGTGCTGACCGGGTTGGGGTCAGGATTGCACCCGTGGTGAGACGGTGCAATGTGGCTAGTATAAGCATAGTAGAGCTCGGGGATCAGGTGTGATCTCGAGTGGTGCTGACCGAAGGTCAGGAGAGTGGATGTGGATGTCGAGTCTAGGGTTTTACTGACGTTTAAAACCTCGGTTTGGACAACCCTGGTAACATATGTAGCACCGTTGGTCGTACATATTCTTGTTTGATTGTTGTAAGATCATTTGGTCCAATTCGAGGTCAACGGTTGGTCGTGCATGTTCTTGTTTGATTGTTGGGCGATCAATCGGGCAGCCCTAATCCGGACCAGGGGACGTTGCATCGTTGATGTTCCCGGGTGAATCTGGTCAGGTTTTAGGCGGAAGTGTTAGCCTTAGTGAGACGGAGTCGCGTGATTCGAGGTCGAATCCGTGTTAGTGGGGGAGAATTGTAACGGTCGTGAACCAAAAAGTAGAATTTTGGTTGGGTGTGTCGATCGACACAGCAGTGTATGTCGATCGACACATGTGTTTTGACTTGTGAGAAGTCGGATTCTTGGTGGTGTGTCGATCGACATAGGTGGGTGTGTCGATCGACACGAGTTGAAATTAGACCGACCGGTTTGGTTCCAATTGTCCGGTTCGACGGATTGGTTTAGGTAACCCTAGGGTTCCAGTATTTAAGCATGAACAGTCGTTTTGTTGCGTTTTTTGCCGAAATTCTGAAAGAAAACAAAGAGTTTGAGAGAGAAATCAGAAATCAAAGGATTTGGGTGATTCTTGGGAGGTTTCTTGAGAAGGTTGCTCTTGAGGTTGTTAGAACGAGAAGGGGGATTGTGGCTGGTTGATTTCGGGTCTGGGAGAACAAAATCAGTGGCTGGTTCGAGTCGTTCTTCACGTTCTTCATCCTTTCAATACGAAATCGAGGTGAGTGCGTGATCGTGGGTTATATAGACATAAGAATTTGATGGAATGCGTTTGCTTGTGTTGTTTGGGTTGGTTTCGGTGTGTTTGGTGCTTGGATTCGTGCAGGGACTCGACAAATCGCGTGGGATTCGAGCCATGAGAGGATAGGCTCGTTTCCTGGGTTCTGCGATGTCGTGTCGATCGACACCATGGTGGTGTGTCGATCAACACAGGGCAGTCTGTCAATCGACGCCTAGTGGTTGTGTCGATCGACCTATGCCTTCTGTACTGGTTTATGTTGGTTGTTTCGTGTATGCTTGATTATATGCTCATCCTGGTATTGTATCTCTTGTTTATGTCTGTATATAAATAACATGTAGACGGGATGACCGCATCGCTGAGTATTTGTGATAAAACTCACGCAACTTTTTTTGCCATGTGTTGCAGGTAAAGAAAAAATGTGATCGTGAAATCATGGCCAAGAAGAGGAGATGATCTAGGGTCTCACTTGTCTGGTTATATTGTTTAGAATTGCTAGGTTGCTAGTGATTCCTGGTTATTGAGTATTGGATTGTTGTTGAGTAATTCATTGAATTGGAATTTGTTAGATTAATAAAGTATGAGATTTATTGATTGTGTTATTATTGTTTATGTTTTTAATTGTTCCGCAGTGCTGTTGTTGGCCCATTGAAGATTATTATCTGTGATGATAGTAATCCGAAGAAAATTTTTTTAAAATTTTTGGGTCAGGTCGTTTCAATTCTAATCGAACACCATTGACAATGTTTAACCATGAAAAGAAGTTAATCTAATTAGTTTGATACTTAGGAAATTAGAAAATATTTCATCCGCGTATTACGCAGAGAATCACCTAGTTAAAACTAATTACAAAGTCTTTTACAAATGGGACATTAGGTTTTCAAATTAGAATTCTTTTTTCTTTTAAGCGTCTAGGTTTAAGCTTAGTCCTGCATGGTAATACAATTCTTTCCATTTAACCATCTTGATATTCATAACGAACTCTCTTAGGTCAAGATGATGCAAAGTAGCTAGTAAGTCGATCTGGGAGGACACGATTATTTCACAAACTGATACACATATCTCTTATATAATTCAATCCTAATTAAGTTACAATCGATTTGAGAGAGCAAATTCATCAAATTGTAACTACTAATGAACAAATGAACACTACTATAATGAACAAAACAATCCATAAAATTTATAGATTAACTCAATTCCCCACAATTTCTACATTAACTAAAATGGAATCTATCAAAAGTAAAACTGGATTCAAACTTAGAACAACAGATCCAAAAGAAACTGAGCTAACTTGCAAAAAAAAAAAAAACAGTAGATTGTGTATAACCTCTTTTAAGAAACCCTAACAATTTGCTTCTAATCTAGGAAACATCCGCCTAGTATTGAAATCAGAACCCAAAACCCACCAAATTACCATAAACAAAGGTTAGAAAATTCAAACTCACAACACGCACAATTGTTCTCACTATGCTTCACTTAGCTACTCAGCTTCAAGCTCCAGATGATAGCAAAAATTGCTGGAATCTCAAATAAAAAGCAGAAACCGGAAAATATATAGAAAAAACACGAAAGGCTTAAGCTTGTGTGATTCTCCAACGTCTTCCTCTTCTTCTCTTTGTCGGCTAAAAGGAGGCAGAAGAAGGAGAGAAAAGTTTGATGGATCCGTCAACCCTCAAAATTTTACTTCAACTCTTGTTTTTTTTTTTTGTCAACTATGGCCAAAATAATTATAATAGATCCGAAATCTATTTGTGTATATCCAAATCTGCGATTGTTTTTATAGAGGAATGTGTTTCACTAAGGATAGATAAAATATATAAATTGAAACAAATCAAAATTGAACTAAAATATATAATAGTATGAATGGATACATAAACTATTATACTAAACTAGGTAAAGACCGCATATATGCAGATTTGTGATAAAATATTTTATAATCCGTTATAAAATATTTTATAACTCATGAAAAAATCAAATTCAGAAAGTAACAAAATAAATAAATCACCCATAAAAATAAATAAAATAAAACCAAAAATATTGATATAAAATAATTTAAAAGTGACCTTTTTATTTTAGTTGTTTTTCTTATTTGATTTCCAAGTAATTCTTAAATTTTATCACGTAATTAGTTTTTATTACTTCATTATTCTATTTTGTTAAAAACTGAATTATTAACTCATTTTGCTATTTAAATTTTTCAGTTTTATAAAAAATTTATAATCTGAAAAAGAACAAAACTGAAAAGCGCAAGACCACTAATACTGAAGTCTCACCATTATTAAGTTGTTTTGACTATTTTTATTATATTGTTTTTTCATTTAAATTTGTAAAATATTTCCAAATAATTAAATTATTTTTCCTATTCCTAATTGAATTAGTTTTTTTATCTACTCATATATCTATTTTTTCAAAATTTTGACGAATTAAATCTCATGTTTTTAGTTGCAATCTAAAATTGCAAATTTTATTAAAAATTTTTTCGCATAATTGATTCACAAATTTTGCAGGCAGCGAATGATGCATAAAGCTTTAGTTTGTAATTTGCAAGAAATGAATGAAAATAGTACAATTAGATCAACGTGATCTATCTAACATATCTTATAAGAGGATAATTGATGTTATTTTCTAATGAAAAAGTTGAAATAAAATTCGTGAAAGAAATTATCGAAGTTTAAAATTGCTTGGTGGAAAAAAAAGATTAAGAGATATAAAGACAAAATATTATAATCTATGACGATTTGGGTATGTAAACCTAAATCTTAATAATGTTATCTCATGTAATACACGTAAATAAAAATAGAAGAAACTAAGACATATAATAAAGACAAAATTTTAAAGAACCATACTTATCAAATAATTATTTTAATGAATTACTAATTAGAGATCAATTGTAAAATCTTGATATATATTGATTTTCATAATCTATTTTATAAATACAAAAATATAAGTTTAAAAAAATAAAGATTTGTATGATATATGTAGCAAAATTTAAATGATTTTTTTTAATATGTGTCAAAATCTAATCGATCATGTGACACGTATCACAATCTTGTTAAATATCAAGTTTGACGCATCAAACTTTATATAATAAAATTACCGCAACCTACTTCAAATTATACGAAACCGAACCAAAATAATTGAACTAACCAACTAACACCACAAGAAAATGGTCCCATTTCCGACGGCCAAAACCGTCGGAATAGGAGTTATTCCGGCGGATTTCCGACAGTTCTTGTCCGTCGGATCTATGTCGTCGGAAATAAATATCCGTCGGAAATCCGTCGGAATAAGTGACGGAATTCCGACGGAATACCGAATAACCGGATTCCGTCGGAAGTCCGTCGTAATACCGTCGGCGACAGCATTCCGACGGAATTCCGACGGCCCCTCACACCGACGGAATTCCGACGGCCTCTCACACCGACGGAATTCCGACGGCCCATAAAACCGACGGAATTCTGACGGCCCATAAAACCGACGGATTTCCGACGGATTAATTAATTTTAAAAAAAAATTTCTAAATAAATATATTAAATTAAATAAAATATAAAATTAAATTTAACAATTTTTAAAAGTAATTTAAACATTTAAATATTTATAAAAGTAATTTAAACGTTTAATTATTACATAAACAAAAGTCTACTGGGACTGGTTACGGAAGAACGCGTTCATCTTTTCTTCCATTGCCCGAATTCTTTCTGCATCTTCTGCGCGTTGTGCCTCCATCGCGCTTACGCGCTCGAGAAGGTCGGCGTTCTGTGCCCTCAAACTACTATCTCCGTGAAAGCGGTATGAATTAATGGATGGGGAGGAACTGTCTTCCGGGAGGCCAAAGACACGACCTTTGTGCTTAGGCGTAACCTATAAAAAAAAATATACTTAATCAATGTTATAAGTTATTAGTATTAAAAGTTATTTTAAATTTTTTTAAATTTGCAACTGTTACTAACCTCATAGGTGAACTCGTTGATCTTCTCGAGTGGAACTTCGGTGGCCGGCGGAGTTCCTTCGACGATCTGTTGGGATTGGAGGTACTCCTCACCGAGCCTCTCCACACTTTCCACGATTTCACGAGCAACTGCATCTTGAATTTCATTAGTCTTTCTGTTGGTGTGCGCATCTTTGATCAAATCAAGATGCGACGGACGCACACCGGTCTTCTAAAACTGTTGGCATAGATACGGAAGGAATTATGAAAGGGGTTATAAAAAATTCGTTTGAAAAATTTATATGATTACCATTTTTTCAGCACGTGTCGCTTTGCTCGTTGCTCCGAGGTTATGGGTCGCCGGTCCCTTCCCCTTCCGCTCGCTCTTCCGGTTAGTGGAGTTTTTTCCTGAGGTCGATTGAGTTTCCTCCCGTTCCCAATGGGCAAGTAGTCCAGCCCATAATGTTGGCTTATTTTTAAAAAACCGGGGCACCTTTTCTTGTTTGAACCACATGTCCTTCCACTCGTTCATCTTCAACGAGTACTTTCGACCGGCCTTTTGGTTGAATTGCCGTCGGACCTGACCAGTCAGCTGCGGGTCCCAAGTAAAATCTTGCTGAAAAAAAAACCATACCCAAATTAGTATTGACAATTTTAATTTTAAATTAAAATCAACATTCTTAATTTAGAAAAAAAAAATCATACCGCAAATTGCCGAAACCATATTTCACGGTCTGCCTCTGGCATCGAACTATATGTGGGATACGGTTCAGTTATCAAGCAATTGATCATTGTGTTGATAGAACTCGTAATCCCGTTTTGCGAAAATTGAAACCTAAACAATATTTAGTTAAATATTTTATTAAGTTAATATAATCAAATACATTTTTAAATAAAACTTACCAGGTCGTGTTGGGTGGCAAGTCAGGATCTAGGCGAGTCAACCTATCCCGTCCGGGTTGCGAAACAAACTCCTCAACGGTCATGGCCGTGGGAGTTGAGGGCGCTGTATCCATAGGAGACGTGTGTGGGATATCAAAACCGCTAGTCTCGGGGATTTGCGACTGACTCCCACTCCCACCTCCCCTAGTGGAATTACCGGCTCCACTAGAGTGATGAAATCGCCTATAGTCCCTAAGATTGCCAAAAATTTTACATATCAACCATTTATTCATATTATAAATTTGTATATAGAAAATAATTTTATAAAACGATCATAATTTATTCATATTATAAATCTTTATATGATTTATACATATCAACAATTTATGATTTATACATATCAACAATTTGGAATTTTATAATTTATTTATATTATATATCTATTATATGGAAAATAATTTATAACCCCAAAAATAATTTATTCATATTATAAATCTTTATATGGAAAATATTCATATCAACAATTTATAATTTTTACATATCAACAATTATGTAAATTTATAACCACAAATACTTATTAAAATGGAAAATAATTTCATAAACCCGAAAAGTCACTTAATCACAAAATTCCTAAAATTAAAATTTTTTCTCTATCTCTAAATTCAATAATTCTTAAATTACAACATTTTTAAATTCCTAAATGGGTTGAATATTTGCCAATAAATCACACCAAAATCCTAATCCAATCTAATCTACTCTAAAATCAATTACTTATCTAATCCTAAAATATTATTACTAATCTAAACAATACTTATTACTAATCTAAATCATACAATTCAAATTAAATGTTTATATTAATGAAAAAAAAACTTACATGTTGTGGTTAGAAGAATGGAGGAGATCGAAGTTTGGAGGGTGGAGTGTCGCCGGAGTCGTGGCGTCTCGTCGGAGTTGCCGGAGTCGCCGGAGTGCCGCCGGAGGGAGAAGTCGACGGTTGGAGGGAAGAGGAGATGAGCAGATCGATGAGATCGAAGTTTGGCGGCAGAAATTAGGGTTTCCGTCGGAAATCCGTCGGTATTTATACCCGTCGCATAATTCCCTTTTGATTGCATCAACATCTATATTTAAGTTGGGGCTTTCTGGTCTTTGGGCAAATTCATAATCATAGTAGTGATCCTTACATTCTTTTGAAGTACTTTCACCGTAAGTATCTGCCTTGTCAATCAATTGAGATGGTTGTACGTCCTCGAGAACACGCTTCTGGTCAGGACATTGTGCCTGCTTATCATATTTGGGTCTCAAAACATTGGGTTTAAAGCTCGAATCAGCTTCCCACGAGTATGTGGGTATCTCTTGAGTGAATTCGTCGCATTGAGTTTTGGTTTCCCACGAGTATTTCGGAATTTGTAGGGGGTTTACCACGATTTTAGATTTATAGTCTTCATTTGGAGGGCTAGAAGACATTATTTGTGTTTTTGATAGGTGTAGAAGATATACACTTCATCATATGTATTTATAGTAGAAGTTATATGTTAAAACGTAACAAAAACCATGGCCACATCCGACTAGTATTAACCCATTAGAAGCATACGTGTTTTCGTACCATTAGAGAATCGATCTGAGACCTCGAAATGTTTCAGTCATATATGAACCACTAAAACGAGTTGTCAATTCATCATTCAATGGCCGACATTATCATTCACACTGTCATTCATCATTTTGTGGCCGACAATTCCATCCACGGAATTGATTTCTTAATTGTCCACTGAGCTGTAATGTCGCATCAGTTTTTGTTCTTCTCTTACAACCACCTATACAGCGACACGTGAAGCTTAAAATATCATAAAATTTGCGTATATAATTCAAAGTAATTGAACACAAAATCATAACACAAAAATATTCTATTTCGCAATGGCAAACAGAGATCTTTGGAATTATTATATGCAAAACCGAGCCTCCGTTAATTAAAATTTTCAGATTGTCTTCCACAATTGGATTTGTTAATTATTATTAAAATATTGCAAATATTCGTCTACCATGAAGTACATTATATTAGAGGGAACGCATAGATGTTAGAGTACAACATTCATAAACAAACATTTATTCATAAATTATTAATCTGACTCTCCTGATGAACCTTCACTAGGGATGGAGTCTGAATCGTCGTCAAATTCTTCACGTGTTTCCTCATCGTCCGAATGAACTAGATCATCGCCGATATGTGTTACATCAATGACAAGGTCAATGTTATCCATCTCCTCAACATGTGACATTTGCATACTTCTCGATACTTGTAGAGAATCATGTTCTGGAACTCCATATATTTTCCCTCTCGGATTAATTGGAGTTACAGTGATCCAAGGATCTCTCCTTGAGGAAATTCGAGGATATTTTATGTAGCACACCTATTAATGGAGATAGTGGATATTGTTAATATACAGGAATAACAAAACCTAATGTATGAGGATGTAGGAAAACCTATTATTGTATTGATACCAGGTCTGCTTGAGACGCAAGGATAAATGGATTGTAATGCTGTAGTTTCCGGCTTGAATTTATCGAAATAACACCAAGAGGGTCAATTCGAACCCCACGGCCATTGGATGGATCATACCAATCGCACATAAACACAATGCACCTCAAGTCCAACATTCCTGGATAGTGGATTTCCAAGATTTCTTTTAAAATGCCATAGTACATGGTATCACCTGATTGTGTCGAAATACCATAGTCCGAAGTTGGCCTTTGACGTCCTTCCTCACGAATCCTGAACGAATATCCCCTCGTGCAAAATCTGGGATATGAAGTCGCGGTGCTGCGTAAACCATGAGCAAACTCCACTAACCAAGTCGGGAGGGAGGGTTTGACCACTTTCTAAACCTTCGGAAACCTAAAAACAATTACCGAAAGAAATCAGTAAAATATGAACGTGAAAACCTAAAAAAGTAAGCGTAAGGAATTATATTAAACTTACATAAAATTTCAACCACTCCGGGAATTCTTCATCTTTTAAGACAGTAAGTTCGGAATCTGTCTTATCAGCATGGTAAGTTTGTACTAGGGACATGTAAATCCTGTAACATAACAATTGTTATTACCCGAAGACAAATAATGCCACAAATTTAGTATGACAAATGGTGTACCTCTCATACTCCACAAGTTCGTCACAATTTCTTAGGATATATGTATGCAAATGTGTGACCTCTTGTGTTGATAGTATGCGAGTCTTCCCTTTTCCACTTACGCGACCAACTTGGGCAAACAACTCAGGTATGACCACGGGATACACTGCTTTCTCACCTCTATCATCATGTCGCGCCGGCCGTCTCCCCTTAATCCGAACATCCGAAGGAAAGTAATACTCGGCAAAGTGTGATACTTCTTCATTTAGACTTTGTGCAACAATAGATCCCTCAACCTTGCTCAAATTTTTAATCTTTTTCTTCAGGTGAAACATGTAACGCTCGAACGGATACATCCATCGGTATTGAACAGGGCCTCCTAATGCTGCTTCACGTGGGAGGTGAATAGGAAGATGTTCCATAACATAAAAAAATGACGGTGGAAATATCTTCTCAAGATTACAAAGGAGTACCGGGATGTTGGCCTCTAAATTACGGATCCCGTCCACTGTTAGTGTCCGTGAACATAAATCTCGAAAGAAAGCCCCAACTCCTACAAACGAAAAGGAAACAAGTTAGTACATATATAGTAACATTATATTAGTAAGAAACTCACGGGAGTACGAAATATACCTCCAATGGCTTGATGGATGTCTTTTGGAAGAAGATAAGCAAATGCAAATGGAAGAAGACGCTGCATCACAACATGACAATCATGACTCTTCATTCCAATAAACTTCCCTTCCGTTGAATCCACGCAATTACGCAGATTAGATGCGTAGCCGTCAGGAAATTTAACACTTTTTTTTATCCATTCAAAAAAAATTTCTTTCTGATCCGCGTCTAACCGGTACGCAGGCATAGGCAATCTACCATTAGGCAAAACATGTAGAGATGCCCTTGAACAAATCAATGGCAAGTCTAATCTAGATTTCCAGTTGTCTTTTGTCTTTCCTGGTACATTTAAAATGGTGTTCATGATGTTGTCAAAGAAATTCTTTTCAACATGCATGACATCTAGATTATGCCGCAATAGATGGTCTTTCCAAGAAGGCAAATACCAGAATATACTTTTCTTGTGCCAATTGTGATATTCCCCACAACCGTCGATGGGGTAATGGCCATTACCCCCACAATCAGGAGATCGCTCTGCACCAAAATCTCGTAACTGTTCCAATATGCTGCGACCATCTATCTCAGGAGGTGGACCATGTAACACAGGAAAATTCTTCCTGAAATGTCTTCTAGACCGACGATATGGATGATTTGCTGGTAAAAAACACCTATGGCAATCAAACCATGAAGTCTTCCTTCCGTGCTGCAATTGGAATGCTGAAGTATTGTCTTGACAATAAGGACATGCCAATCTTCCATGCGTTTTCCATCCAGATAACATACCGTAAGCCGGAAAATCGCTTATGGTCCACATAAGAACCGCACGCATGTTGAAATTCTGCTGGATTGAAACATCAAATGCCTCAACACCATGCTCCCACAACATCTGCAACTCATAGATCAATGGTTGGAGGAATATATCGAGTGACCGTCTTGGATGATCTGGCCCGGGAACTAGAATTGAGAGAAACAGGAACTCTCGCCGCATGCACATAGAAGGAGGCAAATTGTAAGGTGTTACGATGACCGGCCACAATGAATATTTTCTTCCGTGCTTTCCAAATGGGTTGAAACCATCAGTGGATAAGCCGAGGTATACATTCCGTCGTTCATATGCAAAATCTAGATATACGGATTGAAAGTGTTTCCACGCTTCTGCGTCAGAAGGATGCGTAATATCTCCATCTTGACTATGCTCTGCATGCCATCTCATACCCTTAGCTGTGCGTTCTGATTGATACAGCCTCTTCAACCTCTCTGTCAATGGTAAATACCACATCCGTTTGAATGGAATCTTCGCTCTGCCACCTTCGTCCTGGAACCGTCGTTTACGGCAAAATTTACATTTGTTTCTGTTCTCATCTTCTCTCCAGTATAGCATACAGTTGTCGATGCACACATCTATTATCTGGTAGGGCAAACCAAGACCGGCAACAAGTTTCTGGACCTCGTAGTATGATGCTGGACTAAGATTATCCTCTGGTAAAACATCTTTTACAAATTCGGCGAATGCATCAACACATTCTTCGGACAAATTGTAATCAGTCTTGATGTTCATAATCCTACTAGCAGAAGATAACGGTGAATGACCTTCCCTACAACCACTGTATAGTGGTTGCTTTGATGCGTCTAACATATCAAAAAATCTTCGAGATTCTAAATTAGGTTCTTCAACCCTATCACCCTCATAACCACCCGACTGCAAATTCTCTCTAAACGCATCGTTAACCATCGCAGCCGTACTTACCCCAACATCTACTTCCGTTGTACGTTCTCCTACGCTATCCGGAAAATAAGGTGCATTACTACTAGTACTACCATATTCAAAATTGCTTTCTCCATGTAAAAACCAAACCTTATATCCCGGCCTAAATCCATATCTATATAAGTGATTCCAAACAGTATGAACCGCAACACTAATTCTATTACAACAATTAGAACATGGACATTTGATATCCTAACCTTTTTTGGCTGCATCTTGATTTCTGGGTAAATTCATGAACTCGCATATACCTTCAGCGTATGCGGACGTTAATAAGTTCGAGCCAATATCCATCATTGGCTTGTTCATCCAAGACCGAAAATATGAACTCATCGCTAACAAATTTTTTGGGATTTTAAAATTGTGTTAATATCTATTTACGAAGAAATGTCGAAACTTATAGAACGGATTTCCGTCAAAACCTCTGACAAAACACCCCACCAATCCCATCGGGCACCGCTAAATAATTTATAACCACTCAAACTTTGCTGACATCGGAAACCGTCGGAAAGTCATCGGAAAATGACGATAACTTATTTCCGTCGGCAATCCGTCGGGAATTAACGACGGATTTCCGACGGAATACCGACGGTTTCCGTGTCCGTCGAAAATCCGTCCCAATAAACCGACGGATTTGCGACGGATTCATTTTTATCGTAATGCCGTCAGCATTCCGTCGGAAATTTCCGACGGAAATCAAGTCCGTCGGAATAGTGCTGTTTTTCTTGTAGTGTAAAGAATATTATTTTTATGTATTTTATTCAATTTTTTTTACTCGACCTAGAAACCGATTATAATTAAACCAAGTGAAGATACATCGCTGACTTTTCTTGAATTTTGTTGACTTTTCAACAACATTATGTAAACAACGCTTTTATTTAAGGAACATTACCGAAGAAGTGTATATGTCTCAGCCATCGGGTTTTTTTACATCTCATCCATATCATGTGTGTATATTAAAGAAGCCAATTTATGGTTTCAAACAATCGCCTCGTGAATGGTATATAGCATTTAAAGATCATCTCTTTTATAATGGATTCAAGAATTCCTTAGCCAACACATCACTTTTTGGTTACCCTCATGACTTTGAATTAATTTATGTCCTCGTCTATGTTGACGGCATCATTGTCACTGGAAATCGACCAGCCCTTGTCAGTGGTATGAACTCGTTCCTTGCAGCTCGTTTTCTAATATGGAAGATCTACATTACTTCATTGGAATTGAGGCAACACACTCCTCCCATGGTCTAAATCTAATGCATATGAAGTATATTGTTGATATTCTAAAAAAAAAACATACATGCTCGAGGCTAAGCATGTACAAATCCGAGGCCTACTTCGCCAAAGTTGTCACTCCTCTCTGCTATGCCACAACAATATGCTAAAGAATATAGAATGGTCGTTGGAAGCTTAGGATGTTTGGTTTTAACTTGTCATGATATTCTCTACACCGTTAATCAGTTATCGCTTTACATGCATCATCAAGCAGAAGACCGTTGACGAGCTACAAAACATGTTTTACGTTGTCTTAAAAGATATTGTATGTAGCTTGATGGTGTAGAAGATATGTAATATACGTTGTAATTAAAGATCTAATTGTAGTTAATTGATCCTTAAAATCTCCTTGTATCATTACATATATTGTAAACCTTCTTTCTAATAAAGTATTACATTCTAAGTCTAAAATGAATACCAAATAAAGAAAAAGAAGAGAAACATGCTTAAAGTTACTAAACACAAAATAAGGTAGGCATGATATGAAAACATTTGGTATATACAAAAGCTCTCTAATTTTTGGATGAGGTGGTGGTTCTAAGGACGTCTATAAACGCGTGCACAAAAGCTCCAGCATCGTTCAGCGGTGTCTACGACAACCATTCCAGCAAAATTTGTGCACCTAAACCTTTTTCCATATGGGTAGCACGGTGGTTCTTTTACCTTCTCACCCGTGATAGGATTTACTATCGGATCGTCTTTGAACATATCTGTAAAAAAATCTACAAAGAAAAAAAGTCAAACATTTGAGCAGACTATGGAGGATATGCATGATTATAATGGTATGAGCGAAATAAACTATTTATAACATTAACTTACTGCATTCATGAAGACTAGCGAGAGAAACAAGAACGATACAAAATATAGCAAATTTAGAGGACGACATTGTGATTTTTCTCTACAAATAAACTTTTTGTTCTTTTATGTTGGAAAACCTTAAATATATGTAAAAAGATATATATAGACGTCTCTAATTATCAGTACACCAATTTTTGTAAGGTGATCCGGAAACCGCTCTTTGATATGCTTGGCTAGTTTTATTTCCTTTCTATTCTAAAATATTGATGGTGAAAAATTATAATTTCTTATTTGAAATTTCTAAATGATCAATATTTGGAAAGTAAGTACTGGAGATTTGTAGTATTTCCTTGTAAGTTTATATCCGTTATAAATCATGTAAATAGTTTCCTTCTGTTCTATACATGAAGAGAGATAACTGCTTATACTTCTAATGTCCATATGTTTTTGCCTCGTAAATATCTTTTTATCGAAAATTACTATCTTTGAGCTTTGATCATACAACAACAAAAAACAGCTCCAAAATTTCAAATTCGATCATGGGGAATAAACTATTTCTAACTGAGACATGTAAAAAAAGTAACACGATACCACAACATAAAAAAAATGATTATGTGAATAAACATCTTTTTAGAAAAATACAGAATTATAGTTTTGGTTCAAAATTTGTAAAACATGTTTCAGCAAAAAAAAAAATATATAATAAAAAAATGCAGATAAAATTTGTGGAAGATATTATTGAAATTTAAAATTATCCGGTGAGAAAGTTGAAAAAGCACAAAAGCTATTATACAAAGATAAAATATAACCTAAACTTCTTTGTCATTCAAAAACATAGAAAAAACAAATCGCACACAAATTGTATTACCATTCATAAATGTGATTTATCATATCTCATCAAAACCGCAGTTTCCACACTTAGATCAGTATCACACCTAAACTCGAGTGCAATTTGGCATCCTAGAAAAACCCGTAAGCGACCTCGATTTTACATAATTGCGGTTTTCTTCAAACCAACCCGATTCAGTCATGCAACCATTGGAAGACGGGGTTCTTGTAATTAGTTGTTGGTTACTTTACTCACTTTCTTAAATATCTTGTAAATTAATTTCCGAATTTGGTAAATATGAAAAGTCAAAGTGAAACTAATTCGTATAGAAATCAGGGAACGTCCAGAATATTCAACTGATTAAAACTACAACTTGGTCCATTTTGCCTACTCTATTGAAAAAAAAAAGAAGAAGCAAATAATTTTCGATCAAAAAGAAAAAAAAACAAATAATTTATTTTAATGTCACATAACTTTTTTCAGCCGTTATATCACATTAAAGTTATCTATCATACATGGACCAATTAATTAATTCCTGTATCTGATTTCGGTGAAAATCTTTAGTTTTTGTTTGGCTGGCCGGTGAAAATCTTCATTAACATTTAAAATCTAAACCAACCGTTAATAAAATATAGTACAAACAAAAAAATTGTAACAATTTCTACCTAACGAGTTCCGTTAACGTTTGGTTAAATTGACGAGAGAAGAGCGCTTTTCTCAAATCTCAACTAGCCGTTTAACAGACGTTTATCTTACCAAGCTCCGAAGCTCTGGTTCGTAAAAACCGAACCTCGCTCAATATTACATTTTAGATATTTTTTTAATAAAAACGCGCTCCCAATTTATCTGATTTTTCAGACCGAACACAGAAAGAAAAACAAAACGCGAATTTCAAGAGTTTTGTTCGAGCTTAAGGTTCCAGATTTCGTTTCTTCCAGAATCATTTCTAGGTAATGTTGATTTCCTTCGATTGATTATCTTACTCTTCCATTGTTACCGTTCAATTTTGTGTGTGTTGCGATTTGATTTCCCTTGTAAGATATTAGGGTTTGATTCTGGAGATCCAATCATATCTTATCTCGTATTTGGGGCTTTTTTCGATTAGGGTTTCTTTGTCTCTTGAAATTATCAAATATTTTTTTACTCATTTCCAGAATTTGAGATTATACGTGTGGAATTTTCATTGATGGTTCTTAAGGTTTCAAATGTTCTGCTTTAAGGGATGCTTTTGATTTTTGGTTTTTGAAGAAAGTGAGTTTCTTGTTACAGATCAACAAGATTGGTGCTAAGTTTAAGTATGGCCGATCATCTGAGTTTATGTACCGATCGTCTCATAACATCTGAGAGCTTGAAGTCTGAAAAAGATTCTGAGTCTTCAGATTCTTCTGGAGAAAGTTCCAAGCCTCAAGGCACAGACTTGGCTTCTTCGTCTGTGAATGAGGAACCGAGGGAGTACTACGCTGTTGCGGATGAGGAAGAACCACTTCTCCAATCTGTGGAGTGTCGTATTTGCCAGGAGGAGGATACCACTAAGAACCTCGAGGCTCCTTGTGCTTGTAATGGAAGTTTGAAGGTAAAATATAAGTCCATTGGATTGGATCTCATTGTTTTTCGTGTTGATGGTATTGGTTTGAAATCTCTCTTGAATTTTGATTATCCAGTATGCCCACCGCAAATGTGTTCAGCATTGGTGTAATGAGAAAGGCGACATAACCTGCGAAATATGCCACCAGGTAATCAATCTCTCATACTCTGCTGCTGAATGTTGTATCTTTATGTCAATATACCGCTCTAAGTTCAATTAGTTTTAACTGTTGGATGATAAAATGAATCAACACTCAGCCAGTTCTCCATTAGTACCGTTTTTAATTACGATGCTCTATCTGTCACTGCTAAATGTTGTCTCTTTATGTCAATATACCGATCTAAGTTCATAGCTTTTAAGGTACCACAGATGCAAATTTTATTTCACCCTTTGATGAAGAAATGATACCCACATCTTCATTTCTGTATTACTGTTGTAGTTAGTCTATGTTACGCACCTCTCCTGAATTGGAGGTCTTGATTTTTTCTTTCTACTTCTTGGGACTTTTCTATGTTAGTTTGGAATGGTTCATCTTGTTATTGCTGGTGAAGTGCTTAATCATCTTCCCGCTTTTAACTACGAGAGAATGCCCATTACAATTTGTAAAAAGTTTTTTTTTTTTTTTTGTTCTTTCTGATAAACAGCCTTATCAACCTGGATATACAGCTCCTCCGCCTCCTCCTGATGAAACTATAATTCACATTGGGTAAGTTTTCTGAATCTATGTCTTTGGCCGTTTTACTGACTTGAACAGCAAATTGATAAAGTAATGTGACCTGTGTTCCACATCCATTTTCTGAAGTTTATGCATTCGAATATATCTTATTTTCTATGATATGATTCTGGTATGGCATGGAAAATTCATGATGTGGTACTAGATTACTGTGATGGATATTGATAACTGACGTTATCTATGCATGTAAGATTCTGAAAGTTGGTTCATTTATTGGTAACATCATGAGAAAGATGATACTTTTGAAAAGTCTTCATGTTTATATAGATTTCCTTGTTGCCATTGTTTCTTTCTGAATCTTGCATATTTAGGTAATTGCTTCGTTTTGTGATTACCTTTTTTATTCCAGAGCCTCATTTTTCTTGACTTGTATCTGACTTTCTGTTATTGAAAACATATCCTGCAGTGACGACTGGGAGAACGGAGTTCCCTTGGACTTGAGCGACCCACGCATTCTGGCAATGGCAGCTGCAGAACGCCATTTCTTGGAAGCTGACTATGACGAGTACTCAGAGTCTAACTCAAGCGGAGCTGCCTTTTGTCGCTCTGCTGCTCTCATCGTAAGCTTACCATTTCTCAGTTATCTTGTTGAGAGCATATTTTCTTACATGCTAATCAGAAGTTCTTTCCATTTTGATTGTCTCATCTTCAACTGTAACTCATCAGTACTAATGCCTGCTTTCGACTTCTGTAATTTCAGCTAATGGCACTTTTACTCTTACGAGATGCGCTAAATCTCACAACTAACTCAGATGACGAGGACGATCCAACTGCCTTCTTCTCTGTATGAACATCTTTACTTACTTTCCCTGCTTCTTCATACCGTCTCTTGCTGTGAATGTTTGACTAATTCTTTGGTTGGCTCTCTCTGGTTTCAACAGCTATTCCTTCTTCGTGCCGCCGGTTTTCTTCTCCCATGTTACATCATGGCATGGGCCATTGGTATACTGCAGCGCCGGAGGCAAAGACAGGTGTGAACACGAAAATTCTCTCTACCGAACTCTGTTAAATTGAAAATACTCAATCCAACCGACAAGACAATGAACTGCTTTTATTTCTATGAAATTATCAGGAAGCAGCGGCTCTAGCTGCCGCAGAAGTTGCATTCATGATACACGGTGGTGTGCCTCAACGCAGAGGACTGCACTTTGCTGTAGCACCGGAGCCACCGATATCCCACCCAACTGGTGTCTGATCCTTCTCGGCAATGATTCTCCGGTAAGAGTACAAAACCCTGAACTTGGTTGTAAGAACATCCATCTACTTATGCTTCTTCACATGTTATTATCTTCCTCGTATGTTTATGTTCTCCGACTGTTAAATGTTACTTCTCTACTCCCAAATGTTGACACAGAGGTCGTATGTACAGTCTTATTGGTATTATGATTATTTACTTTTGAGAAAGAAAAAAATAGTTTAATTTCAAAACCAGAAATGAATATATATATATATATATATATATGCAATGCAGTTATGCAGAGTTAATCTTAACAATATTTTGAGTACAAAATTATGAAAGACATTTTTCGCATACAAAAATGAATATGCATTCTGATCTTATTATCTCTCAATGTCAATGTCAATGGAGTTTGGATCTGTCAGTACACAAAATCTCAATGCGTAACTATTAAAAGCGCACGATGCATTGAGAGATCTAAATCAGTGGAGTTGTGGAACACATGTTGTATGTTTGTTTAAACCCATCATACTAAACAAGGCAGACACATATAAAGTAGCACTCGTTTCTATTTGCTTGAGAGATCCGATCTTCGTTTCATCGTCCATAGAAAAAGCAACAGATAAGATTAGTGCTGGAAATATTAGTGAAATGATTTTAGGCAGTGGACTAGTTGACTTGACTTCATTTTGGAAAAGTCTTGCATCTTCCTCTTATGTATTTCTTCTCTTATGAGTTAGTTAGTTGCCCTGATTACCACCATTTTCGTTTTGTTCCTGCAGAATATAATATGACAAGCATGAGACGACTGTTTCTTTTACTTTCTTTCAATGCTCACATGTTACTTGAAACATATGGTTTTACTCTTGAAACTGATAAACAAACGTTGGAGTTCAAGTCTCAAGTTTCCCAAGACAAAAGAGTTGTCTTGTCCTCATGGAATCAGTCTTTCCCTCTCTGCAAGTTGGATATGGGTTTTAATTTTCTCGAGGGAGGGATTCCAGGCGGTCTTTATAACTGCGCTAGATGGTTTCACCTTGATTTATATACAAATCATCTTGGAGAAGGTGTTGTTTCAAAACTAGGGTCATTGTTTCTTTAAATCTTGGTCGAAACAACCTGAAAGGGAAGCTCCCTGCATCTCTTGGAAACTTGACTTCACTCATGCTAGTTAGTTAGCTTTGATGAGAACAATTAAGGAGGAGGAATTCTGGATGATATGGGTAGATTGACTCAATTGGCTCTTCTTGTATTATCAATAAACAATAGAGACAAAGCTTTTAGGACTGGGGGTAATTGATCTCTATTCAAATAGAATGTCGGGAGAGATACCATCTTCTATAGGCTATCCGTTGCTCATAATAAATTATCTGGAAAACTGTCTCTCGATGGAACAACTTTTCTGCAAGGAAATTCTTTTGATGGAGCTATTCCAGATATAAAAGGGTTGGTGGGTGTAAAAAGAGTTGATTTTTCAAGAAATCATCTCTCTGGAAGCATACCTGAATATCTTGCAAAATTTTCCTAGTTGCAGTATCTCAGTCTATCTTTTAACAATTTCGAGAGAAGGCTCCCAATAGAAGGAAAATTTTAGAATGCTACTCTAGTTTCAGTACTTGGAAACAAAGATCTATGTGGAGGGATCAATGAGCTGAAATTAAAGCCATGCCCTGCACAGGCACCACCAATGCGGACTAAGCATTCCACTCTTTTAAAGAAAGTTGTGATCGGGGTGAGCGTAGGCATAGCTTTGCTTTTGCTGTTGTTTGTAGCTTTAGTTTCTTGATATGCTCAAATTTGCCCTGAGCTACTCTCTCAAATTAAGAGATCGATGTAATACTTAGGGATCGAATCCACAGTGAATCAATTCACACAATCAATTATGAATTCAAATTAGGCTAAGCAACAATGTAATAATGTAAAATAGACAACAAAGTAAACAGTGAATGATGATAAAGTTTTTGAAATCAATTAGACAAAAAATTAGGCATTGGGTAATTCGCAGGAATGACTTGAAATACGGCTGTGTCGATCGACATGGATGTCCGCGATCGACACGAGGATAAAAATGTTTAGGATTTTATTAAGCGCGGTTCTAGAACTCAAACACGAATATAAAACCAATCAACTTTCGTTGCAGAGATTATCTATGACTAAATCCCTAAATTCCAAATTTCTTTGCAAACTCGGTGAATAAAGACAAGCATTAAGTTCAGGTTCAATTGTTCACAAAATTACTAAGCCAAATTTCTTTGCGAATAGATAATTTTGCTCATCTAAGATTATGTCCGGTTGTTAATAATACTTTCGCATCTATTAAAACAACCTAGGATATCCAATTTCAGTTGATCAATCCTAAAATCAGAGTTAAATCAATCTAAATGAAGAACATAAAGATAAATCCTAACAGGTTTTCAATCCTATCAATTTCTCATCAAACCATTGAATCACCCTAAACCTAACAAGCAAACTACTCAGACATAGATGCAGTAAACATTATGAATGTAATAAATTGCATAAAAGAGATAGAGTAAGTGATACAGAGATTCGAAAACGATGAAATCCGGAAGTCTGAAATCTCCTAAAAGCTCTGCAAATCTCTTCTCCTTCAAGTCTTAATTAAAAACTATAAGATGTCCCTAAACAATGGCTAAAAACTAGAATAAATAGGTCTAATAACGTTTTTGGTTCAATCTCTATGACAAAACCAAATCAAAATAGGAAAAACTGGAATTTCCTTTTTTTCCAGCGAACCGATCGGTTAAGGGTAGGCTGACATGTCGTCATTAAAACTTGCATAACTTTCGATCCAACCGTTGGAATAACCTCAAATAACTTCGCAACAGAAGCTAACTCGATTATCTATCTTGTGTCAAATTTCCAGGTCGATCCATTGGTTGAAAGTTCTCCAACGAGTGCTTCTGCAGTCTTCTTCTCGTCAGACATGTGTGTGTCGATCGACACAGTCTATTGTGTCGATCGACACAAGGCAAAACATGTTAAATCCGAGTTGATCGCTTTGGCTTCTCTTTTCACAATGCTCTAAAATCTTCCAAAAGCTCTCATTATGCTCCAATCGATTATTGACCTACAAAGACTCTAGAACAATAGGAAAACACCAAAAAGACTTGATAAAAATGGACCTATATCATGGTAAAAAATGGGTAAAAACCATGATATATCATTTCTCTATGTTGGTTCTGAAAAAGAAAGAAGAACCAGCAGACCAATAATCCAGCTCCTTCCACATTGGAGGTTTTCCATCAGAAGATAAGTTATGGAGATCTCCGAAATGCAACAGATGGCTTCTCTACGAACAATATGGTTGGGTCAGGAAGTTTTGGTACTGTGTTTAAGGCATTGCTCCCAACGGAGAACAAGGTTGTTGCAGTGAAAGTTTTAAACCTGCATAGACGTGGAGCGATGAAGAGCTTTATGGCAGAATGTGAATCAATGAAAGACATAAGGCATCGTAATCTTATGAAACTACTGACTGCTTATTCGAGTATTGATTTCCAAGGAAACGAATTCAAAGCTCTCATCTATGAGTTCATGCCCAATGGAAGCTTAGATATGTGGTTGCACTCAGAGGAAGTGGAAGAGATACAAAGGCCCTCTAGAACTTTGACACTTCTTGAAAGGCTTAACATTGCCATAGACGTGGCTTCTGTTTTGGAGTATCTTCATGTTCATTGCCATGAACCAATAGCTCATTGTGATCTTAAGCCAAGCAACGTCCTTCTAGATGATGATCTAACTGCCCATGTCAGTGACTTTGGTCTGGCTCGGCTTCTCCTCAAATTCGACAAAGAGTCTTTCCTCAACCAACTCAGCTCGGCCAGCGTCAGAGGAACCATCGGCTATGCCGCACCAGGTAAAAGTATTACACAACTTTAATGCTTAAATGATGAAAATTAGTATTGTTGTTATTCCAATCTTGTTTGTGTGAATTATGGTGTAGAATATGGAATGGGAAGGGAGCCATCAATATATGGTGATGTGTATAGCTTTGGGGTTCTCCTTGTGGAAATGTTTACAGGAAAAAAAACCGACCAATGAATTATTTTGGGGAAATTTTACCCTCCACAACTACACCGAGTCCGCCTTGCCCGAAAGAGTAATGGACATCGCAGACAAATCAATTCTTCAAAGCGGTCTCAGAGTCGGTTTTCCTATTGTTGAGTGCTTGACAATGGTTTTGGAGTTGGGACTTAGGTGTTGTGAAGAATCTCTGGCGAACCGGTTGGCAATGAGTGAAGCCGCAAAGGAGTTGATCTCAATCAATGAGAGGTTCTTTAAAGCCAGAAGGACAGCTAGACGTTGAAGTGTTTATGCTATCCCCTGTAAACTATGCAACACATGGATTAAAAGCTCATTCTATGGCCTAAATCATACCATGGTCTTAATAATGTGTTGTTTACATTTTCTCTATGCAGTGCCGGACTAACCTTTTATATTATCCCAATCAAAATTTAAAATTATGCCCGTATACATAATTTATCAAGATCACAAAACAGTATAAAAAACAA
Source organism: Arabis hirsuta (assembly GCA_964056655.1). Taxonomy (NCBI): domain Eukaryota; kingdom Viridiplantae; phylum Streptophyta; class Magnoliopsida; order Brassicales; family Brassicaceae; genus Arabis; species Arabis hirsuta. The sequence continues at coordinate 21,937,776 of OZ053308.1, forward strand.
CTTAAATTTTCATTAAAAAAATCAAATTCCATAGTCTACTAAAAAAACAACGATATTAAGAACATTTATTTTTGAAATATAGATCTTCTTGCATTTTTTCCTGCAAAATCATCCATTAGACTCCTATAGTCAAGTCTTTCAACCATAGCTGTCTCAATTGATAACATAGCAACTCATTTAATATTTCTTGTGACATGGTAGACCGCAGATAATTCTTTATCAACTTCAACTTTGAAAAACTTCTTTCAGCTGTGGCAACTGACACCGGAATGGTAAAAAATATGCGATAAGCAATTTCTGTGTTTTGATAACACTTTAATAGGCTTTTGAACTTCTTCGGGTATTGATTCTTGAAGAATTTTTAGCTCCATAAACAAATCATCACCAATTATGTCTGAATGAGTACCATTCCGTAAGAAGCTTCCAGATTCAAACATGATGCTCTCAATGTATCCTCACTTGCATCTGTTAGCTTTTTTAAATCAAACAAAAATCCAAAAGTTTTTTCATACCTTTGGAATTGTTCAAATCTGGACTCAAGGGAAACTAAAGCTTGATACATGAGTGTGTTAAAGTAATAAATCCTGAAGCTCTCCTCTGGTGATAATAGCACATTTTCATCAATCTCTGGGTCTTCATCATAGTGTTTTTTCCTTCTAATGATACGCTTTTGTTTCACAGGAAATTCAGCTTCAATCTCCATATCAGCTGCAATTTGCCTAGCCTTAGCCTTTGCTTCCTCAAAACCAGTCTCCCGATATTTAAAAAAAAAAGACACAAGCCCTTTCAGATGTTGAATTGCAGCATCGATATCAATGTTTTCTGATTGTAGACTCTTGCTTACTGTGTTGACAACAAAAAGAAGGTCATACCAAACAACCATACCAAACAAGAACTCGAAACCTCCAATTCCATGTGTTTCACTTAAAGCAAGGGACTCAGCACTACTTCGCGTTGCTGGGTCGTCAGTACTTTCAGCCAAGCAAAGTAATGCTTCTCTGATTTCTGAAGCTTGAAACCGTATTGTTTTGACACTTTCAACATGACTTTCCCAACGTGTTTGAGACAAAGACTTAAGGGTTAGTCCTTTAACCATCTCTGTCAATATGTCCCACCTGTTTGTTGAAGAAGAAAATAAGCAATATATTCGTTGAACAATTCCAAAGAAAGACACAGCTTTTGGGGAAGAAGATGCTATATCGCATAACACCAGATTAAGACTGTGACAACCACATGGTGTAAAGAATGCCCTTGGATTGATTTCTAGCAACCTCTTTTGAACTCCTTTATTCTTTCCTTTCATATTAGATCTGTTGTCATAGCCCTGTCCTCTCATATCACCAATGTCTAACTCTAGCTCAACTAACGCATCTTGGAGCAAAGCAAAAAGCCCTTCTCTTGATTTATCTTTGACAATCAAAAATGTCAAAAAGAATTCCTCAACCTTGGTTGACATTGTAGAAACATCCACACATCGGATAACCAAAGTCATTTGCTCTTTGTGACTGATATCTGGAGTACAATCAAGAATTATGGAGAAATACTTCGAATCACAGATCTTATGTATGATCATAACTTTGATCTCTTTAGCAAGCATTTCAATCATTTCATTCTGAATCCTGTGACTGAGATAATGCGTATAGATTTTCTTTTTCTCAATTCGTCTAACATGCTCTCTCATCACTGCATCAAATTCTGCAATCATCTCAATAAGACCCAAAAAATTTCCATTATTCGCTTCGCCAAGTTTTTTATTATCTCCACGAAACGCCAAGTTTCTTTGAGCTAGAGTTTTCACCACTGCAAATAATCTCAACAATACTTCTCTCCAATGGATTTTCTCTCTGTTTAATTCTTCTTGAGCATGTTTATCAATTGTCTGATTTTCTTTAAATCTCAACTCCAACTCTCTCCAACGTGTCATAGATATAACATGATCATGAGAAACTTCATGTTCTTTTAGCCTTGCTGAAAAGTTTCTCCAATCATTATATCTTGTAGTTGCCAAGTTACCACCACCTTTGTCGTGCCTGAACAATTTGCAGCAAAAACAAAAAGTTTTATCTAAAGCTTTTGAGTATATCAACCATCGCCTATCTTTTTTTCTCCGTTTACCATATCTCTTGTATAGAATACATGAGAAAAATGTCTGCTAATACTGTCTTTAGGAAACCGATGATGACTTGATAATCTTGTCGTAGGACCCTTCTTAACCAACAAGTCTCTCAATCCCATATCAATGTTTTCCCAATTTTCTGGATCAGAGACATCTTTATTTGGTTCCTTTATCTTTTCATCTTGCTTTTCAGTTTCATCTTGATGAGTCTCTTTACATTCCTCTAAATTTTCAAGCTCACTATTCTGACCAATATCATCGACATCTTCATCTTCATCTTTGTCTTCTTCTCTTTGAGCGGATTATTATTAGCTCTCATCACAAACTTGGACATAGAACCTTGTAGTGACTTTATGAGTGCTTCTTGTTTCTTCTTCTTATTTCTGTTTTGAGCTCCGGATGGTTGATTTTTTTTATTCCACATGGTTTGCTTGTCCTAGACAGTGCCATCTCGTTATCAAATAAAAATAAAAAGTAAGCATAAAAATAAGGGATTGTCGTAACAAAGTCAAGGACTCAAGGAATCAAGCTTTTATCACAATTAAAAATGACGAACTAAGAAACGTACCTTCTTACTACGTAAAAGATGAATTGAAATAACTGAAGCTAGAACTAAATTATGTAATCAAGAGCAAGAGGACAAAAGAAAATAAAAGTGCTGCAAGACGACGGAACAAATTGGAACAAAAGGAAAAACTGTTTTGTTTCTAATTTTTAATTAGGGTTTTAACTATCATGAAAAATAGAAATTTACTAATATATTTAATTTTAACAAAGTTATAAATATTACTGAAAAGTCCAACAAATCTTATTCTAACTAAAAATGCCTAATAAGTAATATTTTAACAAAAGAACCTACAAATTTTATATATTTATCAATACTAATAATTTTGTTTTTAAATATGTCCCATTAATTTGGATGCCTCAATCCTTGGCTTGGATGACTTCCCCTCTAGGCTGGCCCTGCTCTATGTATACATTATCTATTACTTACTAGATTCTCACGGGAACATTCGTTGTATATGATGTAAACTAAACTTGGCTTTCATATTGTATTGGAATATTAATATCAGTTTAACAATTTTGAATTAGTGGTTTAGCCAAGGAGTGTCAAAATGGGTAACTCGACCCGACCCAAACCCACATGGGTTTGAGATTTAATGGGGGTTTGACCCGGACCCATAAGTTATATGAGTTGAATTTACATATCCAAATCTAAGAATATAAAACTCATTGACTTAATGGGTTATATGAGTTACTCACATATAAACTAAAATATAAGAATAAATTAATAGATAAATCAAAACAATCCATATTATTATAAATCTCACCAACATTTTCAATTTTTCAACTAACAAATTAAAATAAAATGTGTATGTATCTTAAAATAAAATAAAATAAAAATCGTAAACCTAATAAAATCAATAAAGTAATAAACCATTGATTAGTTTTAAAAAATACTTCGATCTTAGTTGGATGATGATAAGGAAAAAACATATCTATTATTTTTTTTTTTAAAAACACTTGATAACCTTTTAGAGTAATTTACATATATATTATTATTTTATTTTTGATAAATTTTGTGATAAATCAATTGGTAATTCTTGATCCTAATGAGTTTATCTGCTAAATTCATAAACCCATTAGGGATAACCCACCGAAATCTCATTTATTTATATGGGTAAAAAATATAACCCTAACCCACTTAAATTATGGACGGATTTGGATAACCCATGAGTATTGACCCATTTTGACACACCTACATGTAGGTTCATATGAGTTTTTTTTTTTGTTTAGACAAAGATTGAGTAGTTTCCAATAAAAATTTGATTGTTTATGTTTTAATGTTTTCTATTATTTCAAATATAGTTTATAAAATAGTTTTATTGATATAAATAATACTCATATATATCACAATAAATATATTAAAAATTGACAAATTTATGAGTTTAGAAACTATTAGATGTTTGTATAATTTATAATTATTTATTTTATGTGATCTAATTTTTCGGTTAAATGAAAATAATTTGACTATTAAATAAATTTTTTCGGTTCAATGAGAAGCACGGCCACTTTCCCCATTTCAAAAGTATTAAAATGGATTTAACTTTCTCTATCCTCTTGGCATATTCTGGGAGATGCAAAACCGCTTTTCCCATTTTTCTATATTTTTAGCCATTTCATAGTTTTATTTTAAAGATGAACTGTTTGGCATGTTCTGCCCAATTCTAGAAATGTAGATTTTTTTTTGCAAACAACTTTCTACCTAATTGGATTAATGTGTAGTTGATAAAAAAAGAACTTCATTTTTTTTAACTTTTGTTGTTCCTGTCAATTTTAGACTCGCTGGTAACTTCTCAGAACCAAAAACCAAGTTTATAAGTAATACAAAGTATACAACTTATTTTTATTTATTTTTGTTTAATATAATTAAGATATATATGCGCTAACCCGTCTAATACTTGTTTTAAAGTGTATGTACATCTGTTAAACAATTCTTCAATAGCTTGTTCTTTCTGGGATACTTTTATAAAATCCCACACATGCGTCTAGTGATAGGATTCATGTATGTTGTCTACAATCCAGGTATTAAAACACCATCTTAATGTCATTTGTACATATATTTATGAACACAACAATTTACATACCGTGTCATTTTAAAAAATCAGCTTGAGATCACTATTGAGTGTTACTGCAACATTGAGTATCAGAACATTCCTTAAAATTATGAGAAACTTGCTGCACAATCTTAATAAACCAATCTCAACAAAATCTTCAAAACATATGAAGATTCCTTAAAATTCTCATTAAGTACCATTTAATCGATTTTATTTTATTAATTATAAATATGAAAAATAGATTTCTTCACTGTAAATCCGAAAATTCCTATTAATAATTAATATATTAGCAATAACTTTATTGAATAGATGATAAAAAAAAGTTAGAGAAAAGATACGTAGATTGTTAGTTCCATATGAATAATTATAATTGATAGTACGATTTGTAACACTTGTAGCGAACAACCTACTTAAATTTATGCATTTTGTCTACCAGCATATATATAGAGTACACACATCTACATGTATATACGACTTGTAGAATCATTAGAATTGTGACAAAAAAAAAAAGAATCATTAGAATTGTAAATGTTCACTCATACTTTACAATAAAAGAAAGACACTTGCTCATTAATCATAACTTCTTCCTCACGTAAGCCGCGATTCCAAGAAAACAACTCAAATATATATCTAATATTTTATAGATACTACTGAAATATTTAAATAAACTAAAAATAATAAGAAAGAAAAACGAAAATCTTAAAAAAAAACTTATGTTGAAAATATAGGAACAAAATTAAACTATTTTTTTTATATAATTAATAGGATTATTTCATTCCATCAAAAATTTTAAATAACTTTTTTTTTATCAAATTAAAGTTTTTCTAAAGCTATTTGTATTATTCGATTTAATTGTCGATTTAACTTAATAACCGAATTAAAACGAAATAATTGTTTAGTTTTAGATGCTTATTAGATTAGGCTTCATGCTCTTACCCTTTTTCATCCTTTTTTTTAATAGTATTTCTTTGGGTCCAAATTTATTTTCATATCCGATATGAGACTTTTTTAATATTTTTTTATATATGTATAATTAAATATAAATACAAAAATTAGAATATGAAAAATTTCTTTCTTGAGGAAACCATAAATCTCGTAATTATTGGTAGTAAAATATTTAAGTTGCTAAAATTTCGAACGCATTTATTATAATATGAGTTCTTAGATATTTAAATAAATTATAAATATTAATAAAGAAAAACAAAAATCTTAACGAAAACTAATGATGAAAATATATGAACAAAATTAAAATATTTGTTGTATGACTAAGATGATTATTTCGTTCCATCAAAAATTTCAAATAACATTTTTTATCAAATTAAAATTTCACTAAAGCTATTTCTATTATTCGATTTAATTGTGCGATTTAGCCTAATAACATAATTAAAAATGAACTAAATTATTAATTTTGGATGAAACAACACAAAGTGAATCACCAAAGTAAATACCAAATTAAAACTGATTCTATCTTTACCAATTTAGGGTTTATTTAAGAAATATAAAGTAAGTGGGCTTTAGTGGTGAGATAGGAATGAGTTTTGGTAATTATTGTAATTTTCTGAAAGAATGCTTCTTCTCGAAGAGTCTCAAAAATGAAACGACCCGACCCAAAAATTAAAAAAATTTCCCTCCAGATTATTATCATCACAGATAATAGTCCTCAATGGGTCAACAACCAAGCAACGCGGAACAATAAACATCAACAACATTTCCAGTTTAACAACTTCATACTTTATTAAATAGCAAACCAGTTCAACCAATCAACCAATATCAATAAACAATATCTAATGACTAACAACCTAACAATTCCATAGAATAACAATCCAAGTGAGACCCTAAATCATCTCTTCTTCCTCGCCACGATTCCACGATCACAATTTCTCTTTACCTGCAACACATGACAAAAAGAGTTGCGTGAGTATTATCACAAATACTCAGCGACGCGGTCATCCCGTCTACAGGCTATTTAAATACAAGTATAAACAACCAACACAATATCAGGATGATCACAGAACAAGCATACACGACCAAGCAACAAAACCAGTCCAGAATACACCGTGTCGATCGACAGGACTCACTATGTCGATCAACACAACCACTAGGTGTCGATGATCAGTGACCCCGTGTCGATCGACAGGATCCACTGTGTCGATCGACACAACCACTAGGTGTCGAAGAACACAGGCCCCGTGTCGATCGACACATCACCTCGGTGTCGATCGACATGACGTCGCAGAACCCAGAATCGAGTCAATCCTCACACGACTCGAATCTGATGCGATCTGTCGAGTCTCCTGCACAAATCCACACACAAAACACACGAAAACCACCAAGCAAACGTATTCCATTGGCCCCCTATACTTATACGAGCCTATGGTCACGCACTCACCTTGATTAGGATTGAAAAGGATGAAGAACGCGAAGAACGAGCGAAGAACACCAAGAACAGCCTCTGATTCCGTCCTCACAGACCCGAAATCAGCACAGCAACAACCTCCTTCTCGTTCTATCTCCAATCACGATCAAATCCCCCAAGAACAATTCCCAGAAATCACCCAACCCTTGATTCCTGACAATCCTCCCAATTCTCTGGTTTTCTCTCTGAAATTCGGCCAACCCCAGAGAAAAACGCGACTGACCCCTTAAATACCCGTGCCCTAGGGTTTCCCTAAACCGATCGCCAAACCGCGCGATCAAGAACCGAACCTGTCGGTCCAATTTCAACCCGTGTCGATCGACATACACCTCTGTGTCGATCGACACACCCACCAAAATTCCACTTTTTGGTTCACGGGTGTTACAATTCTCCTCCACTAACACGGATTCGACCTCGAATTCTGCGACACCGTCGCACTATGGTCACAAATACCGGACCCGAACCCGGCTGACCTTTCGAGATCACACTCGAACCACATAACCTCGTCTCACTAAAGTTCGCACTTCCGTCTAAAACCCGACCAGATTTCCCCGGAATATCCACGATGCAACGTCCCCTGGTCCTGATCAGGGCTGCACGATTGACCGCCCAACAATCAAACAAGAACATGCACGACCAACCGTTGACCCCGAATTGAACCAAATGATCGCACAACAATCAAACAAGAACATGTACGACCAACGGCGCTACATATATTACCAGGGTTATCCGAACCTGGTTCCAAACGTTAGCAAAACCTTAGATTCGACATCCAATCCACTATCTTGACCCTCGGTTAACACCACTCGAGATCACACCTGATCCCCGAGCTCTACCAGGCTCATACTAGCCCTATTGCACCGTCTCACCACGGCTGCAATCCTGACCCCACCCGATCAGCACCACCTGAGATCCACTCCCGATCCCCGAAGTTCATCCAGTCTCATGCTTACAACCACATTACAGATACTATTGCTCGTACTCAAATCTATATACAACACCCCGCTTTCAGGATCGTCACCCTTTGAGCTCTCGATGTATATCATACCACCCCACCTTCAGGACTGCCGTCCATCCAGCTCTCGGTATGCTCCAGCCCCTCCCACTCTCAGGACACACAATCCATCAAGCTATCGGCTGCAGAGGAATCACACATCCCCTGGAGAGGCTTCGGCCCCTCAAAGTATATGCAAGGGAACTAGTTTCCCCCAGAGAGAACATCACTGTCTACTCAAGTATACCTAGGAGACCTACGATCCCCTGGGGCAATCACTCTGTAACATGCATCTTAGGCACCTGTCGACTGAAATCACCTCTCATGGTCATCCGAAACAACCCAATCACCAGGGTGTTTCACAGAGTCCCTGGAAAAACAGTCCTAACTCACATAAGACTTCTATTCCAGACTCTCCCTAGGAAATAGGCAGGTTCTAACTCACATAAAACCCCTATTTTCCAGCGCCATCTGGGGAATCACAAGTCCTAACTCACATAGAGCCTTATCCCCAGATAATCCTACTAGAACATGGACAGCCCTAACTCACATATAACTTCTATTTCCAGTCTCCCTAGCCGATAGACAAGCTCTAACTCACATAGAACTCTATCGCTAGACCTCCACTTGACCTACCAGTCATCACAAATCCATGACATCACCAGTCATACCAATACATGACGCACCCGTCAATCTCATAAAATACACGTCTTAACGCACATTCAATAAGGCAACTCATCTTATTAAATCTCCAAAAAGTATACTCGTTACAACACAACAAAATACAATATCACAACATAGGAACATGCTAATACAGACTCTGAAAACCAGAAAAAAGAGCTCAAGCCACCGCTTGCTTCTCGAACCACTTCGAGAACTTCGTCTTCATCAACGCCTCTGGTTCCCAAGTCTCCTCCTCAATACCGTCACAGTCCCACACGACTCTCACCAACGGTATACTCTTCCGGCGCAGCACCTTGATCCTCCTCTCAAGAATCCTCACAGGCCTCGCCGCCAACGTCATGTGTGGCTGAAGATCCTCCGGAATCCTCACCAACACCTCCTCAGACTCATGCAGACACTTCCGTAGCATCGAAACATGGAAGACCTTGTGAAAAGCCTTCATACTCTGAGGTAACTCCAATCTATAAGCTACCGGTCCGACCCGCTCCACCACTCTGAACGGACCCATAAACCTCAGACTCAGCTTATTCTCTGAAATGGATCTGTTAGGACCCCTTAACATAGCTGCCTTGAGATACACCATATCTCCCAGCTCAAACTCCAGCTCCTTCCGCCTCCTATCGGCGTAACTCTTCTGCTGATCCTGAGCCTTTCTCATGTTCAACCTCAAGACACGGATCTTCTCCGTCGTCTCCTGAACAAAGTCTGCACCAAACATGCTCCTCTCCCCCACTTGAGTCCAGCATAATGGTGTCCTACACGGTCTCCCATATAGAGCCTCATATGGAGCCATCCCAATACTCGCCTGATAGCTGTTGTTGTACGCAAACTCTACCAGGTTCAGATGATCCGCCCAATGACCACCATAATCCAGTACACACATCCTCAGCAAATCCTCCAATGTCTGAATCGTCCTCTCAGAATGCCCATCCGTCTAAGGATGATACGCGGTACTCATATGCACCTTAGTGCCCATCTCAGACTGAAAAACTCTCCACAACTCTAAAGTAAACCTCGGATCCCTGTCTGACACAATACTTGCTGGCACCCCGTGCAGCCTCACGATCTCACGCACATACTTCCTAGCCAACACCACCGCTCCGTCGGTCTTCTTGATGGCCAAAAAATGTGCTGACTTGGTCAGACGATCCACAATAACCCATATCGCATCATATGTCCGCGACACTGGCAGTCCTGTCACGAAATCCATCGTGATCATATCCCACTTCCACTCCGGAATAGGTAAACTCTGCAATAACCCGCTCGGGACCTGATGCTCAGCCTTCACCAGCTGACACACGTTGCACGCTGCAACCCAGCTAGCTACATCCCTCTTCATCTCGACCCAGTGGTAATACCGTTTTAACTCCCGATACATCTTGGTCGCTCCCGGATGAATCGATAACATACTAGAATGAGCCTCCTTCAGGATCTCTTGTCTCTGATCCTCATCCTTGGGTACACAAACCCGCCCGTTCACCAGTATCCTCCTACTCGCTGAGACTACATACTCTGAACCAGCCGCTTGAGAAGCATCAATCAAACCCTGATCCCTCTCCTGTGCAACCCGAATCCTGCTCAACAGATATGCCTGGTTAGCTGCCTCCAACCCCAACGGCTCCTGTGAGATCACACAACCTCAACGTGCTGATCTCGCTCACCAGAGCCTTCATATCTCGCTCCTGATCTGAAGATGCCCTCTTCCGACTCAACGCATCTGCAACCAGATTAGCCTTATCCGGATGGTACCCAATCTCCAGGTCATAGTCTACAACTAACTTCATCCAGCGCCTCTGTCTCTGGTTCAGCTCCGGTTGAGTGAAGAAATACTTTAGACTCTTGTGGTCTGTGAATATCTGCACCTTCCCGCCATACAGATAAGACCTCCAGATCTTAAGTGCAAGGATAACTGCAGCCAACTCCAAGTCATGGGTAGGGTAATTGCACTCGTGCTTCCTCAACTGCCTCGAAGCATACGCAATAACCTTCCCCTGCTGCATCAACACACAACCCAGACCAACTCCCGAAGCATCTGTATACACCACATAAGGCTCACCCAGCTCGGGTAACGCCAAAACAGGTGTACTGGTCAGCATCTCTTTCAGCTTCCCGAAACTCTCCTCACAAGCTGAAGACCAAACAAAAGGGACATCCTTCCCTATTAGCTTCATCATCGACTGCGCCATACTCGCGAATCCCTTGACGAACCTCCGGTAATAACCTGCCAACCCAAGAAAACTCCTGATCTCGGTGGCGTTCCTCGGTCTAGGCCAACCTCTGATAGCCTATATCTTAGCCGGATCCACAGACACTGCCTCTGCAGACACAACGTGGCCAAGAAAGCTCATCTCTCGCTGCCAGAAACTGCACTTACTCAGCTTCGCGTACAACTTCTGCTCCCGCAGCTTCTCCAGAACCAACCTCAGATGCACCCCGTGCTCCTCTGGACTCCTCGAATATACCAGAATATCATCAATGAAGATGATCACGAACACATCCAGATACTCATGGAATACCCCGTTCATCAACTGCATGAACGCTGCTGGTGCATTCGTCAAACTAAACGGCATCACCACAAACTCATAATGCTCGTACCTCGTCCGAAAGGCCGTCTTCCTGACGTCTGCCTCATCGATCGAAATCTGATGGTAACCCGACGCCAAGTCTGTCTTGGAGAACCAAGTAGCCCCTCGCAACTGATCCAACAACTCATCAATGCGCGGCAGAGGATACCTGTTCTTCACAGTGACTCTGTTAAGCCCCCGATAGTCGATACACAACCGGAAACTCCCATCCTTCTTCTTCACACCTGCCAAACCCTTTCCCTTGTGATACGTTATGACATTATTCAGCAAGTGATGGATGCAAATGCCATGTTTAGCCAGTGGGTAAATATTAGCAAGTGATTTACCAATCGACGAATGCCTATCTGACACAAATGCTAAACCTTCCTCATCAGCTATAACGACTTTAAGTTGCATCAAAAGCCACTCCCACGAAATATCATTCTCAGAATCAGCAATTCCAAATGCGATTGGATACAAATTAGAGTTACCATCTATGGCTGTAGCAACTAGTAGAACTCCTTTGTATTTTCTATTTAAAAACGTACCGTCAATGACAATCACCCTCCGAATTGCCTTGTAGAAGCCTCTTATGGATTGTCCAAAAGAAATAAATAGATATTTGAATCTATCATCGCAATCGGTTTCATATTTGGAATACGTACCAGGATTAGCTTCTTGTAGCATATGCAAGTATTTTGGTATCTTAGCAAAGCTTTTCTCAGGTATTCCTCTGACCTCGTTCACTGCATATTCACGAGACTCCCAAGCTTGGCTGTAAGTCAACTCGACTCCATAGTCTGTGCGCATGATATTTATTATATCATTCGGTTTAGGTCCTTCCTTCACACCCTCGTATTTGTGCATAATGAGATGTCCAATTGTTCTTGCTGAAGGTGTCCTAGAGAACTTGCTTTTCTTTGATGGAGCACATGTATGTGTACCCACATACTTATTGATTTTGAAATATGTAGACCCTCCTCCTAAACACTCAGCGCGAATAGACCATTTGCAAACAACATCTATGCAGCGTATACACCAATGTGTCCGATCATATTTTGTAATCCTGTAGTCAAAATTATAATTCTAGAGTTGCTTGTAAAGTTTCTTTGCTTGTGAAGAGCTGCCCTTTTTTCACCAACGAATCTACTGGTGCTGCTTCAACATCATCACAAACTTTAGCATCAGAATCATCTTTGTGGAACTCATCATTAGGTTTATCCTCATTCATCAAAACTAGTGATTTTTCATGCACCATAGAATCATTGGCTCCTTTACTTGAATCACTTGGAAGCTCATTCAAATCAATATTTAATTCGCGCTTGTGGTCTCCAATCCTAGGTTTAAACGTCACACACAACCGTATCGTACTTTTTTTTTAAATACACCAAAAAATTCTGAAGTTGTCGTTGGTTCGTCATAACAACTGGAGCCGAATCAACGCTTAGATCAATTGCTAGATAACTGAATTCCATATCGATTATACCTTGTTCAACCCCCTAGTCTTCTGAAACCATTATCTTCAGCTCTTCAAGAGTTGTATTGGATTGCAAGATAAGTAATCTCGCACGTTTTTCTTCATCAACCATAAATCTCCACTCTTTATTCTCAATCGATCTCCATACACCACAAGTTACATAGATCTGCATCATCTTCAAGTTTTGAACACATGAAGTGAAAGAGAATTCATCGTTACGTTATATAGAAGGATAATAGACAATTTACTGAATTCCAAAAAAAACAGAATATGTATTCTGAATTTTTCAGAATGCACAATATTTTTTATTTCGAAACTGTATTCTTCATTTAATGATTTGAAAATTTAAATTCCTTAATTTTTGGGATTCTATCCTTAATTTTCGGGATTTTAAATTTTGAAGAATACGTATTCTAAATTTTTAAGAACATATAGCAAATAGAAGAATACGTATTCTAAATTTTGAAAAACAAAGAGTAAATAGAAGAATACATATTCTAAATTATGAAGAACATAGAGCAAAGTCCAGTTGACGTATTCTGAAATTGTCTTATAAACTTTGTAGAACGTTAGTGTACTCTAAATTTTTTAGAACATGTACAAAGTTCAGAATACGTAATTTGCGAATTTTAGAATATGTACAATGTTCATATTACGTAATCTGCGGGTTTTAGAACATGTACAAATTTCAGAAAACGTCTTCTACACAATCTAGAACGAATTTATGAGTCTAAAATTTAACATCTTTGATTATCAAACAACAATTGCTCATTTGATAAAAAGTCTTATTCAATTGTTTCTCACATTTTAAAATTTTTTTTTGAAAAAATCAATTATTTATACAAAAAGGGTAAATTAGGCATAAATGAGATATTTCAAATAAAGGTATAGATGGACAAAATCTATTGAAGATATCCTTTATTTTCAATTTTCCCTATTTTTAATTGGGATTTCTGATGTTTGGTACCATTCGGTTATCGGATATAAACCAAACCAAACCGATACCTAGTGGACATGAAACTTTAGAACCAATAGGTTCTTTACAAGATCCGACACCGAACCAGTACCCCTTTACTTGGTTCGGTCCGGTTCGGTTTTTCGGTTCAGTTACTTATACCCACCCTTAGAAGATGACTTCACTTCGGTACACTTGTTTTTTTAAACAGAACCAATGCTTCGGGCACAAAATGACTTTTTCTAATTGATACTCGAAACAACAAACAGATCAAGAAAGTATAGGAAGACATAATTAGAAAGAAGTCATTCACAAAATGAGAACATACCATGTAGTTCAACTGTTCAAGGTAACATAATAGCAGCATCAGTAAACTATAGATCAAGAGTGGATGCTTTCCGATAGTGGCACTAGATCAACACATCAAGACGAGCTACTCATTCAGATCTGGTTCTCTTTTAAAGAGAAGCCACTGGCACCAACTTATACTGAGTCTATTGAGAATGAGACATTTTTCAGGTGAGCCATTAAAAATGTACTTATGCCATAAAGGGGTTCAATATACTAGATATTGTTGCTTGATGGGACAGGAAAAGAGAACCAGTCTCTTAGATTTTGTGTCTTGGGACTAGAGATGGGCCCATTGGTGTTATGTCTAGAAATGTCAACATGGACTGCGGCCCACGGGCTAAGTCCAAGTAGGACCGCAATGGAGCGGGTTTGGACACACATTTATAACCCGCAACCCGTGACGGGTTAACCCGTATGGGTTGAAAAAGTTTTGGTCCGTAACGGGTTGGCCCATTTGGACGCGGGCTGACCCATTTGGCCCATCTAAATTTTTAGTTTTGACTAAATGACTTTAAATTTAGTGTTTTATGTGTTCTTCTTGTTAATGATTTGAGTTTTTGTTAATAAAAGATTATTCTTTAATCATGAATACATGTTTGGTTTTAATCTATGTTTATTTAAAATATGAATAAATCAGGTTAGTCAAACGGAAAAATCCATTAATACATCATTTATATCGACCAATATTTTTACGTTTATATTATAAATACAAAACATATAAATTATATCACAAACCAAATTTAAACAACAAATTCATCATGTTATATTAATCATATAACGTATATAATAGATATAAATGTGAGTCTTACCATAAAAAAGAAACATAAAAGTTTACGTACATACTAAGCCAAAAACACATATACAATACAAATTGATATGGTACTATGATAAGTCATTGAAAATCATGTTTGGTTTATTTTAATTGTTTGTTGCCTTCTTGAATATTAGTTTAAACTTTTATTTTGAATTTCAATCACAGATTGAGGTGTTTGAGTTTTAATTTTGAGTTAAAGACTATGACTCAGTTTGGATTTTTAAAATTTGATATTTTGATGTGCTACTGATGTTTCTAATTTGATTTGGATTGAAAAAAGACCTTAGACGAGAGTTTCCTTTTGATTCACATAAACTTTATATACTAGATATTTAAAGTAGTTAAAACCTGTTTCTTTAGTCTTGGTTAATGTATTCGCATTTGACATGTGTACATAACAAAGCTTTAGACGAGAGATTGCTTCTAATACACATTAGTTTTGTTTTATTCATGTCTTGTGTTTCAATGTTACACTTTTTTTGTATGTTGTAGCAAGACTATCATAACCCGCGGGTTGGCCTGTTAGCCCGTTTGCCCAAGTAATACGGGGTCTGGACATATATTTCGAACCCGCAACCCGCAACGGGCCAGCCTGTATGGATTGAATTTTTTTTTTGTCCGTTACGGATTGGGCTACTTGGACGTGATCTGGCTGTTATGGGATGTAATTTAAACAATGATCAAGCTTTATTTATAAAACAAAAGAGGAACACTTTCATACAAGAGTAATGTACCCTCACTACTCTCTTCTCTCATACACTTGATCAAATCCTTGATGGATCCACAAAACGTAACAAACTCTCCCTTTTAACAAAGGGAACTTAACTTAAACAGCACATAAATTAGGTAATATTACTAGAAGTATACAAAACTTTTTTTTATTACTGATTTATTTTAAATGCCCAACGTGCCCTTGTAATTACGTTATGACAAAAAACCTAATTACAAGAATGCCATTACTTTTGAGTGCCACGTCAGATAATATCCGTCGCCACATAGGAAATCGCTGACGTGTATTAATGAACTCAGCCGTAAAGCATTACGGCGGTATTGACGGCTGAGTTATATATACGATGTGGCTGACTTAAAAAAATTGACTGATTTACATATACAAATAAGCCAAACGATACGGCTGACTTACTAAACGTGGCTGATTTAAGATCTTCTGGCTGACTTAAGATTTATGTGACGGCTAAGTTTAAAAAAATCTGCCTGATTTATGAGCTAATGGCTGACTTACGTACATATATGACGGCTGATTTGTACATCGACTGGTTGAGATATGTTTCTCACGATGACGGAATGATCATCGACTGGCTGTGTTACGAAACGGACGGCTGACCTATGAAAGATTGTTACGGCTGATTTAAGTATAATTGGTGTAAATCAGCCGTGTTTAGCTTGATTAATAGTAAACTCGGCCATATTACGTCTGATTTATTAGCGAAAGATTAATTACTACAATAGCATTCATTTGACGGCTGATTTATTGGACGATACAGCTGACATAATATTTTTCAGCTGATCTACGCCCTTTTATGGCTTCTTTTCGAACCCGATTTTTGTTGTTTTTATTACTGAAATAGTATTCACGTAGCAACTGACTTACATATGCATTTGATGACTGATTTAGTTAGGCTGATTTACATTTTCATTTTGTGGCTCACTTGCCATATAAGCAAAAAATTAATGACATCAAATCCGATTTTCCATGTCATCAGCTCCTATTTTCCATGTCATTTTCCATGTCATTGTTAGAGTTTTATGTTGTGACGATGTGTCTTCTTCTTCTTTTTCATCTATTTATCTTCTTTATCATCTGATACCCAGAAACTTAATCGTCTTCTTCCACATTATTTTTTTTTCATTGATCTTTGTTCGAGATCTTATGGATCCGGTAATTATTGTTTCCGGTAACTGGGTCAAGAAAAACAGATACGTATTCAACGCCGACGGTAGAGGGTGTAGAGTTCTGTATTTAAATGATGAAACAACACACGACGAACTTGTGAAGTCTGTACTCGATGATTACGGATTGAACGATTCGAGCCATCAGATTCAGCTGAGCTACATGTTCTCGAATAAAACTTTGAAAACAATGGCGCACGATACTCCACCAGTGTACGTCTCCAATACTCGACATATGATAGGTTTTCTAAGCCTAAGGAAATTCGAACAGATACGTCTCTGTGTAGAGATTACGGAGAAAAAGGAGAGCCAAATTAGTCGGAATGACGAAGTGAGAGAGCAGAAGAAAAGGTTATTCAGTTACGGTGGTTTCAGTAATGATAATTGTCCTGGTGGTGAAACAAAATACGAAGATAAACGCGACGATGAAGACATGGATTGCGCAAGTAAAATGGAAGGTGAAGAATACGAAGTAGGCGGAGAATCCCAAGTAGGCGAACAAGACGAAGAAGATGATGAATTTGAAAGCCGATTTGATATGTTCGACGACTCGGATGGTGCTTCATCTGAAGATGATAACTTCAGTTCATACGGTGAGTCTCCAACACAAGACGAAGATTCACCGACCCTACCGCCTAAGAAGAGAGCTCACAACATGTCAGTGAGCGGATCGGAAAGGAATCCAGAGGTTCTAAGGTTGGAGATGTCTTCGCTAAACCTCGCGGTAGGGCAACGATACGAGAGTAAAGCCGATTTGGAGAAACGACTGAAACTTCTTACGGTGAGAGATCAATTTGATTTTGATGTAGACGTATCCAATTTGGACACACTCATTGTTAAGTGTTGGGTTGATGGATGTCTCTGGAGAGTTCGTGCTTCTACACAAGGGGAATTACCGGCATTTTATGTTCGTATTTACAATTCGGAGCATACATGTTCTGTAACTGAGCGTTCTAATCGATCTCGATAAGCAACACCAGATATTTTAGGCCAGTTGTACAGGGAGTATCTCGGCGACGTTGGTCCGTCTGTTCGACCTAAGAGTGTTGGAATAACTATCAATAAGCATTTGGGTGTAAAGGTAATTACTAGTACGTTGCAGCTGACTTATTTGTATAGTACAGCTGATTTATTAGTACGTTGCGACTGACTTCTATTTCAGCTGATTTTTTAGTACGTTTTGGCTGACTTATTTGTATATTACAGCTGATTTATTTGTACGTTGCGACTGACTTCTATTTCAGCTGATTTATTGGTAAGTTGCGGCTGACTTATTTGTTTATTACACCTGATTTACTTACTTGTACTTTACGTTTTCCGTGTGGACAGATGGATTATTGGAAATCACATAGGACGCTAAAATTTGCAAGGGAAATCGATATGGGAACTCCTGAGAGTGGGTTTGAAGACTTGCCTCCTTACCTATATATGATAAGAAGGGCAAATCCGGGTACGGTTACGCGTCTTCAAATTGATGAATTTGGAAGATTCATGTATGTGTTCCTTGCGTTTGGTGCGAGCATAAATGGGTTTCCTTTCATGCGCAAAGTTGTCATTGTCGACGGTACGTTTCTTAACGGTAAATACAAAGGGACACTTCTCACAGCACTAGCTCAGGATGGTAACTTTCAGATTTTCCCAATAGCCTTCGGTGTGGTTGACACTGAAAATGATGATTCATGGCACTGGTTTTTTACGCAACTAAAAATTTTGATTCTTGACGATGAGGCTCTTGCGATTATCTCGGACAGGCATAATTGGAAATATGTTTCCGTTGGCTTCTCGTGGAATTTGCACTTACTATTTATATAAGAACATTTTGCAACAGTACAAGGGAAAAGATGTCTTTCATCTGGTGAAGAAAGCGGCAAAATGTTTTAGGGGTTCTGACTTTAATACAAGGTTCGAGGAGATTGAAGCGATTAATCCTGAACTTCATGACTACCTCCAAAGAGCTGATGTCCGACTGTGGGCGCGTGTTCATTTCCCGGGCCAAAGGTATAATTTAATGACTACGAACATAGCGGAATCAATGAACAGAGCACTGTCAAATGCTAGAAGTCTTCACATTGTTCGACTATTAGAATCGATACGGGTTATGATGACCAGATGGTTTGAAGAACGGACAGAGGATGCGAAATCGCAACCAACCACGCTTTCGCGTGGTGTCGAGAAACTACTACATGTAAGTCAGCCATTGCAGTTCATAAGTCAGTCGTTATTGTTCCATAATCCAGCCTTTATGATAAGTCAGCCATTGTAGTTCATAAGTCAGTCGTTATTGGTCCATAACCCAGCCGTAATGTTTTAATATTTTTTTATGTATTATAAATAGGGCCGTGTCATTGCCGCCAGACTTATGACGGTACAAAGGATTGATCCTTATCACACGGAAGTTACATATGGATCATCTTTGCATATTGTGAATTTGGAAACAATAAAATGCACATGTCGGCGTTTTGAACACGAGAAATTACCATGCGTGCATGCAATCGCAGCTGCCGAGGACAGGAAAATTTGTCGTATATCCTTGTGCAGTCCTTACTACTACAGTAGTTATTTGGTAAACGCATATGCTAAGTCGATCATGCCCATAGATTCAGCGCTCCAAGTTCCAAATAACGTTACTAACCAACCGTGCTTGCCCCCGCATGTTCGTCAACAACTAGGAAGGCCTAAGAAAAGTAGGATGAAATCTGCTTTAGAAGTTGCCCTTGAGAACAAACGTCATAGGAAAAGACACGCATGTTCTCGTTGTAAACAGCTTGGGCATAATGCAAAAACTTGTCCGATTTAAAAGTGTTGTTTTGATATGTATGGATTTGTGTTTTTGTTAATGCGATAAATCAGCCGTAAAGATTGAATTATTGCCAATAAATGACTGACTTATGATTACAATACAGCTGATTGTTAATAAACGACAATGAGATTGGGTTAGATGAGGAAGACATTTTCTTTCGAAATTTAAAAAAAATTAGAGTTCCCAAAAGAAATTAGAGTTCCCAAAAGATTAATCATTACTCCTAGTATATGGAGCCATATATATGTCAGTATAACATCTCGAGAATACGAAACATCGCATGTTAAAATTGAATAAGTAATGTTTTTTTTTTCCCGCCGAAATACGAATCTACTCGAGATAAATTACACGTTTCGGCTGACTTATATGCACTTAACGTCGCGAGATAAAATTGAATAAATAAATATTTTTTTCTTTTCCCGCCGAAATACGAATCGTCGCGAGATAAATTACACGTTGCGCGGCTGACTTATATGCACCTAATGGCCGACTTAAGGCACGTTCAATATGACTTATATATTGAAAGAGAACCTATACCTTAAATTATTTATCTCGAGTTTAGGGTATGACACTTTTAATACTTTATACGGCTGAAGAAAAAAAAGCTTTAGTTTCATCCAAAAGAAAAAAAAAAACAAGCAATATAGTTTCATCAAAAAAAAAAAACACACACACAAAGTTCCATAACTTGAGCATCATGCCTCGATCTTGGAGCAGAACTTGAGCATAGGAGGAGATGTTTTGTCTTCCCAAACCAACTCCAGCACAAAAGATTCGTACGCCTTAACACCAATAGCCTTGAAGAATTCTCTAATCCCTGAACCAAAGCGCAACCTCATCCGTATGTCTGGCACGCATAGATACACTGGCCACTCTACTCCATGCTGGTCCAAAATAGTAATCTCATTCCCTCCTGCTTTTTCCATCTGGTGAGCCCTAGTGAAGCTCAGTGGAATATACTGCATAAGAAAGAGACAAAATCTTTGAACCAAAGCATCAATAACGACAAAAATTGAATAACAAAATTCCTTCAAGAGAGTTTACTTAAACTTACAAGTCTAGAATCTTTGAGACTAGCTGGTGTGACAGTTATTGTCACAAATCGGTTTTCACTTTGACTAGTCTCACCGGTTTCTCTCTTCTTCTCTTTGTCCTCCTCCTCCTCCTCCTTCTCCCCCTCCACATCATCATCATCATCGACGTTGTTGCTAGACTGTACATATTGAATCTCACAGCAATTAGGTCCAAGACCAGTGACGTGGAACAAAAATTCTCCTTCGTGTCTGAAAATGACGAAGTCTCCGACTCGGAAATCATGAGCAAATGCGAACTCTTTCCATCCAAAGGTGAGTCTCCGACCTTCCATCTTCACTTTCCATGTTTTCTCAGACGCGTCCGACTTAAGCTCCATCATATTTCTTTCGTTTCTTCCTTCTATGTATTTCGAGAAGAACTTTTCCGAAATGCTCTGCAACCAAGACATTGAGATATATATATATATATATATATATATATAGAGAGAGAGAGAGAGATGGAGGGAAGAAGGGAGATTACATACGAGGTGGGAGTAGAAGCCGGGAAGAAGAGGTTGAAAAAAATGTGAGTTTGTAGGAGATTTACATACTTGATCCGCCATTATGGAAGTTGGAAAAGGAGTTTCAAAGATAAGAAAACCCAAAGTTTATGAGTGCTGTTCGTAATCCTCCTCTTACTTACATGGTTCATACAAAAAGATTACAATAATAAATGTTAGTTGACTAAACATTGTAAGTTGTGTTCAAAAACATTGAAAACTAACGACAAGGCATTTAAGTTTTTAGTGGAATATTTAAAAAAGATTAGAGTTCTCAAAAGATTAATCATTACTCCTAGTATAGGGAGCCATATAACTGTCAGTATAGCGTCTCGAGAATACTAAACGCGTGCGTAATACGATTACGTACTAACTACACGGCAAACTTATTTTAAATACACGGCCAAACTTATAGAAACTAAACGTCTGACTTATATTTTAAAAACGGCTGACTTATCTCATGCATGTCAAAGGTTAGGCTGAGTTATGTTAAAGGTTAGGATGAGTTTAAAACGAAGTTTAGGCTGAGTTATCTCCTGCGTGTCAAAGGTTAGGCTGAGTTATGTTAAAGGTTAGGCTGAGTTAAAAACGAAGTTTAGGCTGAGTTATGTTAAAGGTTAGGCTGAGTTATGTTAAAGGTTAGCCTTAGTCATAAACGAAGTTTAGGCTGACTTATTACATAAACATAAGTGGCTGAATTATATTTAAAATACGGCTGACTTATATATACAACACGGCTGACTTATATTTACTACACGGCTGAATTATATTTAACATGAAGTCATAAACAAAGAAACAAAGGAGAAAACAATAGTTTATATTACAACATCCAAAGCCTATTGTCCGGCCAATATATAATCGGCTTAAAATCACGGTAAAAAAGACCTAACTCTTTGATCCAAAAGCATCGGTCACACAAATTGTTATCCTTACTTTCTTCAATGAATTAAAGATCCCAATCTCGGTCCATCAATGGAGTACATGTGCAATTATAAAACAAGGTTTTTTCCGTTGACATGAACTCATACTTCTTCGTTAGAAACGCATCAGTGTGAGACATTCTCCAACTCCAGTCTAAAGATCTAACAATCTTGCCTATCCTCTGAATAGATTCCCTTGTGAAAAGAGATAAATACTCCTCAGTATTCCAAAATACCTTGCGCGTCATTGCATATGTGTACAAAGCACGCTCGAATCCTGCATCTGCTGCTCTCTTAATCAAAGCAATTCTTTCATCTTGGAGGTCGAACGTGAAGAATTTCTGTACACCCTCTAAGAACAGTGTACTCGGGTTTCCATTAGCGTAGCAAACTTGCATCACCAAGCTAGATAGATGTGTGTACGAAGGGAAGGTAAACACATCTATAAATGCGTACACTCCGGGCCGGTCTGTTAGTTCCTTCATATACTTGCATGTTGCTCTCAATCTATATAGATCTGCAACAGAGTTAGCGGCCACACGTTCGGCCACTAAGGCTTGGATTTCTTCAGGTAGGGCTGTAATAGGGAATACTTCCATTACAAAGTGGATTTCTCTAGAGATATAAAGTTAATGAAAATCTAAACAGATTGTAAAGGCTGACTTATGTGTTACTCAGCCTTTAATCTAAACAACTGGTCGGTAACTGAGTAGAAAAACAAGTAGGGTTTATGACTGGTTAATGAGTGTTTAAATGGTATTTATATATTAAAAAAAAGAAAAATAGCGACTCTTCGGTTACTGAGTAGTTACGAAAAGCAACTGTTCGGTAACTGAGTAGAAAAAACAATTGTTCGTATATTTTGAGTAAAGGCTGACTTAGTGTTTCGACTGAGTTATGACAGCTTAGCAAAAGAAGCGGCTGACTTATTGGTTTAAATTTTCAAAATACAAACTAAAGGGTCTCATACGGCTGAGTCATAAACGAATTTTAGGCTGAGTTATGTCAAAGGTTAGGCTGACTTATAAATGAAGTTTAGGCTGAGTTATGATAAAATAAACAAATTCTATATTAGAGTTCGAAAAATACATAAACATCATAGTTCTAAAAATACATAAAAATTTGAGTAATAAGCATTACATAAACATAAGCATTAGCATAATATAAACATTTAGTCAGCCATATATTTTGCACAAAGCTTCATCCAATCAATTACTGGAACTTCGACTTTGGCCATCTTTTCTTCGGCTTCAACGAGTTTATGAGCAAGTTCATCCAACTCAGCAAATAAGTCAACCTTGTCAACCTTTTCCTTCCCCATAATTTCTTCAAGCAAATCCATTTTCGCATTAATAGATTTCACTTCCATCATAGCATCTTGCAATTCAGATTTAGCTTTCATCTGTTCCTTGACCAAGAGGAGCAACGACTTGTAATGCTCCTCGGTTTCCCTTCTGGCCTTTTTAACATCGTTTGCTCCATGGTCATCCTCCATTGGACGCTTCATCATCTTCTTCGATTCTGCCATTGATGTTGCATGTATATCGAAAATAGGATGTTAATATATCTTCTAAACATATAAACAAATCAAGTTGCAAAAACGTGAATTACATATACTAGGAGAACAAGGAAAAACTAACTTGTATTTGAGATTGCAAAAGGAGAAAACAAGTTCAAAGTTAATAAAAACGAATGTTCGGTTACTGAGTGTTTATAGAGGAAAAACGAAAACTGTTGGGTTACTGAAACTGTTGGGTTACTGAAGAGTTATGACTGAGTTATTAGTGACGTAAACGTGTTAAGGCTGACTTATTTATTAGAGTTCCTAAAAGTTCAATCATAAGAGCAGGTACAACGGAGTCTCTAGCATCAGTTTCTCATCAAATAAAAAAGTATAAAATAATAAAAAGCTGGAGAGAGAAGGGAATTGAGATTCTTAAGTTTCTCATTTGAGAAACAGTATTAGCCATACCCTCCACGAACATATGTTCATTTTCTATTGGATCCACGTTTTTCTATTAATTTAAAATTTAAACAAATAATGAAAATGAATACAGTATAATACTATTTTTTAGAGATTCATCAAGTCTCTATCCGTTGTACATGCTCTAACTCCTAGTTCCCAAAAGATTAATCATTACACCTATAATATAGGAAGCGCCATATAGCTCGTCAGATTAGCGTCTCGAGAGTATTAATTTTGGTTATGATTACGTATTCAGACGCCACAATAAATCATATATTCTATATTATTTAAATTTAAAAATGTGTAACTTATGGTTAACTTCACGGCTGACGTATCTAATGTTAGCTGAGTTATAGGCTGAGTTTCAGCTGAGTTATATCAAATGTTAGTCTGAGTTATAGGCTGAGTTTCGGCTGAGTTATATCAAAAGCGACTCTTCGGTAACTGAGTAGATAAACGATTGTTCGTATATTTTGAGTAAATGCTGACTTGACTGATCAACCAAAAAGGTAAAATTTCATACGTTTTTGACCATCGCATAATAAATGAAGCCATAGTAATTTCGGACTTGTAAATCAATTAACTCAGTCTTCTGTCTACAAGAGAAGCGGCTGAGTTATATCAAAAGCGACTCTTCGGTAACTGAGTAGATAAACGATTGTTCGTATATTTTGAGTAAATGCTGACTTGACTGATCAACCAAAAAGTAAATTTTCATACGTTTTTGACCATCGCATAATAAATGAAGCCATAGTAATTTCGGACTTGTAAATCAATTAATTCAGCCTTCTGTCTACAAGAGAAGCGGCTGACTTAATATTGACGAATTCGTGTTTTGGCTGAGTTAAGACTGCTTTGTGGAAAAGAAGCGGCTGACTTATTGGTTTAAATATATATACATCCAAAACTCAAAAGATGCGGCTGATTTATTCATGCAAACACACAAAAGATACAGCTGGTTTAAAGAGATGAAACACAAATAACTAAAGTGTATCATAACTAAATTACATTCGAAAACCAAAATTATCAGGGCCAAACTCTTCAAACATATCGACCAGATTCGTCCAAACTATAATGTTTATCCAATCTGGCTTCTCACCACCATGCGTCCATATCCTCCTTAACGTGCGCATTTGAGTTCGAAATAACGTTCTAGCCAGCAGATTAAAATGTGTCCAAATCATCAAAGTGTGTCTCGGTTCCCATCTGTATTTCCGCTACCTAAAAAAAAAAAAAGAGAAATATTATTGTTGTTGATAAAATGATCGGGAAAGAAAGATATTATTGTTGGCTTACAGCGAGTTTAAGAAACCATCGTTCCTTAAAATAATCTGGAATGAACCTGTAAGTCGGCCACTCATGAACCCATCCTTCTCGAAGAATCTCTGGGATCGCCTTCGAGAGCTCTGTAAAAATTTGAACCACGTGATGGTTGTTTTATCAATAATACCAAAACCAGGGTTTAGAACGGGGAGGTGATCCCGATCAGCAGAGTATAATATGGCATCGACACTGCTGAATAAATTGGAACTACAGTGTGGGACAACCGACATGTCGAAAAAGAATATGAAACAGATAGATTACAGAGAAGAGAGAAAATAGTGTAGGATAGAATGTGATGGGGGAAGGCAAGCTTTATGAGAAGGTATATATATACATATACAGATATATAGAAATATGAACCTAATGGCTGACTTATGACATGGTTTGGGAATGTCATAAATTTGGGTTTAGGGTTAGACTGAGTTATATCAAATGTTCGGCTGAGTTTCGGCTGAGTTATATCAAATGTTAGGCTGAGTTTCGGCTGAGTTATATCAAATGTTAGGCTGAGTTATATCAAATGTTAGGATGAGTTATAGGCTGAGGTTCGGCTGGGCTGAGTTATATCAAATGTTAGGCTGAGTTATTACGGTGACTACTAAAACATAAGCATTTGATAAAGCTAGATAAACATAAACATAAACATAAGACTACTAAAGCACTAAAGCATAAGCATTAGATAAACATATATCCCTATTTTCATGAATCTTGATCCAATCAAGTTCTTCAACGCTGGCGTTATACATCTTTTCTTTGGCGTCAACGAGTTCTGCTGCAAGTTTGTCCAACTCAGCAAGGAAGTCAACCTTTTCCTTCTCGATAAATTTTTCAAGCAAATCCATTTTCGCAGAAATAAACATAACTTCCACAAAAGCATCATGCAATTCAACTTTTATATTAATCTGTTCCTTGAGCGAGAGGATCAACGTCTTGTAATAGTCCTCATTTTCTCTTTTGGCCTTTTTAATAGCATTTCGTCGATGGTCATCCTCCATTGGACGCTTCATCATCTTCTTCGATTCTGCCATTGATGCTGCATGTATATCGAAAATAGGATGTTAATATATCTTCTAAACATATAAACAAATCAAGTTGCAAAAACGTGAATTACATATACTAGGAGAACAAGGAAAAACTAACTTGTATTTGAGATTGCAAAAGGAGAAAACAAGTTCAAAGTTAATAAACCAATGTTCGGTTACTGAGTGTTCACTTGGTATTTATAGAAAATACCAAAAACTGTTGGGTTACTGCGTAGTTGCCAAAAATATTATAAAAAAATAGAGAAAATTACTCAAATAGCATAGAAAAGGTTAATATGCTTAGCGTACCGAGACTACCAAACGCGTGCGTAATGATTATGTACATATATTCACACGCCATATTTATATAATAGAGAATAGATGATTTATTATTTATATGATTATTTAGGGTTTAGGGTTTAGGGTTTTGTGAGAACAATGTGTATGTTTTGCTATACATCTAGGAATTAAGGTTTAGGGTTTAGGGTTTAAGGTTTTGTAAGAACAATGTGTATCTTTTGCTATACATCTAGGAATTATGGTTTAGGGTTTCGTTTAGGGTTTTGTGAGAATCAGTCAGTCATAACTCAGCCGAATCCCGAATTCGTCACTTTTAAGTCAGCCGCTTCTTTGCACAATCAGTCAGTCGCTATTAAGGAGAGTAAAAGCTGACTAACACATAAGTCAGCCTTTACTCAGTAACCGAAGAGTTGCTATTACATTTTTTTTATATCAATAAAATACAATCTCTTTAGTGTTTCACAAAACCCTAAGCCCCAAACATTAAGTGTTCACTTGGTATTTATAGAAAATACCGAAAACTGTTGGGTTACTGCGTAGTTGCCAAATATATTATAAAAAAATAGAGAAAATTACTCAAATAGCATAGAAAAGGTTAATATGCTTAGCGTATCGAGACTACCAAACGCGTGCGTAATGATTATGTACATATATTCACACGCCATATTTATATAATAGAGAATAGATGATTTATTATTTATATGATTATATTAGGGTTTAGGGTTTAGGGTTTAGGGTTTCGTGAGAACAATGTGTATGTTTTGCTATACCTCTAGGAATTAAGGTTTAGGGTTTAAGGTTTAAGGTTTTGTAAAAACAATGTCTATCTTTTGCTATAGATCTACGAATTATGGTTTAGGGTTTCGTTTAGAGTTTTGTGAGAACAATGTGTATGTTTTGCTATACCTCTACGAATTAAGGTTTAGGGTTTAGGGTTTAAGGTTTTGTAAGAACAATGTGTATGTTTTGCTATACCTATAGTAATTATGGTTTAGGGTTTAGGGTTTCGTTTAGGGTTTAAGGTTTTGTAAAAACAATGTCTATCTTTTGCTATAGATCTACGAATTATGGTTTAGGGTTTCGTTTAGAGTTTTGTGAGAACAATGTGTATGTTTTGCTATACCTCTACGAATTAAGGTTTAGGGTTTAGGGTTTAAGGTTTTGTAAGAACAATGTGTATGTTTTGCTATACCTATAGTAATTATGGTTTAGGGTTTAGGGTTTCGTTTAGGGTTTAGGGTTTAGGGTTTAGTGTTTTGTGAGAACAATGTGTATGTTTTGCTATACCTCTAGGAATTAAGGTTTAGGGTTTCGTTTAGAGTTTAGTGTTTAGGGTTTAGGGTTTTGTGAGAACAATGTGTATGTTTTGCTATACCTCTAGGAATTAAGGTTTAAGGTTTCGTTTAGAGTTTTGTGAGAACAATGTCTATGTTTTGCTATAGATCTACGAATTATGGTTTAGGGTTTAGGGTTTAAGGTTTTGTAAGAACAATGTGTATCTTTTGCTATACCTCTAGTAATTATGGTTTAGGGTTTAAGAACAAAGTGTATGTTTGGAGATATAGTAGCAGACTTATCATACAAAACATAAGATATAGTAGCAGACTTCTCATACAAAACTAAAAAAGTTCAATCTTTTACATAAAGCTTGAGATAGAAGTCGAATTGGCGTGCCGATTTGCTACGGCGAGGTATCGGCTCTGTGTTTCTTCGGATTTGGTGGTTGACTTGGACTCCGGCGAGACGATTCGCCTTCATCTCCAACTTTCGGTGTCTCCTCTTCGAACCGATCTCTGTTCCTTTGAGCGAGAAACTTCTGGTAGTACCTGCACAACGAGAAACAAAGAAAATACAAGGAACATCACAGTTTTACAGTATTAATTTCACCAGGTGGAAAACAACGAAAATTTGACTAAGAGTTTACCTGAAAACTCTTTCGAGAATTGCCTCATACGACAAAAAGTTTTCTCCGTTTTGTGACATCTTTCGTGCATAGTTGTCGATGGCCCTGTCGATTGGTCATCTCGCAATAGAGAAACAGAATTCAGATTAGTGCTGCAAAATTTGAGATTGGTATTTGAATTGACATGTATGCAGTTAGAAGTATGTAAGTTTGTAATGGCGAGAAACAGGGTTGGTTCATGGAACTTACAAGAGATTTTCTCCCATTATCGTGTACTCAGCGATCTCCTGAGGGGCTTCAGTGGTTGTTGTTGGTTCGTACAGAAAGGGAAAGAGAAAAGGGGTCAGACACTGAGAAGTAAGTCCGAACCATGAAGATCTTGAACAGGGGAAGTCGAGGAGACTTACATGGATCTACGTCGAAGTTAATGATATATCCAACCCTCTCGAGTCTAGGGAACCGAGTTTCAGAGGTAGCAGAGGAAGAATCCGGTTGCAGATTTGGGGATCGTGACGGAGAGGCCATTATAGGTGATTGATTGAGATTTTAAGTTTTTATTTCGCAAGAGAAGAGAAAGTGAGGAGCCCCATTGGTTGCTAACCTAGGGTTTTCTGAATACGTAATTATATTGAAATTAATTAATACTCTCGAGACACTTCCTATGTTAGGTGTAATGATTAATCTATATTATATAAGTCAGCCGAAACGTGAATTCGTCACTCTTAAGTCATAACTCAGTCGAAACATGAATTCGTCACTCTTAAGTCAGCCGCTTCAGTCAGTCGCTATTAAGCAGAGTAAACGCTGACTAACACATAAGTCAGCCAGCCTTTACTCGGTAACCGAAGAGTTGCTATTAATTTTTTTTTAAATCAATAAAATACAATACAATCTCTTTAGTGTTTTAGTGTTTCACAAAACCCTATTTGAACTGCCCTAACACATTATAAGTTCCTTCATCTAAGATCTCTGATGCCATCTTCACCCGTAAACCCTGAATATTCGCATCATTTATCCCATGGAAAGTAGTGCCAAGCGCTAGACACTCGACAAACTTCAATGCATACACCCCACAGTCGCCAATTTGGACATTTTGTGGGATGTATTTGCCGCTCCTCCTTCGGAACGAAAACTGCTTCACTCTAGGTTTTCGGAGATTGGCAGGAACTAATTCGTTAATCATAAATGGGATCATGTGCG
Source organism: Arabis hirsuta (assembly GCA_964056655.1). Classification (NCBI taxonomy): domain Eukaryota; kingdom Viridiplantae; phylum Streptophyta; class Magnoliopsida; order Brassicales; family Brassicaceae; genus Arabis; species Arabis hirsuta. The sequence continues at coordinate 21,967,680 of OZ053308.1, forward strand.
AAAACGGCCTAAAGGAATCACGGATTTTCTTTTCACTTTCGGGTGTCACCTGTCCAATGATGGGATCGTAAACGTCGATCTTCTCATTAACAAGGTCCACGTGATATGCCACCCAATGATCTCCTCCAGTTTGTAGAACTCCGTACAAGTGATCCACATCTTCTAACCACTTCTTGTTTGTTTGCAAGTCATTAGGAGTTTTGCCGTTTACTAAATCCCCATACCTAGCTGTGAACTTAAACGACTTTGGTTTGATCTTGAACTGTATGTAATCCATAGACCATACTGCAGTAAACCAAATGTCCATAAATCCAATTCGCTTGGAGTAGAATGGGGAGGGATCTAGCATGGATTTTTTGATGAGGATTCTCATATACGCGGAAATATGCTGTACAAAGAAAAATTATACTTAACTCAGTCCAATATAATATATAACTCAGACATAAAGCATACTTAAGCCTACATAACTCAGACATATAATAAATAACTCAGACATTACGTATATTTAACTCAGCCCCATATAATCTATAACTCAGACATAAAGCATACTTAAGCCTACATAACTCAGACATATAATAAATAACTCAGACATTACGTATATTTAACTCAGCCCCATATAATCTATAACTCAGACATAAAGCATACTTAAGCCTACATAACACATACATATAATTAATAACTCAGACATTACGTATATATAACTCAGCCCCAACAGTATACTTACATCATCAGACAGCCATCCATAATCTATCCTTGGCCAATACTTTCTCTCAGACATGAGAACTCTGTAGAACTCGATCTCGTCTGTACCCTTTGTAAATGGAACATCCCTAAAACAATTAAACACTAGTTAGTTTAGACAAATATTGCTAATAGCCGTATTAACATATGCTCTAAAGGGTCATACTCGAATGGCTTTAGGTGATCCAAAAGTTTAACCACTTTAACCGGATCAGCAGGTGCGACAGGATCATAGATTGCCGGTGAAGGTTGATAATTTTTCCTCATGCACGTCATTCCATTGTCTCCAATATAAGGAAAAACTCGTGCTTGAGGATCCTTTTCTAGCCTCCCTGAAGACCCATCAGGAGATAATTTCACCCTTGACTCCCGATAAGCCTTAATTTTCTCCGACCTAATCCTGTCCTCTTCCTCCTCATCAGACTCCGGCAACACTTCATTATATTCTGCGACAACTTGGCTGGTGACATCCACAATCTCACTGTCATCGTTTAAAATCTGTTTCTTCTTTGCTGGGATAGTCACTTCCGGAGGTTTCGGATCGTCGTTGCCTTTACGATTCCTCGCTGTCCTCCTTCTTACTTGCCCCTCCTTTTTTAAAGCATCGGCCTCCTTCTTTAAAGCATCGGCCTCCTTCTTCTTTTAAAGCAGCGGCCGCCTTCTTTAAATCAGCGGCCTCCTTCCTCTTTAAAGCAGCGGCCTCCTTCTTCTTTAAAGCATCGGCCTCCTTCTGCTTTTTAACCTCAGCCTCCTGCTTTTTTTCCTCAACCAATTTCTTAGCAGGAGAAACAGTAACGAAATCAACTGTTTCTTCTTCGTCATCACCAAACTCCTCAGTCAATTTCAATTTGGTCTTACGAACTGGTTCAGTACTTTTAAGCTGTATTAACATATAAACATAACTCAGCCATAATAAAAAGAATAAATCTGTCGTTATGTAACTATAACTCAGCCGTCAAATAGGTAATAAATCAGTCGTCAAATATAGGTTATAACTCAGCCGTCAAATGTCAAAAATAAACATAAATCAACTGTAACGTACATTATGCAGGGGGCTGTTGACTGGTTCAGGACTTTTATCCGGTTCAGGACTTTTAAACTCGTCCTTCTGCGGCTGTATTAACATATAAAAACAACTCATTCGTCGAATAATAAGGATAACTCAGTCGTCAAAAATAAACATAACTCAACTGTAATGTACCTTTGGACTATTAACGAATTTCTGCGGGAAGTTGTTCACTTTTGATTGGTTATCATCCTTTTGAGTACTATTCCGTGCCTCGAGAGCATTCAGACGCTCTCTCATTTGCATCCGATCATTCTCAATAGATGCAACTCTTTCTTCCACAGCATCTCAGACTGTATCACCAATCATCTTCTTCAAATCTGACAACTCTCCAAATTTTGTGTTATACGCGTTTAACTGCGCCTCAACACTGTCTATTCTACTACCAAAGTTGTCAAACTTGTCAAATCTTCTGACAAGGTTTTCCAGGACATTGACTACCGTCGTCAAATCCGTCTCTTTCCCCATATCCTTGTAGCTACTATGCTGCAACACAATCTCACTGTTGCTTACTTCCTGTTTTTTCGTAGCTTTCTTCTGTTTTTTGGCGGGGGGTTGATCAGAATCTAACGAAACTGCAGCCTTCATTTTTTTCTTCTTCCCATCGCTCTTCACATCCCAAAAACCTCTAACAAACCTACCCGCATGTATGTCTGTTACCAGATTTACAACTTCTAGGTCATTTTCTTCACTCGCCCACTGCGGAAACAGCTCTTCTACAGCCTCCTTCATGACCATTTTCTTCACACGCACCTGCATAGTAAATCAGCCATAAACTCATAAGTCAGACATCAAAAGATTCATAACTCAGCCATCAAGTAACTTATAAGTCAGACATCAAATGATTCATAACTCAGCCATCAAGTAACACATAAGTCAGACAGAATAAAAAGATCCATAACTCAGCCAAGTCAACCTTCTTACCTCACCATGGTCTCTGATCTCCTCAGCTATGGCTGTAGTAAGACATTTACGTGTACGGGTTCCACCCCATCGCAAAAGAGGAATTTCGTTCTCATTTACTATTCTTCCAAACCGCTCTCCGAAGCAGGTCACAGATTCATACGCCTAAACCAGCAACACGTCCTTCATGCCGTTAATGGTATACGACTTTCCTTCTGGATTCAACATCTTAACTGAACCAACCAGAACTTCGAATGCAGTCCGACCCCACGGATAAGTCCTCAAGGCTTCATCGTCGAATACTCTTTTTGCACTTTCAAAGGGTATTATAGAATTATGATGCAAGCCATAAAGTCCCATGGCTTGAAGAAGCAACAGCCCTAACCATTTCCTCTTTTCAAAACTCCAGCCTCGACAGCCATCTAATGCTGCCCTCAGTTCATCTAACTTGGGTCCTACCCCAAGCGGCACCTTCAACTCCTTCCAGAAAGTTTCGTATTGCTCAGGTTCAAAACTTTATGTTGGCAGTGGATCTGTGTTTAGACCCGTGAGCGCACCAAATTCGATTAAGCTAAACCTAATAGGTTGATCAACAACGAGAGACCAAATCTCCTTGTCATGTACTCGTAGCTGTCTACATAGTAGATAGTGTACAGTCTTCCCAGGCCACACCAATTGGCTATCAGCTAGCTTAGCAACTACTCCAACAGGAAACTGCTTGATGCGTTCCCACACATCATGTCCTATTGCGTCTCTGACTCTAGGGAACTCTCCCAAATGGACATTGTGATTAATTTTTTTATTTTCCAGCTTAGAAACCCCTTCAGCGCATAGTCTTGGAGGGTAATCCCTTGCTTGATCTTCAGGAATTGCTTGATCTTCAGGAATTGCATGATATTCAGACATCTGAACATAAAAGACATAACATATTAATGATAAATCAGCCACAACAAAAATCACACTCAGCCACAACTAACAAATAAACCAGCCGCAACCAAACACAAACTCAGCCACAACAAACAAATAAACAAGTTTGTGTTATGTTTGATTTAACATAACACAAACTCAGCCACAATAGCATTGCACATGTAAATCAGTCGCAACACAACACAAATCAGCCATAGCATAATAATAAATCAGCCGTAATATATAACTTAAACAACCACTAGCAACGATAAATAAGCCGCCACAGAATAATAAATCAGCCATAATACCGTTAACAAGCGACAAACACCTTCGATTCCTCAGATTATACTCAAAATAAATCTGAAAACTCAAAATAAAACGAAGGAATATGAAGAATCCCCACTCCTCTGTTTATACTCACCTTCGACTAAAATCCGACTGTGAAAATGCAGAGCAGACGTTTCGACTAAACCGGCGGTGAATGTTTCTCAGAAATTGACTAGAGAGAAAACAGTAGAAGTTCCGACGACAACACACGAAGTTTTTAATTTTCCGTCCTTTGAGTTTCCTTCTCTGACTTGTTAAGACGGTTAACCTAATTAGTGACATGGAACAGTGATTAGTGACGTGGATTAGTTAATCATTTTTTAATTATAAATAACCTCAATTAAAAAAAAATAACCAAGGGTGTTTATTGTAATTTACTAGGCTTTAAAAACTTTTGAGTAATTTCCAAAAGATGTATGCTATTCTAGTAATATAACAATTTTTCTATGCTATTTCAGTAATTTTCTCTTTAACAAAACCCACAAAACCCTTCATGTGAGCTGTCTCTGCTCAATCTTCTTCTCTCTCTCCCACGTCATCTCATGTAGATAGGAACGCGCTGCTTGCAGCCTCTTCCCTTACTGGATCAGCCCCATTCCTCCCTTTGGCCTCTTTCTTCTTGGGCCTGCGGTTGTATTGGTAGAGTATCGGGGGCCTTGCAATCTCACCGCTATCATTACCCCGCTCTTTAAAATTTACCTTATCCTCAAGGTTAAAGTGAGGAAACTGACCTTGTATCACTGCCTTCCATTCCCAAGAGCTGTCACAAGTTGGTGCGTCTTTCCACTTGATTAACACTTCCTCCTGACCGTTAAGGCGGTTGGTCCTCGTCCCCATGTACGCTTCTGGTTCTGCCTCTAGCACGCCTTCAGCAGTGAGTTGGGGTGGTAGTGAGATGGGAACCAGAGAACTGCCCACTGCCGGCTTCAGTTGCGACACATGGAAGGTCGGATGAATCTTTGCATCCGGTGGAAGCTTCAGCTTATAGGCCACTGCCTCTATCTTGGCCTCAATCTCATAGGGCCCGTAGAAGCGAGCAGCGAGCTTCTCATTGTACCTCCTCGCCACTGACTGTTGTCTATAGGGCCTTAGCTTAAGGAATACCATGTCCCCCACAGCATACTCCACCTCCCTTATGTGACTGTCAGCCTGGCGTTTCATGATCTGTTGGGCCTTGAGCAAGTGCTACTGCAACACTTTAAGCATGGCATCTCTTTCTTGGAGTTAGGACTCTAGGCTCGCGTTAGTAGTTGACCCTGGTTCATGCTTTAGTAGAGAGAGGGGGGGGGGGGGGTCATGACCATATACCGCCTTGAATGGAGTCATCTGGATGGCGGTGTGGAAAGATGTATTGTAGCAAAACTCGGTCCAAGGCAAGAACTTTACCCACCCCTTTGGCTTGTCACTGGAGAAGCAACGCAAGTATGTTTCTACCCCTCGGTTAGTTACCTCGGTCTGCCTGTCAGATTGGGGATGGTAAGCAGTGCTAAAACACAGCTTGGTCCCAGCCAATTTGAACATTTCAGTCCAAAACCTGCCTGTGAAAACCTTGTCCCTGTCGGATACCAGCGTTTTTGGAAAGCCATGGAGCCTCATCACTTCTTGGATGAATACCCAAGCCACTGTCGCAGCATCAAATGGATAAGCTAACCGGATGAAATGCGCGTACTTAGACAGTCTATCCACCACAACCATGATCACAATAAAGCCTATGGATTTAGGGAGGCCTTCAATGAAGTCCATAGACACATCCTCCCAAATGTTGGCCGGAATGGGAAGTGGTTGAAGCAACCCAGCCGGTGCCAATGTGGAATACTTGTGTCTTTGGCACACTTGACAAGCCACTACGTAATAACGTATGTCCGTCACCATCCCCTGCCAAAATAACAAATCACCAACCCTCTTTTGGGTCTTGAGTACCCCTCCATGCCCCCCCAACCTTACCATCATGGAATTCTTGTAAAACCAGTTGCACCAAATCAAAATTTCTAGGTAGAACCAATTTACCGTGGCGTAACAGCCTGCCCCTCACCACTGAGTACTCAAGATAGCTACTGCTCCCTGAAGAGACCCCCGCTTTAATTTTCTTCAGCTCCGGGTCCTAGTCCACTGCTTCTCCAATGGTTTCCAATTGAATAGGAGTAGGGACAGATAAAGCAAACAGGGCAGTAGTCGCTTCCCTCCTAGATAGTGCATCAGCTGCTTTGTTCTCTAAACCCGGCTTATATTGAATGTCAAAATCAAACCCAAGGATCTTAGTGAGCCATTTTTGATACTCCATGTTGACCTCACGTTGTTCTAATAGAAACTTTAGGCTTTTCTGATCCGTTCTGACCAAGAATCTCCGTCCCAACAGATAGTGCCTCCATTTCTGAATAGCAAACACAATCGCCATAAGCTCGCTCTCATACACTAATATGAGCTTCTGTCTGTCTGTAAGAGCCTGGCTAAAGTAGGCTAGTGGCTGTTGATTCTACATAAGAACTGCCCCCAAACCCACCCCGGATGCGTCTGATTCAATGACGAACAGTGCAGTAAAGTCAGCTAATGCCAGGACAAGAACCGAGGACATAGCTTTCTTCAGCTTGTTGAAGGCTACTTCTGCTTCCTGGCCCCATATAAACTGATCCTTCGTCAACAGAGTTGTCAGTGGCTTAGCAATCCCTCCATATCCTTGCACAAATTTGCGGTAGTAACCGGTTAACCCCAGAAATCCTCTCAACCCTTTCACAGTGGTAGGAGCAGGCCACTCTATCATGGCTTGAATCTTGCTCTTGCTGCAGATACGCCTTTCTCTGAAATGACATGTCCCAAGTATTCCACTTCCCCACTTCCAAATTGGCACTTTTTTCAGTTGGCATACAGCTTGTGTTGGGACAGTAGCTGCAAAACCTCCCTAAGATGTGCCCTGTGAGCATGCGCAGATTTGCTGTACACTAGTATGTCATAAAAAAACACCAAGACATACTTATAGAGACATGGCCGGAACACATCGTTCATTAGAGACTGGAAAGTGGCTGGAGCGTTGGATAGACCAAAGGGCATTACCAGAAATTTGTAGTGACCGTCGTGAGTTCTGAAGGCTGTCTTCTGCCTTAACGCGTATCTGGTGGTAGCTAGACTTTAAATCCAGCTTAGAGAAGATCACAGCCCCATGTAGTTCATCTAGGAGCTGGTCAATCATGGGGATAGGGTAACTGTCCAACACCGTAACCTTGTTCAAGCCCTATAGTCCACACAGAAACGCCAACTGCCATCTTTCTTCTTCACCAGTAATACTGGGCTGGAGAACGGACTGCTGCTATCCCGAACCACTCCAGCTGCTAACATGGAAGCTACTTGCATCTCAATCTCTTCCTTTTGATCCTGCGGATAGCGGAAAGGCCTCACACTCACTGGCCTAGATCCCGGCTCAAGCACAATTGCGTGTTCCTTTCCCCGTAGTGGTGGTAATTCCCCTGGTTCCGCAAAAACCCGACTGAATTCTTCTAATATTGGAGCAAGGGCGGCTGGTGGCGAGGGTCTAGGTGTGGTTCCGGCAACTTGCAACCCACCATACTCCACCCACACTCCCTGGCCCTGTTGACCCACCATCTTGCACATTGATTTGAAGGACACCGGTGTACAACACAGGCTGGGGTCACCTTGAAGCGTCATCTTGGTGTCTCCTACCCGAAATTTCATATGTTAGAGCTTTCAATTGACCTTCATGTTGCCCAAAGTTTCCAGCCACTGGATGCCCAAAATCATGTCGGAACTCCCCAATTCCAGAGGCAAGAAATCCGTCATGACCAACACGTCTTGCATCCGCAACTTGACCCCTTTGCAAATCCCTATGCCCTGGACCGTCATTCCTGTCCCGGTCACAACTCCATAACTGTGGGTCTTGACCGTCGACAAACCCAGTCGGCGGACAACCTTATCAGAGATAAAGTTGTGGGTGGCGCCGCTATCGATCATCACTGTCACCCTCTCCGTCTGAACCATCCCTTGCAGCTTCATGGTTCGTGGCGACGAGATCCCTACTAGCGAATTGAGGGATAACTCGGCTATCTCGGTCAGGCCCTGTCCCTCGTTACCCTCTGATTCCTCTCGCTCATCGACCCATTCTCGCTCACTGCCGTCATCGAACACGATCAGCACCTGGATCTCGTGACGAGGGCATTGATGACGAGTATGCCACTTCTCATCGTAGCGGAAACACAACCCTTCGTTCTTCCATTTCGCAATCTCCGCCGGGGTGAAGCGACGGAACGGTGGTTTTAGGCGGTTGTGCTGGTTGGAGCCTCGGGGGTCTGAAGCCCGATAGGTTGACGTGCCCTTGGGTTGCCCCTGAGTTACGGACCGGGTGTTCTGAGGCCCACCAGCTTGTTGTTGTGAAGCCGGCCCAGGCCCAAGAGCTCGGTTGTGGCCCACCCGGTTACCCTTAACAGAACCGCCTAAATTGGTCTCTGGTGGCTCCTCATTCGAATTCGTCCAATCTTCTACCATCTTCGCCACCTCCATCATCTTCCTCAACGTCTTTGGTTCAAACATCTTCACTCCGGCTCGGGTTCGCGTTTTAAGCCCCATCAGAAAAGCCAACTCCAACACCGAATCAGGTATCTCAGAGGTATGTGTCGCTAACCCGATGAACTCGCGACAGTAATCCTTCACCAGGCTGTCCAATTTGAGGGACAATAGCCTCTTGCTAGCGCTCGTGTCATGGCCGGTTGAAAACTGCTCCAGGATTCTCCTTTTCATCTGATCCCAATTCGTGAAGGGGTTCCGATCCTTCTCCCACAGGTACCACGTAAGCGCTTCGTCGTCGAGACACACTCGTATCACCTGCATCTTCTGGGTCTCAGTGAAGGCACCCAACTCAATGTACTGCTCCACCCGAATAATCCAGGTTTCGGCGTTTTCACCGTCAAACAGAGGGAGCTCCAATCGTTGTGGCATCGGCTCGTTCCGTTCGTCTGGCGGTCGCCAAACCTGTTGTAAGAATGACCCCGCCTGAATCGTACCCACCGGAACAGCCGATTGTGGTGATTCCGTGACCTCCTGTGCGATCGCCTTGCCTGATCCGCTCGACTCTGCCGTCGGATCTTGTGGGTTAACCGTTTTGGCCGCCGATAGAGTCACTTCCTTCTCTCGTTCTCTCGCGACGGTGTCTGCGATCATCCGCCGTTCGAGCCGGTCGAACGCAGTCATCTGCTTCTCGGATTGAAGCCTCATCGCACTCATCTCCTTCAGTATGTCAGCAACAGTGGTTTTCATGGCCACAAATCGTTGGTCAGGTTTCGGACTCATCTTCCCAGTGACCGTGAAAAATGGCTCTGATACCAAGTTGTTATGGGATGTAATTTAAACGATGATCAAGCTTTATTTATAAAACAAAGAGGAACACTTTCATACAAGAGTAATGTACCCTCACTACTCTCTTCTCTCATACACTTGATCAAATCCTTGATGGATCCACAAAACGTAACAAACTCTCCCTTTTAACAAAACCCACAAAACCCTTCACGTGAGCTGTCTCTGCTCAATCTTCTTCTCTCTCTCCCACGTCATCTCCTGTAGATAGGATCGCGCTGCTTGCAGCCTCTTCCCTTACTGGATCAGCCCCATTCCTCCCTTTGGCCTCTTTCTTCTTGGGCCTGCAGTTGTATTGGTAGAGTATCGGGGGCCTTGCAATCTCACCGCTATCACTGGCCCGTCTGACATCTATAGTTATGTCAGTGGAAGAATCCATGTGAGAAGTAAAGAACCAAACAGAAACAAGAGAAGATACATGACTCTGTTGAAGATTACTTAGATTCACACAAACAAAGTAATCTATTGCTGGATGGGGAAGGAAAAGAGAACCATTCTCTTAAATTCTGTATCTACTGCAATCAACAAGGTAAAAGCACTAACCAAACTCCAAGTAACTACTCATTCTTATTAAGAAACCAGTCTAAGAACCCATATGAGAGGTAAGGAACAAAATAGAAAGAAGAGAACATACTTGAGTCTGTCAAAGATTATTACTACGACACCAAAGCTATTAGTGATGGGATAATATCATAACTATATCTTGGTCGATTTACAGTTGCACTAAACTTGGAACATAAGAGCACACAATTTGGCCATAAACCGAGTCCGAGGTATCTGCATCTTCTCCGTTGTTAAAAGATTTGAAGTAACCATCTTCTCCGATGTTAACAGATTTGAAGTAACCATATTCTCCAATGACGCAAGCTGTTGTCTTGGTCTGTCTATAAGGGTCTACATAAAAAACCACAGCGACTTTCTTCGTCTCGTCAATGAAGAAGCTCCTGGTTCCAAAGTCATCTGCTGGTAAGCCATTGATTAGTGACATATCCACTCTCAAAAACTTGCTCCACGATACAGCATTAGGCTCAATCTTAGTCGTAACCCAAATCTCCATTATCTCATACGCATCACTGTGTTGATACAACACCGAGAGCTTCTCGTCTCTAACCGAAGACAGAGTCATAGTCTCAAAACTAGGAGGATGTGGTCCAAACCTCTCTGTTGTGAAACAAAAACAGACTAAACAATCGACAAAATCTATCACAGCCATCTCTTCGGTTTCCACTGTTATCATCTCTTTATCGAAAAAGTAGGCATTTCCCTTACCATCACGAAAACACAGACGAACAGAGTCGGGTCTGGTATCAAGAAACTTCCATGAATCAGAGCTAAAATCATAGACATCAATGCGTCGACCACGTTTATAATCAAACCTCAAGATTTTGTGGTTACTCTTGTTATCGAGTCCTAACGCAAACCCGTCTAATCTATGGAATTTGGTTCTGAGTTTGATCCATCTAGTTTGACCTAAATAAGGATTCCAAACCATGAACCTAGGGTTATCTACTTCATTGGTAACGCATAACAATGAAAAACCAGAGATACGTCGATTTCATCGAACATACTGACTTGCTTGATAGAAGGATCGATGAACTCGTCTTCTTCGTTTCTGATTCCTTGGAGATGGAATCTCAAGGAATAAACCCTAGAATTCAACATCATAAACTGCTGCATCTTCGTTGCTTCTGCTCTTGTACCCAGAATATGTTTCTTCGACCAAGCGTTCCATGGGTTACAAGTCAATCGAACTGGGACTAGAGAAGTGAATGGAACCCTAGAGAGAATCATGGAACCCTAGAGAGAATCTCTCCAACCAAATCCTCGGAAATTTTCGTCATCTTTCTTTCAACTTTCAACTTTCAACTTTCAACTTTCAACTTCGTCGTCGCCGAATCAAGTGACGCAAATGTAGTATGTTGTATGAACATTTTCTCAAGGGAAAAGAAAAAGACTAGTTGTTCTTCACGATCACTGTCTTTATGAATTCCATAACTGTTGAAACCAATTGACTTTGATGTTTGGTATAACAATGATCAGCTCCTTCCACAATTTCCAGCTTGTGGTTTGGTATGAGCTTCGCAAACTCCTTTGCATCCTCCACGGGTATTACCTCGTCAGCTGATCCATGAACCGTCAAGACCCTGCCATTACATCAATTATGGTTTGTTTATATCCCAAACATGCGATACGTGTTAGAGAGCTCAGCAAATCTCACCTGCATTCTTTGTCAATTTTCAGGCAAGCTTCATGCATATCAGTGTTTAACCTTTCCATTAAGCTCTCCTCAGTAACACGGTACCCGGATTTTCCTGCAAAATAACAGCACATTAATAAAGACACTAGAGTTCTGATCTGAGAAAATGCAGGGAATCCGAAGAGCAATAACAATACCATCTTCAACATCAATGAATCCTTGTTGCTTAATTCTTTCCAAAAAATCTTCCCCAATACGCTCTGCTATGCCTTTTTTCAGATTATAACGTCCCGAGAGATTGATTACATTGTGGATATCGTGATACTTCGAGGCATAGAGGAGGACCACATCACCTCCTATGCATTTAAAAATTGAGCGGTCATAAATAAGTTTAGTATCTTGAAATATCGGATTCACCCCTTCTGTGAATCCGTAGCTCGAGACAGAAGAACGCACAGTCTTTAGTTACCTTTACTGTGCCCGAGAATTATAGGAACCACACGGTTGATGTTAGAGAAGTACTGGACAACAGAATGTAGATCATCAGCTTCATGGTTATAGTTACCAACATAGAAACTGCCTTCACTCTCTCTGCAACAATGTAAGCACCGCAACAGCCCAAGAATCAGAAGAAAATCCAAATTATCTCATTTACCTATGCAAATCAATGATAATGCAAGCAAGAGAAACATACCCATTCCCAGAGAAATCAAAACGGAAAGCGCTGATCCCTTCTTTCTCTATAGCCGCAGCCACATTATTCATAATTTGGTCATTCTGCATAATTTCATAGACCAAAGACAAGTTAATTCATACGTAACTCCTAGCAACTTATGCAACCCCCACAATGTCATGAGTACCCCACCTCAATTTGCTAATTAGCCAAATGGTCTATGCACTTCCTCAATGAAAAGAAAGCAGAAAGAGTGAAATTCAAGATATCGAGGAAATAAACATTTTCAAGACAGCAAGTGAATTGATACAAACAAACAAAATACCAATTACTGTTTATTTCTAGGAATCTTCTACTTGTTAGTATTAACTAGACAGCAAAGGTTATCAATTCGAGAGCCAGCTATTAAAAATAGAACACGAGAGCTTACTGCCAACTGTGGTAAGAATTTCAGGTTCTCCGGTAATGTAACCTTCAAACCAATTATAATACGAAATGATCGAAACGATATAAACCCCTTGAAGTTTTAGAATATAATTGGAAAAAAGCAAACAGCTTGAGGAGTCTTTGTCTTCAACATATTTGAAGTTTGCCTTCAACATTCATATTGATTCCAATCAAAGATTCAGCCATTATCTATCTCTATGTGCAAAAAGAAAACCGAAGAAAGTTCCAAAACAACCAATATACCGAGCTACTAATGGCAAAACCTTTAATCACACTATACAAGTTGAGCTCAAACTATGCTACTTTATGAACATACAAGTAAGTTGCAAAACAGGAAATGTTAGTTGCAAAACATTTCTACCATTCATGTCAGAGAGTTGCTTATGATTCGAAACAGAATCAAGTAAATCTCAGATCTCAGGATCTGAGAAACCAGAAGAAAAAAAGAAAAAAAGAAAAAAAAAGCTTGCAGTTTTACGCTTGTGAATCACTGACTACGATTCCAGATTCATAATTCGATAAAGGGTAAGTGAGACTGAGAAGAAAGCATAAATCAAAATCACACTAACCTTGTTGGATCGAAATCCATGGCACAAGACCACAATTTCTCTTGACCCAGTTTCGTGAAGCAGACCCACGAGCTTCTCCTTGTGGCTGTTCGGAATAACCATCTTCTGCTGCTGTGCGCAAACTGCATAAAAAGAAACCCCAGAATCTTACGAAAAACTGAAGTGGGATTGATTTGGGCACAACATGTGTTACGTACCTGAACTTCCCTGAATCGAATCCATTCTCAATTTGTTGCAGGAGATTTGGTTCCTCTTCTTAATGGGAAGGCGATCGTTGAAGAAAGATGAAGAACTGGGAAAAGGGGACTTTTTGTAATATAGAGAATCGTGAGGTGCGAAATGGAAGTTATGCAAACGAGTTCTCATTGATTCGGATCAGCAAGGAACGGACTGAAAGAAGGATAAAACAAAAAACAAAAAACAAAAAACAAATTGTGAAAAAAAAGGAAAATGAAATGACTAAAATAAAACATATTTATCGTGGAAGAACTTGGTCTAGTAGTCAATTTTTACATACATATATATATATATGTTCTTAAAATATTGGGTTTCATATCTAAAAATGTAGTATTCATTCTTGGCTTTTTGATGTGAAATTGAATTTATCAATTCAGGAGGATTTAAAAAAATTATATATAAATATTCAAAAATTGGACTAAGATTTGCATTGCAATTCTTTGATGTTCTAAGGTAACGAAACAATACTCACATACACAAAAGGCGAATTTGTAAGCCTATCACATACACAAAAGTGATCCACGGAAAGAAGATTAAATTGGAGTACTTTGCTGAAGCTATTGCATTAAAAAAAAAATTGGATCTGAAGATAATTCAAATCCAAATTACACAAAAACTCGAGTTTTTTCTACACGTACATTCACCAAGGCTAGACCACAAAATGACTAACACATAAAAACTAAAATGGTGAATGAGAGTAACACATCACGGATCAAGCTTTTTTGGGAGATTTGCCTGGCGATTTGGTTGCATTTTCTTCAGTTGATTTAGCAGTCTTCTTAGGTAGAAGAACAAAGTTAATGTTTGGTAAAACACCACCATGAGCGATTGTAACACCACTTAGAAGTTTCCCCAATTCTTCATCGTTCCTAATCGTGATATATCGTAGTTTTTACCAGTTTTTTTGCCATGATATAAGTCCTTTTTATAGAGGTTTTTTGGTACTTTTTGAGTCTTTTCAGATTAAAACATGTTTGGATAGAATCTAAGGTAAAAGAACAAGGAATGGAAGTAAAAGTGCAGAAAGGTCAGAAGTTTGGCACTCGTTGGAGAACTTTCCACCAATGGATCGACCTGGAAATTTGACACAAGATAGAGAATCGAGTTAGCTTCTGTTGAGAAGTAATTTGAGGTTATTCCAACGGTTTGATCGAAAGTTAAGGAAGTTTTAATGAACACATGTCGATCTGCCCTTAACCGACATGTTTGGTGGAAAAAAAAAAGGAAATTGCAGTATTTTTCTATTTCCACTTGGTTTTGCTATAGAGATTAAACCAAAACATGTTTTACCTATTTATTTCGTGTTTTTAGCCATTGTGGAGGCTACACTTTATTTTCTATTTAGACTTTTGGTTTTTGGAGTTTCTAAGCTTTAAGGAGACGAATCTCTGACTCTACATCTCTTGAGAAGATTTTTGAACCCTTTAGATTTCTATTTTATTTGATCATGATGTTTGTTTCAATCACCATGTCTGAGTAGTTTGCTTGTTAGGTTCAGGGTTATTTAAAGGAACATGAGAAATTGTTAGATTTGTTAGCGAACATCACTTGGTTCTTCATCTAGATTGCTATTAATGCTAGTTCTAGTTTGATCACCTAGAACTTAGATCTTCGATTAATTGTTAGATGCGAAAGTGTTAATAATTACCTAAACTATCTTAGATGAGCAAATTATCTATTCGCAAAGAAATTTGGTTTAGACAATTTGTGAACAATTAAATGTGTGCTTTAATGATTGCTTAACTAATTGAATTTGCAAAGAAATTTGAGATTTAAGAAGTTAGATCTAGATAGTTTTCGCAGCAAAAGTTGATTAACTTTACAAGTGTTTTCATGTTCTAGAACAGATTTATAATTTCCCTAGCAATCTCTCTTGTCATTAATTTCGAATTTCCTGCGAATTTCCCGAAAACCTAGCGTTTGTCTCATTAATTTTTAAGAACACTAATCATCATTCACTTGCTTGCTTTGCTATTTAATTTACATTCATATATTGTTTCTTAGCTTAATTTGAATTCATTAGTCTTTTGTGTGATTACGATTCCCTGTGGATTCAATCCCTAAGTACTACTCCGATCTCTTAATTTGAGAGAGTAGATCAGGATAAATTTGAGCATATCAATTTTTGGCGTCGTTGCCGAGGATTCGAAATTACCAATCGATTTTTGATTTCAGGTGTATGCCTAACCGTGCTACTAGAAGCAACCAAGACAAGGAGCTAGTCGATCTCAATCTAGAGATAGGAAAGTTAGAGCGTGCGAAAAGGCCAGTCAAGATGGGTAGTCTGCTAGTGCTTATTCAAGGGGAAGATGGTTTTCTGCAAGATCGGCAAGGAAACAGGCGCAATGCTTAAGGGTAGAGACTTGATGCTGAAGGTGATGTAGTTGTTGAACAAGCAGCAGTGGAACAGCAGGAGAATGCTAGGCGTGGGCGCACTTTGGGAGAATATAACAGGCCTGATGAGTTATATGCTAACAGAGTTGCGATTCATCTTCCAGCTTTCCATAGGAATGACTTTGAGCTGAAACATGCATACTACGCTCTTGTGGCTCAACATCCTTTTCATGGTCTTCCATCTGAGCACCCCATGGACCACATAGAGAGATTCGAGGATTTTGCATCGAGCATTAAAGCTAATGGAGTGTCGAATGATTACCTTTACTACAAGCTTTTCCCTTACTCACTTGGTGGAGAAGCAGCTTACTGGTTGAAGCAGTTGGAACCAGGATCGTTGATTACTTGGGAAGATACTAAGAATGCCTTCCTCAATAACTTTTTTGATGAAGCAAGGTCTGAGGATTTGAGGACAAAGATTTCTACGTTCAAATAAGGACCGACTGAAGCATTCAAGGCTTCTTGGGTGAGATTCAAGGCTTATCAGAGAGATTGTCTTCATCACGGCTTTAGTGATGTTCAACTGCTGGGTATATTCTTCAGAGAGATAGATTGGAGGTACCAGATGGCGCTGGATGTTGCGAGTAATGGGAACTTCAATACAAGATATCCAGAAGATGCTTTTGTGCTGATAGAGAACTTAGCTTCTAGCAATAGTACGAAGAATACAAACTTTGAGAGGAAGAGGCTTGGTGAGAACATGGATGGAGGTCAGATTACTGAGGTCAAGGCTAAGTTGGATTATGTGCATAACCTTCTAGTGGGGAAGAAGACGGTTCAGTTTGCTCAAAGAGCACGACGAAGAGGATGTCAACTACATCAATGGGAACGGTTTTCAAGGCCAAATGTTTGGAAATCAGCAAGGGAACAGAGGCTACAATGGAAACAACCAGAGAACCACATTCACTAGGAATCAAGGTTCCCCTAGCTACACTCCAAAACCGCAGTATCAGAAGCCCTTCTAGAGCAATAACTACACAAGGAACTACGGTTCTTCTTCTTATCAGACACCTCCTGCTCAATCATCGGATAGTGAGATGAAGTCTATGCTGGAGCAGATCTTAGAGGGCCAACAGAAGATGACTGTCAACTTCAATGGGAAGATGGATGCCATGTATCAAGACTTGAATGGGAAATTTGAAGCTTTGAATACCCATGTTAAGAAATTGGATATTCAAGTTGCTTAAACCGCATAATCAATGAAGAGACAATAAGGTTTTCTTCCCAGCAAAACTTACACGAACCCAAGACAATACGTCAATGCGATCACTTTGGAGAGTGAAAAAGAAGTGATAAAAGCTTTTGAGAAGGGTCTAGATGAAGAAGAGTTCGTGGGGCTTGAAGAAACTGAAGAAAATTCGAATTTGGAGATTGCAGACCTTGCGTAGATCGACGCGCGTTAAAATTTTTGAAAACACAATCAGACAAGCATCGACCGAGCTCGACACCAAATCGACACAAAAGCCTTGTGTCGATCGATACCAGGAGTGTGTCGATCGACACACAACCCAGAAGCAACCATCTAAGACTTCGGTTAACACAGATGAACGTGTCTACAAGCCTAAGATACCGTACCCATCAGCAATTAAGCATGTTAGTGTCAAAGCACCAGAGGAAAAAGGGAGAGATGCTCAACCATCAATGAGGAAGTTACCTAAGATACCGAATCTAGAGAAATTCGTTGTTCCATGCTTAATCAAAGGTATGGTATTAAAGGATTCTCTTTGTGACACTGGAGCTAATGTGAATGTCATGTCTCAGGCTATTGAAAAGAAGCTAGGGATTTTGGATCTACAACTTTCAAAGATATCTATCGAGCTTGTTGATGCTTCTTCTACAATTTCGAAAGGGTTTATTCCTGACTTGATGCTTCAAGTAGGAGATTGTCTTGTTTCTGCGGACTTTCACATTATGGAGTTGAAAAAGGATAAAAAATAAACCATTGGTTCTTAGTGCATCCTTCCTTGCAACTGTTGGTGCGATTGTGGATTATCCCAATCAGCGAATCTCTTTCTCCAAGATCAACAAGAATGTCTTCTACCCTGCAGTTAGTGTTGAAGAGACTTCTTGTGTGATTATTACTGATGGGGGGGCAGCCGAGTTTAGACCTTGGAGATGACGCGAAGAAGGTCCAAAACGTCCTCAAGATGACTTCTTCCATTGCACATCATGAAGTCGACAAACCAGCAAAGTCCAAGTGCAATAAGATTCCAAGTGCTCCGCCTTCGACTCTAATCTCTCCAGGATGTGATGGAGTCCTAACTGACCGCAAAGTCAGCCGCAAAAGGATCTCAAAACCTTTCTCTAAGTTCAGAATTATCATTCCCTTAGAGTTGAGGGAGAGAGGAGAGGTAGTTGTCCAAGAGATGATGTTCAACACTATGAAGTTCTTTCCTGGTGTTGTTCCTTGGAAGTTTGAAGGAGGACTGCTGACTGCAAAGGAAGACCATCCAAAGGATGAGGGAGACACAAGCCCCCTTAGAGATCCACCTCACGCCTAAATGGCATCCACAATCAAGCTAATGACTGAAAACAAGCGTTTGGTGGGAAGCAACCCACCGGTAAGTTTTCTTTTCTACTTTTACTTTTTTATTCTTTTGAGTCTGTTTGGCCTTCTTTTTTATTTATTTTCACACCGAGACGTTGTGAAGTAAGTCTGGGGGAGGGTGTTTATCATTTACTAAAATTTTTTTGGTTTTGTTTCTTTTGAGTCCAAGTGTTTTATTGTGTCAAAGATGTTGGAAACTATGATCCTTCTTTTGGTTTATTGGATTGTCTTTTTCAGATGAGTGACCATTTTTGCAGAATCGATTTCAGAATCAAACTAATGAAAAATCCAAAGGCTGACCGGTTAACTAGAAACGTCCCTTATTTCCAACAGAATCCGCCAATTCAGAGCTAATTCAACAGTCTCTCTTGTGATTGGTGTTCATAGGAATTCACTCCTCGTTCATACCTGACGAATGCAACCTGTGTGAAAAGTGATGGTACTCCTCTCCCTTGTTCTAAGTTATAAAAAAAGTGTGATATGATTTTCTTTGAGTAGAAAACCAGTGAATCATTACTCAAGAGATGATCACACAAAGCTCAAAATCAGCAGTCTGAGTCCCGTAAAAAGGATGTAGAGGGCAAGCAGTCTCATGATTACATCACCTCACAAGCAACATAAGAAGTGAGTAGCACTGTTTCTGAGTTTATAAAAGAAAAAAAGATGAGAATAGAATAAGTCTGGGGGAGAGAAAGAGTACCAAGAGTTGTATGGTTGATTTGTCATGGTATAGTACGGGAATGAGTCTAGAAGGTTCTTAACATTGAGATCATTGATGAGATCCAGCGATGATGACTTATGGATTATGTTGTGAAATCGTGGTTGAATTTGGAAAGTTGCGAATGTCTGCGGAGAAGTAAATGGTGATCTGATTTGGATTGGTTTTGCATTCTGTGGACTACAAGTTGAAAGGATCAGTTTGATGCTCTAAGGAAAGGTAAGTTTCCGTGTTTTCAAACATCTTTCGCATTCTTAGTTTCTAATTTGCTTGAGGGCAAGCAAAAACTAAGTTTGGAGGAGTTGATATATCATGGTTTTTACCGGTTTTTTGCCATGATATAAGTCCTTTATTATAGAGTCTTTTGGTACTTTTTGAGTCTTTTAGAGTTTTTTCAGGTTAAAACACGTTTGGATGGAATCTAAACTAAAAGAGCAAGGAATGGAAGCAAAAGTGCAGAAGTTTGGCACTCGTTGGAAAACTTTCCACCAATGGATCGACCTGAAAATTTGACACAAAATATAGAATCGAGTTAGCTTCTGTTTAGAAGTGATTTGAGGTTATTCCAACGGTTGGATCGAAAGTTATGGAAGTTTTAATGAAAACATGTCAATATGCCCTTAACCGACCGGTTTGCTGAGAAAAAGGAAATTGCAGTATTTTCCTATTTCGACTTGGCTTTGTTATAGAGATTGAACCAAAACGTATTTTACCTATTTATTTCGTGTTTTTTGCCATTGTGGAGGCTACTACACTCTATTTTCTATTCAGACTTTTGGTTTTTGGAGTTTATAAGCTTTATGGAGACAAATCTGTGACTCTACATCTCTTGAAAAGATTTCTGAACCCTTTGGATTTTTATTTTATTTGATCATGATGTTTGTTTCAATCACCATGTCTGAGTAGTTTGCTTGTTAGGTTTAGGCTTATTCAAAGGAATATGAGAAATTGTTAGACTTGTTAGATTTGTTAGGGAACATCACTTGGTTCTTCATCTAGATTGTTATTAATGCTAGATCTAGTTTGATCACCTAGAACTTAGATCTTAGGTTAATTGTTAGATGCGAAAGTGTTAATAATTACATGGATTATCTTAGACAAGCCAATTATCTATTCGCAAAGAAATTTGGTTTAGACAATTTGTGAACAATTGAATTTGTGTTTCAATGCTTGTTTAACTAATTGAATTTGCAAAGAAATTTGGGATTTAAGAAGTTAGATCTAGATAGTTTACGCAGCGAAAGTTGGTTAACTTTACAAGTGTTTTCATGTTCTGGAACGGATTTATAATTTCCCTAGCAATCTCTCTTGTCATTAATTTCAAATTTCTTGCAAATTTCTCGAAAGCCTAGCGTTTGTCTCATTGATTTTTAAGAATACTAATCATCATTCACTTGCTTGCTTTGCTATTTAATTTACATTCATATATTGTTTCTTAGCTTAATTTGAATTCATTAGTCTTTTGTGTGATTACGGTTCCCTGTTGATTCGATCCCTAAGTACTACTCTTATCTCTTAATTTGAGAGAGTAGCTGAGGATAAATTTGAGCATATTAAATCGCAAGATGAAGATGCCTCGGAATTATCCTTGATTTCTTGTTGTCTCTCGCAGCATTACCAGCAAGCTCCAAAACATGAATCAGAAAATACATTTCGAATCATAAATCAATTCCATATAACCAGATCTGAAGAAAAACAGAGAAAAAACTTACTTCAGCAGCGAGGTACTCAAGAATGGCGGCCATGTAAACCAGACCTCCACCACCGAGTTTTTGTGCGTAACGTCCTTTCTTGAGGAAACGAGTGATTCTTCCGACCGGAAATTGGAGACCGGCTTTGATCGATTTTGAAACCAATTTGGTTTTTGGACCATCGGCTTTTCTACCTCCGAAACCCTTCTTCACTTTTCCGATAGTTTCCATCGCTATGATTATCGATTTACATATTTTGTTGATATTACAGTTGCATGGTTCTCTTTGTAATTTATAGGTGAGAAGGACAAAAGATGGAGAAGATTTGAATCCGTTGGATTAAGTCTTATCGACGGTTGAGAAATAGGTAGGGGTCGATCCTCGTGTCTACGGATTAGCCAATGATAAACGGTTTATGTTTTTCGAAAAGGCGCCATTTTTTTAGTCTACATTTTGAAAGTTTACCGCTTTCATGGCGGGTTTTTTCGTTTTTATTGTTGTGGTAAATTACTTGGTACATTAATTATATATTGAAATGTTCATATCTTTAGGAACATTTATAGTGTTGGTTTCACACAAAAAAAACATTTATAGTTTTAATTTATGACATATGTATCTTTAGAATGCTAATGGTAAATGTTAATTAGAACACTCTCCATTTTTTCTTCTAAACGTCAAATGGTTGTTCGGTAACATGCATGCCACCTGTTGGAGCTGGATTCGTCACCCAATCCGGCCCATTAAAAGCTCGAGTAAATACAGTTTATAAAAGATAGAAAAACTGGGCCTGCGGATATGCGGAACCATCCCTAGATACGTGGAATTGGATCGAGGAGCTGATTTTAGCTATAAATACCTGGAGTCCGAGCAGATTTCGCAAACTTTTCACTCATACAAGAGCTTAACACTACATTTTAGCTTGTAATACTTCTCACTCGAGATTTCATTGTATATTCGATTCATATTAATATAAATCCAGCTATGCTATACTCTTATTTTCCCGTCGGGTTTATAGATATTTCTTAGGACCAAAATTTCTTCTCTGAATTCACATATAAATTCTTATTTTGGAATTCAGCTTCCACAATTATCATGCCTTATATATTTATTTTACTAGATTTTCGATATATTTTTTTAAAAGTAATAATTGTATTTTATAATCTATATAACTATATTTGGAAATAGAAAATTATGTAATATATTAATTTTCTTACAAAATATAATAAAAGTTGTAGTAGAAAAATCATCAAAATAGACATCTATCTAGTAAAAATAGTAATTGTGATTTAGTATTTGTATTTTATAATATTGATAACTATATTCAAAATAGATAACAATGTAAGAAGTTACTTTTTATTACAAAATATAATTAAAAAAGAGTAAATTAGGTAGATAACCAAAAATTATACATAAATTGGCAAACTGATTAAAATTGTGGGGATTCCTTTAAAAACCAGTAGGAGGTTTTGCACATGTTTTAGTTATTTAGCTAATTTACCTATAATTCTTAGTCATGTGATGCAAATACTCTTAAAAAAATCATTAAAATTGTTTTGGTCATAGTTATTATTCTTGCCAATAAAATGAAGTATACGAATAGTAGAAGTCTTATGCTTAGACTTTTAGTGTAGAGTGTAAACTATAAAGTCTGGTCTGATAGGCTCAAAGAAAATCAATGTCAGTCAAAGATAATACGTTTCGCAAAATAGAAAAAAGTATTATGGTTTCTGACATGCACACGAAGAAGTGTTCATCATGTCTAGTATTCGAAACTTTTTTCATTTTGTGCAGATAAGAGAAATAAGATAAATGTGAAACCTTGAATTCAAACTCTGTATTAGCCTATTGGCTTAAACTAAAATGAACATATGGATTAACGTTATACGATCCATATATATATATATATACACATTCATCAACAACACTCGTTATTAAATGTATAAACGTAAAGTGAGGTTTTATTCATTTGTAAGATGGGGGAGAATACAAAGACGCCAAGACAAAACAGCGAGAAGAAAAAGACGACAAAGCACCATGAGATCGACGAAAGAAGAGAAGCAACAATGGAGGAAAACACATTAACAACATAATTGGATCATGGATCAGTTCTTGCGAAGCACGATGAGGTACTGCATTCCAGGTTTGGCATTCTGGAGGCGAGAAATCTCTTCGCGCGCCTTGACTTCGACAAGCTCAAAGGCTTTCCTCATGACTTCGGTTCCAAAATGTGCAGAAATGAAAGCTCCATAGAAGGCCTTGAAGGAGATGGCCAATATCTTGGGGTCTAGTGGAAACTCTCCGTTGGAGTGAATGATATCCTCAAAAGCCTCGATTGTAAACTTTCCATTCTCCTCAATGATTTTCTTCAACTCGACTTGTTCTGCAAAGTAGATTGATGTTTTGAAAGTGTCCACCTTGTCTTGCTCGGTAACACCCTTTTTTAAATAAAAAAAAAAACCAATTTCAAAAAATGATAATGTTAGTAAGTATACATATGTTATTGTAGATAACAGAGTATGAACTCTATAGATTAATACCTCAATAAACTAATATACAAATTAACAAAATAATAAAGTTTCGACGTTATTAATTTATTGAGATTTTACTGTACTTTAAAGATCAAATTATGTACCTGTTGAACAAGATCACTAAGAGATTCTCCGATAAAATCCATTACTATTCCTTTAGGGGTCTCAGACATCTTAACTCCGTCTCTTAGACACGATCCTAAAAGCAACATCAATCCCCCGGGCACAAGCTCTTCAGCTCTAGCATCCAAAAGATTCTTGGTGTCGATAGAGTACTGATCAAGATACGCTTTCTTGACTGTTGGGTTGAACCCGGTGCACTGCATGTCTTTGTTCCACAAGGGAGAGTCGCGGTCCATGATCCCTTTGGGGATTTTGGAGGTGAAATGGAATGCGTAACTCATGACTCCGATGTGGAAACTCTGCTTAGGAAGAACACGGCCGAAGAAGGAACCAGGAACCCCGACGCTATAGTATTTTCTCCCCGGAGGAAGTGTCTGGAAGAGAGTGTTGAAATCGTTGAGGCTAAAGTCGTTGAAGAGGACTTGGAACTCAATGTTATCTGTGGGGTTTTGTCCGGTTTCTCTACTGTACTTTTCTTCTACCGCATCTATTATGTTCTGGACTGCCACAAAAGTGTTAGGTCCACTCGCGCAACCGAAATCTGCTACACTGAACCGGTTAGAAATCAAATCAAGGCTGAGGTTCGTTGAGATCGCCTCGGTTATCTTGTCCTTTGCCGCTTCCAGCAACGCTTTCTGTATAAAGAGGAGACTGTTAGATACATATATACATCTTAGGAATTCATAACCTAGTTAACTAGGAATGCAAATCATTTATATGTAAACCTGATACGATGACTGTTGGTTGTAACTCTCAGGACCTTCCCCACCAATCATGATCCAATCTGGAGTAGTAGTCATGATATCTCTCTTTTCTTGTTTGATACTATAAGTTGTGATGAGAGTAGTGATAATTCATGGACCTCTCTATGCTTATTTATAGTAATATTCCTAGTGCTTTTTTTTTGGGGTCACGATATTTTTGGAGGTGTCCCGATATTCCTTTTACTTAAAATAGTAATATAATGACAATTAATTCAATATGTTGAGATTCGTTCCAAAAGAAAAAAAAAAGGCAACTCGTTGTTCAATGAATAATTCAATGAATAATGATGTTTTGAGTTTTATTTTTGTTTTCTAATGATATTTTACTTTTTTAATTGTTGCACTTTCTTTTACAAAATGAATTTCATTGGCTCTAATATGTTTTAATTGTCTTGGAATTGTGTTTAAAATTGTTAAGTTTATTTTTTTTTTAATATATGCAAACTCCAAAACATCAATCTTTATGGAACTCACGGTATGGTGTGACATGTATCGAATAATCAATTAGATTATGATATGAGTAAAATAATGAGAAAATTACGAGAAATACTATAATTTTCTCAAAAAATGCCACAAAGCATACATGAGATCATGAGATGACCAAAATACCCTCTATACACTCTTTTTCTCTTTTTCTCTTTTTCTCTTTTTCTCCAATGCTTTCTCTCTTCCTCTCTCCATCTTTCTTTCTCTCTCCACCACAACCACTCTCTCTCTTCACCACAATCTCTCTCTTTCTCCACCATAACCTCTCTCTCTTTCTCTCTCTCACATTAATGGTTACAAAGAAAGTGGCGGATGATGGTGGACGAAAATAGAGACGTAGACAGAGATGGTGACGAAAATAGAGATGGTGGTGGATGGTGGACAAAAACGGAGACAAAGACGATGGATAGAAACGGATACATAGACAGTTACGGTGGTTGGATGGTAGAAAAAAACGGATACAGAGACAGTTACGGTGGTTGGATGGTGGACAAAAACGACTACATAAACTATTGTAGTGGACAGAGACGGTGGTGGACAACGAATGAAACATTGGTAGCCGGTGAACATAGACGGAGATCGATGGTGGTGGACGAAATACTAATTAAATGGTGATTGATTTAAACAATAACTACAACATAAGTCATAGTTAAGGGTAAAACTGTTTTTTTTCTATGAATGAACAGTAGATTTGTGGCATTTTTTAAAAGAAATTTCTAATTATGGCATTTTGAAAAAAAATTTAGAAACCATTATAGCATTCCTCATAATTTTCCTTATAATAACTATATTATCACACTCAGATTTTAAAACATC
The DNA here is from genome assembly GCA_964056655.1 of Arabis hirsuta. Lineage (NCBI taxonomy): Eukaryota > Viridiplantae > Streptophyta > Magnoliopsida > Brassicales > Brassicaceae > Arabis > Arabis hirsuta. The sequence continues at coordinate 21,993,169 of OZ053308.1, forward strand.
AATAAAGTTTGCAAACGGTAGTATAAGATTAAGAATGAAATCTTTGAAACATATAATTAAGCCTGAAAAAGGTACACTAATTCTAAATCGCAAAAATAAGGAAACTACATATATAAATTGAACTATTTGACCAAGGTTATATTTTACCAAAAAAAGAAAAAACATTTGACCAAAAGAAAGAAGTATTAGTAGGAGTTAGGAGATTTGTTGATGTAACCGTCAAGGAAGATTTAGGGGTTGATTGGGGTTTGTGATATAAGAACTTTATTAGATTAACAATTTTTACAATAAAAATTTAACCAATAAGATTTTATCTTTCCCTTTTTTTCTCTACAGTCCAACTGCCTTTTTTGATAAATAGTTCAGAATACACTGCTCAAAATGAAATAAATTCACATTGAGTAGGAGTCTAAGAGATTTGTCAATGTAACCCCAATATATGTATATAGTTATAATTTTCTTAAATTTTTTTTTGTATTTTAGTCGGGGTATGTTCGACCGCTTCACTTGCACGTGCTAAAAGACGGTCCTGCATATCATGATGAGAAGATCTATTAGAAGAAAAATAATCGGAATCTATGGTTAAAGAAGGGAGATATAAGCTTAAGAACCAAAAGATTTCTAGGTGGAGTTAGACAAAGGTATGGAGATTATTGCTACTACTTATTTTAGAGAACTCTTTTGGGAATTTACATGAGATATTTTGAATGTGATCAAAGGAAGTGAATATGCTTATCGCTGATGAAATGAATAGGGAACTAGCCAGTAGATTTTATGGTTTCTATGGAAAGATAGAAGAACCATCATCCCAAGGAACCCTTAGATATTTTAAATCATGCCACACGTGAAGAAGCCCACTAGAGAGGATTTCCCATATTCTTAAGTGTCAAATTGATGGTTTGTGAAAATCTTTCGACCCCATGTCATCTTAGGATCGATTTGCTTGGGGGAAAATACTATACTTTTAGGGGTATTAGAATATGATCCGCGCATCACGCAAATTTTTTTTTTTTTTTTATAATTTTATTAAATTTAATATTTTTATATACTTATTTAGTAGTTTAGTACTTATGTATAATAAAACAACTAATTCTTTATAGATACAAAATAAAATTTGATTTTAAATAAAATAAATTAATTTTGTGATTTAGTATTAATAATGCTTAAATCTGTGAAGTAATTATTAATGACTTTGATATCGATAGATCCCGTTTATTTTTATTTTTTAATTTTGTTACGTACATATATGTAACATTATATAAATCACGTTAAATAACCAATTATGATTTAGAAGATAAAATTTATCAATCATTTTCTACTTTATCTTTATAGTATGATTACTTATCATTTCTTTTTTCATTTATCTTTGTCTCGTGACTTTATATATATTTTGAATTTTGTTCATCATAGAGAAGTATTTGAGATTTTGTGATATTATTTGTTGAACGTTGGTCTTCGTAATAGGTTGATAAATAAAAATATTAAGATAATTTTTCAAGTTTAATGTGTGTTTAAAAAAAAGGTTGGATTGAATGTAAGATTTCTTTTTTATTGAGCTACAAAACCTTTTAATAAGAAATAACCTTTCTATTTCATGAAATATATAGATCTTAAGAACAATATAGAATATATTATTTTTCTTTTCACATTTTAGAAAACATATGGTTAAATCAGTTGATTTTTACTAATTGTTTCAACTATTAATTCATAAACACATTTGAGTTTTTTTTTAACATGTGTAATATATATATATATATATATATATATATATATATAAATTCATATTATTATTATTACTAATAAAATCTTGTATAGTGTTAGATTTATTAGTTTTTATTTTCATTCATTTTTTAGTCTTTCATGTTTTTTTTATTAGTTATAAAAAACAGATAAATATGATTTAGTGTATATTAAATGAACATTTTAAAACTTAAATGATTTAACAAATAGTTTTGTCTTTGTGGACACTCTAGGTGGAGAGAAAACTCTCCTATTATATAATAGATTATGTCAAAGAAGAATGATCACTTTTTTTAACTCAAAGATAAAAGTTTTGATATGGGTTATAAAGACTATTAGCTCCAAAGCGCTAAAGTGTCATCATCATACCTATCATACCTTAAAGACAGACGGTATAAAATCTATTATATAATTAGGGAGTTCTCTCTCCATCTAGAATGTCCACATCATCAAAACAAAAATTGTTATATTAAAATTTAAAGTAAATGTTCATTTTAATGCATGTTTTTATATTTATTGTTATTGATAATTGTTAGAGACTAAAATTTAAATTAAAAAATGAAAAATAAGTAAGTATATAAAAGAAAATACAAGATTATGAAATATTTTTTGGTAATAATAATATAGAGAGACGAAATAAAAGTAGATATAAAAAGACGCAATTGTGTATCGGAAGATGATGAAAGGAATGTTTCGTGAAAATGTGTTCGAAAAGAATTTGATTATATTTCAGAATGATATATGCATTAGATTAACATAAAATCTTTTATACACTATTCACTATTTAAAATAAATAAGTTTTCAAAAAATACATGGCATGTATTATTGGACCAAGTTATCATGTTTAAAGTCAAGCTAATTCGTTTCACCATGTAAACATTATATGTGAAATATGATAGGGGCATTCATGACTGGATCAAATATTATCTTATCGGAATATTCACTGGATTTGAGGGATAAAGCATTCCCAAACTCATTGTATTTCGTTCATACTTTTGAAAGAAATGATTGTTTATATTTGACACAATTCACATTTAGTGTGGGGTTGCGATACTATTGAGTCAATGGTCAACATTAAAGCTTTCTAGAGATGTCCTTATAATACTTTAATGTAAAAATAATTTTAATTTTCTCCGAGATAAAGAATCATGGGATTATCACCAAAAACGTTTCCTCTTCCCACGATGTTTCTAATTTACGTTGGTTACCACATGAAACTTAGTAATTTGTTGCATTTAAAATAAAAAAATATCATTGATAATATATATGTTGTATATTGCTTGATAATATATTTTTATAAGTATTTATATAACTTTTTTTAAATGATTATATCGATATTCGATATTCAATTATTTGTATTGTTAACAATTTAAAATTAAAATCTCACGCATCGCGTGAGGTATAAATCTAGTTAGTTTTAATGGTATCGTTTTTTAGGATTGGCATGCTTCTCTGATATGTTAAACTAGATTTTTGACTCGCGTCAAACGTAGAATTAAAATATTTAGAAATAAAAATCATAATTTTTTACAATATATTGGAAAAATTAGAAACAATAAAGATCAAATGGTATATCTCCCATATAAATAAATATTTATCATACAAAATTTAATCTGCATGGCAGTTAGATTGAATGCAAGCGTTTCTAATGTAAATCGAATACGTTTGAGATTATGAGTTCTCTCAAAATTATTTGGGTTCATCAAACTCAAAAAATATGGAGTTAGTATGTAAATCTTAGTAAATAAAAAATCAAAGAAATAATAAAAAGTAAAAATGATGATTTTCAATATTCAAACATTAATGTTTGATTTGTAAAGTTATACGTTTATAACAAAAACGCAACTTTTTTAATTAGAGTAATATGGATAGAATTAAACGATATAAAAGAAAATAATTGTACGATCAATCACATATGATATCCAAATTGAAATAAATATAATTTTTATAAAATAATTGACATCGGTAATGATTCATCGTTAAAACATTATGTAATATAACATTTAAAATATTTAAAATGTTATATTTTAGTTAGATTTAAATTAATAAAATATGTATTTGTCAATTCATATTAAAATTTAATGCAAATATGTAGATAATTACAACATGGCATATAGAATTAATTGTAATATTTTGATTAATTAGTTTAATTGATTTGTTCCCTAAAATTCTCATTGAATGACACATAAGATTTTTTACTTAATGTCTATTCAATCTTCTTAATAAATAAAAGAGGATGCGCGCGATGAGAGCCTGACACGTAAGCAAGATTCTAACTCATTAGATTACGACATGTGGCTAATACTAATCAGATGATGACATGAGTTAATAATTAAAATTACTGAAGAAAAAATAAAAATTAAAATGGAAAACAAACAATATAATTTTCAAGTAACTAATGAAAAACTTCTTATATTTTAAACTAATTAAGAAAAAAAGAAAATATCTAATAGTTAAAATTATCTAGATAAAAAATATATAATAGTTTAAACTAATAAAAGTAAATTAAAAAGAAAATATAGAGAGTATAAAAACAAAAAATGAAGAGAAAATACAAAATTTAGTTAAGAAAAATAAAATGCGAATGATAAAACAAAAGATATGATATATATTGGGAAACAAAATTAGGAAGGATATGAAAATTTTAATTTTAAAGTTTAAGATATTCATAACCATACCAAAGAAACATAAAATCAAAATCTACAAGCATAATTATTTGGTCAACAAAGTTATATAATATCACAAAAAATAAAAATCTTTTATCTATAATAATATTGGTACTTCTCGATGTTAAAAAATATTGTATAAAATAAAAATTTATACATGATAATAATAATAATAATATATTTACTATTAAGATCCAAGGGTGTTTAAAATTTGACGAATATAGATTTCTATGAGAAATAAACTAATGTCATCAATGGTAAAGATTTATCAAACATAGATTTATATGTGATGTTTGATAAAACTATTTATGAAATATTATATAGGGTTTTATGAGATTAGTCACATATAATTTAATTTTTCTAATTTAGCTTAATAATATTTATGTTTTTACGATTCCATTATATAATTAATATATACTCATTCCGTTTTTTAAGTGATGTTTTAGATAATTTTTTTTGTTTCAAATTACATGATGTTTTCAAGTTTCTATGCGCAATTAATTGTATTTTTGTCGTTTTTCGACTGTCTAAATTATGCATATTTGTTTTCTATTGGTTAAAGTGGTTTGGACAGATAAAAATTGATGTTTTATTTTAGAAAACAATAAAATTAAATGATTCCTTTAATAGAGTGCATAAACTTCAAACATCATCTAATTACAAACAGAGAGAGTATTTATAATCCGTAAGAATATTTTCTCACTTATTTATATATCTGAGTCTGCATGATATGAATTATGACATTGGAATTAAGATATAAATTGATCTCTAATAATTTAAAACTCATGTTTAAATAATATTTCAAATTTTTTTTTGTAATTCAGCAAATAACTAAATAAAAAAATTATATTAATAATTTTTAATGTGTTTATCCGTGTATTAACTCGATTCCTAATCTAGTTAATATATATATATATAGAGGATAAGATTGACCTTCTCTGAGTTTTTTTTTTTACTTTTATCCTCCTTATAGCTTATAATTTCAATTTTGTGTTGACTATTTAGTCCGAACATCTAGAGGAGTGTATTCAATCTAAGATTTGGAGTGATTTGTATTAAATAGAAGTGGGTATAATGTAACGCCCGTGAACCAAAAAGTAAATTTTTGGTTGGTGCGTCGATCGACACAGGGTGTGTGTCAATCGACACACATTGTTTGACTTATGAGAAGTTGGGTTTTGGGCGTTGTGTCGATCAACACAAGTGGTGTGTGTCGATCGAAACAGGTTAATTTTGAACCAAAAGGTTCGGTTTTTTATCGCACGGTTTGGCGAGTGTTTTAGGGAACCCTAGGGTCCCGATATAAAACGTGGGAGCCGCGTTTTGTCTCTTCTTTTGGTCGGAATCAGAAGAGATTTGTGGGAGAAATAGAGTGTTCTTGTGAGGATTGAGTTTGTGAAGGAATCATTGTTGATTTCCTTGAATTCTCAATCTTGAAAGCTTGTGATTATGTTGTGAGGTTGTTAGAACGAGAAGGGATCGTTGCTGTGGTTGATTTTGGGTCTAGGAGGACGAAATCAGAGGCTTGAGTGATTAGGGTTCTTCGTGTTCATCATATTCTTCCTCTTTTCAATCCGTTTTTGAGGTGAGTGCGTGACTATGGTTTATCTGGGTAAAAGAATCGATAGAATATGATTGATTGCGGTTGTGTGGATTGGATTTCGTGTGTTTGTTGGTGAATCAGCCGAGAGTGGATGGGGTTCAGCTGGAAGTGGCTGGGATGCAGCCGGCTGTGGCGGTTGCGGAGGAGCTCCCATCCTACCTTAGGATGATGGAGCAGATGCAGAGGATTGACACCGGGTTTTTCTCGGAAGGTGTCAAGCCTGAGGAGGCCGATGAGTGGCGGCTAAGGATGAAGCATAACTTTCGCTCTATTAGGTGTCCGCAGGGATACCGGGTTAATCTGACGGTGCATTACCTGGAGGGTGATGCGCATCTTTGGTGGAGAGGTGTTGAGGCAAGGAGGGCGCAGGCCGAGATGGCCTGGGAGGATTTCTTGGCTGAGTTCAATGCCAAGTATTTTCCGCAGGAGGTGGTGGATCGGTTGGAGTTGAGGTTTTTGAGGGAGACCGGTCAGTGAGGGAGTTCGACGTGGAGTTCAGTCGACTTCTGGTACATGCAGGTAGAGGCATGGAGGACGAGCAAGCCCAGGTGAAGAGGTTCCTGAGGGGACTTCGAGCTGATTTGAGGACTCGCTGCAGGGCGAGTAGGTTCGCCACGAGGGCGGAGCTGGTCGAGACGGTTGATGCGATAGAGGAGGACCTCAGGGAGCAGGCTGTGGTGGTTTGTCCACCGGTACAGCAGTAGAGGATGTCGCAGCAGCAGGTGGGTCTGAGCAAGGGCAGCAAGCCTGCTCAGGGACAGAAGAAAAAGTGGGAGAACACTTCCGGGCCGAGTCAGAGAGGACAGAGTGGTCCGAGATGCTTTGGGTAGTGGAGCTTGGATCACAAGGTGGCCAGTTGTCCGAAGAAGAGTGAGGCTCGGGGTGCTCAGGTGTGTTACCACTGCAGAGAGCTGAGGCATATCAAGCCCAAATATCCGAGGTTGCAGCAGATGACAGTGGCGGTAGTGCAGCCGTTGGCTCAGATTGCAGCGGTACTGCGGGTTTACACTTCGACGGAGGTAGGTGGTTCTAGCGCCAGACCGATCACAGGTAATTTTCAGACTTGACCTTTTTAAATTCTTGTGGTATTTTAATTTAGTCTGTTTTGGAAATTGTGGGTTTGTGGTAGAGTGTTAGGGTCTTAAAGCACATGGATTTGTGCAGGGACCTTAGTTGTGGGCGGATGTGAGTCCCACGTGTTATTTGATTCTGGAGCTACAAATAGCTTCATTATTTCGGAGTGTGCGGAGGATAGCGGTATCCGGAGCGATTCCGATGAGCAACCGGGAGTAGTTAAGGTTGCTGGTGGCGGGACGTTAGCTACTTTCGGGCGGGCTCGTGGTGTGGGTGTTCTGGTGGCGGGAGAGTTGATGCCAACAGATGTGATAATTAGTCTGGTGGAGTTGTACGATGTCATCCTCAGAATGGATTGTCTGGATCGGTACAAGGTCTATCTAGATTGTCATCGAGGACGCGTGGTGTTTGAGCGAGAGGCGGGGAGGTTGGTTTATCAAGGTGTGAGACCGACTTCTGAAAGTCTCGTGATTTCAGCGATACAGGCCGAGCAGTTGATTGAAAAGGGTTGTGAGGCATATTTGGTGACGATAGTGATGCCAGAGACTGTTGGAGAGGTTGCAGTTGGAGATATTCGAGTTGTTCAGGACTTCCAAGTTGTTTTCCAGTCATTGTTGGGATTGCCGCCGTCGAGGTCGGATCCGTTTACGATTGAGTTGGAACCTGGAATGATTCTTATATCCAAGGTGCCTTACCGTATGGCTCCAGCAGAGATGGCAGAGCTGAAGAAGCAGTTGGATGATTTATTGGGGAAGGGTGTCATTCGGTCTAGTGTTTCATCGTGGGGAGCGCCGGTGTTGTTTGTAAAGAAAAAGGATGGGAGTTTCCGGTTGTGCATCAATTACCAGGGACTTAACCGAGTCATTGTGAAGGTACCCTTTGCCGCGCATTGATGAGTTGTTGGATCAGTTGCGAGTGGCTACCTGGTTCTCCAATATCGACTTGGCTTCGGGATACCATCAGATTCCGATTGATGAGGCGGATATTAGGAAGACGGCCTTTCGGACGAGGTACGGGCATTATGAGTTTATGGGGATGCCGTTTGGGTTGACGAATGCGCCAGCAGTGTTCATGAGGTTGATGAACGGGGTGTTCCAGGAGTATCTGGACGTGTTTGTAGTTGATATTCTTGTGTATTCGAGGAGTCCAGAGGAGCACAAGGTACATTTGAGATTGGTTCTGGAGAAGCTGCGGGAGCAGAAGCTGTACGCAAAGTTGAGTAACTGCAGTTTCTGGCAGCGAGAGATGAGTTTTCTTGGCCATGTGGTGTCTGCAGAGGGAGTTTCTGTGGATCCGGCTAAGATTGAGGCTATCAAAGGTTGGCATAGACCGAGGAGTGCCACCGAGATCCAGAATTTCCTTGGGTTGGTGGGTTATTATCGGAGGTTCGTCAAGGATTTTGCGAGTATGGCGCAATGGATGACGAAGTTGACAGGGAAGGATGTCTTTTTTGTGTGGTCTTCAGCTTGCGAGGAGAGCTTTGGGAAGCTGAAGGAGATGTTGACGAGTACACCTGTGTTGGCGTTACCCGAGCCAGGTGAGCCTTACGTGGTGTATACAGACGTTTCGGGAGTTGGTATGGGTTGTGTATTGATGCAGCAGGGAAAGGTTATTACGTATGCTTCAAGGCAGTTGAGGAAGCATGAGTGCAACTACCCTACCCATGATTTGGAGTTGGTTGCGGTGATTTTCGCCTTAAAGATCTGGAGGTCTTATCTTTATGGTGGAAAGGTGCAGGTATTCACAGACCACAAGAGTCTGAAGTATTTTTTCACTCAGCCAGAGCTGAACCAGAGACAAAGGCGCTGGATGGAGTTAGTGGCGGATTACGATCTGGAGATCGGGTACCATCCAAATAAGGCTAATCAGGTTGCAGATGCATTGAGTCAGAAGAGGGTTACTTCAGATCAGGAGCGGGATATGGAGGCTCGCGAGAGTGAGATTAGTACATTGAGATTGTGTGTTATCTCACAAGAGCCGTTGGGGTTAGAGGCAGCTAACCAGGCAGATTTGTTGAGCAGGATTCGGGTAGCTCAGGAGAAGGATCAAAGTTTGATGGATGCTTCTCAGGTGGCAGGTTCAGAGTATTTGGTCTCGGTGAATGGGACGATACTGGTGAACGGGCGGGTCTGCGTACCCAAGGATGAGGATCTGAGGCACGAGATCCTGAGGGAGGCTCATTCGAGCATGTTGTCAATTCATCCAGGAGTGACCAAGATGTATCGTGATCTGAAGCAGTATTATCACTGGTTCGGGATGAAGAGAGATGTTGCTAACTGGGTTGCAGCGTGCAACGTGTGCCAGCTAGTGAAGGCCGAGCATCAGGGTCCGAGTGGTATGTTGTAGAGTTTGCCTATTCTGGAGTGGAAGTGGGATATGATTACCATGGATTTTGTAACGGAATTGCCAGTGTCACGGACCTATGATGCGATTTGCATGATTGTGGATTGTCTAACCAAATCAGCACATTTTCTGGCCATCAAGAAGACCGACGAAGCGGTGGTGTTGGCTAAGAAGTATGTGCGGGAGATATTAAGGTTGCACGGGGTGCCACTGAGTATTTTGTCAGATAGGGATCCGAGAATTACTTCAGAGTTCTGGAGGGCGTTTCAGGCTGAGATGGGTACTAAGGTGCATATGAGCATAATGTATCATCCTCAGACGGATGAGCAGCCTGAGCGGATGATTCAGACATTGGAGGACATGCTGAGAATGTGTGTGCTGGATTATGGTGGTCATTGAGCGGATCATCTGAACCTGGTGGAGTTTGCGTACAACAATAGCTACGAGGCGAGTATTGGGATGGCACCATATGAGGCTCTGTACGGGAGGTCATGTCGGACACCATTATGCTGGACTCAAGTGGGGAAGAGAAGCATATTTGGTGCGGATTTTGTTCAGGAGACGACGGAGAAGATCCGTGTCTTGAGGCTGAACAAGAGGAAGGCTTAGGATCGGCAGAAAAGTTATGCCGATAAGAGACCAAAAGAGCTGGAGTTTGAGCTGGAAGATCTGGTGTATCTCAAGGCAATGATGTTGAGGGGTCCTAACATATCCATTTCAGAGAATAAGCTAAGTGCGCGGTTTATGGGTTCGTTCAAGGTTGTGGAACGGGTTGGACCAGTAGCTTATCGATTGGAGTTACCTCAGAGTATGAAAGCTTTTCATAAGGTCTTCCATGTTTCGATGCTGAGGAAGTGTCTACATGAGTCTGAGGAAGTGTTGGCTAGGATTCCGGAGGATCTTCAGCCCAACATGATGTTGGCGGCGAGGCTTGTGAGTATTCTCGAGAGGAGAGTAAAGGTGCTGCGTCGGAAGAGGATACCATTGGTGAGAGTCGTGTGGGACTGTGATGGTATTGAGGAGGAGACTTAGGAACCAGACGCGAGGATGAAGGCAAAGTTCTCGAAGTGGTTCGAGAAGCAAGCGGTGGTTTGAGTGCTTTTTCTAGTTTTCAGAGTCTGTTTAGCATGTTGCTATAAGTTGATGTATTTTTCATTTATGTTATAACGATTATACATTGTGGTGATTTAATAAGATGAGTTTTCCTTATTAAATGTGTTATAAAATGTGGTTCTTATGGTATGACTGGGGGATCATATGTTTTGATAACTGGTGGGGTCATGTGGATGGTCTAGCAATAGAGTTCTATGAGAGTTAGAACTTGTCTATCGGCTAGGGAGGCTAGAAATGGAAGTTCTATGTGAGTTAGAGCTGCCCATGTTCTAGGAGGAGTATCTGGGGATGAGGTTCTATGTGAGTTAGGAATTGTTTATTCCCTGGATGGCGCTGGGAAATAGAGGTTTTATGTGAGTTAGAGCCTGTCTATTTCGTAGGGAGAGTCTGGAAACAGAAGTCTTATGTGAGTTAGGACTGTCTTTTCCAGGGACTCTATGGAAACACCCTGGTGATTGGGTTGTTTCGGTTGGCCTAGTGATTGGCCATGAGGTGACATTCCGGGATAGGGAATGTCAGGTGGGACCACGAGAGGTGATTTTGGTTGACATGTGCTTATGATGCACGTTACAGAGTGATTGCTCCAGGGGATAGTGGGTCTCCTGGATATACTTCAGGGGACAGTGAGGTTCTCTCCAGGGGATAGTGGGTTCCCTGCATATACTTTGAGGGACAGGGATCTCTCCAGAAGATGTGTGATTCTTCTACAGCCGATAGCTTGACGGACTGTGTGTCCCGAGAGTGGGAGAGGCTGGAGCATACCGAGAGCTGGATGGACGGCGGTCCTGAAGGTGGGAGGGTATGATATACATCGAGAGTTCAATGGGTGACGATCCTGAGAGTGGGGTGGTGTATATAGATATGAGTATGAGCAATAGTGTCTGTAGTGTGATTGTAAGTATGAGACTGGATGAGCTTCATGGATCGGGAGTGGATCTCAGGTGGTGCTGACCGGGTTGGGTCAGGATTGCAGCCGTGGCGAGACGGTGCAATATGGCTAGTATGAGACTAGTGGAGCTCGGGGATCGGGTGTGATATCGAGGGTGCTGGCCGGGTGGTCAGGAGTGTGGATAAGGAGCTGTAAGTGGACGTCTGGTCTAGGGTTTTTACTTACGTCTGGAACCTCGGTTCGGACGACCTTGATAGCATATGTAGCGTAGTTGGTCGTGCATGTTCTTGTTTGATTGTTGTGCGATCAATTAGTCCAATTTTGGGTCAACGGTTGGTCGTGCATGTTCTTGTTTGATTGTTATGCGATTAATCGGGCAGCCCTAATCCGGATCAGAGAGCGTTGCATTGTTGATGTTTCCGGGTGAATCTGGTCGAGTTTTGGACGGGAGACAGTGTCGCGTGATTCGAGGTTGAATCTGTGTTAATGGGGGAGAATTGTAACGCCCGTGAACTAAAAAGTGGATTTTTGGTGCGTCGATCGACACACGTTATTTGACTTATGAGAAGTCGGGTTTTGGGCGTTGTGTCGATCGACACAAGTGGTGTGTGTCGATCAACAAAGGTTCATTTTTTTATCGCACGATTTGGCGAATGGTTTAGGGAACCCTAGGGTCCCGATATAAAATGTGGGAGTCGTGTTTTGTCTCTTCTTTTGGCCGGAATCAGAAGAGATTTGGGAGAGAAATAGAGTGTTCTTGTGAGGATTGAGTTTGTGAAGGAATCATTGTTGATTTCCTTGAATTCTCAATCCTGAAAGCTTGTGATTGTGTTGTGAGGTTGTTAGAACGAGAAGGGATCATTGTTGTGGTTGATTTCGGGTATAGGAGGACGAAATCAGAGGCTTGAGCGATTAGGGTTCTTCGTGTTCATCGTATTCTTCCTCTTTTCAATTTGTTTTCGAGGTGAGTGTGTGACCATGGTTTATCTGGGTAAAGGAATCGATAGAATATGATTGATTGCGGTTGTGTGGATTGGATTTCATGTGTTTGTTGGTGAATTCATGCAGGAGATCAATGGATCGCAATAGGATTCAAGCCATGAGAGGATAGGCTCGTTCCTTGTGTTCTGCGATGTCGTGTCGATCGACACAATTGCTTTGTGTCGATCGATACAAGTGCATCGTGTCGATCGACACCATGGTGGTGTGTCGATCGACACAAGTGCATCATGTCGATCGACACCATGGTGGTATGTCGATCGACACAAGTGCAGTGTGTCGATCGACACCTAGTGGTTGTGTCGATCGACACAAGGCTGCTGAACTGGTTCACGTTTGATTGTTCGTGTATGCTTGTTGTTTGCTCATCCTGGTATTGTATATTTTGCTTATGCTTGTGTGTATAACCAAGTTGATGGGATGATCGTCTCACTGAGTATTTGTGATAATACTCACACATCTCTTTTTGCTATGTGATGCAGGTAAAGAGAAATTGTGATCGTGGAATCATGGCCGGGAAGAGGAGATGATCTAGTGTCTCGTTTGAGTTGTTGTATTGTTAGAGTTGCTAGGTTGCTAGTAAATTCTGGAATTGTTATTGGTTATTGTTGGATATTGGAATTGAATATTGGTTTGAACGGTTTAGCGATTTGATAAGTATGAGATTATTGAATGATGGTTGGTTTAATTGTTTAATCGTTTGTTGTTCCGCAATGCTTGTGTTTGGCCCATTGAGGATTATTATCTGTGATGATAATAATCCGATGGGAAAAATTTTAAATTTTCTCGGGTTGGGTTGTTTCACATAATTTCCGTCCCGTCCTATTTTGTACTGTACCCATTCCCGAATTCTCATACCATATATTTTCCGTATTCCCATTTGGGATACGTTTTCAATTCCAGATTGGGAACGGGACGAGACGAGACAGGAATGAGAATTCTCGAAATCCCATTTGACATAAATAAATACTATTAAATTATATTTTATATATATTTATTGTGGGATCATATAATATATTATATTATATATTACAAAAAGTAATTAACTTTCTTATTCTTCTTTTGTATAATAGAAATATATAATTAAAAATTTCTATATTATTGGATTTATGTTTTGATTTCAGATATTTATGTGGTTTACTTTATGTTTGATTTATCTTGATTTGACTATGATTTTCTATTTTAAACATTTATGAAATACAATTGAGAGTTTCTTTTTTTCTTAATTTTGAAGATGCTTTGATGAATTAAAGAAGTAGGTTAAATACATGTTTGCAATTTGTAACATCGTTTTATTTAATTTAGTATTTTGAAACCGGTTATCTTATGAGAATTTCCATACCGTTCCCGTCTCATCCCGTTCTATCCCGTTCCTATACCAAATTTTAAATGGGACACAAATGGGACATATTTTTGTTGTCCCGAAAATCCCGTTCCCGTTCCGTATTCCTGTTTTGTGTCCTATATTATTGAAACATGAATTTTAAAAAGTCTTTCAAAATCCAGTGTTATTGAACTTGTAATTTTAAAATCCACTTTGAAATCCACCATTATTATAAAAAAATTAAGTAGTGGATTTTAAGAGATTTATTGTGATTTCAACTTTTAAGGTATTTTGATGGAGTTTTTTAGTGAATTTTGATTTAGTCGGTGAACATCGTATTATATTTATTTATGTTTGTGAATTTAACGAAGCTTATCATGGCAAAGTGGTTGTGTCTCCATGCGTAATTTTGTTCTTTTTAAAATTTGCAATTTCATAGTGTTGAATGTATTGACTTGCATTTTTTTAAGTTGAAGGGTAATTTTACAAAAAAAGAATTATGGAGGGTTATTTTGCAGAAACCCTTAAAAATATAGAAAAACAAATCTCATAATTTTAGAGTATATTCTAGAATATTGTAAATAAAATATTTTAAATCATCCAAAATTATCTAAAACAAATTTAAAATCAAATCACTTCAAATTCTTATAAATTAAGTTTTCGAATATATCTTACGTAAATATTGTTTTTCTTAGAACCAATCAAAGATTGTTTGCTAATTAATGTGAGACTGGACCACAAAATGTTTTATAGTTTGAAAGTTCTTTCTTTGAAAGTTTCTTAATTTGGAAGTTTTCAAAGTTTCACAAATTAAAATAATAGTTTTTGAAAGTTTCTAGATTGAAGATATTTCTGATTTTTTAACTTTCTTATATTTCAAGCTTTGTTTTTTAATATTTATAATTCTCTTATTCCAAAGTTAGTTATTACTTGCAGACACTATCAAACATCTATACACACACCATGATAATAATCATGTAAAGAAAATTTATAAATAAGTAACAAGAAAAGTTAAATTAATTTTAACAATTTACAACATAAAAACCGTATATTTAAATTATAGAAAAGAAGAATTAATAAGCTTAATGACGATGATGCCTTAAGCTCAACGACATTGCTTTCTCATGTCTTAAGTGAGTTTGTGAGATAAACAGACTTAAAAGTCAAGGTAACGTAACGTACATAATATTTGAAATTCAAGGTGACGTTACGAATGAAAATTTAATATATTATTATGTGGAAACTTTCTGGTCTAGTTTCCATCAAAAAAATAAAAAAGAGTATTTTGGTCTATATGTGGTTATTGACCACAAAAATGTGTCATACAAAGTGTGTTCTGACTGGTGGGCACGTTTGCTTTCTCATTAAATCGTTCTGACTGGCCTATAAGGCTACAAACTGTGTGTCATAATCGCACGGGACAAAGCTTGAAACAAGAGAAGAAGATATAAGTGAGAAAGCAATCCTGCAGGGAGAACATATCGAGTGTACTGTGTTCCAGGTTGAAATTTTCTTTAATTCATAGAATTACTATTTAAAACAAAATATATAAACGCTGATTCTAGATATCGAGCAAACCAGCTGAAGGTTCAGTTTATGAAAAAAACATATTAAGTGTACTTTGACCCCGTTAGTCAACATCGCTACAGCCAAGAAATCCCATTTTTAAAGTTTTGAAAGAAACAGTTCTCTAGATTTAAAAAGTTTTAAGTATTTATAACTCTATAAGCATTTTCTATTTTGACACATCATCTTTAATAAATAAATCTAAATATTAATTTTAAAATATTGAAAATGGCACATAAGAATATTAATTCAAAAAATAATTGTACCGAAGATCTATGACTTTTTTCAAACAACCAAATGATTTTTACACTTCCCAATATAATTATCCTAAAAGGCATGTATTGTGTGCATGACAGTATATGAATTCAAAAAAATTAGTTGCTTTGACATGTTGATAGGAGTGAAGATTTGTTAAAGAAAATATCACTACAAAAAACGAGGTGAGTAGCATCATTTATTTGTATGGTTACATCGGTTATTGAATGATACTAATGTGTTACCATCACTTATATAATCGATTCCAAAAGTGGGGATGCAAATTAATGTGTCAATTATAGCAATTGATGGAAATATTTCCATCGATTATAGTAATCGATTCTATTATGTATCAGTTACCAAAAATGATGTAAATATTTGTGACGATTGCCATAACCGATGTAAATAATTTGTGTTGGTATTCACAAATGATACCATCATTTGTGTCAACTAAAATATGTGATGTTAATATTAGCATCAATTCTTTATAAGCGATGCTAATAACTGTATCGGTTTGTTACAATTGATACAAATACTTACATCGTTTACATCTGAACGATTTAAAATATTTGCGTCAGTTACCGTAATTACGGCATCACTTCTATAACTATACTTTTTTTTTCATTTAAAGATAAAATTATAGACGAAATAAAAAAATATAATTAAAAAGAAATAGAAAACAAATAGTGATGTATCAAATATAAAATTATACATGAATGTAAAGCAAAAGATCTTATCAAAACAGGTACGTAGTCAACAAAAGAAAAACGAAAGCTACTAATCAAACCAGTTATGTAAACCCAACTCCTAGAAGTTCCCATGTCTTGATTTCTTGTTCCTCTACTTCCCATGCAAGTAAAGTCTTGTAAGCTTAACTCCCAGAAGCGCCCATGTTTTGATTTCCAGTTTTGCAGCTTTCCGTTGCCTGTAAAGAAAAGTTTACAATAAATGATGTTAGACATTTATATTACTAAAGAACACCACTTAGATAAACAAAAACCATAAAATATATTGCAAGGGTAGGAGAGTCGATTTGTTACCCGAATTACATCCCAAGCCTTATCTTTCCTATGAGGAGGATATTGTCCCCAATCGTTATAGTCCATAGGTAACAAGTTAACATCATTGCTCAACTGACCAAGCCATGATCCCAATAAACCTCCAGAATCTTCATCAGGTTGGCCAGAATCTTCATAAAATGTACGATTATCTTGCGGTTCCGCAACTTCCAAATATCTTTAGTTGTCAACGTTTGTTCTGCGATTTCTCCATTTTCATCTGTTTCATATTCAAACATTGCTTTAGTTATTAAAACCAACAATCAATTAATATATTCACAGACATCCTTATACATTTCCAACTTCATGACGACCAACAATCAAATAAAACTCGTTTAATCACAATGCATAGATGCTTAAGCAAAAGGTTAACGTGAATCTACTTTTGTTTAGAGAAACGTAACATTACAAGAACCTAATCTATAGGCAATAAAAAATCAGAAAATCAAATTCATGGAGTAGGTATTATGGAATTTAATTATATTAACATTACCTATGAGTTGTACTTTCCACTTGAAACTGTTACATTCTGGAGCAAGTTCTGGTGGACCATTGTACTCATTGAAATCTGACTCGGAAAACGGAAAGTCCTCTGGCGGTTGCATCTCCGAATCTATGAAATTCATGACTCTACATATGGAAAATAATATAAAGTTATTTAGTAGTAGAAAAAATGCATTACACAATCAAGTCAAAAAGATATAGTAGGATTAAGTAATATATGCAGTAATTAATATATAACCTGAACTATAAGGGCTATTAACATTTGACACATCAAGTCGCCTTCTATATCGTGTCTCAACTTAGATTTGGATAGAGAACAACGATTACAAGGCCATTTTAACATGTCTACCTTAATTTTGCCAAAAGAAAAATCTAAAAAGTTTTTGACGCCATTGGTATAGTCTTGAGATAAACGAGGATTGTTTATCCATGACTTGTCCATATTGCCCTAACTAAAAAAAAAAAAGTATACATATACAAATGTATATATATAAATATATATTAGCTTAATTTTTTTCTAGATTCATATAACATAAGTAACCAAAGAAGTAACTCCATAGCAAAAATAATATCAATTAGATTAATATAAACCTCTTTAAAGATTCACAAACTTGAAATCATGCTTTTAAATTCCACTCTACAAGATAAATCATATATTAACACTAAATGAGAATTGACTCGTTTACAGAGATAATTAAATATTAATTTAACATCATTCAATCAAAAAAGAAAACCGACAAAAACTAAACTTAATACTATCAGTAAATCAACAAAGGGGAACGATCAAAACTAGGCTGAATTAATTTTGTTTACAGAGAAACTTAATACTATCAATGAATCAACAAACAAGAGCAATCAAAACTAACTGGTTTAACTTGTTTGCAGAGAAACTAATGTGCACTATTCTATAGCATCAATGAATCAGTAGAGTAAAAGCCATGAAGTAATTACCTTGTTAAGAGACGTACTCTGATTCGTAGCCGTGATCTCTCTGTTTCTCTTCGAAACCCTAGATCCAAATATGTTTGTGGTGAATAAAAATTTAACATGTAATTGTATTTAAGCGTATTCTAATTTCACTCCCGCCTAAGATAGGAAAATTGCGGGAATCAAAAAATATAATCTTCTTTTTAGCAAAAAAATTCTAACTTGTTATTTTTTTAAGAAACTTAATACTATCATATATATGGGTATTTAACGAGATTGTGTGATATGAACGGTTTGGAGAATTCTCAGCCACGATCCAAAAAATATATAAAATCAAAGCAATCACATATAAATTAGTTGGTAAATTCACCCACATATATATTTCCTTCCCAATTAAAAAATACACCAAAAAATTATCAAAACAAAAATAATTACATGGATATATAATCCCTTCCCAATTCGTTCAGATCTAGAATCTAAAATTGATAATAAATAGTAAATAGGGAGAGAGAGGGAAATACATCGCCAATTCGTTCAGATCCATCGGTGCCAGCAATCCGGCGATGCAGCCTACGTCGCATTGCTCTCGGTGTTGGAGCAGCAAAGGAAAGGAAAGTGAATGATTGATTTGAAGATGGAAATGGAGATAGTGAGAGATTTGAGATATAATCTATAGTTTCTTTTTCTTCTGGGGGAATAAAAAGTTGATGTCTTAATGGCTCATGGGGTGTTCAAGCCATCATCTTTTGATTTTTATTTTAAAAAGAAATAAGTATTCGAATTGAAATGCGACGTGTTGTATAAAATAGTTGATTGAATAACTTTTTTTCTTTTTCATTTTTTAATAATATTATTCCAAAAAAACGTGTGCCGATTAATTTGTTTGAGTTACGTTTGCATCACATTTTTATTGATGTAAAATTTACATATTTTAAATGGGAACTTAACTTAAACGGTACATAAATTTGGTAATATTACTAGAAGTATACAAAACTTATTTTTATTACTGATTTATTTTAAATACCCAGCGTTCCCTTGTAATTACGTTCTGACAAAAAACCTAATTACAAGAATGCCATTACTTTTGAGTGCCACGTCAGATAAAATCCGGTGCCACATAGGAAATCGCTGACGTGTATTAATGAACTCAGCCGATATTAGGGCGGTATTGACGGCTGAGTTATATATACGATGTGGCTGACTTAAAAAAATTGGCTGAGATACATATACAAATAAGCCAAACGATACGGCTGAGTTACAAAACGTGGCTGATTTAAGATCTTCTGGCTGACTTAAGATTTTTGTGACGGCTGAGTTTACAAAAATCTGCCTGATTTATGAGATAATAGCTGACTTACGTACATATATAACGGCTGATTTGTACATCGGCTGGTTGAGTTATGTTTCTCACGATGATGGAATGATCATCGACTGGCTGTGTTACTAAACCGACGGCTTACCTATGAAAGGTAGTTACGGCTGATTTAAGTATAATTAGCGTAAATCAGCCGTGTTTAGCTTGATTAATAGTAAACTCGGCCTCATTACGTCTGATTTATTAGCGAAGATTAATTACTACAATAGCATTCATTTGATGGCTGATTTATTTGATGATACATCTGACATAATATTTTCCAGCTGATTTACGCCCTTTTATGGCCTCTTTTCGAACCCGATTTTTGTTGTTTTTATTACTGAAATAGTATTCACGTTGCAACTGACTTACATATGCATTTGATGACTGGTTTAGTTAGGCTGATTTACGTTTTCATTTTGTGGCTCACTTGCCATGTTAGCAAAAAATTAATGACATCAAATCCGAGTTTCCATGTCATCAGCTCATATTTTCCATGTCATTTTCCATGTCATTGTTAGAGTTTTATGTTGTGACGCTGTGTCTTCTTCTTCTTCTTCATCTATTTATCTTCTTTATCATCTGATACCCAGAAACTTAATCGTCACCCTCTTCATCTATTTTCCTTCCTCATTATTTTTTCTTCATTGATCTTTGTTCGAGATCTTATGGATCCAGAAATTATTGTTTCCGGTAACTAGGTCAAGAAAAACAGATATGTATTCAACGCCGACGGTAGAGGGTATAGAGTTCTGTATTTAAATGATGAAACAACACACGACGAACTTGTGAAGTCTGTACTCGATGATTACGGATTGAACGAGTCGAGCCATCAGATTCAGCTGAGCTACATGTTCTCGAATAAAACTTTGAAAACAATGGCGCACGATACTCCACCAGTTTACGTCTCCAATACTCGACAGTTGATAGGTTTTCTAAGCCTAAGGAAATTCGAACAAATACGTCTCTGTGTAGAGATTACGGAGAAAAAGGAGAGCGAAATTAGTCGGAATAACGAAGTGAGAGAGAAGAAGAAAAAGTTATTCAGTTATGGCTCAAAAGTAGTACTACATACGAAGATTACGGTGGTTTAAGTAATGATAATTATCCTGGTGTTGAAACAAAATACGAAGATAAACGCGACAATGAAGACATGGATTGCGCAAGTAAAATGGAAGGTGAAGAATACGAAGTAGGCAGGGAATCCAAAGTAGGCGAATAAGACGAAGAAGATGATGAATTTGAAAGCCGATTTGATATGTTCGACGACTCGGATGGTGCTTCATCTGAAGATGATAACTTCAGTTCATACGGTGAGTCTCCAACACAAGACGAAGATTCACCGACGCTACCGCCTAAGAAGAGAGCTCACAACATGTAGGTGAGTGGATCGGAAAGGAATCCAGAGGTTCTAAGGTTGGAGATGTCTTCACTAAACCTCGCGGTAGGGCAACGATACGAGAGTAAAGCCGATTTGGAGAAACGACTGAAACTTATTACGGTGAGAGATCAATTTGATTTTGATGTAGACGTATCCAATTCGGACACACTCATTGTTAAGTGTTGGGTTGATGGATGTCTCTGGAGAGTTCGTGCTTCTACACAAGGGGAATTACCGGTATTTTATGTTCATATTTACGATTCGGAGCATACATGTTCTGTAACTGAGCGTTCTAATCGATCTCGACAAGCAACACCAGATATTTTAGGCCAGTTTTACAGGGATTATCTCGGCGATGTTGGTCCGTCAGTTCGACCTAAGAGTGTCGAAATAACTATCAATAAGCATTTTGGTATAAAGGTAATTATTAGTACATTGCAGCTGACTTATTTGTATAGTACAGCTGATTTTTTAGTACGTTTAGGCTAACTTATTTGTATATTACAGCTTATTTATTCGTACGCTGTGACTGACTTCTATTTCAGCTGATTTTTAGTACGTTTTGACTGACTTATTTTGATATTTCAGCTGATTTATTGGTACGTTGCGGCTGACTTCTATTTCAGCTGATTTTTAGTACGTTTTGGCTGACTTATTTTTATATTTCATCTGATTTATTGGTACGTTGCGGCTGACTTCTATTTCAGCTGATTTTTAGTACGTTTTGGCTGACTCATTTTTATATTTCAGCTGATTTATTAGTACGTTGCGGCTGACTTATTTGTTTATTACAGCTGCTTTACTTTACGTTTTCCGTGTGGACAGATGGATTATTGGAAATCACATAGGACGCTAAAATTTACAAGGGAAATCGATATGGGAACTCATGAGAGTGGGTTTGAAGACTTGCCTCCTTACCTATATATGATAAAAAGGGTAAATCCGGGTACAGTTACGCGTCTTCAAATTGATGAGTTTGGAAGATTCATGTATGTATTCCTTGCATTTGGTGCGAGCATAAATGGGTTTCCTTTCATGCGCAAAGTTGTCATTGTCGACGGTACGTTTCTTAACGGTAAATACAAAGGGACACTTCTCACAGCACTAGCTCAGGATGGTAACTTTTAGATTTTCCCAATAGCCTTCAGTGTGGTTGACACTGAAAATGATGATTCATGGCAATGGTTTTTTACGCAACTAAAATTTTTGATTCCTGACGATGAAGCTCTTGCGATTATCTCGGACAGGCATAATTCGATAGGAAAAGCAATTGGAATTGTGTTTTCGTTGTCTTCTCGTGGAATTTGCACTTACCATTTATATAAGAACATTTTGCAATGGTACAAAGGAAAAGATGTCTTTCGTCTGGTGAAGAAAGCGGCAAAATGTTTTAGGGTTTCTGACTTTAATACGATGTTCGAGGAGATTGAAGCGATTAATCCTGAACTTCATGACTACCTCTAAAGAGCTGATGTCCGACTGTGGGCGCGTGTTCATTTCCCGGGCCAAAGGTACAATTTGATGACTACGAACATAGCAGAATCAATGAACAGAGCACTGTCAAATGCTAGAATTCTTCACATTGTTCGACTATAGAATCGATACGGGTTATGATGACCAGATGGTTTGAAGAACGGAGAGAGCAAGCGAAATCGCAGCTAACCACGCTTTCGCGTGGTGTCGAGAAACTACTACATGTAAGTCAACCATTGTAGTTCATAAGTCAGTCATTATTGTTTCATAACCCAGCCTTTATGATAAGCCAGCCGTAATGTTTTTTAATTTTTTATGTATTATAAATAGGGCCGTGTCATTGCCGCCAGACTTATGACGGTACAAAGGATTGATCTTTATCACACGGAAGTTACATATAGATCCTTTTTGCATATTGTGAATTTGGAAACAAGAAAATGCACATGTCGGCGTTTTGAACACGAGAAATTACC
Organism: Arabis hirsuta; assembly: GCA_964056655.1. Lineage (NCBI taxonomy): Eukaryota > Viridiplantae > Streptophyta > Magnoliopsida > Brassicales > Brassicaceae > Arabis > Arabis hirsuta. Next base: position 22,015,911 of record OZ053308.1, read on the forward strand.
ATGCGTGCATGCAATCGCAGCTGCCGAGGACAAGAAAATTTGTCGTATATCCTTGTACAGTCCTTACTACAACAACAGTTATTTGGTAAACGCATACGCTGAGTCGATCATGCCGATAGATTCAGCGCTCCAAGTTCCAAATAACGTTGCTAACCAACCGTGCTTGCCCCCGCTTGTTCGTCAACAACCAGGAAGGCCTAAGAAAAGTAGGATGAAATCTGCTTTAGAAGTTGCCATTGACAACAAACGTCCTAGGAAACGACACGCATGTTTCCGTTGTAAACAGTCTGGGCATAATGCAAAAACTTGTCCGATTTAAAAGTGTTGTTTGGATATGTATGGATTTGTGTTTTTGTTAATGCTATAAATCAGCCGTAAAGATTGAATTATTGTTAATAAACGACTGACGTATGATTACAATACAGCTGATTGTCAATAAACGACTGAGTTATGATTACAACACGGCTGATTGTCAATAAACGACGATGAGATTGGGTTAGATGAGGAAGAAGATGAAGATGGTAACTCGTCCAACCGCGTAATATTTTAAAAACAAATCATAATATTTTAAAACAAATAATATTTAAAAAAGATTAGAGTTCCCAAAAGATTAATCATTACTCCTAGTATAGGGAGCCATATAACTGTCACTATAGCGTCTCGAGAGTACGAAACGTGATAAAATTGAATAAATAATGTTTTTTTTCCGCCGAAAATACGAAACGTCGCGAGATAAATTTCACGTTGCGGCTAATTTATATGCAATTAACGTCGCGAGATAAAATTGAATAAATCGAGTTTTTTTTCCCGCCCAAAATACGAAACGTCGAGAGATAAATTACACGTTTCGACTGACTTATATGCACCTAATGGCTGACTTATGGCACGTTTAGTAAGGGCTGATTTTTGTTTTTGTTACATCGATAAATCAGCCGTCAAATGAATTATAATACGACTGAGTTATGTAGACTTCTCGAGTAGTCTATGGCACTGTTGATATTTAAATTTGGCAAATTGTTGTACTTAATCTATAAGGTTATAAGTTAATAAGCAATAGTTTCATCCAAAAGAAAAAAAAAACAAGCAATATAGTTTCATCCAAAAAAAAAAACAAGCCAAAGTTTCATCAAAACAAAAAAAAGAGAGGGAGGGAAGAACTTGGTGGAAGGAAACTAGAGGCATCATGCCTCGATCTTGGAGCAGAACTTGAGGATAGGAGGAGATGCTTTATCTTCCCAAACCAACTCCAGCACAAAAGATTCAAACGCCTTAATGTCAATAGCCTTGAAGAATTCTCTAACCCCTGAACCAAAGCGCAACCTCATACGTATGTCTGGCATGCATAGATACACTGGCCACTGTACTCCACGCTGGTCCAAAAGAGTAATCTCTTTCCCTCCTGCTTTTTCCATCTGGTGAGCCATAGTGAAGCTCAGTGGAATATGCTGCATAAGAAAGAGACAATAAGCTCTTGACAAAGAATCAATAACGAAAAAAATAAGGGAACAAAACTCCTTCAAGAGAGTTTACTTAAACTTACAAGTCTAGAATCTTTTAGATTAGCTGGTGTGACAGTTAGTGTTACAAATCGGTTTTCACTTTGACTACTCTCACTGGTTTCTCTCTTCTTCTCTTTGTCCTCCTCCTCCCCCTCCTCCTCCCCCTCCACATCATCATCATCATCAACGTTGTTGCTAGACTGTACTTATTGAATCTCATAGCAACTAGGTCCAAGACCAGTGACGTGGAACAAAAAATCTCCTTCGTGTCTAAAAATGACGAAGTCTCCAACTCGGAAATCATGAGCAACTGCGAACTATTTCCATCCAAAGGTGAGTGTCCGACCTTCCATCTTAACTTTCCATGTTTTCACAGACGCGTCCGACTTAAACTCCATCATATTTCTTTTGTTTCTTCCTTCTATGTATTTCGAGAAGAACTTCACCGGAATGCTCTGCAACAAACAAAAACCGTAAAGAAGAAGAAAGACATTGAGAGGGAGGGAAGAAGTGAGATTACTTACGAGGTGGGAGTGGAAGCCGGGGATGTCCGACTATGGGCGCGTGTTCATTTCCCGGGCCAAAGGTACAATTTGATGACTACGAACATAGCGGAATCAATGAACAGAGCACTATAAAATGCTAGAAGTCTTCACATTGTTCGACTATTAGAATCGATACGGGTTATGATGACCAGATGGTTTGAAGAACAGAGAGAGGAAGCGAAATCGCAGCTAACCACGCTTTCGCGTGGTGTCGAGAAACTACTACATGTAAGTCAACCATTGCAATTAATAAGTCAGTCGTTATTGTTCCATAACTCAGTCTTTACGATAAGCCAGCCGTAATGTTTTTTAATATTTTATGTATTATGAATAGGGCCGTGTCATTGCCGCCAGACTTATGAAGGTACAAAGGATTGATCCTTATCACACGGAAGTTACATATAGATCCTTTTTGCATATTGTGAATTTGGAAACAAGAAAATGCACATGTCGGCGTTTTGAACACGAGAAATTACCATGCGTGCATGCAATCGCAGCTGCCGAGGACAGGAAAATTTATCGTATATCCTTGTGCAGTCCTTACTACAACAGTAGTTATTTGGTAAACGCATACGCTGAGTCGATCATGCCGATAGATTCAGCGCTCCAAGTTCCAAATAACGTTGCTAACCAACCGTGCTTGCCCCCGCTTGTTCGTCAACAACCAAGAAGGCCTAAGAAAAGTAGAATAAAATCTGCTTTAGAAGTTGCCCTTGAGAACAAACGTCCTAGGAAACGACACGCATGTTCGCGTTGTAAACAGTCTGGGCATAGTCCAAAAACTTATCCGATTTAAAAGTTTTGTTAATGCGATAAATCAGCCGTAAAGATTGAATTATTGTCAATAAACGACTGACTTATGATTACAATACAGCTGATTGTCAATAAACGACTGAGTTATGATTACAATACGACTGAGCCATTTTCTTTCGAAACTTTAGAAAAAGAAGATGGTAACAAATCATAATATTTTAAGGGATTAGAGTTCCCAAAAGATTAATCATTATTCCTAGTATAGGGAGCCATAAAACTCTCAGTATAACCTCTCGAGAGTACGAAATGTCGCGAGATAAAATTGAATACATAATGTTTTTTTTTCCCGCCCAAATACAAAACGTCGCGAGATAAATTACACGTTGCGGCTGACTTATATGCACTTAACGTGGCGAGATAAAATTGAATAAATTATGTTTTTTTTCCCGCCCAAATACGAAACGTCGAGAGATAAATTACACGTTTCGGTTGACTTATATGCACCTAATGGCTTACTTATGGCATGGTTTGGGAATGTCATAAATTTGGTTATGTTTGAGGTTTGGCTGAGTTATATACACGACAGGCTGCGGTATGTCTTAGTTAGGGCTGATTTGTGTTTTTCTTACAGCGATAAATCAACCGTAAAGTAAGATTGAATTATTATCAATAAACGACTTATCAGCCGTATAGTCATCGGATCCATACTACATATATTATGAGTTCACTAAAACAAGCCATAGTTATTAAACAACTTGGGTGGAAACTAGAGGCATCATGCCTTGATCTTGGAGAAGAACTTGAGCATAGGAGGAAATGCTTTGTCTTCCCAAACCAACTCTAGCACAAAAGATTCGTACGCCTTAATGCCAATAGCCTTGATGAATTATCTAACCCCTAAACCAAAGCGCAACCTCATATGTATGTCTGCCACGCATAGATACACTGGCCACTCTACTCCATGCTAGTCCAAAAGAGTAATCTCCTTTCCTCCTGCTTTTTCCATCTGGTGAGCTCTAGTGAAGCTCACTGGAATATGCTGCATAAGAAAGAGACAATAAGCTCTTGACAAAGCATCAATAACGAAAAAAATAAGGGAACAAAACTCTTTCAAGAGAGTTTACTTAAACTTACAAGTCTAGAATCTTTGAGACTAGCTGGTGTGACAGTTAGTGTCACAAATCGGTTTTCACTTAGTGTAGATGACACTCTGCTTTGACTACTCTCACCGGTTTTTCTCTTCTTCTCTTTGCTGCTATGTTTTGTGGAGATGTTGTCCTCTTCCTCCTCCTCCTCCTCCTCCTCCTCCTCCACATCATCACCATCATCGACGTTGTTGCTAGACTGTACATATTGAATCTCACAGCAACTAGGTCCAAGACTAGTGACGTGGAACAAAAAATCTCCTTCGTGTCTGAAAATGATGAAGTCTCCGACTCGGAAATCATGCGCAACTGCAAACTCTTTCCATCCAAAGGTGAGTCTCCGACCTTCCATCTTAACTTTCCATGTTTTCTCACACACATCCGACTTAAGCTCCATCATATTTTTTTCGTTTCTTCCTTTTATGTATTTCGAGAAGAACTTCACCGGAATGCTCTGCAGCAAACACAAACCGTAAAGAAGAAGAAAGACATTGAGATATATATATATATATATATAGAGAGAGAGAGAGAGAGAGAGGGAGGGAAGAAGGGAGATTACATACGAGGTGGGAGTGGAAGCCGGGAAGAAGAGGTTGAAAGAAATGTGGGTTTGTAGGAGATTTACATACTTGATCCGCCATTGTCGAAGTTGGAAAAGGAGCTTCGAAGATAAGAAAATCCATAAGTTTATGAGTGCTGTGAAATGGTTCCTCCTCTTATTTATGGAGTATACTCTCTACATGGTTCATATAGAAACGAAAAGAGAAAATACGGTGAAAAATCTTGAACAGAGGAAGTCGAAAAGACTTACATGGATCTTCTTTCGTGAAGTCAGCAGAGGAAGAATCCGGTGAATGATTTGGGGATCGTGACGGAGAGGTCGTGATAGGTGATGGATGGAGATCAGAAGTTTTGGTTTCGCAAGATTTTATGGGTCATTTTTTGCAACTTTGCCTTTTAAAAACAAATCATTATATTTTAAAACAAATAATATTTAAAAAAGATTAGAGTTCCCAAACGATTAGATTTCCCAAAAGATTAGAATTCCCAAAAGATTAACCATTACTCCTAGTATAGAAGCGTCTCGAGAGTACCAAACGCGTGCGTAATACGATTACGTACATACTACACGGCTGAGTTATTTTAAATACACGGCTAAACTTATAGAAACTACACGGCTGAGTTATATTTTAAACACGGCTGACTTATCTCATGCGTGTCAAAAATGAAGTCGTAAACGAAGTTTAGGCTGAGTTATGTTAAAGGTTAGGCTGAGTTATAAACAAAGTTTAGGCTGAGATTAATCATTACTCCTAGTATAGGGAGCCATATAACTGTCAGTATAGAGTCTCGAGAGTAACAAACGCGTGCGTAATACGACACGGCAGACTTATTTTAAATACACGTCTAAACTTATAGAAACTACACGCCTGACTTATTTTTTAAACACGGCTGAGTTATGTTAAAGGTTAGGCTGAGTTATAAACGAAATTTAGGCTTAGTTATGTTAAAGGTTAGGCGAAGTCATAAACGAAATTTAGGCTGAGTTATGTTAAAGGTTAGGCTGAGTTATAAACGAATTTTAGGCTGAGTTATGCTATAGGTTATGCTGAGTCATAAGCAAAGTTTAGGCTGAGTTATGATAAAAGAAACAAATTCTGCATTAGAGTACTAAAAATACATAAACAGTAGAGTACTAAAAATACATAAACAGTAGAGTACTAAAATATAAGCATTACATAAACATGACCATTAGATAAACATTTAGTCAGCCATATATTTTGCATCAAGCTTCAGTCAATCAATTTTTGGAACTTCGACACTGGCCATCTTTTCTTCGGCTTCAACGAGTTCTGCTGCAAGTTTCTCCAACTCAGCAATGAAGTCAAAGTTTTCCTTCCCCATAATTTCTTCAAGCAAATCCATTTTCGCATTAATAGATTTCACTTCCTTCATAGCATCATGTAATTCAGCTTTAGCTTTCATCTGTTCCTTCACCAAGAGGAGCAACGACTTGTAATGCTCCTCGGTTTCCCTTCTGGCCTTTTTAACATCATTTGGTCCATGGTCATCCTCCATTGGACGCTTCATCATCTTCTTCGATTCTGCCATTGATGCTGCATATATATCGAAAATAGGATGTTATGTTAATATATAATGTAAACATATAAACAAATCAAGTTGTAAAAACGTGAATTACATATACTAGGAGAACAAGGAGAAACTAACTTGTATTTGAGATTGCAAAAGGAGAAAACAAGTTCAAAAATAATAAAAACGAATGTTCGGTTACTGAGTGTTCACTTGGTATTTATAGAAAAAAAAATATATATTAGAAACTATTCGGTTACGGAGTAGTTACCAAAAATACAAGTAAAAATTGTTCGGTTACTGAGTGTTTAGTTTAGGCTGAGTTATGACTGAGTTATAAGTGACATAAACGTGTTAAGGCTGACCAAAATATTAGAGTTCCTAAAAGTTCAATCATAACTACTAGTTCCCAAGAGATTAATCATTACACCTAATATAGGAAGCCATATAACTCGTCAGTTTAGCATCTCGAGGGTATTAATATTGAAATTAATACCCTCGAGACGCCATAATATTCAATATGATTACGTACATATATTCAGACGCCATAATAAATCATATATTCTCTATTATTTAAATTTAAAAATGTGTAATTTATAGGTGCTGCACGGCGGACTTATAATATATTTAATACACGGCTGACTTATCTAATGCGTGTCAAAAGTGAAGTCATGAACGAAGTTTCGGCTAAGTTATATAAAATGTTAGGCTGACTTATTACGAAGAATTTATATTCAAACGAAGGTAGCTTTAATTGATAAGCATTAAAGTACTAAAAATACATAAACATAAGACTACTAAAATGTAAGCATTACATAAACATAAGCATTAGATAAACATTTAGTCAGCAATATGTTTTGCAAGAAACTTCATCCAATCAAGTTCTTGAACGCTAGCGTTGTACATCTTTTCTTTGGCTTCAACGAGTTCTGCTGCAAGTTTGTCCAACTCAGCAAAGAAGTCAACCTTTTCCTTCCCGATAAATTCTTCAACCAAATCCATTTTCGCAAAAATATATTTCACTTCCACCAAAGCATCATGCAATTCAGCTTTTGATTTCATCTGTTCTTTGAGCGAGAGGATCAACGTCTTGTAATGGTCCTCGGTTTCCCTTCTGGCCTTTTTAACAGCATTTGGTCCATGGTCATCCTCCATTGAACGCTTCATCATCTTCTTCGAATCTGCCATTGATGCTGCATGTATATCGAAAATAGGATGTTAATATATAATGTAAACTTATAAACAAATCAAGTTGCAAAAAGTGAATTACATATACTTGGAGAACAAGGAAAACTAACTTGTATTTGAGATTGCAAAAGGATAAAACAAGTTCAAACTTAATAAAAACGAATGTTTGGTTTCTGAGTGCTCACTTGGTATTTATAGAAAAAAACGAAACTGTTTGGTTACTGAAACTGTTCAGTTACTGAGTAGTTGCCAAAAATACTATAAAAAATACATATAACTCATCAGTATAGCGTCTCTAGAGTACCAAACGCGTGCGTAATATGATTACGTACATATATTCACACGCCATATTTATTCAATTAAATTGTAAATTTAAAAAAGTGTAATTTGAGGTTAACTTCATGGCTGACCTATGAGTACTACACGGCTGACTTATAGTAAATTCAAATTATCGCTTGAGTAAATTGTCTGACTTACCTATGAGTACTACACGGATGACTTATATTTACACGTAGCAGCTGACATATATTTACTACACGGCTGAATTATATTTAAGCTTGAATGTTTTCGGGCATAGTTGTCGATGGCCTTGTCAATTGGTCATGTCGCAACAGAGAAACAGATTTCAGATTAGCGTTGCAAATTTTGAGATTGGTGTTTGAATCGACATGTACGCAGTTAAAAGTATGTAGGTTTGTAACAATGATCTACAGGGTTCAAGATAAACAGGGTTGGTTCATGAAACTTACAAGAGATTTCCTCCAGTAAGTTAGTTGTCATTGGTTCATAGAGAAAGGGAAAGAGAAAAAGGGGTCAGACAGTAAGTTAGAAGTCAGAAAGGAAAGATCTTGAACCGAGGAAGTCGAAGAAACTTACATGGATCATTGTAGTCAATCGTATATCCTTCCCTAGCTTTTCTAGGGAACCGAGTTTCAGAGGTAGCAGAGGAAGAATCCGGTGAAGGATTTGGGGATTGTGACGGAGATGCCATGATAAGTGATGGATTGAGATTTTAAGTTTTGGTTTCGCAAGAGAGGAGAAAGAGAGGAGCCGCGTTGTTTCGCAACCTAGGGTTTTCAGATAAAGGAATTATTGGCGGTTTTTGTTCAGATAAAGGAGATTCATGTACCGAAACAGATGTCTACAAGAGAAGCGGCTGACATAAGAGTAACGAATTCGTGTTTCGGCTGAGTTATGACTGCGTTGTGGAAAAGAAGCGGCTGACTTATTGGTTTAAATATTCAAAACACAAATAACTCGTTAGTCAAGCTTATCTATACGACTGATTTATACATTCAAAACTAAAAAGATGCGGCTGATTTATTCATGCAAAACACAAAAGATACGGATGGTTTAAAGACTAAAGGATATCATAACTAAATTACATTCAAAAACCAAAATTATCAGGGCCAAACTTTTCAAACATATCGACCAGATTCGTCCAAACTATAGTGTTTATCCAATCTGGCTTCTCGCCACCATGCGCCCATATCCTCCTTAATGTGCGCATTTGAGTTCGAAATAGCGTTCTAGCCACCAGATTAAAATGTGTCCAAATCGTTAAAGTGTGTCTCGGTTTCCATCTATATTTCCGCTACCCAAAAAAAAAAGAGAAATATTATTGTTGTTGATAAAATGATCGGGAAAGAAAGATATTAGTGTTGGCTTACAGCGAGTTTAAGAAACCATCGTTCCTTAAAATAATCGGGAATGAAGCGGTAAGTCGGCCACTCATGAACCCATCCTTCTCAAAGAATCTTAGGGATCGCCTTCGAGAGTTCGTGTAAAAATTTGAACCACGTGATGGTTGTTTTATCAATAATACCAATACTAGGGTTTAGAATGGGGAGGTGATCTCGATTAGCAGAGTATAATATGGTATTGACACTGCTGATTAACTTTAAACTACAGTGTGGGACAACCGACATGTCGAAAAGGAATATGAAACAGATATATTACAGAGAAGAGAGAAAACAGTGTAGGATATAATGTGATGGGGGGGGGGGGAGACAAGGTTTACAAGAAGGTAGATATATACAGATATATAGAAATATGAAACGTCGCGAGATAAAATTGAATAAATTATGTTTTTTTTCCCACCCAAATACGAAATGTCGAGAAATAAATTACACGTTTTGACTGACTTATATGCACCTAATGGCTGACTTATGGCATGGTTTGGGAATGTCATAAATTTGGGTTTAGGGTTTACGTATCGAGTTCTTTGGAGTGACCACTCGCAAATTCAAAAAGAACATATATCTTAACAATTAGATACCATTCAGATAGTCTAGGTTTAGGTTATAAGAGCTTCAACGTAATTTTATAAAGTACTGAGTTATGTACACACGATATTTGTAACGCCCGTGAACCAAAAAGTGGATTTCTGGTGGTGTCGATTGACACAGGCGTGTTGTATCGATCGACATGTGTGTTTTGGACTTAGGAGAAGTCGGGTTTGGGCCGTTATGTCGATCGACACGGTTGGTGTGTGTCGATCGACACGGGTTAAATCAGACCGACAGGTTCGATTTAATCGGCCGGTTTGTTGGGCCGGTTTAGGGAAACCCTAGGGTTCGATATAAAAAGGCAGAATCAGAAGTTCTGGCCGTTTTTGTTCTGGAGAATCAGACTTTTCAGAGAGATTTTGGGGAGAAGTTCTGAAATCAGAGATTTTGAGTGATTGTTGGGAGTTCCTGGAGGAGGATTGATCGTGAGTGGTGTTAGAACGAGAAGGGGTTGTTGCTGTGCTGATTTCGGGTCTGTGAGGACAGAATCAGAGGCTGTCTTGGTGTTCTTCGCTCGTTCTTCGCGTTCTTCATCCTTTTTCAATCCCAATCAAGGTGAGTGCGTGACTGTAGGCTCGTATAAGTATAGGGGGCCAATGGAATACGATTGTTTGGTGGTTGTATGTGTTTTGCGTGTGGATTCGTGCAGGAGACTCGACAGGTTGCAACCGATTCGAGTTGTGTGAGGATTGACTCGATTCTGGGTTCTGCGATGTCGTGTCGATCGACACCGAGGTGGTGTGTCGATCGACACGGGGCCTGTGTTCTTCGACACCTAGTGGTTGTGTCGATCGACACAGTGTGTCCTATCGATCGACACGGGGTCACCGATCATCGACACCTAGTGGTTGTGTCGATCGATACAGTGAGTCCTGTCGCTCGACACGGAGTATTCTGGACTGGTTTACTTATTTGGTCGTGTATGCTTTTTCTGTGATCATCCTGGTATTGTATTGGTTACTTATACTTGTATTTAAATAGCCTGTAGACGGGATGACCGCGTCGCTGAGTATTTGTGATAATACTCACGCAACTCTTTTTGCCATGTGTTGCAGGTAAAGAGAAATTGTGATCGTGGAATCGTGGCGAGGAAGAAGAGATGATTTAGGGTCTCACTTGGTTTGTATTTCCATGGAATTGTTAGGTTGTTAGTCATTGGATATTGTTCATTCATATTGGTTGATTGGTTGAACTAGATGATATTTAATAAAGTATGGGATTTGTTAAATTGGAATGTGTCGTTGATGTTTGTTGTTCCGCATTGCTTGTTTGTTGACCCATTGAGGATTATTATTTGTGATGATAATAATCTGGAGGGGAAATTTTTTTGAATTTTGGGTCGGGTCGTTTCAGTTTGGTATCAGAGCCCTAGCGGTTCTAGGGCGGGTGCAATTGATTGATTAGGAAGTTAATTGATTGATTGTTGTGTGGGTATGGAGTCTTAGATCATCTCTTCCGAGCTTTCAATGAGATTCCACGGTAAGTGTTGTATGATTTCTGTTTTTGTTCTAGTACTTAGTAATCTGCTGTAAGTGCAGAAGTATGGCTAGAGGTGCTAGAGGCAGAGGTCGTGGGGGCCGTGGAGGTCGTGCTGGTCGTGGGCGCGGGCGAGGGCTCGAGAGTGAGTCGGTAGCCGCGAGTGTGGCCCAGGAGACCACGCAGGAGCAGGTGGCAGACTCTCAGGCTTTTCAGGAGGGGTCCGTGGGTCCGGCTTCTACGAGTGTCAGTGTGAGGGCTGATGGGGCTAGTGTGGGTCCCGGTGTAGTTGCTGGTGCGGCAAGCCCAGGTGGGGGTGCTCCCGCAGGTGTGGCTCAGGACCGAGATGATCGCCTGGCGGTTTTGCTGCAGTTGATCCTTGAGCGGTTACCAGGTGGGGTACCGGCTCCTGGTCAGGCTCCAGGAGTACAGCTAGGGGTGGCTGGTGTTCATCCAGTGGTGGCGGGTGTTCAGCCGGGTGTGGCTGAGGTGCAGCCGGTTGTGGCGGTTGCGGAGGAGCTTCCATCCTACCTGAGGATGATGGAGCAGATGCAGAGGATTGGCACCGGGTTTTTCTCGGGTGGTGCCAAGCCTGAGGAGGCCGATGAGTGGCGGCGGAGATTAGAGCGTAACTTTCGTTCGATCAGGTGTCCTGAGGGATACAAAGTAGACCTAGCAGTGCACTATTTGGATGGTGATGCGCATCTCTGGTAGAGAGGCGTTGAGGCTAGGCGGGTGCAGGCCGGGATGGTCTGGGAGGATTTCTTGGCTGAGTTTAATGCCAAGTATTTCCCGCAGGAGGCGGTGGACAGGATGGAGTCGAGGTTCCTGAACCTGACTCAAGGGGATCGGACCGTGAGGGAGTTCGATTTGGAGTTCAGTAGACTCCTGGTACATGCTGGTAGAAGCATGGAGGGCGAGCAGGCCCAGGTGAGGAGGTTCCTCGGGGGACTTCGACTTGAGGTGAGGACTCGCTGCAGGGCGAGTAAGTTCGCCACGAGGGCAGAGCTGGTTGAGACTGCGACTGCGATTGAGGAGGACCTCAGGGAGCAGGTTGTGGTGGTTAGTCCACCAGTGCAGCAGCAGCAGCAACCGAGGAGATCTTAGCAGCAGACGGGATCGAGCAGGGGCGGCAAGCCTGCGCAGGGTCAGAAGAGGAAGTGGGAGAGCACTTCTGGGGCCAGTCAGAGAGGACAGAGTGGTCCGGGATGCTTTGGGTGTGGAAGTATGGATCACAAGGTGGCCAGTTGCCCGAAGAGGACTGAGATTCAAGGTGCCCAGGTGTGCTACCACTGCAGGGAGCCAGGGCATATCAAGCCCAAGTGTCCGAAGTTGCAGCAGTTAGCTGTGGCGGCAGTGCAGCCGTTGGCGGTGCAGCCTTTGGCTCAGATTGCAGCGACGCCGCGGGTTTTCACGTCGGCTGAGGCGGGCGGTTCTAGCGCCAGACCGATCACAGGTACTAATTCAGACTTGTCTTTTAAATTCTTGTGGTAATTTATTTTAGTCTGTTTGGATTGTGTGTTTGCGTTAGAGTGTCGGGTCTTAAAGCACATGGGATTGTGTAGGGACCTTAGTTGTGGGCGGATGTGAGTCCCACGTGTTGTTCGATTCGGGAGCTACGAATAGCTTCATTACTCCGGTGTGTGCGGAGGGCAGCGGAATCCGGAGCGATTCTGGTGAGCAGCCGGGAGTAGTTAGGGTTGCTGGTGGGAGGACGTTAGTTACTTTCGGGCGGGTGAGTTGATGCCAGCAGACCTGGTTATTAGTCCGGTGGAGCTGTACGATGTCATCCTGGGGATGGATTGGTTGGATCGGTACATGGTCCATCTGGATTGTCATCGAGGACGTGTAGTGTTTGAGCGGGAGACTGGGAGGTTGGTGTTTCAGGGGGTGAGACCAACTTCTGGAAGTCTTATGATTTCAGCGATACAGGCCGAGCAGTTGATTGTGAAAGGCTGTGAGGCGTATCTGGCGACGATAGTGATGCCAGAGACTGTTGGAGAGGTTGCAGTTGGGGATATCCAGGTCGTTCGGGATTTTCAGGATGTGTTCTAATCGTTGTTGGGTTTGCGACCGTCGCGGTCAGATCCATTTACGATCAAGTTGGAACCCGAAACAGCTCCGATATCCAAGGCACCTTACCGTATGGCTCCAGCAGAGATGGCAGAGCTGAAGAAGCAGCTGGATGATCTGTTGGGGAAGGGTTTCATCCGGCCTAGTGTTTCACCGTGGGGAGCACCGGTGTTATTTGTGAAGAAGAAGGATGGGAGTTTCCGGTTGTGTATCGACTACCGGGGGCTTAACCGAGTCACTGTGAAGAACAGGTATCCTCTGCCGCGCATTAATGAGTTGTTGGATCAGTTGCGAGGGGCTACTTGGTTCTTCAAGATAGACTTGGCATCGGGTTACCATCAGATTCCGATCGATGAACGTCAGGAAGACGGCCTTTCGGACTAGGTACGGACATTATGAGTTTGTGGTGATGCCGTTTGGGTTGACGAATGCCCCAGCAGCGTTCATGCGGTTGATGAACGGGGTGTTCCAGGAGTATCTGGACCTGTTCGTGATCATCTTCATAGATGATATCCTGGTATACTCGAGGAGTCCGGAAGAGCACAAGGTGCATTTGAGGTTGGTTTTGGAGAAGTTGCGGGAGCAGAAGCTATACGCGAAGCTGAGTAAGTGCAGTTTCTGGCAGCGAGAGATGAGCTTTCTTGGCCACGTTGTGTCTGCAGAGGGGGTGTCTGTGGATCCGGCTAAGATTGAGGCTATCAGAGGTTGGCCTAGACCGAGGAACGCCACCGAGATCAGGAGTTTCCTTGGGTTGGCAGGCTATTACCGGAGGTTCGTCAAGGGATTCGCGAGTATGGCGCAGTCGATGACGAAGCTAACAGGGAAGGATGTCCCTTTTGTTTGGTCTTCAGCTTGTGAGGAGAGTTTCGGGAAGCTGAAGGAGATGTTGACCAGTACACCTGTTTTGGCGTTACCCGAGCCGGGTGAGCCTTATGTGGTGTATACAGACGCTTCGGGAGTTGGTCTGGGTTGTGTGCTGATGCAGCAGGGGAAGGTTATTGCGTATGCTTCGAGGCAGTTGAGGAAGCACGAGTGCAATTACCCTACCCATGACTTGGAGTTGGCTGCAGTTATCTTTGCACTTAAGATCTGGAGGTCTTATCTGTATGGCGGGATGGTGCAGATATTCACAGACCACAAGAGTCTGAAGTATTTCTTCACTCAGCCGGAGCTGAACCAGAGACAGAGGCGCTGGATGGAGTTAGTTGCAGACTATGACCTGGAGATTGGGTACCATCCGGATAAGGCTAATCTGGTTGCAGATGCGTTGAGTCGGAAGAGGGCAGCTTCAGATCAGGAGCGATATATGGAGGCTCTAGTGAGCGAGATCAGCACGTTGAGGTTGTGTGTGATCTCACAGGAGCCGTTGGGGTTAGAGGCAGCTAACTAGGCAGATCTGTTGAGCAGGATTCGGGTTGCACAGGAGAAGGATCAGGGTTTGATTGACGCTTCTCAGACGGCCGGTTCAGAGTATGTTGTCTCAGCGAGTGGGATGATACTGGTGAACGGGCGGGTTTGTGTACCCAAAGACGAAGATCTGAGGCAAGAGATCCTGAGGGAGGCTCATTCGAGTATGTTATCGATTCATCCGGGAGCGACCAAGATGTATCGGGACTTAAAACGGTATTATCACTGGGTCGGGATGAAGAGGGATGTAGCTAGCTGGGTTGCAGCGTGCAACGTGTGTCAGCTAGTGAAGGCTGAGCATCAGGTTCCGAGCGGGTTATTGCAGAGTTTACCTATTCCGGAGTGGAAGTGGGATATGATTACGATGGATTTCGTGATGGGATTGCCAGTGTCGCGGACCTATGATGCGATATGGATTATTGTGGATCGCCTGACCAAGTCAGCACATTTTCTGGCCATCAAGAAGACCAACGGAGCGGTGGTGTTGGCTAAGAAGTATGTGCGTGAGATAGTGAGGCTGCACGGGGTGCCAGCAAGTATTGTGTCAGACAGGGATCCGAGATTCACTTCAGAGTTCTGGAGGGCATTTCAGGCAGAGATGGGCACTAAGGTGCATATGAGTACCGCGTATCATCCTCAGACGGATGGGCAGTCTGAGAGGACAATTCAGACATTGGAGGATTTGCTGAGGATGTGTGTACTGGATTATGGTGGTCATTGGGCGGATCATCTGAACCTGGTAGAGTTTGCGTACAACAACAGCTATCAGGCGAGTATTGGGATTGCTCCATATGAGGCTTTGTATGGGAGGCCGTGTAGGACACCATTATGCTGGACTCAAGTGGGGGAGAGGAGCATGTTTGGTGCAGACTTTGTTCAGGAGACGACAGAGAAGATCCGTGTCTTGAGGCTGAACATGAGAGAGGCTCAGGATCGGCAGAAGAGTTACGCCGATAGGAGACGGAAGGAGCTGGAGTTTGAGCTGGGAGATAGGGTGTATCTCAAGGCAGCTATGTTGAGGGGTCCTAACAGATCTATTTCAGAGAATAAGCTGAGTCCGAGGTTTATGGGTCCGTTCAAGGTTGTGGAGCGGGTCGGACCGGTGGCTTATCGGTTGGAGTTACCTCAGAGTATGAAGGCTTTTCACAAGGTCTTCCATGTTTCGATGCTGCGGAAGTGTCTACATGGGTCTGAGGAGGTGTTGGCTAGGATTCCGGAGGATCTTCAGCCCAACATGACGTTGGCGGCGAGGCTTGTAAGGATTCTCGAGAGGAGGATCAAGGTGTTGCGCCGGAAGAGTATACCGTTGGTGAGAGTCGTGTGGGACTGTGACGGTATTGAGGAGGAGATTTGGGAACCAGAGGCGTTGATGAAGACGAAGTTCTCGAAGTGGTTCGAGAAACAAGCGGTGGCTTGAGTTCTTTCTAGTTTTCAGAGTCTGTATTAGCTTGTTGCTATGTTGGATTTTTGTATTTTGTTATGTTGTAACGAGTATACAATTTGAGATTTAATAAGATGAGTTTTGCCTTATTAAATGTGTTATAAGATGTGAGTTCTTATGGTATGACTGGTGATGTCATGGATTTGTGATGACTGGTAGGTCATGTGGAGGGCTAGCGATAGAGTTCTATGTGAGTTAGAGCTTGTCTATTGGCTAGGGAGACTAGAAATGGAAGTTCTATGTGAGTTAGGGCTGTCCATGTTCTAGTAGAATTATCTGGGGATAAGGTTCTATGTGAGTTAGGACTTGTGATTCCCCAGATGGCGCTGGGAAATAATGGTTTTATATGAGTTAGGACCTGCCTATTTCCTAGGGGGAGTCTGGAATAGAAGTCTTATGTGAGTTAGGACTGTCTTTCCAGGGACTCTGTGTAACACCCTGGTGATTGGGTTGTTTCGGATGACCATGAGAGGTGATTTCAGTCGACAGGTGCCTAAGATGCATGTTACAGAGTGATTGCCCCAGGGGATCGTGGGTCTCCTGGGTATACTTGAGTGGACAGTGATGTTCTCTCCGGGGGAAAGTGGTTCCCTTGCATATACTTTGAGGGGCCGAAGCCTCTCCAGGGGATGTGTGATTCCTCTGCAGCTGATAGCTTGATGGACTGTGTGTCCTGAGAGTTGGAGGGGCTGGAGCATACCGAGAGCTGGATGGACAGCGGTCTTGAAGGTGGGGTGGTATGATATACATCGAGAGCTCAAAGGGTGACAATCCTGAGAGCGGGGAGTTGTATATAAATATGAGTACGAGCAATAGTATCTGTAATGTGGTTGTAAGCATGAGACTGGATGAACTTCGGGGATCGGGAGTGGATCTCAGGTGGTGCTGACCAGGTGGGGTCAGGAATTGCAGCCGTGGTGAGACGGTGCAATGGGGCTAGTATTAGCCTGGTAGAGCTCGGGGATCAGGTGTGATCTCGAGTGGTGTTGACCGAGGGTCAAGAGAGTGGATTGGATGTCGAATCTAAGGTTTTGCTAATGTTTGGAACCAGGTTCGGACAACCCTGGTAATATATGTAGCACCGTTGGTCGTACATGTTCTTGTTTGATTGTTGTGCGATCATTTGGTCCAATTCGGGCTCAACGGTTGGTCGTGCATGTTCTTGTTTGATTGTTGAGCGGTCAATCGGGCAGCCTGATCGGGACCAGGGGGCGTTGCATCGTGGATTTTCCGAGGAAATCTGGTCGGGTTTTAGACGGAATGCAAACTTTAGTGAGACGGGGTTGTGTGGTTCGAGTATGATCTCGAAGGGTCAGCCGGGTTCGGGTCCGGTATTAGTGACCATAGTGCGATGGTGTCGCCTGATTCGAGGTCGAATCCGTGTTAGTGGGGGAGAATTGTAATGCCCGTGAACCAAAAAGTAGATTTCTGGTGGTGTCGATCGACACAGGCGTGTTGTATCGATCGACATGTGTGTTTTGGACTTAGGAGAAGTCGGGTTTGGGGCGTTATGTCGATCGACACGGTTGGTGTGTGTCGATCGACACGGGTTAAATCAGACCGACAGGTTCGATATAAAAAGGCAGAATCAGAAGTTCTGGCCGTTTTTGTTCTGGAGAATCAGACTTTTCAGAGAGATTTTGGGGAGAAGTTCTGAAATCAGAGATTTTGAGTGATTGTTGGGAGTTCCTGGAGAAGGATTGATCGTGAGTGGTGTTAGAACGAGAAGGGGTTGTTGCTGTGCTGATTTCGGGTCTGTGAGGACAGAATCAGAGGCTGTCTTGGTGTTCTTCGCTCGTTCTTCGTGTTCTTCATCCTTTTTCAATCCCAATCAAGGTGAGTGCGTAACTGTAGGCTCGTATAAGTATAGGGGGCCAATGGAATACGATTGCTTGGTGGTTGTGTGTGTTTTGCGTGTGGATTCGTGCAGGAGACTCGACAGGTTGCATCCGATTCGAGTCGTGTGAGGATTGACTCGATTATGGGTTATGCGATGTCGTGTCGATCGACACCGAGGTGGTGTGTCGATCGACAAGGGGCCTGTGTTCTTCGACACCTAGTGGTTGTGTCGATCGACACAGTGTGTCCTGTCGATCGACACGGGGCCTGTGTTCTTCGACACCTAGTGGTTGTGTCGATCGACACAGTGTGTCCTGTCGATCGACACGGGGTCACCGATCATCGATACCTAGTGGTTGTGTCGATCGATACAGTGAGTCCTGTCGCTCGACACGGAGTATTCTGGACTGGTTTACTTATTTGGTCGTGTATGCTTATTCTGTGATCATCCTGGTATTGTATTGGTTGCTTATACTTGTATTTAAATAGCCTGTAGACGGGATGACCGCGTCGCTGAGTATTTGTGATAATACTCACGCAACTCTTTTTGCCATGTGTTGCAGGTAAAGAGAAATTGTGATCGTGGAATCGTGGCGAGGAAGAAGAGATGATTTAGGGTCTCACTTGGTTTGTATTTCCATGGAATTGTTAGGTTGTTAGTCATTGGATATTGTTCATTCATATTGGTTGATTGGTTGAACTGGATGATATTTAATAAAGTATGGGATTTGTTAAATTGGAATGTGTCGTTGATGTTTATTGTTCCACATTGCTTGTTTGTTGACCCATTGAGGATTATTATTTGTGATGATAATAATCTGGAGGGGAAATTTTTTTGAATTTTGGGTCGGGTCGTTTCAATATTAGGGTATGTTTAGGTAGTTGAAAGAGAACATATACCTCAACATTATTTATCTCACCAATTAGATACCATTCATATTGTTTAGGTTTAAAGTACTGAGTTATATACACACGATGTTAGGGTATTTTTAGATAGTTCTAAGAGAACCTATACGTCAATATTGTTTATCTCACCAATTAGATACCATTCATATTGTATAGGTTTAAAGTACTGAGTTATATACACACGATGTTAGGGTATGTTTAGATAGTTGTAAGAGAACCTATACCTCAATTGGGTATGTTTAGGGTATGTTAGGGTTTAGGGGTTACGGTTTAGGATTTAGGGTTTAGGGTTTACAGTTTAGGATTTAGGATTTAGGGTTTTATGAGAACAATGTGTATGTTTAGGGTATGTTTAGGTATGTTAGGATTTAAGGTTTAGGGTTTAGATAGTTGTAAGAGAACCTATGTTTAGGGTATGATTAGAGTATGTTTGGGGTATGTTAGGGTATGTTTAGGGTATGTTTAGGGTATGTTAAGGATTTGTTTAGGGTATGTTTAGGATTTGTTTAGATAGTCTTAATTGGTACTCTATTTAATTTACACTTTTAATGAAAGCTTATCATGCATAAGTCAAATACAATACAATAAACGGGTTCATGTTTCGAACTGCCTTAACAAATTATAAATTCCTTCATGGAGGATCTCTGATGCCATCTTTACCCGTATACCCTGAATATTCGCATCATTAATCCCATCAAAAGTTAGACCAAGCGCTAGACACTCGACAAACTTTAATGCAAACACCCCACAGTCGCCAACTTGGACGTTTTGTGGGATATATTTGCCTTTCCTCCTTCGGAACAGAAACTGTTTGAATCTAGGTTGTCGGAGATTGGTTGGAACTAATTCGTTCATCATTGCAGGGATCATTTGCGTAAACGGCCTAAATTCATCTAGGATTTTCTGTTCACTTACGAGTATTACCTGTCCAATGATGGGATCGTAAGCATCGATCTTCTCCTTAAGAAGGTCTACGTGAAATGCCACCCAATGATCTCCTCCAGTCTGTAGAACTCCGTACAAGTGATCGACATCTTCTAACCACTTCTTGTTTGTTGGCATGTCTGCGGGAATTTTGCCGTTTACTAACTCCTCATACCCAGCACCTTTGAACTTAAACATCTTTGGTTTGATCTTGAACTGTGGATAATCAATACACCATCCTGAAGTAAACCAAGGGTCCAAAAATCCAATTCGCTTGGAGTAGAATGGAGAGGGATCTAGCTTGGATTTTTTTATGAGGAGTCTCATATACGCAGAAATATGCTGTACAAAGAGAATCAAGTCAGCCCAAAATTAAACTTAACTCAGTCCCATATAATATATAACTCATACATAAAGCATACTTAAGCCTACATAACTCAGACATATAATAAATAATTCAGACATTAAGTATATTTAACTCAGCCCCAACAGTATACTTACATTATCATACATCCATCCATAACTTGGATTTCACCAATACTTTCTCTCAGTTATGAGAATTCTGTAGAACTCGATATCCTCATCAGCCTCTTTAAGTGGAACGTCCCTAAAACAATTAAACACAAGTTAGTTTAGGCAAATATTGCTAATAGTTGTATTAACACATGCTCTAAATGGTCATACTTGAATGACTTTAGGTGATCCAAAAGTTTATCCACTTTAACCGGATCAGCAGGTGAGAGAGGATCAAATATTGCCGGTGAAGGTTCATAATTTTTCCTCATGCACGTCGTTCTATTGTCTCCAATATAAGGAAAAACTCGTGCTTGAGGATCATTTTGTAGCCTCGCTAAAAACCCATCAGGAGATAATTGAGCACTTGACTCCCGATAAGCCTTAATTCTCTCAGACCTAATCTTTTCTTCTTCTTCCTCATCAGACTCCGGCAAAAGTTCGTTATTTTGCGCGATAATTTTGTCGGTGACATCCTCAATCTCACGGTCATTTCCAATCTGTTTATTCTTTGTCAAAGGTGTTCTTATGTTCGATTCTGGGATAGTCACTTCCGTAGGTTTCGGATCGTCGTCGCCCTTATGACGCCTTGTTGTCCTTCTTAGAGGCTCCTGTTTTTTTAAAGCAGCGGCCTCCTTCTTCTTTAAATCAGCTGCCTCCTTCTTTAAAGCAGCTGCCTCCTTCTTTAAAGCAGCGGCCTCCTTCTTCTTTAAAGCAGCGGCCTCCTTCTGCTTTTTAATCTCAGGCTCCTGCTTTTTTGCCACGGCCAATTTATTTTTCTTAGCAGGAGAAACAGTAACGAAATCAACTGTTTCTTCGTCATTACCAAACTCCTCAGCCAATTTCTTTTGCAAATCAGTGGCCTTAGGATCTTTGATATTCAATTTCACTTTGATATTAACTTGTTCAGGACTAACCTCCTGTATTAACATATAAACATAACTCAGCCAGAATAATAAGAATAAATCTGTCGTTATGTAACTATAACTCAGCCGTCAAAACTAACCATAACTCAGCTGTAACGTACCTTTGAGGCTGTCATGAGGCTTTTGTTGTCTGGTTTAGGACTTTTAAACTCGTCCTTCTTCGGCTGTATTAACATATAAACACAACTCAGCCGAGACTAATAAGAATAAATCAGTCGTCATGTAACCATAACATAGTCGTCAAAAATAAACATAACTCCGCTGTAATGTAGCTTTGGACTATTAACGGATTTCTGCGGGTTGTTGATGACTTTTAAGACGTTATCATCCTTTTGGGAACTGTTCCGTGCCTCGAGAGCATTCAGACGCTCTCTTATTTGCATATGATCATTCTCAATGGATGCAACTTTTTCTTCCACAGCACCTCGGACTGTATCACCAATCATCTTCTTCAAATCTGACAACTCTCCAAATTTTGTGTTGTAGGCGGTTAACTGCGACTCAACACTCTCTATTCTACTAGCAAAGTTGTCAAAGTTGTCAAATCTTCTGACAAGTTGTCAAATCCATCTCTTTCCACATATCCTCCTCACTAACATGCTGCAACACAATCTCACTGTTGCTTACTTCCTGGTTTTTCTTAGCTTTCTTCTACTTTTTTGCGGGGGGTTGCTCGGAATCACACGAAACTGCAGCCTTCAGTTTTTTCTTGTTCTCATTGCTCTTCACATCCCAAAAACCTCTAACAAACCTATCCGCATGTATGTCTGTTATCAGATTTACAAGTCGTGGGTCATTTTCTTCACTCGACCACTGTGGAAACAGCTCTTCTACAGCCTCCTTCATAACCATTTTCTTCACACGCACCTGCATAGTATATTAGCCATCAAGTAACTCATAAGTCAGACATCAAATGATTCATAACTCAGCCATCAAGTAACTCATAAGCCAGACATCAAATGATTCATAACTCAGCTATCAAGTAACTCATAAGTCAGACATCAAATGATTCATAACTCAGCCAAGTCAACCTTCTTACCTCACCATGATCTCTGATCTCCTCAGATATGGCTGTAGTAAGACTTTTACGTGTACGGGTTCCACCCCATCGCAAAAGAGGAATTTCGTTCTCTTTGACTACTCTTCCAAAACGCTCTCCGAAGCAAGTCACAGCTTCGTACGTCCAAACCAGCAACACGTCCTTCATGCCGCTAACGGTGTACAACTTTTCTTGTGGATTCAACATTTTAATTGAACCAACCAGAACTTCGAATGCAGTCCGACCCCACGGATAAGTCCTCAAGGCTTCATCATCGAATACTTTTTTTGCACTTTCAAAGGGTATTCTAGAATTATGATGCAAGCCATAAAGTCCCATGGCTTGAAGAAGCAACTGCCCTAACCATTTCCTCTTTTCAAAACTCCAGCCTCGACAGCCCTCTAATGCTGCCCTCAGTTCATCTAACTTGGGTCCTACCCCAAGCGGCACATTCAACTCCTCCCAGAACGTTTTGTATTGCTCAGGTTCAAAACTTTCTGTTGGCAGTGGACCTGTGTTTAGACCCGTGAGCGCACCAAATTCGATTAAGCTAAACTTGAGAGGTTGATCAACAACGAGAGACCAAATCTCCTTCTTATGTACTCACAGTTGTCTACATAGTAGATAGTGTACAGTCTTCCCAGATCACACGAATTGGCTATCAAATAGCTTAGCAACTACTCCAAGAGGAAACTGCTTCATGTGTTCCCACACATCATGTCCTATTGCGTCTCTGACTTGAGGAAAGTCTCCCAAATGGACATTGTGATTAATTTTTTTTATTTTCCAGATTAGAAGCCCCTTCAGCGTATAGTCTTGGAGGGTAATCCCTTGCTTGATCTTCAGAAATAGCCATCTGAACATAAAAGACATAACATATTACTGATAAATCAGCCGCAACAAAATTCAAACTCAGTCACAACAAACAAATAAACCAGCCGCAACCAAACACAAACTCAGCCACAACAGCCACAATTGCAATTGCACATATAAATCAGCCGCAACACAACACAAACTCAGCCACAATTGAACATATAAATCAGCCTTAACGTAACACAAACTAAGCCACAATTGTACATATAAATCAGCCACAACAAAACAATAAATTAGCCGCAATAAATAACTTAAACAACCACTAGCGACGATAAACAAGCCGGCACAGAATAATAAATCAGCCACAATACCGTTAATAAGCGACAAACACCTTCAATTTCTCAGATTATACACAAAATAAAACGAAGGAATATGAAGAATCCCCACTCCTCTGTTTATACTCACCTTCAACTAAAATCCGACTGTGAAAATGCAGAGCAGACGTTTTGACGACAACGGCGGTGATGTTTCTCAGAAATCGACTAGAGAGAAAACACTGGAAGTTTCGACGTCAACACACGAAGTTTTTAATTATAAATAACCTCAATTAAAAAAAATAACAAAGTGTATTTATTGTAATTTACTAGGCTTTAAAAACTTTTGAGTAATTTACAAAAGATGTATGTTATTCTAGTAATATAACAACTTTTCTATGCTATTTGAGTACTTTTCCCATTTTAAATTAACAAATGCTTCTTTTTCTTGGGTAAGTGCATCAATTATTTCAGTGTTGCAAATTATTTTATTAGTGACGTTTTTGCTAAGTGATATAAATGCTTATTTATTACCTTCAATTTTAATGAAATGATACAAACTTTTGTTTATTACCATCAATTATAATAAAACGATACTAAAGAACGACATTTATTAAAACTGATGTAAAATTGCATAACTAGTATCACTTACTTTTAAATGATTCTATTTTTGCATCTTTAATTTTTCCGATACATTTTAACCGATGCTACACATCTCTTTTTTTTGTAGTGTATGTGGAATATTAATGATTTTTTTTTTTGGATCAAAAGACAATGAGAAAAACTTTTATAATCTTAAATAAATCATAAATATACAAAATTCATATAAAAAAATAATCCACGCATAGAGCGGATAATCACCTAGTATAAATTAAAAAAGCAATCTTACCACTATTCCTTCTTTTTTAAGAGTAAAACTATTAATCGTGGTGCAAGTAGAATTGTCAGACGTGGATTCTCATAAGACGGTGTGAATAGTCCATTCTTGAATCGTTGATGTAATAGTTCTCATAATTTTTAATAGAATAATAAATACAATGTTAAGAAAAAAAACTATCAATCGGTCAATGATTTTTCATTAAAATATTATGTTATATAACATTTAATTATTGAAGTATTATATTTTAATTAGAATTAAAATAGAAACATACTCCCTCCGTTTCAAAATAGTTGTCATTCTAACTTTAATTTTTTGCTTTATATTACTTGTCATTCTGCAATTTCAATGCAAATTTACGACTAATTTTTCTATTTTTATCCTTACCTTTGAACTTATTAATTATTCATATCAAATAAAATATTATATTAATTAGGGACAAAACAAATTTTTAATATGTTTTCTTAATTTGTGTGAAAAGTTCTAGAATGACGATTATTTTGAAATGGAGGGAGTATGTATTTGTGAGTTCATGTTAAAAAATTAATGTAAATATGTAGAGATTTCCAACGTGACTTATAAAATTAATTGAAATATTTTCATTGGTTAATTTAATTGATGTGTCTTTTAAAACTTCATTGAGTGACACATATGATTTTTTCACTTAGTGTCTCTTCAGTTAATATATAGATAATTATTTAACATCACATATAATAAAATTTAAAAACTAACATTCTAAGTATTTGATATTCTAATTTTACCCTTAATGTATTTATGGTTACTAGTCCTATATCTTAGTCCCATTATTATTTCATTTAATATACTATTTCTCTCATATCAAATTCTTTCTTTCTCATGTCCAAAAAAATAATTGAAAATAAATAATATTTTTATTTTTGCATTATTACGGAAAAACAATAACCAACATCATAATTAGTTAACGTCATAAACGTCTATTGATTATATATTTATTCATGTATTTAACTATATCTATTGATTATATATTTATTCATGTATTTAACTATGTATCCAAATATATTTATCTAGATTTTTTATTTCTATTTATTATATAGTTAACAATGTACTTAAATATACTTATCTTTCTAGTTAATTTTTTTCATAAACAGTCAACTATACTTGATATATTTACGAATAGTTCACTATTATCTATTCCATCTCTTTGCGTATAAGTAAGTATATAGTTAGATATATAACTAACTATTTTTAAATATAACTACTTATATATATTTGTGTAGTCAACTATATACCCACATATACAAACAGTTAACTATACTAGTTACGAATAGTTCACTATTATCTATATAGTTAAAATATAAATACCTATATTTAAATATAGTTAGTTATATATCCATGTATAGGTAGCTATATATAAATATATATATAGTTAACTTTATTCATAAGCAATCAACTATACTTGTTATATTCACAAATAGTTTATTATCCTATATATAATTAAATATATTCACAAATAGTTTACTATTACATATTTTAAATTTATGAAACTTGTAATTTATTATATCTAACAAGTAGTTAATTATACTAAAATAAAATTCACTATTTTGTATTTAAATAGTGAAAATAGTTTACTATTTATGTCAATAATATCTAATTTTTGATATAGTTCACTATATAATTTATACATCCAAAGCTTCGAACAATAATCATTTACTAGAAAAAAATGTAAAAAAAGACAAAAAAATATATATTTGTATATATAACAACTTCAAGTTTATTTATTGACAAATTATTATCTCTTTTTCATTATAAAACCAATTTGCGTTAAATATGTATTAAAAATGACAACTTTAATTGTATTAATTAAAAGGGTAAAATGGTCAAATTTTATTTCTCTTTGTTATTTACTAAATTTATAAATTATATATATTATTTTATTAATTTATATGAACAAACATGTTATTTAACTAATTAACCCAAAAATCAAAGCAAAAGATGAAATAGTAGTGAGTTTTACTTACGCCGTTGAGGACAACTTGCCGTTTTGTTAACACAAAAACAACAACATCACCACTCCTCTTCTTCACGAGATCAGTCCCTCAACACTCGATTCTTGATTTTGTATTGCTTTCTCTCTAAAATTCGCTCAATTTTTTTGCAAAGTCTCGACATGGATTGGTTTTTCCACCTCAGATGTGTCTGTTGTTAGTGTTTCCTAGTTTGGTTAAGACATTGTGAAGAGGAGTTATTTAGAGTGTTTCATGTAGCAGTTGGAAGTACTACAGTATAGGAAGTGATACATGAAGTTGAGTTGGATGATTTGTGAAGAGGAGCTCGTGTATTGAGATTCACAAGTGTTAGTTGGGGTAGGAAATAGAAAAAGATATTTGATTGGACAGAAAAATAAGGAAAGGATAACTACAAAGAGGAAAAGTGTCTTAGGATTTTGGAATGTTCTCTATATGCATATATAGAGAGGCATGGTGGTTGGAGGCTCTCTACGCCTTAGAGAATAGAGAAAAATATAGAGAGTCATTGAGAGAAGAAGGCATCTTCGTTTGTTCTTTGTTGTTTGTTGTTGTTGCTGCTGTAGCAGTTCGTGTTATTGTTGTCTGCTGCTGTAGCAGTTCGTGCTGCTTGAGCTGATCAAGTGAGTTGGTGAAAAAGTTTCTCGTGGCTGTGTGCTGTTGCCAACCGTGCGTGTTGGTGTATGGAGATTCCACAAAACTCAAGTATAGGCTCAGGGGGAGTTTAGCTTAAAATTAGGTTATCCTGAAGAATCCATGTTATTGAACAGAACGGTAAATTAAGAAGTTGTACTTGATTTACGCGTTTGCGAATAAATTGTATTTGCTTTCTGGTTCTAGTGGATTTGATTTCTGGACTTTCTCTTGTGTCATTTATTTTCTGTACTACATATCTTACCTCACTTGCGTTTACACATTACTGCTTCGTCCGGTCGGGACAAGATCAAACAAGAAAAGGCAATAGAGAGCTATGGGGGAATGATTAAGACATTCTGAACTAAACTATTTTAATTTGAGGTTGCTGAAGATTGTGTGTAGAAGCAAGTTTTGTATCTGTCGAAATCATACAGGTCATGGCCAGTGCTAATACCTTGATTAACATTTGTTTCTGTGCAGCACTTTTCTTGTTACTTGTGGTGTCTGTGGCTTCTCTATAAGGATAATGAGAATGATGATAATTAAAAGAGAAGTCATAGTGAGCTCTACAAGGTAACTTTGGTGATGTGTTTAAAGTTTCTTGAGTTAGGCAATCATGGTGTTGTACATATATATGCTTGCAGAATATATATATTGTTTAACAAATTTCATGTTATTTGCCAAACAAAAGATGAATCTTGTGTTACTTAATTTCCCCCTTTTAGCTCTTCCCAGTTTGTTTTGGATTTTCTCAGCTTATGTAATCTAAAGTTTTTTTCTTTCTTTCAATCATGTTTATGTTTTTCCCCTTTTAGCTCCCAGTTTGTTTTGGCTTGCAATTAAGAGACTAGATGTTAGTGAACATTTTCTGTTTTTGTTTGCAATGGGACATGTAAAGAGTTTCTTGTTGAGCTTTCAAGCTCCTTTTGTATTATTAGCATGCCTCTATTAAGGTTGCAACCTTTTTTATATATATATTAGGGAATACCCGCGCATACACGCGGGTTATTTTCTCTAAACTTATGCAATATACTTGTTTCAAAGCATTTGTCTTGCATTACATTATATAGTTTTCTGGTTTGTTGTAAACATTTTCACATTGTGTGTTAAATTTTTTTAGACCAAACTACTATAGTTTCATACGAACAAAGTTTAAATTACGCTATTAAATTTAATTCTTGAAAGGACAACGTTTAGCTCTCCATGTTTGATATATATTATCTGTGTAGCGAAAAACATAGTTGTATATGAGAGAGGTGGTAAAACCCAAAAACAAAGATCGGTAAAAAACAGGTCCGCAACTTACTCCCCAACCGTTTAAACTCATCATGAGAGCAATAACAATCCTCACTTGAGCCACCACAGCAGATATGAGGTTTCGTAAACCATGTCTGTTAATCTTGAGACTTAAAAAGATGTGCAAAAAAGAATGTAATACATTCTAGGAATAGTGTGGAGGAGTTACCCAAACTAAGATTGCTATGATCATGCTCTCCATCCCGCTCTACCTCTCAAATTACAAACTTACAAGATCCACAATGTATCTGAACAACTAATATCACATTTAGGCTATATGTTTAAGATTAAACCGCAAAAGCCTCGCAAGAGACAAATACCAATTATGACTCTAATGTTGTTATGATACACGAAAGATAGTGTAGGTTAAGTACATTGTTTTTGTGAATCAAAGGGCATCAAAAGTTTTGTTGCACGAGAAACAACAACCAATCAAATGTTGGCCCACAACTCACAACGTCATGAGCAACAAACACCTTAGGATCATGTTTTTAAGAAGGTAGAACAAACAAGGTGAATTTACTTTTTACATAGCTTAAATGTTGACAGAAAACATACATTCTCTATTTGCAATATCAAGTGGCCTTAATTTTAAGATCAAATTTTTTTGGTAATAACAAAAGGTTCACCACAAGCATGTGTACGACACTGTGTACTACACTGTCGACTGATTTCACTGGATTTGATTGGGCTAGAACTCTTAGACAAAGAGGAAAAGTTACAGTATATCGAGGAGTTTTTCTTGAAGATCGACTTAATGTGTGTTTGCTTAGTTTTGAGGAAGTGATTAGGCTGGAGAAGCGAAAGGTTTATTTTTTATCAAACGGAAGAAGTTGAGAAAGCGATTCAAGAGGTTTAAAAAGAAAAAAAAATGCCACGTGTCAACCATAGAAAGCACCACGTGTCACTCATATGGAGAGTGTTGACCTTCTTTTATATAGTAGTTTTTTATGCTTGATCTAACTGAATTACATACTTTCATGTTCTAAAGGAAAATGTGTTGGTGATTGTATTGTACTGGTCAATCAGTTATGCTGTTCATGTTAATAAAGTTTGCAACCAGTGAAAGGCTTGTCACAGGTATTTTCATAAATTAATGTTGTGCTTTCAGACAAAAGATGACTGCTCGTGATTGTAATATTCAGGTTTGTGTGTTTTAGTTAATTTTCCAGATTCCAGCCACCACATGATGTCTATAGAAAAGTCATAAAGACTAATGATTTCTTGCTCCCTGCATCTCTAGGAAACTTGACTTCACTTGTGCAAGTTAGCTTTACCGATAACAAAATACAAGGAGGATTTCCGGATGATATAGCTAGATTGACTCAAATGGTTTTTCTTTCACTATCCGTGAACTATTTCTCAGGCGTTTTTCCTCCCTCCATCTACAATTTGTCCTCACTTGAGTTTTTAAACATCTTTGGTAATCGTTTTTCGGGTAGCTTGAGGCCTGATTTTGGTAATTTGCTACCAAATCTTCAAGAGCTATATATGGGAAATAATTTTTTCAAAGGAGCCATTCCAACAACACTTGCCAATATCTCTACTCTTCACATGTTGGCAATTGAGTATAACATTATGACAGGAAGTATACCTCTAAGCTTTGGGAAGTTACGAAATGTGAAAACCTTGTTACTTCATAGTAATTCTCTGGGAAGTTACTTCTTTGGAGATCTTGAATTTATTGATGCCTTGTCCAATTGCACCCAATTACTTATCTTAAGTGTGGGTCTCAATAGGCTTGGTGGTGACTTGCCTACCTCCATTGCCAATTTGTCCCCAAGCCTCACCGAGTTAAAGCTTCAAATGAATCTCATTTCTGGAAGCATTCCTCATGACATTGGGAATCTCATAAGCCTACAAAAACTTGTCTTGTTTGAAAATCTGTTGACAGGACCAATCCCAACCTCTCTTGGGAAGCTTTTAGGATTGGGGGTAATTGATCTTGATTCAAATAGAATGTCGGGAGAGATACCATCTTTTATAGGCAACATGAGTGGGTTAGAGAAGTTGTATTTGTCCAACAACAGTTTTGAAGGAATCATTCCTCCGAGTCTTGGTAAATGTAGGAGATTGCTATATTTATCTATTGGATTTAATAAGTTGAATGGGACCATACCTCAGGAAATTATGTAAATACCAACCCTTTTTCACCTAGTCATGGATGGTAATTCTTTTATCGGCTCTTTACCAAGCGATGTGGGAAGCTTACAAAATCTTGTTGTACTATCCATTGGGAATACTAACTTATCAGGAAAACTCCCCCAAACATTGGGAAAATGTCTCTCGGTGGAACAACTTTATCTGCAAGGAAATTCTTTTGATGGAGCAATTCCAGATCGGGGTGAGCGTAGGCATAGCTTTGCTTTTGCTGTTGTTTGTAGCTTTAGTTTCTCTACGTTGGTTCAGAAAAAGAAAGAAGAACCAGCAGACCAATAATCCAGCTCCTTCCACATTGGAGGTTTTCCATCAGAAGATAAGTTATGGAGATCTCCGAAATGCAACAGATGGCTTCTCTTCGAACAATATGGTTGGGTCATGAAGTTTTGGTACTGTGTTTAAGGCATTGCTCCCAACGGAGAACAAGATTGTTGCAGTGAAAGTTTTAAACCTGCATAGACGTGGAGCGATGAAGAGCTTTATGGCAGAATGTGAATCAATGAAAGACATAAGGCATCGTAATCTTGTGAAACTACTGACTGCTTGTTCGAGTATTGATTTCCAAGGAAACGAATTCAGAGCTCTCATCTATGATTTCATGCCCAATGGAAGCTTGGATATGTGGTTGCACTCAGAGGAAGTGGAAGAGATACAAAGGCCTTCTAGAACTTTGACACTTCTTGAAAGGCTTAACATTGCCATAGACGTGGCTTCTGTTTTGGAGTATCTTCATGTTCATTGCCATGAACCAATAGCTCATTGTGATCTTAAGCCAAGCAACGTCCTTCTAGATGATGATCTAACTGCCCATGTCAGTGACTTTGGTCTGGCTCGGCTTCTCCTCAAATTTGACAAAGAGTCTTTCCTCAACCAACTCAGCTCGGCCGGCGTCAGAGGAACCATCGGCTATGCCGCACCAGGTAAAACTATCATATATCGAGAATGTTTGAATGAATAAAACTAGTGTATTCTTTTGTTATTCCAATCTTGTTTATGTGAAATATGGTGCAGAATACGGAATGGGAGGACAGCCATCAATACATGGTGATCTGTATAGCTTTGGGGTTCTCATTTTGGAAATGCTTACTGGAAAAAGACCAACCAATGAGTTATTTGGGGGAAATATTACTCTCCACAGCTTCACCAAGTTGGCTCTACCAGAAAGAGTAGTGGACATTGCTGATGAATCGATTCTTCACAACGGTCTTAGAGTCAGCTTCTCTGTTCCTGAGTGCTTGACACTGGTTTTGGATGTGGGACTAAGGTGTTGTGAAGAATCTCCAACTAACCGGTTGGCAACGAGTGAAGCCACAAAAGAGTTAAACTCAATCAGACAGAGGTTCTTTAAATCCAGAGTTACAACCAGATGCTGAAGTGTTTATGGTTTTGTCTACAAACTTTGTTTCAACTTAGTTAAAAGGCTCAATCTGTGGGTTTTCCAGTATTAAACGTACTTATTATGCTTGCAGAATTTTGTTAATAAATGGAATACTTGTGTTATTTGCAGACAATGGTATGAATGTTGTGTTACATAATTCTGATTTATAATTGCTAGGGAACTTAACTTAAACGGCACATAAATTAGGTAATATTACTAGAAGTATACAAAACTTTTTTTTATTACTGATTTATTTTAAATACCCAGCGTGTCCTTGTAATTACGTTATGACAAAAAACCTAATTACAAGAATGCCATTACTTTTGAGTGCCACGTCAGATAAAATCCGGCGCCACATAGGAAATCGTTGACGTATATTAATGAACTCAGCCGTAAAGCATTACGGCGGTATTGACGGCTGAGTTATATATACGATGTGGCTGACTTAATAAAATTGGCTGATTTACATATACAAATAAGCCAAACGATACGATTCACTTACAAAACGTGGCTGATTTAAGATCTTCTGGCTGACTTAAGATTTATGTGACGGCTGAGTTTACAAAAATCTGCCTGATTTATGAGTTAATGGCTGACTTACGTACATATATGACGGCTGATTTGTACATCGGCTGGTTGAGATATGTTTCTCACGATGACGGAATGATCATCGACTGGCTGTGTTACTAAACGGACAGTTTACCTATAAAAGATTGTTACGGCTGATTTAAGTATAATTAGCATAAATCAGTCGTGTTTAGCTTGATTAATAGTAAATTTGGCCTTATTACGTCTGATTTATTAGCGAAAGATTAATTACTATAATAGTATTCATTTGACGGCTGATTTATTGGACGATACAGCTGACATAATATTTTCCAGCTGATCTACGCCCTTTTATGGCCTCTTTTCGAACCCAATTTTTGTTGTTTTTATTACTGAAATAGTATTCATGTTGCAACTGATTTACATATGCATTTGATGACTGATTTAGTTAGGTTGATTTACGTTTTCATTTTGTGGCTCACTTGCCATATAAGCAAAAAATTAATGACATCAAATCCGATTTTCTATGTCATCAGCTCCTATTTTCCATGTCATTTTCCATGTCATTGTTAGAGTTTTATGCTGTGACGCTGTGTCTTCTTCTTCATCTTCATCTATTTATCTTCTTTATCATCTGATATCCTGAAACTTAATCATCACCCTCTTCATCTATTTTCCTTCCTCATTATTTTTTTTCATTGATCTTTGTTCAAGATCTTATGGATCTGGTAATTATTTTTTCCGGTAACTGGGTCAAAAAAAACAGATATGTATTCAACGCCGACAGTAGAGGGTGTAGAGTTCTGTATTTAAATAATGAAACAACACACGACGAACTTGTGAAGTCTGTACTCGATGATTACGGATTGAACGAGTCGAGCCATCAGATTTAGCTGAGCTACATGTTCTCGAATAAAAATTTGAAAACAATGGCGCACGATACTCCACCAGTTTACGTCTCCAATACTCGACAGTTGATAGGTTTTCTAAGCCTAAGGAAATTCGAACAGATACGTCTCTGCGTAGAGATTACGGAGAAAAAGGAGAGCGAAATTAGTCGGAATGATGAAGTGTGAGAGAAGACGAAAAGGTTATTCAGTTATGGCTCAAAAGTAGAATCTACATACGAAGATTACGGTGGTTTAAGTAATGATAATTGTCCTGGTGTTGAAACAAAATACGAAGATAAACACGACGATGAAGACATGTATTGCGCAAGTAAAATGGAAGGTGAAGAATACGAAGTAGGCGGAGAATCCGAAGTAGGCAAACAAGACGAAGAAGAAGATGATGAATTCGAAAGCCGATTTGATATGTTCGACGACTCGGATGGTGCTTCATCTGAAGATGATAACTTCAATTCATACGGTGAGTCTCCAACACAAGACGAAGATTCACCGACGCTACCGCCTAAGAAGAGAGCTTACAACATGTCGGTGAGCGGATCGAAAAGGAATCCAGAGGTTCTAAGGTTGGAGATGTCTTCGCTAAACCTCGCGGTAGGGCAACGATACGAGAGTAAAGCCGATTTGGAGAAACGACTGAAACTTCTTACGGTGAGAGATCAATTTGATTTGATGTAGACGTATCCAATTCGGACAAACTCATTGTTAAGTGTTGGGTTGATGGATGTCTCTGGAGAGTTCGTGCTTCTACACAAGGGGAATTACCGGCATTTTATGTTCGTATTTACGATTCGGAGCATACATGTTCTGTAACTGAGCGTTCTAATCGATCTCGACAAGCAACACCAGATATTTTAGGCCAGTTGTACAGGGATTATCTCGGCGATGTTGGTCCGTCAGTTCGACCTAAGAGTATTGGAATAACTATCAATAAGCATTTTGGTGTAAAGGTAATTATTAGTACGTTGCAGCTGACTTATTTGTATAGTACAGCTGATTTTTTAGTACGTTTAAGCTGACTTATTTGTATATTACAGCTTATTTATTCGTACGTTGCGACTGACTTCTATTTCAGCTGATTTTTAGTACGTTTTGGCTGACTTATTTTGACATTTCAGCTGATTTATTGGTACGTTGCGGCTGACTTATATTTCAGCTGATTTTTAATACGTTTTGGCTAACTTATTTTTATATTTCATCTGATTTATTGGTACGTTGCGGCTGACTTATTTGTTTATTACAGTTGCTTTACTTGTACTTTACGTTTTCCGTGTGGACAGATGGATTATTGGAAATAACATAGGACGCTAAAATTTGCAAGGGAAATCGATATGGGAACTCCTGAGAGTAGGTTTGAAGACTTGCCTCCTTACCTATATATGATAAGAAGGGCAAATCCGGGTACGGTTACGCGTCTTCAAATTGATGAGTTTGGAAGATTCATGTATGTGTTCCTTGCATTTGGTGCGAGCATAAATGAGTTTCCTTTCATGCACAAAATTGTCATTGTCGACGGTACATTTCTTAACGGTAAATACAAAGGGATACTTCTCACAGCACTAGCTCAGGATGGTAAATTTCAGATTTTCCCAATAGCCTTCGGTGTGGTTGACACTGAAAATGATGATTCATGGCAATGGTTTTTTACGCAACTAAAAATTTTGATTCCTGATGATGAGGGTCTTGCGATTATATCGGACAGACATAATTTGATAGGAAAAGCAATTGGAAATGTGTTTCCGTTGGCTTCTCGTGGAATTTGCACTTACCATTTATATAAGAACATTTTGCAACGATACAAAGGAAAAGATGTCTTTCGTCTGGTGAGGAAAGCGGCAAAATGTTTTAGGGTTTCTGACTTTAATACGTTGTTCGAGAAGATTGAAGCGATTAATCCTGAACTTCATGACTACCTCCAAAGAGCTGATGTCCGACTGTGGGTGCGTGTTCATTTCCCGGGCCAAAGGTACAATTTGATGACTACGAACATAGCGGAATCAATGAATAGATCACTGTCAAATGCTAGAAGTCTTCACATTGTTCGACTATTAGAATCGATACGGGTTATGATGACCAGTTGGTTTGAAGAACGGAGAGAGGAAGCGAAATCGCAGCTAACCACGCTTTCGCGTGGTGTCGAGAAACTACTACATGTAAGTCAGCCATTGCAGTTCATAAGTCAGTCGTTATTGTTCCATAACCCAGCCTTTATGATAAGCCAGCCGTAATGTTTAATAATTTTTTATGAATAAATAGGGCCGTGTCATTGCCGCCAGACTTATGACGGTACAAAGGATTGATCCTTATCACACTGAAGTTACATATGGATCGTCTTTGCATATTGTGAATTTGGAAACGAGAAAATGCACATGTCGGCGTTTTGAACACGAGAAATTACCATGCGTGCATGCAATCGCAGCTGCCGAGGACAGGAAAATTTGTCGTATATCCTTGTGCAGTCCTTACTACAACAGCAGTTATTTGGTAAACAAATACGCTGAGTCGATCATGCCGATAGATTCAGCGCTCCACGTTCCAAATAACGTTGCTAACCAACCGTGCTTGCCCCCGCTTGTTCGTCAACAACCAGGAAGGCCTAAGAAAAGTAGGATGAAATCTGCTTTAGAAGTTGTCCTTGACAACAAACGTCCTAAGAAACGACACGCATGTTCCCGTTGTAAACAGTCTGGGCATAATGCAAAAACTTGTCCGATTTAAAAGTGTTGTTTGGATATGTATGGATTTGTGTTTTTGTTAATGCGATAAATCAGCCGTAAAGATTAAATTATTGTCAATAAACGACTGAATTATGATTACAATACAGCTGATTGTCAATAAATGACTGAGTTATGATTACAACACGGTTGATTATCAATAAACGACGATGAGATTGGGTTAGATGAGGAAGAAGATGAAGATGGTAACTCGTCCAACCGCGTAATATTTTAAAAACAAATCATAATATTTTAAAACAAATAATATTTAAAAAAGATTAGAGTTCCCAAAAGATTAATCATTACTCCTAGTATAGGGAGCCATATAACTGTCAGTATATCGTCTCGAGAGTACGAAACGTGATAAAATTGAATAAATAATGTTTTTTTCCCGCCAAAAATACGAAACGTCACGAGATAAATTGCATAAACTGAGATTTTTTTTCCCGCCTAAAATACGAAACGTCGAGAGATAAATTACACGTTTCGACTGACTTATATGCACCTAATGGAATGGCTAACTTATGGCACGTTTCGGCTGACTTATATGTTGAAAGATAACCTATGCCTCAACATTATTTATCACGATTTTAGGGTATGTTTGAGGTTTGGCTGAGTTATATACACGACAGGGCTGCGGTATGTCTTAGTAAGGGCTGATTTTTGTTTTTGTTACATCGATAAATCAGCTGTCAAATGAATTATAATACAACTGAGTTATGTAGACTTCTCGAGTAGTCTATGGATGGCACTGTTGATATTTAAATTTGGAAAATTGTTGTACTTAATCTATAAGGTTATAAATTAATAAGAAATAGTTTCATCCAAAAGAAGCTTTAGTTTCATCCAAAAGAAGAAAAAAAACAAGCAATATAGTTAAAAAAAAAAAGCCAAAGTTTCATCAAAACAAAAAAAAGAGAGGGAGGGAAGAACTTGGTGGAAGGAAACTAGAGGCATCATGCCTCGATCTTGGAGCAGAACTTGAGCATAGGAGGAGATGCTTTGTCTTCCCAAACCAACTCCAACACAAAAGATTCGTACGCCTTAATGTCAATAGCCTTGAAGAATTCTCTAACCCCTGAACCAAAGCGCAACCTCATACGTATGTCTGGCATGCATAGATACACTGGCCACTCTACTCCATGCTGGTCCAAAAGAGTAATTTCCTTCCCTCCTGCTTTTTCCATCTGGTGAGCCCTAGTGAAGCTCAGTGGAATATGCTGCATAAGAAAGAGACAATAAGCTCTTGACAAAGCATCAATAACGAAAAAAATAAGGGAACAAAACTCCTTCAAAAGAGTTTACTTAAACTTACAAGTCTAGAATATTTTAGACTAGCTGGTGTGACAGTTAGTGTTACAAATCGGTTTTCACTTTGACTACTCTCACTGGTTTCTCTCTTCTTCTCTTTGTCCTCCTCCTCCTCCCCCTCCACATCATCATCATCATCAATGTTGTTGCTAGACTGTACATATTGAATCTCACAACAACTAGGTCCAAGACCAGTGACGTGGAACAAAAAATCTCCTTCGTGTCTAAAAATGACGAAGTCTCCGACTCGGAAATCATGAGCAACTGCGAACTCTTTCCATCCAAAGGTGAGTGTCCGACCTTCCATCTTAACTTTCCATGTTTTCTCAGACGCGTCCGACTTAAGCTCCATCATATTTCTTTCGTTTCTTCCTTCTATGTATTTCGATAAGAACTTCACCGGAATGCTCTGCAACAAACACAAACCGTAAAGAAGAAGAAAGACATTGAGAGGGAGGGAAGAAGGGAGATTACTTACGAGGTGGGAGTGGAAGCCGGGAAGAAGAGGTTGAAAGAAATGTGGGTTTGTAGGAGATTTACATACTTGATCCGC
This sequence comes from Arabis hirsuta, assembly GCA_964056655.1. Taxonomy (NCBI): domain Eukaryota; kingdom Viridiplantae; phylum Streptophyta; class Magnoliopsida; order Brassicales; family Brassicaceae; genus Arabis; species Arabis hirsuta. Next base: position 22,053,470 of record OZ053308.1, read on the forward strand.
CATTGTCGAAGTTGGAAAAGGAGCTTCAAAGATAAGAAAAATCCTAAGTTTATGAGTGCTGTTTGTAATCCTCCTAATACTTATGGAGTATACTCTCTACATGGTTCAAAATCTTGAACAGAGGAAGTCGAAGAGACTTACATGGATCTTCTTTCGTGAAGTTCGCAAAGGAAGTCAGAAATTTTGGTTTCGCAAGAGAGGAGAAAGAGAGGAACCGCGTTGTTTCACAACCTAGGGTTTAGAAACAAAAGCCAAAGGTGGAGATTTTATATGTTCTGATTTTTTTTTTCCGTCTATGATTAAAGGGTTACTTATCTAATGCGTGTAAAAGTGAAGTCATGAACAAAGTTTCGGCTAAGTTATATCAAATGTTAGGCTGAGTTATTACGAAGAATTTAGGCTGAGTTATTACATAAACATAAGACTACTAAAACATAAGTGGCTGAATTATATTTAATACACGGCTGACTTATATATACTACACGGCTGACTTATATATAATACACGGCTTACTTATATTTACTACACGGCTGAATTATATTTAACAGAGTGCTGACTTATCTCATGCGTGTCAAAAGTGAAGTCATAAACAAAGAAACAAAGGATTAGAGTACCAAAAATACATAACTGATCTGAATTAAATTATAAAGGAGGAAACAGTAATTTATATTACAACACCCAAAGCCCAGTGTCCGGCCAATATATAATCGGCTTAAAATCACGGTAAAAAAGACCTAACTCTTTGATCCAAAAGCATCGGTCACACAAATTGTTCTCCTTACTGTCTTCAATGTACCAAAGATCCCAATCTCGGTCCATCAATGGAGTACATGTGCAATTATAGAACAAGGTTAATTCCTTTGACATGAACTCATACTTCTTTGTTAGAAACGCATCAGTGTGAGACGTTCCCCAACCCCAGTCTAGAGATCTAACAATCTTGCCTATCCTCTGAACAGATTCCTTTGTGAAAAGAGATAAATATTTCTCAGTATTCCAAAATACCTTGCGTGTCATTGCATATGTGTACAAAGCACGCTCGAATCCTGCATCTGCTACTCTCTTAATCAAAGCAATGCCTTCATCTTGGAGGTCGAACGTGAAGAACTTCTTTACACCCTCTAAGAACAGTGTACTCGGGTTTCCATTAGTGTAGCAAACTTGCATCACCAAGCTAGATAGATGTATGTACGAAGGGAAGGTAAACACATCTATAGATGCGTACACTCCGAGCCGGTCTGTTAGTTCCTTCATAGACTTGCATGTTGCTCTCAATCTATATAGATCTGCAACAGAGTTAGCGGCCACACATTCGGCCACTAAGGTTTGGATTTCTTCAAGTAGGGCGGTAAGAGGGAATACTTCCATTACAAAGTAGATTTCTCTAGAGATTTAAAGTTAATGAAAATCTAAACAGATGGTGTGGATTTCTCTAGAGATTTAAAGTTAATGAAAATCTAAACAGATGGTAGTTATAGATTTAAAATTTTTCTAAAAATTTAAAACATTTAAAAAATTTAAAAATTCGGTTACTGAGTAAAGGGTGACTTATGTGTTAGTCAGCCTTTAAACAACTGGTCGGTAACTGAGTAGAAAAACAAGTAGGGTTTATGACTAGTTAATGAGTATTTAAATGGTATTTACAGATTCAAAAAAAAAAATAGCGACTCCTCGACTCTTCGTTTTCGACCGTCAATTTAGCGTCTCAGTTTAGTGTTTTGGCTGAGTTATGACAGCTTTGTGTAAAAGATGCGCCTGACTTATTGGTTTAAATATTCAAAACACAAATAACTAAAGGGTCTCAAATGACTGAGTCATAAACAAAGTTTAGGCTGAGTTATGTCAAAGGTTAGGTTGAGTTATAAACGAAGTACCAAACGTCTAGGGAGCCATATAACTGTCAGTATAGCATCTCGAGAGTACCAAACGCGTGCGTAATACGATTACATACATACTACACGGCTGGCTGACTTATTTTAAATACACGGCTAAACTTATAGAAACTACACGCCTAACTTATATTTTAAAGACGGCTGACTTATCTCATGCGTGTCAAAAGTGAAGTTGTCATAAACGGCGTTTAGGCTGAGTTATGTTAAAGGTTAGGCTGAGTTATAAACGAAGTTTAGGCTAAGTTATGTTAAAGGTTAGGTTGAGTCATAAGCGAAGTTTAGGCTGAGTTATGATAAAAGAAACAAATTCTGCATTAGAGTACTAAAAATACATAAACAGTAGAGTACTAAAACATAAGCATTACATAAGCATTAGCATTAGATAAACATTTAGTCAGCCATATATTTTGCACCAAGTTTCATCCAATCAATTTCTGGAACTTCGACTATGGCCATCTTTTCTTCGGCTTCAACGAGTTTATGAGCAAGTTTATCCAACTCAGCAAATAAGTCAACCTTTTCCTTCCCCATAATTTCTTCAAGCAAATCCATTTTCGCATTAATGGATTTCACTTCCATCATAGCATCATGCAATTCAGCTTTAGCTTTCATCTGTTCCTTGACCAAGAGGAGCAACGACTTGTAATGCTCCTCGGCTTCCCTTCTGGCCTTTTTAACATCATTTGCTCCATGGTCATCCTCCATTGGACGCTTCATCATCTTCTTCGATTCTGCCATTGATGCTGCATGTATATCGAAAATAAGATGTTAATATATAATATAAACATATAAACAAATCAAGTTGCAAAAACGTGAATTACATATACTAAGAGAACAAGGAAAAACTAACTTGTATTTGAGATTGCAAAAGGATAAAACAAGTTCAAAGTTAATAAAAACGAATGTTCGGTTACTAAGTGTTCACTTGGTATTTATAGAAAAAACCGAAAACTGTTGGGTTACTGAAACTGTTCGGTTACTGAGTAGTTACCAAAAATACAATTAAAAACTGTTTGTTTACTGAGTGTTTAGTTTAGGCTGAGTTATGACTGAGTTAGGCTGAGTTATGACTGAGTTATACATAATCATAACTCCTAGTTCCCAAAAGATTAATCATTACACCTAATATAGGAAGCGCCATATAGCTCGTCAGTTTAACGTCTCGAGAGTATTAATTTTGGTTATGCTTACGTATTCAGACGCCACAATAAATCATATATTCTATATTATTTAAATTTAAAAATATGTAACTTAAGGTTAACTTCACGGCTAACTACACGGCGGACTTATAATATATTTAATACACGGCTGACGTATCTAATGCGTATCAAAAGTGAAGTCATGAACGAAGTTTCGGCTGACTTATATCAAATGTTAGGCTGAGTTATATCAAATGTTAGACTGAGTTATAGGCTGAGTTTCGGCTGAGTTATATCAAATGTTAGGCTGAGTTATAGGCTGAGTTTCGGCTGAGTTATATCAAATGTTAGGCTGAGTTTCATATACTAAGAGAACAAGGAAAAACTAACTTGTATTTGAGATTGCAAAAGGATAAAACAAGTTCAAAGTTAATAAAAACGAATGTTCGGTTACTAAGTGTTCACTTGGTATTTATAGAAAAAACCGAAAACTGTTGGGTTACTGAAACTGTTCGGTTACTGAGTAGTTACCAAAAATACAATTAAAAACTGTTTGTTTACTGAGTGTTTAGTTTAGGCTGAGTTATGACTGAGTTAGGCTGAGTTATGACTGAGTTATACATAATCATAACTCCTAGTTCCCAAAAGATTAATCATTACACCTAATACAGGAAGCGCCATATAGCTCGTCAGTTTAACGTCTCGAGAGTATTAATTTTGGTTATGCTTACGTATTCAGACGCCACAATAAATCATATATTCTATATTATTTAAATTTAAAAATATGTAACTTAAGGTTAACTTCACGGCTAACTACACGGCGGACTTATAATATATTTAATACACGGCTGACGTATCTAATGCGTATCAAAAGTGAAGTCATGAACGAAGTTTCGGCTGACTTATATCAAATGTTAGGTTGAGTTATATCAAATGTTAGACTGAGTTATAGGCTGAGTTTCGGCAGAGTTATATCAAATGTTAGGCTTAGTTATAGGCTGAGTTTCGGCTGAGTTATATCAAATGTTAGGCTGAGTTATTACGGTGACTACTAAAACATAAGCATTAGATAAAGTTAGATAAACATAAACATAAACATAAGACTACTAAAACATAAGCATTAGATAAACATATATCCCTATTTTGCATGAAACTTCATCCAATCAAGTTCTTCAACGCTGGCGTTATACATCTTTTCTTTGGCTTCAACGAGTGCTGCTGCAAGTTTGTCTAACTCAGCAAGGAAGTCAACCTTTTCCTTCCCGATAAATTCTTCAAGCAAATCCATTTTCGCAGAAATAAACATAACTTCCACAAAAGCTTCATGCAATTCAACTTTTGTATTAATCTGTTCCTTGAGCGAGAGGATCAACGTCTTGTAATGGTCCTCTTTTTCCCTTTTGGCCTTTTTAATAGCATTTCGTCGATGGTCATCCTCCATTGGACGCTTCATCATCTTCTTCGATTCTGCCATTGATGTTGCATGTATATCGAAAATAGGATGTTAATATATAATGTAAACATATAAACAAATCAAGTTGCAAAAACCTGAATTACATATACTAGGAGAACAAGGAAAAACTAACTTGTATTTGAGATTGCAAAAGTATAAAACAAGTTCAAAGTTAATAAAAACGAATGTTCGGTTACTGAGTGTTCACTTGGTATTTATAGAAAAAAACGAAAACTGTTGGGTTACTGAAACTGTTCAGTTACTGCGTAGTTGCCAAAAATACTATAAAAATAGATAAAATTACTCAAATAGCATAGAAAAAGTTAATATGATTAGCGTTTCGAGAGTACCAAATGCGTGCGTAATATGATTAAATGTCATATATTCACACGCCATATTTATATAATAGAGAATATATGATTTATTGTTTATATGATTATATGATTATTTATTTATTATTTATGGGTTTAGGGTTTAGGGTTTAAGGTTTTGTGAGAACAATGTTTATGTTTTGCTATACCTCTAGAAATTAAGGTTTAGGGTTTAGGTTTAGGGTTTATGGATTTAGGGTTTAGGGTTTAAGGTTTTGTGAGAACAATGTGTATGTTTTGCTATACCTCTAGGAATTAAGGTTTAGGGTTTAGGGTTTAGGGTTTAGGGTTTATGGGTTTAGGGTTTAAGGTTTTGTGAGAACAATGTGTATGTTTTGCTATACCTCTAGGAATTAAGGTTTAGGGTTTAGGGTTTAGGGTTTATGGGTTTATGGGTTTAGGGTTTAAGGTTTTGTGAGAACAATGTGTATCTTTTGCTATACTTCTAGGAATTATGGTTTAGAGTTTCGTTTAGAGTTTTGTGAGAACAATGTGTATCTTTTGCTAGACCTTTAGGAATTAGGGTTTAGGGTTTACGGTTTTGTGAGAACAATGTGTATCTTTTGCTAAACCTCTAGGAATTAAGGTTTAGTGTTGAGGGTTTATGGGTTTATGGTTTAAGGTTTAAGGTTTTGTGAGAACAATGTGTATCTTTTGCTATACTTCTAGGAATTAGGGTTTAGGGTTTAGGGTTTATGGGTTTATGGGTTTAGGGTTTAAGGTTTTGTGAGAACAATGTGTATCTTTTGCTATACTTCTAGGAATTATGGTTTAGGGTTTCGTTTAGAGTTTTGTGAGAACAATGTGTATCTTTTGTTATACTTCTATGAGTTAGCGGCCACACGTTCAGCCACTAAAGCTTGGATTTCTTCAGGTAGGGCGGTAAGAGGGAATACTTCCATTACAAAGTGGATATAGTACGGCTGAGTTATGATTTCACTGTAAATTTGAGTAAATTTCTGTAGAGATATTTAATTTTTTTTTTTGTCGTCTTTCTCTAGAGATATAAGGTTAACGAGTGTTTAAATGGTATTTATACATTAAAAAAAAAATTAAATAGCGATTCTTCGGTTACTAAGTAGTTACGAAAAACAACTGTTCGGATATTACCAAAAAGTATGTTTGATTATGTACATAATCCCATCGCATAATAAATGAAGCCATAGTAAAATCAGACTGATTGTGCAAAGAAGCGGCTGACTTAAGGGTGACGAAATCGTGTTTCGGCTGAGTTATTACTGCTTTGTGTAAAAGAAGCGGTTAATTTATACATGCAAAACACAAAAGATACGGCTGGTTTAAAGAGATGAAACACATAAGTCAGCCTTTACTCTCATGAGTAATTACGAAAAGCAACTCTCGGTAACTGAGTAGAAAAAAAACTAGGGTTTATGACTGGTTAATGAGTGGTTAAATGGTATTTATAGATTCAAAAAAAATTAAATAGCGACTCTTCGGTTATTAAGTAGTTACGAAAAGCGACTCTTCGGTAACTGAGTAGAAAAACAATTGTTCGTATATTTTGAGTAAATGCTGACTTGACTGATTATGGACATAATCCCATCGCATAATAAATGAAGCCATAGTAATTTCAGATATATAGAAATATGAAACGTCGCGAGATAAAATTGAATAAATAATGTTTTTTTTCCCCGCCAAAAAAACGAAACGTCGTGAGATAAATTACACGTTTTGGCTGACTTATATGCACCTAATGGCTGACTTATGGCATGGTTTGGGAATGTCATAAATTTGGGTTTAGGGTTTACGTATCGAGTTCTTTGGAGTGACCACTCACAAATTCAAAAAGAACATAAATCTTAACAATTAGATACCATTCAGATAGTCTAGGTTTAGGTTATAAGAGCTTCAACGTAACTTTATAAAGTACTGAGTTATGTACACACGATATTAGGTTATGTTTAGGTAGTTGAAAGAGAACATATACCTCAACATTATATATCTCACCAATTAGATTTAGGGTTTAGGGTTTAAGATTTAGGATTTAGGGTTTAGGGTTTAGGATTTAGGGTTTAGGATATAGAGAAAAGGGTTTAGGGTTTTATGAGAACAATGTGTATGTTTAGGGTATGTTTAGGTATGTTAGGATTTAGGGTTTAGGGTTTAGCGTTTATGAATTAGGGTTTAGGGTTTAGATAGTTGTAAGAGAACCTATGTTTAGGGTATGATTAGGGTATGTTTAAGGTATGTTTAGGGTATGTTTAGGATTTGTTTAGATAGTCTTAATTGGGACTCTATTTAAATTACACTTTTAATGAAAGCTTATCATGCATAAGTCAAATACAATACAGTAAACGGGTTCATGTTTCGAACTGCCCAAACAAATTATAAGTTCCTTCATGGAGGATCTCTGATGCCATCTTTACCCGTGTACCCTGAATATTCCCATCATTAATCCCATCGAAAGTTAGACCAAGCGCTAGACACTCGACAAACTTCAATGCATACACCCAACAGTCGCCAACTTGGACGTTTTGTGGGATGTATTTGCCTCTCCTCCTTCGGAACGGAAACTGCTTGAATCTATGTTGTCAGAGATTGGCAGGAACTAATTCGTTCATCATTGCAGGGATCATTTGCGTAAACGGCCTAAATTCATTTAGGATTTTCTGTTCACTTTCGGGTGTTACCTGTCCAATGATGGGATCGTAAGCATCGATCTTCTCCTTAAAAAGGTCCACGTGAAATGCCACCCAATGATCTCCTTCAGTCTGTAGAACTCCATACAAGTGATCGACATCTTCTAACCACTTCTTGTTTGTTGGCATGTCTCAGGGAATTCTGCCGTTTACTAACTCCTCAAACCCAGTACCTTTGAACTTAAACATCTTTGGTTTGATCTTGAACTGTTTGTAATCCATACACCATACTGTAGAATGGCGAGGGATCTAGCATGGATTTTTTTATGAGGAGTCTCATATACGCGGCAATATGCTGTACAAAGAGAATCAAGTCAGCCCAAAATTAAACTTAACTCAGCCCCATATAATATATAACTTAGACATAAAGCATACTTAAGCCTACATAACTCAGACATATAATAAATAACTCAGGCATTAAGTATATTTAACTCAGCCCCAACAGTATACTTACATTATCATATAGCCATCCATAACTTGGATTTGGCCAATAGTTTCTCCCAATTATGAGAATTCTGTAGAACTCGATATCCTCAGTAGCCTCTTTAAGTGGAACGTCCCTAAAACAATTAAACACAAGTTAGTTTAGGCAAATATTGCTAATAGCTTTATTAACACATGCTCTAAATGGTCATACTTGAATGGCTTTAGGTGATCCAAAAGTTTATCCACTTTAACCGGATCAGCAGGTGAGAGAGGATCATAGATTGCCGGTGAAAGTTCATAATTTTTCCTCATGCACGTCGTTCCATTGTCTTCAATATAAGGAAAAACTCGTGCTTGAGGAAGATCATTTTCTAGCCTCGCTGAAGACCCATCAGGAGATAATTTCACACTTGACTCCCGATAAGCATTAATTCTGTCAGACCTAATCCTTTCCTCTTCTTCTTCATCAGACTCCGGCAATAGTTCGTTATATTCTGCGATAATTTTGTCGGTGACATCCTCAATCTCACTGTCGTTTAAAATCTGTTTCTTCTTTGCTGGGATAGTCACTTCTGTTAGTTTCGGATCGTCGTTGCCTTTACGATTCCTCGTTATCCTCCTTCTTACTTGCTCCTCATTTTTTAAAGCAGCGGCCTCCATCTTTAAAGCATCGGCCTCCTTCTTCTTTAAATCAGCGGCCTCCTTCTTTAAAGCATCGGTCTCCTTCTTCTTTAAAGCAGCGGCCTCCTTCTTTAAAGCATCAGCCTCCTTCTTCTTTAAAGCATCGGCCTCCTTCTTCTTTAAAGCATCGGTCTCCTTCTGCTTTTTAACCTCAGGCTCCTGCTTTTTTGCCTCAACCAATTTCTTAGCAGGAGAAACAGTAACGAAATCAACTGTTTCTTCTTCGTCATTACCAAACTCCTCAGCCAATTTCACTTTGGTCTTATGAACTGGTTCAGTACTTTTAAGCTGTATTAACATATAAACATAACTCAGCCAGAATAAAAAGAATAAATATGTTGTTATGTAACTATAACTCAGTCGTCAAATAGGTAATAACTTAGCCGTCAAAAGTAACCATAACTCAGCCGTCAAAAATAAACATAAATCAACTGTAACGTACATTATGCAGGAGACTGTTGACTGGTTCAGGATTTTTAAACTCGTCCTTCTTCGGCTGTATTAACATATAAACATAACTCAGTCGTGATGTAACCATAACTCAGTCGTAAAAAATAAACATAACTCAACTGTAACGTACCTTTGGACTATTAACGGATTTCTGCGGGATGTTGTTGACTTTTGATTGGTTATCATCCTTTTGAGTATTATTCCGTGCCTCGAGAGCATTCAGACGCTCTCTCATTTGCATCCGATCATTCTCAATAGATGCAACTCTTTCTTTCACATCAGCTCGGAATGTATCACCAATCATCTTCTTCAAATCTGACAACTCTCCAAATTTTGTGTTGTAGGCGGTTAACTGCGACTCAACACTCTCTATTCTACTAGCAAAGTTGTCAAACCTGTCAAATCTTCTGACAAGGTTTTCCAGGACATTGACTACGGTCGTAAAATCTGTCTCTTTCCCCATATCTTCCTCACTAACATGCTGCAACACAATCTCACTGTTGCTTACTTCCTAGTTTTTCTTAACTTTCTTCTGCTTTTTTGCGGGGGATTGATCGGAATCTAACAAAACTGCAACCTTCATTTTTTTCTTCTTCTCATTGCTTTTCACATCCCAAAAACCTCTAACAAACCTATCCGCATGTATGTCTGTTACCAGATTTACCAGATCGGAATCTGGGTCATTTTCTTCACTCGCCCACTGCGGAAACAGCTCTTCTACAGCCTCCTTCATAACCATTTTCTTCACACGCACCTGCATAGTAAATCAGCCATCAAGTAACTCATAAGTCAGACATCAAATAAATGATTCATAACTCAGCCATCAAGGTAGTTCATAAGTCAGACATCAAATGATTTATAACTCCAGCCATCAAGTAACTCATTAAGTCAGACATAAAATGATTCATAACTCAGCCATCAAGTAACACATAAGTCAGACATCAAATGATTCATAACTCAGCCAAGTCAACCTTCTTATCTCACCATGATCTCTGATCTCCTCAGATATGGCTGTAGTAAGACTTTTACGTGTATGGGTTCCACCCCATCGCAAAAGAGGAATTTCGTTCTCATTGACTACTCTTCTAAAACGCTCTCCGAAGCAAGTCACAGATTCATACGCCCAAACCAGCAACACGTCCTTCATGCCGCTAACGGTGTATGACTTTCCTTGTGGATTCAACATCTTAATTGAACCAACCAGAACTTCGAATGCAGTCCGACCCCACGGATAAGTCCTCAAGGCTTCATCATTGAATACTCTTTTTGCACTTTCAAAGGGTATTCTAGAATTATGATTCAAGCCATAAAGTCCCATGGCTTGAAGAAGCAACAGCCCTAACCATTTCCTCTTTTCAAAACTCCAGCCTCGACAGACCTCTAATGCTGACCTCAATTTATCTAACTTGGGTCCTACCCCAAGCGGCACATTCAACTCCTCCCAGAACGTTTTGTATTGCTCAGGTTTAAAACTTTCTGTTGGCAGTGGATCTGTGTTTAGACCCATGAGCGCATCAAATTCGATTAAGCTAAACCTGATAGGTTGATCAACAACGAGAGACTAAATCTCCTTGTCATGTACTCGCAGCTGTCTACATAGTAGATAGTGTACAGTTTTCCCAGACCACACCAATTGGCTATCAGCTAGCTTAGCAACTACTCCAAGAGGAAACTGCTTCATGTGTTCCCACACATCCTTTCCTATTGAGTCTCTGACTTGAGGGAAGTCTCCCAAATGGACATTGTGATTAATTTTTTTATTTTCCAGATTAGAAGCCCCTTCAGCGTATAGTCTTGGAAGGTAATCCCTTGCTTGATCTTCAGAAATAGCCATCTGAACATAAAAGACATAACATATTAATGATAAATCAGCCGCAACAAAATTCAAACTCAGCCACAACAAACAAATAAACCAGCCGCAACCAAACACAAACTCAGCCACAACGGCACATAAATCAAACATAACACAAACTCAGCCACAATAGCATTGCACATGTATGTAAATCAGCCGCAACACAACACAAATTAGCCACAACATAACAATAAATCAGTCGCAATAAATAACTTAAACAGCCACTAGCAACGATAAACAAACCGCCACAGAATAATAAATCAGCCACAATACCGTTAACAAGCGACAAACACTTTCGATTCCTCAGATTATACTCAAAATAAAACGAAGGAAGATGAAGAATCCCCACTCCTCTGTTTATACTCACCTTCGACTAAAATCCGACTGTGAAAATGCAGAGCAGACGTTTCGACGACAACGACGGTGAATATTTCTCGGAAACCGACTGGAGAGAAAACAGTAGAAATTTCGACGACAACACACAAAGTTTTAATTTTTCCGTCCTTTGAGTTTATTTTTCCGACTTTCTAACACGGTTAATCTTATTCGTGACGTGGAACAGTGATTAGTGCCGTGGATTAGTTAATCATTTTTTAATTAGAATAACCTCAATTAAAAAAAATAACCAAGGGTGTTTATTGTAAGTTACTAGGATTTAAAAACTTTTGAGTAATTTACAAAATATCTATGTTATTATAGTAATATAACAACTTTTCTATGCTATTTGAGTACTTTTCTCAAATCGCTAATCCTCAAACATAACGTACAAACATACCTATTTGCTAGAAATGCTCGTTTAAAGAAATCAGTCTTTTCAAATATTGGTACTTAGGTTAACAGATAGTGAACTTTTGATCAATCAGAAAATGTACATTTGTGAAAAAAAAAAAAAACTTAGAAAAAAAAAAAGGAGTTGAATTAAAAAAAGGTAAACGGCAGCTCCTGATTGAGGTGGGAGATGAAACGAAGCTCGAAGTCGAAACCCTTGAGGACGTGACTCTCAGGTTTCTCCTACTCATTCTGGAAATTCGACGGGGGAAAAAGAAACGCTGCGGCGGATTTCACATTCATAGACGGTTCCCTCCGCCTCCGCCGCTACGTCGGAGATGACTTCTACTGGCGGTGGGAAGATCTCAATGTTTGGTGCTAAGTCTGGTTTTGTTATCCCTAAAAACAAATTATCTGGATCATTGATCCCCATTTTTCAACGTCTGAGAGGTGCCGATACGAATACGGAGGTGCTGGGGAAGAGGAAGACTAAATGGGGCCCTGATTTGACACAAGATGCTGCAGTCAAGAAGGCTAAAGCCTTAGCTTACCAGGTACACTTCATCTGCTTTACCACAATTTTGCTTCGAATTCACTGAAATCTTGTTTGGATTTTGAACAGAAACGCCTGGATCAAATTACACAGCAATTGGAATCAGGAGCTATTGAAGCCGAGACTAATAGAAAGTCAGCATTAGCTTCTCAGAACAACAGTGATGTTAGTGACCTTTTCTTCTTGATTTCGCTTCTTTTGGCTGTTTAAGAGTGTATGTTTTATGTCATCTATGTGTTTATTGATCAAGATCGCTCAACATTTGGAGTTTGAAAAACGCAAAGTAATTGGTATGTTCAAATCTTCCTCCTTCCGTCTTCACATTCGTTTTCTCTTTAGTGAAATGTAGTTTCTTCAATTCTAGGGGAGATACTCGAGTTCAATCCAAGGTACAAGGCCCCACCTAATTATAAGCCATTGCTGAAAGAAGCTAGGTTGCCCATCCATGTAAGTTCTTACTTGGTTAGAGGGTTTAAGCTTTATCATATATTGCAATTTCTTTTCTCATGTTATGTATTACTTACTACCTCACAGAAGCTAGAAAGTCTTGTATGGACCTTGTGCCTTTGGATCCTATTTTCTTAAGGTCATCTATCAACACAGTCGTTTTATGGACCTGTGCTTTTGCAGGTCAAAGAACATTCTGATTTCAGCTTTCTAAGTCACATATTTGGTTCGCAAGGTGATACTCAGAAACGGCTTGAAATAGTAAGTAACCTTCATATGTCAGTACTGCTATTTGCAGCTACAGTCCCTTATGTGCCTTGAGTTTACATCCTTTCTGTGTCTCTTTCTCGCTTTTCCTCCTTAGTTCCCTAAGCAAATTGATTACCATTCAATCCGATTCTGTATACAAGCTAAGTGATTTTCATTGTGGGAACAGGAGACTGGAGCCAGAGTACAAATTTTTGGTACTAAAACAGGAGGAGAGAAGGTAATACTGGATTAAACTACTATCGAGAGATAACAATAACAGACTCATATTATTGTTGCTCTGCCTCTCCGTGCTGGTCCTTGAAAATTCTCTGTATTCTTATAGCAAGTGTTTTTTTTTTAATCAGATTATACTTCTTATGTACAGGTTGAACTTTCTCCTTCAGATGAAAATGAGATCCAGGCGTCCTGGCAAGAGTTATATTTTCAGATATCATCTGACACTTACGAAAAAGTTGATGCAGCTATTGCTGTAATTGAGCTACTTATCTCTTCAGTGTCTGTGAGTTTCTAAATAAACCTTATATAAGAGAGTTAGAAGTACTATATAAGATTTGTTATTTGACGTCTCAGTTTTCCAAATGATTCTCAGATTGTATCATTTTCCCTTGTAGGGAAATACAGGAGCTGGTCCTGCTCCTCCATCTTCTAGATCAGAAGACATTTCAACCATTCTAGGCAACAGAAACGCGACCCCTACAGAACCATGCTCTGAACAGCCCACTAATAGCTCTGTACAACCTCCACAAAGCCAAATCCATCAACATATTTCCACTTTTCCTTTGGCTTCAAATCCACCTCTTAATCCCTCTGCTCCAACTCTTGGTAATCATGCCCAGGATCAAGAAATGTCTACCAATTCTATGAACCCCAACACCATTTTTGCTCAGCAACCACTTCCAATTTCTCATAACTCATCATTACCTCCTGGTTCTCAAGTCCCTCGTCCTCCAGATTTGTTTTCTCTAAGCCTTTCCAGCTCATCAAGGGCCTATTCTGTGGTTGCCCCACAGGGATCGGTATCTAAACTGGGCTTTTCGACTGCACCTCCATATTCTGGTAGTCATATACAACCAATAGGACCAGGTTCTACTATGAGGCGGTCGACCCTATCAACTTTCCAACCTGTTCAGACCAGTGTATTTAGACCAATGCTGTTGCCAGACATAGTTTCAAGCAACATGGGACAATCAGTACGGCCTCTGGCTCCTAACTTCAGCCCACATGGGACACCAGGTACTGAACTAGCATCAATTCCCTTTCCCTCGAGTATCAATCTGAAACACCAACCAGAATATGCTTCTGGTGGTTCTCTGCGTCCCATGTCAATGTCAGCACATATAGCTGGCAGGCCTGCTGGTCGTCTTCCTACTTATCCTACCATAAATCCTCCCACTAATATAGCTCCTGGGCCATTTCACGGGGATTTTGGTTTCGCTCCACAACAATTAAACATTTCGCAGATATCTCCTAGACTCAACTCTCAATCAGGTCATCTCCCTCATCTGGCATTTCAAACTCCATCCGTCACTCCAGCCTCTCAACATTTTGAGCAAACTTTTGCAAGATCACAGCACTTTGGAAGGCACATGGATCAACCCCAGAGCTACCCACCTGCACTATTTCATGGTAACGTGAGATCTTCCAACTTGCAGAACTTTAGACCCAACTTGCAGAACTTTGGATCTACACTGCCGCAAATGATGCCTAGGAACTTCCCTGGAGCTCAAGTCCGTCAAAGACCAGTGTTTCATCAAGATAACCTGATCCCTAGAGGCCAACCACAGATTGACCATCGGTTCAAAGCTGGTGTGCATCAAGTATATGACCCTTTTTCACCTAGCGACGCTTGACCCATTAATGCCTTTTCAATATTGTGGAACAGAGAGAACATTGGATGCAATTTTACCCACAAGTTTTGAAGCACACGATCGCTGCTGGACATTGTTTTGTTTGCTGTTCATACTCGTCTGCAATAGGGACTGCTTCAGGATAACTGATGAACTTTAAAAGGGACTGTCCCTTTATCTTTAATTGACAAGTCAAGTTTTTAAAAAAAATTCCATGTATAAATGCAATAGCTAGCTGCACTTGTCTTCTGTGATTTTAACGGTAAGATTTATTGAAGATCACTTGAGAAAAATCTCTTATGCACTTATATTTTCTTGTGATTGTATTGTAGCTTTCATGGTTACATTAAAAATGGCCTGAGAAGTTCATCTACAATGCTTAATATGGATACCTGTGTAAAAATATTTTCAAAGGTTTAATTGTTTGCAGAGGAAGACTGTTATGTGCAACTACGTACCTTAAGACGATCTTTTTATAACGATAATATATGCTTGACGAAAAACTAATACTTCCATAGGCCTCAAAACATTTGAACGTCTGTAAATAAGCCATGGTAGAGTATGTACACATTCTGGAATTCACCAAGTAGTAAGTAGAACACACTCTCTAAATGCCAGAGGATTCAAATGTTGGGGCCTGACCTCAGAACCCTTTCCAGCTTCTCGGCCTTAAGGTAATCATTCTCTGTAAGCGGGCCAGCTGGAAAAGGTGTGATCTCAACGACCAAATGTGGCGTCGGTAACTCATCAAACAAAGCCCTCACGTTGTTGCAACATACACTTTGACCATGCGCACTCTCCCGCCGTATTTGACAGCCCTGCACAAGTGTCTCAATTTGGTTCTTCTTTAACCGAATGCAGAGAGAAATAACTAAGAATGTTATCGGTGTGTGTTTGTCGTTACCTTGTGAGATGTTGCATCTCTAAAGTGGTCATCGTCTGAGAGAAGAGACGCAATAGCTTTGAGCAGACGATTTCCTTCCCCTTTGGAAGGTACCCTGTAGTTCCTTCTAAGTGTCCCCTTAGTCGTCGGGTGCCATTTGCTCACTAGCTTCTTCTTATCAGCTCCATCCTTTTCTGACCATATTATACACAAAGACTCTCTCAGCTCCATTCCCTTTTTTTTCCTCAAATATCAAAATTGAAACTAAAGCTCAATCTACAGACCAGACCACACAAGAATAGCAATTGGAACAAATTGAAAGGGCAGTTCTTCTATATTGTACGAAAATTGAATCAAAGCTCTATACTTGGACATAAATCCTAGAGACAGATGTGTTGAAACAAACCAGGTCTGCCTTTTATTTTCTGAAGCCACTTTGAGAAACCAAGATCCACACCACCATCTTCAAAATCAACACCACCACTTTCCAACCCTGAGATTACCCAATAACATGAGATATAAATCATATAATAAACAAGAAAGGATCGAAAGACACTAGAGAAGTCAAAAACCAGAAACGATGGGGTTAGACTTGGATCCAGCTAAACCAGCTTTCACGAGCGCGTAGAAGACACAAATTCGACCGGCCCATAAGACAGGGCTCTCAAGCAGGGAAGCACGGGGAGACCCATTCTTCCAAGTCTTGGTGTCATGCGAAATTCGGTGGAGAGTTAGCTTGGACCCACTAAAGATGGACTTTTGAAGCAGCAAACCAGAGGGATTCAAGAGGAAAGGAATCGTTGATTGGGATCTCAAGTAGGACACTGAAGCGGTTTGAACCAGTGAGAGTATCATTGCTTCTTGAACTTAGGCGGCTGAGCAGGAAAGCAATTTGGGAATATTGAGAGATTACTTTACGGGTGGGACTGATATTTTGCTACGTGGGGGAGTCGAAGCGACGACGTTCCGACTGATTGCCAAGTCGAGCTATCGATCATCATTTTTTTTACAATTCAAACACCGTAAGATATCAAGTAGAGGTTACTGGTTTGTATATTCAAACACCCCGTAAGATATCAAGATATTGATTCTATGATTTTGTTCAAATCTTGTTGTGTTATTGGTACTATGATTTGTGTTATTCCCAAATTTCTTGTTATTCAATCATTCTGATTTACTTATGGATTTGATTTCAAAATTGATTTTAATGGATTTGGAAAGATATCATGTTAAAAATACAAAAACTCAAATATGAAGAAAAACCATCGGATTTGATTTCTAAATATTTCTAAATCGTATAAGATTTACCTCGATTTTCCAAATACCACACACATAATAGCCCATCACCCAAACTTTCACCACCTCGAAGGGATCACACTGTACACATGTCCTTCTAGTTAGCATCTATGTGCTGCTAGGTCTTCATGCTACTTTTTAAGGCTAAACATAAATAAGTCGTGACATGTACCTATACACACGTCCCTATGCAATATATTTAAATGTGGCATTCTGAACCTACTATTATACTAATTTGTAATGTTATTCTACTCTAGACTCTCCTAAGGTTCACAATTATGCATACTACTCTCATATCAACCTAGTCATATAGTGTATGTTTTCAAGCAATAGCCGAAACATTTCATACAATAGTTTTACCCCGTATGGTCGATCTCAAGTAAGCATTGTTATCTCAATATGTTACTTTTACAATATTTATAGCCATATACGATGAATCGTCCTTGCAGAAATATACATAAAAAAATATCCCTTAATTGTGGAAGGAACCATGATCCAACTTGTACTGTAGCAGTCCAACCTTTATATGTCCTTCCTCTAACCCCGAAGCCGTATAGGACCTAAGTCCTAGTTTGTCAATCCAATTTGACTCTTCTCGTACTAGCTCTCATCTATAGATTTTATGTTGGGTTGACTAAGGTATAGTCGAGCAATAATTACAATTACTCAAGTCATTTGCTGTATGGTTTACGACAACTCCTAATGAACTGAATAACTAAATAAAGAAACTGAATCATTAAATAAAGAAGTTTGATCTATATGTCGTCTAGTATTCAAGGAAATCGTACATCTTGTTTAGATTATGTTTTGGAAAGTGTAGAATATGTATTGTGCCTTGTTTAGAATTCTGTAAAAATTTGCAAAATCGTTATGAAAATTGGCATAATTATCATATTGTTAGACAAAATTGGCATCGAATTTTGATCGTTTGTTCTTTTGTTTCTCTATACTTATTTATGTTTTTTTGTAGTAGAATAAAAAAGAAATGTTGTTGGTAAGAAACAAACAATTAAATGGAAAAACAAACATAGTAGTTCGAATAGTATTAAACGTTTTTGCCGTCAATATTTCATTAATCCAAATGAGAGGACCCAAAAGTAGACCGAACACAATATACAACATATATCCCCTTAAAGAACACGTGTTCGCTAGAGAACGAGACCCACGTGGCATCATAAGGAAGACCTTGGAGACCAGTCGAAACTTCCATGCAAGCAAAGCTTCATGTCTTCTTCTTCAACGTGATGCGTTAAATGAATCACCCAATTAGATCTTATACTCCTGTGCTACCGTTGCAAGTTGAACGAAAAATCAGACCACTGGAATTAAATCCGAAAAACTCGAACGAGGGGAAGAAAAAACCTAAGCAAAACACGCCGAACTAATTTTGTTTCTTATCTCGTCGAAAATTCCAATCTCACAACACTTAATCCCTTTGAGAGACTTCGCCCAAACCTCCTATAGGCCAAACCATGGGAGTCAAAGATTTGTTCTCTGGAGAGAAGAGAATCATGCACACGATAATGAAAGATCTGACACAAGACACAAACGGAATCAACATAAATCACCAAGAGAAATTATACGAGAGCAAGCTAAACTACAAAATCCGAACTATGTCGGAAGAGAGAAAAAATTACTCACCTAACCGGAATTATTCATCAGATTAAAAAGGAAGCAAAAATCGGTTTTACCAAAAAAATGAGTTCCGATAAGCCGAAAATTGCAACTCTCTCTGAAAGATTAGTAAGAGAAAAGAGAGAGACGAATAGTACTGTACTAATTTCAACAATTAAACTTCTTAAATTTTGAGCAAACAAAAAATGTTTTTTGTATAGAAATTATTATTTGTATTAACTCTAATTCACACGCTATATATACAAATTTATACAATACTGTCCATTAAATGACATAGCATAATAAATACGGAACTAAAATCTAATGTGAACCCTCTTTCTCAACTAGAGTGTTTAATATGGAATGCATTATTTATTAATTCATAATTTATAAGTTTAATATGAAAAAAAAAAAAAAAAATTCAATTCTGAAATTTAGAGGTTTTACAGGAATTAAATTTCTATAAAACGTTATCCCACCAATTATCCTTATTAATGATGTAAATGATTAGGCTATCTACAATGGAAAAAAAAATTCAACTACTTAATTTTCACATTTTACATTCCACATCATTTTCTCTCTATTTCACCTATTTATTCAACTTTTATTCAATTTCTATACACTACAATGGTTTGCTTAATAAAATTCAACTCTTTACCCTATAACTTTTATTTTAAGCTTTTATATTCTTTTATATTTATATTTTATAATTATAAATTAAAATAATTAATAGATAACATTAAATTAAAATAAATTGAAATTAAAATATATTTTTTTAATTGCAAGTGATAATAACAAGAAATAAAAATCATAATTATTAAACAAATAATTTTTGAAAAACTTCAAATACAATAAAATGCAATAATAATAAACACACAACATAACTCACACAAAGCAAAAACTCACAACATAATTTAATTAGTAAAATAAATTCAACTCAAAAGCAATAAACTCTTAAAATCACACATAAAAACTTAAAATTTTTCTTAATCACTAAACATTTAAAATTTTGCCCAGATGTGTTTGACTAGATCTGCTTGTAGTTCGTGATGTATATTTGAATCATGCAACTCGGATCTAGCACGCACATGATTTGCAAATGCAGGTAGCACTTCGGTTGAGAACGGTTGTGGTGTACTAGACCCACTTGCCTCAGATTGATCATAATCGTTCCAATGTAGAGCATATGTATCTCATTCATCCTAACAATCATATTATGCAATATGATACATGACCTCATGATGATAGCCAAATCAGCTATATCCCACATGACCTCATGATGATAGCCAAATCAACTATATCCCACATGCGAGTTGGTTCACGAATGATTTTAAATCGCGCATGCAACACTCCAAATGCACGTTCGATGTCTTTTCGACATCCCTCTTGACATTGTGCAAATAATTTATCTAGTTCACTTTGAGGAAGTCTAATTGACTTGACAAAAGTTGGACAAGAAGGATAGATGCCATCTGCTAGATAGTATGCCATATCATACGGACGTTGGTTCACAAAGAAGTTCACTCTTAGAGTATTACCTTGCTCAACATCATTGAACACTAATGAACGATCTAGAACGTTTATATCGTTCAATGTGCCCGGACATCTAAAGAAGACATGCCAAATCCATAGATCATGAGATGCAACCGCTTCAAGAATAATAGTTGTGGTTCCGTTATCTCCACAAGTAAATTGACCTTCCCACGCCGTTAGACAATTTTTCCATTCCCAATGCATGCAATCAATACTCCTGATCATCCCTGGAAACCCGCACATCTCACTAACATGCAGAATTCTTTGCAGGTTATCTTGAGTTGGAGCTCTAAGATACACTTGCTCATACAATTGTATGATCCCTTTACAGAATCTACGCAAGCACTCCAATGCTGTAGTACCTCCAATTTTGATATATTCATCGACCGCATCAACTGCAACACCATATGCTAACATTCGCATGGTTGTGGTACATTTTGTTAAGGGAGATATCCCTTCTTTATTGGTTTCATCAACTCATTGGGTGAAGTAGTTGTCACTTCTTGATAGGTTGATATATCCTGGTTTTTATGGTTTTTATATGGTGTTTATTATTCTATCTAATGATTTTTATGCGGTTTTATGTCTTAAGTGGTAGTTTTAGTGTGTTTGTAGTGTTTAGAGTCTTTTACAGGTTAATTGAGCAAAAAGGTTGAGAAAAGAGATATTGGACAGTTCTGAAGCGTCATATGTCAGGCAATCGTTGGAAGCCTTAAAATCATTGGATTGATCTGAATTTTGGACACGAGATAGATAATTGAGTCAGCTTGCATACAAAAGAAGATTGAAGTCATTTGGATCAACGGTCAGAAAGTTACACCAATTCTCGTGAAGACCTATCATTCTGGCTAAACCGACGAAAATAAAGGAAATTTTCAGTGTTTCCTAATTTGACTTGGTTTTGCCAGAGATTTTGACCTGCACGATTTTAGACCTATAAATACATGTTTTTAGCCACTTTAGAGAGAAAACCCTTGTAATTTATTCATCTGTTTTGATTCTAAACTTTTGGGAGAAGATCTCTAATCCCTATTGACAATTTGGAGAAGATTTCTGAACCCTCTTGTTTATTTATTGATTTCTTCTTTTCTTCCATGGATTCTTCTTATGATTTGATTTCTATCATGTCTGAGTAGTTTTCTAATTGGGTTTTAGGGTTTCAAAGGGATTTCAGAGTTTGATTGATTAAGATGTTGATTTAGGGATTGATAACTTGGTTTCTTCATCTAGGTTGTTCGTATTGCTGGAACTTGATTAGCTACCTTGTTTCTGATCTTAGGTTGTTTAACGCATCAAAAGTGTTTGTTTAAAAGCCTGAAAGAACCTATTTGAGCAAAGCATCCCTAGCCAACGAAAGCTGATGTTAGGGTGTTTTGTGAACATATCAAACTTGACCATTAATGCATGTTTAACCTCTTGAATTCAAACGACAGTTTAGGATCTTAGGTTGTTAGACATAGTAATTGATACTACGACAGTAGATCAATTTGATTTCGTGATTTGAGTTCTAGAATGATTACTAATGCTTTTCCT
Source organism: Arabis hirsuta (assembly GCA_964056655.1). Taxonomy (NCBI): domain Eukaryota; kingdom Viridiplantae; phylum Streptophyta; class Magnoliopsida; order Brassicales; family Brassicaceae; genus Arabis; species Arabis hirsuta. The sequence goes on from OZ053308.1 coordinate 22,075,138, forward strand.
GACAATTTATCTATTTCCGAATCTCTGAATCCCTGCGAATTCCCTGATGCCCAATACTTTTTATTCATAAGTTTACATTTTTTTAGTTTATATTCTTGTTTCGATTTGCATTCACAATCATATTTCCGTCTTAGCTTAGTTTTATTCTCATATATTCGTAGTGTGATACTTGGTCCTTGTGGATTCGATCCCTGCATTACTACAATCATTTGCTGTGCACTTGCAGTAGTTATATAGGGTTAAAACTCTGTGTTATCAAGTTTTTGGCGCCGTTGCCGGGGACCAATTACATTGCCTTCGAATTTGGGATTGAAATTTAGTCTAAGACACTAACTTTTTTTGTTTTTCTTTTGTATAGGTTCTTATAGTGATGGCCATGGATTACAATGAGTGGCCACAAGAGGAGGAAGACACATTCGAAGATGAGCCTTACGTGGAGCCTCCATTTGATGAGAGTGTGCTTACACCAGAGCAGAGAGTGGAGTTAGAAGAGCTTCACAAGGAAAACCCAACCTTGACAAGGAGAGACCTAGCAGCTATGATCCGGGTGAATCTCATCTCACACCGGGCTTCACTTGAAGGAAGGGAGCTCACATTTTCTGAGATTACCGTAGCTCATGCACTTGAAGAGGTAATATATTGGGTTCCACCATGCCAACTAGAAGGTACATACGACTTATCCTTTGAATTTCATGATAATGAGGATAGGCACTTGCCTTGCATTGAAGATGTAGCTTCTAGTTTGCAGACTCTCATGCTCATTCAAGAATGTTATGAATTAATATGTGAGACTGAACAACTAGATACTCTAAGAGTAGAAAAACTTGCCAGGGATTATCATGAAGTATGCTTTGATATCAATCATCTGTGTGCTTTAAGTGTTCATGATCTCGAGTTTAAGGTTTCAATTCTAGAGGAATCTAGTTCTCTTCTTGAAAAATCTTGTCTAGGAGAAGTGCTTAATGTAGATGAGCTCTTGAATGGGGTAGATGATCATAAGGTTGAGATACATTCTGGGAATGAGAATATTGTGGTCTACATGATTGATGGGGATGAAGTTAACTATTATTTGATGAATTCGTTTAACCCTGAAGTTGACTTTATTTTTCCATCAAATGCATTTGATTCTCATGAGTATCTAACCAATGACGATTCAAAGATATATGCTACACTGGTAGTAAAGTCCCTCGATGAGAGTTTTATCTTTTTGTCATGGATGTGTTTTCTTGCATATTATGTTTATTTTTCTAATAGGAGAAGGACAAAAGGTGCATTGGCCCAACCTTTTGATTCTCATGATTAACCTATGTGTTCATAAGTCAAGCTAAAGACTTAAAACAAGCGCTTGGTGGGAGGCAACCCATCTTCTAACTTTTAGTTTTGTTTTTCGGTGTTTCAGGAAAAAAAAAAAATTTTAAAAAAAAAAAAAAAAAAAAAAAAAAAAAAAAAAAAAAAACCGTGCAAATAAGGGGCAGATCGATCGATCTACACTTATGATCGATCGATCGTATTCCAGGATCGACCGACGTAAGTTCTGCGATCGACTTCGGTAAAAAAAAAAAAAAAAAAAAAAAAGTCCGTGCAAATAAGGGGCAGATCGACCGATCTTTGCACGGATCGATCGATCCGAATATTTGAGCCAAAGCATCAGATCACCTCAGGATCGACTTGGCATAATCGAACATAATCAGATCGATCGATCCAGATATAGATCGATCGATCCAGATATGGATCGACCGATCCGTGCAAGGTACGTGCAAAAAAAAACAAAAAAAAAAAAAAAAAAAAACTTTTTCTTCTTTTGAGTCTCTTTTGCCTTTTTCTTGATTTATTTTCACACCGAGACGGTGTGAAATAAGTCTGGGGGAAGGTATTCATCGTTTACTAACGCCATTTTCCTTTGTTTTGTTTCTTTTGAGTCATTTTTATGTTTTTCATGAGTCAGTCCAAGTTGTTTTATTGAGTCAAGAGTGTTATTGTTAGGAAACCATGATGAAATCTTTCTCTTTGTTTACTGACTATTTCATTTGAGTGACCATTACTGCAGAATGATTTCAGATCCGACTAATGGAAAATCCAAGGACTAACTAGTTAACTAGAGACGTCTCTTGTTTCCAGTAAAATCCACTAAGCCAGAGCTAATTGCACTCTCATTGGAATGATTGGTGTCTAATGAGCTTGATTCCTTGTTCGTACCTGACAGATGCACCGTGTGTGATAAGTAATAGTACTCCTCTCTCTCAATTCTCTAAAATAAATGTATACATATGATTAGGATTGGGGTGAAATGATAGCTCCTGAGTACAAGATGAGGAAGTAAAATTCCGGTGAGTCAGTACTCAAGAGGTGATCATCCAGCTCAAAAGCAGCAGTCTGAGTCCCGTGATACGGACAAAGAAGACGAGCACTCTCACGACCCTGTCTCCTCACAAGGAACAACACTAGTGAGTCACGACCCTGTCTCCTGGAAGGGAACAGCAATAGTGTTATGCACTGCTTTGAGTCTAAACAATCTTAGAGATAACGTAGAGAATCGAATAAGTCTGGGGGAGAGGAAAATGTACCAAAAGGTGGTGTTGGTGATCTGTCGTGGTATTGAACGGGAAGAAGGTTCTTAGCACTGAGATTATCAATGAGGATAGCGATGATGGCTTGTGGAAAGTATTGCGAAATCTTGAGATGAATTTGGGAGCCTGGAAAAGTCTGCGGAGAAGTACATGGTGGTTCGATTTAATTCATACTTGCAGTATGTGGATTATGAATTTAGTGGTCACTAAACGTCTAAAAGAGAATCTGAGTTTCCACGTTTTCAAACCTCTTTCACAGGTTTAGTCTTTTGTTTTGCTTGAGGACAAGCAAAATACTAAGTCTGGGGGAGTTGATATATCCTGGTTTTTATGGTTTTTATATGGTGTTTATTATTCTATCTAATGATTTTTATGCGGTTTTATGTCTTAAGTGGTAGTTTTAGTGTGTTTGTAGTGTTTAGAGTCTTTTACAGGTTAATTGAGCAAAAAGGTTGAGAAAAGAGATATTGGACAGTTCTGAAGCGTCATATGTCAGGCAATCGTTGGAAGCCTTAAAATCATTGGATTGATCTGAATTTTGGACACGAGATAGATAATTGAGTCAGCTTGCATACAAAAGAAGATTGAAGTCATTTGGATCAACGGTCAGAAAGTTACACCAATTCTCGTGAAGACCTATCATTCTGGCTAAACCGACGAAAATAAAGGAAATTTTCAGTGTTTCCTAATTTGACTTGGTTTTGCCAGAGATTTTGACCTGCACGATTTTAGACCTATAAATACATGTTTTTAGCCACTTTAGAGAGGAAACCCTTGTAATTTATTCATCTGTTTTGATTCTAAAGCCCGGCAACGGCGCCAAAAACTTGATAACACAGAGTTTTAACCCTATATAACTACTGCAAGTGCACAGCAAATGATTGTAGTAATGCAGGGATCGAATCCACAAGGACCAAGTATCACACTACGAATATATGAGAATAAAACTAAGCTAAGACGGAAATATGATTGTGAATGCAAATCGAAACAAGAATATAAACTAAAAAAATGTAAACTTATGAATAAAAAGTATTGGGCATCAGGGAATTCGCAGGGATTCAGAGATTCGGAAATAGATAAATTGTCAGGAAAAGCATTAGTAATCATTCTAGAACTCAAATCACGAAATCAAATTGATCTACTGTCGTAGTATCAATTACTATGTCTAACAACCTAAGATCCTAAACTGTCGTTTGAATTCAAGAGGTTAAACATGCATTAATGGTCAAGTTTGATATGTTCACAAAACACCCTAACATCAGCTTTCGTTGGCTAGGGATGCTTTGCTCAAATAGGTTCTTTCAGGCTTTTAAACAAACACTTTTGATGCGTTAAACAACCTAAGATCAGAAACAAGGTAGCTAATCAAGTTCCAGCAATACGAACAACCTAGATGAAGAAACCAAGTTATCAATCCCTAAATCAACATCTTAATCAATCAAACTCTGAAATCCCTTTGAAACCCTAAAACCCAATTAGAAAACTACTCAGACATGATAGAAATCAAATCATAAGAAGAATCCATGGAAGAAAAGAAGAAATCAATAAATAAACAAGAGGGTTCAGAAATCTTCTCCAAATTGTCAATAGGGATTAGAGATCTTCTCCCAAAAGTTTAGAATCAAAACAGATGAATAAATTACAAGGGTTTTCTCTCTAAAGTGGCTAAAAACATGTATTTATAGGTCTAAAATCGTGCAGGTCAAAATCTCTGGCAAAACCAAGTCAAATTAGGAAACACTGAAAATTTCCTTTATTTTCGTCGGTTTAGCCAGAATGATAGGTCTTCACGAGAATTGGTGTAACTTTCTGACCGTTGATCCAAATGACTTCAATCTTCTTTTGTATGCAAGCTGACTCAATTATCTATCTCGTGTCCAAAATTCAGATCAATCCAATGATTTTAAGGCTTCCAACGATTGCCTGACATATGACGCTTCAGAACTGTCCAATATCTCTTTTCTCAACCTTTTTGCTCAATTAACCTGTAAAAGACTCTAAACACTACAAACACACTAAAACTACCACTTAAGACATAAAACCGCATAAAAATCATTAGATAGAATAATAAACACCATATAAAAACCATAAAAACCAGGATATATCATAGGTCCCCAACGATCCGAAGAAAAACATGTTTTCGCATTCGGAATCGCCGACGAAACAGTGCATCATCATATGTAGGTTGATCTCCAAAGTAGTCGTCAATCAGCCTTTGGTCTGCTGCTACATGATCTCTCTTGAAGTGTTTTCTCTTGCCACAAGATGCATAGTCTTCCTCTATTTTTTGTCGACGTTCCTTAAACCGGTTGACGATATACCTCTCTTCAATTTCAGACTGTCTTTTGTATGCTTCTATATCAAAAGGAAATTCCGATGGATCTATTGATATCTAGTAAGATGAGATTTGTGGTATTGATACATTAATGGAAGAATGAGTCCCCATTTATAAAAAATCGAGAGGATGAAATCGACGGACTCCAACCAAACATAAAATTGCCTAATTAATAGATAAAGATTGGATTCTCCCACTAAAAGTTGAATAAGACAACACACAATATTTGAACACAAAGAGACATAAATACATTGTTAAAGCTGGAAGAGACAACACACATTATTTGGAAAGAAAAAGACAAACATATTTTTAAAGCTGGAAGAGACAACACACATTATTTGAAAAGAAAGAGACAAACACACATTATTAAAGCATAAATAAACAAAATACAAACAAAAACTTGATAACAATTAATTTCCAAATAGATCGTTGCTCAGCTTCTCCAACAGTTGTTTGCCCCGATCATCAAGGTGCTCCTTTTGACTTAGCTTCATAAACATTTTCATCTTCTTGTCCTTTCTCTCATCAAGTTATTTGCCTCCTCTTGATTCATGGTTATTTTGTCCAGTCGTTCCAACTCTTGCTCTTTGAATTGTTTAAAATCGTTCCACTCTTCATTGACCACTTCCAAAGCTGCGCCCTTGCCTTTCTTTTTAGCCTTTTTTTAGCTGCATTCGTTCCCATTGGACGAGCACTAGATCCTATAGAGCTTGAGTCAGTTGCATCACTTTCACGTCATCTTTTAGATCCACTAATTCCAGAACCAGTATTACCTCCTACTTAACTCGCATAACGTGGTTGATCACGAACAGCGTGCCATTCAGACATTAAATTGAAATGACCATTGTTATCACTTGAATATAATTAATGTGTTTTTGCCAATACATCATTTTCTAACCACCCGCTTTGTTGCATACGCTTAGCACTATCATAAGCACCAAGCCACTTGCCCAGTTTCTTGTTCATGTAGGTGTGATGATTTTTGCATGAACTTAGATCGCGTGGAGGATTAAATGAGCAATGCTCATTACAATAGTAAGCAACTTTACCCCAATATGCTTCACCTTTTTGGTTTATTCCAACAATGCTGTTTGTTCCGTACTTATCCACCCACTCAGTAGAAACAAATTTTGCTTAGTGGTCCATTTGGGGTGTTTTCAGCGAGTACCTGTTGAATCTTCTGCATTTGGAGTGGCTTCATTAACACCGCTCATGCCACTAAGATCTACTTGTGTAGAGAATTCAGGAAATTCAGCTTCTTCAACATTCAAAAACATTTTCATTATATGGTTGAGTAGGAAAAAAAGAGGATGGTTAAGATGGATATGGCATCATCGATCCATAATATGGACGATAGTTTGGAACTACCGAAGGCATGAAAAAATTTGGTTGAAAACCATAATTTGGTACATTTTGGGAATGGTTGGAAGATTGGTTTTGAAATTGAAAATTGTTGGGATTTGGATAGTTAAAAGGATAATTAGAAGAATCCCTATACATTATTTGATAAGTGATTTTTTAAAATTCGATTATGTGTCGTCACGAGAATTATTCTCATCTATTTTGTTGTGACATGGTTTGAAAAAAACTATGACATGACACATGTGCATCATAGTAACATCTTTTACAAAATCTTCTTTAACTAAATTTATAGTATTTCTTTTCATAAAATAAAATATTAATCAAAATTTTATAATATTTTTGTTTTCCATGAAAAAAGATTTAAAAATTAATTTTGTCAATTTTTTAAAAAGATTTTATTATGTTTTGCGACAAAAACTTCTCAAATTTATAAAAAGAACTACACGCGTTCTTAAGAGAAATTAACTTTTAACACAAGACAATTCAAAAATAATAAAATAATTTAAGATACATTATAATTATAATTTTATATCATTTTATATATTTATATTAAATATAATTGTATTTCTATTTCAAAATCAACGATTACATATATTTACATGCTAAGATTTAAAAGGTAATATTCAACTTTTACATTGAATCGATTAATATTGTTATATTATAAATAATGTTTAATAAAGAAATCACTCCGGAAAATTTAATTTGAAATAAAAAAGCGAGGCCATAGTAAATCATTCCATGACTCAATTTGATCTCTAAATCTTATATTTTTCTAATTATCCCATATAAATAAAAATTATTTTTCTTTAACAAAATATGAAAAAGTGTATGAGAAGTAAACCATAAAAAAAACAAAAAAAAACAAAAGTTTGAAAAAGAAAAGAAGAAGAAAACATAAAGTACTTGATCTATGTTGCATGACTTTTTTTTGTTTACGAAGAGTTGCTCATATTAATCTTTTAATAATTTAATGTCGAATTCAGTTTTTATTCAAAATTCAGTGTGAAGAAATTTTTTATTTTTAGAAGATGATTATATAGGAGGTTCAATATTTTCTGAGAAGAATCTCAACTTTTTATAACAGATTGTGCAGTCCAATGTATTAAATTATTATATATTTAATTTGACACATTTACATATATATAAAATAATAAAACTAAATTTCCGAAAATTCATATTATTGACAAAAACAATATGTTTGACAAAAAAAAATTAACAACAAAATTATCAACAACAATTTCTATAACAAAAATACATATTTTCTTATTTCCAAAGTGTAAAACTAAAAATAAAATTATAAATAATTTATCTGCGTGTATGCAGGCGAATCACCTAGTTTTGGGTATTAAAAGGATTGTTGTTGAAATCCATTTAAAAAAAATGATTTCTTTTTCTGTGTCTAAATGAAATAAAAAACGAATCTCTATTTATAGAGTTTAAAAAATTATGAATTTTGGTATAAAAACGAATAAAAAAAAAATTTCTATGAGATAATTGATTGCAAATTATGTGGGTGAAAACAAAATATCAAAAATCTCTGTTTTCAATAGAGAAACGACAAGTGTTTCAATCCTTCTCTCTTCAACTCACAATTTATGCTTCCAATCAAAAAATGCCACGTGGTCTACTTTTACTCTTTTCATCAGATTTCAATGGGTTGAAATAATTCAACCAAATTTAATATACCTATTATTCAACCATTGATTCAACTTTCCATTGCAGTCATTCAAACGTTGAATTTTTTTTTCAACTAAGTAGTCTTATGGACAAAATAAAAAAAAAAATCATTTATTCCAATTCTCCTTTTTTTCCTCTCTCTCACTCTTTGTATGCATGGATGAATGCAGACAAGTGTTTGATTTCGGTGAGGTATATAATTTGTTTTATGATTTGGTTCAATTAATGTATTAGATATTGTCAAACATAGGAATCGATGTAACCTCTCATATATAGATTGGCTCATAAAAAAACATAAACCACAGTTGTCATCAGGATCCACACTTGTTTAATTTTTGTTCTTTTGAAAGAATTTGGCATTCAAGGCATTACCCTCAAAAGACGTTCTTGTTATTTGCTTATGTATTTGTGCATCAAAACATAATATAGTCTGCAGTCTAAAAAAATTCAAGGGTACTGTTGAGATGGCACATTACAGCGCGAGCTCAGAGGAAGAGACCATGATGAACAGAAGCAGTAGTCGCCAGAAAAATGAAGAAGAAGACGAAGAGGAAGCTATGAAAAGGGCGGCTCTAGAGCAGCTGCAGCGTCTTCCGACGTACGATCGGGCGAGGAAGGCTGTGCTTAGAGGGATCACTGGAGGTTTCAAGGAGATTGACATGAAGGACCTTGGCTTCGTGGAGAGAAGAGAGCTTTTTGATAGAGTTATGACGATGGATGACGAGGATTGGCATGGAGAGTATCTACGAAGGCTAAAGAGCCGTTTTGACAGGTAAATAAAAGGCGTAAACATTTGAAGTAGTAGTAATGTGTAAGATTGTACTAATGTGTCATTAAAAAAAAACAGAGTTTCTTTGAATCTCCCAACGATAGAAGTCCGCTTTGAGGATCTGAACGTGACTGCCGAAGCATACATGGGAAGCGGAGCTGTACCTACAGTCATCAAGTCACTCGTCGGTGTTATAAAAGTAACATTTTGTTCCTCATGAGGTTTCTTGTACAATAACAAATCCAGTTTTTTTTTACCTATTTGTCTAATTTCTGTGATAAAAAGAGTGTTGGAGATAAAATTGGAGTTTGTCGGATGGAAAGAAAGAGAATATCCATTCTAAAGAATGTGAGCGGGATGATCAAGCCCGGCAGGTTCATCATCTATCCTAGCTTTTCTTTTCCATTTTGTTAAGACTCTGAATTGTGGCAGTGTAAGAATTTTCTGCACCGAACATATTTTATGATAAAAAAATATTAACCTCTTTAACCAAGTGGTGGTCTAGTGGTAAAAAAAACTTATAGAAAGGAGGTATACTTTTCCAAATTTTCTGAATATACTTTTTCTTTCATTTTGGCCAGTCTATTCTTCTTGGAAAATTAGCCGGGTGGTAAAAATTTGGATCATCCCCTAGTTATCCAAAACAAAAAAAGTTAGTCTGCTAGAGATTATTATAAACAAAAGAGGTTTCTTGGAATCGAGTCATATGATTCTACAAGAAATTAGGCAATAGCGTCAAGCCCTTGAATATTTAAGGTTCCATTTTTCGATAAAAGTATAGTATTATATATGTTTAAATAATTTTATTATTAACATAGAACTATCAAAAGAAAAGCAATTTAATCTAGTATTCATTTCATTTTCATATTTAGCTAACTAACATTGTAACAAACCTATTTATTGTTAAATACTCTTTCATAATAGATAGAAATCTAGAAACTGAGAAAACTGAAAATTGCCCCTTTTTTCCACTTTTTTTTTTAATTTGAACTCACGCCCCAAATGGAATCAAAAATTGTATTCTTCACCGGATTAATTTGTCTTATATGCTGCCAGTGCCACCATTCAGACACTAAGTTTACAACATGCATAAATTCTCATTTCTTTTATTTTTGCTAAAGGATGACTCTACTTTTGGGACCACCGGGCTCTGGAAAGTCGACCCTACTTCAAGCATTGTCTGGAAAGACAGACAGTGGACTAAAAGTAAACATATACATCAAAGTATTCATTGATTGGCTATATAGAATTTATTTGTAACAATGTTAAGATTGTGCTGTTTACTTGTTAGTGTGCAGGGAAAGTGACATACAATGGGCATGAACTACATGAGTTTGTACCTGAAAGAACTGCCGCCTACATTGGCCAATACGATGTTCACTTGCCGCTACTAACAGTTCGAGAAACATTAAAATTTTCCGCAAAATGCCAAGGAGTTGGCACACGCTATGGTATGAACCATTATCCCCTTTCATTCTATAAGGACTTCTCCAAATTAGTAATTGACATTGATGGATAAGACAGATATGCTTGCGGAGTTACTGAGACGGGAGAAAGACTTGAATATCAAGCCAGATCCTTACCTTGATGCACTAATGAAGGTAACAAGTCAAAAAAAAAAAATCTTGGAACCCCCCTACCTACACGTCGAGTCATTTACCAATTCAAACAAAGTTTTAAAAGGAAAATTGATGTTTATTATGTTGTGATCTTCTTAACAGGCGTCAGTTCTGAAAGGACACAAAGAGAATGTGGTCACAGATTATGTTTTAAAGGTGTTAGGACTTGACATATGTGCTGATATGATAGTTGGGGATCATATGAAAAGAGGCATCTCTGGTGGACAAAAGAAACGCGTAACAACTGGTACTATTGTGGAATTTGTAATAGTATTTGGGTCATGTGCTTAAAGTCATTTGGTGTTCGTGTAGGTGAGATGTTGGTCGGACCAGTCGGAGCTTTATTCATGGACAACATATCAGATGGTTTGGATAGCTCGACAACATATCAGATTGTCAAGTGCATCAAGCAAATGATCCATGTGTTCGATAAAACCGCTCTTATCTCTCTTCTCCAGCCTCCTCCAGAGACATTCGAGCTCTTTGATGATGTCATCATTCTTGGAGAAGGCCGAATTGTTTACCAAGGCCCTCGGGAAAATGTCCTTGACTTATTTGAATCTATGGGTTTTAAATGTCCCGAGAGAAAAGGAATTGCTGATTACTTACAAGAAGTGAGTTTTCTATAACATTTTCGCTTTTTAAGAAAACATATTCATTATTTTGTGTCGCACTGATGAGGATTAAACATTTTAATTAGATCTTGTCCAGGAAAGACCAAGAACAATATTGGGCTAATTTAGAGCTGCCATATCATTTTGTATCGGCAAGAGAATTTGAGGAAGGCTTCAAAAGGTGTCATTTAGGGAAAGCAGTGCGGTCTCAAGTTGCAACCCCATTTGATCGATGGAAAAATCACAGAGCAGCCTTGGCAAGGACTACATATGGAGCTAGCAAGTTGGTGCTACTAAAGGCTTGCATAGAACGAGAATATATTCTAATGAAAAGGAACCTAAGAATCTTTGCCCTCAAGTCATTTCAGCTCTTACTCAATGGGACTATAATCGCAATTGTGTTTTCTCAACAAAAAAAATACCACAGCACGTTAGAGGATGGAATCATCTACATGGGAGCTATCTATTTGGAAGTGCAAATGGTTTTGTTCTCCGGTTTTTTTGAACTGCCAATGACTATTGATAAGCTTCCAGTGTTCTATAAGCAACGCGGTTTCAGCTTTTACCCGTCCTGGGCTTTTTCTTTACCAGCCTCTGTCATTAACTTCCCTATATCCTTCGTTGAAGTCTTCATAGTGGTTTTAATAACGTATTTCGTCATTGGATATGACTTAACCATCTCATCGTAAGCTTACTTAAACAATATTCCATAATTTTTTCATAAATTTATTAATTACTAATTTATGTGTTTTTTGTTACTACAGGATCCTTAAACATTACGTGATTCTAGCATTGTGCGGACAAATGTCGTATGGACTTTTTCGGTGTATTGCTTCAGTGACTCGAAATCATGTGGTTGCAAACACAATGGGATGTCTTGTTGTGATGTGGCTGATGACTTTTAATGGATATGTGTTATCCCGATGTAAGTTTTAATGTGGTTGTTATTTTCCAAAGTCATTTTATGCGTATAATCCCTATGAATTATTTAGTGTTGAAATTTCTTTAATTGTTTAGGTCAAGTTCATGAATGGTTAACCTGGGGGTATTGGACATCACCACTGATGTATATCCAGACAGCTATTTCGGTTAATGAATTCCGGAGCAAATCCTGGAAAAATGTAATTTATTTAAAATATTTTCTTTAGTAACAAACTTTTAAATTGTGCGGAAACCCAAACTTCACTATGTTGTGTATGATTTTGCAGGATCTTGGAGTAGCCATCTTGAAATCGCGAGGATTTTTTGTAGCAACTTACTGGTATTGGATTGGAGTTTTAGTTTTGATCATATCCACAATCTTGTACAACATTATTACATCTTTGGCTCTGGCTTTTCTTAAACGTGAGTGTCTTCACTTCCTCTTTTTGCATCCATGACTTAAATAAACACCAATAACATCCACTAAATGTAAAAAAAAAAATACTCTTGTAGAATTTGGAGTATCCAAGGTTGCGATTTTAGCTGATGAATGCGAAGAAGCTACTAGCAACAATATGCTAAAGGGAAAAGGCTATTCAAGAACCAGGACACAACCATTATTTGGTAAGGCCTATAATATCTCTCACTTGACTTTCCTTTGACAAATTTTTGATCCCAGACTTGGCTTGAATTTTTTAGGAATTGGGACAACGAGAACTTGCAGCGACAAAAAACTGCGTATACCTTTCAAGCCTCTATTCATCACGTTCAACAATATCACATATTCTGTTGATACTCCAAAGGTAGGTGGGTCTTCTATAAGAGTAATGTATTTGGGCCAGAAACTAATTCAAGAAGATTCTTTTTCAGGCAATGAAAGAAAAAGGCTTAAAAGACGAAAAACTAATACTATTGAACGAAGTAAGCGGTGCTTTTAGACCAGGAGTTCTTACTGCACTTATGGGGATGAGTGGAGCAGGAAAAACTACATTGATGGATGTTTTAGCCGGGCGCAAGAACACTGGATACATTCAAGGAGAAATCAATGTCTCTGGATTTCCTAAAAAGCAGGACAGCTTTGCCCGTGTTTCGGGATATTGTGAACAATTTGACATCCATTCCCCTCTTTTAACAGTCTATGAGTCCCTCGTTTATTCTGCGTGGTTGAGGTTGCCACCTAACATCGACGCACATACTAGAGAGGTTTGTGCTTCTTAGTCTATGTTGATCTATAACCATTTTAAGATTTTAAGAAACCACATAATTAAAAGAAATGTGCAGCTTTTTATTGAAGAGGTCATGGAATTAATAGAGTTAGAAGGACTAAGGGACATGTTGGTCGGATATGTGGGAGTTAGTGGCCTTTCCAATGAGCAGAGAAAGAGAATGACAATCGCGGTAGAGCTTGTAGCCAATCCTTCTATTCTTTTTATGGATGAGCCAACATCTGGCTTGGATGCAAGAGCTGCCGCGATTGTCATGAGGACCGTTAGAAACACTGTTGACACTGGAAGAACTGTTGTATGTACCATTCACCAGCCGAGTATCGATATTTTTGAATCCTTTGATGAGGTAACTCACAATAATTTTTCTTTATGTTATTACCACTTCTACCATTAGCTATACAACTAAATTTAAATGTGTTAGCTTTTGTTGTTGACGAGAGGAGGAGAAGAGATCTATGTGGGCCCAATTGGACACCGTTCCTTACAACTAATTGAATACTTTGAGGTAAGAAAGAAAAACCAAGAAGTGAATTATCCGCTCAGTACCATCCCATTTCTCACAATAACTTAATTCACAAGATGTTTTTAGGGAATTAGAGGAGTAGGAAAAATCAAGAAAGGTTACAATCCTGCAACATGGGCTCTTGAAGCGACAACAAGGGCACAAGAAGATGTTCTTGGTGTCAGATTTGCTCAAGTATACAAAAACTCAAACCTATATATGTAAGCATTTATAGAAACACTAATTTAAACAAAGTAAATTAATCTCTTTTTTTTTTATAAAAGGAAAATTAATCTCACAAATATTTCTTGTGTGGATGCAGGAGAAACAAAGATCTGATAGAGGAATTGAACAAGAAATCTCCTCATGTACAAGACATTCATTTCTCAACAAAGTATTCACAATCCTATATCGTTCAGTTCCAAGCTTGCATGTGGAAGCAACACAAATCATATTGGAGAAACGTTCCTTACAACGCTGTGCGTCTTTGTTTCGCGGCTGCGGTTGGAATCATGAATGGAGTCATCTTCTGGAGCCTCGGCAAACGAAGGGGAACTAGACAAGATATATTCAATAACGTAGGCGCGATGTCAACAATTCTTGGCTTCTTAGGCTCACAAAGTTCGGCAACTGTGCGTCCTGTCGCGATAGCCGAACGTACTGTTTTTTACCGAGAGACCGCAGCTGGAATGTACTCCGCTCTACCCTATGCATTTTCACAGGTATTTATTCACGGACCGCCACTTGTAATTCTATGTACCGATTTATACTATGTTTTGGCTTCTAAACTCAAACTTGAAACTATTTTCAAGGTGTTAATAGAGATTCCATATACAATGGCTCAAGTTTGCATCTATGGAGTTATCGTCTATTCGATGATTGGATATGAATGGACTGCTACCAAGTTTTTCTTAAACTTATATTTTACCTTCATCACCGTTCTCTACTATATCTACACTGGTATCATGCTCACTGCCATAAGTTCTAATCAAGAAACCGCTGCGATACTCAATGGTATCATGTCCACATCGTTGAACGTCTTTTCAGGATTCACCATTCCTCGTCCTGTAAGTAACCAACCCTAATTGTATACACTCTCCCTAAATTTTGTAACAAGAATGCTCACAATTAACCAAATGATGGTAGTTCAATGGTTAGTATCGTATTGTTAGTCGAGAATAGGAATCGATCTAGATGGATGCATCTTTCTCTTGAACGATAATAAATTTATTTGCTGGCTCCAAGCTCTGAAAATTAGCTGCGTCTAGGAGCTGAGAGATATACCTTGTTAGTAATATAATACAAAAATGCTCACAATTAAATGGATATCTTGCAGAGAATGCCGGTGTGGTTGAGATGGTTCCCGTATGTGAATCCAGCGTGGTGGGGGTTGTACGGAATGACCACATCTCAATACGGAGATGTAGAGACAAAGCTTGATACAGGTGAGACGGTTGTTGAGTTCATGAAAAATTATTATGGTTATGAACACGACTTCTTGTTGGTTGTCGCACTTGTCCTCATCGCGTTCTCTCTCCTTTTTATCTCTATCTATGCTTTCTCGGTTAAGACTCTGAATTTCCAAAAGAGGTGAGAAATGGTCTTCCTTGTGCTTTGCTTTTGTTGTGATCACCAATAACTCTTTATCAATTTGTTATGAAAACTAGGTTTGTGTTACGTTCGAATATTAGAATAATCAAACAAATTGTAAACTGGTTTCGACATTTTTTCTAACAAAACCCGTCCGGCAGAGTTTGAGTTTAAATGACAAAACCTAAACCTAGATTGTCAGAGTTTGATCATTTATTACACTTCCAGAACACAAATCTTCAACAACCAAAATGCAATTTTTTTTTACGATATTCATATATCTAGCTTAAGGAACTTGGTGATGATTCCCATCATTTCACCGCCATGGAAACGGCCAAGAGATCCTCTTGCAGCTGCGATCTCATTCAACTCTGCAACTGAATCTCCACCAATCGCCAGAGGAGCTTCCCTCCTCCCACCATCTTCCTCTTTCCCAGTGATATATTCATCAGATTCCACAACTTTTGGAAGTGGAAAAGAGTCTAAAGACGTCTCTAATAGAGCTGATTCTCCTCCAACGGCACTCACAAACTCTCTTAACTGGCAGATTGTGAATGGGACAGGCTCGAAGCTGTGGTCTCCATACTCCACTGGAGTAGAATGATCACCAGTCACACACAAGAAATATTTGTAATTTGTAGAAGATTCAGCTTGCCATAGAAGCTTAGCAAGCTGACGTATCGCCGTATCCACAGCTTCCAAGCCTCGAACTTTGAATAATGTCGCCTTGTCATGACCTGCATCATCTATGGCCTGCAAAAATAACAATTAAAAAAAAACAGAATGGAAACTTTTATGCTTTTGTTCAAAGACAGAAAAACGTTTTCACCTTTATGTGAAGGAACCCAAAATCGTAACCATCTGACCTTCCCGGTTTAGGCTTGTCCTCTCCCGGTACAAAGACATTTGGAGAGGGATTCAAAGGGGCAGAGAGCGCGTTTGCTATAGCAATTGCTTTTGATGTGAGAAGCGTACGGTAATCTCCAGTGGCCCCCGGAGCTTCTAGGATGTCAATACCGAGGGACATACCAAGTCCAGCAATAATCTTTGTTGGTGCTACCATACACGGCCACAAGCCGTGCCTCTTTTGAAAAGGAGGAACCTTTACATACATAAACCCGTAACAGATATGTAAGGGAGAAATTAGAATTCATTAGAAGCATTTGAAGAGGCAGTCAAGTACTGAAACACAGACCTCGATACGAATGCCACAGCCTCGTAAAAGGACGAGATTGGCGATATTCTTGCCTTGAGCAACTCTCTTTTCATTAACAGGATGGGAAGCAAGAATGCGTGATATCTCCCTTGATAATTCGTTAACGACTTTAGCTGTGTGATTGGCTTCTTCTGATTCATCCAAAGGTTTAGCTTCAAGAAGCAAACGATTATCCTTCAACGGGTCTGTTCCAGATATATTCCCACTAAGTTTTGGCCCTTTTACGACCACGCCACATCTATGTTCCGTTGCATATCTGTAGAAAAACCTTTACTTTAGGCCAAACCCAATATAGGTATCAACAAAGTGTAAGAGAAATATATTGTACCTAACTCTCACTTCATACTCAGGGAAAGAAGGAAGCTTCATTCCATCAAGAGCTGCACAAAGTATAGGCCCTTCTTCTTCGAAATGCCGATCGGCTCTCCTACTAACTACAATTCCAGATTTCTCATCCAATGTTGCAAAATTAGACTGCACAATTGAAATCACAACAATGTCAAACCCATAAATGACAAAAGTATTCAAGAGAAGAAGAATGAAGAAGACCTTGAAAGCAATATCACCAGGTGACATTGCTAATCCTGCACCCATGGACTCAAACGCACCACGTCCTCTGTAATACACTCTCGGGTCATAACCCATCAGAGAGAGGTGAGCCGTGTCGCTACCGCAGCCCAATCCAACTTCAACTGGATCCATCAGACCATTGATTCCGGCTGATGCGATCGCGTCTAGGTTAGGGATCTTTGCTGCTTGTAGAGGAGTTTTATAGCCTAATCTCGGTATTGATACATCTCCCAAACCATCGATCAGGACAAAAGCAACTCTACTTTTCACTTCTTCCATTTCCTCACAAGTAATTTATGTTCAAATGGGTAATCTTTCTAGAGAAGAAGAATTCAACACCACAAAGATTAGATTTTTAAGACAATTTATCAAACCAGATGAATCCGAAACTATTGCATGATCTCAACTTCTTTACCTGAGAAGAAAAGACAAGTGATCTTCAAAGAATGTAATTCTTCTTCTTCTCTTGTTACAGATTTGCTTTATGGCTTTTCTTAAGAATCGTTTTAAAGACTTAAAACGAATAAAGGATTTCAAATCAAATTCGGATCGGAACAAAATTTGACCGGTTTCGATCGAACCGGCCTTCCAAGAATTGTCAATCAGGGTTTGGGAAACTCCTGAAAAATATCCGAGTTAGTTAGATTTGCTGTAAAAATCCGATTAACACATTAACTATTTAACATTAGCTTTTATATACTCCAAACTTTCAAAATCCATTGTTTTTACACAATCGTCATTAACAGTGCTGTTAATTAGTTAATTAGTTAACAACACGTGTTAATAGACGCAATAAAACCATGTTTTAACCTTACTATTTTCTTCCAAATTGATTTGGGATAGGAAGAACCCTAACAACATTTGCTCTCTCTTCACCTAAAATCGAGTGTTCGATCCTTTTGAACAACGTATTTATGATATGAAAAGAGAAGAAATTAACTGGTGAAAACGTGTAAAGACAATCGGAGAAGATGAGATACATTTTGTTCAAATACGAAATCGACTATTCTTTTTTTTATTTTTATGAGGCTATGATTTCTGGAAATTCATGTTTGGGTAAATGCAATCAAATTGCGATTTCTCCTAAGTGTCTTCGTCCCATTTTCAAAGAGAGAGAGAGTTTTCTCATTTATTGGTTAAATTTTCAATAGAAAATTACTTATAAATGATAATAAGTAAAAATATACAATACAAACGTAACAATACAAAAATGGTAACATCTTAAACATTTTTATACTATTGTTTCAGCAGAAGTATAAAGATTAAAAAAATATGAAAAGACACGACATTGTAAACTATTTTTTAAAATTATTAAAAATCTCGTATATATTATTAATTTTTTTATAGTTTGCTTCCATGCCAACTTTACAATCGCGCTTACTCAAATATCATGTGACATGGAATCATAACAAATTTTTTGGTAACTAAATTTATATTCATTTCCATAAATAAAGTAAAAAAATTTAACCAATATTTTATAATATTTCGTTTTTATTTAAAAATGGTTTAGAGATATTTTATAATACTTTGGTTTTTATTTAAAAATTGTTTAGAAATTCATCTTTGTCACAATAAAAATTTAGAACACTTTTGTACATAAAATATATTTTTTTTTGAAATTTATAACAAATACAAAAAGATATGGAACAGTTGAACATCTTCTATATATTTACCGAGGAGACAATAAGTGAAAAAAATCTTAGTGTCATTCAATGAATATTTTAAGGAACACATTAATTAAATTAACCAATCAAAACATTTTCATTAATTTTATATGCCATTTTGGAAATCTCTATATATTTACATTAATTTTTAACATATATTCACAAATACATATGTCTAATTTAAATCCAACTAAAATATAATATTTTAATATTTTAAACGTTATATAACATATTGTTTTAACTATGAATCATTTACCGATGAAACAACTCAACCCGAAAAATTTAATTTTTTTTCCTTTCGGATTATTATTATCACAAATAATAATCCTCAACGGGTCAACACAACCAATGCAGAAAACAATTCAACAATTAAACCAAACACAACATTCAGTAAATCCTATACTATATTAAATCTCTAAACCAATTCCAATATCAATAACCAGTAATCCAATTCAACAATTCCAATAACAATAAATAGCAGTTCCAGAATCACTAACACCCTAGCAATTCTAACACAACGGCCACGAAATACGAGACACTAGATAATCTCCTCTTCTCGGCCATGATTCCACGATCACAGCTTGTCTTTATCTACGTCACTTGGCAAAAAGAGATGCGTGAGTATTATCACAAATATTCAGTGAGAGGTCATCCCATCTACAGGTTATACACACATGCATAAGAATTAATACGATACCAGGATGAACAATCAACACGCAAAGCACGAACAATCAGCACAAGTTCGCCTCAAATAGGCATGCGTCGATCGACACAACCACTATGTGTCGATCGGTGCATCTACCAGTGTGTCGATCGATGCACTGTCTTGTGTGTCTGCGTCGATCGACGCAACATCACATAACCCAGGATCGAACCTATCCTCTCATGGATCAATCCTGGATTGAATCACATCGATCCCTGCACACAAATCCACACGAAACCAACACGAATCCACACAAAACAACACAACAAACGCATCCTATCAATCCTCTACCCAGATAAACCCATGGTCACGCACTCACCTGAGATCTGGAAGGAAAAAGGATGATAAAACAAGGATGAACGCGAAGAACGCGAAGAACACGGATCCCCAATCCGGAATCCTCTCCTGAATCGCAAGGAAAAGGCATCCCAGAACCTCCCAAACAAATCTCCTCTCACAAATCTCTCTGGAAACTCTCTTGAACTTTTCTGGAAACTTTCTGGAAACTAAAAATCACAAAACTAGTTCACTAAAAATCACAAAACTGGTTCGCAAAACTTCTCTCGATCGACGCACGACCAAAATCCACAGAAATTGGTTCGCAGTCGTTACAACCGACGTCTCTAACTTTATAAAAAATTGTATTTATGTCCATTTGGTTACCATATATATATGTGAATGATCATTTAATTATTTTTTATATCATTAAGTTGTATCCATATTACTCTAATTAAAATTGCGTTTTTGTTATAAACGTACAACTTTACAATTTAAACATTAATGCTTAAATTTCAAAAATTATCATTTTCAATTTTTATTACTTTTTTTGATTTTTATTTAAGTAGATTTACATACTAACGCGGTATTTTTTGGATTTGGTGAACTTAAATAACATGATACTTCGATTTACATTAAAAACTAGATTCTCACCCGTACTTTGTGTGGGAATATTTGTTGTATATGTTGTAAACTATATTTAGCTTTCGTATTGTGTCATATATAATATGTTCTAAAATTAGATATGTATTGTTTTAGTTTGTATGTAGAATCGATTAGTTTGAAAAAGTACGATAGTTTTTTTTAGTTTGAAGGTAGAGAATAAGTATGTTAAGTACTGAATTTTATAATGAATAGTCATTGGAGTTGGTATACATAAATTACAATATTTAGTTTTGTGCATGTATGCCTGTCTGTCGTATCAATTATTTAGTTTTGTGCATGTACGTATGTATGTCGTATTTACTTATTGAATAATTTGAATATCTAAAATATGTTATCTTAATTTAACTATTTTATGAATGATCTTACCTTGCATAATATCTAAATATAATTAAATATTAAAAGCTATTAGGAAAAACATTGTTGTTAAGCTTGAAGAAATACATTAACCAAATCCATACTGAAACATAATGGAAATACAGAAGAACTAAAAACAAATTATTTAGGTGGTTTCTCTTCTCTCACGTCAGCACAAATGATTGAGATCAAGATTTAAAATTACTTGAATAAGAATCTCTATAATATTAAAAGAGAAGTACATTTAGAAAAATGTCCAAAATGGAATGTTGACCATCGAAGAACTTGCTGAACCATTGATTTCAGAAATTTTCGATCTGATACATTTTCTTTATACTTTTTCTGACTGGTGATTCGAAAGACTATCTATACAAATTTATTGGTTGTACCGTAGTTCCACCATTTGTAATATCACCAAAAACTCTTCTGAAAACAGAAGTAACATTAACAGATGATATCTTATTAATACTATCACACTTTGAAGTTCTATTCATCGGAGAATTTTCCGCATGACGACTCTTTTTCGATTCTTGCGTATCATGTATAAGACTTGTTCCATCATCATCTTTCCTCTTTCTCATATTGTTCGATCGTCCTCCCAGAAACACCTTTGTTTTCGCAAAAATGCCACAGAAGAAGAAGAATGTTGAGGAATTGGACTTCTTTTGATTTGACGGGGGCCAAAGAAATAGATCTAAATCTAAAGAGAAAAAGGCACTGCGATAATCAATCATATGGGGGCTTGCAGACTTTCTAACACGTTAATGAAAAGAAAGATCAAAGAATAGAAATATTTTCCTTTAAAAAAAACTAATAAAGAAAAATGGTAGATATTCGTAGTATCAAAATATATTATATTCCATAACTATTTATATTTAAACCATTGATTAACAATTATTTTGTTATAAGACAAGAAAATATAGCATTTAAGATTTTGGCATCAAACAAATTTTGTTAGATTTAGGGAGAGAATATTTAGTTACTACCAGCTAGATAAGGTAGTTAATATTCTCTTAATTACAATTATAAATTCTAAATTTTTTTTCGTAAAACATTTAAATTTTGATAAACATAAAGCTTGAAGAAAATTTCCGTAAAATATTTAGATTCTAAAATGGGAAAAATCTATTATAAAACAACTCAATAAATTTTTGTTGCTAAGTTTGGAGCTTAGTTAATTGATTTATTATCAACTAATTTTTCAAAAATATATTATCATTTTCACAAAGTCAGAGAGAGTCACATATTATTATTAAAAATCAAACGCAGCTTCTCGAAATTCTATGTATCAAAATTGTCTTCGAGCAACAAACAAATATCATAAGTAGACTATGTTATAGAGTTAAAAAAATATGAAAAGAGGAAACGATATTAATTTGGCATAAGAAATGTATAGAAAAAGTCTTCTTTTATTTAGACAAATAAAAAAGCAAAATAATATCCCAAAAATACCAATTGAATTACAGAAAACATATTAAAAATACCAAAGATAAAAAGTTAAAAAATAAACAAAAAACAAATTCCTTAAAACCAACATTGTTAAGGTTTCTCGATCTTCACTTGCACCAATGGTCAAGACAATGTCAGTTCGTTTTCACCGACTGCCCATTCGAAGGAGACTTCCCACCAGTGATAACACAATCAAAGTCCTGGACACCACCATCAGTCCCATCAATCCGCTTAGATAAATCCACACTCGAATCGTTCTTGTATTGTCTCCCTAAATATAAGTACTTGAAGAGGTTCTTGATAGAATTGGTTTGATTAGGCTCGTTTGGCTTGATTGGTGGTTGGAATCTTGATAGCTGCAATTATATAATATTAGATCGTAAAAATTATAAATAATTTGTTTCTATCTCCCGACGAAAAATTTGAAGCAAATGGTAAAATTATACACACAAAAAATATAATTATAATACGTACATGTTCACCTGGTAGAGACGCCAATAAAAAATTGTGTTGTATAATCTTCCATTTGCATAATTATTTTTATCAAACTCTCCATCATGAAATGATGATGGAGTGGGAGTTCCTAAAAGCAAACTATTGTTAAGAACATATGAAAAGGAAAAATAATAAATTCTATAAAAAACATACATCATTATCTACGTTCACCGGAATGTGACATGGATTAGATTCGACATCATCATCATCATAGAGAGTTGCCATTGATCTATAAATGAAAAAAATAATAATAAATAAAAGAAGCATTTGTCAGATTAAGATAATTATTTGTTTGAAAAATTACCACTAAATTTGTATAATTTCCAAGACTTGTAACAATCCGAGCATACTGCATGATAAAACACATCTAATTAGCTACAGGAAACTTGAAAAAAGCGCCAAAAACATTAAACAATGCGAGGCCAAAAACATTAAACATTAAACTTACATTATTTTCGAATCTCTGACTTGTTTCGGGAAGGTTTATGAATGAATAAAAGAGAAAAAAGCTCAAGGTATTTATAATAAAATATCATAGAGATGAATACGTTTAGGGTTATTGAAGAATCAACTGTCAAATAACTTAGTTATAGAAAATAAATTAAAAATAATAATTGTTAAGAGTAAATCTTGGTAAAAAAAGATTTAGAAAAAATCATAACAAATAAAGAAGGTAAGATTCATTAAGGTTTAATTATTTTTGTTATGACACCACAAAAAATATTTTTTAAAAAACAACTATATGATTTGATTTTGATTGCCTTTCCAAATAAAAACCATCAAAATTTAATTTAAATTTTGATTTATGTAAATTCCATAATCATACCCACACAAAATCTTCAAATCGATCGATCCTTGATCCAGATCGATCGATCCATAATGCTGAATCAAAAACCAATTCATCGAGTGACCTCAGAATCGACCTGTTCACTCTGCCCCATATGATCAATCGATCCTCTTAGCAGACCGATCGATCCGTCACTATTGAATAATTACAAAATTGAATAATTATAAAATTGCCATTAATGAAAACGGGTCTGACGAACCGGGTCGCACAGGATCCGCGTGTCTGCAGTCGGATCCAATTAAAACAAAAAAACTGAGATTGTAATAAACTACTCAATGGTTTATGTTGAAAGTGTTCGATATAAGATATTAGAATATTGTTCATTGGAGTACTGCGAGAGATCGGAATCTGAGTGATGGAGGATTCCATGACATTTTCTTATAAGAAGAAACAAAAGAAAACATAAATAATATACAAATAATGTATAGAAAAATATCTAAATGTATGTGATTCTTTCAAAACCCTTACCTCTTCTATAAATATTCCACTCATAACTCTCAAAACATTATTTTTACTTTGAAATATCTAAACGTATGTAGTGTAGATGAGCAAGTGTATGCGGGTGAGAACATATTAATCGATTCGTTTAGGTTATTACAATCTCAGTTTGTATATTAAAAAAAATAACAATTTGATGAAGAGCGGTAAGAGTAGGAACCCTAATATAATAGGCATCCAAAATTAATAATTTAATTCGTTTTTATATTATTTTTAAATTTATGTCAAATTTATGTGGCGTATTCTTTAGTTTTAGAATTTAAAAATCTATATATGACATCGATTAAATTTAGAGGATGCAATTGGTTTTAGATCGGCAACTGCGTTTTGCTTTTTTTTTTTTGCTCAGTCTCTTATTTCTTTGTCAATTGGTTTGAACCTTATTTTTGAGATTGTAATAACCTAAACTAATCGATTAATATGTTATCACCCGCATACACTTGCTCATCTCCACTACATACATTTAGATATTTCAAAGTGAAAATAATGTTTTGAGAGTTATGAGTGGAATATTTATAGAAGAGGTAAGGGTTTTGAAAGAATCACATACATTTAGATATTTTTCAAATTTAAAAAAAAAAATATTAAAATACCTATTATTAAGAGATTTCGAAATCTCTGCATCGAATCTTCCTAAAGTCATGTAAATTCCATAAATCTCTAAACAACTATGGATATCTGCTGGTATATTCTAAAAGGATATTAATTTAAAAAATCTTTTTTTTTTGCTAAAGAAAAATCTTACTAGCACGTTGATAACTAAACAAAGTTAGATAACAGGAACTTTAAACAAAACCAATTTCACCAGTTACAAATTAATCAAATGTCCCTAGAGCATAGTAGCATTAAAATTCTCAAACCTTAAAATATTAGTTGCACATTATTGATTATAATGGACGAATGTTGCCAAATAGTTACAAATTGCAATGATCAAGTTAATCAACATGATGTGCGCATTTCCGTAAAATTTTGAGCATTGGATCGATCGATCCACCAGCTGGCTAAGTTTTACGGAAATGTCATTAATAAAAAACGGGTCATGAACCGCGTCGCACAAGATCCGCGTGTCTGCAGTCGGATCCAGTCCAAAAAATATCCAAAATTGATCTCAAAATTACTGAAATTGTCATTGCATCTATCCAAAATTACCCTTTTCAATTAAATCAATTTAGTTATAATGGAATGGCAATTTCAGTAATATTTGAATCAATTTTGGGTATTCTACTAAATGTATTTCTCTTTTAATATTATAGAGATGCTTACATTTAATCTAAATGTCATGCAGATTAAATTTTGTAAAATAAAATATATTATCTATATGGAAAATATACTATTTGATCTTTGTTGTTTCCAATTTCTCCCGTATACAGTATAGTATCAAAAGTTATGATTTTTAATTTTCAATATTCTAATCCCGCGTTTGATGCGGGACCAAAAGCTAGTAAGGAGATTAAAACTTGAGAAATGCCACTTTTCAAGTGTCACTTTTTAAAAATGCCACTTTTTCAAAATTATTTAATCATTATATTATTTTTGTTTGGGTTAACTATATTGTATTAGGGTTTAATTTTGAGGGTTTAGAATTTGTTAGGGATCAAAAGATTTATTAGGGTTTAAAATTTTAAGATTTAGGCTTTAAAAAGCCATATTTAGTGGTATATTTACAAATGGACAATCCATTATGTCGTTTTTGAAAAGTGGTCTATCAAAGGTGATATTTTTGCAATTATCTGTAATCCCTTAAAACTTTCATCAGACATTTTTGTCCGTCAATTACAAAAACATGTACGAAACAAATTATCTTCTTTAATGTTTTTCATTTTTTGTTTTTAGCAATTAGAAACAAATTATCTTCTTTAATGTTTTTCATTTTTTGTTTTTAGCAATTAGTGTTGTCATGTAAAATATTTTTATTCGTTCAATTTTATTTATGCAATGTTCTTTAAATTAAGTAATTATTCATAAAACTGAACATACATAAAAGAGATCAAATAAGTATCCTTTAAATAAGTTATCTGAATGATTTATCTTTTACATATTAATTTTCTTATTTTAGTTACAAAATATATAAAATTATACATAAGTGATCAAATATCACAATATTGTTGCAATTTTTTTAATAGTATAAATTATATTTAGTCCCAAAAACCAAACTCGATGTTGAACTCAATAAAAAAAAAATTAAAATGTATATAAACCTAATTTTTTTAAAAAATATAATATATATTTGATTAAAATTTGAATACGAATTGAACCATACTTTATTGTCTATATATATGTTTTTAATTTAAAAATTATTATTCATGAAACTAAAATTAAAAAATCTACAAAATCAAAACTGTAAAAAATCTTAATAGAATACTATTTAAATTTTTAACCATAAATGGTAAATTTCTAATTTATATGATTTAAAAAAAATATTAATATGCGTTGAACGCGGGGAGTCACCTAGTTAGTTGTAAATGAAAAAGTTCCAAAGAATTATGAGAACATGACACAATCCTATAATCCATTAATAACCATAAAACGATTTTTTTTTCCGAAAAGACATAACTTAGGATGCAAACTATTATGGTATGCTCTATAATTTATGGATGCAAAACAGTTTGGTATCTGGAAAAATCATATAAATCTAAAATTAATCTGATTTATGGTATGCTCTATAATTTATATGAATAATAAAGGTCAATTTTACGCTTAAAATATATTGAAGTAAATACCATTTGTATTTGTTTTGATCAATTTTCCTCATAAAAATATTAAAATTAAGGACATTAACATATGCTTGATCAAACATATTCACCTTTATTACATGTATGCATAATACATATCATTTTCGTATGTTTATATATATTAGAAGTTTTATGCTTTATCATACGTTTAAATTTATTAAAATTTG
This sequence comes from Arabis hirsuta, assembly GCA_964056655.1. Lineage (NCBI taxonomy): Eukaryota > Viridiplantae > Streptophyta > Magnoliopsida > Brassicales > Brassicaceae > Arabis > Arabis hirsuta. The sequence goes on from OZ053308.1 coordinate 22,101,957, forward strand.
TATATATTTGAATAAACTAGTCAATTTATTTAATCATTTAATCTCGCACTTGGCGTGGATCAAATTTTAGTAATATATTTATAACCATAAAATTACGTTTTCAAAAAGGCGGAATCTTGGGAGGCATTAATAACTATAAGACGGTTTTCTAAAGATGTATTAAAAAAATAAAACAAAAGTTTCAAAGAAAACGCAACTATATGATTTATTAATAAGTATAAAACCGTTTTTTCGAAAAAACGCAACCTTAAAATTTATTAATAATCATAAAACAACTTTCTCCCAAAAAGATGCTACTCTTTTTTTTTTTTGGACAAACATATTTCATAGTAATCTTAAACCATGGTTACAAACCTGAAAAGCCAAGAACTCGATGTCAAGAAGTCTAAAACCCCAACGTAGTTAAAATACAAAGTAAGATAACGAAAAGATAGGAGGTTATTCTCATAGGTAACAATCGATAGCTTCTTAAAAAGTTAGTTCTTTTGCCATTAAAGGCAAGGAAACAAAACTTTTAGCTCGTAATGCTTTTAAGAATTTTTGAGAAATGCAATTTTTGAACTGCTATTTTTCAAAAATGCCACTTTTTCAAAATCTTTACAAAAATACAAGTTTTTCAAAATCATTTACTCAATATATCCTTTATGCTTGGGTTAACAATGTTGTATTATGGTTTAGTTTGAGGGTTTGAAGCTTTTTGGCGTCAAAACCTTTTTTAGGTTTAGAAATTTTAAGATTTAGGGTTTCAAAATTCTTAATTAGAGAGATTTTTTGCAAATGGATAACCTGTAGTGACATTTTTTTTAAAATGACATTATTGCAATTATCCCTAGAAAGAATATTTATTAAATTGTCACTTAATTTTTTCATTATTTTATTTAATTAATTAATTTTTTTCAAAAATTCAACAGATTCAGCATATTCCGTTACTGCTATTGAGGTTTGATATTATTTAGCCAGATTTCAAAAGAAAACACTACAAATTCAATAAGATTCTAGAATACAACAAAATTTAAAACGAATTCAGTAGTTACCATTTAGACTATATACGTGTCACTGTCTTAGATGATTGTATACACGAGATATGAATTCACAATTTCTTTATTTTACAACATATTCACAATGTTTCGTACGGAAATACGTAGTAGAAGCAATACTATTACTCGAATAAGGTTTGTTCATTGAAAGACATTTGGTAGGTCCAATTTCACTGCAATGCCCCCTTGCGGTGACTTCTTTAACGCGTCCACTTGGCTTAATTTATTTGACCATTTTCGAATCTTTTGTTTCTTTCCGATTTGAATATTCAAACTCGATGGCTTATGTTAAAACTCTCTATATAAACACATTACCATCCTCAAAATTATTTCATCATCAATCTTCTTCCACTTCAATCACCTAAACAACACACAAAAAACACAATGCAGTTGCAAAAACTCTGTTTTCTTGCTCTGTTCTTAACTAACGCAGTTCTCGCCGTCAAATTCAACTTCGACACCTTCGATGGAAACAACTTGTTGTTCCTCGGAGACGCGGAGCTCGGTCCTTCCTCCGATGGTGTAAGCCGATCCGGAGCTTTATCCATGACCCGAGACGAAAACCCATTCTCTCACGGTCAAGGTCTATACATCAATCCAATCAAATTCAAGTCTTCAAACACTTCTTCTCCTTACTCATTCCGAACCTCTTTCACTTTCTCAATCACTCCTCGTACCAATCCAAACTCCGGTCAAGGCCTAGCCTTTATCATCGTCCCGACCGCCGATAACTCTGGCGCTTCCGGCGGTGGTTTCCTCGGAATCCTCAACAAAACCAACAATGACAAACCAGAAAACAACATCATGTTCATCGAATTCGACACTTTCCAGAACAAAGAGTTTGGAGACATTAGTGGTAACCATGTAGGAACCAACTTCAACTCTCTTACTTCAAATGTAGCTGAGAAAGCTGGTTATTGGGTTCAGACAAGAGTCGGTAAAAGGAAAGTTTGGTCTTTTAAAGATGTGAACTTGAGCAGTGGAGAGAAGTTTAAGGCTTGGGTTGAGTTTAGAAACAGAGACTCGATGATAACTATTACGATAGCTCCTGAAAACGTTAAGAAACCTAGGAGACCTTTGATCCAAGGACCGAGAGAGCTCAGTGATGTTCTTCTTCAAAACATGTATGCTGGTTTTGCTGGTGCCATGGGACGTGGTGTTGAGCGTCACGACATTTGGAGCTGGTCGTTTGAAAACGACGCCTAGAACAACTAAACCGGTTTGGTTTGGTTAGGTCTTGTTTTATTCTAAATTGTTGTACCACTGAGAGTTTTTAATAATTAAAAGCCAAATATGTGGCTTATGTCATATTTCTTTTGTATTTTCATATCTGTTTGTAATCAGAGATTGACAATAAAACAAACTTTATTTTCAAATTTGTGGTTTTATATTGATTTGCTTGAAGCTCTTCTATACCGCCCTCAAAGTTTATAAAAAAATCCATATCTTTTAGATGAATATGAATTGAATATGTTTTTTTTTTTTTTGAAAAAAACGAGTGAATTGAATATGTTGAGCCCTAGTTAAATATATTCACGAAACCATATTTGAAACGTAGCCCTAAAAAATAATTTTCTTACGGTTTTTGTATGGTCGTAGACTCATAGATAAAGTGGACAATATATGGTTCTATTTACCATGACTATTCAATTTTTACTTTAGAACTAGGTGAATACCCGCGCATTAAAGATTTTTGTTTTATTGTTTCAAAATTTGTGAATTTATGTATCTTGATTTGGTTTTACATTTTTTTTTAAACAACTTATTTATTGATAAGAGAAAAGTTTATACATTACATGATAGAGTATGTTGTAAAAAATCTGGATGAGAATTATAAATACAACAAAAATGATATTGTGATTGTCCCATGTGAGCTAGTTGATCAGCTATCGTGTTTTGTTGCCTCTTGACGTGAACAAATTGAACACCTGCAAAGAGATTACTCCAATGATATCATCGATTACATTATTTAGTTTTGTTTTTAAAAGTTTATTGTATATCTTGTAAGCTGAGAACCATAATATCGGTTTTCTTACTACAATAAACAATAGTCAGCGTTTCTGTATCATATTAAAACTTAAAACATGAGTTCTATTGTAGCTTTATTGCACTAATAATATTTTGAACCAAATTAATAAATCATATTTAAAATGATTTTAATTTTGAAACTTATTTGCATAGTCGATTGGTTGTATATAGTGATAATTTTGTTTTTCTAAATGAATATATGCAATTTATTGATTTTTGTTCATGTATATTGTTAGCCAAAAGAACTGAAAAAAGCGAGAGTACTTATTGGAGATATTGGATGTCACTTTTTATGAATGAAATGGAGCATTCTACACACAAAATTATCATTTATAACAAAATGAATGGAATGAATATTCCACTTATCCCACACAAAAATAATCAATTCTACATTATTTTCTTTAAGTTGGGGATATTTTTGTTAGTATTTTGCAAAACTTGAAAAAGTAAATAGTAACTACAACGAGTTCAATAATTTATTGTAATATGTTTAATGACTGTACATAGTACTCCCTCCGTATCATAATATATGATGTTTTAGAGATTTTTTTTGGTTTCATAGTAGATGATGTTTTTAATTACTTTTATATAAAATTAGTTGTGATTTTGTTGTTTTTGGCTGTTTAAATTCTGCAGATGTTTTTTTAATTGGTTAAATTGTTTTGGAGTTGATGATAAAACATGTTTTATTTTGAAAAAACAAAAAAGTAAATGATTTCTTAATCTATTTGCAACAACCTTACAAATCAATTAATATGAAACAGATGGAATATTTCTCATAAATTTAAAAAGCATAATCTTCCCTCAATTACGAAATAGAGAATACAAAAAGAGTCTCCAAGATCAAGAAAATGCTTCCTTTTTTTTTGGTCGAAGATCAAGAAAATGCTTCATTCTCTGTTAATTAATATGTTTCGATGTCTATTGCTCATCAGCTCCTCAAAATCTTCTCGGACAGAGCAACAGACACGTAATTGTTTCAGCATGTTTGGTTTCTTCCTTGTGCACTTTATTTCGAAAAGGGTTAACTTAACAAATTTTGAATCGTATATAAGATTGACAATCGTTGATTCTGGTTCTTGATATTAAACCTGTTACGGTAGTGCATTTATGTGAATGCATCATAGCTTAATTATACCAATGATTCAGTGAGGATTTTGAATTTATGGATATTGTAGAAAAAGTCTTTCAAAGATATGCGAAATTTTTTTATTGGGATTCAACTCCTATGGTGGCCAAATTTTCTTATAAAACCAGAATTGTTGTTTGGGTTTCATATAGCTAATACCTCAACTACCATTTGTACGGTAATCTCATCGATAAGATCGAGTCATCGAGAGCATCCCTAGCGTCTTACTCCAAATCTTGATGCAGCCACTCAATGGTCGTTTGCCTCTTGATACATATAATCAACCACACCATCGTTATTGAACTCTTTTATTTTTTGTGGGTTTTCCTCAGTTTGGGAGCATAGGTTTCATAAAAAAGTTTGGGAGCATAGGAAAGCCGTAAACGTGGTTTTGTGCAGTTTGAAGTCTGCCTTTTAATTCCCTTTTCGCAAGCTCCATTGATGCACAATGACATTTAGTTACAAGTTTATCAAACCTAATCCAAAGACGAGAAGATACAAGGATACATGATGTTGAGGTTGATACCAATGAGAAGCATGGTATGATGTGACTAACCACGTTGAATGGCAACTGCTCAAGTTTCTTTACAATTTTGGTAAAGAAAATTTCTTCAGCAATCCCTCTGATCGTATGACGCGAAGTGGAAGATATTGCATCAGCAGATGAACACTGATTATTATGCCTGCCTGCTATTTCATCACTCCTTTTGCTACTTCCCTTCCAATTTCTATTAGGGCTGAGCAAAAAAACCTGTACCCGAATACCCGAACCTGTACCCGATTCGAAAAACCTGAATCTGTATCCGACCCGAAAATTTATAGCTACTGTATGATTAACTACTCTATTGTTTCGGCTGCATCATACCTAACAAAAAGGCTAAAAACAAGTATATATAGGCTTAGGTCTTCTAGGGCTTCATTTAGGTCAAATCCGTCTTTTTACGTCAAAACTGCTCCAACGTCGGTTGGGATTTCGGTCAGGCTACACGACCGGTATTGGGCCAAAATTGCCTTGATTTATGCTGGCATCAGCCCAGAATATCGGTCCATGAGGTGGCCCGGTATTTGGATCGATTCTGCACTTACTTCATTTCTAAGGCAGCTTGACGTATCTTCACTACATCCAGTGTAACTTCCTGCTCACAGCTCCAATTGATATGATTCAAACTTCATTGTGAAGCTGACTCAAAGATCTATCTTCACATCAAGTTTCATCTAATTCCAAATCGATTTGATCCTCCGTTCACTGCTGAACTTCTGGCATATACGTTCTGCCCAATTTGGTAGAATGTTGATTCTTGTGAATTCTTGGTTCTTGATAGTGTCTTTGGCTTATGAAAGTTTTCGTAGCTTGGTTTACACCTATTTTGGCTTTTTTTGCTCATTTTTCCTTGATTTCCCTATTAATACTCTAAAACTACAAATACGAGAAAAACTACCTTTAAAGGTATAAAACCGTAGATAAATGTATAGAAAATATAGTAAAATATATAGTAAAATAGGTAAAATATGGGATATATCAACTCTCCCAGACTTAAAACTTGTTTGTCCTCAAGCAAAATCCAAATATAGAAAAGAGGTTTGAAAATAACTTGAACTTAGAAAAACCTTTTGAAAATAACGTTGATACTAATACCGTATGTGACATGATCGATCCAAGGGTATCTTCTTCATACGCCATTCATAACCTTCGCAGCCTACTCCATGTTTTAATTACAATCCTGCAAAAATCTCAACTGCAATTCATGTGACTCTCTACATTCATTAAGGTATAAGTGAATTTCTCATCAAGGGAATCATTCGGGGTAGACGGCGCTAGGATTTGAAAAAGGCTAATATATGTGGTGAGGTTAAAAGTGTTTAGGGTTACCATAGACTCCGGGTGCGAGATATTATGCAAAATCGCAAGAGAGAATGGACCTGTTGATATCCACAATTTTCCAAGCAATTTCTTCGCGTCTTTTTCTCCCAGACTTAGATCTTTCTCCGAGAATCACTCGAAATTTCTTTTATTCGTCTCTTATTTTGTATCATGGCATTCCTTGGGTATCCTTAAAACTCTTAGACAACCGTTTTCCTTTCCCTTCTTCTATTATTATTTTTTTTATTTTTTTTTTTTATTATTTATTTATTTATTAATTTTTTTTCTTTTCGAAGGGGAAAACGGTATCTATTTGATACGAGCCAAGTATATGCACGAAATATTACCATGTATTAGTCATCCAAGGAAACGGCCAAGCTGTTTGAAATTTATTCTTTGTACTCTACCCTTCTTTACCAAATCATCGCATCTCTAGTGATTGGAAAATTACGTCGATCCTTTTCTCTCCGACGTTTTTGCACATATCTGCAAGTATGAAACTAAAAAGAGAAGGCATGAGGTCTGAAAAGAGGTAAAGGGTTTTAGGTAGGGTACCAACTAAATATGAGCTGGCCATTCATGACAACAAAGAGTGGTAAAAGAGGATAAAATGTCATGAATGTGTGATTCGTTCCCCGATTTAACTCCTTAATGAGAAATAATTAAAGTCAGGTTAGTAGTCAAATAAAATAGAGTCAAATTTGGATTCATCAAAACTTATGCGAGATGAATTATATGGGGCGAGTTCCAGTCATGAAGGTTTCTGAATCGTATATCCCGGACAAATCCTGTGACAATGGTCATTAGATCATAAAATACGCATAAATTCCTGAAAATATCATAGTTCGAAACATATGTTTTTCGACTCAATAAAATACTCTAAGAAAATCATTAAAATGACTCAAAACATAAGAAAATAGAAAAGGACGTTAGTACGATAAATCCCCCCAGACTTAACTTACACCGTCCCCGGTGTAAAAAGTCACACAAGGGTAAGAGGACTCAATAAAATAAAAATGATAATAATAAAAGGATAGATAAAAGTCGATACACCTGGCTCAAAAGACGGGTGACATAGACTCTGGTGAATTCGAAACTATCACGTGAAAGCGATCTCCATCGGAATCGTAGTTGACGATCTCTGTCTCGTCTGAAGCGGTTGTCTGGACTAATGAGGGATGTCCGTAGTGGGAAGTGACGGTCTCATCAAGGGCACGTGTGTTGGGATGACTAGAAACATCATCATCGACATCCTCATCATGCTCAAATGTAGAGACGAGCGAAATACTACCAAATTCGTTGTTGCTTGTTGTGGCGGTTGTGCTTCTAGAGGAGTGCCTAAAGAGATGTGGGATTGATTTCTTGATAGAAATCATCTTTCCTTGCCTAGAAACCGTAGCTTCAAGAGAAATTCTCTTCTCTTTTTCTTCCTCAAAGCTAGTGCGAAGCCATTCATCAAAACCGGTTTGTTTAGCGGTTGGAAATAGTTGCTCTTGGGGTGGCATGTGAGATGTGGAAGGCTGGAAAATACCACCTCCTTGTGGTCCTCTAAACCTCTCCTTTCGTGCCATCCGTGCCATGGATTGATAGTAGAGCGAAACTCCATCAAGAGGACATCCGGGACAACGATAAAACCATGTGGAACGAGTGGGGTGAAAGTACATCTTACCTTCATTCAAGGCTGGGATTTCCGCATGTGGGAGTAGAACACACTTGTTCTCTTCCTCGTATGGTGGAGTGAAAAGGTACCCAAAATTTGTAGATTGCTCGTACCATCCACAAAGATAATGTTTCCTTTGAAGGGCATGTAGATCAAGCTTACTCTCAACCATCAAAGGGACTTCAAGATGAAAATCAACACCATACGCAAGTAGTATGGCCGTGATTGTTCCACCAAAATCACTCGATGCTCCCTTTGGTATTTTCTCCTTAACGGCATCATGCTTGATTTGTACCATTCTTCGAGCTAAAAGTGAGGCAAGGTTTACCTTCTCGGGAGTCTCCACAAACGGTGAGATTAGCATGTAAAACTCTTCTTGTTTCACCACTCCATACTCATTCCTACTGAAAATGAGTTGAGAAAGTAGGTAGTAAACATAACGAATCGCCGGATGTGTAATCTTCGATGCCTTAGAACTTCCGGGCTTAAGTCTATCACTTCCAATCTTTGACCATTCATCATAATGAGTTTCACTACCACTGAACTTGATTCTTTCATGACACTCAAGTCCCAAAATATCACAAAGCTCTTCAATACTTAGGGTATACGATTTCTCATTAACCGTAAAAGCTAGAATTCCTTCCTTTGCTATGGCCGTCTTTGTCTTGGGGTAAGACAATGTTGCTGTGGCTAGAAATTCACGTGCAAGCCTTCCATAGGTAGGGTGAGAGATAGTCACAAACTTCGATTAGCCCAATGCTTCAAGATACCATTCGACATCCTTTCAAAAACCGAGTAAATCGAGTGTCTCGAAATCAATACCAAGAGTTGGAAGCATAGCAAACTGTTGTAGACCAGCCATGTAGTCCACGTTAGCATTCATTTCGGGTCCAACATGCTTCATGATAACGCTCGGTGCTTGAGTTACAACCATAGTTGATTTAGCTCGCGATTTCCTCGTCTTTTTCTTAGGGGGCGATACGTGAGGTATTGTTTGTGTAACCTCCACAAACTGCATTGGTACGTGAGTGATTTCATCCTCCTCATCTCTTAGTTGGTAACCAAGTTCTTCTTCATTCTCCACCAAAATATCCTTTCCATGTTTTTTTGATGACTTTTTCGATCTAATTTTAGAACGTGTAGGGCGAGGGACTTGAGCTTCGTGATCTTGGTTGGTCACGTGTTGCTTCTTGGGTTTATGTCCTCTCTTAGACTTCCTTGGAACAATCTCATTCTCCATTGAAGTTCCTACAAAAGAAATATCTCGAAAAAGTATGTTACGGTCTTGAAAATCTAAATTTCCAAAAAAATTGCTTCCAATGGAGAATTGAATCAAAATAAAGCATAGGAAGACATTAGAAACATGTAAGAATAAGAACCAAAGGTAAAATAATTTTTCTCTAATTAAATCATAATTTTCGGATTTAACATTAATAACAATTGAAAAACACAAATTTTTTGCAATTAAGTGTTGAATATGTCAAAATCCATATCAATCCTATATATATATGACAAACCCATATTAAAAGATGTATTAACTAACCATGAATCACCCAAATTCGTTTGTAATAGTGACCTCACAAATCCAAATTTGTGAAAATACAATTAAAGGTTGTAATCATGTAATTAACCCATCAATAATGTTTATATCAAGTCTAATCAAAAATTCCTATATTGATTCTCCAACAACCTAGTCAATTCAAGCTAAATCTATTGAAATTTTTTTTTTTTTTTAAATTGCATAAACTTGGAATTAGACAAAAGAGGGTTTTAGAGAGAAATTACCTTGGGTTTAGTGAAATATGAGATTAGGAATTGAATTCCTAGTGAAAAACTAAACAAATTTTAGTGAATTGAGATAAAACCCCAAAATTGGATTTTTAGGGTTCTTGAGCTCAAGAACACATTTGAGAGAGAAAAGATGAAGTTGTGTTTGCAAATGACAAAAAGAAGTTTGAAAAACCCTTTAAAAATCAGATTTTGTGATGTTTTCGGTTTAAGTTCGGTTTAAATCGGTTTAGAACCGGTTAAAATCGGTTTGAAAATGGTTTAGAAAACTTACCCGGGTCGGACCGGTCGAATACCGGTCGGTTGGACCGACCGAAATCGTGACCGAAACTTACCTCGTGTCGCGGTAAGGTCTGGGCTATGTCGTGGGAAGACTGGCTCGTGTCGCGGGACGATGGGACGATGCGGGTCGTGTTGCGGTAAGGCTGCCTCGATACCTGTCGGGTGTGGCGTCCGATATGCATGACCGGTATAGGACATGGGACGGGGTATCGCGGTTAGAGTCGCGGCTTCGTGTCGTGGTAAGGTCGGGGAAACATGTCCCGAGTACCAGTCAGGTGGGACGACCGATACGCTTGTCCGATATCGTGTCGCGGTGAGATTGCATCGTGTCGTGGTGAGATTGCATCGTGTCGTGGGTCGAACGCAGCGTCGTGTCGTGGGTCGAAATATCGAGTCGCGAATACCGGTTGCGTGGGACGACCGATACTCGTGTCGCGGAAAAGATTTTACCGTGTCGCGGGTCAGATGTTATCGTGTCGTGGGATGGTCTGCCTCGTGTCGCGGTGAGATTTTCAGCGTGTCATGGGACGGTCCACCTCGTGTCGCGGTAAGGACCTTCATCGTGTCGCGGGGCAGACGTGCGTCGTGTCGCGGGTCGAGCTCGTGTCGCGGTAAAACTCTGTGTCGTTGGTCGAGGTAAGGCTACCTCGTGTCGCGGTAGGGCTACCTCGTGTCGCGGGATGGTCTTCATCGTGTCGCGGTAAGATGGGAAGGATCGGGATGAGGATGCGGCAAAACGGTCGCGATACCGAACGTCGACCGGTATTGTGTTCGGTATCATGACACATGGGACGAGGCTTGATCGGGACGTGGGTGCCGCGGTAAGGTGTAGTGTCGCGGTATGGGTTACCGCGTGTCGCGGTAAGGATCGGGGCATCGCGATCCGAATACTGGTCGCGATTCCGGACAGATACGCGCGACCGATGCATGGTCTTCGTGTCATGGTAAGTTTCGTCGCGATACCGGTCGAGGACGTCGACCGATACCTCCGACCGGTATCGTGTCGCGGTAAGAAATTTTTTTTATTTTTTTTATTTTTTTATGTTTTTATAAATCCTGAATAATCAAAATAAAATAGATTAGTGTAAAATAAACTTATGAACCAAAATTAGAATTTTAAAAACTATTTAAAACATAAATAAAAATAAAAATGTGGGTTGTCTCCCACAAATCGCTTGTTTAAAGTCAATTAGCTTGACTCCTTTGAAGATTTTAGACTTCCGAAGGATCCACTAAAGGAATGGTTGTTCCTTTAGCTTCATTAGGCTTTGATCTTTCGGCTTCAATGATGACTCCGAGTGAATCTCCATTGTCATACTTGACAACTAATGCTTCCGGGAAAAGTTCAAGCTTACGCTTAATAGTTTCCCTGTTGATCTCGTCTTCTCTTGGGACAAGGATTTTTATCACCATGTTCTCAAAGATAAACTTCTCCTTTGATTTGTTCCCATTCTTAGCATCATCTATAGGTGTCAAAGTTGTCTTGACATCTTCGGAAATATCCTTATGCTTTTCTTTGGACAGTTTTGCAACTATCTTCATTTTAGCTTTAGGATCTCCTTCTTTGACTCCTTTCTTGGCATCTCCGGGGTCTATGCTAGGCTTCATATCCTTTACTCCAATCGAGCTTGGTATACGTTTAGCATCTACTTCATCATAAAAGAAATTCTTGTTGATATTGGCGAAAGAGATCCTTCGGTTTGGAAAATCAACGATTGCTCCGGTTGTCGCTAAGAATTGTAATCCAAGTATCAATGGATTCAACTTTCCGGTCTTCATTTCCAACACTTGAAAATCAGTAGGAACAATCCCCTCTCCTACTTTGACCCTGACGTTTTCAAGCATTCCATAAGGTGTAGAGGATGACAAATCGGCATACTCTATATAGACTTTGGATGGTTTGAAATCGACCACTCCAAGTTCTTTTGCCATGGCTAGAGACATGACATTGACATTTGCTCCAGTATCACACAAGCAATCGTGGATCTCTTTTCCATTAATAGAGCATGGAAAAACAAACTTTCCCGGATTATCGACTTTTTCCAAAGGTATCCTTTTTAGTCTTCTCTTGTAGGCTCTCTTAGATTCGCCGGGAAGGCGTTCCTCTTTTGGTTTTTGGACCAAGATAACCTCTTCTTCAAGTGGTTTAGGAGTGACCACGGCTTCCTCTTCTTTAGTAGAAGCAACATTGCAAAACTTCTTTGCTTTATCTTCGTCCTGTCTTCTAACAGCTTCCGAGGTTTGAATAAGTTGTGTATCCATCTTAGAGAGATGAGTAGCAATAGACTCGATCTTAGTGTTAAGTTCCGAATACCTACTGTCCACCATTTGGTTTACTTCTTTCTTGTGTTGGCCGATAGCTTCTAGCATTTGATTCTTCATATCTTCGAGTTTAGCATCAAAAGAAACCGGCCCAGTTGGTTGGGATGGGTTGAATGGTGGTTTCACTTGATACATTCCCTTAGAAAATAATGGTTGTTTGGACTGATATTGGCCTCTTTGGTTGACGTTTTGTCGAGGATAAAATTGATCTTGAGGGTTCTCGACATTGTTGCTCCAATAGGACAGATTTGGGTGAGATCGAAAGTTGTTGTTGAAATTTCGATTTCCATAGTTTCCTCCTATGTAATTTACTTCCTCTTGATTCTCCTCCATTCCATCTTCAATACGTTCCATATTACGATCATAACTTGTATCATTAACATTTTCAACAGCATGAACTCCTCTTTGACTCTTAAGTAGTTGTGAAACCATGTTCTTGAGCTCCGCAATTTGAGTTGAATCGGTTGATGATCTAGTGGTGTTGATGCTCCTATTGTAGTCTTGAGAACAATTATCATCACTAGCAGCAAGGTTCTCAATCAAAAGCTTTGCCTCCGGTACAAGCTTGGTCATGAAATTCCCATTACTCACAGCATTCAAGGATGTTTGGTGCTTGTAATCGATTCCATTGTAGAAGATATTCCATAAGTGTCCTTCAGAGAAACCATGATTAGGGCAGTCCCTAGTGTACTCCTTGAAACGTTCCAAGGCTTCAAAGAAGGATTCGGTTGGTCCTTGCTTGAAACTTGAGATCTTGTTCCTTATAGAATTCGATCTTTGTTTAGTGTAGAACTGGTTCAAGAAAGCTCCTTTGTATTCGTCCCAAGTAGTGATGGACCGTGGAGGTAGAGACTTCATCCATCTAAGTGCCTTATCGTTTAGAGAAAACGAAAAGAGCTTGCACTTAAAGTAGTCGGCAGGAACTCCATTAGCACGAGTCGTACTACAAATTTTTTCGAAAGTATCGATGTGGTCAAGAGGATGCTCCGTGGACAGCCCATGGAATTGGTTTTGTTTCACCAATGCAATGATTTGAGGTTTGATCTCGAAATCATTCCTTTGAGGTAGAGGTGGGCGGATGGGGTTTCTATCAAAGAAGAAAGCATCGGAGGAATCGACATCTCCGATAGTTTGATGTTGGACTTGTCTTTGACGCAAGGGTTGTTGGAAATTTTGGTTCCCTTGAGGTTGAAGATGTGGAACTTGTTGTTGCATTCTCATATTCCCAGGTGTAATGAGATGTTGATCGTTTCCACCAACTGGATTCCTAACAATGTTTTCCGGAGGATTGTGGATTGCATTATTACGAATCGGTGGGTTTAGGTGGACACCAAGTGGTTGCTCCATAGGTTGGTTCTCTCTATCAAAAGCAGCAGCGAGGGTTCGTTCCTCCTCATTTATGATGTGCTCGTCAGTTTGATCGGCCATCCTTAGTTGTCTTTGTCTCCTAAGGGCTCGTTCAAGCTTATCGATTTCTTGCTCAGGTACAACTAGATTTTTCTCGTTAGAATTTCTAGTACTAGACATAAACACCTGAAACACACGGAAAAGAATAAAAGAAAACGAGCAATCAAAGTTGAAAAAGAAAGAAATATAATCGAAATAAAAAGAAAAACTGAAATTAAACCGTTCTAGACTGAGTTTTAGTCAAAAATTCGAAGGTGATGTTCTTCGAAATCCCCGGCAACGGCGCCAAAAAATTTGATGCGAGTCGAGTTTTACCTCTCAACTAACTACCTGCAAGTGCACACCAATCACGACTAGTATAGATAAGGGATCGTATCCACAAGGACTTCTTAACCACACTTCAAATTGTAATGAATAAAACAAAGTTAGAACAAGATATTTTTGTCGTTTTTGTGATTGAAAATAAAGTAAGCAAGCAACGAATGTGAATTGTAATGAAAATCAATAAAAGAAAAGCGTTAGGACTTAGGTATTTCACAGAGAATCATGTAACAATAAAGATTGATTGATATTAGGGATTTAAGAATTATGAACCGTCTAGAACACAAAGCACTGATTTAAGGTCATCCCACTATCGTGACGTAACTAACCATCTACGTTTTAACACCCTAATAGACTCAACTGTCGCAGGTTATTACAAGGTGAAAACATGCATTAAAAGTTCAAGTTTGATAAAGTTCACCGCACTCCTTAACTAACCTTTCGAATTGTTAAGGCTTTTGACTCATCAAATACTAGTTCAGGCAATATAACAAGCTTTTGGAGAGTATATCAACCTAAGATCAGATCACTAAATGCGCGGTAAAGCGATCATGCATTGAGTATAAGTAAAAATGAAGACTCTAATGTGTTCCCTAAACAATCATCAATCAATTATCGAATTATGAAACTCATTGAAAACCTAAAACCTAACAAATAAAACTACTAAGACATGATGCATGAAGAACCAGAGATAGATGATGAACTCATGATAAATAAACTTGAATTAAAGAGTAAGGGTAAGAGGATTCTTCTCTATATCGAGATACAAAGCAAGATTATCCACCGGATTGCTCTAGAATCCAAATCTAAAGAAGAACACCAAGAGAACTCGTGGTGGCTGCTACTGTATGATAAACTACTCTATTGTTTCGTCTGCATCATACCTAACAAAAAGGCTAAAAACAAGTATATATAGGCTTAGGTCTTCTAGGGCTTCATTTAGGTCAAATCCGTCTTTTTACGTCAAAACTGCTCCAACGTCGGTTGGGATTTCGGTCAGGCTACACGACCGGTATTGGTCCAAAAGTGCCTTGATTTATTCTGGCATCAGCCCAGAATATCGGTCCATGAGTTGGCCTGGTATTTGGATCGATTCTGCACTTGCTTCATTTCTGAGGCAGCTTGACGTATCTTCACTAAATCCAGTGTAACTTCCTGCTCCAATTGAGATGATTCAAACTTCATTGTGAAGCTGACTCAAAGATCTATTTTCACACCAAGTTTCATCCAATTCCAAATCGATTTGATCCTCCGTTCACTGCTAAACTTCTGGCGTATACGTTCTACCCAATTTGGTAGAATGTTGATTCTTGTGAATTCTTGGTTCTTGATAGTGTCTTTGGCTTATGAAAGTTTCTGTAGCTTGGTTTACACCTATTTTGGCTTTTTTTGCTCATTTTTCCTTGATTTTCCTGTTAAGACTATAAAACTACAAATACGAGAAAAACTGCTTTTAAAGGTATAAAACCGTAGATAAATGTATAGAAAACATAGTAAAATATATAGTAAAATAGGTAAAATATGGGATATATCAACGACCATTCTTGGCAATAGCTGGTGCATTGATTGATGTTAAGGGAGGCAGGATTACGCTGAATGTGGGTGATTTGGAGATGAAGTTTGACATGGAAAAGCTGATGAAGATACATACTATAGATGGCCTGACATTATATGTAGATGAAATTACCGACCTCGCACAAGAAGTTTTCAATGAGATGCATCCTACGGATCCTTTGGAAAGGACATTGATCTCTGTGACAGAAGAAAGCCAGCTAGATGACATTGCTGAGGGGTATGCCAAGATGATGGATGCGAGTAAGCAAGTGTTGCAATTGGTTGCTAATGTTGAGCTAGTTGGAACTTCTGTGAAAGCTATAAAGCCCAGCGATTGGAGTGAAGAAAAAGCTCTAAAGATCGAACTCAAACCACTTCCAACAAGACTAAAGTACGCTTTTCTTGGTCTTAATTCTACAAACCCAGTCATTGTTACTGCTTTTTAAACAATGAGGAGCTCACTTTACTGCTAAGCAAGTTGCGTAAGTTTCGCAAGGCTTTTGGATATTCACTTGATGACATTTCAGATATCTCTCCGGACTTGTGTGCATAGGATTCACCTTGAAGATAAGACGAAGTCATCAGTTGAGCATCAGATGAGGCTAAATCCGAATTTGAAAGAGATTGTCAAGAAAGAGATTTTGAAACTTTTGGAGGCTGGGATCATCTATCCAATTTCGAACAGCGTTTGGATCAGTCTGGTTAATGTAGTTCCTAAGAAAAGAGGAGTCACAGTGGTAAAGAATGAGAAGAAAAAACTAATTCCTACAAGGTCTGTGATAGGACACAGGATGTTCATTGGTTATAGGAAGCTCAACGCAGCCACAAGGAAAAACCACTTTCCTTTGCCCTTTATTGATCAGATGTTGGAGAGAATGGCGAATCATCTTTACTACTTCTTCCTTGATGGATACTCTGGGCTCTTTCAAATCCCCATTCATCTAGTAGACCGTCCTTATGACATTTTTGCATATCGCAGAATGTCCTTTGGACTTTGTAATGCTCTTACGACGGACATGATTGAGGATTACATGGAGGTCTTTATGGATGATTTATCAGTCTACGACTTTTCTTTCAAAGACTGCCTTAACAACCTAGAGAAGGTACTTGCTAGATGTAAGGCGAAACACTTGGTTATGAATTGGGGAAGTGCCACTTTATGGTGAAAGATGGCATTGTACTTAGATACAGAGTCTCAGCAGCTAGAATTGAGGTGGATCGCGTTAAGATTGAAGTCATGACAAGCCTTCAGCCGCCTACTTATGTGAAGTCGGTTAAGAATTTTCTTGGACATGCTGGATTCTACCGGAGATTCATCAGACTTCTCCAAGATTGTCCGCCCACTCACCACCCTACTCTGTAAGGATGTCAAATTTGATTTTGTTACTGATTGTCTTGCTTCTTTTGAACAGATCAAACAGGCTTTAGTGAGTGCTCCTATTGTGCAACCTCCAGACTGGGATTTGCTTTTCGAGGTGATGTGTGATGCTAGCGATTTTTCAGTTGAAGCTGTGTTGGGACAAAAGAAAGACAAGAAGCTTCATGCTATCTATTATGCAAGTCGGACATTAGACGAGGCACAAAGGAACTATGCCACTACTAAAAAGGGTTGTTGGCTGTGGTGTTTGCTTTTGAAAAGTTTTGTCCATACTTGATTGGAGCTAAGGTGATAGTTCATACAGACCATTCCGCGCTCAAGTATTTGATGCAAAAGAAAAATACAAAGCCAAGGTTGTTAAGATGGATTCCACTCCTTCAAGAGTTTGATATTGAAGTTAAAATAAGAAGGGAGTTGAGAATGGCGTCGCGGATCATCTCTCTCGGATCAGGATTAAACATAACTTCCTATAGATGATTTCTTCCCTGAGGAGAATGTACACTTCATTGAGAGCGGATTGCAAGCAAGTAAAGGCAAAAATCTACAAGTTCTCGGAGCTACAGACGTGGTGTCAATCGACACAAAGGACGTGTATCCATCGACACACACTTTAAACATCGAGTCTCAGGATTCGAAAATCCGTGTGTCGATCGACGTAGAAGGTGGTGTCGATCGACGCAAAGATTGCAAGTTTTCACTCATCTTTCACGAGTCCTGAGTAAGGCTTTTCATGATTCTGTCTTTGCTATTTCTACGTCCGATCAACCATGGTATGCTGATATTGCCAACTACCTAGCTGTAGAGGATGTGCCTACCGACCTTAAGGGATATGAAAAGAAGAAGTTCATGAGTAAACTTAAAAGGTACTATTGGGATGAGCCTTATCTCTACAAGCATTGTTCAGACGGTATCTACAGGAGACGCATTGCAGAGGCTGAGGTTCGCGATGTGTTATTTCTTTGTCATGGTTCCGAGTATGCTGGTCACTTTACTACGTTCAAGACAGTTTTTAAGGTTCTTCAAGCAGGGTTCTGGTGGCCTACAATATTTAAGGATGCTCATAGTTTCGTCTCGCAGTGTGATGCTTGTCAGAGGAGAGGAAAAATCAGTAAGAGACATGAGATGCCACGAAACTTTATCCTTGAGGTTGAAGTTTTTGATTAATGGGGCATTGATTTCATGGGTCTTTTCCCATCATCTTATGGGAATGAGTACATTCTTGTTGTTGTGGACTATGTCTCTAAGTGGATGAAAGTGATTGCTAGTCCGAAGAATAATGTTGCGGTGATTATTAAGCTGTTTAAGACCATCATTTTCCCTAGATTTATAGTCCCTAGAGTTGTCATAAGTGATGGGGGCACGCACTTCATTAACAAGATCTTTGCTAAGCTATTGCATAAGTATGGTGGTCATCATCGTGTGGCTAGTCCTTATCATCCTCAGACAAGTGAGAAAGTTGAGGTATCGAACAAACAGATCAAGGAGATTTTGGAAAAGACAGTCAATTCTACAAGAAAAGATCGATCTACCAAGCTCGATGATGCACTCCGGGCTTACAGGACGGCTTTCAAAATGCCTCTGGAACCACGCCATTCCATCTGCTTTACAGGAAAGCATGCCATCTTCCAGTGGAGCTTGAACACAAGCCACCATGGACAGTGAAGTTGTTCAATTTCGACATCAAGCCTGCTGCAGAAAGACGTATGATACAACCGAACGAACTGGATGAAATCAGACATCATGCCTATGAAAACTCCAAGTTATACAAGGAGAGGACTAAGGCATATCATGATAAGAAGATCATCTCCAAGAAATTTGAACCCAATGACCAGGTACTCCTATACAACTCTCGTTTGCAGCTTTTTCCTGGAAAATTGTGTTCTCGTTGGTCAGGTCCTTTCACCATCAAAGAGGTCAGACCACATGGAACTGTAGTTCTCATTAGTTCGGAAGGCAGGGAGTTCACAGTGAATGGACAAAGGGTGAAGCACTATTGGGCGGAAGTCGATATTCCAGTAGGACACATTGTGCCTCTAGATGATGCACCCATTGCCTGAGTCCCCAACACAGTCAAGCTAATGACTGAAAATAAGCGCTTAGTGGGAGACAACTCACTGGTAAATGTAAATAGTTCAATTTTTCGTTTGTTCTACTAACTTTTGGTTTTAGTTCTAAGTGTTTCAGGTCTTAAAAAAAAACTTTGTGTCGATCGACACACGTGCGGACAACACAAGGTAAGTGCTTTTAACCCGACTGTTTTCTTCTTCCTCTTCACTTTCTCTACACGAACATATAAGAGATTTTACAACACTCATAACTTCCTCGTTTCTTCACCAAAATGAGTGTTTCTTGAGCCTAACTTGAGTAGTTTCTCATCCTCTATTCAATTTTATCACTCACTCTATCGGTCTACAAGGTATGTGTTCAAAAATCCCTAATTTTAGTTTCGATGCCAAGGTTTGATTTTCGAATTTCCTCTCTTTTTACTCGTTTATATTGACAAATTCGGCCTAGTTAAGTTTTTTTAGAGTGAATTCGACATACCCATGTGCTTAATTCAAGTTATTTAGCAAGTTTTTAGGAGTAGTCAAAGTTTATGGATTTTGTAATAAAACTTGGTGAAATTTGGATTATGAAACCGATTAGATAGCAATTGGTGATAGATTGTTGATGTTGGAAGTGTTGTGGTTTATTTTGCCAAGAATTGCCAAATTTTGGAATTGTTTATGTTGTGTCGATCGACGCACCTTGTCCAGACGTGAAAATCATGGCTAATTCTAAATTTTTAGTTGTTTTCTTTTGTGATTGTTCGCAGATGACTTCCAGGAACAAGAGACCACGGGTAGGAGCAACGGCTGCATCTAGTTTTAACCCCGAGACTCAAGCTTCAACGGGAGCATGCCATCCTCCTTGGCCAAGGCTCGAGTGGACAAAGATTCGTATGACGAGGTCTTGGAATAAAGCCCCTTCTGAGATACTTACTCGTCCTAAGGTTGCAGAAAGGGATATAAGTGAGACATGGGATGATTATGATTCATTGTTCTACAATGAATGGTTGAAGGTGACTTTAGCACCTACAATGAATGGTTGAAGGTGATTCCCATGCGATGAGGAGTTTGGGTATCCAGGATGAGGTGCTACTATTGTTGCAGAATGTAGGTTTAGGCACCATTGCAACTAAGCATCATGTCTTGTATCCAAACTTGGTACGTCAGTTCTTTGCTACGGTGAGAATGTACAGTGAGGTGGATGATGCAAAGGATGCAGAGAACGCAGGAAATTGGACTTTGACATCTATGATTTGCGGGGTCAGATACAAGGTTTTTTTTCGAGATCTTTGCGGGATCTATGGATTTTACCCGGATCACGCTACTACAAATCTTCCAGACGAGTTCCCTGAGGTACAGTCCTTCTGGTTACATTTCGGGACTGGGGTTTATAACTCCAGGAGCTCTACACATACGGATGTCAGACATCCAGTCTTGCGGTACGTGATTCGTCTCTTCTCGACTATGCTTTTGTGTAAGAGCGAGCCTAGGAAGATGAGATTATCCGAGCTTATTCTGTTGTATTACGCTCTTTGGGAAGATATCGAGGATGAGCCTGTTTTGAACACCAACGCCAACATGGGCTCTGTCTTTGCACGACACTTGGTATCTTTGAAGACCACACCGTTTACCTTGACAAAGAGTAACAAGCCCTTCACTGCTGGCAGTCTTCTCACCCCGATCTTCCATTTCTGTGGCATTGACATATCTACCTACAAGGTGGATAGCACGCTTTGTTTTATGGGCTTCGAGTCCATGGCTCTCCTCTTTTCTGAGTTTGTTGCCCTCTTCCTGATTATTTCTCCTCCGTAACCTTCAGCACATGCTCCCCTCTTTCCTTCTTCTTGAACGTATGCTCATGCACCAGAAGATAACTCTGAAGTTGATCGATATAAAGACTCTTGATATCATTCGATTCTTTGATTGCACATACTATGTATGTGAATCGTTTAGACAAGGTTCTCAACACCTTTTCCACCACCTTAACATCAGGTATGTCTTCTCCAAGATTCCTTATATCGTTGGCTATGACCATAACTCTTGAGAAATACTCTGTCACACTTTCTAAATCTCTATGCATCCTTTGTAAATGTGCACTCTGCACACGCTCATTTCCTTGAAATTTTATTTTCATGTAATCCCATTAATCTTTGGAAATGTTCTTCTGCAGAATCTGTTTCAGAATTGTCTTGTCAATAGCAACATACAGGTAGTTTTTAACCTTGAGATCTTTGAGCTTCAACTCCGCCAATTCAAATCGTTGCTGCCCATTGAGTATCGTCCCCCGTGGCAGCTCTGTGATCCCTTCTTCAACCAGATTCCACCATTCCTTAGATCGCAGCAGATTCTCCATCAACATAGTCCAATATTTGTAATCTCCATCAAACTTTGGAATGCTCAATAAACCATCTATCTTTGAACCCATAATGTTTCTCTCTCTCTTTTGCTCTAATACCAAATGTAAGAAGAAGGAACAAAGAGAATATGGTGTAAACTAATTTTCTTATCCGACATCATAGAGATACAACTCTATCTATAATCATGTTACAACCAACAGATCCTAAAAGACCGTAACTACTCAAAGACTAACTCAACAACAAGGTAAGCTAACTGTGTCCTAGACAATAGGCACATTATTGAAACTGAAATTGACTCTGTACTTTGACTAAGTACTTTTATTGACTCATTCTTCCTAACATCAACGCACCATCTTCAGTTGCAGAACAAACATCGTTTGATTCAGAACCATTCAAGCATTCCAAAGAAACCGAATTTGATGGAATATCCAAATGTTTTTCTTGAGGAACGACCAAAAAAAAGATATTATCCTCACCACCAGAGATCTGGATACATCAATGGTTGCTAAACAACATGGAGATTAATCTCTGCTTTAATTCCTCTTCCCGGGTCCGATGCACCTCGAGGGAATTGACGTCTTGTGATCTTCTTCTAGGAAGATCATTTCGAAAAACCTTAGATTAATCAATCGATGACATAATTGAATTGTTTAGAGTTAATAAGCGACCACAATAACCCGAATCTAACCAAACCCCGAACGGGAAATTGATGAAGAGAAGCGACTCGGAACACCTGATAGCCGGAAGCAACAAAAAAATTTGTGGAAGCAAAGACGATTTTGGCGAGAAGAAAACGAAGGTAAAACGGAAGAATAAGAAAAGTGCACTGTTTTTATTAACTAACCTGTGAAGAAGATGGAGCAAAGAACGTATGTCTCATAGCGGTGATAATCGAGCTTTCAGTCGCGATAAAGGAGAAGAGTGAATTTTGGATAGTCCGTTGAGATTTTATGTGCTTTTGCAGAAGCAATTGTTGTATAAAGCGAAGAAGGAACACAAAAAGTTTTGAAAACGGAGGAAGGTTGATGATTCGAAACATAACAGAGAGAAGAGAAAGAGAAGACGACCTGGATCGAGGATTTTGTTTTAAATACATGTGTGAGATCATAGAATATGCCACGTGTCAGCCTCTTTGCAAAATGTTAAAAGTACGCTCATCAATAAATATGGATGTTTATCGTTTATAAAAAATGTTTTAAATGGTAATGCATTTGTATTGTTACATTTTCATTATGTATATATTCATTTATTATTATTTAAAATAATTTTCCATTTTCAATTTAATAAATAATATTTTCTTACGCAAACGAGTTAAACAAATTTCTTTGACCGATTTTGCGGAGATCTGAGTCCTAATACTAAAATAATATATGATATTTTTATGATTTTCAAACGTGATTATGTAGTAAAGGTATACATCGCTACACCACATTTATTTTCGTCCTAAAAAACAAGTTAATCCGTATGATATATCATTGTTTTTACCCGTTTTCGACCATGATATAAGTCATTTTTGTAGAGTCTTTTTGGTATTTTCGAGTCCTTTTAGAGTCTTTGCAGGATAATGGATGATTGGAGCTTACTGGAAGCTTTTGGAGCATTTTGGAGCATTGGGGAAAGAAGAGCTGAAGTGATGAAGTCGAAGTCGATTTTATACGACCGTGTCGATCGACATGGACCTGTATGTCGATCGACATGGTCATATGTGACGAGAAGAGAAGTATTTTCCTTTTAAGCCCACGAAGCTCAGAAGTTTACAAAAGAAGCCCAATCCGAATTCTGAACAATACTTATAGTTTGTACTTAGAGTTTTAGGGAGGGATCCAGTTTTTAACTTTAGAACTTAAGGGAGGAGATTGGAGTTGATTCGAACTCTCTGTATCTTTTATCTTATCTCTTTTATGCAAACTATTTATTCATTGATTATGTTTACATCATCCATGTCTGAGTAGTCTGCTTGTTAGGTTTAGGGTAGTTCTAGGGTTTGATGAAAAATTGAATGGATTGAAACCATGTTAGGAGTTATCTCTATGTTCTTCATCTAGATTGGTATAACTCTGATTTTAGGATTGATCAACTAAAATTAGATATCATAGGTTGTTTAAATAGATACGAAAGTATTATTGATAACCTGAAATAATCTTAGATGAGCAAAATTATTTATTCGCAAAGAAATTTGGTTTAGGAATTTTGTGAGCAATTAAACTTGAACTATAAAGCTTGATTTAATTCCCTAGGTTCGCAAAGAAATTTGGGATTTAGGAATCTAATCATAGATAGTCTCTGCAACGAAAGTTGATTGATTTTACATTCGTGTTTATGTTCTAGAACGGTTCTTAATAAAATCCTACGGTTTAAATATATCTGTGTCGATCGACACACAGGTTTGTGTCGATCGACACGATCGAATCTCAAATCATCCCTACGAATTACCCAAGGCCTAACCTTTGTCTAAATTGAATTCTAAAACCTTGATAATCATTTATTCGTTTGCCTACTGTTTTTATTCATTCACACATATTTACTTAGCAAAATTTGAACTCACGAATTGGTTGTGTTATTCGATTCCCTGTGGATTCGACCCCTAAGCACTACATCGATCTCTTAATTTGAGAGAGTAGCTCAGGGCAAATTTGAGCATATCAAATTTTGGCGCCGTTGCCGGGGACTCGATCTAACCAATCGATTTGTGTTATTAGAACTTTGTCTAAGTTTTTATTTTTGTTTATTTTACTTACTTTTTCTTTTCTTTTTATTTTGTGTGTTTCAGGTTTATGCATCAGCGCGTTACCAGAAGCAACCAGAACAAAGAGCTACTTGATCTCAATCCTGAGATTTTAAGGTTAGAACGAGCCAACAGAGCAGCGACAAGGACGGCCAATATGAATCCAATGATCCTTATCAGAGGTGACGATGGGTTTCTTCAGGACTCTGAAGGTCGTAGACGTAATGCTCAGGGTCAGAGGTTGGATGAGAATGGGGCTGTGATTTTGGAGGAGCAGCATGTTGTACAGCACCATGAGCCAGCTGGGCGTGGGCGCACTCTAGGAGAGTACAACAGGCCAGACGAATTCTATGCCAACAAGGCAGCGATTCGTCCTCCTGCCTTCCAGAGGAATGACTTCGAGCTTAAACCCGCCTATTTCTCTCTTGTGGCTCAGCACCCATTCCATGACTTATCTTCTGAACACCCCATGGATCACCTTGAAAGGTTTGAGGATTTGGCATCTAGCATCAAGGCCAATGGAGTATCCAGTAATTACCTCTACTGCAAGCTCTTCCCTTACTCTCTTGGTGGAGAAGCTGCTTACTGGCTGAAGCAGCTAGAGCCTGGATCGCTAACCACTTGGGAGGACACCAAGAACGCCTTCCTCAACAATTTCTTTGATGAGGCGAGATCAGAGGACCTGAGAACTAAGATTTCCACCTTCAAGCAAGGTCCTACTAAAGCATTCAAGGCTTCCTGGGGGAGGTTCAAGAACTACCAGAGAGACTGCCCTCACCATGGTTTCAGTGATGTTCAGCTGTTGGGCATCTTTTTCAGAGGGATTGACTGGAGGTATCAGATGGCCCTCGATTCATCTAGCAATGGAAACTTCAACACCCGATATCCGGAAGATGCTCTGATTCTCATCGACAACTTAGCTTCCAGCAATAGCACCAAGAATGCAGATTTCAAAAGGAAGAAGCTAGGAGGTAACATGGATGGAAGCCAAATCGCAGAGGTTAAGGCTAAGCTGGATACTGTACACAATCTTCTGGTAGGAAAGAAGACAGTTCAGTTTGCTCAAGAGGTAGAAACCTTCATACCAGAGCCCGTGTCGATCGACACGGGAGGCATGTGTCGATCGATATAAGATGAAGAGGAAGATGTCAACTATGTCAGCGGAACTGGGTTTCAGAATCAGAGGTTCGGTAATCAGCAGGGAAACAGAAGCTTCAGTGGGAACAACCAGAGGACTACATTCACCAGGAATCCAAGCTCGCCCACCTATTCTCCTAAGCATCAGTTTCAGAAGACCAAATATCAGAAGCCTTTTCAGAGCAATTACAATAGGAACTACAGTTCTTCTTCCTATCAGACACCTCCTCCTCAGTCAGCAGAGAGCAGCGAGATGAAATCTATGCTAGAGCAGATCTTGGAAGGGCAACAGAAGATGACTGTGAACTTCAACGGGAAAATGGGTGCAATGTATCAAGATCTGAATGGGAAATTTGAGGCTTTGAATACCCATGTCAAGAAGTTGGATACTTAGTTTGCTCAGACTGAAGAGAACTCGAGGAGGCAAGAGGGGTTTCTTCCATCTAGGACGGATGTAAATCCAAAGCATAGTGTTGCTGCTGTCACCACAAGGAGTGGTAAGATGCTTGGAGAACCAGCAGTGAAGAAGGGACTCCAGCCAGAGCAACTGGGCGAGCTCATTAAGATTTACGAGGAAGAGACTTCCGCTGGAACTGTGTCGATCGACAAGGAAGGTTCATGTCGATCAACATGTCTTGAAAAATCGAATTCTGGGAAACACGCTACAGGTGATGTCGATCGACAAGGACCCCATGTCGATCGACACGACGCTCAGACGATCCCAAGTTTGTCGAAACCTGCTGCTAAAGCTGAGGAGAAAGTATATGTGCCTAAGATACCTTATTCTCGAAGCCAGAAGAGGTCTAAACAAGAGCTAGAGGATGCTCGATGCAAGGCTGTAATGGATAAGCTAGTTGTGGAGCTTCCTCTGATTGATGCCATTCGGACTAGTCCGGTAAGCCGACGCTACGTGAAGAGAATGGTCACAAAGAATCTAGGTCTTGAAGAAGAGGTAGCTATGATTTCTGAGCAGGTCAGTGCAGTGATTCAGAACAGGGTTCCAGAAAAACTGACAGATCCGGGAAGTTTTGTGTTGGACTGTTTGATCTTCAAGGATAGATTTCTGCGATCTCTTTGTGATTTAGGCTCTGGTGTCAACCTGATGCCACGCTCTGTTGCTGTTGGTCTAGGAATGACCGATTTCCAGCCTACTAGGATCTCTCTTATCCTAGCTGATCGATCTGTTAGAATTCCAGAGGGTGTTCTAGAGGATGTCCCGATCCGGGTTGTAGACTGCTTGATTCCTACAGACTTTGTTGTTCTGCAATACAGCGAGGAGCCCAAAGACCCCCTGATTTTGGGTAGACCATTCTTAGCTACAGCGGGGGCAATGATCGATTGCAAAGGAGGTAACATTACCTTGAGTGTGGAAGATTTGGAGATGAAATTCGAGATGGATAGGTTGATGAAGAGACCCACCATAGATGGCCAGACATTTTATACCGACACGCTCACAGACATTGCATAGGAAGTCTTCAATGAGACGCATCCCATTGATCCCTTGGAAAGGACTTTGGTTAACTCCGTGACCGTGGAGAGCCAGATTGATGAAGTTGCTAAAGGGTATGCTAAGCTGATGGATGTTGGGAGAAAAGTGAGACAGTTGGCTAGTAATGTCGAGTTGGTCGGATCCCTGAAAACCCATGTCGATCGACATAAAGCCTGTGTCGATCGACACGGATCCGCAGACAGCGATTGGAATGAACAAAAGGCCCCAACAATCGAACTCAAACCACTTCCAGCCGGGCTAAGGTATGCTTTTCTTGGTTCTAATTCAACATACCCAGTCATTGTTAATGCTTCCTTGAACAATGTAGAGCTCACCCTATTGCTAAGCAAGCTGCGAAAGTTTCGCAAAGCTCTTGGCTATTCTCTTGATGACATTTCAGGGATTTCTCCAAACTTGTGTATGCATAGGATCCACTTAGAGGATGAGGCCAAGTCGTTAATTGAGCATCAAAGGAGGCTAAATCCGAATTTACAAGAAGTGGTCAAGAAAGAGATTCTGAAACTTCTAGAGGCCGGGATCATCTATCCCATTTCGGACAGTGTCTGGATTAGCCCAGTTCACGTGGTACCAAAGAAGGGAGGAGTTACAGTGGTAAAGAACGAGAGGAATGAGCTGATTCCTACGAGGATGGTGACTGGACACAAGATGTGTATTGACTACCGGAAGCTAAACGCGGCTACCAGGAAAGATTACTTCCCCCTATTACTGTTTTCTCGATGGCTACTCCGGTTTCTTCCAGATCCCCATTCATCCAGAGGACCAGGAGAAGACCACATTTACTTGTCCTTATGGCACTTTTGCATACCGCAGAATGCCCTTTGGACTATGTAATGCCCCAGCGACCTTCCAGAGAAGCATGAAGTCGATCTTCACAGACATGATTGAGGATTACATGGAGGTCTTCATGGATGACTTCTCAGTCCACGGTTCTTCATTCAAGGACTGTCTCGACAACCTGGAGAAGGTGCTGGCCAGATGTGTGGAGAAGCATTTGGTTCTGAATTGGGAGAAATGCCACTTTATGGTGAAAGATGGCATCGTGCTTGGTCATAGAGTTTCAGCTGATGGGATTGAAGTGGACCGTGCTAAGATCGAGGTCATGACAAGTCTGCAACCACCCACTTCAGTCAAGGAAGTTCGTAGCTTCCTAGGACACGCTGGATTCTACCGAAGATTCATCAAGGACTTCTCCAAAATCGCCCGCCCACTCACCAATTTGCTCTGTAAGGATGTCAAATTCTTTTTTGATACTAACTGTTTAGCTGCTTTCGAATAGATCAAACAGGCTTTGGTGAGTGCTCCAATAGTGCAACCTCCGGACTGGGATTTGCCTTTTGAGGTGATGTGTGATGCCAGTGATTATGCAGTTGGGGCTGTTTTGGGTCAGAAGAAAGACAAGAAGCTGCATGCCATCTATTATGCTAGTAGGACACTAGACGAGGCTCAAAAGAACTATGCAACTACGGAAAAGGAACTGCTAGCAGTGGTTTTTGCCTTTGAGAACTTTCGCCCCTACTTGATTGGAGCCAAGGTGATAGTGCACATAGATCATTCAGCACTCAAATACCTGATGCAGAAGAATGATGCTAAGCCTAGACTGTTAAGATGGATTCTACTTCTCAAGGAGTTCGACATAGAGGTGAAAGACAAGAAAGGAGTTGAGAATGGTGTCGCGGATCATCTTTCGCGAATTCGGATAGAAGACCACGTCCCCATCGATGACTACTTCCCAGAGGAGAGTGTGCACTACATTGAGACTGGTTTGCAAGCAGGCACGGTGCTAGATCAACATGTTTCCGAACTGTCAGATGTCGTATCGATCGACATGAAGGAGCCATGTCGATCGACACGGGACTTAACCGTCACGCCTCAAATTTTAGCAATGGATATGTCGATCGACATGACCTCATATGTTCCGTTTCTGGATCAAGCCGACCGTGGTACGCTGACATTGCAAACTTCCTAGCTGCAGAGGACGTACTTACTGATCTTAAGGGATACGAGAGTAAGAAATTCATGAGGGAGCTAAGGAGGTACTATTGGGATGAGCCTTATCTCTACAAACACTGTTCGGATGGAATCTACAGAAGGTGTATTGCAGAGAGTGAGATACGGGATGTGCTTTACCACTGCCACGGTTCAGAGTATGCTGGGCATTTTATCACATTCAAGACGGTCTCAAAGGTTTTACAAGCTGGGTTTTGGTGGCCTACTATGTTCAAGGATGCGCATGTCTTCATTGCGCAGTGTGATACTTGTCAGAGGCGAGGTAAGATTAGCAAGATGAATGAGATGCCGCAAAACTTCATCCTTGAGGTTGAGGTTTTTGATTGCTGGGGCATTGACTTCATGGACCCGTTACCGTCGTCCTATGGGAACAAGTACATCCTGGTAGCTATGGATTATGTCTCCAAATGGGTGGAGGCGATTGCTAGTCCTAAGAATGACGCTGCGGTGGTGGTTAAGCTGTTTAAGACCATCATTTTCCCTCGATTTGGAGTTCCCAGAGTTGTCATTACTGAACTAACCTTTTCAACTAGTAATCCACATGATGCAGAACAAATTCCAAAATCAGACCACCATGTACTTCTCCATAGATATTCGCAGCCTCCCAAATTCATCCACGACTTATCAACATAACCCACTAGTCCTCATTGTTGGGTCTCGTCCCAGATCTCGATGTCAAGAACCTTCTAGACTCATTCCCATACTATACCATGACTAGTGAATCCATATAACTTTCGGTACCTTTCTCCCCTAGACTTATTTAATTCGAAATTTTTTTTTGTTCTCGATGGAATGTTGAAACTCAAAAGCAGTGCTTTCACTACTGTTGTTCCTTGTGAGGAGACAGGGTCGTGAGATCGCTCGTCCTCTACATCCGTTCTAAGGGACTCAGACTTCTGCTTTTGAGCTCTGGGTGATCACCTCTTTAGTACTGATTCACTAGAATTGTATTTCCTCATCTGATACTCAAGAACTATCATATCACCCCATTCTTCATCATTTTTTTTATAAATTAGGGAGAGGGGTACCATTAGTTTCAACAGAAATTTGCACTATTCAGGTATGAATGAGGAGTCAAGCCTTTTGAACATCAATCACCGAGGAGACCGCATATTTAGCTCGAACCCGGGGTGGATTATGCTGGAACTAACAGACGTTTCTAGTCAACTGGTCAGTCTTAGGATTTCCCATTAGTCTCATTCTGAAATTAATCCTGGAAAAATGATTACTCATCGAAAAAGACAATCCATTAAACCAAAAGAAAGATCATTGTTTCCAACTGACTAACTTAACTCAATAAAACATTTTGGACTGACTCTCAAACAAAGAAAACAATGTTAGCAACTACCTCCCCCAGACTTAAACAACACTGTCCCCAGTGTTATCAAGCTGAGTTTGGCAAAAAGAATCAAAAGGATAACGAACTTGGGAAGAGGAAACGAAATTTTACCAAATATTTTCCCCATGTCGATCGACATAGAGAGCCGTATCGATCGACACAGGTTTCCGAACCCGGATCATGAGTTGCGCGGAATTGGAGACAAAATGTTGAACCGTGTCGATCGACATAGAGATGCATGTCGATCGATACAACGTCTCTGGACATTTTTGCAAGTTTGGTCATCATTTTCCATCATTGAAATAAATCTCAAAGCTAATCATTCTGCAAAACTCAACTCAAAAGACGTGATTAAGAGGAAAACATAGGCGAATCGCATTAGTTCATCAGTTCTGAAATCCTAAGGAAACATAAAACAAACTAACTCAAAGAAAAACAGAAAAATAGACTCAAAGTTAGATAAAAAAAGAAAATAAAGAGAAACAGAAACAAGGATAGGTGATCTAATCATCCTCCTCTGATGATGATGAAGGTCGTGGAGTAGGTTGGCGAGGACGGATGCATCCACAGCGTGGCCAAGTGGACACGGCAGTCCAGAGGATCTGGATACTCTGGGCCATCCAACTCTGAAACTCGTCTAGAGGATGGCCAGGCAGAGGTGGTAATGGAGGAAGCTGAGGTGGCTGAGATGGAGCACGGGAATTGCCTGCGCTTGAAGTACTAGCTGTCTCTGTATCACGGGTAATCAGCTTGCGCCCAGCGCCAACTGTATGAACTAACCTGTTGTCAGGCTGAAAGGCGAGGCAGGTAGGGTCAGATGCAATGTCCATCAACGCAGGAAGTGGTAATTGCACCATGCGTGGCTGCCCAGGAGAAATGCGGAAAACCCAGTGGTTTGGCTGCTTCAGCCAGGTAGCCCTCGTCAGATAATCCAAATCAACTGCAGAGACTGTGCTATCCATACGGCATCCAGAAGTATCAATCCCACAAAACTGGAAGATGGGGGTGAGAAGACTACCAGCACTGAAAGACTTGCTGCTCTTAGTCAGCGTGAGTGGCGTGTGCTTCAGAGATAGAAGCTGTCGTGCAAAAACAACCCCCATGTTGGGTTGAATCTCATCCCAGACTGGATTGGCCCAATCCAACCTGAGAGCATATGATAGCAACACCAACTCCTGCATCCTCATCTTTCCGGGCTCTACCTTGTACAAAATCGTGGAAGAGAAAAGGCGAAGCAGATACCTAAGCATGGGATGCCGCACATCCGTATGTGTGGAAGCAGATGCTGCATACCTCCGTGTTCCAAACTGACCCCAGAACTCCTGCAGATCAGGTAACGTATCTGGAATGTCCTGATGAGTGCGATCTTGGTCAAACCCATAAATCCCACAAATGTCCCTAATAGAGAGCGTGTGACGGATCCCTCGAGTCTTGAAGCTCATAATCCAGTTCCGGGTATCATCCCTATCCTCA
This sequence comes from Arabis hirsuta, assembly GCA_964056655.1. NCBI lineage: Eukaryota > Viridiplantae > Streptophyta > Magnoliopsida > Brassicales > Brassicaceae > Arabis > Arabis hirsuta. Next base: position 22,133,320 of record OZ053308.1, read on the forward strand.
TCAGTAGATGCCATACAACACATCTGCATGGACGCGAAAAACTGGGGTACCAAATCAGGGTAGAGCGGATAATGGCGCATGGCGAATGTCCCCAGGCTTGCGTTCTGCAGTAAATGCAACACCTCATCCTGTAGACCCAACCGTCTCATCGTTCGGCTGTTAGCAAACCGTGTCCCCGATAACTGAACCTTTAGCCACTCATTGTACAACAGAGAGTCGTAATCATCCCATACGGGTGTGCTCTTTTCTGCGAAGGACATCATCTCGTACCAGAATCTTGGCAGGAACATCATCAAACTGCCTTGCGATGGCGATCTGCTTCCCCTCAAGGCGTGGCCACGGAGGATGTGATGCGGCGGGTTGTGCTTATGTACCAGAACCAGAGGTAGCTTCCTTGCTTCTCTTCTGACGTTTAGTACCTTGTGTGGCCATCTGCAAAGAAAACCCAACAAAAACAAACGAACAAAGTTCAAAATCAGTACGCGTTTGAACACTTTGGACGGCCGTGTCGATCGACGTGACGAGCCCGTGTCGATTGACGTGACCATCAATGCCGATAAAAGTATACAAAGTATAGCAGTTCATCCGCGACGAACAACCAAATCAGTTTCTAAACAAGCTCTAACAAGAGAATGATGACAATGTGCCACAATATCGACCACAAATCAGCCCTAATTCAATTTCTCCTTTCTCAAATCAAAAATTTCTCAAACTTTTCAAATCGAAATGCAACGAAATTGAGAATTGAATTCAGTTCTAAATCACTCGAAAAGTGTATACGAAGCATTGCAACGCCCTAATTCGAATCAAATCGACTCATATTTCCAAAATTTACTCAAAAACGCCGAACTGAAAATCAGAGTTTAGAGAGGCATACCTTTGTAGATCGAGAAAACGGTGACTAGAAACGAAAAGAGGGCAAAAATCCGAGCAGATTAGGGTCGAAAATCACTTGATTTGGTGAAAGATTCAAAAAGCTATGGAGGTTTCAAAAAGCTATGGAGGTTTTCATGTTCTGTCAAAGTTGAAGTGAGGAGGATGATAAAGAAAACTTACCTGTTTTCGATTGGCTGGACCTGCTGTGGGCCTTGTCGTCTGTGGGCCGTGTCGATCGACACAACATGATCCATGTCGATCGACACGATCTTCTCTTTTCTGAAAATCCGACTTATCACACATAAAACACGTAAAATAAAAGGTTAGTTGAACAAAACAAAAGATTGAAAATAATTTACACTTACCAGTGGGTTGCCTCCCACTAAGCGCTTGTTTTCAGTCATTAGCTTGACTGTGTCAGGACTCAGGCAACAGGTGCGTCATCCAGAGGCATAATGTGTCCTTCCAGAATCTCGGCTTCGCCCAATAATGTTTCACCCTTTGCCCGTTAACAGTGAACTCTTTCCCATCCTTGCTAACGAGGACAACAGCTCCGTGTGGTCTGACTTCCTTGATTGTGAAAGGACCTGACCAACGAGAACGCAGTTTACCAGGAAAAAGCTGTAAACGAGAGTTGTAAAGCAGTACCTGGTCATTTGGTTCGAATGTCCTGGAGATGATCCTTTTGTCATGATATGCTTTAGTCCGCTCCTTGTATAACTTAGAGCTTTCGTAGGCATGATGTCTGATTTCATCCAATTCATTCAGCTGTATCAGATGCCTCTCTGCAGCAGGCTTGATGTTGAAGTTGAAATGCTTAACTGCCCATGCTGCTCTGTGTTCCAATTCAACCGGAAGATGACACGTTTTCCCATAAAGCAGATGAAATGGAGTAGTCCCCAGAGGTGTCTTGTAGGCAGTCCTGTAAGCCCAAAGTGCATCATCAAGTTTGGCTGACCAATCCTTCCTTGTGGAATTTACCATCTTCTCAAGGATTTCCTTGATTTGTCTGTTGGATACCTCGACTTGTCCACTCGTCTGAGGATAATAAGGACTGGCCACGCGATGGTGCACTCCGTATTTCTGCAAAAGCTTAGCAAAAACTCTGTTAATAAAATGTGTCCCACCATCACTAATGACAACTCTGGGAACTCCAAATCGAGGGAAAATGATGGTCTTAAACAGCTTAACCACCACTGCAGCGTCATTCTTAGGACTAGCAATCGCCTCCACCCATTTGGAGACATAATCCACAGCTACCAGGTTCTTGAGATCGAGATCTGGGACGAGACCCAGCAATGAGGACTAGTGGGTTATGTTGATAAGTCGTGGATGAATTTGGGAGGCTACGAATATCTATGGAGAAGTACATGGTGGTCTGATTTCGGAATTTGTTCTGCATCATGTGGATTACTAGTTGAAAAGGTTAGTTCAGTACTCTAAGGGAAGGTAAGTTTCTGCGTTTTCAAACCTCTTTCACATTCTTAGTGTATGTTTTGCTTGAGGGCAAGCAAATGCTAAGTCTGGGGGAGTTGATATATCATGGTTTTTACCCGTTTTCGACCATGATATAAGTCCTTTTTGTAGTCTTTTTGGTATTTTCGAGTCCTTTTAGAGTCTTTGCAGGATAATGGATGATTGGAGCTTACTGGAAGCTTTTGGAGCATTTTGGAGCATTGGGGAAAGAAGAGCTGAAGTGATGAAGTCGAAGTCGATTTTATACGACCGTGTCGATCGACATGGACCTGTATGTCGATCGACATGGTCATATGTGACGAGAAGAGAAGTATTTTCCTTTTAAGCCCACGAAGCCCAGAAGTTTACAAAAGAAGCCCAATCCGAATTCTGAACAATACTTATAGTTTGTACTTAGAGTTTTAGGGAGGGATCCAGTTTTTAACTTTAGAACTTAAGGGAGGAGATTGGAGGAGCTTAAGAGATTTCATACTTCCAGACTCTGTCGATTCGAACTCTCTGTATCTTTTATCTTATCTCTTTTATGCAAACTATTTATTCATTGATTATGTTTACATCATCCATGTCTGAGTAGTCTGCTTGTTAGGTTTAGGGTAGTTCTAGGGTTTGATGAGAAATTGAATGGATTGAAACCATGTTAGGATTTATCTCTATGTTCTTCATCTAGATTGGTATAACTCTGATTTTAGGATTGATCAACTAAAATTAGATATCATAGGTTGTTTAAATTGATACGAAAGTATTATTGATAACCTAAAATAATCTTAGATGAGCAAAATTACTTATTCGCAAAGAAATTTGGTTTAGGAATTTTGTGAGCAATTAAACTTGAACTATAAAGCTTGATTTAATTCTCTAGGTTCGCAAAGAAATTTGGGATTTAGGAATCTAATCATAGATAGTCTCTGCAATGAAAGTTGATTGATTTTACATTCGTGTTTATATTCTAGAACGGTTCTTAATAAAATCCTACGGTTTAAATATATCCGTGTCGATCGACACAAACCTGTGTGTCGATCGACACGATCGAATCTCAAATCATCCCTACGAATTACCCAAGACCTAACCTTTGTCTAAATTGAATTCTAAAACCTTGATAATCATTTATTCATTTGCCTATCGTTTTTATTCATTCACACATATTTACTTAGCAAAATTTGAACTCACGAATTGGTTGTGTTATTCGATTCCCTGTGGATTCGACCCCTAAACACTACATCGATCTCTTAAGGGCAAATTTGAGCATATCACCGTAACATCCATTTAGAAAGACATTTTGTTATATTACTTCACGTTAATAAAATTAATAAACCCATAAAACTAAGAAAGATTATCATTTTGCAAAGTTAAAGAAATTAATATATTAAATTAAGCCTTAATCTTAGCCATATATATTTATGAGAATTTGTAAAAAAAAAATACCACTTTTGAAATATTAATTTTCAAAAATATCACATTTTAAAATTCTTTTCAAAAATACCACTAAAATTATATCATTTATTCAAAATATAATTTATGTTTGAATTAACTATTTTATGTTAGGATTTAGTTTTGAAGATTTAGGATTTGTTAAAGGTCAAATACTTTTTTGTCTAAGTACACGAAATTTCTGAGCAATCATCGACACAAAGGACACGTCCAAGTTGAATAAACGAGCTCGGTAAGATGGGATCATATGAGCTCGGTATACATGATCATATAAGCTCGATAAACATGATCATATGAGCTTGGTAACATGATCACATGAGCTCAGAATAAAAACATTAACAAAATGAGCTCGGCAAAACATGAGCAAGCTCGGTTAAACACAGTCCTTCGAGTTCAGTTAAACACAATCACTTGAGCTGGGGTAAACACAATCACTCCAGATCGGGAAGGTGATATCCCATGGGATCTAAAAAAATCTCCAAACAAGTAATTTTTTATGCGAAACGAGCTCGGCTAAGACTATAAAACGAGCTCGACAAAATCGTCATAAACAAGCTCGGCAACATGTCAGCTTGGTAAATACCCAACATAGAACATTAACCTCAACCATGGCTTACCTTGACATCATCACATCTTATTCTTCCAAGTTGGGGGGCTAATTGTTGGGGTCAGATTTTACCCCATTGAAATCAGTACGCGCATAATGACCAAGTGTCAAAGTTGGGTCGAACTCGATAGTAGATGGGTCGAGCCCATAGTGGGACGGCGAGCTGAGTTTGGAACGAAGTAGCGAGCTCGGGCTTAAAACGAAGCAGCAAGCTCAGAACAAAGTACAAGCTTGGCAAGCTTGAGCCCATTATGATACGATAAGCTGGAGATGGGCCCGAACTCGAAATAAGAAACGCGAACTCAAGGCACGGGCTTGGTGACCCAAACTCAAGATTGTGATGAGCCAAGGCGAGCCGAGCCCTAGTCCATAAAAACGCTATGTGGGCTTGCGCTTGCAATTAAACCGAGACCAAAGTTTAAACTTGTGGCTAGGTGGCGAGTTTGGCAACATGAGTTTGATACCAGAGACAGGTTAAGCTCGTGGCGTAAAATCCATGGAGTCTAGTTTGAGACATGGAACCCAAGAAGAAAAGAGCCGAGCTGACAAGCCCATATATCGACAAAATAAGGCGGTGAACTCAACAAATTACCAAGGCCACAAGTCGAGGAGCACCAAGTCCACGACAAAGTCTTCATAAACCAATCCCAAGCAAAAAGGCCTATGATGTTTCAATTGACTTAGAAGAATCCGAGAAGAAAAGAAACTCCCGAAGAAATATGAAGTTTTTCTATTTGTCTTAGGGTTTACTTTAGCCAACTTAAACTAGTATATATACTCATGTAAATCTCTTGAGAAAGAGATCCGAAATTTTACTTTGCAAAATACTTGTGTTATTGAGAGCTTTCAAAACAGCAATAAAAACTACCTTATGATCTTTGTGATTGTGGTTTCATACTTAGAAATTTCGGTTCTCTTATAAATGTTTGACAAATTCAATTGTGCTAATTTCGACTCCTACAATCAACTACAAAACTAAACATGTGAGGAAATAAAAAAAATTATTGGAAGAGACAAATTAAAGAAAGGTAAGAAGAAAAATTTATGAGAGAGGAAAAAAAGCTTTTGTAAAAAAACATTGTGTAAGAAGATAATAAAGATTTTGGAATACATCAAGAAAACAATATATCTTAATATATAAAGCAGGTGTGTTTAAAATAAACGGATACATAAGTAAATTATAACTTACTAGATTACAATACGTGTTTAACTTAATTTAGATCGTGCCAATTATCAAATATTTTTACTTTCATTTTTTTCCATATTAAAATTTCAAAAATGCTCATTTTTTTTTTGGTGGGTGGACGGGAGAAAGTCTCCCTATCCGATTTATTAAAGAAGCTTTAAGCAAAAAACTACAACCGGATGTGCGTCAGATACACAGAACCTCGCTCATCCTCAACTAAAATCGACTCAACAACATTCGGAATTGAATTAAAAAAATGAAAACCCAGCGGTAAAGTAAACGCATAATTAGCTAATCCATCGGCTAGACGATTAGCCTCTCTATACGCATGAGAAATGTGGACGGTCCAGTCCTTTGATAAAAAGCCGTGGCACAGTCGTACCAGGAAAGACAGGGGATGCGCGTCATCGATCCCTGTTCGTAAGTAACCCACTATAACTTCTGAATCCACCTCAAGTTCTACCCGTGAAAAATTTCGCTCCCATGCAACATACAACCCATAGTATACTCCCCAGAGTTCGGCAAGTGGAGCTGAACACACCCCTATGTTAACCGCAAAACCACCTTTCCAAGCACCCTCCTAGTCTCTAATAACACCGCCGGCTGTTGCTACCCCGAGGTTACCTCTTGAAGCTCCATCAGTATTAAGTTTAACCCAATCATTCCCCGGAGGTTTCCATGCGATCATCCTCTCCACTCTCCCCGCTTGTACATTCCGAGTTCCGTCTCTTCCATTCGCCTCTAACACCTCTTTCCCTAGCTCTTTGATGAAATTCACATGGTCTCGACACAATTTATTTTCCCCAAAGACATTACCACATCTCCACTTCCAAGCCCACCAAACTGCCATCGTAAATAGAGTCGGCCACCCGATATCCGTTGCATTTGTTTCTCCTTGCATATTTTCATAAACCCACTCAAGTAAGGACTTACCAAAAAATTCCCTTTGTCGATTATGTGGCACAATACGACGCCAAATACCAGCCATAGCCGGACAGTCTCGAAGAATATAAATAATGGTTTCCACTCCTCCCTTGCATACTTGGCATACGTTCGATTCCCATAAGTGTCTTCGATGTCTCTCTGTGTTTGTCATTAGCGCTTGCTTACCCACTAACCATATAAAGAGACGAACTCTCTCCGGTGCCACCACATGCCATATTCGGTGAAAGAATTGTTTCATGTCTTGCCTTGGTGTGGAATCTTTAATAATTAGTTCAAATGCCGATCGAACTATGAATTTACCATCCGGATTCTCCCCCCAAGACAGTCTATCTCTTGCACCGGTCACGTTATCAACCACAATCGCTCCTAGCTTCAATTTGGTTCTCTCGGATATGAATGGAACGATGCTTGCATAATCCCAGCCCGAACCGTGTATCCAAAGATCACTCACCCTCTATTGCTTTTGTTCCTCTGTTAATACTCCCTCTGCCTCTTCCGCTAACGTTGAGTTTTGGACCCACTTATCCATCCAAAAATTAATATTTTGACCATTTCCAACCACCCAACTCTGTCCCAACATCACAACGTCCTTGAGTCCCGTTACCACACTTTTCCAGGTTGATGACCAAGAACTTTTAGTTGCGGCCGTCCAAGACTCGTCTCTCAGGTTAGTGATCTTATACTTCTTCATCAGGACTCGTATCCAAAGTTTATCTCCTTCATTCAATAGTCTCCAACCAACCTTTGATAATAGAGCTTTATTCATACTCTTTGCATCTCGAATTCCTAAACCTCCTGATGCTTTCGGTAGATACACTTGTTTCCACGCCACTAGATGTTGCTTCCTTTTCTCAACCGTGCTTCCCCACAAGAATGATCGCGATATTCTATCCAAACTTGCTAGCGTGGATTGTGGGAGTAATATCGTACTCATTGAATGTATCGGTATAGATGACAACACGGCTTTCGTTAGAGTTAATCTTCCGGCAAAACTTAAACATCTCCCCTTCCAACCTGACAGCCTCAATGACACTTTCTCAAGAATCTCACCAAAGGTTTCTTTATTAATTCTTTTGTGTAATATTGGTATTCCAAGGTATTTACCGAGATCCTTTGTCGCTTTAATCCCGCTTTCATCGCTAATATTCTTCTCTAAGTCACTCGAGACATTTCTCGAAAAAAAGATTTTTGACTTCTCGAGACTCAGTTTTTGTCCGGAGGCCGTACAAAACTTCTCCAACACTCCACGAATCATTCTTATCTGAGAAACCGACGCCTCTGCAAAAAGTATTAGATCATCCGCAAAACATATATGTGACAATTCCGGTCCTCCTTGCGATAATCTGATCGGTTTCCACTTTTTCTGATTAATCGCCAACTCAATTTGATGACATAACCTTTCCATACAAAGCACAGATAAGTATGGAGATAATGGATCTCCTTGGCGAATTCCACGTGATTGCTTAACCGGTATAGTCTTCTCGCCGTTTAGTAGCACAGTCATTGAAGGATCCACCACGCAAGTCATAATCCATTTGATCCATACCTCTGATAAACCGGTGGCTATAAGCGTATCCTCTAGAAAATCCCATATTATCCAATCGTATGCCTTTTCTAAATCAAGTTTCAAAAGCATCCACCCTTTTCTCCCTTGTTTTCTTCTCATCGAATGGACCGCCTCTTGCACAACCACAATATTATCCGTGCTTAGTCGACCTGGTATAAAACTCGATTGCGCTGGACCAACAAGCTTTGGTATCACAGCTTTTAATCTCAACATCATAGTCTTTGTAATTGTTTTAAACAAAACATTGCACAAACTAATCGGTCGGTATTGCGTTATTTTCTCCGGTTTTGCCACCTTAGCGATCAAAACGACTAGTGCATCATTTAACTCCTCTGGAACACTGCCAATTTCAAAAAAATTCATGACAAATTGAATCACCGATTCTCCCAATGTATCCCAACATTTATGGTAAAAAATTGGTTCGAATCCATCCGGTCCCGGGCTTTTAAAACCTCCCATACTTCGTATTGCTGTTTCGATCTCAAGAGGTGTGAAAGTCTTGTTCAAGTATTCTCGTTCCGTTTGGGATAGTTCCAAAAATCCCTCCCTTGGTAATGTCTCCACATCGAGCTCTACATCTGACATAGAATAAAGCCGAGCATAATAGTCCACTACTAGCTTCTCAATATCATTCTTCTCCGATATCCATTGACCTTCATCGTTCTTGAGCATCTCTATTCGATTTTTCCTTCTTCGAATTACCGTTGATGTGTGGAAAAATTTTGTATTTCTATCTCCCAAAGAAATCCACTTTTCTCGCGATTTCTGGAACTATAAAATTTCTTCCTGCTCAAGTATCATTTCAAACTCTTTCATTAAAAATTCCTCCCTTTCCAACAATTCATCAGATTGTGTATGTTCCAATCTATCTTGCACCGTCTTGAGGTCTTGGGCAGTTTTCTCTTTTCGCTTCTGAACTGACCCAAACACTTCTTTGTTCCAGATTTTTAGTTTAACTTGAAGGTCCATCAAAGCTTCAGGCGTCGACACGTCCCTGTCCCATGAAGTTGTCAAAAGCTCTTTGAAGCTCTCATGCTCTAGCCATGCGGCTTCGAAGCGAAATGGTCGTCTCCTCGGGTCTAATCCTTCAACCGGACACAACTGTATATGCAAAGGAGCATGATCAGACGCCAAAAATGGGAGATGAGTCACAGACACCGCTTGCCATTTCAGACGTGCATGCGCGTTACACAAGACCCGGTCTAGTCTCTTTGCTATGAAGTTACTTTCCGTTCTCCCTCTCCTCCAAGTAAATCTATTTCCTTTGAAACCCAAATTTATCAGTGAAAGATCACTAATCCATTCACCAAAAGCTATAGAATCTGATGACAGCCTTCCATTGCCGCCAGTTCTCTTATCCAGTCTTAAAATGGTATTAAAATCACCTCCCATTAACACCGGTCCCGCAATGTTCTGGATCGTGTTTCTCAACTGATTCCACAGCGAACTCCGCCGACTTGCTGTGGGAGCAGCATACACCACCACAATATGCAACGCGTCAGAATCATTCCCCACTTTAGCATGAATAAACTGATCCGCCGATTCGATAATCGACACATCTCCTATACCGTTCCTCCATAGTAACCACAAGCCACCGCTCTGGCCGACTGCGTCTATTCGGAATGAATTCTCAAAGCCTAGCCCTTGGAAAATACGTTCTGCTCTATCCCCTCCTATGTGAGTCTCAAATAGAGCTAGGATGTCCGTGTTAAATTTCTTTAATAAGTATCGAATTGATCGTCTAAAGTTGGGTTTATTCGCCCCCCGGCAATTCCATAATATGCAATTCATTGATATTTTGATCTCTAAGATTTGAACTACCGGGGCAACCCGTTAAGCGTTGGTCATTCCTGTATCCCCATTCTCTGGAATACTCGTACCCATATTTGTCTCTTTTTGTCTCTCTTCCTCATATAGATTCGGATTAACCTTCTCTATACCTTTCATTCTAGTTTCACTCGGCCTCGTCTCTAATCTATCCCCTCTCGTTGCCGTAGAGCTTGGTCCTCCTGACCTGTAAACATTTTCCTTATCCATCCTCATCCGCTTCCCATTCATCGATAATTCAACTTCATCATGAATTGGGCCAAAAATTAGACCTCTGGTGGGCCAAGTTGACCTCTCTTGCCTAGACTTCGAACCTCTTTTCACAATGGGCCTATTAGAATTATTTCTAATTTCCTTTGGCCCACTTGTATCACCACGTGCCCCAAACCTCACTCCCTCAACTTGTGCCACACTCTTCTCCTTCCTCCCTACGTTCTTGTCTTGAATATTCTCTTTGTTAAAGTCCAATATATTATTTCCTTTTTCTGTTACAATCTCCACCAAATCCTCCCCTAAGCCATCAAAGCTGTTTGAAATCTCGATATTTGCGTGATTCTCGCTATTCGTAATATCTTGTAGATTTCTTCCAAGATTATCGGACTGGATATTCTCTTTCCTTATCGGTGCCACCGACCTCTTTCTTGTCCTTCTCACCTCGGTGAAATCGTCCTCCCTCTGACTCGTCGGATTAACGCCCTTGTTTCCGGTTACTAGCATTTCCGATCTCTCCACCGCATTCTTAGGGAAACCATTAGCTATATGACCATACATACCACAAACTAGACATATGTTAGCCATCCCTTCATATGCTACATAGTATCGCCCTCCATTTACCATCACAGTGCCTTTCAATGGTTTCTTTAAATCAACCTCTACACATATCCGTGCGAATCTAGCTCTCTCTAGGTTAAGCGTTGTAAGGTCAACCTTGATCGGTTTTCCCAAACCCTTAGCAATTGCCATTAGAATCTCCTTGTGGTAGAAATTCACCGGGATGTTTGATAGCCGAACCCAAACTGGTGTCGTCACGATTTCATCTCTGAGTGGATCAAAGCCTGGCGACCATGCTTGCACCATCAGATAGCTCCCAAACGCTCTCCATGGTCCTCCGGTTAATGCCGCGAGATATTCATCTTCCATCTCGAAACGGATCAGAAAGAATTGACGTGGGAGGTCAATTACATGTATCGCTCCTCTAGGCTTCCACATCTCATTTAGCTTCCTACTCAATACCGGGATCGAGATATTCCTTCCCAAAATTTTGACAATCATACATTGTTTCCACAAACCATTCATCGCTTCCAAGACCTCATCCCCTATTGTGATCACCGGTTCTCCATCCTCCCCATTCGGAAACGCCACACTCACTCTCGCCCTAACGAACTCGTCGTCCAAAATACTTTCCGGAACCGGTCTCCCACCCACGTTACTCTCAGTCACACGCCTTGCCCAAGACAAGTCGGGAGGTTCTCCGGGTGGTCGTTGTTTCTCTCCGAGATCGATCATTGTTGCATCTTGCCCTTCCGTATGCACGTCGCCAGAATCGCCCTCTCTCGCCATCTTCTGTATTTTTTTATATATATAATCTAAAGTTCAAAAAAAAAAAAAAAATGCTCATTTTATGAAAAGGAAATATTCTGGACACTTCTTTTACCGATATCAAAAACATTAAATGGTAAATAGAGGAAAAAAGAAAGAAAAAAAATATCATTTAAATCAATTACAATTTTATCAATAACAGGATTCTAAATTCGTAATAGTTCACTAACCGGTATATATAAAAGATACATGCATATGCATTACAAAGTACAAACACATGTGTAGTGTATATTTGTGTAGTGTTTAATTTCTGTACTGTGTCCATAGGGTTTTTTATTCGTACTGTGGAGGTATATCATTAATTATTGGAGTATAAACATAGTGTATAAGCTAGCTTTGTTCCACGTTTGTGTATTGCTCAATATATCTATTTATTTAAGAAATTTCTAGATTTGTATGATTTTCTAAACAGTGAGTAGCAGCTATACATAACGATGCCAACATAATTTCAGCAAATAGGTAGTTCAAGCATAATTTTATACACACTTACATGTCAATTCTACAAGTTTATATGATTCATTTTTATACTGTATATGGCTATTCTTTTTCTTAGATATAATGAATAGGTTCAATCAAATAGTTAGAAGATAATGGAAGCTCCTTCGGCCAAATGCTTTGGTTAACGGTTCATTAATGCTTCTAAACCATGAGATCTGGATTCAAACCTCAGAATATACGATTATATAATATTGATGCAGATTAATGGAGACACGTTTTCAGGAGATCTTCAGCGTGGGACAAGATATAATCATTTAGCGTGGATCAAGACGGAAGATTTATCCGTTATAAAATCGTCGATGTAACAGTTCTCATAATTTATATAGAAAAATAATAAATCCAGACGTTTAAAAAAAATAGTTAGAAGATATTTGACTAATTTGTTTTTATAAGATAATAAATAAAAAAAAACTTCTATCGAATTTCTTTCTTTCATATGATTGAATTTACGAACTTTTTTTTTATAAACGAATTTACAAACTTATATTTTAGAAACACTACTAATGGCATTCCCAACATTAACCTCAAATCCTCAATGTGAGGTTTTTGGCTCTCCAACAACAACTTCAAAATTTCAAATTTTGAGGTTTTAAATAGTGAAACTTTATATTTGAAGTTTCACTATTCAAAACCTCAAAATTTGAGGTTCATTTTTTATTTGCATTTTATTCTTTACAATTATATGTCTTAAAAGTAATCATATTATTTTACTTTTGTAACATTTTAATCCATACAAGTTTATATCTCATTAATATTTAATATATATTACATCAAACAAAAATATATATTATTTTAATCTGTACAAGTTTATGTCTCATAAATAAAGAAACTCATTTATCGATTCGAAGTGATCATATTTGGGAGTATTACGAAAATAATTTTCAAAAGTAATTTAATATTTTAATGTAATGATTTATGAGTTAATATTGTTTGTAGTGTATGTTTTATAACTATTTATAAAGTTTTATGATTTTTATTAATTTTGATTAATATAGAGGATTTAAATGCAAAATAAGGTTTTGTGAGGTTTTATTATTGGAAGACAACAATCAAAAGTTTAAATTTGAGGTTTGGCAAACCTCAAATATAAAGTCTTTATTGGACATGCCCTTAAACGTTTTAAATCACAAATATAAGCTAAATTTTTTGAAAAATATAAGCATGGGGCACGTGCGAAGTCTGTGGAATGCATATATATATACACAGATATGAAATTTCCGACATTGTTGGCATCGACTCATTGTTGACTCATCACGAATAAATTCACTTGGCAGCTCATGGCCTGTCTTTTTCAGGTTTCTAAAAACCTTTGCCATGTGGGTTTCGAAAGGACTCAACTTGTTGCATTTACCATCCCACATAAAGTAGTATATTCACCATGGTCCCACATAAAGTACTACACAACAGAAATATATGAATATCTAAACGTTAAAATTTAGGCGCTTGTACAGTCCCAAATTGTAAAAAAAAAAAAAAAAAAAAAAAAAAAAAAAAAATTAGGCGCTTTTTAACTTTTTGTGGTATTCCTGGATTTGCGTTTTTCTATTGGGTTAATTTGCTTAATACTATATTGAATATCAAAATAAAAAATATAGCCACTCTAATGGCATGCATAATAAAAAAAGAACTAACTATTTCAGCACTATTTGGACAATAATACGGGCGAGAGGCTCAAATGCCACTATCTGTAAAAAATGATTTCATATACCATCTAATAATCTGAATGCCAATTTTTAATTTAATCATATTTAATCCCAAATTGTGGTTGTTAAGGAAGAAACACAAGACTCAACCACTACACTAATTCAACATCATTGTACATGATGTGCTTTTATTAGTAATAAATATTGATGACTTTTAAAATCATTTCCATATAATTATAATATTACAACCTCAAAATCTAAACCCTAATCTCCAAACCCAAAATCTATACCTTAATTGTACAATAGTTAATCCAAACGCTACCCCAATATTTATATCCTAATTTTACAATAGTTAATTCAAACCCTAATCCCTAAATCTAAACCCTAAACCAAAATCTATATCCTAAGTTTACAATAGTTAACCCAAATCTTAAATCTTTAACCCTGAAATTCAAACCCTATCCCAAAACCTATACCATTATTTTACAATAGCTAATCAAAACCCAAAATTTTTAATTATAAACTTTTGAAAATCAATTTAATTACAAAACAAAAATCAAAAATAAATTAATTGTTATAAATGTGGCATTCCTCATCAATTTTCAAGTGAAAATGGCATTTAAGCCATTCATCCCAATAATACCCACTATTTATTCGTTTATGTACTGTGTATAATGTACTATGTGTTGTTCTATTATATGTAAAACAAATATTTTTATTCTTTTTATATTGTTTATAACTATATGCTTATATTATCAATTGACCAAATCTCGTAATCCTATATTATAAAAAATATATTGAATTTTAGCGTTTATGTCAATTTTAATTTTAAAAAACGAATAATATTTTAAAAAATAGTTAATAATGTTTCTAATGAAGAACTTATCGTTCCTACATATGTATAATAAGATAGAAACATTGGTTTTTTGTCGCTTCATTTGTGAATTGAGTTAGTATATGGAATTATATGTCAGAACTTGTTTAGAGAACATACTAATTGCAAAAAGTTAAACTGTATAGACTCCAGATGTTTTACGTAGCTATATATACGTTTTAAAGTAAATTTTGTCCGTTTAAAAAAATTTAAACTATGACATACGTAGAAAATAATCTATGTTTTTTTTTTTTTAATGATATCACGAATTTGATTCATTTGGTTTTAAAAAATACAAAGCAAAAAAAAAAAAAATTAAAGCAAAGAGGAAAGCGAAAATGAAAAGAAGAAGATAATAAGTGGCTGTGTTTTCTTGAGGGTAGATACTGTAATATTACAAACAATATTCAAAATACTCTAGCCACACTCTTAATATGATCATTTGATCAATTATAATTTTTTTGTTAGTTAAATATGCTAATTTCCATTTTCTATCTATATACATATTTCCATATCTGTTAGGGTGAATTAACATAAACTCCTTTTAAAAAAAAAAACTAAAAACGACATGTCATATTGGAAAACAAATTTAATTAGGGATCAAAACTGAGAGAATTTTTTTTTCTGATTCGTTCAGAACTTTTGACACGTCGTACTGGAAAACAGTATATCATGTCACATAAAGGACATGACGAGACAATTTTTTTTCATCAAAATTTCTCCAATTGATATTTTTTTTTTATGTTTAATTTAAATTGAAATCTTCTTATTATACAAATATGAATGACGATTAATTTAATTATACTAGTTTTTTTTCATCCACTAAAATGAATGACGATCACACAAATCTATTTTATTTCTTAGGATGGCAAATATGGAAGCAAAGGAATGATGTTATTTTCAATTCAAAGCGTTGGCCAATTCCTCTAACAGTTAACAAAGCGATAAAAGACTATCATTTCTGGAAGAAATCAGTGGTCAATCAACCTAATGAAGAGAGTCAAAATTGCAGGCTAGCAACAAGTGTAAGTGAATCTAGACAGGTCCCTACTACATTGAGGGAGGTTGTGGATCAAGTACAGCAACAAATTTGTTTAGTTGATGCGTCCTGGACAAAACTAAATGAGACAATAGGCATTGGCTGGATATTATATGATTATAATCTGAATAAATTGCTTTATGGATCAGGTTCGCTACCATCAACACGGTATTCAGAAGAGGCGGAAATTGAAGCTTTGAGAATGGCAGCTATGGAATTACAAATGTTAGGATATAAGGATGTCACATTTTGTGGGGATCTTCAAGGATTGTATGGTTACTTGCAAAATAAGGAAACGAATATGGAGCCTCCAAAAATTAGGCATCATTCATCCATAGTGCAGATTAAAGACATTGTTAACATATCAAACCTTTGTAATTTTGGTTTTCTAAGGATTGCTCGAAGAGCTAATGATCCTACAGATCAATTAGCAAAGCGTGCAAGGATACATTCTCAAAGGTATATTGTAAGATGGCCATTGTAATGTTTTGAGAAATAAAATAAACAAATGTTGACGACAAAAAAAAAATACAAATATAAAAAGAGTAGATTTTTTTCGCATAAACTGCAATTTGAATTTTAAAAAACAAACATAAATTACTCAAATGATTTATACAATATTACAAAAAAGTAATACAAACATATATCATACATATTATATGGTATTGAATGTTATATATCATATATAATATGCCATATATTACCTGATATTTTATGTTATTCTAATACATATTATATTATATTTTATGCTATTTATCAATAAATATAATAATATATTTTAAAGATTGTTTATAATATGATATTTATGTTAAATTTATATAAATATAACCTCTTATATAATGGATAACATGTTTTATATTAATATAATATATAATGTTATGTGCTAAAATAACATATTATATGACATATTCTATTTCATGTTGTGTGTTAGTAAGATAAAATAGTATATAAATTATGAAAAAAATATAAACAAAATAATAAAAGTTTAAGTAAGATAAAATAATAATATAAATAATAAAAATAAAATGTAAGAAAATAAAAATTTGATTATCGATATTTTTAATGAAATATTAATTATAGTTGTAACGTTCGTGAACCAAAAAGTAGATTTTTGGTTGGGTGTCGATCGACACAGGGAGTGTGTGTCGATCGACACGAGTGTTTTTGACTTGTGAGAAGTCAGGTTTTGGACGTTGTGTCGATCGACACGAGTTGAAATTGGACCGACAGGTTCGGTTTAATTGTCCGGTTTGGTGGGCTGGTTAGGGAACCCTAGCATTCGATATAAAACGTGAACAATCGCGTTTTGGCCGAGTTTTGGTGGAGAAATCAGAAATCAGATAGTTTGGGAGAGTTTTTGGTGATTCTGAGAAGGATTGTTCGATTGAGGCTCGTTCTTGAGGATTTTGAGCGAGGAGGATCGTTGCTGTCGCTGATTTCGTGTCGTGGGAGAGGAAAGCAGTAGGTTTTCGGCTGGGTAAAGGCTGTTCTTCGTGTTCTTCCTCTTTTCAATCATTTTTCAAGGTGAGTGTGTGATTGTAGGTTTATCTGGGTAAAGGAATAGATGGAATATGATTGATTACGGTTGTTTGGATTGGATTTCGTGTGTTTCGTGGATGAAAATGTTCAGGAGATTGATGGTTTGCATTAGGGTTCGAGCCACAAGAGGATAGGCTCGTTCCCTGTGTCTGCGATGTCGTGTCGATTGACACACTTGCTGTGTGTCGATCGACACACTTGCTGTGTGTCGATCGACACAAGGGCAATGTGTCGATCGACACAAATGCAGTCTGTCGATCGACACCTGGTGGTTGTGTCGATCGACACAGTGCTCCTGAACTGTTTCATTGTTTGATTGTTCGTGTATGCTTGTTGTATGTTCACCTTGGTATTGTATCTTTTGCTTATGCCTATGTGTATAACCTGTAGACGGGAGGACCGTCTCACTGAGTATTTGTGATAATACTCACGCTTCTCTTTTTGCTATGTGATGCAAGTAAGAGGAGATTATCTAGAGTTTCGGTTTCGTGGTCTTGAGTTAGAATTGCTAGGATGTAGTAATTCTGGAACCACTGTTTTATTGTTACTCGATTGGATCTTGGTTTGATTGGTTTATTAGATTGATTTGGTTTATTGAATTAAACTGGTTAGGATTTAGTAGAGTATGAGATCTATTGAATTTGTTTAATTGTTGTTTGAATTCCGCATGTTGATGTTCGACCGTTGAAGATTATATTTGTGATAATGATAATCCGGGTTTTTAACTGGAAAATTTTAATTTTACGGGTTTGGTTGTTTCATTTTGGTATCAGAACCCTTATGGTGGGTGCATTTAATTGATTATGTGAGTTAGTCAATTGATTGTTGTGTGGGTATGGAGTCCTAGATCATCTCTTCCGAACTTTCAATGAGATTCCACGATATATGTTTTTATGACCTTCTGTTTTCTAGTACTTAGTAGTGTGCTGGTGAGTGCAGAGTGATGGCTAGAGTGGCTAGAGGCAGAGGTCGTAGGGGCCGTAGAGGCCGGGGTGGTCGTGGTGGGCGCGGGCGAGGACTGTAGAGTGAGTCTGATGCCGCGAGTGTGGCCCAGGAGACCACGCAGGAGCAGATGGCGGACCGTAGGCATTTCAGGAGGGGTCCGTGGGTGTGGCCGCTACGAGTGTCAGTGTGAGGGCTGATGGGTCCCGACGTAGCTGGTATGGGTCCCTGTGTAGCTGGTGGTGCGGTGGGCCTAGGTGGGGGTGCTAGCGCAGGTGTGGCCCAAGACCGAGATGATCGCTTAGCGGGTTTGCTGCAGTTGATTCTGGAGCGGTTACCAGGTGGGGTACCGGCTCCAGATCTGGCTCCGGGAGTTCAGCCAGGTGTGGCTGGTGGTCAGCCGGGATTGCTGGTGGTCAGCCGGGAGTGGTTGGGGTTCAGCCGGGAGTGGCTGGTGTGCAGCCGAGAGTGGCTGATGTGCAGCCGGGTGTGGCGGTTGCAGAGGAGCTTCCATCCTACCTGAGGATGATGGAGCAGATGCAGAAGATTGGCACCGGGTTTTTCTCGGGAGGTGCCAAGCCTGAGGAGGCCGACGAGTGACGGCTGAGGTTGGAGCGTAACTTTCGCTCTATCAGGTGTCCTGAGGGATACAGGTCGATCTGGCGGTACACTATTTGGATGGTGATGTACATCTCTGGTGGAGAGGTGTTGAGGCCAGGAGGGTAGAGGCTGAGATGGTCTGGGAGGATTTCTTGGCTGAGTTCAATGGCAAGTATTTCCCGGAGGAGGCGGTTGATCGGTTGGAGCTGAAGTTTCTGGAGTTGGCTCAGGGAGACCGGTCAGTGAGGGAGTTCGACGCACAGTTTAGTCGACTTCTGGTACATGCTTGTAGGGGCATGGAGGGTGAGCAGGCCCAGGTGAAGAGGTTCCTGAGGGGACTTCGAGCTGATTTGAGGACTTGCTGCAGGGCGAGTAGGTTCTCCACGAGGGTGGAGCTGGTTGAGACGGCTGTTATGATTGAGGAGGACTTCAGGGAGCAGGCTGTGGTGGTTAGTCCACCAGTTCAGCAGCAGAGGAGGTCGCAGCAGCAGGCGGGTGCGAGTAGGAGCCGCAAGCCTGCGCAAGATCAGAAGAGGAAGTGGGAGAGCACTTTAGAGCCGAGGCAGAGAGGACAGGGTGGTCCGGGATGCTTCGGATACGGAAGCTTGGATCACAAGGTGGCCAGTTGTCCTAAGAGGAGTGAGGCTCGGGGTGCTTAGATGTGCTACCACTGCAGAGAGCCGGGGCATATTAAGCCCAAGTGTCCAAAGTTGTAGCAAATGGCGGTAGCGGCAGTGGAGCCATTAACGGTGCAGCCGTTGGGTCAGATTGCAGTGGCGCCATGGGTTTTCACTTCGGCGGAAGCGGGTGGTTCTAACCCAGACCGATCACAGGTAATTTTTTAGACTTGACCTTTTTAAATTCTTGTGTTGTTTGAATTTAGCCTGTTTGGAAATTGTGAGTCCGTGCTAGAGTGTCGGGATCTTAAAGCACATAGGATTTGTGCAGGGACCTTAGTTGTGGGCGGGTATGAGTCCCACATGTTGTTTGATTCAGGATACGAATAGCTTCATTACTCCGGAGTGTGCGGAGGGTAGCGGTATCCGAAGCAATTCCGGTGAGCAGCCGGGAGAAGTTAAGGTTGCTGGTGGCAGGATGTTACCTACTTTTGGGCGAGCTCGTGGTGTGGATGTTCTGGTGGCGGGAGAGTTCATGCCAGCAGATCTGATCATTAGTCCGATGGAGCTGTATGACCTCATCCTTGGAATGGATTGGCTGGATCGATACATGGTCCATCTGGATTGTCATCAACGACGAGTAGTGTTCGAGCAGGAGACAGGGAGGTTGGTGTTTCAAGGAGTGAAACCGACTTCCGGGAGTCTCATGATTTTAGCGATACAGGCCAAGCAGTTGATTGAGAAGGGCTGTGAGGCTTATCTGGCGACGATAATGATGCCAAAGACTGTTGGAGAGGTGGTAGTTGGGGATATTCGGGTTGTTCAGGATTTCCAGGATGTATTTTAGTCGTTGTTGGGATTGCCACCGTCGCGGTCGGATCCATTTACGATTTAGTTGGAACCGGGGACGACTCCGATATCTAAGGCACCTTACCGTATGGCTCCAACACAGATGGTATAGATGAAGAAGCAGCTGGATGATCTGTTGGGGAAGGGTTTCATCCGGCCTAGTGTTTCACCGTGGGGAGCACCGTGTTGTTCGTGAAGAAAAAGGATGGGAGTTTCCGGTTGTGCATCGATTACCGGGGACTTAACCGGGTCACTGTGAAGAACATGTTTCCTCTGCCACAGATTGACGAGTTGTTGGATCAGCTGCGAGGGGCTACCTGGTTCTCCAAGATCGACTTGGCTTCGGATTACCATCAGATTTTGATTGATGAGGCGGATGTTAGGAAGACTGCCTTCAGGACGAGGTACGAGTATTATGAGTTTATGGTGATGTCATTCGGGCTGACAAAGCCAGCAGCATTCATGCGGTTGATGAACGGGGTGTTTTAGGAGTATCTGGATGTGTTTGTGATCATCTTCATTGATGATATCCTAGTATATTCGAGAAATCCTTAGGAGCACGAGATGCATTTGAGGATAGTTCTGGAGAAGCTGCGGGAGCAGAAACTGTACGCGAAGTTGAGTAACTGCAGTTTCTGGCAGCGAGAGATGAGTTTCCTTGGCTACGTAGTGTCTGTAGAGAGAGTTTCAGTGGATCCGGCTAAGATAGAGGCTATCAGAGGATGGCCTAGACCGAGGAGTGCCACCGAGATCAGGAGTTTTCTTGGGTTGGCGGGTTGTTATCGGAGGTTCGTCAAGGGGTTTACGAGTATGGCGTAGTCAATGACGAAGTTGACAAGGCATGATGTCCCTTTTGTGTGGTCTTCAGCTTGCGAGGAGAGTTTCGGGAAGCTGAAGGAGATGTTGACGAGTACACCTGTGCTGATATTACCCGAGCCGGGTGAGCCTTATATGGTGTATACTGATGCATCGGGAGTTGGTCTGGGATGTATACTGATGCAGCAGGGAAAGGTTATTGCATATGCTTCGAGGTAATTGAGGAAGCATGAATGTAATTACCCTACCCATGATTTGGAGTTGGCTGCGGTAATTTTTGCTTTAAAGATTTGGAGGTCGTATCTTTATGGCGGAAATGTGCAGGTGTTCACAGATGATGTGAGTCGAGTTTTACCTCTCAACTAACTGCCTACAAGTGCATAGTAATCACAGTTAGTATAGATAAGGGATCATATCCACAAGGACTTCTTAACCACACTTCAAATTGTAATGAATAAAACTAAGCTAGAACAAGATATGTTTGTCGTTTTTGTGATTGAGAATAAAGTAAGCAAGCAACGAATGTGAATTGTAATGAAAATCAATAAAAGAAAAGCGTTAGGACTTAGGTATTTCGCAGAGAATCATGCAACAATAAAGATTGATTGATTTTAGGGACTTAGGAATTATGAACCATCTAGAACACAAAGCACTGATTTAAGGTTATTCCACTATCGTGACGTAACTAACCATCTACGTTTTAGCACCCTAATAGACTCAACTGTCGCAGGTTATTACAAGGTGAAAAAATGCATTAAAGTTCAAGTTTGATAAAGTTCACCGCACTCTTTAACTAACCTTTCGAATTGTTAAGGCTTTTGGCTCATCAAATACTAGTTCATGCAATATAAAAAGCTTTTGGAGAGTATATAAACCTAAGATCATATCACTAAATGCGCGGTAAAGCAATCATGCATTGAGTATAAGTAAAGATGAAGACTCTATTGTATTCCCTAAACAATCATCAATCAATTATCGAATTATGAAACTCATTGAAAACCTAAAACCTAACAAATAAAACTACTCAGACATGATGGACAAAAAACCAAAGATGGATGATGAATTCATGATAAATAAACTTGAATTAAAGATAAGGGGAAGAAGATTCTTCTCTATATCGAGATACAAAGTGAGATCATCCACCAGATTGCTCTAAAATCCAAATTTAATGAAGAACACCAAGAGAACTCGTGGTGGCTGCTCCTATATGATAAACTACTCTATTTTTTCGACCTCATACCTAAAAAAGACTAAAAACAAGTATATATAGGCTTAGGGTCTTCTAGGGCTTCGTTTAGGACAAAACAGACTTTTTACATCAAAACTTATCCCAAAGTCGGTTGGGATTTCGGCCAAGAAATACGACTGGTATTGGGCCCAAAGTGACTTGATTTGTGCTGGCATCGGCCCAGAATAATGGTCCACGAGGTGGTCCGGTACTTTGATTGATTCTGCAATTGCTTCGTTTCTGAGGCAGCTTGACATATCTTCACTAAATTCAGTGTATCTTCTTTCTCACAACTCCAAATGAGATGATTTAAATTTCATTGTGAAGCTGACTAAAAGATCTATCTTCACACAAAGTTTTATCCAATTCCAAATCGATTTGATCCTCCGTTCACTGCTGAACTTCTGGCGTATACGTTCTGTCTAATTTGGTAGAATGTTGTTTCTTGTGAATTCTTGGTTCTTGATAGTATCTTTGGCTTATGAAAGTTTTTGTAACTTGGTTTACACCTATTTTGGCTCTTTTTGCTCATTTTTCCTTGATTTCCCTGTTAAGACTCTAAAACTACAAATACGAGAAAAACTACCTTTAAAGGTATAAAACCGTAGATAAATGCATAGAAAACATAGTAAAATAGGTAAAATATGGGACATATCAACAGACTCCAAGAGTCTTAAGTATTTCTTCACTCAGCCAGAGCTGAACTAGAGACAGAGGCGCTGGATGGAGTTAGTTGCAGACTATGACCTGGAGATTGGGTACCATCCGGGTAAGGCTAATCTGGTTGTAGATGCGTTGAGTAGGAAGAGGGTTGCTTTGGATTAGGAGCGGGATATGGAGGCTCTGGTGAGCGAGATCAGTACGTTGAGATTGTGTGTTATCTCACAGGAGCAGTTGGGGTTAGAGGCAGCTAACCGGGCAGATTTGTTGAGCAGGATTCGGGTTGCTCAGGAGAAGGATCAGGGATTGATTGATGTTTTTAAGATGACAGGCTCAGAGTATGTGGTCTCAATGAATGGGACGATACTGGTGAACGGGCTGGTTTGTGTACCCAAGGAGGAGGATCTGAGGCAGGAGATCCTGAGGAAGGCTCATTCGAGCATGTTATCTATTCATCTGGGAGCGACCAAGATGTATCGTGATATGAAGCGGTATTATCACTGGGCTAGGATGAAGAGGGATGTAGCTAACTGGGTTGCAGCGTGCAACGTGTGTCAGTTGATGATGGCTGAGCATCAGGTTCTGAGTGGTTTGTTGCAGAGTTTGCCTATTCCGGAGTGGAAGTGGGATATGATTACCATGGATTTTGTGACGGGATTACCAGTGTCACAGACCTATGATGCGATTTGGGTGATTGTGGATTGTCTGACCAAGTCAGCACATTTTTTGCCATCAAGAAGACCGACGGAGCGGCGGTGTTGGCCAAGAAATATGTGTGTGAGATAGTGAGGCTGCACGGGGTGCCAGCGAGTATCGTGTCAAATAGGGATCTGAGGTTTACCTCAGAGTTCTGGAGGGCGTTCCAAGCTGAGATGGGCACTAAGGTGCATATGAGCACAGCGTATCATCCTCAGACGGACGGGCAGTCCGAATGTACGATTCAGACATTGGAGGATTTGATGAGGATGTTTGTGCTGGATTATGGTGGTCATTGGGCGAATCATCTGAACCTGGTTGAGTTTGCGTACAACAACAGTTACCAGGCGAATATTGGGATGGCTCCATATGAAGCTCTATATGGGAGGCCGTGTCGGACACCATTATGCTGGACTCAAGTGGGGGAGAGGAGCATGTTTGGTGTAGATTTTGTTCAGGAGACGACGGAGAAGATCCGTGTCTTGAGGTTGAACATGAGGGAGGCTCAGGATCGGCAGAAGAGTTACGCCGATAGGAGACGGAAGAAGCTGGGAGATCTGGTGTTTCTCAAGGCAGCTATGTTGAGGAGTCCTAACAGATCCATTTCGGAGAATAAGCTGAGTCTGAGGTTTATGGGTCCGTTCAAGGTGGTGGAGCGGGTCGGACCGGTAGCTTATCGATTGGAGTTACCTCAGAGTATGAAGGCTTTTCACAAAGTCTTCCATGTTTCGATGTTGCGAAAGTGTCTACATGAGTCTGAGGAGGTGTTGGCTAGGATTCCGGAGAATCTTCAGCCCAACATGACGTTGGCGGCGAGGCCTGCTGACTTAGTCAGACGACCCACAATCACCGAGATAGCATCAAAAGTCCGCGAAATTAGCAATCCTACCACAAAATCCATGGTAATCATATCCCACTTCCACTTCAAAATGGTTAAACTCTGTAACAAACCACTCAGAACCTGATCATTTTCCATCCTTAACTAGCACACGTCGCACACTACGACCCAGTTAGCAATATCCTTCTTCATCCCGACCTAATGGTAATACCGTTTCAGATCACGGTACATCTTAGTCGCTCTCGGATGAATAGACAACATGCTCGCATGAGCTTCCCTCAGAATCTCCTACCTCAAATCCTCATCTTTAGGCACACAAACTCTTCCATTCATAAGAATCGTCCTGTTCGCCGAGACTTGATACTAAGAACCTATAACCTTAGAAGCATCGATCAAACACTGATCTTCTTCCTAAGCTACTCGAATCCTACTCAGCATGTATGTCTGGTTAGCTGCCTTCAACCCCAAAGGCTTCTGTGAGATAACACATAACCTTAAAGTGCTAATCTCACTCACCAATGCCTCCATATCCCGCTTCTGAACCGAAGCAACTCTCTTCTGACTCAAAACATCCGCAACCAGATTAACCTTACCAGGATGGTAACCAATCTCCATATTATAATATGCTACCAACTCCATCCATCGCCTCTACCTTTGGTTCAGCTCTGGCTGAGTAAAGAAATACTTCAGGCTCTTATGGTCTGTGAACACCTAAACCTTTTCACCATAAAGATAAAATCTCCAAATCTTCAAAGCAAAAATCACCGCAGCTAACTCAAGATCATGGGTAGGGTAGTTTCCCTCATGCTTCCTCAACTGCCTCGAAGCATAAGCAATTACCTTCTTCTTCTGCATCAACACACAACCCAGACCAACTCCGATGCATTTGTATGTACCACGTAAGGCTCACCCGGCTCTGTTAACGCCAACACTGGTGTACTAGTCAACAACTCCCTCAGCCTCGTGAAACTCTCCTCACAAGCTGAAGACCACACAAAAAGAACATTCTTCCCTGTCAGTTTCATCATCGACTAAGCCATTTTCGTGAAATCCTTGACGAATCTCCTGTAGTAACCTGCTAAACCGAGAAAACTCCTGATCTCAGTGGTATTCCTCGGTCTAGGGTACTCTTTGATAGCCTTTATGTTCGCCGGATCCATAGTAACTCCATCTGCAAAAACCCATCTCCCACTGCCAAAAAACTGCACTTGCTCAACTTAGCATACAACTTCTGCTCTCGCAACTTTTCCAAAACCACTCTCATATGTACCTCGTACTCCTCTGGACTCCTCGAATACACCAGAATATCATCTATAAAGATGATCACAAACTCATCCAGATACTCCTGAAAGACCCTGTTCATCAGTCTCATGAACGCTGCTGGTGCACTAGTCAAACCGAAAAGCATCACCACAAACTCGAAATGCCTATATCTTGTCCTAAAAGAAGTCTTCCTGACATGTGCCTCGTCGATAGAAATCTGCTGGTAACCCGACGCCAAGTCAATCTTGGAGAACCAAGTAGCCCCTTACAACTGATCCAACAACTTATCAATCCGCGGCAGAGGATACTTATTCTTCACAGTGACTCGGTTAAATCCATGGTAATCAATGCATAACCGGAAACTCCCATCCTTCTTCTTCACAAACAACACCGGCGCTCCCAATAGTGAACTGCTAGGCTGGATAAATCCCTTACTCAATAGATCATCAAACTGCTTCTTCAGCTCTACCAACTCTGCTGGAGCCATTCTATAAGACGCCTTAAATATCGAAGTTGTCCTAGGCTCCAACTCAATCATGAAAGGATCAGACCGAGACGGCGATAATCTCTACAATGACCGAAAGACATCCTCGAAGTCTTGAACAACCCGAATATCCCCAACAGCAACCACTCCAGCAGCATCTGGCCTCACAGCCGTCGCCAAATACGCCTTGCAACCCTTTTCAATCAGCTGTTCAGCTTGAATTACCGAGATCACGAGACTCCCAGATGTCGGTCTCACTCCCTAATAAACCAACCTCCCTGAATTACTCTCGCTCAAAGACAACTCATCCCCGATGACAATCCAGGTGAACTCTGTATCGATCCAGCCAATCCATCCCTATAATGACATCGTACAGCTCCATCGAACTAATAATCAAATCTGCTGGCATAGAATCCCTAGCCACCTGAATATCTAAGCCTCGAGCCCAACTAAGAGTAGCTAAAAACTTCCCACCAGCAACCTTAACTACTCCCAGCTGCTCATTGGAATCGCTCCGGATGTTGCTGCTCTCTGCACACTCCAGAGTAATGAAGCAATTCATAGCTCCATAATCAAACAAAACATGGGACTCAAGACCGCCCACTAACAAGGTCGCTGCACAAATCCCATGCGCTTAAGAACCCTAACATTCCATCACAGAACTAACAAATTCCAAAACAGAGAAAATTCTCTAACACAAGAATTTACCAAGTCAAGTTTTGAGATTTGACCTGTGATCGGCCTGGCACTAGACCTACCCGCCTCAATTGGAGTGTGCACCAGCTGTACTGCTGCAATCTGAGCCATCGGCTGAACTACCATCATTATCATCTGCTGCAGCTTGGGATATTTCACCTTGATATGCCCCGTCTTTCTGCAGCGGCGCCAATTTGATATAAGTGTTTTTACCGGTTTTATAAGATTAAACCTAGAATCACTACTTCGATTGTAGAATAGTATAGATTCGTTAAGGGACCAGCAATACGCTCTAATTCTATGGAAAACAATCTCAGCTAAGCGGTTCAAGTTGGGTTTGAATGTCACAAATTAACAAATAAATAAAATGAAACAAAAGGTGAAAGTGGTTGTAAACAATAATGGAAAGGCGTTAGGTCAGGGATAATTCTCAGGGATTTGAATATCAGGAACCAAACAATTATTCAGGTATGCGATTACGACCAAGTCTCGAACTCAACCATAAATATAAAGAGATCCACTTTCGTGGCATCTACAACTTTAACAATCAATCTAACACCCTAACTGTCGTTGAGGTTACAAGGATTATCAAGCATTAAGCGATTAGGGTTGATATGTTCACGAGATACCCTAACTTCAACTTTCGTTGGCTAAGGATCAAATCGCCCACCTAATTCAATTCCAGCAATTTACAAACTTTTGATAAGTAAATTCAACCGAAAATCAAAGGTTAGGTGATCAATCTAACCTGGGCAATATGATCGACAATAGGTGGAGACTATCGAATGATTATTTAAAAACCTATTTATGCTTAGCTCATGAATCAAATCCCATCGAAAACCCTTAACCTAACAAGCGGATTACTCGCCCATAATCAAACAAACAACAGCAGCAAGAGACATGATAAACTGCATTGAAATCGATATATAAAAGAGTAGGGTTTAAGAAAAGTTCGATAAGTATTTGAAGACAAATCTCCCAGCTTACAAACTCTCTCAAAACAAGTGTATATATCTCTCTCTCTCTCTCGCCGTGATGTATCTCTGCTGCTGTGTTGTGGCGTGCTTTCCCAAACGAATCAGAGAAAAAATCTATTTAAAGGCCCACGACGGCTGGCCCAAAGTTAGGGTGCAAAATTAGGGTTTTAGCAAAAAGCCCATAAGTGGAATCTGCTGGGAGCGGGTGCTCCCTCTTCTGTACTAGGTGCTCCCTTTCTCCAGAATGTTCAAAAAGGGTCCAACTTCATTCCTTTCTAGCCAAATCCAATTGCAAGCCCCAGTCATTGCTTCCAGCCACTTTTGTACCTAGAATGACTCGATAGAGAGTGAAAGACTCGATAAAAGCCTACAAAACAAGGGTTAGAATGCGCCAAAAACGCATTATATCAGTAGCAAACCCGAGTATTCCAAGCTTCGTCCTTCCTAAAACAGCTCGCCAGCTTGTGATCCATGCTCCCGCACCCGAAGCATCCCGAACCACTCTAACCTCTCTGACTCGGCCCTGAAGTGCCCTCCCACTTCCTCTTTTGTCCTTGCCCTTGCTCGGAACCACCCGCTGCTGCGATCTCCTCTGCTGAACAGGCGGACTAACCACCACAACCTGCTCCCGCAGATCCTCCTCGATCGCTGCAACCGTCTCAATCAACTCTGCCCTCGTGGTGAACCTACTCACTCGACAGCGAGTCTTCAAATCAGGTCGAAGTCCCCTAAAGAACCTCTTCACCTGGGCATGCTCGCCCTCCATCCCGTGACCAACATAAACTTGAAGCCAGTTGAACTCTGCATCAAACTCTCTCACTGACCGGTCACCCTGAGCCAACTCTAGAAACCTCGACTACAAGCTTAGCCAAAAAGTCCTCCCAGACCATCTCTACCTGAACTCTCCTGACCACAACACCCATCCACCAGAGATGCGCATCACCATCTCGGTAATGTACTGCCAGGTCAACCTATTATCCCTCTGGACACCTTATAGATCGAAAATTATCCTCCAATCTCATCCGCCACTCATCGACCTCCTCAGGTTTGGCACCTCCCGAGATAAATCATGTGGTAATCCTCTGCATATGCTCCATCATTTTAAAGAAATATGGGAGCTCCTCTGCAACTGCAACCCTCGGTTGCACCTCTGCCACTGGTGGTACTACCAGAGCCTGAGCCGGTACCACTCCTGGTAACCGCTCCAACAACAACTGTAGCAGATCCGCCAGACGATCATCTTGGTCCTAGGCTACACCTATAGTAACACCCGCTCCTTGGCCCGCCGCTACACCGGGAGCAACACTAGTCCCACAAGTTCTCACACTGGCGCTCGCACTGGCCACACCCAAAGACCCCTCCTGAAGCGTATGCGAATCTGCCACCTGCTCCTGCGTGGAACCCTGGGCCATACTCGCGGCAGACTCACTCACATGTCCCCTCCTATGCCCACGGCCTCCACAACCACCACGGCCTCGTCCTCTAGTAACTTTAGCCATCTCTCACTGCACTACCATCAACAAAAACTAAGCATACTAGAAATCACACAAAATCACCAAACACATACCATGAAATCTTATTGAAGGCTCGAAGAAGATGATCTAGGACTCCGAACTCACACAACAATTGACTAAATCCTCATAATCAATTAAATTCACCCGCCCTAAAACCGTAAGGGCTCTGATACCAAATTGAAACAACCCAACCCTTTTTTTTAAACATCGAATTACTATTCCCATAAATACTAATTCTCAACACCAAGCACCAATCAAACATCCAGCGGAAATCAACTCAATTCAAACAACGAATAATCCAATAAATCCAATAATTCCAATAAATCAACATAACCAATTCCAGCAACCAACATGAATCCAACTCATCAATTCTAACTCAACAATCCAGCAACTTAGCAATTCTAACGATAACATAAAAGCAACACAACCGAGATTCTAGATCATCTCCTCTTCACAGCCTTGATTCCACAATCACACCTTTTCTTTACCTGCATCATATGGTTATAAGAGATGTGTGAGTATTATCACAAATACTCAGTGAGACGGTCGTTCCATCTACCGGCTATACACAGAGGCATAAAGGAATACCATAATACCAAATGATCAATCAACAATGAACAACATGATAAATCAACACGAGAAATCAAATTCCAGACTCTGTGTCGATCGACACAACAACCCTTGTGTCGATCGACACACGTCATAGTGTCGAGGAATATGAGTCTCTCCTCTCATGGCTCGTTTCCAGGACGCAACGTATCGATCTCCTGCACGAAAAACATCAACATGAACACCCAACCGCACGAAAACACATCAAACAACCAGTAATCAATCATCAATCTATTCCAAATCACAATCAAACGCATCATGAATACCCAATTACCCAAATAAGCCATGGTCATGCACTCACCTTGATTTCGGAATGAAAAAGAGATAAGAACAACGAGAAACAATAAAATCAGAGACTCCAAACCCTCCAAAATTGAATCCTCTTCTTCCCTCACGAAGAACACACACCAAAACCTGATTCAAGAGCCTCACAATCACAAGAACAAACTTCTAGGATCAAGAACACAAAGAAAATTAACATAGATCTCTTTTCCTCTCTCAATCCTCTAAAAAAATCTCTGTTTTCTCTCCCAAAACTCTGGAAAAAAACGCGACACACTTCGGCTACACGTCTTTTATAGGCGAACCCTGGAGTTTCTTTAAATCTAACCGCAATCCGACGCTTAAAAACTGAACATGTCGATTCAATTCGAAACTTGTGTCAATCGACACATCCCTGGTGTCGATCGACGCACACCCAAAATTTCCAAATTTTGGTTCGCGGGTGTTACAAAAACAAGGAGATAGAAACTCATTTTTTTATGCAGATGAACACAAATAATTGTTACATCAAAATGTCACATGAGAATCTAATATAATATTTTAAGGTTTTTTCTAAGTGAAGCTTTGAGAGGCTGCCACGTGTCATTTTTAGTGTTAAATTTTTTTAATTTTTAGTACCTTATTTTTACTTAATTTTGATATTTGTCCCTCTAAATTTTAGAATTTTTACATTGATCCTTTAAAATAAAAATGTGATATCAATATATTAACTTAAAGTAAACATTTAATTAACATCAAATTCTCTTCATAAATTAATTAACAATATGTAAAACCATATTCTAATATTATTTTTCAATATCTCTTTTCAAATTCTACAAAAAAAAATTTCTTAATTAGAACTTGCGAAAAACTATCATAGTTAAAAAATATATATTTTTAACTTTTTGTAACGTTTTGTAACGTATGGTATTAAATATCAATAATTGATACAAAAATTTTGTAAGTTTAGGCCAAACTTAACTTATCTTGGCAAACTATTGATAATTTTGTACTAGATTTTTTTTCTATGCAACTAATATTAGAAAATGTATTTTTTTTAAAAATGTTATGAACTTCATTTATTGATAAGATAAAAAATAGTTATGAAAAAACTAAAAAAAAATTATGTCACATACAATTTTGATTTTTATATAGAGTATTTTATGTAAATACTCATAAAGACATGAATAAAAAATAAATTTATATAAAAAACTATCATTTTGTTAAAAAATTGTAGAAGCTATATAACTTTATCATCTGATCTTTATTAAATAGTAAAGGGATAATACAAACTGTTAAACAACCAAGATGGAGGCAAATCAAAGCTTTTTTAGCCAATGTATCCGCAACATGATTCATCTCACGATTGACGTATTCCAAAGAGCATAAAGGTAACTTTGCAATCCAATACCGAATATCATAGAGTTCATTTCCAATCTCCACATTATCTTCATTCGTATTTGATTAAAGCCACCAATTCCTTATTATCACCTTCAAACCAAACTTGTCGAAATCCTAAAGCCCACACTACTTGAACCACATGAACAAAACCCATCGATTCAGCTTGTAAAGGAGAACCAACTTGACTAAATTTAGCATAGCCAGACTTGATATGCTTACCTCAATGGTCACGCATAATCCATCCTACTTCCATAGAATCTCTCTTGATGAAAGTTACTATCAAAGTTACAATTAAGCCAATTTACAGGAGGAGGTTCCCATAAACTTGATCGGGTAAATACATTATATTGCACTTCATCTCTCTCAAGATCATTAGCCACAATCCATTCACAAACTGCTGCTTTACTACGATTTACCTCTTCATTCAGATGAACATTATTCTTATTAAAGAGATACTCATTCCGTGATTTCCAAATTATCCAAACCAACCAAAAGGGAAGCAACCTAACCACAATAGGTAGCGAAGAGTCATTATGCAAAAGCAGTAATTTGCCAAGATTTTCTTCTAGATTAGTCGATGGAGGATCGCGGTATTTGTGAACATCTCCAAATGGCTTTATAACTTTAGATAATATAAGAATCAAATTCTGTAAATACACAAATAATCAATAAGCTAAATTTATATATTTTATCATGTTAGTTTTTTAATCCACGCAACGCGTGGACAATCTCTAGTTTAAGAAATAAAGTAGAGGTATAATGGTCATTATCTTATTCATTTACTTAATTAAATTATTGAAAGTCTATTTAGAGTTGAGTATTATTTCATATAATTTCCGTATTTGTTATGAGATGTCTACATTTTATTGAATTCTGTTTCAACTCTCCATGTTAACGGACGAGATTAAAGTTAGGGGAGAAATAGTAATATTTCCTCCATTTTATAAAGTGTGTTATTTTAAAAAAAAAATTTGTTTCAAAAATAATATCATTCTATATTTTCAAAGTAACTTTTCACACTCAATTCCAATTTTATCCATTATTTAAAACTAATAAATTTAATAGGGGCATATAAATATGTATATTTTAATAAATTTTTAATTCACGTAAAATTAGTTAAAATGACATTCTTTATAAAAAAGTATATTTAAAAAAAATAAAAATAATAATATGTTCACTGAATAAGACAAAAAACGATATCGTAAACTATTATAGTACCATAGGTCCATGACACCCACAAATGCTCGGCTTATATATTTTTAAGTTTTTCAAACATAATTATTTTTTCAAGAGGCATAATAATATTTTTGGTGGTGATGCTTTTATTACGTTCTTGTCCAGTATGGAATATAACTACTTGGAATTTTTACCGGATTAGAATGTAATTGAGTAGATGGAACGAGAGCAGATCCTCATAAATACAGTGCTATAAGCAAAGATTAAAAACTTGACATATTTATATCGATATATTATTAAAAATAGTTTTTTCATAAAGGTTTTGAACCCCCGACTTCTACCTCACTGAACAACATCATAACCATTAAAGCTACTAAGAAATTTGGTCAAATATTGGTCGCTAAAATTGACAACATATTAGGGTCGGAAACCAATGGTTGATAAGCTTTCCCTCAGACTCGGGTTTGGATGGAACTTGTGGCAGAGGAGATAGCTCACTGTATTTTTCCTTTTTTTTTTTTTTTTTTTTCGTCACAAACGCACACTGCACTTTGACTAACCGAACACAGTCGTGTCAGAGAACCAATGTGGGGTAGAAGTGCCAACATCGAGCGGATCGGGCCAGTATATCGGCCTTCTCATTATGTTCACTGGGGCAATACTGTATAGTAAAGTCGGGGAACCACGTTCTAAGTGTCATATACTCGTCCAACTCAATTCTGAACAGCGGCCAATTCTCCTGATCCAGTACTATTGCAGCTAATTCCTGGGAATCTGTGACGAACAGCTCGCAATACCGTCTTTTCCGACGCAGACTCTGTAAGGCCCATAGTAAACTAAGCAGTTCGGCGTGCATCGGTGAACTTCCCCTGCGCATCCCCCGTAGTCCAAGTAGATCAATATCCCCATCTTGCAGTTGAAGTGTAAAACCCATCCCACTCGTGGAATCGCCCTCCTTCCAGGATCCATCAATGAAACATGTGAAGACGGCCCCTGGCAGCACCAGGGCAGGAGAAAGCCGTGTTCTACATACTAAAGATACCCGCCTCGCATTTGCTAAGAACCAGGCCGTAGCCTCTTTTCTGGCCAGGTCCAGGACATCTAGAGGAGACAACTACGTTCATATAGACTTTATCATTACGGGTCTTCCATAGATACCATATTATCCATGGGTAATATCTCACATGTTCCTCAAACTCCTTTCGGTTAGGTACCCGGGATTGGAGGAAGTCAACATTACTCCAAATGTAATCGGTCGGGAAGGCCGAAATGTTGTGTGGAATTTGTGAGAGTGCCCAACATTGCCAAGCTCACTGTATTTTTCCAAATGGGAACTGTTGAGAATATTTTTGGTCATTTGGCCCAAAGAGTGAAAGTATAAGGGCAAGTTATAAATGTAAAGATTATCACATGCTTCATCCCGTTCACCGTCGAAGAGACACATGTGGTAGTCACCAGGATCGTCAATCAAATATGATAGAACAAACAAATTTAAGTATAAAATTAAACATAACCACATTAAATATCTTTTATTCAAATTTTGAACATAGCGTAAAAATAGTTTGAAACGGTCTTGATGATCCCAACCCACGAGTACATATGCCAATTGCAGTCGATCTTCAAACACCAACCAATTAGTGAAAGAGAAGCTATAAATGCCTTTGATTGCGAGTCGAGTTTTACCTCTCAACTAACTACCTGCAAGTGCACAGCAATCACGGCTAGTATAGATAAGGGATCGAATCCACAAAGACTTAACCACACTTCAAATTGTAATGAATAAAACTAAGCTAGAACAAGATATTTTTGTCGTTTTTGTGATTGAAAATAAAGTGAGCAAGCAACGAATGTAAATTGTAATGAAAATCAATAAAAGAAAGGCGTTAGGACTTAGGTATTTCGCAGAGAATCATGCAACGATAATGATTGATTGATTTTAGGGATTTAGGAATTATGAATTGTCTAGAACACAAAACACTGATTTAAGGTTATCCCACTATCGTGATGTAACTAACCATCAACGTTTTAACACCCTAATAGACTCAACTGTCGCAGGTTATTACAAGGTGAAAACATGCAGTAAAGCTCAAGTTTGATAAAGTTCACCGCACTCCTTAACTAACCTTTCGAATTGTTAAGGCTTTTGGCTCATCGAATACTAGTTCAGGCAATATAACAAGCTTTTGGAAAATATATCTACCTAAGATCAGATCGCTAAATGCGCGGTAAAGCAATCATGCATTAAGTTTAAGTAAAGATGAAGACTCTATTGTATTCCCTAAACAATCATCAATCTATTATCGAATTATGAAACTCATTGAAAACCTAAAACCTAACAAACAAGACTACTCAGACATGATGTACGAAAAACCAGAGATAGGTGAATTCATGATAAATAAACTTGAATTAAAGAGTGAGGGTAAGAGGAATCTTCTCTATATCGAGATACAAAGCGAATTCATCCACCGGATTGCTCTAGAATCCAAATCTAAAGAAGAACACCAAGAGAACTCGTGGTGGCTGCTACTTTATGATAGACTACTCTATTGTTTTGGATGCATACCTAACAAAAGACTAAAAACAAGTATATATAGGCTTAGGGTCTTCTAGGGCTTCATTTAGGTCGAATCCGTCTTTTTACGTCAAAACTGCTCCAATGTCGGTTGAGATTTCGGTCATGGATCACGACTGGTACTGGGCCCAAAATGCATTGATTTGTGCCAGCATTGGCCTGGAATATCGGTCCATGAAGTGGCCCGGTATTATGACCGTTTCTGCACCTTCTTCGTTTCTGAGGCAGCTTGACGTATCTTCACTAAATTCAGTGTATCTGCCTGCTCACAGCTCCAATTGAGATGATTAAAACTTCATTGTGAAGCTGACTCAAAGATATATCTTCACACCAAGTTTAATCTAATTCCAAATCGATTTGATCCTCCATTCACTGCTGAAATTTTGGCGTATA
This sequence comes from Arabis hirsuta, assembly GCA_964056655.1. NCBI lineage: Eukaryota > Viridiplantae > Streptophyta > Magnoliopsida > Brassicales > Brassicaceae > Arabis > Arabis hirsuta. The sequence continues at coordinate 22,169,016 of OZ053308.1, forward strand.
TGTTCTGTCCAATTTGGTAGAATGTTGATTCTTGTGAATTCTTGGTTCTTGATGGTGTCTTTGGCTTATGAAAGTTGATGTAACTTGATTTACACCTATTTTGGCTCTTTTTGCTCATTTTTCCTTGATTTCCCTGTTAAGACTCTAAAACTACAAATACGAGAAAAACTACCTTTAAAGGTATAAAACCGTAAATAAATGCATAGAAAACATAGTAAAATATATAGTAAAATAGGTAAAATATGGGACATATCAACTCCCCCAGACTTAAACATTGCTTGTCCTCAAGCAAAATTCAAGTATAGAAAAGAGGTTTGAAAATAAATTGAACTTAGAAAAACTTTTTTTGAAAATAACGTTGATACTAATACCGTATGTGACATGATCGATCCAAGGGTATCTTCATCATACGCCATCCATAACCTTCGCAGCCTACTCCATGTTTTAATTACAATCCTGCAAAAATCTCAACTGCACTTCATTTGACTATCTACATTCATTAAGATATAGGCGAATTTCTCATCAAGGAAATCATTCGGGGTAGATGACGCTAGGATTTGAAAAAGACTAATATATATGGTGAGGTTAAAAGTGTTTAGGATTACCATAGACTCCGGATGCGAGATACTATGCAAAATCGAAGAGAGAATGGACCTATTGATATCCACAATTTCCCAACCACTTTCTTAGCGTCTTTTTCCCCTAAACTTAGATCTTTCTCCGAGAATCACTTGAAATCTCTTCTACTCGTATCTTCTTTTGTATCATGGCATTCCTTGGGTATTCTTTTGGCCTTGAGACTCTTAGACAACCGTTTTCCTTTCCCTTCTTTTATTTATATATATATATATATATATATATTTTTTTTTTTTCAAAGGGGGAAAACGGTATCTATTTGATACGAGTCAAGTATAGGCACGAATTACTACCATGTATAAGCTGTTTGAAATTTATTCTTTGTACTCTACCCTCCTTTATCAAATCGTCGCATCTCTAGTGATTGGAAAATTGCGTCGATCCTTTTCTCTCCGACGTTTTTGCACATATCTGCAAGTATGAAACTAAAAAGAGAAGGCATGAGGTCTGAAAAAAAGTAAAGGGTTTTAGGTAGGGTACCAACTAAAAATGAGCTGGCCATTCATGACAACACAGAGTGGTAAAAGAGGATAAGATTTCATGAACGTGTGATTCGTTTCCCCGATCTAACTCCTTAATGAGAAATAATTAAAAATCAGGTTAGTGGTCAAATAAATAGAGTCAAGATCGGATTCATCAAAACTTAAGCGAGACGAATTATATGGGGCGAGTTTCAGTCATGAAGATTTCTGAATCGTCTATCCTGGACAAACCCTGTGACAATGGTGATTAGATCATAAAATACGCATAAATTCCTGAAAATACCATAGTTCGAAACATATTTTTTTCGAATCAATAAAAGACTCTAAGAAAATCATTAAAATGACTCAAAACATAAGAAAATAGAAAAATGTCATTAGTACGATAAATCCCCCCAGACTTAACTTATACCGTCCCCGGTGTAAATAGTCGCATAAGGGTGAGATGACTCAATAAAAAAAAGGGTAGATAAAATTCGATACACCTGGCTCAAAAGACGGGTGACATAGATTCTGGTGAATCCGGAACTATCACGTGAAAGTGATCTCCATCGGAATCGTTGTTGATGATCTCTGTCTCGTCTGAAGCGGTTGCCTGGACTAATGAGTGATGTTCGTTCTGAGCAGTGGCGGTCTCATCAAGGGCACGTGTGTTGGGATGACTAGAAACATCATCATCCACATCCTCATCATGCTCAAATGTAGAGACGAGCGAAAGGCTACCAAACTCGTTGTTGCTTGTTGGGACGGTTGTGCTTCTAGAGGAGCGCCTAAAGAGATGTGGGATTGATTTCTTGACTTCTTTTACAAGCTTAGAAATCATCTTTCCTTGCCTAGAAACCGTAGCTTCAAGAGCAATTCTCTTCTCCTTTTCTTCCTCAAAGCTAGTGCGAAGCCATGCATCAAAACCGGCTTGTGTAGCTGCTGGAAATTGTTGCTCTTGGGGTGGCGTGTGAGATGTGGAAGACTGAAAAATACCATCTCCGTATGGTCCTCTAGACCTCTCCTTTCGTGCCATCCGTGCCTTGGATTGATTAGTAGAGCGAAACTCCAACAAGAGGACATCCGGGACAACGATAAAACCATGTGGAACGAGTGGGGTTAAAGTACGTCTTACCCTCACTCAAGGCTGGGATTTCCTTATGTGGGAGTAGAATACACTTGTTCTCCTCTTCATATGGTGGAGTGAAAAGGTACCCAAAGTTTGTAGATTGCTTGTACCATGATAATGCTTCCTTTGAAGGGCATGGAGATCAAGCTTGTTATCAACCATCAAAGGGACTTCTAAGTGAAAATCAACACCACATGCATGGAGTATGGCTGTGATTGTTCCACCAAAATCACTCGATGCTCCCTTTGGTATTTTCTCCTTAACGGCATCATGCTTGATTTGTACCATACGACGAGCCAAAAGTGAAGCGAGGTTCACTCTCTCGGGATTTTCCACAAACGGTGATATTAGCATGTAAAACTCTTCTTGTTTCACCACTCCATACTCATTCCTACTGAAAATGAGTTGAGAAAGTAGATAGTAAACATAACGAATTGCCGGATGCGTAATCTTCGATGCTTTAGAACTTTCGGGTTTCAATCTATCACTTCCAATCTTCGACCATTCATCATAATGAACTTCACTACCACTGAACTTGATCCTCTCATGACACTCAAATCCCAAAAATATCACAAAGTTCTTTAATACTCAAAGTATACGATTTCTCCAAAACCGTAAAAGCGAGAATTCCTTCCTTCGCGGTGGTCGTCTTTGTCTTGGGGTAAGACAATGTGACCGTGGCTAGGAATTCACGTGCAAGCTTCCCATAGATAGGGTGATAAATAGTCACAAACCTTGATAAGCCCAATGCTTCAAGATACCATTCAACATCCTTTCGAATACCGAGTAAATCGAGTGTCTCGAAATCAATACCAAGAGTTTTAAGCATAGCAAACTATTGTAGACCAGCCATGTAGTCCACGTTAGCATTCATTTCGGGTTCAACGTGCTTCATAACAACACTCGGTGCTTGAGTCACAACCATATTGGACTTAGCTCGCGATTTCCTCTTCTTTTTCTTAGGGGACGATACGTGAGGTATTGTTTGTGTAACCTCCACAAACTGCATTGGTACTTGAGTGATTTCATCCTCCTCATCTCTTAGTTGGTAACCAAGTTCTTCTTCATTCTCCACCAAAATATCCTTTCCATTTTTCTTTGATGACTTTTTCGATCTAAGTTTGGAACGTGTAGGGCGAGGTACTTGAGCTTCGTGATCTTGGTAGGTCACGAGGTGTTTCTTGGGTTTATGACCTCTCTTAGACTTCCGTGGAACAATTTCATCCTCCATTGAAGTTCCTACAAAAGAAAAATCTCGAAAAAGCATTTTACGGTCTTGAAAATCACAATTTCCAAAAGAATTACTTCCAAAAGGAAATTGAATTAAAATAAAGCATAGCAAGACATTAGAAATATGTAATAGCTATAACCAAAGGTAAAATAATTTTTCGATAATTAAATCATAATTTTTCTCTAATTAAATCATAATTTTCGGATTTAATGGTCATGACATGTTAAAAACACCAAAATTTTGCAATTAAATGCCCAATGTGTCAAAATTCATACCAATCCTATGTATATATGATAAACCCATACTATTAGATGCATTCACTAATTATGAATCACCCAAATTCGTGTTTAATTATGACCTCACAAATCCATATTTGTGAAAAAATAATTAAAGGTGTTACACATGTAATTAACCAATCAATAGTGTATATATGATATCTAATCAAGTGTTCCTATATTGATTCTCCAACAACCTAGCCAATTTAAGCTAAATCTATTGAAATTAAAATTTTGCATAAACTTGGAATTAGACAAAATGAGGATTTAGAGAGAAATTACCTTGGGTTTAGTGAAATATGAGATTAGGAATTGAATTCCTAGTAAAAAACTAAACAAATTTTAGTGAATTGAGATAAAACCCCAAAATTGGATTTTTAGGGTTCTTGAGCTCAAGAACACATTTGAGAGAGAAAGAGATGAAGTTTTGTTTGCATATGACAAAAAGAAATGTGAAAAACCTTTAAAAATCAGATTTTGTGATGTTTTTGGGTTAAATCCGGTTTAAATTGGTTGAGAACCGGTTAAAATCGGTTTAGAAAACTTATCGGGTCGGATGTGGTCAAATATCGGTCGGTTTAACCGACCGAAATCGTGACCGGTACTTACCTCGTGTCGCGGTAAGGTTTGGTCGAGTCGCGGGATGTGTCGGATCGGGACGAGGATGCACGTGTCGCGGTAAAGGAATTGGTCGGGTCGTGGTATGTGTAGTGTATCGGTCGGATGATCCGACCGAAATCGTGACCGGTACGCGCGCGTCGGACGGGGCAACATGTCGCGGTAGGGTCGGGGTGAAATGTCTCGAGTATCGGTCGGGTGAGATGACTGGTATGCGTGGCCGCTATCGTGTCGAGGGGTCACGGTAAATCTACCTCGTGTCGCGGTAGGGCTACCTCGTGTCGCGGTAGGGCTACCTTGTGTTGCGGTAAGACTTGGGAAGGATCGGGACGATCAATGCGGCAATACGGCTTCGATACCGGTCGGGTGTGTCGACCGGTATTGTGTCCGGTATCGGGACACATAGGCGCGGGACGAGTCGTCGATCGTGGGACGGGATGGCTTGCGGTACGGTGTAGTGTCGCGGTAAAGATCGGGGCATCGCAACCCGAATATCGGTCGCGATTCTGGACCGATACGCGTGACCGATGCATGGTCTTCGTGTCGCGGTAAGAGTCTTCGCGATACCGGTCGAGGACGTTGACCGATACCTCCGACCGGTATCGTGTCCCGGTAAGAAGTTTTTTTTTTTTTTTTTCCTGAAAAAAAAATCAAAATAAAATAGATTAGTGTAAAGTAAACTTATGAAAACCAAAAATAAAAATTTTAAAAACTATTTAAAGCATAAATAAAAATGAAAATGTGGGTTGCCTCCCACAAAGCGCTTGTTTAAAGTCATTAGCTCGACTCCTTTGGAGATTTTTAGACTTCCGGTGGATCCGCGAAAGGAATGGTGGTTCCTTTAGCTTCACTAAGCTTTGATCTTTCGGCCTCTATGATGACTCCAAGTGAATCTTCATTGTCATACTGGACAACTAATGCTTCCGGGAAAAGCTTTAAAGTGTTTTCAAGCTTAAGCTTGATAGTTTCCCTGTTGATCTCGTCTTCTCTTGGGACGAGGATCTTTATCACCATGTTTTCAAAGATAAACTTCTCATTTTCTTTGTTCCCATTCTTAGCATCATTCATGGGTGTCAAAGTTGTCTTGACATCTTTATAGACGTCATTATGGTTCTCTTTAGACAATTTCGCAACTATCTTCATTTTAGCTTTAGGATATCCTTCTTTGACTTATTTCTTGGCATCACTAGGGTCTATACTAGGCTTCATAACCTTAACTCCAATAGAGCTTGGTATACGCTTAGCATCTACTTCATCATAGAAGAGATTCTTGTTGATATTCGCGAAAGAGATTCTTCGGTTTGGAAAATCAACAATGGCTCCGGCGGTTGCTAAAAATTGTAATCCAAGTATTAATGGATTCAACTTTCCGGTTTTCATCTCCAATACTTGAAAATCAGTAGGAACAATCCCCTCTCCTACTTTGACCATGACGTTTTCAAGCATTCCATACGGTGTAGAGGATGACAAATCGGCATACTCTATGTAGACTTTGGATGGTTTGAAATTGGCCAATCCAAGTTCCCTTGCCATGGCTAGCGACATGACATTGACGTTTGCTCCAGTATCACACAAGCAATCATGGATCTCTTTTCCATTAATAGAGCATGGAAAAACAAACTTTCCCGGATTATCGACTTTTTCCAAAGGTATCTTTTTTAGTCTTCTGTTGTAAGCTCTCTTGGATTCGCCGGGAAGGCGTTCCTCTTTTAATACTTGAATCAAGATAACCTCTTCTTCATGTGGTTTAGGAGTGACCACGGCCTTCTCTTCCTTAGTATAGGCAACATTGCAAAACTTCTTTGCTTTCTCTTCGTCTTGTCTTCGAACAGCTTCCGAAGTTTGAACGAGTTGTGTATCCATCTTAGAAAGATGAGTAACAATAGACTCGATTCTAGTGTTAAGTTCAGAATATCTTCTTTCCACCATTTGGTCTACGTCCTTTTTGTGTTGGCCAAAAGCTTATAGCATTTGGTTCTTCATGTCTTCAAGTTTAGCATCAAAAGAAATCGGTACGGTTGGTTGGGATGGGTTGAATGGTGGTTTCACTTGATACATTCCTTTAGAAAAGAATGGTTGCTTGGATTGATATTGGCCTCCTTGGTTGACATTTTGTCGAGGGTAGAATTGATCTTGAGGGTTCTCAACATTGTTGCTCCGATAGGACAGATTTGGGTGAGATCGAAAATTGTTGTTGAAATTTTGATTTCCGTAGTTTCCTCCTATGTAGTTTACTTCCTCTTGATTCTCTTCCGTTCCATCTCCAATACGTTCCATATTGGGATCATAACTTGCATCATTAAAATCTTCAACAGCATGAACTCCTCTTTGATTTTTAAGTAGTTGTGAAACCATGTTCTTGAGCTCCGCAATTTGAGTTGAATCGGTTGATGATCTAGTGGTGTTGATGCTCCTATTGTAATCTTGAGAACAATTAGCATCACTAGCAGCAAGGTTCTCAATCAAAAGCTTTGCCTCCGGTACAAGCTTGGTCATGAAATTCCCATTACTCGCAGCATTCAAAGATGTTTGGTGCTTGTAATCGATTCCATTGTAGAAGATATTCCATAGGTTTCCGTCCGAGAAACCATGATTAAGGCAGTCCCTAGTGTACTCCTTGAAACGTTCCAAGGCTTCAAAGAAGGATTCGGTTGGTCCTTGCTTGAAACTTGAGATCTTGTTCCTTATAGAATTCGATCTCTGCTTGGTGTAGAATTGGTTCAAGAAGGCTCCTTTGTGTTCGTCCCAAGTAGTGATGGACCGTGGGGGTAGAGATTTCATCCATCTAAGTGCCTTGTCGTTTAGAGAAAACGAGAAGAGCTTGCACTTAAAATAGTCAGCAGGAACTCCATTAGCACGAGTCGTAATACAAATTTCTTCAAAAGTATCGATGTGGTCAAGAGGATGTTCCGTGGACAGCCCATGGAATTGGTTTTGCTTCACCAATGAAATGATTTGAGGTTTGATTTCAAAATCATTCCTTTGAGGTAGAGGTGGGCGGATGGGATTTCTATCAAAGAAGAAAGCATCGGAGGAATCGACATCTCCGATAGTTTGATGTTGGACTTGTTGCGCCTGTCTTGGATACAAGGGCTGTTGGAAATCTAAGTTCCCTTGAGGTTGAAGATGTGGAGCTTGTTGTTGCATTCTCATATTCCCAGGTGGAATGAGATGTTGATCGTTTCCACCAACTGGATTCCTAACAATGTTTTCCGGAGGGTTACGGATAGCATCATTACGAACAGGTGGGTTTAGGTGGGCACCAGGTGGTTGCTCCACGGGTTGGTCCACTCTCTCAAGAGCAGTAGCAGCAGCAGCGAGGGCTCGTTCTTCCTCATTTATGACATGTTCGTCGATTTGATCGGCCATCCTTAGTTGTTTTTGTCTCCTAAGGGCTCGTTCAAGCTTATCGATTTCTTGCTCAGGTACAACTAGATTTTTCTCGTTAGAATTTCTAGTACTAGGTATAAACACCTGAAACACACGGAAAAAGATAAAAGAAAATGAGAAATCAAAGTCGAAAAAGAAAGAAATAACATTGAAATAAAAAGAAAAACTGAAATTAAAGCGTTTTAGACTGAGTTTTAGTCAAAAATTCGAAGGTGATGTTCTTCGAAGTCCCCGGCAACGGCGCCAAAAACTTGATTGTGAGTCGAGTTTTACCTCTCAACTAAATACCTGCAAGTGCACAGCAATCACGGCTAGTATAGATAAGGGATCGAATCCACAAGGACTTCTTAACCACACTTCAAATTGTAATGAATAAAACTAAGCTAGAACAAGATATTTTGTCGTTTTTGTGATTAAAAATAAAGTGAGCAAGCAATGAATGTAAATTGTAATGAAAATCAATAAAAGAAAGGCGTTAGGACTTAGGTATTTCGCAGAGAATCATGCAACGATAATGATTGATTGATTTTAGGGATTTAGGAATTATGAATTGTCTAGAACACAAAGCACTGATTTAAGGTTATCCCACTACCGTGATGTAACTAACCATCTACGTTTTAACACCCTAATAGACTCAACTGTCGCAGGTTATTACAAGGTGAAAACATGCAGTAAAGCTCAAGTTTGATAAAGTTCACCGCACTCCTTAACTAACCTTTCGAATTGTTAAGGCTTTTGGCTCATCGAATACTAGTTCAGGCAATATAACAAGCTTTTGGAAAGTATATCTACCTAAGATCAGATCGCTAAATGCGCGGTAAAGCAATCATGCATTAAGTTTAAGTAAAGATGAAGACTCTATTGTATTCCCTAAACAATCATCAATCTATTATCGAATTATGAAACTCATTGAAAACCTAAAACCTAACAAACAAGACTACTCAGACATGATGCACAAAAAACCAGAGATAGGTGATGAATTCATGATAAATAAACTTGAATTAAAGAGTGAGGGTAAGAGGAATCTTCTCTATATCGAGATACAAAGCGAATTCATCCACCGGATTGCTCTAGAATCCAAATCTAAAGAAGAACACCAAGAGAACTACTCTATTTTTTTGGCTGCATACCTAACAAAAGGCTAAAAACAAGTATATATAGGCTTAGGGTCTTCTAGGGCTTCATTTAGGTCGAATCCGTCTTTTTACGTCAAAACTGCTCCAATGTCGGTTGAGATTTCGGTCATGGATCACGACCGGTACTGGGCCCAAAATGCCTTGATTTGTGCCAGCATTGGCCTGGAATATCGGTCCATGAAGTGGCCCGGTATTCTGACCGTTTCTGCACCTTCTTCGTTTCTGAGGCAGCTTGACGTATCTTCACTAAATTCAGTGTATCTTCCTTCTCACAGCTCCAATTGAGATGATTCAAACTTCATTGTGAAGCTGACTCAAAGATATATCTTCACACCAAGTTTCATCCAATTCAAAATTGATTTGATCCTCCGTTCACTGCTGAACTTTTGGCGTATACGTTCTGTCCAATTTGGTAGAATGTTGATTCTTGTGAATTCTTGGTTCTTGATGGTGTCTTTGGCTTATGAAAGTTGTTGTAACTTGATTTACACCTATTTTGGCTCTTTTTGCTCATTTTTCCTTGATAACCCTGTCAAGACTCTAAAACTACAAATACGAGAAAAACTATCTTTAAAGGTATAAAATCGTAAATAAATGCATAAAAAACATAGTAAAATATATAGTAAAATAGGTAAAATATGGGACATATCAGCCTTGTTGAAAGTAGACCACGAAACTCCAAGACACTTTCAGTTGATCAAATTATCGAAAGGTTAAAGCTATATCAATTATGGTTGACACCTCGTCTAGTCTCCTTCTATCACAAATTTGTGTCCCATTTTCAAGTACATTACAATTCTACTTAGGGATAATATGAAAGAGTTGGCCGTTGACGACATATCTTGACTGTTTGAACTCCATTTTGATGCGTGCAAAATGGAATTGGTGATGTGAGTCAGGTTTTACCCAAAGACATTAAGGTGTATAAATGCACATTAAATCATTTGTAATATTTTAGAAATCGATCCCACATAGAATCTGAGTTCACAATACTTCCTCCGTATCATAATAGATGATGTTTTAAAGAAATTTTTTTTGTTTCATAATAGATGATGTTTTCAATTTTCTATGTAAAATTAATTATGTTTTGGTCTTTTTGACTGTTTAAATTATGCAGATTGTTTTTTAATTAGTTGAATTGTTTTGAAGTTGATGATAAAACATGTTTTATTTTGAAAAAGTAATAATCATCTATTATATGATACAGAAAGAGTAATAATCTAGAAATAAAAATAAAGCTAAAAAATCAAGGATTTTTGGGGTTAAAATGCAAGTAATGAAACTTGGTAAATTCAAAGTCATGTAAGCAATCAGACTCAATTGTGAGATTTTCAGGTATTTTTCAGAAATTCATAGTTTGAATTTCTCAAAATTAACTCACAAATATAATTGGCATATGAAGAGCATTGCCCAACAATACTCGCTTAACATTCCGGAGATCCCAACATGCTGAGACAACATCCAGACTAAGAAGCCCAACCGAAGAACTCAAGCTGATCTTCTATACGTATTCGAGATGCAGAAAAATCAGCTTTAAATATTAATGCGTTAATGTGGGATCATAGAGTCTTTCTTTTTTTTCTACAAAGAAGATTTTGGCCGAAGTCTGTAATCTTTTGGTTCAAAACCACAATATATAATATTAGTTTTGTTTTAAATGGCACTCGATCCTATAATCTCTAAACTCTAAACTCTGTCTAGTACTTTCTTTACTATTTTTGTAGTTGAAAACCAAGATTTTTGTTTCTTATTTCTTATGTAGAATACTATTTTTTTATAGATGAAAACTAAGAAAAAAATGTAAATTTTTCTTAGAATTCATTTAATGATAGAAACCAAAACATTTTATCAATAGAATATGCATATTCAATTAAAATTACATCAAGATTTAAATAACATGAGAGATAAACACGTTTGTTATAACATGTTTACCAAAAAATATAGACTTAAAATTAATAATGATTTAGATGTCCTTCTTTTACATACTTTGTAGTTTAAAATTTTGAATAGAGATAGAAATATTTTATTATATAAGAAAAGAATCAGTTTTTTTAAATGAAAGCTTAAGTTAATTTTCTAAAATATTAAAGTTGATGTTGTATTTTACAAAAATAAATTCCTTACTTTTATTAACAATATTGTTGTTTTGTTTTACTCGCATGGTTTATCAAAATTAATATTTTTGTTCAGAAAGAAAAATGAATATTGTTTGGAGTTTTGTAGTGGAGTGGTAAAGAGACGATTTTGTGGCGCGAATACACTTCAAATTCGATCTATTTGCTATGTGAAACTAAAACGCATTGTTTTAGATATCTATACGGATATAAGCATTTGCTTTCTGCCTATTTACATACTCAAAGAGAAAGAGTCTATTCGTGACCTGCATTTTTTCTAAAAATTAGTTTGGACTTTTTTATTTACTTAGGATTTACTTTGGATTATGGCCTTGAATGTATGAAGTGTTTATTAGAAACACATAAGAATACCAAAAATATGTCACTACTCATCTTTACTTTTTGCTTTACTGTTTATCAGTTAAAAAAAAAGAAACCAAAACAATTGAACACTTACCGAGACCAAGCAAAACCTGATAATTGTAATGTTGAATGAAAATTAATGACTGAGGTGCGTTTTAGTCTTCTGTAGCTAGTTGACCAATTTTTTTTTTTAATCAAAAATATACAAAATAATTACTCTATAAATACACTCTTCCTTTCATTCTTCTAACCAAACTCTAAAAAAAAACTTAAAACACTCTAAAAAAAAAAAGCTCTTTTCTGTCGTACACAAGTAAGCAATTTTTTTTTGTGTAAACATAAGAATATAATGCATGATATATTCCATGAATAATTCATGATAAATATAATGCATGATAATACATGATAAATATGTCTAATTACCATTATAATACAATATTTAAAACTATTTGATGAGAAATTTTATCAAAATCTAAATAAAACCCACATGAACATTTTATAACATTTACATGACATTTTTTGTGATACTATAACATTTTAATTATAAAGTAGAACATGTTATTAATTTTGATGTAAATTAATTAATGTATAATATTTATTTATGTTTAAAAGTTACGTTTCAAATTTAAAAATAAATGTAAAAAATATGTGAAAGCAATACAATAATAGTGTACAACTATATTTTTAAATTGTAAATACAAAATTGTAAACAATATTTATGTTATATTTGATAAAATTAATGAAAATATTCATTACAAATTTTACATGATTTATTCATAGTTTAGATTTTATTCATAAAAGTAATAACTACTTATCGTAGTTATGGTCGATTAGATTTTAATAACAATATTTTATTAACTACTTATGGTTGATTATATTATATTCATAAAATTAATGAAAATATTGATTAGAAAGTTTTCATAAAATATTAACTACTGGTCGACTATACAAAGTTGTCATGTATATATTCGTTTTAAACGTGCAATGAGTGATGAGAAACGTAATAATAAAAACCCATGGTTTTGCATAATGAAAACGTAATATGGTTTTTTGAATATCTTTATGATTTTATTATTTATGATAATGTATTGTTTAATGCAGATATATCGTCTAGAGGTCGTTCAAACGCAAATTCTTCCAGTCAAAGAGACCCAAATGCTCTATCTGAAACAACAACAAGAGTAAAAATTTAATTATTTTTTTTTTTGCAATGATATTTTACCAAATTAGTTTTAGTATTTAGAAATAGAGTAAACTAATTGTACAAATTTTAAAAATTTATAGAGCACATCGAGGCATAAATGGACTTATGAACAAGAAAAAACTTTGATTGAGTTGTTTGATCATGCAATTTCCATGACTAATTACACTCTTAAGGATCCAGCACCTCTTGGTCGAGAGTACATGGTTGAAAAATTTAACTTAGCATTTAACATGAATATAAAATACGGTTTCTTCAAAAACAAACTTAATGACTTCAAAAAAACGTATAAAAAGTGGAAGGAACTTATGAATTCCACTGGGATCTCTGTTGATCCTGAGACATCCGAGATTTATGCATCTGACGAGTGGTGGAAACCTCGTGAGTTGGTAATAACTTTTAATCATTTTTTGTAAATTTATTAATACTAACACAAACACAGAAACACACACAAATAATATATTTTTGGTATTATAGGGATGCAAAATAACTAGTAAGTTCAACCAAAAGCCGCCTGAGTTTTGGGATGTGATGCAACGTTGTCTTGTATTACATAATGTTTCTACGTAACCACAACATTCCTCGCGACAAAGAAGAGAAGAGATAATGAATGAGAGACGGAGAGATGATGTCAGCCATGGTTACTCAGACATCGGTGGTGGTGACGTGCCTCAAACTCAAGTTCATGATGAGGCCCAAGAAGATGAAGAAGTGTATCGTGTTAACCTTGATGATGATGCACACCCTTCAAATGAGTTCAGTCGAGATACATTTCGAGTCCCAGTTGAAAGAGGTGAGCAAAGGAGCAGACAAAATTCACAGTCAAGTGTCAGGCGTGGGAGTGGTTCGCATAGATCTGGCGGTAGCTCAGGAGGTCGTAGAAGACAATCTTTTGAGACAACCTTACAAGACACTATTAGTGGCTATAGAGAGTTCCAACGACAAAGTTTACAACAACTTTGCCCAGGTAGTTTTGACCAAGAAGATTACGATGAATTCAAAAAGGCAGAAGTAATATTCCTTGAGTTGGAGCTTCCAAAGAACACCAGATTTTATTGGGCATGCATCGATTCACTTAAAGAGCTAAAATTTTGGCGTAAGTATTTCACAGATATAACTGGAGGTAATGACGAAGATAAGATACAACTGCTGGAAGCTATGACTAGTATTTCACGGAACGATCAAGATTTGCCAAAAAGGCTTAGCTCGAGGCATTTGTATGGGAGTCAACATTTTGGAAGTCCTGGTTTTCAACAGTGGGGTTCTCCTCCAACAGCTCCACACTGGGGCACACCACCGACTGCTGGACAATGGGGCACACCACCGACTGCTGGACAATGGGGCACACCACCGACTGCTGGACACTGGGGAACACCACCGACTGTTGGACAATGGGGAACACCACCGACTGCTGGACAATGGGGCACACCACCGACTGTTGGACACTGGGGAACACCACCGACTGTTGGACAATGGGGAACACCACCGACTACTGGACAATGGGGCACACCACCGACTACTGGACAATGGGGGCACACCACCGACTGCTGGACAATGGGGCACACCACCGACTGCTGGACAATGGGGCACACCACCAAATGCGTCACAATGGGGGCTTCCACCAAATGTTCAACAAGGTGGATCATCGGGAACGACTACAACAAATGTTCAATATGGATTTTTCGTGGGAGGTCACGAAGGAAGTAGAAGGAATACTAAACAAGAAGTTTCACATGCTGAAGGAGCATGGTCTTCACAAAATGTTCAACCTGCATTATCACCCGGTCTCGGTTTCACAAATTATTTTGAAACATCTCATGTTTCACAAACTCCTAGACCAGGAGGTCTATTCAATATTTGGGGAACCTCAAAAGGAATAAATGCAAGTACAAATGAAGATCATTAAAGTGATTTAGGGGACGAGAATTAGCTTCCTATGGTTTATCACTCTCGCTTATGTTATGAAATATTATATGATTTTCATGAGTCTATTTATGCATATTGTGTAATTGTTTTTATGAATAATTATACTTTTAAGGATTATTGTATTTTTTATAATTGTTTTATGTTAGTTGATATTTAGCTAATGATGTTTTTTTATCTTCTGCTTATAAAATTTTCAGGCTTTTCGTATATGGCAGTTATGATCACGAGACATCCACAATCTAAGCTACGATGAGAGAATTGAATTGTGGAATTTAGAAAATGAGCAATTTGAGGAGTTAATAATTCAACCAGCTTTGAGTTATTATGAGCAACATTTCCAAAGAGCACCGTACCAAACTGATAGAGGTTTGGGATGGAGGAATATTTGGCGTCGATTACAACAAGATGATGCTGCTTGTCTTCAGTTACTACGAATGTCACTTCCATGTTTTACAACATTGTGTAACATTCTACAAATGAACTACGGGCTACAACCAACATTAAATATAAGTATTGAAGAAAGTGTGGCTATGTTTTTACGGATATGTGGACACAATGAAGTTCAAAGAGATGTTGGTTTAAGGTTTGGACGCAATCAGGAGACTGTGAAGAGAAAGTTTAGTGAAGTTCTAACGGCGATTGAACTACCTGCATGTGATTATATTAGAACTCCGACTAGTCAAGAACTACAACGAATTCCTGAAAGACTTCAAGTAGACCGATCATATTATCCATTTTTAGTGGATGCGTTGGAGCTATGGATGGGACTCATGTTTGCGTCAAAGTGAAACCTGAATTACAAGGAATGTATTGGAATCGACATGATAATGCATCTTTGAACATCATGGCAATATGTGATTTAAATATGTTATTCACATATATTTGGAATGGAGCTCCGGGATCATGTCACGACACAGCCGTTTTGGCCATGGCACAACGAAGTGATTCTGAGTTCCCTATGCCTCCTTTCGATAAGTATTACGTCGTTGATTCTGGCTATCCAAACAAGCAAGGGTTTTTGGCTCCCTATAAATCAACACGTAATAGAGTTGTGAGGTATCATATGTCACAGTTCAACTCTGGTCTTCCTCCGAGGAATAAAGAAGAATTGTTTAATTAACGTCATGCTTCTTTACGTTCTGTCATTGAGATGACTTTTGGAGTTTGGAAGAAGAAATGGAGAATTCTTTCTGGTTTTCCAAGATACAACATTCACGTACAAAAGAGAGTGATAATGGCTACAATGGGATTACATAATTTTATTAAAATTTCAAATTTCTCAGATGCAGACTTTGCAGAAGTAATGACAGAGACGAGAATAAACAACACAAATCAGGAGCCTGATTTAGATTACATGGAAGCAGCTAATGTAGAAGATGGAGCAGATAAAGAATATATGACACGACTAAAGGACAATATAGCAAATATGTTATGGACAAATCAATATAGTCGATAATAATTTTTTTTGTAATGTATTATATTTGATCAATTAAATAGTTTGTTATGTTTATAAAATAAAACTCTAACTTTAAAAATAATTTTATGATATAATATTATAATATATTATATTATTTTACTTTTTTTGGGATGTATTTTTAATTTTAGTTTAACAATAAATATATTATTGTAAAATGCCAACTAAATTTTAATTTATAATTATATTAATGTCATTAATCTATTTTTATTTATAAAATATTTATCTAAGATATATATCCCGCACTGCTTTTTATATTTTCACCATTCACAGATATACACCGCATCGCATGTTGTTTTTTTTCACCATTCATATGTTGTTCCGCACCGCTTAAACCGCACTAATTCCGCATGGTGCATTTCTTCTAACCGCACCGCACTTTCTAAACCGCTTGTCCCGCAACGCTCTAACCGTTGTCACCATTCAAAGCCTATAAAAAAGAAAAAAAAATGAATATTGCATGCGAAGTTGGGTTGGACCAATGGAAATGGCGGCTACAGCTGGCAGCTCTCGTGTCCAATGACCACCTACCCTCTTTACTTCCTCACGTGACCTCTCCCCTCCCTCTCAATTTAACGGCTCAAATTACGTCAATATAACTAAAATATATATTATTATTAGTAGTAATTATTTTGCCAAACTTTGTCAGCTCTACGGGTCCCACTTCTTCTGCTTTTGTAAGATTCTCTATAGTGATTTCTCCAAAAGGTGCGAATGCGAGTGTGTATATTATTGGTCACTTGTCGTTTAGGTTTCGTTGCTTCGTCTTCACTATTGCGTCAAGTGGTTTGGGTTGGGAGAACGACAATATAATTTAGTTAAGCGTAGTTTAGTAGATCAAGATAATGAGTTAGGGCATCTCTAATGGAATTATCTCCATGAGTATCTAAGTATTAAAATAAACAAAAAAAAATAAAAAAATTGGAGAGAATAAGAGAATAGGTTTTTCGTGAAAAAACCCACTAATAACTTCAAAGATATGTCTCTTTTTAGGTGGTTGATAATTTAATCTTTTCATTAAAATTTAAATATATAATTAAATTATATTAAAACATTAAAATTATATTGTGGATGTAATAGAAATAAAAGAAATTTTAAAAAATGTCATTTTTCATATGTCATATTTTCAAAAAATTTACAAAAATATTGTTTTTTCAAAATTATTTACTCATTATATCATTTATGTTTGGGTTAACTATGTTATATTAGGCTTTAGTTTTGAGTGTTTAGGGGTCTTTTAGGATCAAAATATTTTTTTAGGATTTAGAATTTTAATATTTAAGCTCTAAAAATTCATAATTTGTAATATTTTTGCAAATAGACAATCCATAGTAACATTTTTATAAATGTACACACCAAAAGTAACATTTTTGCAATTGTCCCTATAATGGTATGCTAAAGCTATAGAAGAATTAAAACGGAGCAAATAGTATTCTGATTAGTCATATTGTAGCGGTTAATATTAAATAAATAAAATATTAAAAATCCTTTATATTAGATAAAAATTTAGCTATGTATTAAATATTTTTGAGAATTGTTTAATAAAGTGGTGTGTTTTATTTTTTAAGAAATAAGTCCGGTGCGTGTTAGAAGTGAATGTTATTATATTTATAATCATTATTTTCTTCATTCATGATTTCATGTACATAAAATTTGTGTTTATTTTAAACATATATTAAATTTACAAAGGTAAAAAATCCATGCAATTGTTAAAATTTTTGTTTATTTCATAAAATTTGTGTTTATTTCATTATCACATTACATAAAATTTGTGTTTATTTCATTATCACATTACATTTTTTTCACTTTTGTAATTTCACTTTTATCACTATATATACTTATCTCTTGTAACAGTTGAGACAACTTTTACTAATTTAACAGTTTTATTTTTTAAATAGTACAACTTTGGGTAGTTATTTTTTTACTTTTTTTTCATCTTTTTGATTTGTACAATCTACAACGTATAAATTGTGAAATTGGTGTAAGATAGCTACCAATCAAACACCATATATAATTAAGCGCAACTTGTGAACAAGCTTATAAAATTATCATATTGAACTACTATATTTGCTTGAAAGTTAACAGTTTGAAAAAAATTAACAAAAATATGCAGTGGTAGCAATATATGTATATGTGATTCAAGTAAATAACATATATTATAAAATAGAGTTAATATAATAGTTATTCAACATTTGTACCAATTGTTTTGTTGTTAGAAAAGATAAATACGATTAAACAAGCCCATTTATTTATCATTACTATTTATCGTTTTAACAAATAAATAGAAATAAATGGATATTTTTCTTTAGAAACTTTTATTTATTTTTATTTTATAAATAGGTATATTTATCATTACTATTTATCATTTAAAAAAATATATATTTTGCTTTAGAATTCAATATATATATATATATATATATTAGAAACTTTTATATATTTTTCTTTTATAAATAGAAATAAATGAATGAATCAAAATCGATATACAGTTGAAGTAATTTTATATATTTTTACATTAAATCTATTTTTAAACGTCTATTTACTTTTTTTAGGAAAGAATCTTTGTTTTCTTTTTTTGAAATTTATATTTGTTACATAACTAATTTTTTATCTGACCTAAAAGATTTTAATTTTTTTATTTATTTACTATTAATTACTATTTGTACCACTACAATGTAACCAATCAGAATACTATTTAAAAAAATCTTTGTTGATTGATTCAAATTAATACAATTAAGATTCCGGAGATTCCAATTTAGAAAAGTCAAAGATTCAAAGAACAAGTCCAGGTCCTCATGTTGTATCCGATTCATCGTCCACTCATCCTTCATATCTCTTCTTCCACCGTCTCGCCAGAAAGCGAAACAAATCCTTTTAATGTAGGGAAATAAAAATCAATTTAAAATACGTTGATCATATTATATTAATTAAAAAGTTATCCGATGACTCATCCAATGGTCAGGACCTTGCTGTCTCTGACGTCCTTAATTATTTGTTTAAAAAAAAAAACAAATAGGTGCTCTCAGAAAATTGCGGCGCAATCTTCCTCTTGCCTTTTAAGTATTAAAAAAAAAAAATTTGGGAGAACAGCTAATTTTTTAGTGGACCTAAATAAATAACTTAGCCTCTTGACTATATATATATAATTCTTTTATTTATAAAGATGACTATATAATTGTATTCTATTTTATATTGAATTCCGTTCCTATTTTACTCTTGTGAATGTTATGATGTCAATCAAGACTTAAGTAGTAAACGTACTAGTATAACCAGATTCCGTTTGAACCTCACCGTGATTGAAAAATAGTTACTTTTAAAGTTTCAATTCTATTGTAAAGATTACCCATTATACGATTCCATACGGATTTAGAATCACAATACCATATACTGTGGTATTTTGAGTGGTATTTTAAGATTCTGCCTAGTATATGGTAACATATATTTTTGGACTGGAACGAAAGTATAAATCTTCCGTAGCAATTTTAGTGTCAGCTATTTTTTTTAGATTATTTGATCTCAATCCGATTAAGAATTGTACACATTGGCATCTATATATATCGAACACGTAAAACGTGTAAGTATGTGTATATGGTTTTATGCTCTTCTATAAATATATGTGGCATTAACATAAAACGTAGAGAAAAAAAAAAAAAAAAGGAAGAGACGGTGGGGAATAAAGAGCGATAAAACCGAAAAGCCTTAAGAAACATCAAAAGAGAGAAATAATATTTTCTTTTTGTTTTTGTTGTTTCAAAAAGCAAATCTTTGAATTTTATGGCAACCCGTCTCCTCCGAACAAACTTCATCCGGCGTCCTTACCGTTTCTCCGCCTTAAACCCGGTGGGTCCCCCCACCGTCACGGCTTCAACCGCCGTCGTCCCGGAGATTCTTTCCTTCGGACAACAAGAAGAGCCGCCTCTACACCACCCGAAGCCCAACGAAGCTAACCATGACCTCGATCTCTCCGATCAAGCCCGTCTCTTCGCTTCCGTACCCACCTCCGACCTCTTCCGCTCCACCGCCGTTCTGCATGCGGCGGCGATAGGTCCGATGGTGGATCTGGGATCGTGGGTCATGAGGTCTAAACTCATGGAAACCGCCGTAACACGTGGCGTGGTCCTTGGACTTGTGAAAGGTACCTTTTATGACCATTTTTGCGCCGGTGAAGATGCCGACGCTGCCGCCGAGCGCGTGAAGAGCGTCTATGAGGCTACTGGTCTTAAAGGGATGCTTGTGTACGGCGTCGAACACGCCGACGACGCTGCCTCTTGTGATGATAACATGCACCAATTCCTTCGAACCATCGAAGCTGCTAAGTCCTTGCCAACATCTCACGTAAGCTTTCTAAAATCCAAATTCCTCATTTGCCTTTTTTTTTTTATACTATTTATCTGTCCAATTTCAGAGGTTCTCTTCTTTGCTCTGTTTTTCCTTCTTTCCAAATTACTTTGCACTAAAAAAAAAATCAAAAATCAAATATCAAATAAGAACCTAAAAAAGGGAAATCAGTAATTAATGATTTCATAATCAATTTCTTAAAAAAAAATTTTTTATTAATGGAGACGTAATTATCGAATTTGGGCAACTCGGTTCACCAGCCAAATTTCCGTACTCTGACTAAAGTACATTTGCATAGATACATTGAAATCGATCCTTTAATATCGGAATTTAAAAATTTGATTTAATTCCTCTTACGCGTTTCTTACAAGTAATAAGACAAAACCCAACTTGCGTCTCCTAAAACCAATTATTCAATGCGGTGAAAAAATCAAAACACGTCACTGTCGGGTTAGATTTATACGCACGAGGTCCTAGTTGGAAGTCTGACTAGAACTTTCGGAATCAATTTAGTAGATTACACTTTAGGAATATCCTCCGTTTACCAAAAACCCGGTTTGTTCTGGTTTATCTTTTGTCTTTGGTTTGATTCTGACCCGTTATTGTTTCTCTGTCCTGAACAGTTTAGCTCAGTTGTCGTGAAGATAACCGCGATTTGTCCGATTAGTCTTCTGAAACGAGTGAGCGATCTGCTTAGGTGGGAATACAAGAGTCCGAATTTTAAACTCTCGTGGAAGCTCAAATCGTTTCCAGTTTTCTCGGATTCGAGTCCTCTCTACCACACTAACACAGAACCGGAACCGTTAACAGCCGAAGAAGAGCGGGAGCTCGAAGCAGCCCATGGAAGGATCCAAGACATTTGTCGGAAATGCCAAGAGTCCAATGTACCTTTGCTGGTTGATGCGGAAGACACAATCCTTCAACCCGCTATCGATTACATGGCTTATTCATCGGCAATCTTGTTCAATGCGGACAAAGACCGACCAATTGTTTACAACACGATTCAAGCCTACTTGAGAGACGCGGGTGAGAGATTGCATTTGGCGGTACGCGAAGCTGAGAAAGAGAATGTTCCTATGGGATTTAAGTTGGTGAGAGGTGCGTATATGTCTAGCGAAGCTAGATTGGCAGATTCATTGGGTTGCAAGTCACCGGTCCACGACACTATTCAAAACACGCACGCTTGCTACAACAACTGCATGACCTTCCTCATGGAGAAAGCCTCGAACGGATCGGGGTTCGGTGTCGTTCTTGCAACACATAACGCTGATTCCGGTCAGCCATTGAATCTCATTGTAAACGCGTGTTTTATATAGGCCTTTTTTTAGTGAAATAAATTGCTGATTGAAGAAATGCTTTTATTTCAGGGAGACTTGCGTCAAAGAAGGCGAGTGAGCTCGGGATCGATAAAGAGAACGGGAAAATAGAGTTTGCTCAGCTATATGGTATGTCGGATGCGTTGTCCTTCGGATTAAAGAGAGCCGGGTTCAATGTTAGCAAGTACATGCCGTTTGGACCTGTTGAAACCGCTATACCGTATCTTCTCCGACGTGCTTATGAGAACCGGGGAATGATGGCCACTGGAGCTAATGACCGTCAACTCATGAGGTATTAAACTACCCCGTTGAGTTTTTCCTTTTCATCATATAGTTCGGTCAACATTGATCTTGGATTTAGTTGAACAATGTTGGTATTGGTTATTGCAGGATGGAACTTAAGAGGAGATTAATCGCCGGAGTTGCGTGAAGAGAGGAGTTTTATTGTCCTTATGTATGGAGCCATTAATTGAAATTGGGAAATGTAGATCAATAAATTTGTTCATCAATAAATTTGTTCTATGTTGTAGATTAAGAAAATTTTAAGCAAAAAAAAAATTATAATATAAGAAATGGAGTAGGTATAAAACCTTTCATGTGGCTTTATCGTAACGGACTATATTTTTATATCAATATATGGTTCACCAATGTATATTCATCCTTCCTTATCAATAAATAATGCAATTACCTTATTTATGAAGTTTGATTTGGTCATTTCTTTTGCCGTGAAAAAATTTATGTTGCAGTAAATGAAAGTTCAATAGATTTCTCTAGACTGCAGTGCGTCCTGATAGCTGGGTTACATAGAAAGTCTAGTCTGTCTGAAGTCCGCTTTCTGCTTTGAAATTGGACTCGTAAACATTTGGAAAAGCAGAGAAGTTTGAGTCATAAATCTCAGTTTAGAGAGACGAAGAAAATGTTCCATTTCTTTTTGTAATTGCAGACTAATCTTATTTTTGCTTTATTTGGAAACTTCTAAATAGCTTCTATATATTAAAACAAAAACATCAAACCTATTTTTGATAATGTGTCACTACCACAATTTTTTTTAATTTAATTTTATTTTTAATTTATTTAATTCGGTTACACTCATTACCAAACATATTTATTTTTAAATAACTTATTTTAATTACTTTAATCACAATTGCCAAACACATTAGAATATTCACAAACTTGTCTAAAATAATTATTTACAGATAGTAATAAATCTTAAAATTGAACAAAATCCTCTATATATCAAAAGATAAACATTGAAGTTATATTTTATGACGTGTCCTCACCACAATTTTTCATGGCATTTTTATTTTTTATTGATTTAATTCGGCTGTATTCATTGCCAAACCCAAACATCAGTTTCATGGCTTTGATGAAGAACAACCCATTGATCATATCGAAAAGTTCAAACAAATATGCAGTACAAGGAGACCTGATGGAGTTCATGAAGACTAATTAAGGTGCACTTTATTCTCGTTTTATTTGGTTAAGAAATCCTACAAATGGAGTAAGTATCTTTTAGTAGAATCACTTACTACGTGGAACGAGTACAAACAAGCCTTTTTGAAGCAACTCTACCCAAAAAGAGGTTGGACCAAATGAGAAGCAAAATCTCCAAGTTTAAACAAGGATCAAATGAATAATTCTATGGGGTTAAATCTCGAAGTCGAGCGCATGACCAATACGCGCGGCTGACTTTCTCTCCCAAAGCTTCGTCGAACCTCCTTCTTCGCATGAAATCTATTCGCCTCTCCGGTATCCGGTTGTGACCGGTGCCGTGAGAGGGCCACCACCGTCTCTGTCTTAATTGTTCTCAAGCTATTGTACCTTCCAGATTCACTTGATTTGCCATGTTCTTCCCAGTGAGTGGGTTGAAGATTCGCTGTGCGTGACGGTTAGGGGCGGAGACAGACACAAATTTTCTGGGGGAAGGGGGCAAACACTATAGAGTAGAAGCATAATATTACGTTAAAAAACAAGAAAAATAAATTAAATCTTAAAAATTATAAAGAAATTTCAAATTTCATAGGGGCAAGTGCCCCCCTCTTAATTCATCTTGCTCCGCCAAATTAAAAACATAGTAAACTATTTTTAGAATATAGTTATATATTCTACGGATTTCATTACATAGTTATATTTTTAGAGTATAGTTTACTACATTAAAATGTGTTATAATAGTTATTGATTTAAGGAAACGTAGTTAACTATATGTTGAGAATGCAGTTACGTATTATTATTTGCATAATGAAAAGTAATAAGATACATTGTTAACTATTATCAGAAAGATAGTTATCTATTATAGTATGTCTAATGAAAAAGAATACATAGTTAACTATTATCAGACACATAGTTATCTGGTTTTTGAACATAGTTAACTATATCCATCTTCACCGTCGGCTCAGTTTGACCAGGAGATTGGACAAAAATTGGAGAGTTTAAGAGAGGAGAAGAAACATAATCTTATTTCATGGCTGGAGATTTTTTAATACATGGTCACGAAATAAGAGAAAGTGATTCGGAGATTGATTTTATAGATTACAAGAGAGATATGAGATTGATTATGGTGTTAAGAAAAAGAAGAAGAAAAAGACAATGAATTACGGTTTTATTTTAATTATTTTTCATTAAGGGTAAAAACGAAAAATCAACATAATGAACTAAAAGTCTATTGGATAATATAAAGCCTAATTTTCCTTGATTTGATGTTTTCCATATTATATTGTCACACATAATTAATTAATGGGACGTTAGCAAAAATAACAGAAATAAAGATTGAAATTTCAGTACTCAACTATGTGTTTATCTTTTTATTTTTAATATATCTCTTATATATTATTTAATAAGTAATTTTCTTAATCTTTTATATATTATATATTATTTGAGAAGTGATTTTTTTAACTTCACTCACGTGTCATCACCAGAATCACTCTTACCAATTTTATTATGACGTGAATTGAAAAAATATAACATGGCAAATAGGAATCACAAGAAAATATTTTACAAAATCTTATATAACCAAATATATATATTTATTTCCATAAATAAATCAAAAGAAATTTTAATTAGTATTTGTAATATTTTTGTTTTTCATTCAAAACTATTTAAAAATTAATTTTTCTCTCAATAAAGTTTTGTTTTTTAAACCTCTGGATTTATTATTTATTACAAATTATGAGAACTGTTACAAAGACGATTTTACCATGGACAATTCACTCCGATCCTACTAGATCCACGACATACGTTCTTTTCTGCTCCATACTCATGATTGACACTTTCTACCTTTAATGCGTGAAATCATGGCAAACGGTTCTAATTACACAACGTTGGAGATCTCTTGTAAACTTGCCTCCATTAATCTGCATATTTGTTAATAAATCATATCATGTGGGAATCGAACCCCACACCTCCGGGTATAGAAAAATTAATTATCTCTTACTTAACCATTGGATTAAAGGGATTTCCACTCGCAATAAAGTTTTAGAACACTTTTTTTATATAAATATTTTTTTACTGGAATTTATAATAAAGACTAAACAAATTTTTAAAAGAAATTATTATGTTTTGTCACAAAAAAACTTCCCAAATTTATGAAAAAATATATGTATTCTTATACAAAAATTAATATCTAACACAAGATAATTCAAAAATAATAAAATTATTTAGGATAAATTGTGTATAAATTTTATATCTTTTTTTATTAAAAATAATTATATTTCATTTTTAAAATCAACGATTGTATATTTTCACATGCTAATATTTAAAAAGTTAATATTCAATGTAGATAAAATTTACCTCTCATAGGAAAATTGAGTTATTATAGTATTTGTCCCCTCGACTTTTTATTGATTATTTCTAGTATGAAGAATGGAAAAACGGGTGTTTATGTATCCAAATTTGTATTAAGCAATTCAGTAAGGGAATTTGATATATAAATCTTATATTTTCTTAATTATTTTATATAGTTAAAATAATCATTTTCTTTAGCAAAATACGAAAAAGTGTAACAGACATTAGCCATAAGAAAAAGAGAAGTAACAAACGTTTGAAAAAGAAGAAGAGGAAAAGGTGAAGTACTTGGTTTTGTTGTATGAAAATTTTATTAAATTTTCTATGTTTACAAAGAGTTGCTCATATTAATTTTTTAATATTTGATATTGAATTCAATTTTTATTCAAAATCCCATGTAAGGAAAATAATTTTTTTTGTTTTTTAAAGATAATCAAATAGAGGTTCAATTTTTTATGAGAAGGATCTCAGCTTTTTATAATAAATTGTGCAATCTAATATATTAAATTATTGTACATTTTGATTTGACACGTCTACATATATAAAATAATAAAACAAAATTTTCGAAAATTTATATTATTGACAAAAACAATATTGTTGACAACAAAAATATCAACAATAAAATCAAAACAAATACATATTTTCACATTTTCAAAGTGTAAAATTATAAATACGTTATCCTCGTGTACACGGACAAATGACCTAGTCTTTGATTAATTTAACTAGATTTTGTATCCACGCTACGCGTGGGTTTGTGTTACCAATATACGCATTTAATATATATATATTTAGACTTGCTAATTTTTAAATTAGGTAGACGTTGACATTTACGAATACAAAAGTGTTATGGTAAAAAGTTAAACAATCGTAGATAATAAATTAATTAATTTACCATAAAAATTAAAAGAATTTTTTAAAAATGGCACTTGAAAAGTATTTACAAAAATGCCATTTTTTTAAAACTATATATTCATTATATTATTTGTGTTTATGTTAATTATGTTGTATTAGAGTTTAGTTTTGACGGTACACGGGTAAAAAATTTTTAGGGTTTAGAATTTTAAGATTTAATATTTTTTGTTTTTTTGGTCCGAAGATTTAATCTTTTAAAATCCATAATTAGTGGTATTTTTGCAAATGGACAACCCAATATGGTATTTTTACAAATGTACACACCAAAAATGACATTTTTACTTAAGGGTTCACCTCTCATGATTGTGGTCATATAAAACAGAATTTTCACCGATAGGTAGTATAATAAAGGGGTAGTACTAATCTTCCAATTATTGCAGCCATAGGATTCTATTTACAGATACCATACAACCTGTTACAAAATGATGTTGCTGCTAAGTTAGCATCGATGACAAAATACATCAATCAAAATCAATGAGAGAAAAAAATGTTGAAAAGTAATGATTTTACCAAAATGCAACCAAATAGACTTGAAAACCTCGTTAAATATAACGGTTTTAAAAATGGTTTATTAGAGAGGCCTCGTGATAGAGAAAGAGATGTATGTGTTTCACTGAAACCAACCTCAATTTTTTTTTATTGCCAAGTTTTGTTTGTCACCCACTTTTTTTTTTTTTTGGTTGGTTAAGAAGATGACAATCAAGAGCTGAAAACGCTCTTTTAGATAACGAATCCGTCAACATATTGGATTTTCGTGGAACAAAAAGAAACAAAAGTTGCCTTAAATGGGTAGCTTACATACTAATCTCGAAAAGAAGGTTATGTATCTCCGTATGTGATTTCTTCTTTCGAAGGAGGTTAAACAAAACCTGAGAATCGGAGCATACGTGTAAGGTCTCAAAACCTTTTTCTCGAGCTTTCTGTAGTGCATTGATCATAGCCCATGATTCGGCTGCGAAGACCGATAGAACATTTGATATGAAGTCGAAATATTCCTCATTAATGTTCTAAGCTTCATTCTTGAAAAACCATCCTAAGTCCCCTTGTGCACTTTCTTTCTCTAAGTGGCATCAGTAAAGGAGACCGTACCTTTCCCTAGCATATTCCCATTGTAGTTTGAAAGCATGGAGACACTTCTCTTTGGCAGCTCATCTTGAGTAGCTTTCCACTCTTTTACAATCTGCAATTTGCTGGAAATTCAACAGTTTGTTTTTAAATAATCATGAGCTAAATGTTTATCCAAACGCTCTCTTAGTTCCTCTTCATCACCAATTTTTTTTATACTTGTAAAAAGTTGATGACAGTTAAGAATCTTCTTCTTTCAAGCTTGCAAAGTCATCGTCTTTCAAGAGAATTTTCTCCAAAGTTCTCATTTTTGTACAAACATGTACCTTCAATTTCCATGTTCAAATGGCTACACAAAAATATAGTTAACTACCATTCATACTTAGTAGTAGAAAAAGCATTTAAAACAAAATCTAAATAGACATAACACAATGTTGTTCCAAAATGACTTCCTTAAAATGTAGTTTCTGAGATAGACTGTGGTGGGAGAAAAATGGATTTGCTCCTTGTAAAATCCAAAGAAAAAAACAACACGAACTTCAAATTTGCATATATTCAGAAACCAAAGTCAAAAAGGTTTATATTCCTCTCATTCAAGCATCCATGCTTTCTTTGAATGAACTTGCATATGCTTCTTTATGCGGATCTTGCTTTAGTACACAAATCAATTTCAGTACAAAAAAAATTGAGTATCATAGAAAAAATGATATCTATATATTATGTATTCTATTAAATTTCATACATCCTTTGTGTAAAACCTTGTTTCTAAGATCTTATTTTCCTGCGATCTAAGGATATGTTATTGTCTTAAAGAACAAAATATAGCATGAAGAAATATTTGATGAATAATTTGATGGCTAACTAATTAAGGAACTTGAAGATCATGTAAATAACATCACATGCTTAGACAAACCTCGCCTCAAATAATTAGAAGTACATGTGACCCTATTAATCGCAAAATCCATCAAACGAAGCAAATAAATCATCGCACGGTGAAATTAATACTTTACTTGATACATGTAATAAAGCAATAAACTTGTGTCGATATATCATAAGATAGAACAATACCATATAAAAAAAACATGACTCGTAAAGCATGAGAAGAGACTAATTAATGAAGCAAAAATCAACATATTATAAACATGCAAAAATAGACCAAGCAAAAGTCAATATACTTTAGATCTATAGTATACACCATGAATCAATATGCTATATTGAATATTGAAGCGTAAGTAAAGCACCGTAAATTTGTCATGACTTTATTAAGCACAAATCAGTTAATTATAAATCATGAGATTACTTACCTCGATCCAAAACGGAAACGGAAGTTAGAGAAGCAGCAGAGATAAGAGATGGAGTCCATTGGAAAACGGAGATGGTGGAGGCGTAGGCTTATTACTTCTAGCGTAGCACTCAGATCAACACCGTCTTTTGAATTTCGATTCCCATTAGTAGAAGCTGGTTAATGAGCGTTTGGTGGTTTCTGCATCCCGGTCTTCGATTTTCTCTTATGATCATAAGCACATTCTCTTAGCCTTATCAGGCAACAAACACCATAATTCTAAATTCAACCACTTTTTTTTTGATAATACTCTAAAACCAACTTAAACGCATCTTCTGCGCTTTTTTTGTTCTTGTCCGAATGAAGTAAAAGAGTTAAATTTTTGTATTTTTTTTCATTGTTTCATCATTAGTTAAAGGATCAACACCGAGAACTCCATACCAATTAGCTTCTCCTTTTTCGTTCTTTAATGCAGAGATATAAACATTGATCATTATCAATAATTGTTTGAACCATCAAGCTTAAGATACTAATTCTTAGTCTTGTTAACGAATTTTTCGTTCCAACGTAATCATTCTATGTCACTATAAAAGTTCTTCTCTGCAATATCAATTGCCCTTCTAGCTTCATCTTTATTACATTCCATCTTTTTCAGTTTCTTGTAAAATTTCCTAATCTCTATTGTAATTATATTATTTTTGTGGATCGTTGGGAATTTTTCCTAATCTCTTTTGTAGTTAATTGAGAATGAATGTAATATCCTATTCTATTAGGATAATAATTGATTAGAATGTGATATTAATTTTGCCTTTATAACAGAATATCTATACTTTTCCTAAATTTTTCGTAAACTTGAAATAATAACATTTTTTTAAATATTTAAGACTTTTAAATTAAGGAAATTTCCTAATCTAAAGTTGAAATAGAAAATTAAATCCACAAATATTTGGAAATTACTTGGAATTATGAGCTAATGATATAAGAAAATCATGTCTTATTTTTCAATTATTATCAACAAAAACAAAATTAACATAATTCTAAATATTTGGCGTGGCATGTCACTATAGGTTGAATTAAATCCTATGTGGACGCTATCAAAAGCTAGTAGCTTCAACTTTTATATAGTATAGATAAGTTTTTCCATCAGTTTGGTATTTAGAGTCAAACCAACACGTTGTATTTGAATGCAAATTTCAGTCAATTTTTTTTGGGATTACCAGGGGCTGATCCGGGTTTTAACAATGTAGGGGTCGGATTTCACCCATATGAGATCAATATAGGAACAAGATCAACTCTGCAATGTCTTGACGTAATCGGATCAAGTCTACAAGGGCCCAGTTTGAATCTAGGCACAAAATGATATTAAACCCATAATCAAAACGGACTTAATGAAATTATGGGCCTAAATTAAATATATTGCTTAATGTGCCAAGCCCATTTTATTAGCTGGCCCATTTACTTAATAAAGCTATATATAGCTCATTGTATTCACCCAAAAAAGTTCATAACTTTTAGCAGAGGAACTCTCTTGTAACAATAACTTAATAGAAACAACAATAAAAAAACATATTCTCAGTGGGTTCAGGTCGCACACACTAAGCTTCTCGACGCCTCGCACCGCGCGAAGAACCCGAGGTGACCTACCACTGCCGTAGCCGCTGCGGACAGCGGATCCAACTCCGGAGCGAGTCAACGGAACAACAGGCACAAGACCAGCTGCTTCAGAAGGGATCGCGTAGGAATGCCAAGCTGCTTCAAGAAAGATAGCGCAGACGGTCGGCATAGACAATAACCCACGCAGGATACGCACCTTAGAGAATCACAGCACACTTGTAGGGAGAGATCAATCCCAGGCTCGTCGGAATGACACGGACATCGAGTGCGACCAGGACCTCACCGACGAAAAAGGTGGTCTCTATTGGAACTAATAATTCGAGCTCGAACAGGAACTCAAGGCCCTGATCCAGAATCAAAATGACGAGATGGCGAAGATGCAAGCACATTTGGTGTGCACCGCCTCCGACTTAAGGGTCGCACAGTCCCAGATGCACTAGGTCAACAACAAGGCACCCGAAATCAACCGTGTGCTCGAAGAGGCGCGGAACACACTCTTCACAAAACGTATCTCGAGAGAAAATATCTCTGATCCTAGAAGAATCAAGATGTAGTCATACGAAGGAGATACCGATCCAAAAGACCACCTTATGGCATTCAGCGTAGCCATGGGAAGAACTAACTTCAGAGAAGAAAAAAGAGATATCGATTACCGCAAGCTGTTCGTGGAACACCTGAAGGGACCTGTCCTCCAGTGGTTCTACAAGCTAGAGAAGAATTCGATTGACAACTTCAACTAGCTCTCTGAAATGTTCGTGAAACTATACGGTATATTTATGACGCGAAAAAACTTTGATTCTATTCTCTAGACTATACGACAATGAGAACACGAGAGTTTACAAACCTTCATGGGGAGGTTCAGAACGGTACTATCAAAAGTGGAAGGTTTGAGCAACACCTCCGCACTAGAGATTTTGAGAAAAGCACTATGGTGTCCCTCCCCTTTTCTTTAAGAGATGACCGTAAACGAGCCGACAACTATCCAGGTCGCCCTCCATCGCTCTATGAACTTTGCCAAGAACGAAGAGGAGGTCCGCACACTATCTGAAAAACTGGGAAAGCCCAAGCAGACAAGCGAACCACCGCAGACCACAAACCCTACTGCTGCCAAAAAGAACAGCAATGGTTCCGACTTCGTCCAACACGAAGGAGGATTCAGGGGAGCTCATTATTATCAGATCGAGTTGCCATGATATGGTCGTGCCGAGGTCGAGGTCAAGGTCGCGGCAGAGGCCCCTGGAACAACTCATGGACAAGAGACCAGAGCGCTTACGACAAAACAACTTTCTGTGAGTTCCATCAAACCGCTGGGCACTCTACTTCGAAGTGCCATATTTTGGGACTCAGACTCACCACAAGACTGGCCGCTGGCACTCTCAAGGGCGATATTAGTATCATGGAACTCGAGATGGATGTCAACATTGATAAGCCTGATCAAACAAACATCAATAACCCAGAGCGAGGAAGGAGTAATGATGATGAACCACCGCCACACGAGCCAAGACAACAAATAAACATGATAATGGGCTGATATATCCCATATTTTACCTATTTTACTATATATTTTACTATGTTTTCTATGCATTTATCTACGGTTTTATACTTTTAAAAGTAGTTTTTCTCGTATTTGTAGTTTTAGAGTCTTAACAGGGAAATCAAGGAAAAAGGAGCAAAAAGAGCCAAAATAGGTGTAAACCAAGCTACAACAACTTTCATAAGCCAAAGACACCATCAAGAACCAAAAATTTACAAGAATCAACATTCTACCAAATTGGATAGAACGTATACGCCAGAAGTTCAGCAGTAAACGGAGGATCAAATCGATTTGGAATTGGATGAAACTTGGTGTGAAGATAGATCTTTGAGTCAGCTTTACAATGAACTTTGAATCATCTCAATTAGAGCTGTGAGAAGGAAGTTACACTGGATTTAGTGAAGATACGTCAAGCTGCCTTAGAAATGAAGCAAGTGCAGAATCGATCCAAATACCGGGCCGCCTCATGGACCGATATTCTGGGATGATGCCAGCACAAATTAAGGCACTTTGGGCCCAATACCGGTCGTGATCCATGGCCGAAATCCCAACCGACGTTGGAGCAGTTTTGACGTAAAAAGACGGATTTGAGCTAAATGAAGTCCTAGAAAACCCTAAGCCTATATATACTTGCTTTTAGCCTTTTGTTAGGTATGCAGCCGAAAAAATAGAGTATTTTATCATACATTAGCAGCCACCACGAGTTCTCTTGGTGTTTTTCTTTAGATTTGGATTCCAGAGCAATCCGGTAGATGATCTCGCTTTGTATCTCGATATAGAGAAGAATCCTCTTCCCCTTACTCTTTAATTCAAGTTTATTTATCATGAATTCATCATCTATCTCTGGTTTTTCGTGCATCATGTCTGAGTAGTTTTATTTGTTAGGTTTTAGGTTTTCAATGAGTTTCATAATTCGATAATTGATTGATGATTGTTTAGGGAATACATTAGAGTCTTCATCTTTACATATACTCAATGCATGATTACTTTACCGCGCATTTAGCGATCTGATCTTAGGTTTATATACTCTCCAAGAGCTTGTTATATTGCCTGTACTAGTATTTGATGAGCCAAAAGCCTTAACAATTCGAAAGGTTAGTTAAAGAGTGCGGTGAACTTTATCAAACTTGAACTTTAATGCATGTTTTCACCTTGTAATAACCTCCGACAGTTGAGTCTATTAGGGTGCTAAAACGTAGATGGTTAGTTACGTCACGATAGTGGGATGACCTTAAATCAGTGCTTTGTGTTCTAGACGGTTCATAATTCCTAAATCCCTAAAATCAATAAATCTTTATTGTTGCATGATTCTCTGCGAAATACCTAAGTCCTAACGCTTTTCTTTTATTGATTTTCATTACAATTCACATTTGTTGCTTGCTTACTTTATTATCAATCACAAAACGACAAAAATATCTTGTCCTAGCTTAGTTTTATTCATTACAATTTGAAGTGTGGTTAAAAATTCCTTGTGGATACGATCCCTTATCTATACTAACCGTGATTGCTGTGCACTTGCAGGTAGTTAGTTGAGAGGTAAAACTCGACTCGCATCATGGGCGGATCTCGTTATTGCTCTGACAGGTCTCTTCTATCAAGGTATTCCAACGACGTGTTAACGTCAGCATCAACATCTCGATTGCATTTGAAGAAAAAGAGACAAGTGGCTTAGATAGGCCGCGCGATGACCCCCTCATGATCGACCTAATCATTGACAACCACTACGTGGCACAAGTCTTGGTAGATACTAGCAGCACGGTTGACGTGATCTTTCGGGACACTCTGAACATGATGAAGATTAACCTGTCCATGGTCACGCCTTACCCAAAGCCTCTGATAGGCTTCTCCGGAGACACGACAATGACACTGGACACAATCCAATTACCCGTTCAGGCTGGTAGAGACAAGAAGGTAGTGGAATTCTCAGTAGCAGACAACCCAACAATTTACAACGTCATCATGGGAACACCATGGCTTAACTCCATGTGCAAAATAGCTTCGACTTACCACCTCTGCCTGAAATTTCCCACCCCACGAGAAATAAAGACAATCATGGGCAGTCAGAAGGAGTCACGCATATACGTCCTGGCAGAAAATAAGCACCGTAATCCTGTTACTGAAACAACCTCGAAAGAGACGCGCAAAAAGATAAAGACAAATAGCAAACCGGGGAAAGAGGTGTCCAAGCTCTTGTAGCAATTACAGATCGATGAGGATCGTAGACTAGACGTCTACGAATTAATGAATATGGCGAACATTCCAGTCAGAAAATCATGGAACGCCAGACATCTCAAGAAGTACTGCCACTAAGTTACTTCCAATGAACTACGAGGTGACTTGATCCTTTAAAAAAGTATGTAGGCAGCCCGTCTTCGTATAGGTTCAGTTGGCACCTCCTTAAAAAGGAGGGGGAGTGGGTACATATTCTCATATAGTACCATTTTCTAAAACACATTCTATGATTAATAAAGATCAAAGATCTGCTTACTTCTTGTTTGCATCTCATTTACGTCCATCATAGATTACGTTAAGTCTTAACTCAATTAGACTCTACTACCGTCACTGCGGGCCACAACGACGCAATCTAATTGTTGGTCATTATGCAATAACATGTTTATTCTCAGAGTATACGCGTCGATGGAGGCTCGCCCTTAAACCTAGAAGTTCATCAGAAAACCCAACAACTTAATCGTTGGTTATTACGCAATAACATGTTCATTCGCAGAGCGGGCATGTCAACGTAGATTTGCCCGTAAACCAAGATGATCATCAGAAAACCCAACAACATAATCGTTGGTCATTATGTAATAACGTGTTCATTCTCAGAGCGTGCGCATCAATGGAGGCTCTCCCATAAACCAATCAGAAAATCTAACAACTTAATCGTTGGTCATTATGCAATAACACCGTCGTTCTCGGAGCAGGTGCATCAACGCGGACTCACCTGTAAACCGAAATGATCATCATGAAACCCAGCTAACTTATCGCTGGTCCCAACAACAATATGGTTAATCTTTGGAAACGAACCAATCAACGACAGCCTGCCTCAAAACCAAAACGACCATCATTCCAACTCAAATCGCTAAATTTAAAATGACAACATAGTCGGGGCAGGCCTGTCAAGGGTGACTTGCCGACATATTCATCAGTGCTAAAGTTTAAAGACTTAGCAGTAAACAGTTCGCTCGAAAGACAAGAACAAGAATCATAAAAGTCGCATTCATAAATTCTATCTCAAATAACGCAATGCAAAAATGACAATAACTGTGAACAAAAGGATAAACACCATCCAAGCTGAATCTAATACTAAGTCTGAAATCAAAAGTATGACAAAATGCTAAAAAAAAAAATCAACTAATACGCGGTCTCCTCAACGTCGTCGATAATTTCGACGACTTGCTCAGAAGGAATCACCGCCGCAGAGTTTGACAAGTCATCATCGCTTAACGAATCAGAAGAACTCGAATCCAAGTCAGCCTCCTCTTCAACGACATCAACATCCAATTCCTCAACTCGATCATCAGTCGTGCTAACAGGCGAATCCTTAAGGATCCCTTCAAGTTTGCGCACATGCTTAGCAAACACCTCATATGTGAGTGGTAGGTTTGCCTCCTAGTTCTTAAGGTCAACGAGCTTTTCACTAAGATCAGGTGCTTTGTCACTCTGAAACAACTTTACGAACTCAATGTTACTCCGGACTTCAGCAAGATCAATTATGTCAACCCTCGGCTAGCCATTGATCATTTTGATAATTTCTTTAGCGCGATCGATCATCGCTTCATACTTCGCCGCTAGCTCGCGCTTTGCTTCTTCTACAGCCTGCTGAATAGCCGCATTCTGAAGCTAGGCGACAACATCTAGGCGGTTGGTAAGGTCAGCGACTTCCTTTTTCAGGCGCTTC
Organism: Arabis hirsuta; assembly: GCA_964056655.1. Taxonomy (NCBI): domain Eukaryota; kingdom Viridiplantae; phylum Streptophyta; class Magnoliopsida; order Brassicales; family Brassicaceae; genus Arabis; species Arabis hirsuta. Next base: position 22,204,709 of record OZ053308.1, read on the forward strand.
CTCTAAGCTTTTGATTTTGTAAACGTCCCATCCTTCTCGCGATGCCTATCCTTGGTTTCCTTCACGGCAGCTTCGAGATCAGCAACGCGGTCTTCGACACTCTTTTTCTGCTTATTAAAATTATCATAAGCCTTCTGAACATTACCAAGCTGACGAGTCTGCGAGCGAGCAGTTACTTCGTAGTCAATGGCAAGCTTGTTAAGCGAAGAAAGGAACTGCTGAACAAAGAAACGGATCACGGAAAACAAGTTAGCAGATAAAAAAGAAAAGAAAAAGGAAATCGCTACCCCACAAGAGTTGCCACGAAGTCATACCGTCATGCAATGGAGGGCCATGTTTGAATAAGAACTCTTCGTCGACATCTCTTTTGGAGGGAGAAACTCAATGCTTGGGAAAACGATCTTAGATAAATGCAATGCCGTCCGCGTAGCATCACCAAAGGACTCCATTGTACCAGAAAGAGCACTCGAAGTCGTCACCACACGATCACATTGAGGAGTTGAAGCATGCCTCGATCTGTCCAAGTCCTCTCCATCAGCATTGCCTTTCTCGTTGTCTTCTCGGGAACGCTTACGACTTGCTTCCATGTCATCATCCCTTCTCCTCATGTCATCGTGACGCTTATGCGATGACTCAAGTTGACGATCGGTTACAACGACAGCATTTTGCTCTAACTCAGAACGACGCGACCTAGGTGCAAGGGTTCCGGTAGTGCTAGCTGTGGGGACTAATGTCAACGGTCTAGCTTGCTGAGACACTCTCGCGTAAGATCATTTCCTAGCCTCGATAGCTCTTCTCTCACGAGCAAACGGTTTCCTCGCATTGTCCGACATCTCTTGTGAAGAATTTAAGGAAGTAACTCTGAAGCGACGAACAAGAGCTTTTCTGACTCTGCGTAAAGAAAAGTCCTCCTTCTAGCTATATGTCTCAACAGCAAGGTCGTCAAGAAGATCAAATAGGTCATTCAGCAACTTCGCAATGCGACTCAAAAATTCAAAACAACAAACAAGAGGAAAGGGTTAGAATCGCAAACCAAGGATGTAAGCAAGCAAGATTGCAAAGGAACAGTGATTTAAAAAAAATAAATCTAAGCTAAAAACGGTAGCGCGGCAAAGTCGGCTACCGCGAGTCCCCTATCTCAGTCGAAACTTGCCAAGATGGTCATTCCCGACAGAAGCTTCATTGATTTTCACAAAAAAAAACTTCTTCCACCTAAAACGATATGTGTTAGGAAAATCTCCAATGACTTGGATATCTGCTTTGCCGTTAAGGAAATAAAGGAGTTTGTCCTTGAGCCTGTCTTCCTAGCCTCCAGGAGACTCAACTGATGGTTGACTCAGAATTCGTAGCCACATTCATAGCTGCACACCATAATCCTAACAAGGTGGCGCATTCCGCGAGGCGTGACCTGAGCAATGGCAAGATTGGTCCTCCACAAAAAGTTTAGAATCGCACCAGGTATCGGGAACCACAAGAAACATGCATGAAAGTAGGCTTCATACAAAGTACAGTAGCCCCTCTGGAGGATGATCTGCTCGTGCATCTGGGCAGGGAACAACTAGCTCAACCCCGTCAGAAGCACCAAAACGAGCGATAAGGGAATCCAAAGACTCTGGAGTTGAATTGGTAGATCCTGGCGGATCAGATTCTCTCCGCCTTGACCTTCGCCCCATGGTAGTTGGTAAAACCGCAATCTCTTCGCTAACCTCTCCAACCGCAACTAGAGCATTGGCGGAGGCCGGCCTTGTCGAACTACCACCATCACACTCCGGAGAAAGAACCATCCTCCTTCCAAGAAGCAAAGGGTCATCGACCATATCTCCGAAATCATCTAAATCTGAAGTAGTCTCATTGTTGTCCTTGTCGCGCCAACAGTCAAGTCGCGAGTCCATGGAATCAGAAACCTTTTTTCTCAATTTACCTCTCCGCTGCACCAAAAAGCAATGATCCGAGTCAGTTTTTCTCTGCAAAGCCAACCTTGTTACCAAGTCGTCGAATCACCGAGTCATTAAGTTGCTCAGTCACCAAGTTAAAAAAAGTGACCGAGTCGACTCAGTCACCGAGTCGACTGAGTCACCGAGTCAACTCGCCAGATCTCGAGCCACCATCTGTCTCCTCTGATCTCACCTTGCCAGACCGAATCTCTTCCGCCTCGCCTCTACCGTAGCTACGATCTCGAGCTTTGCTAGACCGAATCTCTTATCTTGGTGGCTGTTTTCTCCTCCGTCTCGCCTCTGCCGTAGCTAAGATCCGATCGCATCTGCGAGCTTCACCTCGATGCGAACTGATCCCAACTTCAAAATAGCGAGGAGGTCTTCGCCAAAGGTCGCGCAGCACCGAAGACAGATGAAGAAGACGACGACGACGGCGGCTCGTTCGAAGAAGAATTAGAAAGAGAAAAAAAAAAAACTAAAAACCCAAAAATAAAATAAAATAAGGAGGAAGAAGGGGGAGAGAATTTTTTACCTTTTACTTAAGGAAAAAGCTAATTGGTAGAAAATAAATCCAAGGAAGCAGACTTATTCATACTTGGAGAATTTTCTAAAATCACTTTGTTACTGGGGAAATTCCAGAAAATTTTCGAGCAGGTCTCAAGGCCTACTAACACAACAAGACCATCAACCTCCTCAGTCCTCTAAAAAAATTTACAAACAAGAAGTCTGGGAATACATGGTGACACCATCTCAACATGGAATAGCGAAAACTTCCCGAGTTCGGTAACAAGACGTCCACGCATGGCAACTTCGCAGTCCAACATATCGATCTCAGATTTCAGCAACTTTTACCTTGGCATCATCATAACTCGATACTGCCAAGCTGGGGGGCTAACTGTAGGGGTCGGATTTCACCCCTATGAGATCGATATAGCGACAAATCAACTCTACAGTGTCCTGACGAAATTGGATCAAGTCTACAAGGGCCGAGTTTGAATCTATGCCCAAAATGACATTAAACCCATAATCAAAATATGCTTAATGAAATTATGGGCATAAATTAGATATATTGCTTAATGTGTCAAGCCCATTTTATTAGCTGGCCCATTTACTTAATAAAACCATATATAGCTCATTGTATTCACCCAAAGATGGTTCCAAAACTTTTAGGAGAAAAACTCTCTTATAACAATAACTTAACAAAAACAACAATAAATAAAACATATTCTCAAGCTGTACTCTAAGTGAGTCCGTGACATAGAATTCTCTAATCCCCAAACACCCTTGACAAATTTAACTGTGCAGGTCCGACTCCCACAACCACCCGACTAATCTCTTAGGGTGAATGTCGCCGTCGAGTAGCTCCCTCACGAGATTTTCTAGTGGGCCTAAAGCGTGACACCATTTCGACTGGTCAAATGAAAGTGGTTAGATAATTTCACGCTTGAGGGAAATTGAACCCTGACCTAGACCCACATAGCAACTCATTCTTCAAGTAGGAACCATTAGCCTATCACCACTTAGTTATTTCAGTGAATTTTTTATTTCCAGAAATCCTGTATATGAAACTAATATCAGCAGGATGTACTGAACACCGTATGTCCGTAAAAAATATGAAGTACCAACAGAAAAATGTTACCACCAAAACATATCGAATCACTTAAGTGACTAAAATTTTTTTGTTATTGTTTTTTGTTATTAATTGCGATGTAAAATGTTAAGGTACATTTCCTATGTCCTGAACGGAATCTGGAGAAAGACAGATTAATGTCATTAGAAAAAAAAAAAATCTAAATGGAAAGAATGATTTCGAATGATGAGAATAAGAACACAAAGTGTGTAGGAAAAATTTTAAATAGATTCTCAAAGAATAAAGTTACAAGGTGCATAAACTTATATAGAGATTGAATAACCTAATTCCTAAACTAATATGGATTTTATATTAGAGATAATGATAGATTTTCTATTCTCCAATATTTTTTTAGATATTTTTTGATACGGTCGATCTCATCGATTTCCCAATACCCGGCAAGATCATACGTGATAACACGTGTGAGATTAGACAAATCTTTATAATATCGGAAATATACCCTGCCGTCAGGTCATCATCGGCATTTATACTCAGTCGTAGGATTCTTCAAGTAGAATAGAGTAGCAAAAGGGGTAGTAAGTAGAGTAGTAGTAATAGTAGTAGTAGTTGAAGCAGCGCTAAAAGCAGTGCTTGAAGCAGTAGTTAAAGTAGTTGCTGAAGCACAACGAACGTTATTACCATCGCTTGAAGTAGAAGTAGTAGTTGAAGCAGTTCTTGAAACAGTTGTTAAAGCAGTGGCTGATGCAGAATGAAGAAGTGATTGAAGTAGTGGCTGATGCAGAACGCGCGTTATTAACATGACTTTGCCCATGAAATGTGCCACGGCGAAGGAGATCTAGTTGTAGTAGAGATTAAGGCGGCGGCTTTGACAAGCGGTGACAATAGATTGGGTATAAGATAACGACGGTTTTGAAAGCGACGATTGCACATGTAAGAAGATGGCGGCGATGGAGTCTAGAGAGCCACGACAATGGCGATGGAGTCTAGAGAGTCACGACAGCGGCCATGGTGTTGGTATAGTGAACGTTAGAAATCATGAGGAATTTACCTTTGATGAAGCTTTGAGTAGAAGAAGGCGGCGATAGCTTTTCAACGCAGCGGCAAAGAAGAAGAAAATTGTAATGATGAGCTCATGGTGGTGAAGCTTTGAGTAAAAGAAGAAGACGGCGGCGGTTGTTCTAAGGATACAACGGCGGCGGTGTCAAAGAAAATTTTAGTTGAAAATTAGATCAGAAGATCTTATTCTCTGAGACCATGAATTAGAATGATGAGAGTAAGAACACAAAATGTTTAAGAAGAATTTAGAATAGGCTCTTATGGAATAAAGTTATAAAGTGTATAAACTTATATAGAAATTGAATAACCTAATTCCTAAACTAATATGAAAATAATATATATTAGAAATAATGATAAATTTTCTAATTTTTAATATTCTTCTAGATATTTTTTATTTTAAAACAATGAGTGTGAATTTGTTTTGAGTGTATTAAAATCGATAAAACAAACTTTAAAAGGCAGAGCATGGTTATAAAAAACAGATATTTGTTATGTCTGGTGATCTTTTATCGCGTGGAAAGAAACATTTGAAGATGGGACTCCGAAGCAACTTTTTTCTCTTCCGGAGATCTCCACAGCGCCAGTATGGGTAACTCTAAAGAATATCCCAAACAGATTATACTCAAGACCAGGAATAAGCCGAATTGCTTCAGGCTTAGGTGAACCAATACTTACCAATAAACCAAGACTTGATCCTACACTCATGGGTGAGGCAAAGATCATGGTTGAAGTTGAATTGGACAAGCCTTTTCCTCAAAATATTGCCTTGGATGATATAAAAGGTACAAACACCATTGTTGATGTGGAGTATTCATGGATTCCATCGAATTGTCATAGATGTGGGCATTTAGGACACAAGTAATCAAGATGTCTTCAGCAAAGTGTTAGCGATTTGACTCAAACTTCAGTTGATCAAGTCTCTGTTGTTGATCAGGTCCATGTCTCTGTTCCTGTCCCTGTATCTGTTTTGGTCACAAACTGTCATGGCCCAATCCCACAAAAACACCAAACCTAAAAAGCCCGTTACGTGTGGCCCAAGTGCTAAATGAAACCCTAACCTATTATCTCCTTGCCTCCATATAAAAGGCCACAAATTGATGAGAGAGAGGTCAGATCTTCTCACTAACCTAAAGCCGCCGTTCTCTAAAACACAAATTGAGACGAGTTCATATCAGTTCTAAGTAGTTAGTTTGAAAGCCGGATTCCTAGCAACACAGAAGGACCTAGATCGTGATCTTGGTACCATTGGAAAGATCTCGGATTCTAGTTTCTGTAGCTTCTCTCGGATTTGAATTCCAAGGTATGGTCTGTTCGCAAATCGTATTTGAATATCAGGAAAAATCACTGTTTTCTGAATATGGAATTCTTATGCTTGATTCGACCAGAGATCTTGCGGGGCGATTTCCCGGCGAATCGTGAGGAGTTAGGCGACGATCTACATACCGTTGGAAAGAGGACTCTTCACAGATTCTGGGGCTATTTTCAGATTTCGATTCCGAGGTAGTATGAATCCGCAATCTGCAATTTAAGTTTGCCCTAATGTCTGATCCGAATCTGTTCTCTAGTTTCACAGAGCTAAATTTGGAGGAAGGTGTAGGCTGTTACAGAACGAGTTAGAACACGTTTTTGGTACTGTTGGAAAGGTGACGTTACAAGGATTTCAGATTAGGTTCTGGTTTTCCAATCCGATCTAAATCCAGTGAGTTATTGGTGTTTCTTTCTGGTCAAGTAACATTTATTCTGTCAAAATCCAGAAACGCTAATTTTGACTTGAATCTCTATTTTTCAGACGCCAACCGTCCAGAACGCATATTCACATCCTTCTAGGTTCACTCCTCCATATTTGAGCATCCAATAGGCTAAGGTGAGGGTGTTGTCTAGATTACTTTAATACTAGTTAACACTAGATGTTCTTACATGTTAGTCTAGGGATGGAATGTGATGATGTTGTTATATGTGCTAATCTAGGAATGTTTGATGCTTGCTGATTGTTAGTAATAATTGTTTGATGCGTGGAAATTGTTTGATAATTAAATAAAGTTAAAGAATAAAAAGTATTGTTTGAGATTGTTAGAGTATAGGATAGTTCTGGGAACGATCGCGTACGTAAGCCCGTTACAGAACTTTGCGTGTTGGACTACGAACGATCGCGTATGTAAGCCCGTTGTAGTCCATTAGGCCTTAGAGGGCCATGACGGGGAGGACAGACCCAAAACGCGAGAAAGGGGTTGGCTCCGCCGTGAATTTAAAGAAAGTAATGAATGTGAAAAAGGAAATAAAGTAAAGAATGTGAAAAGTGAAATGTTTATGGTGTGGAAATGTTAGATAAGAATGTTATGTTGCTAGTAATAAGTTGGGTGGTGCATGTTCTATGTCTGGTTTAACGTGTTTGATTGCCGATTGTTTCCAAGTATTAGAGTTGTTGTGGGTAACAATCTCACTGAGTAATTTCTTCCCGGAATTACTTACCCTTCCTTCTTATCTCCTTTCAGGTGATATCGATTTTACAGAGTAGTGGCTCAAGGTGGATGTTGTCCGGGTGCTGGTTTTTGGCGGGATTTATTTTGGGATTTTTTAAAAACAATTTTCTTAGTATTTTTCTTATTGGTTTTTACGCGAAGGTTTTATTAAGTTGAAATTATGGTTAATGTGGAATTGCTTAAGACTTGAGTTATGGAATAAAGTATTGGTTTTAATAAAAGTATCTGTTAGAATTGATAGGTTGTTTTCATGACTTGCCGTCTCGGCTAAGTAAGCAAGTCGGGTGTCACACAAACAGTGATGCAGCCCCTGTTTCAACAGACTCTACAACAACAGCCACAGTACAAGCCATTGGTGAGATAGTTTCTATGAATGAATTTCCAGCTGCAGTTACAACAATTACAACAACGGAACATGATACTACAACAACTATCACAGCCAGTGGGATTGAACAAACTACTGCCACAGTCATTGAGACTTCAGAAATCATTGAAAGTGTCAAAGATCATTTCAGAAAACTAAACTCTTAATGAGACTGCAGTGGCCGTGACTCCACTCATCAGTTCAGCCTCTAATGAGATTGCTCTTATTGACACTAATGTTGCAACTAGCCATACCAGCTGCAGATTATGTGCTTTCAACTCCTCCTCTATCAAGAACCACACAAGCAACAATTGAAGATGAGGCTCCAAGTGTCATTGGTAGTAATCCTTTTATTGATATAGCACAGAGGACTCGAGGAGGAAGGCACATCAAACCAATTCAAAAAGTGCAAGAAATGCAATGGACTACCCTCGGTGGACGCGGAAACCGTGGCCGTGGTACCCGAGGTGGTAGTGGGCGTGGTCCATCAATATAGGAAAACTCAAGTGAGCTTTAAAGCTTTTCTTGGTTCCTCTAATCTTTAAAGCTTTTGATATTCTAAACCTCAAGCTAATTGTATGCTTAAGGCTTAAGCATTCATCTCTCAACAACTCTCTTAAACTCTATGACAATCAAGTCATTGCCTTGATGACTTGTATTTCCTTTTCCTTGCAATTTAAATAGAATATCCTTTATAAAAAAAAAAAACACATTTTCACAACGTTTAACATATTTTGTAAAGTCTATGCACCACTACAGTATTGTTGATGGTGGGCCTAGAGACTTACAATTACAGATAAGCTTGTTCTTGGTCTTTGCCTAATATAATCAAATTTAGAAAGTTTCACATAAAAAATCATCATGGATCCACACACGATCCTCTGTTTTTTTTTTTGGTTCTCTTTGTCCAAAAGATTATATATGTTACTGATGTCAGCATACATAAACATAAATATTTAACATCTAAGTGTATATGTGTCTTGTTGGTTTGTAGTAGAAAATTTGGAAACTTTTGTAATAAGAAACAAAACACACACCACCTTATGCTGTCCCCATCTCCAACATGACTCATGATTTGACGAAAACCACTTATACATGTTCTTGATTAACACTAATCTTGTTACCTATAATTTTTTTACAGCATCCTAAAACGCCGTCGTTTCCCCAAAAGGATAGATCGATGTTTCGTAGAGACTTAGTAAAAGGCCTTATCATAGAAACCCTGCAACAGATAGCCGGATATACATACACAGATACATATTAGACCGACTAAAAAATTCCATATATGAATCGCAGTACATGGGGTGAGAATACTCTATTCAATGGGGATTATATTGTCTCTGAAGCAAGAGAAAGGACTTTGCATCTGCATATCACTGATCATTTGCTTAAGCACAGTTGTTTCCTCTTTTAGCAGAGCATTCTCTTGAAGAACCTTGTCGCGAGACTCAGAGATATTGTTAAGCTTTTCAAGCAACTGATGATTTTCTGTCCTCAACCACATCACCTGTGACCAAAGCTCGTCAAGCTGTCTCTGCTTCCTCATACGCGATCTCCTGGCGGATTCTCTGTTTGATATCATCCTTCTCTGTTTCCGCTCATTGATTATGCTCTTGTTCGTCTGCTGCTCTTCTGCTTCGTCCGATGTCGAGTTGTTGCTGCTTAGGCTCATGGATTGTGGATTGTTTATAATGGTTTGGAATCCGTAGAAGGGCGTGTTTTGACCGTTGCTTTGAAATGGCAAGGATATCGGGAAATTGGAAGGATTCAGAGATGGGATTGAGGAGTTTAGGAGGCTGAACAGGTCTGTGTGCGGCTGCATTTTGGAGTTGACTTGGGTAGAAAGTTAAGTTTTTAATATCTACTTGATCAGAAGAAAGGTAGGTCAAGAGGAGAAAGCTTCGGGAGTTCTGATGGAGTTTTCGGTGTGTGAAGAGAGGAGATAGTTTTATAGAACAAATGAGAGTAGATGTTGGGGGTGGAGCCCACTTTCTGCAATTTGGGTGAAGCAATAACTAAAAATTTTACATCAGAATTTAGTAAATATGCACCAAGACCATGTTACAATTTGTTTTTTTTTTAATTGAATGTCAAATTTTATTCAAACCGAAAAAACATTTTTACGTCTAGTGCATTATTAAGTAGAATTATGAAAAGAATCAGACTTTTACACAAGGGAAGAAATCAACTTGAAGCAAACCATACTTTCATTCCAATTTCGAATCGGCGATCTCTCATACCTTGTATCGTTGATCATGTTACAATATTAAACTATATATGTAATTATACTAATTTCTTATATCAGTAATTGTCTTCATTAAGGTAAAACATATCCTGCAAAACTTTCAACCAATTATTTTCTCCTTTTCAGTCAAGAAAACAATCTGTGGGCGTAAAAAGGCAAAAAGCTTTTCATAATTTTTTTTTTTAATTTTCTTTACCAAACAAAATTATGAATGAACAAACATTTTTTTGGATTTAAGATGTATACGAGGAGGGTTTTTGTCGGAATTAAGATGCATTCTCTAGTAGTTATTTGTTACGTTAGCTGATAGTTCTGATTAGTAGTTATTTGAAAACCGAATTAATATATTATCTATCTGTACAGTTGTTTGGATTGGATTTTGGGTCTTCCGTACAAGGATCGTAGACCTCTTGCATTAGTAAATTCAAGAGCATCAGATAAGATTTCCGTCCTCTAAAAAAAATGAGACACTATGGTACAATAAGTTCGCCTAGTGAGTAATTTAGAACATACAGGGTTTTTTTCCGGGTTATCCTAGTAATACATAGATTTTTTCAGGTATTTCATTTGATGGGTTTTCCTGGGCGGGTTTGTTTTGGGTTCGGGTTGGATAGATTTTGTTATCCGCGACAACATCCCTACCCCCACGCGAGAGTGTGTTTCATCAGGGGGTGAGTATAGGTTTAGTTTGATTCAATATACGAGAACCTTGACATCGTCTTCTGTGTAGAATAGGGGTGATGAAAGTGCGGTTTTGTGGCTATGTCTATACGTTTGTGAGTGTAACGAGCATGTATGAGCATAAGAAAATTGACCCAAAAGTTTTGTTAACTAGGATTCGTTTCCTACTCCCCGAGACCATTTCTAGAAATAAATCCACTATAGAACAAGAAAGCAATACACAATTGCAAACGCGTAATCAAATACAACCGTTCTGATTACCGCTCTTTTCTATACAATGGATTCTAACCTGAGGATCGTCATGATCCCTCAGAAATACCAACAGGCAGATCTTGATCTTGTGATCTCCTTTGGTAGACAACGCAACACACACATGTGTGCCTCTCTCAATAAAACCCTAGGCGTGTGAGTGTTTTTGTCTACGTCTCTAGGTATAAATACTCATGTTCCTAGACTCTAATGACTCTCCAAGTCACATGGCCCTTCAAGCCCATGAACATCAAGGCCCGCAGCCATTCCTGTTAATAACTCAATCAACCATTGCTTCAACATCTGCTTCAGCTCTGCTTCAGCTATGATCCACCTCTGCTTCATCTCTATTCCACATCTGCTTCACCTCTGTCTGTTTTAGTACCTTTGTCTTACACTTCGTTCTCTACATGTCCCAAGAGCTTCTTAAATCAGTCAACAATACACTAACAATCTCCCCCTTGATGACTGAAGTTTAGAGCTCATGCACTTAACGAATACCTTAAATGGCTCAACACCCAACAAGATACTTTGATAGTCTTTAGACTCTTCTTCAGTCAAATCTTCTGTTGTATCAGCACTAAGCTCACATATAACATCTTCATTCTCCCCCTTTCTAACTTGACTTGATACTCAAGCACTTTTAACTTCTTACTCCCTTATACACAATGCTTCCACGACAAGCTGATTTAGTGAACATAGCTAGAAGCACCTGTCCAAACATCAATGAGAAACCGTTGTGGCCAATAGGAACTAGATATGACATGCCGTACGCACATGACAATTTCTCCTTGATGTGGCAGAAATTCTAGAAGAAAAACAACATTAACAATACTCATCTCCCTCTGCTTAAGTGCACAACTAAGTTAAAACTCTTATGTTGATCATTGACAACCCATGTAGTACATTATGCCTCACGTTATGCTTCACTTAACTCAGTCTTGGAAAGACATCAATAAATCACAAACCAACCATTAACTTACGATCTCCACCGGTGATTATAAAGTTCAGTATGCCATAAACCGTATCCCCAAAATCCGTTTAATCAAATTCCATTTGGCCCTCCAAACGCTCTCTTGAAGATGCTCCATCAAAGCAGTTTTATGAAATTTTCCAGTTTCGGATGATTATTGGCCAAATGTCACCACACTTTATAGAGAGAGTTTACTTGTAACGCCCGCAAACCAAAATTAGGATTTTTGGACAGTGCGTTGATCGACGCAGAATGTGTGCGTCGATCGACACAGGTTGCAAATTGAACCGGTTGGTTCAGTTTTTGAGTGTCGGTTTGCGGTTTGGTTTAAGGGAACCCTAGGGTTCGCCTATATAAGTCAGGGGGCCGTATTTTAGTCGCATTTTTGGGAGAGAAAAGCTGGGTTTCAAAGTTCCAGAGAGAAGAGAAAGAGATCCTTGATTGTTCTTGTTCCTTAAGGCTAAAAAAGGCGTGATTGAGGTTTTGGAGGCAGTTCTGTTCGGTTTTAGAAGAGAAGGGTAACGGCCAGTAAGAACAGATCGGATCAGAGCGAAAATTATAGGTTAAGTTCTCCACTCTCTGATCTTAATATAGGAGAAAACGGTTTGTTAATCGGATGTATATTCTAGGAGTTATAATTGTTTTACTGAGAGAGGTTTGTGCAGTTTTGGATCTGCAATCAGTCCACTTCAAAGGAGTATTCCCGTCGAACCAAAAGAACTCAGAGGACGATCCTTATACCGTTGGATAGCTCTCTCTGTCTTGTTGCTAGATCAGGTTTTCAATACTGCTTCCGAGGTAATATCTGTTCTCAGTGTTCTTTTGAAGTCAGCGAGTCGTTCCAGTTTTCTGAAACCCTAATTCGGTTTAGAAGGTTTTTGGAGAAAGGATTGAGGTTTTGTTGGTTCATGAGGAAGGGAAGATAGAGCAGGGGCTGTTAGTGTCAGAGAGGTCTCTTTTCGTAGCTGTCTTTGTCTAGAATCGATCCAGAATTAAGGTGAGTGCGTGACCATGGCTTATCTGGGTAATCTGAGTATTAAGGATGCAGTTGATTGTGAATTTGAATAGATTGATGAATGATTACTGGTTATTTGTTCGTGATTGATTGCTTGGTATTGTGTTATTTCTTTATGCCTGTGTGTATAGCCAAGTAGATGGGATGACCGTCTCACTGAGTATTTGTGATAATACTCACGCATCTCTTTTAACCATGTGATGCAGGTAAAGAAAAGATGTGATCGTGGAATCAAGGCTGTGAAGAGGAGATGATCTAGAGTCTCATTTATTTGCTTTATGTGATTGTTTAGAACCACTAGGTTGCTGGTTTTATGAAATAGAATTGTTAAATTGGTTTTGAATTGGTGATGATTTGATGGTTTAATCGTTTGATTGGTTTGAGTTGATTTCTGCTGGTTATGTTTGGTTGCTTGTTGAATTTCTAAGTGTTGAGAATTAGTATTTATGAGAAAACTAATTCGATGTAAAAAAATGGGTCAGGTTGTTTCAGTTTGGTATCACAGCCCTTACGGTTTTAGGGCGGGTGCACTTGATTGATTATAAGGATTTAGTCAATTGTTGTATGTGAGTTTGGAGTCCTAGATCATCTTCTTTGAGCCTTTAATGAGATTCCACGGTATGTGTTTGTTTGATATTTTCTGGCTTTCTAGTATGCTTAGTGTTCTGCAATGGTAATGCAAGAGAGATGGCTAGAGGAGCTAAAGGTAGAGGCCGTGGTGGTCGTGGAGAACGTGGGCGCGGTCGGGGACTTGAGAGTGAGTCCGCCGCCGTGAGTGCGACCCAGAGTTTTGCGCAGGAGCAGGTGGTAGCTTCGCAGATGTTTCAGGAGGGATATGTGGGTGTGGCCACTGCGAGTACCAGTGTGAGGACTGGTGGGACTGGTGCGGGTCCCGGTGTGGCCGGCGGTGCAGTGGGTCCAGGTGTGGGTGTTGCTGCGGTGTAGCCCAGGATTGAGATGATCGTCTGGCGGATCTACTACAACTGATTTTGGAGCGGTTACCGGGAAAGGTGTCGGCTCAGGTTCAGGCTCCGGTAGTGCCACCAGTGGAAGAGGTGCAACCGAGGCTTGCGGTTGCAGATGAGCTCCCATTTTATCTTAGGATGATGGAGCAGATGCAGAGAATTGGCACATAATTTTTCTCGAGAGGTGCCAAGTTTGAGGAGGCCGATGAGTGGCGGATGCGACTGGAGTGTAACTTTTGCTCTATCAGGTGTCCAGAGGGATACCGAGTAGACCTGGCAGTGCATTATCTGGATGGTGATGCGCATCTTTGGTGGAGAGGTGTGGTGGCCAGGAAGGTTGCAGGCAGAGATAGCCTGGGAGGACTTTTTGGTTGAGTTTAATACCAAGTTCTTCCCGTAGGAGGCGGTGGATCGGTTGGAGATGAGGTTTCAGGAGCTGGCTCAGGGTGACTGGTCGGTTTGGGAGTTTGACGTGGAGTTCAGTCGACTTCTAGTTCATGCGAATAGAGGTATGGAGGGCGAGTAGCCCCAAATGAAGAGGTTCTTGAGGGAACATCGACCAGATTTGAGGACTCGCTGCGGAGTGAGTAGATTCGCCACGAGGGCAGAGTTGGTTGAGATTGCTACGGTGACAGAGGAGGATCTGAGGGAGCATGTTGTGGTGGTTAGTCCACCTGTTCAGTCGAAGAGATCGTAGTAGCAAGTAATTCCGAGCAAGGGCAGCAAGCCTGCGCAAGGACAGAAGAGGAAGTGGAAGGGCACTTCGGGACCGAGTAAAAGAGGTCAGGGTGGTCAGGGATGCTTCGGGTGTGAGAGCATGGATCAGAAGCTGGCAAGCTATCCTAGGAGGGATGAATCTCGGGATACTCAGCTGTGTTTTCACTGCAGAGAGCCGGGACACATCAAGCCAAAATGTTCCAAGTTGCAGCAGATGGCAGTGGCGGCAGTGCAGCCGGTGTCGTAGATTGCTGTAGCATCGTGGATGTTCATTTTGGTGGAGGCGAGTGGTTCAAGCGCAGGCCGATCACAGGTAAATTTCAGAATTCAACTTAGTAAATTCTGGCGTTTATGAATGGTTGTCTGTTTTGGAATTTGTGATTCCTGTGATAGAATGTTAGGTTTCTTAGGCATATGGGACTTGTGCAGGGACCTTGTTAGTGGGCGGGTTTGAGTCTTATGTCTTGTTTGATTCTGGAGCTATGAATTGCTTCATTACTCCAGAGTGTGCGGTGGGCTGCAGTATCCGAGGCGATTCCGGGGAGCCGATGGGAGTAGTAAAGGTTGCTGGCGAGAAGTTCTTAGCTAATCATGGTCGGGCGAGAGGGGTTGATATTCGGGTGGCTGGAGAGTCTATGCCAACAAATCTGATTATCAGTCCGGTGGAGCTGTACGATGTCATTCTGGGTATGGATTGGCTAGAGCGGTACAAAGTTCATCTAGATTGTCATCGGGGACGAGTTGTCTTTGAGCGAGAGGCAGGGAGGTTGGTTTATCAGGAAGTGAGGCCAACTTCTGGAAGTTTCGTGATCTTGGTGATTCAGGTTGAACATCTAATCGAGAAAGGCTGTGAGGCGTATTTGGCGATGGCTATGATGCCAGAGTCTGTTGGAGAGGTGACTGTTGGGGATATCCGGGTTATTCGGGACTTCAAGGATGTTTTTTGGTCGTTACAGGGATTATTACCATCTCGGTCTGATCTTTTCACGATTGAGTTGGAGCCTGAGACGACTTTGATATCTAAGGCGCCTTACAGAATGACCCCAACAAAGAAGACAGAGTTGAAGAAGCAGCTGGGTGATCTATTGGGTAAGAGATTTATCCGGCCTAGTATTTCACCGTGGGGAGCACCGGTGTTGTTTGTGAAGAAAAAGGATGAGATTTTTCGGTTGTGTATTGATTACCAGAGACTTAACCGAGTCACTGTGAATAACAAGTATCCTCTGGCGCGAAATGATGAGTTGTTGGATTAGTTGCGAGGGGCTACTTGGTTCTCCAAGATTGACTTGGCGTCGGGTTACCATCTGATTCCTATCGATGAGGCAGATGTTAGAAAGAATGCTGTGAGGACAAAATACGGGCATTTCGAGTTTGTGGTGATGCCATTTGGTTTGACAATGCACCAACGACATTCATGAGGCTGATGAACGGGGTCTTTTAAAAGTATCCGGATGAGTTTGTGATCATCTTTATCGATGATATTCTGGTGTATTCGAGGAGTCCTAAGGAGCACGAGTTTCATCTGAGAGTTGTTTTGGAGAAGCTGCGGGAGTAGAAGTGGTATGCTAAGTTGAGCAAGTGCCGTTTTTGGCAAGGGGAGATGGGTTTTCTCGGTCATGTGGTTTCTACAGATGGAGTTTTTGTAGATCCGGCGACAAATAGAGGCTATCAGAAGGTGGCCTAGACCAAGGAATGCCCCGAAGATCAAGAGTTTTCTCAGTTTGGCAGGTTACTACCAGAGATTTGTCGTGGGTTTCGTGAGTATGGCTCAGTCAATGATGAAGCTGACAGGGAAGGATGTTCCTTTTGTATGGTATTCAGTTTGTGAGGAGAGTTTCGCGACGCTGAAGGAGATATTAACTCGTACACCAGTGTTGGCATTGCCAGAGCCGGGTGAGCCTTACGTGATGTATACAGATGCTTCGGGAGTTGGTCTGGGTTGCTTGTTGATGCAGCAGGGAAAGGTAATTGCTTATGCTTTGAGGCAGTTGAGGAAGTACGAGAGCAACTACCCTACCCATGATCTTGAGTTGGCTGCAGTGATTTTTGCTCTAAAGATTTGGAGATCCTATCTTTATGGCGGAAAGGTTTAGGTGTTCACATACCACAAGAGCCTGAAGTATTTCTTTACGCAGCCAGAGATGAACCAGAGGCAGAGGCGATGGATAAAGTTGGTAGCGGATTATGATCTGGAGATTGGTTACCATCCCGGTAAGGCTAATCTGGTT
Source organism: Arabis hirsuta (assembly GCA_964056655.1). Taxonomy (NCBI): domain Eukaryota; kingdom Viridiplantae; phylum Streptophyta; class Magnoliopsida; order Brassicales; family Brassicaceae; genus Arabis; species Arabis hirsuta. Next base: position 22,221,207 of record OZ053308.1, read on the forward strand.
GTTAATGCTTTGAGTCAGAAGAGGGTTGCTTCGGTTCAAAAACGGGATATGGAGGCTTTGGTGAGTGAGATTAGCACCTTGAGGTTATGTGTTATATCACAGGAACATTTGGGGTTAGAGGCAACTAACCAGACAGACTTGCTATGTAGGATTCGAGTAGCTCAGGAGAAGGATCAAGGGTTGATTGATGCTTCTAGGGTTGCAGGTTCAGAGTACCAAATCTCTACGAATGGGACGATACTTGTTAACGGGCGAGTTTGTGTGCTGAAGGATGAGGATCTGAGGCAGAAGATTCTTAGAGATGCTCATGCGAGCATGTTGTCTATTCATCCGGGAGCGAGTAAGATGTATCGTGATCTGAAATGGTATTATCACTGGGTCGAGATGAAGAAGGATGTTGCTAACTAGGTTGTAGCTTGCCATGTATGCCAGTTAGTGAAGGCAGAGCATCAGGTTTTGAGTAGTTTGTTACAGAGTTTACTCATTCCAAAGTGGAAGTGGGATATTATTACCATGGATTTTGGTGGTAGAATTGCCAGTTTCACAGACTTATGATGCTATCTAGGTGATTGTGGATCGTCTGTCTAAGTCAGCACATTTTCTTGCCATTAAAAAGATCGATGGAGCGGCAGATTTGGCTAAGAAGTATGTGTGGGAGATAGTAAGGCTGCACGGGGTGCTAGCGAGTATTGTGTCAAATAGAGATTTGAGGTTCGCTTCAGAGTCTTGGAGAGCCTTTCAGGCTGAAATGGGCACTAAATTGCATATAAGTACTGCTTATCATCCTCAGACGGATGGGTAATCTGAGAGGACGATTCAGACACTCGAGGATTTGTTGAGGATGTGTGTGTTGGATTATGGTGGTCATTGGGCGGATCACTTGAATTTGGTAGAGTTTGCGTATAACAACAACTACCAAGCAAGTATCGGTGTGGCATTGTATGGGAGGCCATGTCATACACCATTATGCTGGAATGAAGTGGGGGAGAGGAGCATATTTGGTGTAGACTTTGTTTAGGAGACGACAGAGAAGATCCGTATTTTGAAGCTTAACATAAAGGAGGCTCAAGATCGGCAGAGGAGTTTTGCTGATAAGAGGAAGAAATAGTTAGATTTTGAGATTGGAGAGCAGGTGTATCTTAAGGCAGCAATGATGAGGTCTAACATATCTATTTAAGAGAATAAGCTAAGTCTGAGGTTTACAGGTCCGTTCAAGGTTGTGGAACGGGTTGGACCAGTGGCTTATCGTTTGGAGTTACCTCAGAGTATAAAGGCATTTCATGTGTCGATGCTGAGGAAGTGTCTACATGAGTCTGAGGAGGTGTTGGCTAGGATACCGGAGGATCTTCAGCTTAATATAACGTTGGAAGCAAGACCCGTGAGGATTCTCTAGAGGATAGTTAAGGTTCTGCGCTGGAAGAAGATACCGTTGTTGAGAGTCTTGTGGGACTGTGACAGTGTTGAGGAGGAGACTTGAGAACCAGAGGCTAAGATGAAGGCAAAGTTTTCGGAGTGCTTCGAGAAGCAAGTTGAGGCTTGAGTTTGTCTTCTGGTTTTCAGTTTCAGAGTTAGCATGTTGCTATGAGTTTTTGGTTTATGTATTTTCGTTTGAGGTTGTAACGGTTATTACATTCTTGAGATTTATAAGATGAGGATTTCTTAGGGATGAGTTGATAAGATGAGTAGTTCTTATGTTTGGCTATCTATGTCATGGAATTGTGATATTTAGAACGTGTGGGGATATCAAGTTTTATGATACTTGTTTATGTCCGGGATAGAGTTTTAGTAAACACCCTGAGTGACTAGGTTGTTTTGAGTTGACTTGTGGATTGGTGATGGATGAGATGATATTCCAAGAGAGTGGAATGTCAGGATGAGACCACGGGAGGTAGTTCTAGTCAGAGATGCTTATTGACGTTTAAGAATTTATTGCTCTAGGGGATGAGGATTTCCCCGAATAACTCATTAAGAGATGACGAGTTCTCCAGAGGGGATGGCGAGTTCCCCTGTATTTCTTTGAGAGATGACGAGTTCTCTCCAGGGGATGTGAGTTTCCCTGCATATCGAGAGTTTGATGGACTGTGTGTCCCGAGAGTGTGAGTGGTATGGAGCATACCAAGAGCCTGACGGATTGTATGTCTTGAGGGTGTGAGTAGTATGGTGCACCGAAAGCTCAAGGATTGACGTCCGGAGAGTGTGAGTGGTGTGGATATGAGTTTAAAACAATTAATGTCTGAAACGTGGCTATAAGCATATGACTCGATGTGGACCTGAGAGATCGAAAATGTTGATCTCGGGTGGTGCTGGCCGGGTTGGTCAGGAGTGTTGACCGTAGTGTGATGGTGTTGTGTGATTCGAGGTCGAATCCTGTTATTGGGAGAGAATTGTGACACCCGCGAACCAAATTCGGATTTTTGGATAGTGCGTCGATCGACACAGGTTTAGAATTGAACCGGTTGGTTCAGTTTTTGAGCATCGGTTTGCGGTCTGGTTTAAGGGAACCCTAGGGTTCGCCTATATAAGTCAGGGGTAGTATTTCAGTCGCGTTTTTGGGAGAGAAAAGCTGAGTTCCAGAGAGAAGAGAAAGAGATCCTTGAGTGTTCTTGCTCCTTAATGCTAAAAAAGGCGTGGTTGAGGCTTTGGAGGCAGTTCTGTCCAGTTTTAGAAGAGGAGGGTAACGGCCAGTATGAATAGATCGGATCGGAGCAAAACTTTTAGGTTAAGTTCTCCACTCTCTTATCTTGATATAGAAGAAAATGGTTTGTCAATCGGATGTGTATTCTAGGAGTTATAATGGTTTTACTGAGAGAAGTTTGTACAGTTTTGGATCTGCGATCAGTCCACTTCAAAGGAGAGAACCAGAAGGATTCAGAGAACGATCCACATACCGTTGCATAGCTCTCTCTGTCTAGTTGCTAGATCAGGTTTCCGATCCTGATTCTAAGGTAATATCTGTTCTCAGTGTGCTTTCGAAGTCAGCGTGTCGTTCTTATTTTTTGATATTCAGGATGCGTTTGATTGTTAATTGGAATGGATTGATGAATGATTACTGTTCATTTGTTAATGTTATGCGTTTTCGATTGATCGCTTGGTATTGTGTTATTTCTTTATGCCTGTGTGTATAGCCAAGTAGATGGGATAACCGTCTCACTGAGTATTTGTGATAATACTCACACATCTCTTTTAACCATGTGATGCAGGTAAAGAAAAGATGTGATCGTGGAATCAAGGCTGTGAAAAGGAGATGATCTAGAGTCTCGTTTATTTTCTTTATGTGATTGTTTATAACCGCTAGGTTGCTGGTTTTATGGAATTAAATTGTTAAATTGGTTTTGAATTGGTGATGGTTTGATGGTTTAATCGTTTGATTGGTTTGAGTTGAATTCCGCTGGTTATGTTTGGTTGCTTGTTGAATTGCTAAGTGTTGAGAATTAATATTTATGGGAATACTAATTCGATGTAAAAAAAAACGGGTCGGGTTGTTTCATTACCTTTGTTTGGCAGGAAGTAAGTTTCTATCTCTTCCTTGCACTGGAATCTTTCCGTAGACACCTTGATCATGGTCTGAATCTACCTGAGTCCTCGAGAATATGTCCTTGAAGTTGGCTCCTCATGCACTAATTTGCAGGTTTCAGCTTACAAATTTTCCTACTAAGAAACAACCATAACTATCTAATCTCATCTCAGAATTGAGATCCGTTTTCACCTGTAGAAAGCTGGCTTTGCTATCTTCGCAATGGTGCCAATAACAACTTCTGGTTTGTTCTGGCCCATCAGAAAAATAGCCTGTAATGTGGCTGGTCGCAGCTTCTATCATAGCTTTTTCAAGCCCAAAAAAATAACAACAACAACGAGCAGGCTCATAAACTTCAATCTTCTTCGTTATAAGCACAAACATAATAAACTCTAATCTCATACTTAGCTCTTCATTCTCAACCGCCAACACTGAATCCAGGATCATACCCGAAAATAAGAACGAATTTCTAGCGAGTCCTGCTCTGGTACCAATTGAAAGTGCGATTTTGTGGCTAGATCTATACATTTGTGAGTATAACGAGCATGTATGATCATAAAGTAATTTGACACGAAAGTTTTGTTAACAAAAATTTGTTTCCTACTCCTCGGGACCATGCCTAGAAATAAATCCACTATAGAACAAGAAAGCAATACACAATTGCAAACGCATAATCAAACACAACCGTTCTGACCACCGCTCTTTTCTATACAATGGATTCTAACCTGATGATCGTCATAATCCTTCAGAAACACCAACAGACAGATCTTGATCTTGTGATCTCCTCTGGTGGATGACGCCACACACACATGTGTGCCTCTCTCAATAAAACCCTAGGCGCATTAGTGTTTTTGTCTACGCCTCTAGGTATAAATACTCATGTCCCTAGACCCAAATGAATCTCCAAATCACGTGGCCCTTCAAGTTCATGAGCATCAAAGCCCGCAGCCAATCCTATTAATAACTGCATCAACCACTATTTCAACATTTGCTTCAGCTCTGTTTTAGCTATGGTTCACCTCTGTTCCACCTCTGCTTCAGCTCTGTCTATCTTAGTGCCTCTATCTTACTTCGTTCTTTACATGTTCCAAGAGCTTCTTAAATCAGTCAGCAATACACTAATAGGTGAGAGAGGCAAAATAACATTCGAGTGAGAGTGGGATTGGAACTCTCTCGATTCCCAAGAGCTTACCAGGATAGGTGGTTTCTCGAGAAGATCCCCTTTTTCTATTATACGTGCCTATGGAGTATTGTTAACAATTGAGTCTTGAACTAGTTAATGTGTGTTTTCAAATTTTAATAACCTGAGATAGTTTAATCTATTAAGCTGTTAAAACATAGTGATTGGAATCAAGATAGTGGAAATATTATACTTTAGTGATTTGAGTTCCAGAACAATTCTTATTAAACTATTAAATTAGTTTAAATCAATATATATCTGCGCTTCAAAATTTTCTGCAAATTTGCTTAATGACTAGCATTTGTCTCTTACTGATTTCTTAGCGTTGATTATTTTCTTACTTTGTAATCGCTTGCCACATTTTTCATAAATTTCCAAAACAAAAATCATATTTTATCTTAGCTTACTTTGCATCTTAAAATTTTGTAGTGTTAACATCTTTATAGTCTCCAGTAGATCGATCCCTCAGTACGACTGCGTTTGACTGTGAACTTGCAGCTTTCCTACCGTTATAAATTTAAAACATTTTTAAACTTGCATTATGTTGTTATTACTTCTCGCCCCAACGCGCTTACTTTTCAAATATTTATCCATGAAGGTACCAATGGCGTCTATTAGCAAGGATCAGGGAAAGATGATTGAATTTGTTCGTAAATCAAAGGGAACCAAAGCTTCTAAGAAAAGTGGGACAAACGTCCACGCAAGGAGAAGGTTCAACGACCTACGAAGTGGTTTCAACACCTAATGGACATCTGGTGAATTATAAGCACTTAAGAAATTGAATGGAGTCGAGATAGACGCAACTCATTTCGTGGATCAAGACCCTGTACAAGATTTGGGTTTGTTGGAAGACTTTAACACTGCCATGCAAAGAATGGGACTTTAAACATTTGTTGGCATGGATAACCTAACCTATGAGGTTCTCACAAAGGAATTCCTAGCCACGGTTGTAGTACATTACGAGAGAGAGAGAGAGAGAGAGAGAAGCAAGACTGCTATGGAGGGAAGCATCTTCAAGCTTGGAAAGAAAGAGTACCCCCTTTCGATCTTTGTGTTGTGCGACGTCTACAACTTTGAGAAGACACTATTGGAAAAGTTCCCGCCTTTCAAGGAATTGGATGCATTTTGGGACACAATGAGTGGGAGCTTAGGAGTACAAACCCCACCTTGAGAAGAGAAGTCTTGTCAGAAGCCCGATTTTGAGATACATACACAAGGTCTTGAAAAACACTTTCTTCGCAACGAGAGAAGTCAACACGGTGAAGACGGATGAGCTAACTCTTTCAAGAGGTGAAATACTTACTAGAGACCAAAGATGAGCCATTCATTGATAGTCTTGGCGACAATGTCAATTACGGGGCGGTCTTTGCGAGAACTTTGCCACTCATCCGCACCTACACAAGCCAATACATCTCCATCATTGGTGTTCTCGGTCACATCTTTGAAGAGATTGGAATAAATACTCACCAAAACAAGGGAGAAACTATAGTGACCTTGCTTATCTCATCAAAACTGTGGTCATCAAATTCAATAATTGGGAGCATCCACCTTACTTCTACATGTTTACAACACCAAGGGGTGAACAACGATGCCTACTCCTACCCAACACAAAGTTCATCTCTAACAGAAACCATAACAATCTCTTGTTCGATACTGATGATGAAGATTGTGTACAAAGAAAAGGGGACCTCGATAATGTCGAGACAAATAACGACAACGACAAATAGGAGGACTAAGAGTCCCAACAAGAGGAGAGTGAAAAAATGTTCCCAAACGTTTCCCTAAGTTCACTTTTGCACCAAAGAATGAACGTGATGCCGAAATACACCATGAGTTAAAAAAAACAAGGAAAGGTGAACAAATGGTTGATCAAGATGTTGGGAAAGTTTTCTAGGAAGCTCAAGAAGATTCAACCTTCCGAATATGTGTCCTCAGAGGAAGATTTAACGCTCTCCCATGAAGAGGAAGTTCCACAAGAGGTCGCAAGAAGAAGCATGTATGATGTAAAATTTTCTAAGAGGCTAGATTTGATAATATGATTTTGCAAAAGCGATTAAAAGCGTAAAGATAAATAAGACGACACAAGATTTAACGAGGTATTGGTTGGTTTGAAAAACTTTCAAACCAACCCCTAATCTTCGGATGCAAAAAAAGCTTATTAGATAACTTTAAGAAGACAAAACAGAAGATAGAAATCACATCTATCTAAGAACATGAACTAAGCTTAACAAGTAATGTAACATCCCGCTATGTGGTTCATGCGGAGAGGCTTAAGAGAATTGATTTGGCTACCTATATCACCAAAGTGCACTTATCTTTTCCGTCACACATCCAGAGAGAACTCCAGAGTTAAGCGTGCTTGGGCTGGAGCAATTTAAGGATGGATGACCTACTGGGAAGTAATTTCCAGTACCGTGTGAGTGAGGACAAAACACGGGGAAAGATCACGTGGTGATTTGCAGGGTCAGTAAACAAGTCTTTCGAGCCTCCCGGACTAACGCACCGACCGTCGGAGAGGGGTGGGCCCACGGGCCGAGAGTGGGCGTGGAGCCCATTAGGAGATGAGGATTTCTCCTGAGGGGATAAGGATTTCCCCTGTATGTTATTGAGAGATGAGGATTTCCCCTGTATGTTACTGGGAAGTAATTTCCAGTACCGTGTGAGTGAGGACAAAACACGGGGAAAGATCACGTGGTGATTTGCAGGGTCAGTAAACAAGTCTTTCGAGCCTCCCGGACTAACGCACCGACCGTCGGAGAGGGGTGGGCCCACGGGCCGAGAGTGGGCGTGGGGCCCATTAGGAGATGAGGATTTCTCTTGAGGGGATGAGGATTTCCCCTGTATGTTATTGAGAGATGAGGATTTCTCTCGAGGGGATGAAGATTTCCCCTACCTACTGATAGCTCGACGGCGGTCGGGGCGTTATAAGTGGTATCAGAGCGAACCGTGACGAGTGTGTGAGTCACACTGTTGGGGATAACGATCCTGGTACGCAACGAGGACGTTGCGATCAGTTAGTGGGGGTGACTGTAACATCCCGCTATGTGGTTCATGCAGAGAGGCTTAAGAGAATTGATTTGGCTACCTATATCACCAAAGTGCACTTATCTTTTCCGTCACACATCCAGAGAGAACTCCAGAGTTAAGCGTGCTTGGGCTGGAGCAATTTAAGGATGAGTGACCTACTGGGAAGTAATTTCCAGTATCGTGTAAGTGAGGACAAAACACGGGGAAAGATCACGTGGTGATTTGCAGGGTCAGTAAACAAGTCTTTCGAGCCTCCCGGACTAACGCACCGACCGTCGGAGAGGGGTGGACCCACGGGCCGAGAGTGGGCGTGGGGCCCATTAGGAGATGAGGATTTCCCCTGTATGTTATTGAGAGATGAGGATTTCTCTCGAGGGGATGAGGATTTCCCCTGCATACTGATAGCTCGACGACGATCGGGGCGTTATAAGTAAAAACCAATACTCCCCCTTAATCATGGATGTCTTCTTCTTGTAGAAGTCCTTGCTCCGTGCTCCTCACAGCAGCAACAACCTCTTCCCAAGAATATCTCTATCCAAACTCAGCAGCAACACAAACTTAGCACAACTTATTTTAGACTCTGTTTTCTAGTTCTCTATTTAAACTGCAGACTTGTGTGATTAAACCAAGACTGAGCACGTCTTCTTTTTATAGGAAAGTCACCAACGTCTCTTTCGTTTTCTAATAAGGAAATAGCACAAATCACAATCTCAATGTTAACGTTAGAGAATAAATCATTAAGCAAAAATCCATATAATAGGAAACATATAATTCTCTAATAACCCAAAGTTGACAAAAAAGATATACGTAATAATGCCAAAAATCAATTAGGGAATCTAATTAAACAAAAATATAATTCCCAATAATAATAAACTCAACATTGTTATGAATAAGAAAAAGAGAGAAGAAATTGTGCTGTGTTATTCTATCAATAATAGAGAGTATATATAGGATTATAAATACTTAGAGAACAAGTATAACTTAGAGAACAAGTCATTGTAGAATATTCTAGAGCCTATAATTGACATCCATCTAATGGGTTTATAACACTCATCCTTGGATGTCATTATAGTAAAAATATTTCTATTGCGCATAAGATGTTGCCTCATTAAAAATTTTACCAGGAAAACCCAATTGGGACAAAACCATGGCTAAGGGAAAAAAGTGCAACGCGCTTATTCTCCCCGTAAGGAGTGCATACCTTGATATCTTTATGACGACGTACCCCAATGTTGAACTTGCATCTTGAAAGTACTAAGTGGAAGTGTCTTGTAAAATAAGTCTGCCAAAACTTCACTTGAACGAATAAGTCTTTCAGATGATTTATCTTAATCATTCTCTTTGTTTCTCTCGATATCATCAATGTATGATATACATTTGGGAGATTGATAAACTTTCATATATCATTGTAATGATAATATTTCTCTTTAAGTGTTTATCATTTGCGTGTTCTTTGATGTTTCGTTAAAAACCTTCTCATAGAAAAATTCTATGGGTTAAAAATTATGATAAGGGAAAAATAGTACATCCACGCTCATCATTATATATCTCCCCCTCGGAAACATCTTCTTCGGGAGATGAATTCTGACGTTTTGAAATTACAATAAACATAGCCTTAAAACTCATATAATTGTCATATGATATCTGTTGGAATCAAAACTCCCTTCGATAGTTATTTTGGAAAAAATGACTAAGTGTGGAAATTGGCAGAAAGAAGACTGTGACGAGCCCACTCTGGGAACCTGGACAACTCACCAGACTGAACCGCTCTGCCGACCACAACTGCAACCTTGCCGACCACTGCTGCCGAGTGTGCCCGAGTGTGCTCTGCCGAGCACTTTATCGCCGACCACTGCTGCCGAGTGTGCCTTGCTGAGCACTCCCTTGCCCACCACTGCTGCTGAGTGTGCCTTGCCGAGCACTGCCTCGCCGACCAATAGACGGCCGACGTCGTCGTCTGGAGTGCTCGGTAAACCACCGACACAGTTATCCTAAAGAGCTAGGCAATGGGCCGATTATGGTTTAGCCCACTTAGTCTGTTACGCGACAATGGGCTGAGGACCACAAGTCCAAGATGGCGAGATGGCAAGACCAAGTCCAAGACTATAAAGCCCATGACGAGCGCCGACATCCATACAAGGAAATCCCGAGAAATAAAGAAATCTTCCTCATCAACTTAATGGAAAATCCTAGCCGACTTAGACTTTGTATAAATACTCTTGTAACTCTTTTGTAAAGGAGATCCGCAACTATACGCAAAAAACACACTACAAAAATTAATAAACCTTTCATAACATCAAATTCGCATCTTTGTTCTTGTTCTTGTGGTTTTAATCAGAGATCTCATATTTCCTCTAGAAACCCTAACAAATTCGATTGTGTTGGTTTCAGCCTCCACAATTTGGCACCGTCTAAGGGGAATCTGAGATTTTCTTACCCGAAAAGAATCACTCGACCAACGATCTAACAGCGATGACTATCGACGATGAGCTCAAAACCCCCAGGAATGATCAAACTGGAGAAAAGGATCCCGGCGTCGACAACACTGGTGTCGACAAAAATAGTGCCAACACGAGTGGCGTCGACAACACTGGCGCTGGGAAGAATGGCGCTGATAAAGCCGGAATGAATCAAGCTGCCAGACACCAAGAGCGACCCCAGAATTCCTCAACGAGATGAAGGCGATGATGGAGATGTTACTCAAGAAGTCGGCAGAGCAAGACGCGCAAAACACAGCAATAGACAACGAACAAAGGGCCTCAACCACAACAAGCCGAGTCTGAGGTGGAAGAACATGCCATGTGCCGAGATCTACGACGCGCATCCACCCTACGACACTGAACTTCTCCACACCAGGTTGTGCGCAGAGAATCCACGATTACTACCAGTCAACCCAGCGCTTGACACTGCCGAGCCGAGCACAACAACAAGCGAACCAGCAGACAAAACACCACCGGTGATCAATCTGGAAGACGACCCGAACGGCGAGCGCAATTCGCTGGGTGACCCTGAAAAATGCATGCCCGACGAAACAACAATGACTTTGATCCAGAACTCGCCGAGGAAGAAGAGAATGTTCGCTGGGTGGAAAGGTCCCAACTCGATGAGGAGCGAAGGATTTTGGTTCAAGCTCAGAAGAATGAGATGGCTGTAATAAGGGCTGATATGGACCAAGCCGCTGCCAATCTGAAGGCAGACCAATTGCAGATGCATTGAGCAACTAGCAAGGCGCCCGAAATCGACCGGGTACTCAAAGAAGCCCGAACTACTCCCTTCATAGCTCAGATTACAACGACAAGCATCCTTGATCCTAGAAGAATTGAGATCACCCCTTATGAGGGGAATACTGATCCTAAAGACCACCTCTTGATGTTCGCAATAGCGACGGGACGAGCTAATTTTAAAGAGCACGAAAAAGACATCGGCAAGTGTCTCTTGTTTATCGGAAGCCTCAAGGGATCAGCTCTCCAATGGTTCTCTAAGTTGGTGATGTGCCATAAAACTTCTATGTAGGGTTTATGCAATTAGGTCTTTAAATTTATAATCCTAGGGAACTGCAAGTGCATAGTTAAGACAATTCCAGTACTTAGGGATCGTTCCACTGAGGACTAAGTGATGAATGCACTACAAACCTATATGATTCGGATTAAGCTAAGGGAACATATTATTTGGTTTTAGGGTTTTTATGGAAGCAAATATCAAAGCAATAAAATTAAAAGAATAGATATCAATTAAGATTAGAATTCAAGCAATTCACAAAACATATGCAAAACACAAGCAATCGATTTAGGATTTTATACTAGTCGTTCTAGAACTCATATCACTAAGGTAAGGTCATCTCACTATCGTGAAGTAACTAACCATCTATGTTTTGCACCCTAATAGACTCAACTATCGCAGGTTATTATAAGGTGAAAACATGCTTTATGCTCAAGATTGATTGTTCACTAAACTCCTTAACTAACCTATCGAATTGTTAAGATGCCTAGCTCAACGAATACTAGGTCCAGAGATATAACAAGATTTTGGAGAGTATATCAACCTAAGATCACTCCCTGGGTAGCTAGGCCAGTTCGTGCTTTGAGTATAAATAAAGATGAAGAATCAATTCTAGAATAAAACTCTAAACGATTAAATACGTAAAAACATAGAATTAAGAAAGTGCATAGAAATCAAATCAAAGCTATAACTCTAACATGTTTTGCAACACGTAGCAGCAAGAGTAAAGCACATAGACATTATAATTCATTGATCTATCTAAGCGTAAGGAGTTAGATCTCATCTCTTTGCAATAGGGGCAAAGTCAATCTATCCTTAAAGGCTTCTAGAATCAAATAAACATGAAGAACAAGAGAAAAACGAAATACATTGTTTAGGTATTAATTTAGGCTGTTAAGGCTGGCTGCTTGAGTTCCTAGAGAGGCTAAAAGCAAGTATATATAGGGGTTCAAGGAGGCATAAGTCGGTTAGGGTTTGTTCGGGCAAATACGTCTTTTTGGTCGAAACTGAGGTAATTTCGGACACGATAACGGACGGGTTGCATGACCGGTATTGGAGGCTTCCATGAATCTTCTAGAAGGTTGGCAAAAGTCTGGATATCGGCCCATGGGCTGGACCGGTGCTTGGCTCCATTTTGCACTCACTTCACTTCGAAGGCAGTTTGACATGTCCTCAGTGTTTCGGGTGTATCTTCCAACGTACAGATCCAATTGATGAAATTAAAACTCCATTGGAAAGCTAACTCAAAGGGATATCTCCACACCAAGTTTCATTAAATTCACAACTGATTTGATCCCCCGTTCTTTAGCGAACTTCTGGTGTATACGTTCTGTCCAGTTTGAGAATGTGCATTATTTTCAAGATAAAATGACTTGGCTTGGTTACTTTGACTTGAATGAGTAGCTGCATCTTAGATAACACTCTTTTTGCTCCTTTTTACATCCTTTTGATGACAAAACCTGTTAAATCCTTAAAATCTACATATACGAGAAACCTACCTCTTTTGGTCCAAAAGCTTTATTAATATAAGTAAAAAGCATAGTAAAATAGATAGTAAAAGTGGTAAAATATAGGGTATATCAACTCCCCCATACTTATCTGCTTGTCCTCAAGCAAACAATCGTCAAGAATTGAGAAGAGGTTTGAAATTCGGAAGAACTCACATATTCTTTGGATCGTTGCATCAAATTCTAAACCTGTAATCCACATGAAAAAGGATTAGCTCATAGACGTTGTCATCTTCTTCCATCACGAATTCGCAACATGTCCATGATCTAAATCTTTGTCCCTGCAAAAATCTCAACTTCAACTCAATTGACTCTTTCTACTCTCTTAGACTTAATGAAAACTTCCCATCAAGAACATCATTCAAGGAAGACGGGCTAGGTATTGGGAAAGGCTGATTTAGTGGTGAGGTTAAAAGTATTTAGGGTTACCATAGACTCCGGGTGCGAGATATTATGCAAAATCACAAGAGAGAATGGACCTGTTGATGTCCACAATTTCCCAACCACTTCTTCACGTCTTTCTCCCCCAGACTTAGATTTTTCTCTGGGAATCACTTGAAATCTATTCTACTCGTCTCTTCTTTTGTATCATGACATTCCTTGGGTATTCTTTGGCCATAAGACTCTTTGACAACCGTTTTCCTTTCCCTTAGATTTTTTCTTTCTTTTTCTTTTATTTTTATTTTTATTTTTTTTTCTTTTGAAAGGGGGAAAACGGTATCTCTTTGATATACGTCAATTATAGACACGAATTGTTACCATGTTTTTAAGCATCCAAGGAACGGCCAAGCTCTTTGTAATTCGTTCTTTGTACTCCACCATTCTTTACCAAATCGTTGCATCTCTAGTGATTGGAAAATTGTGTCGATCCTTTTCTCTCCTACGTTTTTGCACATATCTGCAAGTATGAAACTAAAAGATAATGCATGAGGTCTGAAAGAAGGTAAAGGGTTTTAGGTAGGGTACCAACTAAAAATGAGCTGGTCATTCATGACAACAAAGAGTGGTAAAAGAGGATAAGATGTCATGAATGTGTGATTCGTTTCCTTGATCTAACATCCTTAATAAGAAGGGATCAAAAATCATATTAGTAATCCAAATAGAGAGTCAAAATCGTAACCATCAAAATAAATGCAAGTAGAAATCTTCTGGACGGAAGCTCCATCATGAGTTTTCTGAATCGATTGTCATGATCAAATCCTGCAACAATGGTTACATAGTCTTCGAAATCAAAACGTCAATCCTAGGAAAGTGTCATAATTCCTATCTTATTATTTAAAACAATTTTTTTTTACTTTTTTTTTATTTTTTAATTTAAATTTTGAAAAATCTTTTTAAAAACATAAAAACCAAACACTAACAAACGTGTTAGTAACAACAATCCCCCCAGACTTAACTTACACCATCCCCGGTGTAAAATTAAATCAAATTAAGGGAATAATGATGAAAATTTATTTGAAAAGAAGAATTAAAAAGATGGAGAATAGAATGATAGTACCGGTGAGTTGTAGATATTTTCGGCAAAAATCTTAGGTTGTCACGATCAATCTTAGATCTTCGTTATTTTTGAGCAGTGGGTATCCGTATAAATCGAAACCATGCTTTGTATCTCCAATGTCTCCTCTTTCGATCACATCTCTTTTGAAGGGTGGATAATGCTTAAGACGATTTAATTGTGCGTCTACAATTGAAATCTCTTGGAAATCCTGTTTAAGAGCAACATATCCTTGCAAAAGCACTTGAAATCACTCGTTAAATTCATCCTGGATCAAAGTCCTCAATACAATTGTATTAAATTCCAAGTCCAAGGGAAGAAAAAATAGATAAGAAACAAAAAGAAATCAAAATAATGAATCCAAATTGTTAAAAACTATCAATCTAGGTGAAATCAATGAATGAATATGTCAAAATGTGAAAATCATGTTTAAAACCATTTAAATCTAACCAATATTTTAATTTCGAATGCCAAAAGCCATGAATTAAATAACTTTTGAGTTAAATAATCATGAAATATGCAAAAATAAATTGGTTCTTAAAAATTATGTGTGAAAAATGGTTTTAAAATAATTAAAAGAGTGAAAAAGGAAAAATTAACCTCTTTTGACCAAACGGTTAGGTGGTCGGCTCGGTAGTTTGAAGCGGTGGTTCGGTGGTCCATGGCTCGTGACTCCGGTGGTATGGTGGTTGATGGGGACGTGGTTTGGCCAAAACCGGTCTAGGTGTCGGGTGGCTAGTCGCGGTCAAGGATGGTTCGAGACGTGGCTCGGGTCCAAGGCGGTTCGGCACGAGACGGTAGTTGGTGGAGTTGGAGTCGTGGGTCAAGGCAGTACTGGTCGGTGGTGTTGACCAGCATCATATCGCGTCGTGTCGCAGGATGGTTCGGGAAGGTGTGGGTCGCAGGTAGGGTCGAGGCGGTCGAGACGAGACGGATCGGGGTCGAGTACCGGTCGGGATATCGGTCGGGTCGGTTGACCGATATCGAGATGCGTCGTGTCACGGGATGTGGGTCGCGGGACAAAGGGACGGGACGTGTCGAGACACGGCACGGATCAGGACGGGACGGGACTCGGGAAGGTGTTGCGGTAAGGGTCGTGTACCGGTCCAAATACCGGTCGGTACCGCGGTCCAAAATCGAGTCCGAAAGGTCGAGTCATCGCGTCGCGGTAAGGTTGCGTCGTGTCGCGGTAAGGTTGCATCGTGTCGCGGTAAGAATGCCTTGTCGTGTCCCGGGAAAGCTGTCCTCGTGTCGCGGTAAGGCTCATGTCATGTCGCGGGAAAGGGACGCGTACCGGTCCGGGTACCGGGCGGTGTGACTGACCAACATCGTGTCGCGGAAAGGATTCATGGTGTCGCGGGAAGGTTTCATCGTGTTGCAGGTTGTGTGCTCGTGTCGCGGGTCGGGTGATCGTGTCGCAGGACGGGTGATCGTGTCGCGGGACGGGTGATCGTGTCGTGGGACAGGTGATCGTGTCGCGGGACGGGGCATATCGTGTTATGTATTGGTTACGAAACACGACCGATACGGGTGACCGATATTCGAGCACTCGTGTCGCGGGGTGATCGGGACGCGATACCGGTCGCAGACGCGGGTCGATATCGTGTCCGGTATGGCCTCATGTCGCGGTAAGGGTATCGTGTTGCGGTCCACATAATTTTTCGTCGAGATTTTTCTTCGTCTATACACATCAGAATTGAGATCCGAAAGATGCTACGGACTCTTGAGAACGAGATCTTTCCCATGGTATGGATATTGTTGCCTGGTTCATGGTGTATTGAGCTGTGAAAAAGCTTGAAGTTGCGACTTTGTAACCTTTCTTGACGGTCTTGTTCAATCGGTTATAACTTGCTAACCGTAATAGCAAATCATGTTCTGCTTTTTTTCTATAGCTTCATAAGACTGTCTCCTTCGTGTATACTAAATTTCCAAAACGTCCGGCCTGATATAGAGCTCCAGTCATTCCATGAACAGAACAAGTCATGTTCGATCTTCTTTTCATCGTTCTTCTCAAAAACACATTTGTTTGTACTTTAAAAACTTTTTGTAAAATCCTGAAAAATGCATAGATAGATAAAATAATGAATAAAAATGTTTAGAAAAATCAAATCAAATCCAAAAACTTAGAATAAGCAAATAAAAAAAAACATAAATATGGGTTGCCTCCCATAAACCACTTGTTTTAAGTCAGATAGCTAGACTCCTTGGGGTTTTAGGGTGGTGGAAGGTCTTCTAAAGGCTTGAGGTTGCCTTTAGCATGTGAATGAGGTCTCTTTAGGTCGTGTTCTCCATCTTCATCAAATTGGTTTGGCTCATTGATCGACACTTCTCTTTTCTCCGAAGGAATGTATACTTCCACCGTTTCTTCGATTTTCGTTAAACAATCATCGGGGTTCTTCACACGGTTGGAGGTACCAATTGCTTCTCCTTTGAGGGCGGTTGTATTTCCAATAAGATCATTAAAACGTCCAGCCAAAGAGAATTTAACATCCTCAATTGCTTGAGCATGTTGCGCTTGTTCTTTCGTAACAACAAGTATCGTAGAGAATACTTCTTGATGAGTAACCTTGGTCTCCTCCAATGCTTTCTCGGCTTCGTGGGCTTTGATAGCAGTGATGTTGAGGCATGTTGTAAATTCTTCTAAGTTCCCATTAGAGCTTGTGGTCTCCATTTCAAAGTTCTCCCAAAGACTATCAAGGCTACATTTGAAACCATGAAGTTTTCGTGCATTGTCTTGAAGATCTTGGGAATGTTTCTTTTGTACTTCTTTAATGAGGGCTAAGCGTGAGGCGTTCTCTTTGATTTGAGCAGCAAGGTTGTGAAACTTCTCATCGAAAGTTGAGATCAAAGTGTCCATCTTGGTATCGACCTCATGAAAGATTTGTGTAGCTTCCATGATGTGATGCATCAAGGTGTCTTCTCGGCGGTTTGAGTGGGGACGATGGTGGGACTGTGGTGATGGTGGTGGATGGCTATGATGAGGATGAGGACGACTTTCTCCTCCATAAGCTGTCCAAGGACGATACAAGGTTGGATTGTATCGATTTTTGTGACAAAGTGGCGGTTGATGGAATTCATGAGGCAAGGGGATGTAATCTCCAACTTCTTCACGAGGGTAAGGGCTCGCCATTCTCTTTGGATTGTGATGCTCCATTGACGAATCTCTGAAACTCACAAAGATTAAAAACCAAAAACAAAAACGAAAAATTAGAAAAATCAAAAAGGAAAAACAAACTTAGACTTAATCGTTATCAAAAAATTTGCAGGCAATCAAACAAAAGTCCCCGGCAACGGTGCCAAAAAACTTGATGTGCCATAAAACTTCTATGTAGGGTTTATGCAATTAGATCTTTTTTACATCCTTTTGATGATAAAACATATTAAGTCCTTAAAATCTACATATACGAGAAAACTACCTTTTTTGGTCCAAAAGCTTTATTAATATAAGTAAAAACCATAGTAAAATAGATAGCAAAAGTGGTAAAATATAGGGTATATCAGTTGGAAAGGAATTCGATCAATAATTTCAACCAGCTCTCCTCCGCATTCCTGAAGCACTACGGAATATTCATGGAACGAAGAACGTCCGATGCTGATTTGTGGACCACGGTGCAAGGGCAACATGAATCTTTTCGAAGTTTCATCGAGCGATATAAAACTATAGTGTTCCAGATAGAAGGGCTTAGCGACAAATCAGCAATAGAGGCTTTAAATAAGGCTCTATGGTTCGAATTAGACTTTCGAAAAGAGATTTCCGTCAATGAGCCATCCACAATTCAGGACGCTTTACATCGAGCAACCAATTTCGCAAAAAACAAAGAAGAAATCTGTATTCTAGCACAAAAACAAGCAGAGCAAAGGAAAATAACAATGCCGCCCAAGCCGCGAACCCTCAGTATACAAAAAAGAACAATAACCAAGGATTCGTTTTCGTCCAACACGAAGGAGGATTTAAAGGTGCTCAAAACTTCCAAATCGACTCGCCAGGCTACGGTCGAGGTCGAGGACGAGACCGCGGATGAGGCGGCCGAAGCAATACTTTTACGAGAAACCAAAGTAACTACGACGAGACGGCATAATGCGAGCATCACCGCATCTTCGGGCACACAACTGCCAACTGTCGCGTCTTAGGCCTAAAACTCGCAGTTGCAGCTGGCACCCTGAAGGGTGATATCGACCTTAAGGATTTTGAGATGGAAACCGCTACCAACGAAACTGGACTCGCTAGCGCCATCCCTCCAAAAAGGGGAATGAGAGACAAAAAGCCAGACCAAGGCGGACCTCAGCTCCAACTGGTCTTCACCTTTTAAGTACCCGAACAACGTAATTACCTTTGAGGAACGCGAAACCGATGATATCGACTGACCACATAGTGATCCTCTCATCATACAGTTAATCGTAGATAACCGAGACGTAGCATGAGTTCTAATTGACACTCATTCAGATAGCCTCGCCAAGAAACACAAGGGAGGTGCAAAGGCTAAAAGGAAGAGTCGCCGCGTTCAATAGGTTCATCTCTCGTTTCACCGATAGATGTTTACCTTTCTACAACACTTTAAGAGGAAACAAGAAATTCAACTGGACGAAAAAATGCGAAGAGGCGTTTCAGTAATTGAAGACATACATGTCTACTCCTCCTGTACTTGCTAAACCGGTCGACGGCAAACCACTGTTTTTTTACACCGTAGTTTTTGCGACAGCATTAAGTGGGGTGCCAGTACACTAAGAGCAAGGCGAGCAGAAGCCAATATTATATATAAGCAAGACTCTCACCAATGCCGAAACGAGATACCCTCAAATGGAGAAGTTGGCATTTTTTGTTATCATGTCCGCCCGAAATCTAAGACCATATTTCAAATCCCATTCTATTGTCATCCTCAGCACGTTCCCACTACGCTTCATCTTGCATAGCCCGAGCAAGTCTGACAGATTGGCAAAATGGGCTATCGAATTAAGCGAGTACGACATCGAATATTGGGGAAGGACATGCGCTAAATCACAGGTGCTAGCTGACTTTTTGATAGAGCTTCCAGACAAAGATTGCGTCGTCAAAACCCAAATTCTACCTGGAAGTTACACGTGGACGGATCATCATCTAAAAGCAGCTCAGACGTCGGCATATGCTTAACATCTCCAACAGGGGGAATTCTTGAACAATCATTCCGCCTAGGCTTTCGAGCATCAAACAATGAGACTGAGTATGAAGCCCTCGTCGCCAGCATGAAGCTTGCCCGGGGACTAAAGATTGAGCGGGTTAACACCTTTTGTGATTCGCAGTTGGTCGCAAATCAATTCAATGGCGAATATGCATCCAAGGACGATCGAATGGAAGCCTATCTCAAGCTAGTCAAAGAATTGGCCGCATAATTCACAAAGTTCACATTAACAAGGATACCCAGGGGAGAAAACACCAACGCTGATGCAGTGGCAGCCCTTGCCTCGACATCCGATCGTGACCTGAAAAGAATCATCCCGGTTGAGTTCCTCGAACATCCAAGTATCGCTCCGCCTCACGAAGTAAATGTCCTCACCCGTTCTCAAGCTGCTAAGAAGATCAAGGAACGAGAAGAAGCAGCTCCAAACACCGATAGTATGGATGTGGAACCACCTATCTACACACCCCTCCCCGCTCAAGAAGAAACAAGTAGTCACGCTGAAAGTATGGATGTAGAGCCACCTATTAACACACCTCCCCCCGCTTAGGAGGAGCGGCTTCCACCGAACGATACAAGTCCACCTGCAACAGATGTCTCTGAACCGCAAGCAGACAAACCCAATGCAGCAGAACGTTCTGACGCAATGGAAGTCGATCCTCCAGATGCCCTCGGTGGCACATCCCCAGCTGCGCATGAACAAATACGACCAGATGAGAACGTCACGATAGAACCTTCTAGCCTTCTTCTAGAAAATAAGGTTGTTGGCACACACGACGATTCAGGGGACACCGAGTATGGTAGCGATAAACGTTGGCTTCACAAAATTCGGAGTTACATCGCCGATGGTGTCCTGCCTGCTGATAAATCGGCAGCACGAAAACCTTGAGCGCAAGCTATTCGTTATATACTTCTGGACGGGAATGTGTTCAAGTGGCGACTATCTAGGCGATTGCTCTCCTGCGTCGAAGGCAACGATGCTAGAGAAATAATGAAGGAAACCCACAGCAGCTCGTGCGGTAACCATTCCCCTGGCAGAGCCCTTGCCATTAAAATCAAATGCCACAGACATTACTAGCCTGCCATGGTGCATGATTGCAAAAAGTTCTCTGCTAGGTGCGAGAAATGTCAATGCCACGCTCCAAAGATTCGTCAACCAGCTGAACTTCTCTCGTCAGTTACCTCGCCGTACTCGTTCATGAGATGGGCTATGGACATTGTTGGGCCCATGCATAAATCTTAGCAGAAATGTGTTTTGTTGGTTTTGACTAACTATTTCTCCAAGTGGATGGAGGTTGAAGCATTCACCAGAATCCAGGATGCGCAAGTCAAAGGTTCCATCTTGCGCAACATTATCTGCCGCCACAGAGTTCCCTACGAGATCGTCACTGACAATGGTCCCAGTTCATTTCAGCGCAATTTAAAGAGTTTTGCACAAAGTGGAAAATACGTTTGAGCAAGTCCACTCCGCGATATCCTCAAGGGAACGGTCAGGCCGAGGCAATTAACAAAACTCTTATCGTCGAACTTAAGAAACGACTTGACATAAAAAAGGGAAGGGGGGGGACGAGTTAGAGGTCACTTTGTACAACTCCAAGTAGAGCTACCGACGAAACCCCATTCGCTCTTGTCTACGACACAGAATGTGTAATTCCAGCCGAAGTTCGATTCCCCAGTGTTCGATGAAGACTTCTCTTCGGGCAAGAAGCACTTAATCACCTTTTGACGCTCGACGAGCTCGAGCTTGTCAACGAACGGAAGGCGTTAGTCCGCGTCACTAACTACTAGCAAGCCGCAGCAAAGTACTACAACTCCAACATTCGACCTCGCCGATCTCAAGAAGGAGATTTCGTTCTCTGCGAGGTGTTTCAAAATACGGTATAACGTAACACCGGAAAGCTTGGAGCTAACTGGGAAGGACCTTATTTGTCAAACCCAGCGTCTACGAGCTCGCCAACATGGCAAATGAACCAATCCCATGTTCGTGGAATGCACAATATTTGAAACAATACTTCCACTGAGACAGTCAACATACTTGACATGAACTACGGACGGCTTGATCCCTGCAAAGGGTACGTAGGCAGCTCATCTTCGGATGGGTTCAGCTGTCTCCCCTCCTAAAAGGGGGGAGGGGCAGTGGATACATATACTCGTATACTCTCAATTCTTGTAATGTTTTCCTTTGCGATATATTGAGAGTAAACGTTCACCCACATTTTGTCCTCATCTTTTTACAAATTGTTTAAGTCTCAACAGAATCAGACATCTCAAAATCACTTTTGTTGCTGCTGGCCACAACAACAAGCTTACACGAGTCCTTCAGATCTGACTATCACATCCTTCACAGGGTTAAAAAGCGTGCTATACAAATATAAATGTTCATTATCGAGCGGATATGTTCAAAAAGGAATATATGTGTAACCCAAAATGATCTTTCTAAACCTAACAAACAAACCTTTGATTATGTCGCTAAACATTTGTTATCGAGCGGATATGTTCAAAGAAGAATATGTGCATAACCCAAAACGATTATCCTAAAACTCAACAATCGAATCGTTGGTCATAACGCGATAACGTGTTTCATTATTGGAACAAGCTTGGCAACAAACATTTCACCTGTAAACCACAATGATCATCAGAAAACCCAATATTATTACCATTGGTCTACAAACTTCAAGGCACGAACATTTTTCGGAACAGACCCGTTTAGTGCAACTTGCCTATTAACCAGAGTGGCTGTCTTAAAACCTGCTATTTACAAGAACTCGCCCATAAACACTGGAACAAAGCCTACCAGAAAATGTTTGCGTCAACATTCAAAAGTTATTTAATGACTTCATATTAAGAAAACAACTTGCCACAATTGATTATCTTGGTATTTCCAATAAAAGTTTCGTTACCATAACAAAAAGCCATCACAAAAGAAAAAAATAAAACATGATAACCTCAGAAGCCTTAGTCATAAATCATCTCGCAATCATACTATGGTGCGAGGTAAAAACTGCGTGTTCCAAAATATAATAAATATCTAAATACTGCACATCCAAAAGAAAAGTACAATAAACAAGAAGATAGAGGGTGACGAAAGAAACTAAGGGACGGTATTCTCGGCTCCTTCCCAGTTGGTGTCGTCGGTCTTCTTTGAGTCTTCCCCTTTAGTGACATTGAGCTTCCTGGTGTCCTTTGCCTCATCACCATAGACGATCTCACCGTCATCGGTCACCATAAGATCGCCGATGGTTTCCTTGATAGCGGTATGAAGGAACTCCTCCATGGTCTCTTCAGAAGAATCCTTGACATTCTCAGCAGTAGGATCAACCTTTATCTCAGACGGTTCTTTCTCGATGGCTACTATCGACATTGGGCCCTTCGATAATTCCGTATTGACGAACTCGGTAATCCCCGGAGCATCCTGATTCGAACCAGAAGGCTTGGCAACTATGACACTTACCACAAGATCGTCAATATGCTCAAGAGTCAAAGCCTTGTCCAATTCAGATACTATCCGCGCGAATCGCCTTTCGGCTCCGTCTAAACCCTTGACATGCTCGGCCACATTCTTTGCCTCGGCATCAAAGGCGGGAGCCTTATCACTTTGAAGTAGTTCGATGAGCTGAAGATTGCTTACCATCTCGGACAAGTCGACCATGTCTTCTAACGCTTGTCCCTTCATCTTATCATTGCAATTGCAAGCGTGAGATAGCTTCATCTGAAACCTGTTCGCGAACTCGCGCTTAGCATCCACAACAGTGTCAAAAATCTTTGCCTCGTTGAGCTCGGTGGCCGCCTCCAGTTCTTTGGTAACCTTGCGGATCGTTGCATTGCATTTACTATTGCCATATTCAAGAAGCTTAATGCGATCACTGTTTTCTTTCTACATCTTTTCCAACTCTGTCTTACCAGCCTTAAATTGGGTAATCTCCTTTGCAGCAATTTCTAACCTCTTCATCGCCTCATCAAGCTTGCCTTGGGCATTTAGCGCTATCTCCCTAGCATCCTTAACTTGGCGCTTGTCCAAACGGGACTCAGATTTGTAATCCAAGACCAACTGGTTGACGTGAGCGAAATACTGCAAGAAGTCGACCAAGTCAAACACCAAATGAACAAGCAAGGGAAGCAAATAAAAAAAACTTGGCAAAATTCTACCTTAACTCCTCGAAGAGCCATTTCTCTGTAGGGTTCCAGAAACACCAAGGAACCGTGAGAGAATGAGCTGACACCTGGGTGACTCCATTGAAAAACTATGCGAGCCGTAGTAGCCGGATTTTGATAAGGATCATTTGGATCCAGCAGAACGTCAACGTCAACCTGTGGAACGGACTCACAGGATCTGGATACCACGGCCAGCGCCGCTCTCTTTGCAGCCTTGCCTTCGGCAGGAGAACTCGCAGCACGCTTCAGACTCCGAGCTTTATCTTTTGTTTTCGCAGCATCTTTGTCGGTGATTTTGTTTCCACCTTTCTTCTTGTCAGCAGCCTCAACTTAATTTTTCTTCTTGGTCTTAAGTTTTTATGCGTGTTCCAAGGCAAGCACGCAGCTCGCCGGAGTTGTTTTTGGTGTCGCCACCATTGGTGTCAATGTCGGCGAGGAGGCTATGGGAAGAGTGCTCGGCTCGGTATCAACTCCATTGATGACATCAACATTCTGTAAAGTCAACTTTCGACGCTCAGCTTGAGTCTTCGCCTTCACCTTTTGCTCAACCTGCGTCTTTGTCTTCTCCTCTTTCTTGGCTTGAGCTCGGCCTGTTGTTTTACCTCGGCCTTTTATTTGTCCTTAAGTTCGGCCTTGTCTCTCCATGTCAATTTCTTCATCTGGGAGTGAATGTCTTCTTCAGAGGAACTTGATATAGAAAAACTTGAAACTGGCGATCCCGCGTAGAGAGCTTTCGCTTTCTCGACTCGCCGAAGTGAAAATGTTTCTCCTAGTTGCACTTCCGAGACGCGAGGGTTTTACTTAGGGAAAGGATGTCTTCCGGACACTTAGGACAAGGATTGGAAACTGCAAAACAGATGAAAAACGGAAAACAGGTCACTATAAAATGTGAGAAAATAAATTGGCACGACGTTTGATGAGCCGGGCCAGAAACAAGCGATGGGGCGGCTACCCATTTGTTGCCAGCTCGTCTTAATAAGCCCAACACCATTGCCTAAAGTTGCCTCGCACACTGGCACATAGAAAAAATAATCCATCCATTGACGATCTTTGCTTGGAAATCCTTCTATGATGCGATAATTCTTTTTATTTGCCGCAAAATAGACAAACTTGTCTTTTGGAGAAGACTTTCAGAAATCCAGAAGATTCATCAAATGGTGAACACCAATGTCTTCTTCACACTCATAACTTCGAACAAGAATTCCTACCATGTGACGAATTCCACGAGGAGTAATCTGAAAATAGACAGCTCGTACTCCCTCAGAAACGCCAGAATAGCATATGGTATCGGGAACCATAAGTAGCAAGCACGGAAGAAGCTCTCATACAATGTGAAAAACTCATCCGGAGGTTTGTCTGCTCGGTTGCAAGGAGCCGGAAGCCAAATCTCGACTTCTTATGAGAAATGAAACCGTTCCCTCAAATTTTCAAGAGAATCCGAAGTTGAAAGAGTTGAACCAGATGGGTCGGGAACTCTCCTTTTAACTCGATGTCTCTTCGAAACTGATCGCATCAGCCTGGAGGAACTAAACAAACGGTTATATCTTTCTCGCACCACGACAACATCATACTCATCATGCTCGACTTTCGGTTTAAGAGGTCGTTTTGTCTCATCAACGAGCTCGACAATGGGATGAAATGGTGAACAAAAGGGCTCAGTTTGGGAGAGTCAACTGTATTATGCTTAGAGCTCGACGGGCCAACCACATAGTTACAAGAATCATCAAGGCTTGTGGTTTCTTTCTCTAAATGCACCTCTGCATGCGGACGTAACCAAGATCTGGATACGTTACTAGACTCGAGCTTGACGACATTCAATGAGCTATCGTGAGACATCGGTGACTAGTGCTCTCTTCGGAAAAACCTTCAAAGGAGTTCTCGACCACAAACTGGCGACAAGGAGACCTCGGCACTGATGCGATCGGCCGACTACAGTCGAATCTTATCCTCAACAACTTGTCCTCAGTAGACTCTTGGATAGGCCTCGGCACTGATGCGATCGGCCGACTACGGTTGAGTCTTATCCTCGGCAATTTGTCCTTGTTACACTCTCGGATAGGCCTCGGCACTTTTCTTGTACCAATGCAAACTCTCGGATGACGCCGAGCAAGGTTCGCTGCCGATTACTAGACAAACGACAATGATGCGATCAGCCGACTACGGTCGGGCCTTATCCTTGGCAATACAAAGCCTTGGATCTCGGCCACAAAATAATTCAGAACCAGCGCCGACGACTACGCAACACGCAATAGAACCGAGTGGTAAGATTTGCACCGTGCCGACTGTAGCTTGGCAGATCGAGCGCCGAGGAGACAAGGATTTGGTTTGTACCGACTACCGATGCGAGAAGATAAAGCCGATGACTTCATCGACGGAGACTACTCGAGATCCTCCTCGACTACGGTAACGAGGATGCGTCTATTACTCGGGTGGCCGACGACGTTTGCATCTTGGAGAAATGAAGTTATGAGAGAAATGAAGAGAAGAATGTGTATAAATAGGCATTCAAAGCAGTAAATGATGTCATCGCACCTCGGGAATCAACAACGAATGATTTTTATTTCTGAAAACATTGAAATTTTTTACCAAGTATGAAATATCCTAATAGAAATACTTGCTAATATATGGACGAGCCAAAACTTCAACAAGACAAGTTAAGCTCACCCAATTCTAAACAAAACGAGTTGAGCTCGCCAACCTTGACGGAACAAGTTGAGCTCGCTGATTTTGACCAAAAAAAATATATTTTGAACTAGCCAAACATCTTCAACTCGCCATTATCAAAGCAGTGTCTAGAAGGAGAGCTCGGCAGCGTGTGTGAATTACTACCAATTCCAGCTCGGCATTACTATGAGAAAGACTTGTGGTCCACAATATGATCCTCGACAATCTTTTACCTCGGCACTATAATAACTGATAATGCCGAGCTGGAGGGCTAAATGTTGGGGTCAAAACTCCATCCAATAGTTATTTTCGGAAAAATGACTAAGTGTGGAAATTGGCAGAAAAGAGACTGTGTTGAGTGATATGCTCAAATTTGCCCTGAGCTACTCTCTCAAATTAAGAGATCGATGTAGTACTTAGGGATTGAATCCACTGGGAATCAATTCACACAATCAATTATGAATTCAAATTAGGCTAAGCAAGAATGTAATAATGTAAGATAGACAGCAAAGTAAACAGTGAATGATGATAAAGTTCTTGAAATCAATT
Organism: Arabis hirsuta; assembly: GCA_964056655.1. Lineage (NCBI taxonomy): Eukaryota > Viridiplantae > Streptophyta > Magnoliopsida > Brassicales > Brassicaceae > Arabis > Arabis hirsuta. The sequence continues at coordinate 22,247,947 of OZ053308.1, forward strand.
AGACAAAAGGTTAGGCATTGGGTAATTCGCAGGAATGACTTGAATTACGGTTGTGTCGATCGACATGGATGTCCATGTCGATCGACACGAGGATAAAAACCGTTAGGATTTGTTAAGAACGGTTCTAGAACTCAAACACGAATATAAAACCAATCAACTTTCGTTGCAGAGATTATCTATGACTAAATCCCTAAATTCCAAATTTTTTTGCAAATTCAGTGAATAAAGACAAGCATTAAGTTCAGGTTCAATTGTTCACAAAATTACTAAGCCAAATTTCTTTGCGAATATATAATTTTGCTCATCTAAGATTATATCAGGCTGTTAATAATACTTTCGCATCTATGAAAGCAACCTAGGATATCCAATTTCAGTTGATCAATCCTAAAATCAGAGTTAAATCAATCTAGATGAAGAACATAAAGATAAATCCTAATAGGCTTTTAATCCTATCAATTTTTCATCAAACTTTTGAATAACCCTAAAGCTAACAGGCAAACTACTCAGACATAGATGATGAAATCATAATGAATGAAATAAATTGCATTAAAAAGTTAGAGTAAGAGATACAGAGTTTCGAAAACGATGAAGTTTGGAAGTCTGAAATCTCCTCAAAGCTCTACAAATCTCTCCTCTCTCAAGTCTCAATAGAAAAAATAAGATTTGGACCTAAAAGCCTAAGGAAAAACTATATATAAAGTCTAAAATTCGGATTGGGCATTTCTGTAAACTTCTAGGCTTCATGGGCCCAAGAGGAAATTCTTCTCTTCTCGTCAGACATGTGCGTGTCGATCGACACACAGGTCCATGTCGATCGACACAGGTCTGTTAAATCGACTTTGACTTGATCACTTCGTCTCTTCTTTCCTCGATGCTCCAAAATGCTCCAAAAGCTTCCATTAAACTTCAATCGTTCTTTAACCTGCAAAGACTCTAAAAGACTCGAAAAATACCAAAATGACTCTATAAAAAGGACTTATATCATGGTCAAAAACGGGTAAAAATCATGATATATCATTGAGCCCACTCTAAGGACCTGGACAACTCGCCAGACTGAACCGTTCTGCCGACCACAACAGCAACCTTGCTGACCACTGCTGCCGAATGTGCCCTGCCGAGCACTGCCTCGCTGACCACTGCTGCCGAGTGTGCCTTGCCGAGCACTGCCTCGCCGACCACTGTTGCCGAGTGTGCTTTGCTTAGCACTGCCTCGCCGACCACTGCTGCTAAGTGTGCCCTACCGAGCACTGCCTCGCTGACCACTACTGTCGAGTGTGCCTTGCCGAGCACTGCCTCCCCGACCAATAGATGGCCAGCGTCGCCGTTTAGAGTGCTCGATAAACCGCCGACACAGTCATCCTAAAGAGCTAGGCAATGGGCCGATTATGGTTTAGCCCACTTAGCCTGTTACGCGACAATGGGCGGAGGACCACAAGTCCAAGATGGCGAGATGCCAAGGGCAAGTTCAAGACAATTGTAATGCCCGTGAACCAAAATAGGGATTTTTGGTTGGGTGTGTCGATCGACACAGGTGTGTATGTCGATCGACATGGGTGTTTTGACTTGTGCGAAGTCGGATAGTTGGAGGTGTGTCGATCGACACGAGTGGTGTCTGTCGATCGACACGGGGTAAAATTGGACCAACCGGTTTGGTTCCAATTGTTCGGTTCAGCGGATTGGTTTAGGGGAAACCCTAGGGTTGTATAAAAGGTGTGAACAGTCGGGTTGTCTATTCTTTTGGCCGTTTTTCAGGAAGAAAACAGAGAGATTGAAGGGAGAATCTAAAATCTTAGGGTTGAGTGATTGTTGGGAGATTTCTTGAGGAGAACTGCATGTGAGGCTTTTGGGAACGAGGAAGGATTGTTGCTGGGCTGATTTCGGGTCTGAGAGGACGGAAACAGAGGCTGTTCGTGTTTGTTCTTCGTGTTCTTCGTCGTTCTTCCTTCTTTCAATCCTTTTCGAGGTGAGTGCGTCACTGTAGGCTTACATAGGTGTGAGGAATGGATAGAATGCGATTGCTTGGTGGATTTTGTGTGTTTTGTGATTGAAATCGTGCAGGAGACTCGATGAATCGTGACAGATTCGAGCCATGAGAGGATAGGTTCGATTCTGGGTTCTGCGATGTCGTGTCACAAATTTGATATGCTCAAATTTACCCTGAGCTACTCTCTTAAATTAAGAGATCGTAGAAGTACTTAGGGATCGAAACCACAGGGAATCAACTTACACAATCAATTATGAATTCAAATTTTGCTAAGTAAATAAGAATAAATGTAATGAAAAAGCAGAAATAAACAGGTAAATGATGATTAAAGTTCTTAAAATTCAATGAGACAAAAGAGTTAGGCAATGAGTTGTTCGCAGGAATGATTCGAAAATTGATCGTGTCGATCGACACACAGATCTGTGTCGATCTACACAGAGATAAAAACGGTTAGGATTTTGTTAAGCACGGTTCTAGAACTCAAACACGAATATAAAACCAATCAACTTTCGTTGCAGAGATTATCTATAACTAAATCCCTAAATTCCAAATTTGTTTGCAAACTTAGTGAATAAAGACAAGCATTAAATTCAGGTTCAATTGTTCACAAAATTCCTAAGCCAAATTTCTTTTCGAATAGATAATTTTGCTCATCTAAGATTATATCAGGTTGTTAATAATACTTTCGCATCAATTAAAGCAACCTAGGATATCCAATTTCAGTTAATCAATCCTAAAATCAGAGTTAAATCAATCTAGATGAAGAACATAAAGATAAATCCTAACAGGGTTTTAATTCTATCAATTTCTCATCAAACCCTAGAACTTCCCAAAACCTAACAAGCAAACTACTCAGACATGGTGATTGAAACAAACAACATGAATGAAATAAATTGTATTAAAAAGATAGAGTTAGAGATATAAAAGGGTTTCGAAATCTCTGAAAGTCTGAAGCTCTCCTAAATCTCTCCTTCTTCAAGTCTCAATATAAATTTTCAGATAAAACATGAAAACCTAAGGAAAAACAATTTATATTGTCTAAAAATCGGATTGGGCCTTGGTGTAAACTTCAAGGCTTTTTTGGGCCTAAGAGGAATTTCTTCAATCTTCTCGTCAGACACGATCATGTCGATCGACACACAGGCCCGTGTCGATCGACACAACCTTGAAAACTCGACTCCGACTTTATCACTTCGGCTCCTCTTTCCTCGATGCTCCAAAATGCTCCAATCGCTCCCATTAAGCTCCAATCGTCATTTACCCTACAAAGACTCTAAAACAATAGAAAAATACCAAAAAGACTCTATGAAAAAGGACTTATATCATGGTTGAAAATGGGTAAAAACCATGATATATCAATGCTCAACCTGGTATTGTATTTATTGTTTATGCTTATGTATAAATAGCCTGTAGATGGGATGACCGCATCGCTGAGTATTTATGATAATACTCACGCAAATCTTTTTGCCATGTATTGTAGGTAAAGAGAAAATGTGATCGTGAAATCATGGCCAGGAAAAGAAGATGACCTAGGGTCTCATTTGTTGGCTGTGTTGGTTAGAATTGCTAGGTTGCTAGTAGTTCTGGAATTTGTTATTGTTATCATTGGATTGGATTTTGAATATTTGGTTTAATGGAGTTGATTGAATTGAACGAGTTAGGGATTAATAAAGTATGAGATTTATTGATTGATGTTTATGGATTATGTTTTATTGTTTCCGCGTTGCTTGCTGTATTGGCCCAATTGAGGATTATTATCTATGATGATAATAATCTGAAGGAAATTTTTTTAAATTTTTGGGTCGGGTCGTTTCTATTGTTACCAGGCGAGTATTGGGGTGGCTCCATATGAGGCTCTATATGGGAGGCCATGTAGGACACCACTTTGCTGGACTCAAGTGGGGGAGAGGAGCATGTTTGGTCAGATTTTGTTCAGGAGACGACGGAGAAGATCCGTGTCTTGAGGCTGAACATGAGAGAGGCTCAGGATCGGCAGAAGAGTTACGCCGATAGGAGACGGAAAGAGCTGGAGTTTGACCTGGGAGATATGGTGTATCTCAAGGCAGCTATGTTGAGGGATCATAACAAATCCATTTCGGAGAACAAGCTGAGTCCAAGGTTTATGGGTCTGTTCAAGGTTGTGGAGCGGGTCGGACCGGTAACTTATCGGTTAGAGTTACCTCAGAGTATGAAGGCTTTTCACAAAGTCTTCCATGTTTCGATGCTGCGGAAGTGTCTACATGAGTCTAAGGAGGTGTTGGCTAGGATTCCGGAGGATTTTCAGCCCATTATGACGTTGGCGGCGAGGCCTGTGAGGATTCTAGAGAGGAGGCAAGGTTTTGCGCCGGAAGAGTATACCGTTGGTGAGAGTCGTTTGGGACTGTGACGGTATTGAGTAGGAGACTTAGGAACCAGAAGCGTCAATGAAGAAGAAGTTCTCGAAGTGGTTCGAGAAGCAAGCGGTGGCTTGAGTTGCCTTTCTGGTTTTCGGAGTCTGTATTAGCATGTTGCTATGTTGTTGTTATGTATTTCATTTGTGGTTGTAACGAGTATACATTTTTGGAGATTTAATAAGATGAGTTTGCCTTATTAAATGTGTGTTTAAGACGTGTGTTCTTATGGGATGACTAGTGATGTCATGGATTGTGATGACTGGTAGGTCATGTGGAGGTCTAGCGGTAGAAGTTCTATGTGAGTTAGAGCTTGCCTATCGGCTAGGATGGCTAGGAATAAAAGTTCTATGCGGCTTGAGCTTGTTCATGTTCCAGGAGTGGCTGGAAATGAGATCGTTCATGTTCTAGGAGTGGCTAGAAATGAGATCGTTCATGTTCTAGGAGTGGCTGGAAATGAGGTCGTTCATGTTCCAGGAGTGGCTGGAAATAAGACAGTACATGTTCCAGGGTGGCTGGAAATGAGACTGTACATGTTCCAGGGTGGCTGGAAATGGAAGCTCTATGCGCGTTAGAACCCGTCTATTTCCTAGGGAGAGTCTGGAAAAGAGGTTTTATGTGAGTTAAAATTGTCTTTTCCAAGGACTCTGTGAAACACCCTGGTGATTGGGTTGTTTCGAATGACCACGAGAGGTGATTTCAGTCGACAGGTGCCTAAGATGCATGTAACAAAGTGATTGCCCCAGGGGATAGTGGCCCTTCTGGGTATACTTGGGGGGCATAGTGATGTTCTCTCCGGGGGAAAGTGGTTCCCTTGCATATATTTTGAGGGGCGAAGCCTCTCCAGGGGATGTGTGATTCCTCTGCAGCCGAGCTCAACGGACTGTGTATCCTGAGAGTGAGAGGGGCTGGAGCATACCGAGAGCTGGATGGACGGCGGTCCTGAAGGTGGTGGGGTATGATATACTTTGAGAGCTCAAAGGGTAACATTCCTGAGAGCAGAGTGTTGTATATAGATATGAGTATGAGCAATAGTATCTGTAATGTGGTTGTAAGCATGAGACTGGATAAACTTTGGGGATCAGGAGTGGATCTCAGGTGATGTTGACCGGGTTGGGTCAGGATTGCAGCCGTGGCAAGACGGTGCAATGTGGCTAGTATGAGCCTAGTAGAGCTCGGGGATCAGGTGAGATCTCGAGTGGTGCTGACTGGGTTAGGTCAGGAGGGTGTGGTGGATGTCGAGTCTAGGGTTGTTGCTTACGTTTAGAACTTGGTTCGGACGACTCTGGTAGCATATGTAGCGCCGTAGGTCGTACATGTTCTTGTTTAATTGTTGTGCGATCTTTTGGTTCAATTTAGGGTCAACGGTTGGTTGTGCATGTTCTTGTTTGATTGTTGGGCGATCAATCGGGCAGCCCTAATCCGGACCAGGGGGCGTTGCATCATTGAGGTTTCCAGGAGAATCTGGTCGGGTTTTAGGCGGAGGTATTAACCTTAGTGAGACAGAGTTGCGTGATTCGAGGTCGAATCCGTGTTAGTGGGGGAGAATTTTGTAACGCCCGTGAGCCAAAATAGGAATTTTTGGTTGGGTGTGTCGATCGACACAGGTGTGTATGTCGATCGACACGGGTGTTTTGATTTATGCGAAATCAGATAGTTGGAGGTGTGTCGATCGACACGAGAGGTGTTTGTCGATCGACACGGGGTAAAATTGGACCAACCGGTTTGGTTCCAATTGTCCGGTTCGGCAGATTGGTTTAGGGGAAACCCTAGGGTTGTATAAAAGGTGTGAACAGTCGGGTTGTCTGTTCTTTTGGCCGTTTTTCAGGAAGAAAACAGAGAGATTGAAGGGAGAATCAGAAATCTTAGGGTTGGGAGATTTCTTGAGGAGAATTGTTGGGAGATTTCTTGAGGAGAATTGCGCGTGAGGCTTTTGGGAACGAGGAAGGATTATTGCTGGGCTGATTTCGGGTTTGAGGGGACGGAAACAGAGGCTGTTTGTGTCTGTTCTTCGTGTTCTTCGTCGTTCTTCCTCCTTTCAATCCTTTTCGAGGTGAGTGCGTGACTGTAGGCTTACATAGGTGTAAGGAATGGATATAATGCAATTGCTTGGTGGATTTTGTGTGTTTTGTGATTGAAATCGTGCAGGAGACTCGATGAATCGCGACAGATTCGAGCCATGAGAGGATAGGCTCGATTCTGGGTTCTGCGATGTCGTGTCGATCGACACCAGGGTGGTGTGTCGATCGACACGGGGCATCCTATCGATCAACACCTAGTGGTTGTGTCGATCGACACGGGGGATTCTGTCGATCGACACCTAAAGGTTGTGTCGATCGACACAGAGTTCCTGTTGGTTCATGTTTGCTTGTTTCGTGAATGCTTGTGTATGCTCAACCTGGTATTGTATTTATTGTTTATGCTTATGTATAAATAGCCTGTAGACGGGATGACCGCGTCGCTGAGTATTTATGATAATACTCACGCAACTCTTTTTGCCATGTGTTGCAGGTAAAGAGAAATGTGATCGTGGAATCATGGCCAGGAAGAGGAGATGATCTAGGGTCTTATTTGTTGGCTGTGTTGGTTAGAATTGCTAGGTTGCTAGTAGTTCTGGAATTTGTTATTGTTATCATTGGATTGGATTTTGAATATTTGGTTTAATGGAGTTGATTGGATTGAACGGGTTAGGGATTAATAAAGTATGAGATTTATTGATTGATGTTTATGGATAATGTTTTATTGTTTCCGCGTTGCTTGCTGTATTGGCCCAATTGAGGATTATTATCTGTGATGATAATAAAATCTGAAGGGAAATTTTTTAAATTTTTGGGTCGGGTCGTTTCAACAATAAAGCCCATGACGAACGCCGACGTCCATACAAGTAAATCCCGAGAAATAAAGAAATCTTCCTTATCGACTTAATGGAAAATCCTAGCCGACTTAGATTTGTATAAATACTCTTGTAACTCCTTTGTAAAGGGGATCCGCAACTATACTCAAAAACACTCTGCAAAAATTAATAAAGCTTTCACAACAGCAAATTCGCATCTTTGTTCTTGTTCTTGTGGTTCTAACTCAGAGATCTCAGTTTTCCTCTAAAAACCCTAACAAATTTGATTGTGTTGGTTTCACCCTCCACAATATCTCAGATGATTGGACTTCTGGTCCATACCATCTTTTCCTTTATCATACAAAATCTCATATCATTTTATGTATGATACTTCAAGACCAAACATATATGAGCATTTTTGTAAAATCCTCTAAGGAATTATTGAGATAACATCTTTTGCGCTACATGTTCAACTTGAGAAATCTGAAGATAAATTTATCTTTCCAAAGTATATTCTCAAATCCTTTCTTCAGATATTAATCTCTTAAGGAGTTCTAGTAGTGTTAAAAATCATCACGTACATTGCTATTATAGCAAATCAATTACGAAATATTCTTACATTGAATTCTTCTCAGACTTTAATAAATATCATTATCCTCTTTTATTGTATATTATTATCATAGTACTATTTTTGATAACTCTGTTGGAGTTTCGATGATCTTCAAATAAGAATCACTATATCAAAATCTTTTGATAAATACATGATTATACCCCATGTTACATATTTTCTATTCATTCGATTGAGTAGAGTTCTCGGGAACATAATTCTGATACCGTTAATCCTTCGAGGATTATATCTTTCACATCCTTCAAGGATTGCAATCATATGTAATTATCCAGTGTTCATTAACATATTACCAGACTTATAAGTATTGCATCCACCACAAGAAAACATATCTCTTCATAAAATATTCCTTGTCTTTGTGACAATTTCACTATTGTTTCACACAAAGACTCATTTATTTTCCACTTGTTTTACACTTCACGTGCATAGACTACTGGTTTAATTCTCTGCAAGAGATTATACGTCTATTTTCTTCCATTCCATTTGGTCATTCCACTGGTTTAATTCTGTACACTTTTCAATAGACTTTCATGATCCTCTTCTTATTCATAAAATCAACTGCTCATAGCATGCAAAATATTACGACGTCAATTTATTTTTTGGTTCCATCTTATTTCAAACATGACTTAGCTAGCTAGCTCTCTTCATTGTTAAGTACTTGAATATTTTCATTCGTCATGTTTATGTATTTTCTAGAGCTCATTTGGTCTCTTCTGGAGATCATTCGAAATATTTTTTTCCTCGATCTGGTCATTCTAATTATCTGCTCCTTTTTTTTTACGAGGATTCTTATATTTGGAACCAAATAGGTCTATCACGCTTCATGCAATCTTTATACTCATTAACAGTTTGATAATGTCCTTTTGGGACATTAATTCTAATTGGAGCATATACAGTTGATATAGGTGATTACATCACTCTATTTGGGTCAGTAAATGCGTCTGGCAATCAATATGCTAAACTTGGAATTATCTTTTAGACTTCTAATTCTCATCAATTAGTTCGAGGATCATTGATAATTCATAGATACTTATATTTTTTCCTAGCTATTTTACTTTCTCCCCCTAATGTTGGAAAAACTGACTCATTAAAATGCAGTCACGAGTGGAGCCTTAAATAAATCCTTCTGAGATTGCTTTAGACACTTCGTTATAATTCATATCCAACATATATTCTTATTCTCCTTTGAGGTCCCATCTGAGAGCGCTGTGGTGGATCACTTTTCATACTTAAAGATTTTCATATGGAAACTATTTAGTTTCTGACCCTAAACCAATAATGATGGGGGGATCTATCATTTATTCATTAGCTTGATGCGAGTCATTGGTACTAAACTATTTTTTTTGTATGAACATGAACTTCGGGATGTTCAACACTTATTACAGTTGACATTGAATAATCATCAAAGACTTGAGATGTGAATTCACCAACATTATCAAATAACCTTGCAAACTTTAGGTTGCAGTTTGATGACAAGGATAAATGTGAATATCTAGTCAATGCATCCACTGAATCAATGCATCTATTATAACCATAAAGAATCAAAAAATTAACATGGTGGGTGATTAGAGCATAACCATTTCCTTGTATATATTTCACATTACCGTTAGATTCCAAAATATTTTTATTTGGTGAAAGCCACATTATCATATTGTTTTCTCAGCAAGCAACCTATGATAAATCATTAAGAAGAAACTTCTCGTTCTTCATGAAATTTCCACATAAATTTTCTCGCATCAGCATTAAACCAGGATGACCAATCCGGTTAGGCCAAATATTTAACCTTAGTAAACTTCTTGTTTAGTTTACATTCGTAGTAAACTTCTAGTTTACTTTGCTTCGCTAATCACTTGCTCCCTTCAGAAGATTCCATAATCAAAATTACTTCTAGAAAATCCAAAGCTAATGGTGGGAGTTGTCAGATAACAGAAACCGAGGCTATCACTTAGTAGTCACTTTCTCGGTGAATTTTATTTGGTCTTTTCTTTTATATGTAAGATATCATATTCTTTTATATGCCATATACTTCAGGAAAGCCACATACCTGTGTGTCGATCGACACGATCAATTTTCGAATCATTCCTGCGAACAACCCATTGCCTAATTCTTTTGTCTCATTGAATTTTAAGAACTTTAATCATCATTCACTTGTTTACTTCTACTTTTACTTTACATTCATTCCTATTTACTTAGCATAATTTGAATTCATTAATCGGTTGTGTGTTTAGATTTCCTGTGGATACGATCCCTAAGTACTACTACGATCTCTTAATTTGAGAGAGTAGCTCAGGGCAAATTTGAGCATATCAAATTTTGGCGCCGTTGCCGGGGAATCGATATTACCAATCGATTTTTGATATTAGAATTTTGTCTAAGTTTTTAATTTTGTTTTATTACTTATTTGTTCTTTTCTCTTTGTCTTGTGTGTTTCAGGTTTATGCCTAATCGCGTTACCAGAAGCAACCAGAACGAAGAGCTAGTTGATCTCAACCTTGAGATTGGAAAGTTGGAACGAGCTAACCGAGTAGCGAGAAAGGCAGCCAACATGAATCCGTTAATTCTTATTAGAGGTGAAGATGGGTTTCTTCAGGATGCTGAGGGTCGCAGACGCAATGCTTAGGGTCAGAGGATAGATGAGAATGGAGTTGTCATTTTAGAGGAGCCAGCTGGGCGTGGGCGTACCATGGGAGAGTACAATAGACCAGACGAGTTCTATGCCAACAGGGCAGCGATTCGTCCTCCTGCTTTCTAGAGGAGCGATTTTGAGTTGAAGCCTGCTTTCTTCTCACTTGTGGCTCAGCATCCATTCCATGGTCTTTCCTCTGAGCACCCCATGGACCACATCGAGAAGTTTGAAGACTTAGCATCTAGCATCAAGGCTAATGGAGTCTCTAGCGACTACCTCTACTGCAAGATTTTTCCCTACTCTCTTAGTGGAGAAGCAGCCTACTGGTTGAAGCAGCTGGAGCCGGGCTCGCTGACTACTTGGGAAGACACCAAGAATGCTTTCCTCAACAAATTCTTTGATGAGGCGAGATCCGAGGATCTGAAGACCAAGATCTCTACTTTCAAGCAGGGACCGACTGAGACATTCAAGGTTTCATGGGGGAGATTCAAGTCCTACCAGAGAGATTGTCCTCACCATGGGTTCAGTGATGTTCAGCTGTTGGGCATTTTATTCAGAGGTATTGATTGGAGGTATAACATGGCTCTGGATTCTGCTAGCAATGGGAACTTCAACACTCGATATCCGGAGGATGCACTGATTCTTATCGATAACTTGGCTTCTAGCAATAGTAACAAGAACGCAGACTTCGAGAGAAAGAAGCTTGGTGGAAACATGGATTGTAGCCAAATTGCTGAGGTTAAGGCTAAGTTGGATTCTGTACATAGTCTTCTAGTGGGAAAGAAGACGGTTTAGTTTGCTCAAGAAGTCGAGACTTTCATTCCAGAAGAAGAGCAAGATGAAAAGGATTGCAACTACGTTGGTGGAGCTGGTTTTCAGAGTCAGAGGTATGGTAATCAACAAGGGTATCAGAAGCCTTTCTAGAGCAGTTATACTAGGAACTACAGTTTTTGTTCTTATCAGACACAACCTGCTCAGTCATCAGAGAGTAGCGAGATGAAATCTATGCTAGAGCAAATCTTGGAGGGTCAACAGAAGATGACTGTGAGCTTTAACGGGAAGATGGATGCCATGTAACAGGATTTGAATGGTAAAATCGAGGCCCTAACTCTCCATGTGAAGAAGCTAGATACCCAAGTTGCTCAAACTGCGGAGAATGTTAGAAGGCAAGAGGGATTTCTCCCAGCCAAGACGGAAACAAACCCGAGACTACATGTCAATGCCATCACTTTAGGGAGTGAAGAGGAGGTTGGAGAAGATGAGTTTTGCGTTCCAGACCCCGTGTCGATCGACACGGAAGGCTTGTGTCGATCAACACAGGTCGAAAATCGCAATAATAGAGTTTACGCAATCGGTGATTTTTCTCCCAAAGTCGACACCAAGGTCGACACATCCTCGACACAGGCATGTTGATCGACACAGCCCTTCTGTGTCGACCGACATGGGTCCCAGTTCTGCCCAGACGCGTTGAAACCTTCAGCCATAGCAGAAGAAAGGGTCTACAAGCCCAAGATTCCATATCCACATGCTATTAGTGTCAAAACACCAGAAGGGAAAGGGAAACATGCTCAACCACAGCTGAGGAAGTTGCAAAAGATACCGAATCCAGGGATGTTCATTGTTCCTTGCTCAATCAAAGGTATGGAATTTAAGAATTCTCTTTGTGACACTAGAAGCTGGGGATGTGAATGTCATGTCTTAGTCTATTGCAAGGAAGCTGGGGATTAAGGATCTGCAACCTTCGAAGATGTCTCTCGCGCTGGCTGACTTTTCTTCAACATTTTCGAAAGGGTTCATTCCTGACTTGATGCTTCAAGTAGGAGATTGTCTGGTTCCGGTGGATTTTTACATTATGGAGATGAAGAATGACAGCGATAGACCATTGATTCTTGGGTCATCATTCCTTGCCACTGTGGGTGCAATTGTTGATTTTACTAATAAACGAATCTCCTTCTCTAAGGTCAACAAGAATGTCTTCAACCCTGCAGTTCGGTTCAAGGAGAATTCTTGTATGACCGTTACAAACAGAGAAAAACAGAGTTCAGACCTTGGAGATGATACAAAGAAGATCCCATGTACCCAACCTTCAACTCCACCCTCTTTGAGATCCGATGGCGACTTGACTGCCTGCAAGGTGAAGCGCAAAAAGATTTCCAAACCTTTCTCCAAGTTCAGAATCATCATCCTTTTAGAGTTGAGAGAGAAAGGAGAGGTAGTTTTTCAAGAGATCATGCAAACCACCATGAAGCTTTTCCCTGGTATTGTTCCTTGGAAGTCTGGAGGTAGAGATCGATCAAATGCAAGGCTGTCGATGGATGAGGGAGACAGAAGGCCCCTCAAAAATCCACCAAAAGCCTGAGTCTTGACACAGTCAAACTAATGACTGAAAACAAGCATTTAGTGGGAGGCAACCCACTAGTAAGAACTACTTATTTTCGTTTTATTTTTCTTTTGTTTACTAATTTTTAGTTTTGGTTTTAAGTATTTCAGATTTCGAAAAAAAAAAATTGACGAGACGAGGAAACAACAGTGTGTCGATCGACACACCTGATTGTGTCGATCGACACACCGTGCAACAGGTAAGTTCTCGTTCTTTTCAATTGGTATTTTCTTTTTCTTTTCTGTTCTTTCACCAATTTCAGGCTTGATAACACTAGGGACAGTGTTGTTTAAGTCTGGGGGAGGTAGTTGCTAACATTGTGTTTGTTTTTTAGAGTCAGTCCAAAACGTTTTATTGAGTCAAAATAGTCAGTTGGAAACAATGATCCTTCTTTTGGTTTAGTGGATTGTCACTTTCAGTTGTGATACCATTCTTCCAGGATTAATTTCAAAGGCAGACTAATGGAAAATCCTAAGGCTGACCAGTTAACTGGAGACATCTGTTACTTCCAGAATAAGCCGCGCACGGTTCGAGCTAATTATGTGGTCTCCTCGGTGATTGGTGTTCATAGAGCTTGACTCCTCATTAATATCTGACAAGTGCACCTTTTAGTGAAATTAATGGTACTCCTCTCCCTTGTTCTAAAAAAATATATATATAATGATGATTGGGGTGAAATGATAATTCTTGAGTATAAGATGAGGAAATAAAATTCCAGTGAGTTAGTACTCAAGAAATGATCACCCGGAGCTCAAAAGTAGCAGTCTGAGTCCCTTAGAACGGATCTAGAGGACGAGCGATCTCACAGCCCTGTCTCCTCATAAGGAACAACAGTAGTGAAAGCACTGCTTTTGGGTCTCAGCAGTCTAAAAAAAAAAAAGAGTAAAGAATCAAATAAGTTTGGGGAGAGAAAGAGTACCAAAGGTTGTATTGTTCACTAGTCAAGGTATAGTATGGGAATGAGTCTAGAGGTTCTTGGCATCGAGATCTGGGACGAGACCCAGCAATGAGGACTAGCGGGTTATGTTGAGAAGTCGTGGATGAATTTGGGAGGCTGCGAATGTCTATGGAGAAGTACATGGTGGTCTGGTTTTGAGTAGGTTCTGTATTATGTGGCTTACTAGTTGAAAAGGATCTGTTCGGTGCTCCAAAGGAAGGTAAGTTTCTGCGTTTTCAAACCTCTTTCAGATTCTTGGTGTATGTTTTGCTTGAGGGCAAGCAAATGCTAAGTCTGGGGGAGTTGATATATCATGATTTTTACCCATTTTTTACCATGATATAAGTCCTTTTCATAGAGTTTTTTTGATATTTTTCGAGTCCTTTTGAGTCTTTGTAGGTTAAAGGACGATTGAAACTTAATGGGAGCTTTTGGAGCATTTTGGAGCATCGAGGAAAGAAAAGCCGAAGTGATCAAGTCGGAGTCGAGTTTTCAAGGCTGTGTTGATCGACACGGTACTTTGGGTCGATCGACACGAGTATGTCTGACGTGAAGATTGAAGAATTTCTTCTTCGGCCTACGAAGCCCATAAGTTTACAGATTAGCCCAGTCCGAATTTTAGACCTTATATATAGTTTTTCCTTAGGCTTTTAGGTATATCTTATTTTCTATTGAGACTTGAGAGAGGAGATTTCCGACTTTTAGACTTTATCGATTTCAACTCTCTGTATCTCTTACTCTATTTTTTTAATGCAATATTATTCATTCATAATGATTTCCTCATCCATGTCTGAGTAGCTTGCTTGTTAGGGTTTGGAAAGTTCTAGGGTTTAATGAGAAATTGATAGGATTGAAACCCTGTTAGGATTTATCTTTATGTTCTTCATCTAGATTGATTTAACTCTGATTTTAGGATTGATTAACTGAAATTGGATATCCTAGGTTGCTTTAATTGATGCGAAAGTATTATTAACAACCTGATATAATCTTAGATGAGCAAAATTATCTATTCGCAAAGAAATTTGGCTTAGTAATTTTGTGAACAATTGAACCTGAACTTAAAGCTTGATTTTATTCACTAAGTTTGCAAAGAAATTTGGAATTAAGGGCTTTTAGTCATAGATAATCTCTGCAACGAAAGTTGATTGATTTTACATTCGTGTTTGAGTTCTAGAACCGCGCTTAACAAAATCTTAACCGTTTTTATCTCTGTGTCGATCGACACATACCTGTGTGTCAATCGACACGATCAATTTTTGAATCATTCCTGCGAACAATCTATTGCCTAACTCTTTTGTCTCATTGAATTTTAAGAACTTTAATCATCATTCACTTGTTTACTTCTGCTTTTACTTTACATTCATTCATATTTACTTAGCATAATTTGAATTCATTAATCGATTGTGTGTTTAGATTCCTTGTGGATTCGATCCCTAAGTACTACTACGATCTCTTAATTTGAGAGAGTAGCTCAGGGCAAATTTTAGCATATCAAAATTCTCTAATTCTCCTCCTCAAGATTATATGAAACTTGTAACGCCCGTGAACCTAAAAGCGGATTTTTGGTGGGCATCGATCGACACAGGGTGGTGTGTCGATCGACACGTGTGTTTGGACTTAGGAGAAGTCGGGTTTTGGGCGTTATATCGATCGACACGGGTGGTGTATGTCGATCGACACGGGGTTAAATTAGACCGGCAGGTTCAGTTTAATTGTCCGGTTTGGTGGGCCGGTTAAGGAAAACCCTAGGTTTTGATATAAAAGGCAGAAACAGTGTTCTGGCCGTTTTTGTTGATCAGAAAATCAAGTTAGGGTTTTGGAAGAGGTTTGAGAGAGAGGCTTTGTTCTTGAGAGATTTGTGAGTGAGAACAGCTTATGTTCGGAAGTTTGAGAGGACAAACGGTTGGGATATTCGAGACGGATTGGGGTGAAACTTGGTGGATTAGTTATCTGCGATCAGTCGGCTCCGGGGTTGATTTCCGATCGAACCAGAAGGATTCTGGAGGCGATCTGCATACCGACGCATAGCTGTGTCTGTCTAGTTTCCAAAACAGTCGTCCGTTTTGGTTTTGGACCAGTGGTTCGTCGTGTACGAGTCTTTTTGTAACCGTTGGTTCCATTCTCATTTCGATACTTCGAGGTGAGTGCGTGATCGTGAGTTTGTGTGGGCATAGGGATTGATGTAATGCATTGCTTGTTGTTTCGTGTCTTTGTGGTTGGAATTGTGCAGGTGACTCGACGAATCGCGACAGATTCGAGCCGCGAGAGGATAGACTCGTTTCTGGGTTATTGTGTCGATCGACACCAGGGTGTGTGTCGATCGACAAGGGCAGAGTCATATCGATCGACACCAGGGTTGTGTGTCGATCGACACAGGACTGAGTCATGTCGACCGACACCTAGTGGTTGTGTCGATCGACACTGGGTCCCTGTACTTGTTCGTGTTGGTTGTTCTTGTTGTTTGCTTGTGTGCTCATCCTGGTATTGTATTGATTGTTATTTCTATACTTAAATAACCCGTAGACGGGATGACCGCGTCTCTGAGTATTTGTGATAATACTCACGCAACTCTTTTTGCCATGTGTTGCAGGTAAAGAGAAAATGTGATCGTGGAATCGTGGCGAGGAAGGAGAGATGATCTAGGGTCTCACTTTCTTTTGTTTGAGTTAGAATTGCTAGGATGTAGTAATTCTGGAACCCCGGTTTATTTGTATTGGATTTGTTAGTAATTTAATAAGTATGAGAGTATTGAATTGATTATTGATTGGTTATTGAATCGTTTAATTGTTATGTTTTCCGCATGTGGTGTTGACCCAATTGAGGATTATTATCTGTAATGATAATAATCTGAAGGGAAAAATTTTAAATTTTGGGTCGGGTCGTTTCAGTTTGGTATTCGTTTAAATTTTGGGTCAGGCTCACAGGAGCTGTTGGGGTTAGAGGCAGCTAACCAGGCAGATTTGTTGAGTAGGATTCAGGTTGCACAGGAGAAGGATCAGGGTTTGATTGATGCTTCTCAGGCGTCCGGTTCAGAGTATGTGGTCTCAGCGAGTGGGATGATACTGGTGAATGGGCGACCAAGATGTATCGGGACTTAAAACGGTATTATCACTGGGTCGGGATGAAGAGGGATGTAGCTAGCTGGGTTGCAGCGTGCAACGTGTGTCAGCTGGTGAAGGCTGAGCATCAGGTTTCAAGCGGATTATTGCAGAGTTTGCCTATTCAGGAGTGGAAGTGGAATTTGATTACGATGGATTTAGTGACGGGATTGCCAGTGTCGCGGACCTATGATGCGATATGGGTTATTGTGGATCGTCTGACCAAGTCAGCACATTTTCTGGCCATCAAGAAGACCGACGGAGCAGTGGTGTTGGCTAGGAAGTATGTGCTTGAGATAGTGAGGCTGCACGGGGTGCCAGCAAGTATTGTGTCAGACAGGGATCCGAGATTCACTTCAGAGTTCTGGAGGGCATTCCAGGCAGAGATGGGCACTAAGGTGCATATGAGTACCGCGTATCATCCTCAGACGGATGGGCAGTCTGAGAGGACGATTCAGACATTGGAGGATTTGCTGAGGATGTGTGTACTGGATTATGGTGGTCATTGGGCGGATCATCTGAACCTGGTAGAGTTTGCGTACAACAACAGCTATCAGGCGAGTATTGGGACGGCTCCATATGAGGCTCTGTATGGGAGGCCGTGTAGGACACCATTATGCTGGACTCAAGTGGGGGAGAGGAGCATGTTTGGTGCAGATTTTGTTCAGGAGACGACGGAGAAGATCCGTGTCTTGAGGCTGAACATGAGAGAGGCTCAGGATCGGCAGAAGAGTTACGCCGATAGGAGACGGAAAGAGCTGGAGTTTGAGCTGGGAGATATGGTGTATCTCAAGGCAGCTATGTTGAGGGGTCCTAACTGATCCATTTTAGAGAATAAGCTGAGTCCGAGGTTTATGGGTCCGTTCAAGGTTGTGGAGCGGGTCGGACTGGTGGCTTATCGGTTGGAGTTACCTCAGAGTATGAAGGCTTTTCACAAGGTCTTCCATGTTTTGATGCTGCGGAAGTGTCTACATGAGTCTGAGGAGGTGTTGGCTAGGATTCCGGAGGATCTTCAGCCCAACATGACGTTGGCGGCGAGGCCTGTGAGGATTCTCGAGAGGAGGGTCAAGGTTCTGCGCCGAAAGAGTATACCGTTGGTGAGAGTCGTGTGGGACTGTGATGGTATTGAGGAGGAGACTTGGGAACCAGAGGCGTCGATGAAGAGGAAGTTCTCGAAGTGGTTTGATAAGCAAGCGGTGGCTTGAGTTTCTTTTCTGGTTTCCAGAGTCTGTATTACCATGTTGCTATGTTTGTGATATTGTATTTCGTTGTGTTGTAACGAGTATACATTTTTGAGATCTAATAAGACGAGTTGCCTTATTAAATGTGTGTTAAGACGTGTGTTCTTATGAGATGACTAGTGATGTCATGGTTTGTGGTGACTGGTAGGTCATGAGGAGGTCTAGCGGTAGAAGTTCTATGTGAGTTAGAGCTTGCCTATCGACTAGGATGGCTAGGAATAGAAGTTTTACGCGGCTTAGAGATCGTTCATGTTCCAGGAGTGGCTGGAAATGAGACTGTACAGGTTCCAGGAGTGGCTGGAAATGTAAGCTCTACGCGCGTTAGAACTTGTCTATTTCCTAGGGAGAGTCTGGAAAAGAGGTTTTATGTGAGTTAGAATCGTCTTTTCCAGGGACTCTGTGAGACACCCTAGTGATTGGGTTGTTTCGGTTGACCACGAGAGGTGATGCTGGTCGACAGATGCGTATGATGCACATTTCAGAGTATTGCTCCAGGGAACGGGTGGGTTCCTGTATACTGAGGGATAGTGGATCTCTCTAAAGGATAGGTGGGTTCTCTGCATATACTCGAGAGTTGGTGGTTCTCTCTAGGGAACGGGTGGGTTCCCTACATAAACATTTAGGGATAGTGGGTCTCTCCAGGGGACGGGTGGGTCTCCTGCACACTGTCGCTCAAGGGGTGACGAT
Source organism: Arabis hirsuta (assembly GCA_964056655.1). Classification (NCBI taxonomy): domain Eukaryota; kingdom Viridiplantae; phylum Streptophyta; class Magnoliopsida; order Brassicales; family Brassicaceae; genus Arabis; species Arabis hirsuta. The sequence goes on from OZ053308.1 coordinate 22,266,748, forward strand.
CCTACGAGCATATGTGTGGTGTATATGTTTATGAGTTATGAGTATGAGTTAGGAGCAGTAGCGTCTGAGCGTGGTCGTGAGCATGAGACTGGATGAGCTTCGGGGATCAGGAGTGGATCTCAGGTGGTGCTGACCGGGTGGGGTCAGGATTGCAGCCGTGGTGAGACGGTGCAATGTGGCTAGTGTGAGCCTAGTAGAGCTCGGGGATCAGGTGTGATCACGAGTGGTGCTGGCTAAGGGCCAGGGATGTGTTGTGGACATCGAGTCTGGGTTATTACTGGAGTCTGGATTCGGTTCGGACAATCCTGGTAGCATATGTTACGCCAATGGTCGTACATGTTCTTGTTTGATTGTTGTACGATCATTTGGTCCAATGCGGGGTCAATGGTTGGTCGGACATGTTCTTATTTGATTGTTGGATGGTCAATCGGGCAGCCTTAATCCGGACCATGGGGCGTGCATCGTTGGTGTTCCGGGTGAATCTGGTCGAATTTTAGGCGAGAGTGTTAGCCTTAGCAGGACGAGTTGTGCGATTCGAGTGTGATCTCGAAGGATACTGGCCAGGTGCGGGTCAGGTGGTTGAGACCGTAGTGTGGCGGTGTCGCGTGATTCGAGGTCGAATCCGTGTTAGTAGGGGAGAATTGTAACGCCCGTGAATCTAAAAACGGATTTTTGGTGGGTATCGATCGACACAGGGTGGTGTGTCGATCGACACGTGTGTTTGGACTTAGGAAAAGTTGGGTTTTGGGCGTTATGTCGATCAACACGGGTGGTGTATGTCGATCGACACGGGGTTAAATTAGACCGGCAGGTTCGGTTTAATTGTCCGGTTTGGTGGGCCGGTTAAGGAAAACCCTAGGTTTTGATATAAAAGGCAGAAACAGTGTTCTGGCCGTTTTTGTTGATCAGCAAAATCAGAAGTTAGGGTTTTGGAAGAGATTTGAGAGAGAGGCTTTGTTCTTGAGAGGTTTGTGAGTGAGAAAAACTTCTGTTCGGAAGTTTGAGAGGACAAACGGCTAGGATATTCGAGACGGATTGGGGTGAAACTTGGTGGATTAGTTATCTGCGATCAGTCGGCTCCAGGGTTGATTTCCGATCGAACCAGAAGGATTCTGGAGGCGATCTGCATACCGACGCGTAGCTGTGTCTGTCTAGTTTCCAGAACAGTCGTCCATTTTGGTTTTGGACCAGTGGTTCGTCGTATACGAGTCTTTTTGTAATCGTTGGTTCCATTCTCATTTCGATACTTCGAGGTGAGTGCGTGATCGTGGGTTTGTGTGGGCATAGGGATTGATGTAATGCATTGCTTGTTGTTTCGTGTCTTTGTGGTTGGAATTGTGCAGGTGACTCGACGAATCGCGACAGATTCGAGCCGCGAGAGGATAGGCTCGTTTCTGGGTTGTTGTGTCGATCGACACCAGGGTGTGTGTCGATCGACACGGGTAGAGTCATATCGATCGACACCAGGGTTGTGTGTCGATCGACACAGGACTGAGTCATGTCGACCGACACCTAGTGGTTGTATCGATCGACACATGGTCCCTGTACTTGTTCGTGTTGGTTGTTCTTGTTGGTTGCTTGTGTGCTCATCCTGGTATTGTATTGATTGTTATGTCTATACTTAAATAACCCGTAGATGGGATGACCGCGTCGCTGAGTATTTGTGATAATACTCACGCAACTCTTTTTGCCATGTGTTGCAGGCAAAGAGAAAATGTGATCGTGGAATCGTGGCGAGGAAGGAGAGATGATCTAGGGTCTCACTTTCTATTGTTTGAGTTAGAATTGCTAGGATGTAGTAATTTTGGAACCCCGGTTTATTTGTATTGGATTGGTTAGTAATTTAATAAGTATGAGAGTATTGAATTGATTATTGATTGGTTATTGAATCGTTTAATTGTTATGTTTTCCGCATGTGGTGTTGACCCAATTGAGGATTATTATCTGTAATGATAATAATCTGAAGGGAAAAATTTTAAATTTTGGGTCGGGTCGTTTCAAAACTTCAGGTTCATAGTTTTTGAATCTCACAATAAGAGATTAATGTGATCATCTTATTAAATCAAGAATACATCACAATTCACCAGTTTTCTTTAAGACTAAATACCACATTTTGGTGATTATTGACACAACCCGACCCAAAAATTTAAATTTTTTCCCTTCAGATTATTATCATCAGAGACAATAATCCTCAATGGGTCAACAAAACAAGCAACTGTGGAAAACAACAATAATCAATCAACAATTTCCAATTCAATAAATCTCATACTTTATTAAATTACTAAACCAGTTCAAAATAACATAAACCATAATTCAATAACAAAATGAAGTTCCAAAATTCACTAGCAACCTAGCTATTCTAACAATATAACCATACAAGCGAAACCCTAGATCATCTCCTCTTCCTGGCTATGATTCCACGATCACATTTTCTCTTTACCTGCAACACATGGCAAAAAGAGTTGCGTGAGTATTATCATAAATACTCAGCGACGCGGTCATCCCGTCTACAGGCAATTTTACACATGCATAAACAATAGATACAATACCAGGATGAGCATACACAAGCATTCACGAAACAATCACACATGAACCAGTCCAGGAAATCAGTGTCGATCGACACACCACCATGGTGTCGATCGATACGACATCGCAGAACCCAGGAACGAGCCTATCCTCTCATGGCTCAAATCCGTCGCGATTCATCGAGTCTCCTGCACAATTTCATTTACAAAACACACGAAATCCACCAAGCAATCGCATTCTATCAATTCCTTATACCTATATAAGCCTACGGTCACGCACTCACCTCGATTTCGGATTAAAAAGAGGAAAACACGAAGAACGAGCGAAGAACGCGAAGAACATAGACCCAAACCCTTCTGATTTCCTTCCCAAACACGAAATCCACCACTCTCCAAACTCTCACGCTCCTAGAAGCTCAAGAACGAGCCTCAAACGATCAATCCTTCTCCAGAAATCACCATAACTCTCTCAAACTCTCTGATTTCTGATTTTTCTCCCAAATCTCTCTGGTTTCAGATAGAAAACACGGCCAACGCTTTTGTTTCTCCCTTAAATATCGAACCCTAGGGTTCCCTAAATCGACCCACCAAAATGGGCAAATAAACCGAACCTGTTGGTTCAATTTAACCCTGTGTCGATCGACATAACGCCCAAAACCCGACTTCTCACAAGTCAAAACACTCGTGGCGATCGACACACCTCACCCGTGTCGATCGACACACCAACCAAAATTTCACTCTTTAGTTCACAGGTGTTACATATCTCCTCCACTAACACGAATTCGACCTCGAATCACGTGACTCTGTCTCACTAAGGTTAACACTTCCGCCTAAAACCCGACCAGATTCACCCGGAAACATCAACGATGCAACATCCCCTGGTCCGGATTAGGGCTGCCCGATTGATCGCCCAACAATCAAACAAGAACATGCACGACCAACCGTTGACCCCGAATTGGAGCAAATGATCGCACAACAATCAAACAAGAACATGTACAACCAACGGTGCTACATGAGTTACCAGGGTTGTCCGAACCGAGGTTCTAAACGTCAGCAAAACCTTACACTCGACATCTACATCCACTCTCCTGACCCTCGGTCAGCACCACTCGAGATCACACCTGATCCCCGAACTCTACTAGGCTCATACTAGCCACATTGCACCGTCTCACCACGGCTGCAATCCTGACCCCAACCCGGTCAGCACCACCTGAGATCCACTTCCGATCCCCGAAGTTCATCCAGTCTCATGCTTACAACCACATTACAGATACTATTGCGCATACTCATATCTATATACAACACTCCGCTCTCAAGATCAGGATCGTCACCTTTTGAGCTCTCGAAGTATATCATACCCCTCCACCTTCAGGACCGCCGTCCATCCAGTTCTTGGTATGCTCCAGCCCCTCCCACTCTCAGGACATACAGTCCATCAAGCTCGGCTGTAGAGGAATAACATATCCCCTGGAGAGGCTTCGTCCCCTCAAAGTATATGCAAGAGAACCACTTTCCCACGGAGAGAACCTCACTGTCCCCTCAAATATACCCAGAAGACCCACTATCCTCTGGGGCAAGCACCTCTTGTGGTCATCCAAAACAACCCAATCGCCAGGGTGTTTCACAGAGTCCCTGGAAAGGACAGTCCCAACTCACATAAGACTTCTATTCCAGACTCTCCCTAGGAAATAGGCAGGCTCTAACTCACATAAAACCCCTATTTCCCAGCGCCATCTAGGGAATAACAAGTCCTAACTCACATAGAACCTCATCCCTAGATAATCCTCCTAGAACATGGAAAGCCCTAACTCACATAGAACTTCCATTTCTAGCCTCCCTAGCCGATAAACAAGCTCTAACTCAAATAGAACTTCTATCGCTAGACCTCCACATGACCTACCAGTCATCACAATCCATGACATCACCAGTCATCTCATAAGAACACACGTGTCAAACACACATTTAATAAGGCAAACTCATCTTATTAAATCTCAAAATGTATAATTGTTACATCATCATCCAAACGATAATACATATAACTCATAGCCACCGGCTAATACAGACTCTGAAAACCAGAAAGACGCTCAAGCCACTGCTTGCTTCTTGAACCACTTCAAAAACTTTGTCTTCATCAACGCTTCTGGTTCCCAAGTCTCCTCCTCAATAACGTCACAGTCCCACACGACTCTGACCAATGGTATACTTTTCCGGCGCATCACCTTAACTCTCTTCTCCAGAATCCTCACAGGCCTCGCCACCAAAGTCATGTTGGGTTGAAGATCCTCTGGAATCCTAGCCAACACCTCCTCGGACTCGTGCAGAAACTTTTGCAGCATCGATACATGAAAGACCTTATGAAAGGGTCTCATACTCTGAGGTAACTCCAACCGATAAGCTACCGGTCCGACCCGCTCCATAATCTTAAATGGACCCATAAACCTCGGACTTAGCTTATTCTCCGAAATAGATCTGTTAGGACCCCTCAACATAGATGCCTTGAGATACACCAGATCTCCTAGCTCGAACTCCAGCTCCTTCTGTCTCCTATCAGCATAACTCTTCTACCGATCCTGAGCCTCTCTGATGTTCAGTTTCAAGACACGGATCTTCTCCGTCGTCTCCTGAACAAAATCCGCACCAAACATGCTCCTCTCCCCCACTTGTGTCCAGCATAATGGTGTCCTACACGGCCTCCCATACAAAACCTCATATGGAGCCATCCCAATACTCGCCTGGTAACTGTTGTTGTATGCAAACTCAACCAGGTTCAGATGATCCGCCCAATGACCACCATAATCCAGCACACACATCCTCAACAGGTCCTCCAATGTTTGAATCGTCCTCTCAGACTGCCCATCCGTCTGAGGATGATAAGTTGTGCTCATATGCACCCTAGTGCCTATCTCAGCTTGAAAAGCCCTCCAGAACTCTGAAGTAAACCTCGGATCCCTATCTGAGATAATACTCGCTTGCACCCCGTGCAGTCTCACTATCTCCCACACACTGCCGCTCTGTCGGTCTTCTTGATGGTAAGAAAATGTGCTGACTTGGTTAGACGATCCACAACAACCCAAATAGCATCATATATGTCCGTGATACTGGCAACCCCATCACGAAGTCCATGGTAATCATATCCCACTTCCACTACGGAATAGGCAAACTCTGCAACATACCACTCGGAACCTGATGCTCATCCTTCACCAACTGGCACACGTTGCATGCTGCAACCCAGTTAGCTACATCCTTCTTCATCCTGACCTAGTGATAATACCACTTCAGGTCACGATACATCTTGGTAGCTCCCGGATGAATCGATAACATGCTCGAATGCGCCTCTTTCACGATCTCTTGCCTCATATCCTCATCCTTGGGTACGCAAACCCGTCTGTTCACAAGTATCGTCCCATTCCCCGAGACCACATACTCTGAATTTACTACCTTCGAAGCATCAATCAATCCCTGATCCTTCTCCTGAGCAACTCGAATCCTGCTCAACAAATCTGCCTGGTTAGGTGCCTCTAACCCTAACGGCTCGTGTGAAATAACACACAACCTCAACGTAAATATCTCGCTCACCAGAGCCTCCATATCCCGTTCCTGGTCCGAAGCAACTTTCTTCTGACTCAACGCATCTGCAACAAGATTAGTCTAACCCGGATGATACCTAATCTCCAGGTCATAGTCCGCAACTAACTCCATCCAGTGCCTCTGTATCTGGTTCTGCTCTGGTTGAGTGAAGAAATACTTCAGACTCTTGTGGTCTGTGAATACTTGCACCTTCCCGCCATACAGATAAGACCTCCAAATCTTAAGGGCAAAAATCACCGCAGCCAACTCCAAGTCATGGGTAGGGTAATTGCATTCGTGCTTCCTCAACTGCCTCGAAGCATATGCAATAACCCTTCCCTGCTGCATCAGTACACATCCCAGACCAACTCCTGAAGTATCAATATACACCACATATGGCTCACCCGGCTCGGGTAACGCCAACACCGGTGTACTAGTCAGCATCTCTTTCAGCTTCCCAAAACTCTCATCGCAAGCTGAAGACCACTCAAAAGGAACATCCTTCCTTGTCAACTTCATCATCGACTGCCCCATACTCATAAACTCCTTGACAAACCTCCGGTAATAACCCACCAACCCAAGAAAACTCGTGATCTTGGTGGCACTCCTCAGTCTAGGCCACCCTCTCATAACCTTAATCTTAGCCGGATCCACAGAAACTCCCTCTGCGGACACCACGTGGCCAAGGAAACTCATCTCTCGCTGCAAGAAACTACACTTACTCAACTTCGCAAACAGCTTCTGCTCCCGCAACTTCTCCAGAACTAACCTCAAATGCACCTCGTGCTCCTCAGGACTCTTCGAATACACCAGGATATCATCTATGAAGATGATAACAAACACATCGAGATACTCCTGGAATACCCTGTTCATCAACCGCATGAACGCTGCTGGCGCATTAGTCAAATCGAACGGCATCACTACAAACTCATAATGTCCGTACCTCGTCCTAAACGCCGTCTTCCGAACATCTGCCTCATCAATCGGAATCTGATGGTAACACGAAGCCAAATCAATCTTGGAGAACCAAGTAGCCCCCCGCAACTGATCCAACAACTCATCAATGCGCGGCAGAGGATACCTGTTCTTCACAGTGACTCGGTTAAGCCCCCGGTCATCAATGTACAACTGGAAACTCCCATCCTTCTTCTTCATAAACAACACCGGTGCTCCCCACGGTGAAACACTAGGCCGGATGAAACCCTTTCAAAATAGATCATCCAGCTGCTTCTTCAGCTCTGCCATCTCTGCTGGAGCCATATGGTAAGGCGCCTTGGATATCGGAGCCGTCCTCGGTTCTAACTCAATCATAAAAAGATCCGACCGTGACGGTGGAAATCCCAACAAGGACTGGAAAACCTCTTGGAAATCCCAACAACCGGAATATCCCCAACTGCAACCTCTCCAACAGTCTCCGGCATCACTATCGTTGCCTGATACGCCTCTCAGCCTTTTTCAATCAACGGTTCGGCCTGTATCGTTGAAATCATAAGACTCCCGGAAGTTGGTCTTACACCCTGAAACACCAACTTCCCTGTCTCTCGCTCAAACACCACACGTCCTCGATGACAATCCAGGTGAACACTGTACCGATCCAACCAATCCATCCCGAGGATGACATCGTACAATTCCTCCGGGCTAATAACCAGGTCTGCTGGCATCAACTCTCCTGCCACCAGAATCCCCACACCACGAGCTCGCCCGAAAGTAGCTAACGTCCTGCCGCCAACAACCTTAACTACTCCCGGCTGCTCTCCGGAATCGCTCCAGATCCGGCTGCCCTCAGCACACTTCGGAGTAATGAAGCTATTCATAGCTCCCGAATCAAACAACACGTGGGACTCACATCCGCCCATAACTAAGGTCCCTGCACAAATCTCATGTGCTTTAAGACTCGACACTCTAACGCAGACTCACAATGTTCAAACAGACTAAATTAAATCACTACAAGAATTTAAAAGACAAGTCTGAAATTTACCTGTGATTGGTCTGGCACTAGAACCGTCCGCCTCCGCCGAAGTGAAAACTCGCGGCACCGCTGTAATCTGAGTTAATGGCTGCACCGCCAATGGTTGCACTGCTGCCATCGACATCTGCTGAAGCTTCGGACACTTGCGCTTGATGTGCCCCGGCTCTCTGCAGTGGTAGCAAACCTGAGTACTCCGTGCTGCACTCCTCTGCAGAGAACTGGCCACCTTGTGACCCAAGCTCCCACACCCAAAACATCCTGGACCACCCTCTCCACCCTAACTGGCCTCGGAAATGCTCGCCCACTTCCTCTTCTGACCCTGCCCAGGCTTGCCGCCCCTACTCGAACCCATATGCTGCTGAGATCTCCTTTGTTGCTGCTGCACCGGGTAACTAACCACCATAGCCTGGTCTCTGAGGTCCTCCTCAATCACCGCAGCAGTCTCAACAAGCTCCGCCCTCGTGGCGAACTTACTCGCCCTCCAGCGAGTCCTCAAATCAGCTCGTATTCCTCCCAGGAACCTCCTCACCTGGGCCTGCTTGCCCTACATGCCCCTACCAGCATGTACCAGGAGTCGACTGATCTCCAAATCAAACTCCCTCACCGACCGGTCTCCCTGAGCGAGGTTCAAAAACCTTGACTCCATTCGATCCACCGTCTCCTGCGGGAAATACTTGGCATTAAACTCAGCCAAGAAATCCTCCCACGCCATCTCGGCCTGTACCCTCCTGGCTTCGACACCTCTCCACCAGAGATGCACGTCACCATCCAGATAATGAACCGCTAGGTCCACCCGGTATCCCTCTGGATACCTGATAGAGCGAAAGTTCTGATCCAACCTCTGCCGCCACTCATCAGCCTCCTGAGGCTTGACACTACCCGACAAAAACCCGATGCCAATCCTATGCATCTGCTCCATCATCCTCAGGTAGGATGGAAGCTCCTCTGCAACCGCCACACCCGGCTGCACACCAGCCACTCCCGGCTGAACCCCAGCCACTTTCGGCTGAACCCCAGCCACTCTCGACTGACCACCAGCCACTACTGGCTGCACTCCTGGAGCCTGGCCTGGAGCCGGTACCCCCACCTGGTAACCGCTCCAGAATCAACTGACGCAAACCCGCCAAGCGATCATCTTGGTCTTGGGCCCTACCTGCGGGAGCACCCCCACCTAGGTCCCCTCGCACCACCAGCTACATCGGGACCCACACTAGTCCCACCAGCCTTCACACTGGCACTCGTAGCAGTCTCACCCACAGACCCCTCCTGAAACGCCTGCGAGTCTGCCACCTGCTCCTGCGTGGTCTCCTAGGCCACACTCGCAGCATCAGACTCACTCTGCAGTCCTCGCCCGTGCCCACCACGACCACCTCGGCCTCCACGGCCCCCACGACATCTGTCTCTAGCACCTCTAGCCATCACTCTGCACTAACCAGCAGACTACTAAGTACTAGAAAAATAGAAAATCAAATAACACATACCGTGGAATCTCATTGAAGGCTCGGAATAGATGATCTAGGACTCCATACCCACATAACAATCAATCAATTAACTCACACAATCAATCAATTGCACCCGCCCTAGAACCATAAGGACTCTGATACCAAAATGAAACAACCCGACCCAAAAATTTAAATTTTTTCCCTTCAGATTATTATCATCAGAGACAATAATCCTCAATGGGTCAACAAAACAAGTAACTGCGGAAAACAACAATAATCAATCACCAATTTCTAATTCAATAAATCTCATACTTTATTAAATTACTAAACCTGTTCGAAAGAACATAAACCATAATCCAATAACAAAATGAAGTTCCAGAATTCACTAGCAACCTAGCAATTCTAACAATACAACCATACAAGCGAGACCCTAGATCATCTCCTCTTCGTGGCCATGATTCCATGATCACATTTTCTCTTTACCTGCAACACATGGCAAAAAGAGTTGCGTAAGTATTATCATAAATACTCAGCGACTTGGTCAGCCTGTCTACAGGCTATTTATACACGGGCATAAACAATAGATACAATACCAGGATGAGCATGCACAAGCATTCACGAAACAATCACACACGAACCAGTCCAGGAATTCGGAGCATACATGTTCGGTAACTGAGCGTTCTAATCGATCTCGACAAGCAACACCAGATATTTTAGGCCAGTTGTACAGGGAGTATCTCGGCCATGTTGGTCCATCTGTTCGACCTAAAAGTGTTGGAATAACTATCAATAAGCATTTTGGTGTAAAGGTAATTACTAGTACGTTGCAGCTGACTTATTTGTATAGTACAGCTGATTTATTAGTACGTTGCGACTGACTTCTATTTCAGCTGATTTTTTAGTATGTTTTGGCTGACTTATTTGTATATTACAACTAATTTATTTGTACGTTGCGACTGACTTCTATTTCAGCTGATTTATTGGTAAGTTGCGGCTGACTTATTTGTTTATTACACCTAATTTACTTACTTGTACTTTACGTTTTCCATGTGGACAGATGGATTATTGGAAATCACATAGGACGCTAAAATTTGCAAGGGAAATCGATATGGGAACTCCTGAGAGTGGGTTTGAAGACTTGCCTCCTTACCTATATATGATAAGAAGGGCAAATCCGGGTACGGTTACGCGTCTTCAAATTGATGAATTTGGAAGATTCATGTATGTGTTCCTTGCGTTTGGTGCGAGCATAAATGGGTTTCCTTTCATGCGCAAAGTTGTCATTGTCGACGGTACGTTTCTTAACGGTAAATACAAAGGGACACTTCTCACAGCACTAGCTCAGGATGGTAACTTTTAGATTTTCCCAATAGCCTTCGGTGTGGTTGACACTGAAAATGATGATTCATGGCACTAGTTTTTTACGCAACTAAAATTTTTGATTCTTGACGATGAGGCTCTTGCGATTATCTCGAACAGGCATAATTCGATAGGAAAAGCAATTGGAAATGTGTTTCCGTTGGCTTCTCGTGGAATTTGCACTTACCATTTATATAAGAACATTTTGCAACAATACAAGGGAAAAGATGTCTTTCGTCTGGTGAAGAAAGCGGCAAAATGTTTTAGGGTTTCTGAATTTAATACAAGGTTCGAGGAGATTGAAGCGATTAATCCTGAACTTCATGACTACCTCCAAAGAGCTGATGTCCGACTGTGGGCGCGTGTTCATTTCCCAGGCCAAAGGTACAATTTAATGACTACGAACATAGCGGAATCAATGAACAGAGCACTGTCAAATGCTAGAAGTCTTCACATTGTTCGACTATTAGAATCGATACGGGTTATGATGACCAGATGGTTTGAAGAACGGAGAGAGGATGCGAAATCGCAGCCAACCACGCTTTCGCGTGGTGTCGAGAAACTACTACATGTAAGTCAGCCATTGCAATTCATAAGTCAGTCGTTATTGTTCCATAATCCAGCCTTTATGATAAGTCAGCCATTGCAGTTCATAAGTCAGTCGTTATTGGTCCATAACCCAGCCGTAATGTTTTAATAATTTTTTATGTATTATAAATAGGGCCGTGTCATTGCCGCTAGACTTATGACGGTACAAAGGATTGATCCTTATCACACGGAAGTTACATATGGATCGTCTTTGCATATTGTGAATTTGGAAAAAAGAAAATGCACATGTCGGCGTTTTGAACACGAGAAATTACCATGCGTGCATGCAATCGCAGCTGCCGAGGACAGGAAAATTTGTCGTATATCCTTGTGCAGTCCTTACTACTACAGCAGTTATTTGGTAAACGCATACGCTAAGTCGATCATGCCCATAGATTCAGCGCTCCAAGTTCCAAATAACGTTGCTAACCAACCATGCTTGCCCCCGCTTGTTCGTCAACAACCAGGAAGGCCTAAGAAAAGTAGGATGAAATCTGCTTTAGAAGTTGCCCTTGAGAACAAACGTCATAGGAAACGACACGCATGTTCTCGTTGTAAACAGCCTGGGCATAATGCAAAAACTTGTCCGATTTAAAAGTGTTGTTTGGATATGTATGGATTTGTGTTTTTGTTAATGCGATAAATCAGCCGTAAAGATTGAATTATTGTCAATAAATGACTGACTTGTGATTACAATACAGCTGATTCTTAATAAACGACAATGAGATTGGGTTAGATGAGGAAGACATTTTCTTTCGAAATTTAAAAAAAATTAGAGTTCCCAAAAGAAATTAGAGTTTCCAAAAGATTAATCATTACTCCTAGTATATGGAGCCATATATATGTCAGTATAACATCTCGAGAGTACGAAACATCGCATGTTAAAATTGAATAAGTAATGTTTTTTTTTCCCGCCGAAATACGAATCTACGCGAGATAAATTACACGTTTCGGCTGACTTATATGCACTTAACGTCACGAGATAAAATGGAATAAATAAATATTTTTTTCTTTTCCCGCCGAAATACGAATCATCGCGAGATAAATTACACGTTGCGTGGCTGACTTATATGCACCTAATGGACGACTTAAGGCACGTTCAATATGACTTATATATTGAAAGAGAACCTATACCTTAAAATTATTTATCTCGAGTTTAGGGTATGGCACTTTTAATACTTTATACGGCTGAAGAAAAAAAAGCTTTAGTTTCATCCAAAAGAAAAAAAAACAAGCAATATAGTTTCATCAAAAAAAAAAAAACACACACACACAAAGTTCCATAACTTGAGCATCATGCCTCGATCTTGGAGCAGAACTTGAGCATAGGAGGAGATGCTTTGTCTTCCCAAACCAACTCCAGCACAAAAGATTCGTACGCCTTAACACCAATAGCCTTGAAGAATTCTCTAATCCCTGAACCAAAGCGCAACCTTATCCGTATGTCTGGCACGCATAGATACACTGGCCACTCTACTCCATGCTGGTCCAAAATAGTAATCTCCTTCCCTCCTGCTTTTTCCATCTGGTGAGCCCTAGTGAAGCTCAGTGGAATATGCTGCAAAAGAAAGAGACAAAATCTTTGAACCAAAGCATCAATAACGACAAAAATTGAATAACAAAATTCCTTCAAGAGAGTTTACTTAAACTTACAAGTCTAGAATCTTTGAGACTAGCTGGTGTGACAGTTATTGTCACAAATCGGTTTTCACTTTGACTAGTCTCACCGGTTTCTCTCTTCTTCTCTTTGTCCTCCTCCTCCTCCTCCTTCTCCCCCTCCACATCATCATCATCATCGACGTTGTTGCTAGACTGTTCATATTGAATCTCACAGCAATTAGGTCCAAGACCAGTGATGTGGAACAAAAATTCTCCTTCGTGTCTGAAAATGACGAAGTCTCCGACTCGGAAATCATGAGCAAATGCGAACTCTTTCCATCCAAAGGTGAGTCTCCGACCTTCCATCTTCACCTTCCATGTTTTCTCAGACGCGTTCGACTTAAGCTCCATCATATTTCTTTCGTTTCTTCCTTCTATGTATTTCGAGAAGAACTTTTCCGGAATGCTCTGCAACCAAGACATTGAGATATATATATATATATATATATAGAGAGAGAGATGGAGGGAAGAAGGGAGATTACATACGAGGTGGGAGTAGAAGCCGGGAAGAAGAGGTTGAAAAAAATGTGAGTTTGTAGGAGATTTACATACTTGATCCGCCATTATGGAAGTTGGAAAAGGAGTTTCAAAGATAAGAAAACCCAAAGTTTATGAGTGCTGTTCGTAATCCTCCTCTTACTTACATTGTTCATACAGAAAGATTACACTAATAAATGTTAGTTGACTAAACATTGTAAGTTGTGTTCAAAAACATTGAAAACTAACGACAAGGCATTTAAGTTTTTAGTGGAATATTTAAAAAGATTAGAGTTCTCAAAAGATTAATCATTACTCCTAGTATAGGGAGCCATATAACTGTCAGTATAGCGTCTCGAGAATACTAAACGCGTGCGTAATACGATTACGTACTAACTACACGGCAAACTTATTTTAAATACACGGCTAAACTTATAGAAACTAAACGTCTGACTTATATTTTAAAAACGGCTGACTTATCTCATGCGTGTCAAAGGTTAGGCTGAGTTATGTTAAAGGTTAGGCTGAGTTTAAAACGAAGTTTAGGCTGAGTTATCTCCTGCATGTCAAAGGTAAGGCTGAGTTAAAAATGAAGTTTAGGCTGAGTTATGTTAAAGGTTAGCCTTAGTTATAAACGAAGTTTAGGCTGACTTATTACATAAATAATTATATTTAAAATACGGCTGACTTATATATACAACACGGCTGACTTATATTATATTTAACATGAAGTCATAAACAAAGAAACAAAAGAGGAAACAATAGTTTATATTACAACATCCAAAGCCTATTGTCCGGCCAATATATAATCGGCTTAAAATCACGGTAAAAAAGACCTAACTCTTTGATCCAAAAGCATCGGTCACACAAATTGTTATCCTTACTGTCTTCAATGAACCAAAGATCCCAATCTCGGTCCATCAATGGAGTACATGTGCAATTATAGAACAAGGTTTTTTCCTTTGACATGAACTCATACTTCTTCGTTAGAAACGCGTCAGTGTGGGACGTTCCCCAACTCCAGTCTAAAGATCTAACAATCTTGTCTATCCTCTGAATAGATTTCCTTGTGAAAAGAGATAAATACTCCTCAGTATTCCAAAATACCTTGCGCGTCATTGCATATGTGTACAAAGCACGCTCGAATCCTGCATCTGCTGCTCTCTTAATCAAAGCAATTCCTTCATCTTTGAGGTCGAACGTGAAGAACTTCTGTACACCCTCTAAGAACAGTGTACTCGGGTTTCCATTAGCGTAGCAAACTTGCATCACCAAGCTAGATAGATGTGTGTACGAAGGGAAGGTAAACACATCTATAGATGCGTACACTCCGGGCCGGTCTGTTAGTTCCTTCATATACTTGCATGTTGCTCTCAATCTATATAGATCTGCAACAGAGTTAGCGGCCACACGTTCGGCCACTAAGGCTTGGATTTCTTCAGGTAGGGCTGTAGGAGGGAATACTTCCATTACAAAGTGGATTTCTCTAGAGATATAAAGTTAATGAAAATCTAAACAGATGGTAAAGGCTGACTTATGTGTTACTCAACCTTTAATCTAAACAACTGGTCGGTAACTGAGTAGAAAAACAAGTAGGGTTTATGACTGGTTAATGAGTGTTTAAATGGTATTTATATATTAAAAAAAAAGAAAAATAGCGACTCTTCGGTTACTGAGTAGTTACGAAAAGCAACTGTTCGGTAACTGAGTAGAAAAAACAATTGTTCGTATATTTTGAGTAAAGGCTGACTTAGTGTTTCGACTGAGTTATGACAGCTTAGCAAAAGAAGCGGCTGACTTATTGGTTTAAATTTTCAAAATACAAACTAAAGGTTCTCATACGGCTGAGTCATAAACGAATTTTAGGCTGAGTTATGTCAAAAGTTAGGCTGACTTATAAATGAAGTTTAGGCAGAGTTATGATAAAATAAACAAATTCTATATTAGAGTTCGAAAAATACCTAAACATCATAGTTCTAAAAATACATAAAAATTTGAGTAATAAGCATTACATAAACATAAGCATTAGCATCAGATAAACATTTAGTCAGCCATATATTTTGCACCAAGCTTCATCCAATCAATTACTGGAACTTCGACTTTAGCCATCTTTTCTTCGGCTTCAACGAGTTTATGAGCAAGTTCATCCAACTCAGCAAATAATTCAACCTTGTCCCCATAATTTCTTCAAGCAAATCAATTTTCACATTAATAGATTTCACTTCCATCATAGCATCTTGACCAAGAGGAGCAACGACTTGTAATGCTCCTCGGTTTCCCTTCTGGCCTTTTTAACATCGTTTGCTCCATGGTCATCCTCCATTGGACGCTTCATCATCTTCTTCGATTCTGCCATTGATGTTGCATGTATATCGAAAATAGGATGTTAATATATAATGTAAACATATAAACAAATCAAGTTGCAAAAACGTGAATTACATATACTAGGAGAAGAAGGAAAAACTAACTTGTATTTGAGATTGCAAAAGGAGAAAACAAGTTCAAAGTTAATAAAAACGAATGTTCGGTTACTGAGTGTTTATAGAGAAAAAACAAAAACTGTTGGGTTACTGAAACTGTTCGGTTACTGAATAGTTATGACTGAGTTATTAGTGACGTAAACGTGTTAAGGCTGACTTATTTATTAGAGTTCCTAAAAGTTCAATCATAAGAGCAGGTACAACGGAGTCTCTAGCATCAGTTTCTCATCAAATAAAAAAGTATAAAATAATAAAAAGCTGGAGAGAGAAGGGAATTGAGATTCTTAAGTTTCTCATTTGAGAAACAGTATTAGCCATACCCTCCACGAACATATGTTCATTTTCTATTGGATCCACGTTTTTCTATTAATTTAAAATTTAAACAAATTATGAAAATGAATACAGTAAAATTTTTAGAGATTCATCAAGTCTCTATCCGTTGTACATGGTATAACTCCTAGTTCCCAGAAGATTAATCATTACACCTATAATATAGGAAGCGCCATATAGCTCGTCAGATTAGCGTCTCGAGAGTATTAATTTTGGTTATGATTACGTATTCAGACGCCACAATAAATCATATATTCTATATTATTTAAATTTAAAAAATGTGTAACTTAAGGTTAACTTCACGGCTGACGTATCTAATGTTAGCTGAGTTATAGGTTGAGTTTCAGCTGAGTTATATCAAACGTTAGTCTGAGTTATAGGCTGAGTTTCGACTGAGTTATATCAAAAGCGACTCTTCGGTAACTGAGTAGATAAACGATTGTTCGTATATTTTGAGTAAATGCTGACTTGACTGATCAACCAAAAAAGTAAATTTTCATACGTTTTTGACCATCGCATAATAAATGAAGCCCTAGTAATTTCGGCCTTGTAAATCAATTAATTCAGTCTTCTGTCTACAAGAGAAGCGGCTGAGTTATATCAAAAGCGACTCTTCGGTAACTGAGTAGATAAACAATTGTTCGTATATTTTGAGTAAATGCTGACTTGACTGATCAACCAAAAAAGTAAATTTTCATACGTTTTTGACCATCGCATAATAAATGAAGCCATAGTAATTTCGGCCTTGTAAATCAATTAATCCAGTCTTCTGTCTACAAGAGAAGCGGCTGAGTTATATCAAAAGCGACTCTTTGGTAACTGAGTAGATAAACAATTGTTCGTATATTTTTAGTAAATGCTGACTTGACTGATCAACCAAAAAAGTAAATTTTCATACGTTTTTTACCATCGCATAATAAATGAAGCCATAGTAATTTCGGACTTGTAAATCAATTAATTCAGCCTTCTGTCTACGAGAGAAGCGGCTGGCTTAATATTGACGAATTCGTGTTTCGGCTGAGTTATGACTGCTTTGTGGAAAAGAAGCGGCTGATTTATTCATGCAAACACACAAAAGATACGGCTGGTTTAAAGAGATGAAACACAAATAACTAAAGCTATCATAACTAAATTACATTCGAAAACCAACATTATCAGGGTCAAACTCTTCAAACATATCGACCAGAATCGTCCAAACTATCGTGTTTATCCAATCTGGCTTCTTGCCACCATGCGCCCATATCCTCCTTAACGTGCGCATTTGAGTTCGAAATAACGTTCTAGCCAGCAGATTAAAATGTGTCCAAATCGTCAAATTGTGTCTCGGTTCCCATCTGTATTTCCGCTACCCAAAAAAAAAAAAGAGAAATATTATTGTTGTTGATAAAATGATCGAGAAAAAAAGATATTAGTGTTGGCTTACAGCGAGTTTAAGAAACCATCGTTCCTTAAAATAATCTGGAATGAACCTGTAAATCAGCCACTCATGAACCCATCCTTCTCGAAGAATCTCCGGGATCGCCTTCGAGAGCTCGTGTAAAAATTTGAACCACGTGATGGTTGTTTTATCAATAATACCAAAACCAGGGTTTAGAACGGGGAGGTGATCCCGATCAGCAGAGTATAATATGGCATCGACACTGCTGAATAACTTGGAACTACAGTGTGGGACAACCGACATGTCGAAAATGAATATGAAACAGATAGATTACAGAGAAGAGAGAAAACAGTGTAGGATAAAATGTGATGGGGGGAGGCAAGCTTTATGAGAAGGTATATATATACAAATACATATATATAGAAATATGAAACGTCGCGAGCTAAAATTGAATAAATTTTGGTTTTTTTTTTCCCCGCCGAAAATACGAAACGTCGTGAGATTTTGTTAGTACGTTTTGGCTGACTTATATGCACCTAATGGCTGACTTATGGCATGGTTTGGGAATGTCATAAATTTGGGTTTAGGGTTTACGTATCGAGTTCTTTGGAGTGACCACACAGAAATTCAAAAAGAACATAAATCTTAACAATTAGTTTCCATTCAGGTCGTCTAGGTTTAGGTTATAAAAGCTTCAACGTAACTTTATAAAGTATTGAGTTATGTACACACGATATTAGAGTTAGGCTGAGTTATATCAAATGTTAGGCTGAGTTATAGGCTGAGTTTTGGCTGAGTTATATCAAATGTTGGGCTGAGTTATATCAAGGTTAGGCTGAGTTATATCAAATGTTAGGCTGAGTTATAGGCTGAGTTTCGGCTGAGTTATATCAAATGTTAGGCTGAGTTATATCAAATGTTAGGCTGAGCTGAGTTATATCAAATGTTAGGCTGAGTTATAGACTGAGTTTCGGCTGAGTTATATCAAATGTTAGGCTGAGTTATTACGATGACTACTAAAACATAAGCATTTGATAAAGTTAGATAAACATAAACATAAACATAAGACTACTAAAGCATAAGCATTAGATAAACATATATCCCTATTTTTCATGAATCTTGATCCAATCAAGTTCTTCAACGCTGGCTTATACATCTTTTCTTTGGCGTCAACGAGTTCTGCTGCAAGTTTGTCCAACTCAGCAAGGAAGTCAACCTTTTCCTTCCCGATAAATTCTTCAAGCAAATCCATTTTCGCAGAAATAAACATAACTTCCACAAAAGCATCATGCAATTCAACTTTTATATTAATATGTTCCTTGAGCGAGAGGATCAACGTCTTGTAATAGTCCTCATTTTCCCTTTTGGCCTTTTTAATAGCATTTCGTCGATGGCCATCCTCCATTGGACGCTTCATCATCTTCTTCGATTCTGCCATTGATGCTGCATGTATATCGAAAATAGGATGTTAATATATCTTCTAAAAATATAAACAAATCAAGTTGCAATAACGTGAATTACATATACTAGGAGAACAAGGAAAAACTAACTTGTATTTGAGATTGCAAAAGGAGAAAACAAGTTCAAAGTTAATAAACGAATGTTCGGTTATTGAGTGTTCACTTGGTATTTATAGAAAATACCGAAAACTGTTGGGTTACTGCGTAGTTGCCAAAAATATTATAAAAAAATAGAGAAAATTACTCAAATAGCATAGAAAAGGTTAATATGCTTAGCGTATCGAGAGTACCAAACGTGTGCATAATGATTACGTACATATATTCACACGCCATATTTATATAATAGAGAATAGCTGATTTATTATTTATATGATTATATGATTATTTAGGGTTTAGGGTTTTGTGAGAACAATGTGTATATTTTGCTATACATCTACGAATTAAGGTTTAGGGTTTAGGGTTTAAGGTTTTGTAATAACAATGTGTATATTTTGCTATACATCTACGAATTATGGTTTAGGGTTTCGTTTAGGGTTTTGTGAGAATCAGTCAGTCATAACTCAGCCGAATCCCGAATTCGTCACTTTTAAGTCAGCCGCTTCTTTGCACAATCAGTCAGTCGCTATTAAGGATAGTAAAAGCTGACTGACACATAAGTCAGCCTTTACTCAGTAACCGAAGAGTTGCTATTACATTTTTTTATATCAATAAAATACAATCTCTTTAGTGTTTCACAAAACCCTAAAAACCCCAAACATTAAGTGTTCACTTGGTATTTACAGAAAATACCAAAAATTGTTGGGTTACTGCGTAGTTGACAATAATATTATAAAAAAATAGAGAAAATTACTCAAATAGCATAGAAAAGGTTAATATGCTTAGCGTATCGAGAGTACCAAACGCGTGCGTAATGATTACGTACATATATTCACACGCCATATTTATATAATAGAGAATAGATGATTTATTATTTATATGATTATATGATTATTTAGGGTTTAGGGTTTAGGGTTTTGTGAGAACAATGTGTATGTTTTGCTATACCTCTAGGAATTAAGGTTTAGGGTTTAGGGTTTAAGGTTTTGTAAAAACAATGTCTATCTTTTGCTATACATCTACGAATTATGGTTTAGGGTTTCGTTTAGAGTTTTGTAAGAACAATGTGTATGTTTTGCTATACCTATAGGAATTATGGTTTAGGGTTTAGGGTTTCGTTTAGGGTTTAGAGTTTAGAGTTTAGAATGTGTATGTGTTACTATACCTCTACGAATTAAGGTTTAGGGTTTAGGGTTTACGGTTTTGTGAGAACAATGTGTATGTTTTGCTATACATCTAGGAATTATGGTTTAGGGTTTAGGGTTTAAGGTTTTGTAAGAACAATGTGTATCTTTTGCTATACCTCTAGTAATTATGGTTTAGGGTTTAGGGTTTAAGAACAAAGTGTATGTGTATAATTTCGTAGACGAGATAGGGAAGTCTTCAGTTTGGAGATATAGTAGCAGACTTATCATACAAAACATAAGATATAGTAGCAGACTTCTCATACAAAACTAAAAAAGTTCAATCTTTTACAGAAAGCTTGAGATAGAAGTCGAATTGGCGTGCCGATTTGCTACGGCGAGGTATTGGCTCTGTGTTTCTTCGGATTTGGTGGTTGACTTGGACTCCGGCGAGATGATTCGCCTTCATCTCCAACTTTCGGTGTCTCCTCTTCGAACCGATCTCTGTTCCTTTGAGCGAGAAAGTTCTGGTAGTACCTGCACAACGAGAAACAAACAAAATACAAGGAACATCACAGTTTGACAGTATTAATTTCACCAGGTTGAAAAAAACGAAAATTTTACTTGCAAAGAATTCGACATTTCATAGATGCTGAATACACATAATGACAGAATTCGACATTCAATACAATACACATGTTGACTAAGAGTTTACCTGAAAATTCTTTCGAGAATTTCCTCATACGACAAAAATTTTTCTCCGTTTCGTGACATCTTTCGGGCATAGTTGTCGATGGCCCTGTCGATTGGTCATCTCGCAATAGAGAAACAGATTTCAGATTAGTGCTGCAAAATTTGAGATTGGTATTTCAATTGACATGTATGCAGTTAGAAGTATGTAAGTTTGTAATGGCGAGAAACAGGGTTGGTTCATGGAACTTACAAGAGATTGCAGATTTGGAGAGGTAGCAGAGGAAGAATCCGGTTGCAGATTTGGAGATCGTGACGGAGAGGCCATTATAGGTGATTGATTGAGATTTTAAGTTTTTACTTCGCAAGAGAAGAGAAAGTGAGGAGCCCCATTGGTTGCTAACCTAGGGTTTTCTGAATACGTAATTATATTGAAATTAATTAATACTCTCGAGACGCTTCCTATATTATCAGCCGAAACGTGAATTCGTCACTCTTAAGTCATAACTCAGCCGAAACATGAATTCGTCACTCTTAAGTCAGCCGCTTATTTTGCACAAAGCATTATATAACTCAGCCGAAACATGAATTCATCACTCTTAAGTTAGCCGCTTCAATTAGTCACTATTAATGAGAGTAAACGCTGACTAACACATAAGTCAGCCAGCCTTTACTCAGTAACCGAAGAGTTGCTATTAATTTTTTTTTAAATCAATAAAATACAATACAATCTCTTTAGTGTTTCACAAAACCCTATTTGAACTGCCCTAACACATTATAAGTTCCTTCATCTAAGATCTCTGATGCCATCTTCACCCATAAAACCTGAATATTCGCATCATTTATCCCATGGAAAGTAGTGCCAAGCGCTAGACACTCGACAAACTTCAATGCATACACCCCACAGTCGCCAATTTGGACATTTTGTGGGATGTATTTGCCGCTCCTCCTTCGGAACGAAAACTGCTTCACTCTAGGTTTTCAGAGATAGGCAGGAACTAATTCGTTAATCATAAATGGGATCATGTGCGAAAACGGCCTAAAGGAATCACGGATTTTCTTTTCACTTTCGGGTGTCACCTGTCCAATGATGGGATCGTAAACGTCGATCTTCTCATTAAAAAGGTCCACGTGATATGCCACCCAATGATCTCCTCCAGTTTGTAGAACTCCGTACAAGTGATCCACATCTTCTAACCACTTCTTGTTTGTTTGCAAGTCATTAGGAGTTTTGCCGTTTACTAAATCCCAATACCCAGCTGTGAACTTAAACGTCTTTGGTTTGATCTTGAACTGTATGTAATCCATAAACCATACTGCAGTAAACCAAATGTCCATAAATCCAATTCGCTTGGAGTAGAATGGGGAGGGATCTAGCATGGATTTTTTGATGAGGATTCTCATATACGCGGAAATATGCTGTACAAAGAAAAATTATACTTAACTCAGTCCCATATAATATATAACTCAGATATAAAGCATACTTAAGCCTACATAACTCAGACATATAATAAATAACTCAGACATTACGTATATTTAACTCAGCCCCATATAATCTATAACTTAGACATAAAGCATACTTAAGCCTACAGAACACAGACATATAATTAATAACTCAGACATTACGTATATATAACTCAGCCCCAACAGTATACTTACATCATCAGACAGCCATCCATAATCTATCCTTGGCCAATACTTTCTCTCAGACATGAGAACTCTGTAGAACTCGATCTCGTCTGTACCCTTTGTAAATGGAACATCCCTAAAACAATTAAACACAAGTTAGTTTAGGCAAATATTGCTAATAGCCGTATTAACATATGCTCTAAAGGGTCATACTCGAATGACTTTAGGTGATCCAAAAGTTTAGCCACTTTAACCGGATCAGCAGGTGCGACAGGATCATAGATTGCCGGTGAAGGTTCACAATTTTTCCCCATGCACGTCATTCCATTGTCTCCAATATAAGGAAAAACTCATGCTTGAGGATCATTTTCTAGCCTCCCTGAAGACCCATCAGGAGATAATTTTATCCTTGACTCCCGATAAGCCTTAATTCTCTCTGACCTAATCCTGTCTTCTTCCTCCTCATCAGACTCCGGCAGCACTTCGTTATATTCTGCGAAAACTTGGCTGGTGACATCCACAATCTCACTGTCGTCGTTTAAAATCTGTTTCTTCTTTGCTGGGATAGTCACTTCCGGAGGTTTCGGATCGTCGTTGCCTTTACGATTCCTCGCTGTCCTCCTTCTTACTTGCCCCTCCTTTTTTAAAGCATCGGCCTCCTTCTTTAAAGCATCGGCCTCCTTCTTCTTTAAAGCAGCGGTCGCCTTCTTTAAAATAGTGGCCTCCTTCCTTTTTAAAGCAGCGGCCTCCTTCTTCTTTAAAGCATCGGCCTCCTTCTGCTTTTTAACCTCAGCCTCCTGCTTTTTTGCCTCAACCAATTTCTTAGCAGGAGAAACAGTAACGAAATCAACTGTTTCTTCTTCGTCATTACCAAACTCCTCAGCCAATTTCAATTTGGTCTTATGAACTGGTTCAGTACTTTTAAGGTGTATTAACATATAAACATAACTCAGCCATAATAAAAAGAATAAATCTGTCGTTATGTAACTATAACTCAGTCGTCAAATATAGGTAATAACTCAGCCGTCAAAAGTAACCATAACTCAGCCGTCAAAAATAAACATAAATCAACTGTAACGTACATTATGCAGGGGGCTGTTGACTGGTTCAGGACTTTTATCTGGTTCAGGACTTTTAAACTCGTCCTTCTGCGGCTGTATTAACATATAAACACAACTCAGTCGTCGAATAATAAGGATAACTTAGTCGTCAAAAATAAACATAACTCAACTGTAACGTACCTTTGGACTATTAACGGATTTCTGCGGGAAGTTGTTCACTTTTGATTGGTTATCATCCTTTTGAGTACTGTTCCGTGCCTCGAGAGCATTCAGACGCTCTCTCATTTGCATCCGATCATTCTCAATAGATGCAACTCTTTCTTCCACAGCATCTCGGACTGTATCACCAATCATCTTCTTCAAATCTGACAACTCTCCAAATTTTGTGTTATAGGCGTTTAACTGCGCCTCAACACTGTCTATTCTACTACCAAAGTTGTCAAACTTGTCAAATCTTCTGACAAGGTTTTCCAGGACATTGACTACGGTCGTCAAATCCGTCTCTTTCCCCATATCCTTGTAGCTACTATGCTGCAACACAATCTCACTGTTGCTTACTTCCTGTTTTCTCGTAGCTTTCTTCTGTTTTTTGGCGGGGGGTTGATCGTAATCTAACGAAACTGCAGCCTTCATTTTTTTCTTCTTCCCATCGCTCTTCACATCCCAAAAACCTCTAACAAACCTACCCGCATGTATGTCTGTTACCAGATTTACAACTTTTGGGTCATTTTCTTCACTTGCTCACTGCGGAAACAGCTCTTCTACAGCCTCCTTCATGACCATTTTCTTCACACGCACCTGCATAGTAAATCAGCCATAAACTCATAAGTCAGACATCAAAATTCATAACTCAGCCATCAAGTAACTTATAAGTCAGACATCAAATGAATTATAACTCAGCCATCAAATGATTTATAACTCAGCCATCAAGTAACACATAAGTCAGACAGAATAAAAATATCCATAACTCAGCCAAGTCAACCTTCTTACCTCACCATGGTCTCTGATCTCCTCAGCTATGGCTGTAGTAAGACTTTTACGTGTACGGGTTCCACCCCATCGCAAAAGAGGAATTTCGTTCTCATTGACTACTCTTCCAAACCGTTCTCCGAAGCAGGTCACAGATTCATACGCCCAAACCAGCAACACGTCCTTCATGCCGCTAATGGTGTACGACTTTTCTTCTGGATTCAACATCTTAACTGAACCAACCAGAACTTCGAATGCAGTCCGACCCCACGGATAAGTCCTCAAGGCTTCATCGTCGAATACTCTTTTTGCACTTTCAAAGGGTATTCTAGAATTATGATGCAAGCCATAAAGTCCCATGGCTTGAAGAAGCAACAGCCCTAACCATTTCCTCTTTTCAAAACTCCAGCCTCGACAACCCTCTAATGCTGCCCTCAGTTCATCTAACTTGGGTCCTACCCCAAGCGGCACCTTCAACTCCTCCCAGAAAGTTTCGTATTGCTCAGGTTCAAAACTTTCTGTTGGCAGTGGATCTGTGTTTAGACCCGTGAGCGCACCAAATTCGATTAAGCTAAACCTGATAGGTTGATCAACAACGAGAGACCAAATCTCCTTGTCATGTACTCGTAGCTGTCTACATAGTAGATAGTGTACAGTCTTCCCAGACCACACCAATTGGCTATCAGCTAGCTTAGCAACTACTCCAACAGGAAACTGCTTCATGTGTTCCCACACATCATGTCCTATTGCGTCTCTGACTCTAGGGAACTCTCCCAAATGGACATTGTGATTAATTTTTGTATTTTCCAACTTAGAAGCCCCTTCAGCGCATAGTCTTCGAGGGTAATCCCTTGCTTGATCTTCAGGAATTGCTTGATCTTCAGGAATTGCATGATATTTAGACATCTGAACATAAAAGACATAACATATTAATGATAAATCAGCCGCAACAAAAATCACACTCAGCCACAACTAACAAATAAACCAGCCGCAACCAAACACAAACTCAGCCACAACAAACAAATAAACGAGTTTGTGTTATGTTTGATTTAACATAACACAAACTCAGCCACAATAGCATTGCACATGTAAATCAGCCGCAACACAACACAAATCAGCCATAGCATAACAATAAATCAGCCGCAATAAATAACTTAAACAGCCACTAGCAACGATAAACAAGCCGCCACAGAATAATAAATCAGCCACAATACCGTTAACAAGCGACAAACACCTTCGATTCCTCAGATTATACTCAAAATAAATCTGAAAACTCAAAATAAAACGAAGGAAGATGAAGAATCTCCACTCCTCTGTTTATACTCACCTTCGACTAAAATCCGACTGTGAAAATGCAGAGCAGACGTTTCGACGACAACGGCGGTGAATGTTTCTCAGAAATCGACTAGAGAGAAAACAGTACAAGTTTCGACGACAACACACGAAGTTTTTAATTTTCCGTCCTTTGAGTTTCCTTCTCTGACTTGTTAAGACGGTTAACCTAATTAGTGACATGGAACAGTGATTAGTGACGTGGATTAGTTAATCATTTTTTAATTATAAATAACCTCAATTAAAAAAAAATAACCAAGGGTATTTATTGTAATTTACTAGATTTTAAAAATTTTTGAGTAATTTCCAAAAGATGTATGCTATTCTAGTAATATAACAACTTTTCTATGCTATTTGAGTAATTTTTTCTTATAACTATGCCGTAAATTTTTTTTTTTTCCTATCCTTTCTGCAACTGTTGTTATCTTCGTTCTTTTTTGTTCTTTTCTTTTTTGCTGGGGAACATACTAAATCAAAAGCAATGATTAAATTCAATCGTTTACAATGTTTTTCCTTTACTAATAATAGTTTAAAAGAAAAAAGACAAATTTTCTAATACTCTTATATCCATACCTAAAAGGTAAGGACAATTTGGGAACATTAACGTGACGACAAAGAACACACCCCTAAAGTAACGGCTCTTGTTTTTGCACGGAAAAGGGTACTTCGATTTAACTTGTCTTCCAATAACAAATGTAGCACTAAAGTAACCAGCCAAAGGAATCTTTAAATCCAAACGGAATACTGTAATAATATTTCCTTCCAAATTTTAAGGAAATTATATTCGGTATTATAAAATCTTTTAATAATATCAATATTAAAAAATAAATATTTCAGGGTTTTGTTCTTTCTAAAAAACCACATTGTATTTATAAGTTTTCTAAGATCGAGTTCTTTCGGTAAAACCGTGTTATGGATATTTACAAGAATTATAACTTTTTGACAAGAACCACATTATGGTTATTTTCAAGAGTTACGTCTTTTCGATAAAATTTTGTTATGCTTATTTTCAAACGTTGCTGATATAATTCGTTTTTGGCGCATTCTAACCCTTGTTTTGTAGGTTTTTATCGAGTCTTTCACTCTCTTTCGAGTCATTTTAGGTACTAAAGTGGTTGGAAGCAAGGATTTGAAGTTTGCAGTTGGATTTGGCGAAAAAGAAGGAAGAAAAGATCTTTTTGAAGATTCTGCCCAGAAGGAGCACCTGCGCTGGAGTTAGGTGCTCCCGCTCCCCAGCAGAGTCATTAATGGGCCTTTTGCAAAACCCTAATTTTGCAACCCTAATTTTGGACCAGCCGCCATGGGCCTTTAAATATGTTTTTCTCTGGATCTTTTGGGGAATCACGCCACACACATAACAAGGACAGCAGCAGAGAGACATCACGACGAGAGACAGAGAAAGAGAGAGATATACACTTGTTTGAGAGAGTTTGTAAGCTAGGAGATTTGTCTTCAAATACTTATCGAAGTTTTCTTAATCCCTACTCTTTTATATATCGATTTCGTGCAGTTATTCATGCCTCTTAGTGCTGTTGTTTGTTTGATCATGAGCGAGTAATCCACTTGTTAGGTTAAGAGTTTTCGATGGGATTAGATCTCTTGAACTAAGCATAGATAGGTTTTAAATAATCATTCGATAGTCTCCGCCTATTGTCGATCATATTGCCTAGGTTAGATTGATCACCTAGCCTTTGATTTTATGTTAAATTTACTTATCAAAAGTTTGTAAATTGCTGGAATTGACTTAGGTGGGCGATTTGATCCATAGCCAACGAAAGTTGAAGTTAGGGCATCTCGTGAACATATCATCCCTAATCGCCTAATGCTTGATAATCTTTGTAACCTCAACGACAGTTAGGGTGTTAGATTTATTGTTAAAGTTGTAGATGCCACGAAAGTGGATCTCCTTACATTTATGGTTGAGTTCGAGACTTGGTCGTAAACGCATACCTTAATAATTGCTTGGTTCTTGATATTCGAATCCCTGAGAATTATCCCTGACCTAACGCTTTTCTTTAATTGTTTACAACCAAAATTTACTTTTATTTGCTTTGATAAATTGTGACACTTTAAACAACCCTGCATTGCTTAGCTGAACTTGTAATCCATAGGATTAGAGTGTATTGGTGGTCCCTTAACGAACCTAAACTATTCTACATCGAAGTAGTGAATCTAGGTTTAATCTTATAAAACCGGATTAGGACTTTCACCAGTTGCTTTTTCAATAATATCATTTTATTGTTATTTCTAAGGATTGTATTCTTTTCAAAAATAGCAGCCTTGTAAAGTCGCATCTTTTGATAAAACCGCTCTACGGTAATTTCAAGGATTGTCTTTTTGATAAAACCTTTTTACGGTTATTTTCTAGGGTTGTGTCTTTTTGATAAAACGCTTTATGGTTATTTTTAAAAGTTGTATTTTTCTATAAAACCACTTTACGGTTATTTCTAAGAACTGTGTATTTTAACAAACAACCGCTTTGTAGTTATAAGTATATATTCTAAAACCGGGTCTTTTCGATAGAATCGCTATATGGTTATTTCCAAGAGTCATGTTATTTAGATTTGTATCTTTTCAAAAATTACCAATTCTTGGTTTTGAGTCTATTATTTGGTCGGTTTAATTTATGACAAAACCGTTTTCTTTATTATTTCTAAAAATTGCGTCTTTTTGATATAATCGCTTTGTGGCTATTTTCAACGGTTACATTTTCTAAAAAAAACCGTTTGAGCGACTTTATATTATAGGATTGCGACTTTTCGATATTAACGCTTAATAGTTATTTCCAAGGTTACGACTTCTCAAATTAAACTGTTTTACCTACTAATGAATTTTATAACTCTATATATTTCTTTTGTTCACTATTTTGTTCATTTATGTCGACTTACTTAAAAATTATTCAAAGCAATATTGTTTTCGTATTCTAAAATTATTTTTAAAAAATATTGATCTTTTTACTATTGTTGAAGTTTCTATTTTTTTTTTAATTTTTGTAAGGAATTTTGGAATTCTAATGACAATGGTAACTTTAGAATACAGTTATTTGGGTTTTATACATCAAAATATTGGAGCATCATTAACATTGCTACAAATACGAAGATAAAAAGGCACCCGCAAGAGCTCTGGTTATTAACAATATTTTATATGCATTAGACAACCTAAATATGCCAAATTACAAATGAATCGATTTAAATGGCGTACCAATCCAAAAATTGTTTTACTTTTCAGACGAAGAGCTATAGTTCCAATTCGTAAATTGTGTATGAAAGGAAAAATGTTTTTTTTACAGACACGATTAAGTTGTCTAAATATAAATTTGTATCATCTTGTGAGTGTTTGTTTCCTTGTAATAGTATTTCTTATTTACGACATCAAATTGGTTATTTTCTTAAATAATATAAATGTGTGTGACTATAAGATTGTTTGTGTTTTTGTATCAGAAGAGACAAACAAGATATGGTTTAAGACACAAACATAACATCGTCTCAGACACATACATAAAATAGTTTCACTTTGCATTTTTGGTTTAAGTACATCTCAGAGACAAAGCAAAGTAAAAAAAAAACACTTAGTCTAAAAATGACACAAAACAACAAAATAACACAACATAATAGTGCTTAAACGGAGAGACAAGAGACAATGTTTGAAGGCTTAAACAGAGAAGCCAAATCCAGCTTGTAAACCTACAACTCAAGAAGATCGAGCTTGCGATGCTCCTACTTGAGATAATCCAGCTTCTGATGTTTCTCCCTTGACAAAATTTACAATACAACCAATTAGAACCTTAAACCTCTGAATCAAATGAAAACCACAAGCAAAAACAAACATGATTTAGCCTTGGTCTTCCTCTTGACCTTCTTGATGGAGGAGGTGTTGCTGGATTAGAACACCTAGCCTTATTATGTCCTCCTTGCTTGCAGTTTGAGGACAATGAAACACGACCATGACGTGTTAACTTGTTAATTTGGATTGGAAGAAGACTCATGATGAGCCTTTTTGCGAGCATAACTATTTGGCCCGCTATACTTTCACCTAGATGGTGGTGGTAGAATCGGCAAAATGACCTAAGCGTATGCAATCCTTCATTCTCTGGACAAGTTGTATACCTCTAGTATACAATAGACGCCACCATGAAGTTAGATAGAAATGGGAGACATAATCATCAAGATGAAACTTCAAGGCTGTGATGACATGCATACAAGGAATCCCATTTAACTGCCAATATCCACAACCACATGTCTTTGCGTCCATATCAACTCTGTGGGAGTCATTATATATGGTACTCAATCTCAGGCACATTTTCTGTAGTCAGGTACCTTCTGCACTCCGTAGCTTTTCTTCTATTAAGGTCAATCTCTCTGTCAGCTTTTGGAGTGTACTTTTTCTTCCACATAAGTGTCAAAATATTCCTCTTTACATTCCTCACCATACACTTCCTCCTCACATTGTCTAGCATATCTTGACTCCTTAACATTTCTGCTGAATGACTCAGTACGTGTGTCTTGTTTTACCTCAGACTAGACAAAAACCAACCGCAAGTGCACGGCGATCAAAGTAGTACTTAAGGATCGAATCCACTGAAAATTGAGAAAGCACTATAATTTTGCGGGAGTCAAATTAAGCTAGAACAAATATGGGTTGGTTTTTGGGGTTTTATGTCACTAAAATCATATTGCAAACGCTGTAACCAAATAAAACAAGCGTTTGACTTCAGGGAATTCTTTGGGGTTCCTGGATTAAACTATTCAGGAACGAGGAACATAGCTCTATTTAAGTATGCAATCCAGTCGTAAATCAATCATAACATTCTCATATCAATGATCAATCATGTCTAACAACCTAATTCATTCAGGTTATGAAGGTGAAAAGGTAAGCATGCCGCATAAGTTGATACAAAGCTAATCCAATACTAGTTCATATCGATGTAATTAAGTTGTCAACAAGACTGCACTAACGTATAACAAATCACTAAGGTTGTCAATCAAAACAATCATGTATTAAGCATATATAAGTTCCAAATCCTAATCAATTCCTATTTGTAAAGCCATGAAATCCCCTTTGAAAACCCCTTAAACCCAACAAGAAATTTACTCAGACATGTGATGTATTCATATTTTACCACTTTTAACACTTGTTTCATCATGTTTTTCATATGCATTTAGGCATTTGTAGGTGCATTTGCACTTGTTTTGTCTTTGTAGGTGAGAATAGTGGTGAATCTAGAACGAATAGGCTTTGGAGCATATTTAGATCAAGAAGAGGATGCTAAAAAAGAATCAATGGAGTTAAGAGTGCAAAAGAGAAAAAAAAAAGAGAAGAAGAAAGATTTCAATACGCGTAAGCCAATTTCGACACCCCAAATTTTTTAGAGGAAAGGGTCCGAAATTTGCAGATGAAATCTTCATTTTTTGCACATAGGAAATTTCGACCCCTCTAATTTTGAAAGGAAGAGGTCCAAAATTGATCCAATCTTCTCTCAACTTAAAGATCCGACCCGGTTCAGATCGGGTTGACCCGATTCTGTTTTGCTTTACTATAAATGCAATTTTAGCTTTGTAAAAACCTAAGTTTCTTCTCCTCTAGAGTTGAGTTTAGATCCAAACTCTCTTTTGATATTTTGGATAGATTTTCATCTTCTCATGGCACTTTAGAGAAAGATTCTTCACCTCTATCTTTTATTTATCTAATTTCATTTTGTTTGTGTCTTTCTCTTTGTTATTTTCATCATGTTTATGAACTAGTTGAGTTATGGGCTAGGTAGATTAGGTTGATTTATTATTGATTAATGATGTTTAGGGTTAGATTCATGTGATTTCCAGTGTTTAAGAAGTGCTTAATGCTAGATTTGTCTTAATTATTCAAATTCTAGAACATGGACATTTTACGCCCGGAAGGTGTTCGATAAAATGTCTAGACCAATTTTAAACTTGTTTTTCATTCTTAACCAATGAGAATTGATTTTTAAGGTGATTTGTTGACATTGTGACTTGAACTTAATGATTACTGATCACTTAATTGCAATTAAAAGATTAGTTTAATTAAGTGATTAATGAATTGATTAGTATCATGGGAATGAATTAGTGTATTGTGTGTGATCCTGTCATAGAATTGAGCATGCTTGTTTATTCTAACATCATTAGTTAATCGTTAGTCCTTCCCAATCAATTACCTTTACCCATGATCCATGTTTTCTCTTTTGTTGGATCATGAATTATGCTAGATTAGGTTGCTTTGATAGTTAGATGATGATTATTATGGCTGATCCTTGTTAGATCCTTCACTTAGGTTGTTCTTAATGCTAGTTTTTACTTGATCACTCAAAATCTAGATCTTTATGTATTTTTACACCCGAAAGGTGTTTGTGAAAATGTTTGAACCAAACTTATTGTGAGATTGGGTCACATAGCTACTTGACCGTGGTTCTATGAACTCTTGTGACGAAAATGGGAGTATATTAATGCTTGTCTAATCATTGAGATGGAATGCTTGACCGCGGATCTTGAATGTGATTAAAGGAAGGGGTTTTTACCATTGGTGTGGACTAACCTAAAACATGAATATTCCATTGTCTAGTATAGTGTTTGATTCAACTTTTCGCATCATTGTTTGATTGTTAATCCATTCTTATGATAGTTTAACTTCATGGTCCAATACTTTTATCTTGTTTATCTTCTTGCATTTTATTTTCTTGCATTTCTTAGCATTTTAAACTAAACTAAAACACCGAAAACATTTGTTATAGCTTAGTTTGTTTCTCGCATCTCTAGTGTGTAATCTTTAGTCCTCGTGGGATCGATCCTTAAGTACTCCTCGGTGTTCCATGCACTTGTGGATTATTTGAGGCTTTATAAATGTAAAGCTTCGATCGCCTATTGGATCTTTGGTCTTTAGCGAAGGTAAAATAGCGCATATCAACATGATAGCAAAGACCAAAGCAATAGCAAGAGAATTCATTATCATTATCATAATCATAATCATAAATAGATAGAAAGGGTTCAGAATAGCTTCTCTAGTGGTTAACAAGAGGTGAGATCTTCTCCCTTATTGAACAAACGTGTAGAAACAATCGAACAAATAAATAACTAAGAGACTTTTGTGTGAAGCTTTGGCTGCGGTGTGGTGGTTGATTTTCGTGGCCTCTATGATGGTTTTATAGGTGGAGAAGTCGGATAGGGTATATCCCAAAAGATTTAGGAGATACTCTTCAAAAAAGGAAGATTTTCTCTTTTCTCGGAGTGGGTGATCGATCGGACGCCTAGGTGAACAGTCGATCACCTTGATAAATCATCTCGACGTTCTGTGTTGGCTACTCCTTCGAGACTGCATAATCGGTCTTGGTACATTGAGCATATCTTGAGATCTAACCGTTAGATTTTCACGATCGAATATTTTGTTTGAAACTAAGTTTCTCGTCTATCTTGTGGTAAAATATGAGGTTAATCCAACAGTGGGAACATCTTTATCTGGAGAAAAATATCTGACAGTCAGAATTTGTCATTTCTTGAAAAGGCTTGTTTCAACTCTATTTAGGCTAAAAATGCTCCAATTTCCTGTATTGAGTTCAAAACCCACGAAAACACTAATATAGCATATAAAGCTCAAAACTTATTCATTTCTTTATTAAAAACCTATTAAAAATAATATTAAATGGATAAA
Source organism: Arabis hirsuta (assembly GCA_964056655.1). Lineage (NCBI taxonomy): Eukaryota > Viridiplantae > Streptophyta > Magnoliopsida > Brassicales > Brassicaceae > Arabis > Arabis hirsuta. The sequence goes on from OZ053308.1 coordinate 22,300,539, forward strand.
ATATCGTATATATCACTCAAATAGATTGTTGAGATTGTCACTGCAGCAAGAACCAAGGTTGAAGAAAGCCCGAGACCATATATATGGTAGATGATGTGCCATAAAACTTCTATGTAGGGTTTATGCAATTAGGTCTTTAAATTTATAACCCTAGGGAACTGCAAGTGCACAGTTAAGACAATTGTAGTACTTCGGGGTCGAACCACTGAGGACTTAGTGATGAATGCGCTACAAATCTATATGATTCGGATTAAGCTAAGAGATAATATTATTTGGTTTTAGGGTTTTATGGAAGCAAATAACAAAGCAATAAATTAAAGGGATAGATATCAATTAAGATTAGAAATCAAGCAATTCACAAAACATATGCAAAACACAAGCAATCGATTTAGGATTTTAATACTAGTTGTTCTAGAACTCATATCACTAAGGTAAGGTCATCCCACTATCGTGAAGTAACTATCCATCTACGTTTTGCACCCTAATAGACTCAACTATCGCAGGTTATTACAAGGTGAAAACATGCTTTATGCTCAAGATTGAATGTTCACTAAACTCCTTAACTAACCTATCGAATTGTTAAGATGCCTAGCTCATCGAATACTAGGTCCGGAGATATATATAACAAGTTTTTGGAGAGTATATCAACCTAAGATCACTCTTTGGGTAGCTAGGCTATTTCGTGCTTTGAGTATAAATAAAGATGAAGAATCAATTCTAGAATAAAACTCTAAACGATTAAATACGTAAAAGCATAGAATTAAGAAAGTGCATAGAAATCAAATCAAAGCTATAACTCCAACATGTTTTGCAACACGTAGCAGCAAGAGTAAAGCATATAGACAGTATAATTTGTTGATAGATCTCATCTCTTTACAATAGGGCAAAGTCAATCTATCCTTAAAGGCTTCTAGAATCAAATAAACATTAAGAACAATAGAAAAATGAAATACATGTTTAGGTATTGATTTAGGCTGTTAAGGCCGGCTTATTGAGTTCCTATAGAGGGTAAAAGCAAGTATATATAGGGGTTTACGGAGGCATAAGTTGGTTAGGGTTTATTCGGGCAAATACGTTTTTTTGGTCGAAACTGAGGCAATATCGGTCCAAATAATGGACGGGTTGCGCGACCAGTATTGGAAGCTTCTATGACTTCTAGAAGGTTGGCAAAGGTCTGGATATCGGCCCATGGGCTGGCCCGGTGCTTGGCTCCATTCTGCACTTACTTCACTTCGAAGGCAGTTTGACATGTCCTCAGTGTTTCGAGTGTATCTTCCAAAGTAAAGCTCCAATTGATGAAATTCCAACTCCATTGGAAAGATAACTCAAAGGAATATCTCTGTACCAAGTTTCATTGCATTCCAAACTGATTTGATCCTCCTTTCTTTAGAGAACTTCTGGCATATATGTTCTGTCCAGTTTGAGAATGTGCATTATCTTCAAGATAAAATGACATGGCTTGGCTCCTTTGACTTAGATGAGTAGCTGCATCATAGGTGATACTCCTTTTGCTCCATTTTACATCCTTTTGATGATAAAACCTGTTAAGACCTCAAAATCTACATATACGAGAAAACTTCCTCTTTTGGTCCAAAAGCTTTATTAATATATATAAAAACCATACTAAAATAGATAGAAAAAATGGTAAAATATAAGGTATATCAACTCCCCCAAACTTATTTTTTGCTTGTCCTCAAGCAAACAATCGCCAAGAATTGAGAAGAGGTTTGAAATTCGGAGGAACTCACATATCCTTTGGATCGTTGCATCAAATTCTAAACATGTAATCCACATGAAACAAGATTAGCTCATAAACATTGTCATCTTCTTCCATCACGAATTCGCAACATATCCATACTCTAAATCTCTGTCCTTGCAAAAATCTCAAGTTCAAATCAATTGACTCTTTCTACTCTCTTAGACTTAATGAAAATTTCTCATCAATAATATCACTCAAGGAAAAACGGGCTAGGTGTTGGGAAAGGCTGATTTTAGTGATGATGTTAAAAATGTTTAGGGTTACCATAGACTCCGGGTGCGAGATATTATTCAAAATCGCAAGAGAGAATGGACCTATTGATGTCCACAATTTCCCAACCACTTATTCACGTCTTTCTCCCCCAGACTTAGATTTTTCTCTGGGAATCACGAATCTCTTCTACTCGTCTTTTTTTTTGTATCATGACATTCCTTGAGTATTCTTTGGTCATAAGACTCTTAGACAACCGTTTTTCCTTTCCCTTAGATTTTTTTATTTTTATTATTTTTTTTTTCTTTTCTTTTTTTTGAAAGGAGGAAAACAGTACCTCTTTGATATAAGTCAAATATAGGCACGAATTGTTACCATGTTTTACGCATCCAAGGAACGGTGATGAAAGTGTTTTTCCAGTTTGTAAAGATGGAACCTAGATTCACTAATCCGCTGTAGAATAGTTTAGGTTCATTAAGGGACCAGCAATACACTCTAATCTTATAGGATACAAATTCAGCTAAGCAATTCAAAGTTGTTTTAAGTGTCACGAATATATCAAAGCAAAACAAAAGTAAAATTCGGTTGTAAACAATAGAAAAAAAAGCGTTAGGTCGAGGGATATATCTCAGGGATTAGGATATCAAAACCAAGCAATTATTCAGGTTATCAAGTTATGAACCAATCTAAAACTCAACCATAGATTCAAGAGGACCCACTGTCGTGGCATCAACTACTTCAACAAACAATCTAAAACCCTAAACTGTCGTTTGAGGTTACAAAGAATGAAGAGCATTAAACGATTAGGGTTGATTTGTTCACGAGTTGCTTTAACTTCAACTGTCGTTGGCTAAAGACAACTCGCCCATCTAAGTCAATTCCAGCAATTCACAACACTTTTGATGAGTGAATTCAACCTAAAATCAAAGACTAGGTGATCAAATTAGCCTAGGCAATACGTTCGACATTAGACGGAGATATCAAGCGATGTTTCAAAACCTATCTATGCATAGTTATGATTATCTAACCCCATCGAACCCTCAACCTATCTAGTGGATTACTCGCTCATGGTTAAACAAATAACAGTAGCAAAAAAAAGAAACTTCATTGAATCAAGGTAAAAAGATTAGGGTTTAAGAAGACTTCAACAAGGAAACGTAAAAGACAATTCTCCAAGCTTACAAACTCTCAAAACTAGTATCAAATCTCTCTCTCTCTCTCTCTCTCTCTCTCTCTCTCTCGTTGATTTCTCTTGTGTTGTTGCTGCTGTGTTGCGGCGTGATACCCTCAAAAGATCCAGAGAAAAACCTATTTAAAGGCCCACGGCGGCTGGCCCAAAGATAGGTTTTTAGAATTAGGTTTAATGAAATTTCCATAAGTGGATCTGCTGGGAGCAGGTGCTCCCTCTTCTGGGACGGGTGCTCCCTTCCTCCAGAATATTCCAAAAAGATCCAATCCTTGTTTCCAGCCACTTTTATACCTAGAATGACTCGATAGAGAGTGAAAGACTCGACAAAAACCTACAAAACAAGGGTTAGAATCCGCCAAAAACGCATTATATCAAACGGCCAAGCTCTTTGAAAATTGATCTTTGTACTCCACCATTCTTTACCAAATCGTCGCATCTCTTAGTGATTGGAAAATTGCGTCGATCCTTTTTTTTCCGAAGTTTTTGCACATATCTGCAAATATGAAACTAAAAGAGAATGCATGAGGTCTGAAAGAAGGTAAAGGGGTTTAGGTAGGGTACCAACTAAAGATGAGCTGGTCATTCATGACAACAAAGAGTGGTAAAAGAGGATAAGATGTCATGAATGTGTGATTCATTTTCTTGATCTAATATCCTTAATAAGAAATAATCAAAAACCATATTAGTAGTCCAAATAGAGAGTCAAAATCATATCCATCAAAACAAGTGCAAGTAGAAAATTTCGGGACGAAAGCTCCATCATGAGGTTTCTGAATCGATTGTCATGATCAAACCCTGCAACAATGGTTACATAGTCTTCGAAATCAAAACGTCAATCCTAGGAAAGTGTCATAATTCCTATATTATTCTTTTTAATAAAAACGATATATTTTTTTCTTTATTTTTGAAAATAAATTTTGAAAAATCCATTGAAAACATAAAAACCAAACACTAACAAACATGTTAGTAACAACAATCCCCCTTGACTTAACTTACATCGTCCCTGGTGTAAAATTAAATCAAATTAAGGGAGTAATGATGAAAATTATTTTGAAAAGAAGAATCAAAAAGATAGAAAATAGAATGATAGTACCGGTGAGCTATTTCCGGCAAATATCTTAGGTTGTCGCGATCAATCTTAGATCTTTGGTGTTTTTGAGCAGTGGGTATCCATATATATCGAAACCATGCTTTGTATCTCCAATGTCTTCTCTTTCTATCACATCTCATTCGAATGGTGGATAATTCGTAAGACGATTGAATTGTGGGTCCACAATGAAATCTCTTGAAAATTCTGTTGAAGAGCAACATATCCTTACAAAAACTCTTGAAATCACTAATTAAATTCATCCGGGATCTTAGTCTACAATACAATTGTATTGAATTCCAAGTCCAAGGGAAGGAAAAATAGATATTAAACAAAAAGAAATCAAAATAATGAATCCAAATTGTTAAAAACTATCAATCTAGGTGAAATCAATGAATGAATATGTCAAGATGTGAAAATTATGCTTAAAACCATTTAAATCTAACCAATATTGGAATTTTTAATGCAAAAATTCATGACTCAAATAATTTTTAGTTAATAATCATGAAATATGCAAAAATAAATCGGTTCTTAAAAAATTATGTGTGAAAAAAAGATTTTAAAATAACTAAAAGAGTGAAAAAGGAAAAATTAACCTCTTTTGACCAAACGGTTAAGTGGTCGGCTCGGTGGTTTGAAGCGGTGGTTCGGTGGTCCATGGCTCGTGACCCCGGTGGTGTGGTGGTTGATGGGGACGCGGTTTGGGCAAAACCGGTCTAGGTGTCGGGTGGCTAGTCGCGGTCAAAGATGGTTCGAGACGTGGCTCGGGTCCAAGGCGGTTCGACACGAGACGGTGGTTGGTGGAGTTGGAGTCGTGGGTCAAGGCAGTACTAGTCGTGGTACCGGTCGGCGGTGTTGACCGGCATCGTGTCGCGTCGTGTCGCGGGATGGTTCGGGAAGGTGTGGGTCGCAGGTAGGGTCGGGGTGGTCGAGACTGGACGGATCGGGGTCGAGTACCGGTCGGGATATCGGTCGGGTCAGTTGACCGATATCGGGACGCGTCGTGTCACGGGATGTGGATCGCAGGACGAAGGGACAGAACGGGTCGAGACACGGCACGGATCGGGACGGAACGGGACTTGGGAAGGTGTCACAGAAAGGGTCGCGTACCGGTCCAAATACCGGTCGGTACCACGGTCTGAAATCGGGACCGAAAGGTTAAGTCATTGCGTCGCGGTAAGGTTGTCCTCGTGTCGCGGGAAGGATTCATGGTGTTGCGGGAAAGTTTCATCGTGTCGCAGGTCGTGTGCTCATGTCGTGGGTCGGGTGATTGTGTCGCGGGACGGGTGATCGTATCGCGGGACGGGTGATCGTGTCGCGGGTCGGGGCATATCGTGTCGTGTATCGGTCACGAAACACGATCGGTACGTGTGACCAAAAGTCAAGCACTCGTGTCGAGGGGTGATCGGGACGCGATACCGGTCGCAGACGCGGGTCGATATCGTGTCCGGTATGGCCTCGTGTCGCGGTAAGGGTATCGTGTCGCGGTCCACGTGATTTTTCGTCGAGCTTTTTCTTCGTCTATACACATCGGAATTGAGATCCGAAAGATGCTACGGATTCATGAGAACGAGATCTTTCCAATGGTATGGATATTGTTGCCTGTTTCGTGGTGGCTGGAACAGTGAAAAAGCTTGAAGTTGCGGCTTCGTAATCTTCCTTGACGGTCTTGTTCAATCGGTCATAACTTGCTAACCGTAATAGCAAATCATGTTCTGCTTTTTCCTATAGCTTCATAAGACTGTCTCCTTCGTGTATACCAAATTTCAAAAATGTCCGGGTTGAGATAGAGCTTCAGTCATTCCATGAATAGAACAAGTCATGTTCGATCTCCTTTTCATCGTTCTTCTCAAAAACACATTTGTTTGTATTTTAAATTTTTTTTGTAAAATCCTGAAAAATTCATAGATAGATAAAATAATAAATGACAATGTTTAGAAAGATAAAATCAAAAACATAAATATGGGTTGCCTCCCATAAAGCGCTTGTTTTAAGTCGGATAGGTCGACTCCTTTGGTTGTCAGGGTGGTGGAAGGTCTTCTAAAGGCTTGAGGTTGCCTTTAGCATGTAAATGAGGTATCCTTAGGTCGTGTTCTCCATCTTCATCAAATTGGTTTGGCTCATTGATCGACACTTCTCTTTTCTCCAAAGGAATGTATACTTCCACAGTTTCTTCGATTTTTGTTAAACGATCATCGAGTTGCTTCACACGGTTGGAGGTACCGATTGCTTCTACTTTGAGGGCGGTTGGCTTTCCAATAAGATCATTAAAACGTCCAGCCAAAGATAATTTAACATCCTCAATTGCTTGAGCATGTTGCGCTTGTTTTTTCGTAAGAACAAGTATTGTAGAGAATGCTTCTTGATGAGTAACTTTGGTCTCCTCCAATGCTTTCTCGGCTTCGTGGGCTTTGATAGCAGTGATATTGAGGCATGTTGTAAGTTCTTCTAAGTTCCCATTAGAGCTTGTGGTCTCCGTTTTAAAGTTCTCCCAAAGACTATCAAGGCTACGCTTGAGACCATGAAGTTTTCGTGCATCGTCTTGAAGATCTTGGGAATGTTTCTTTTGTACTTCTTCAAGGAGGGCTAAGCATGAGGCATTCTCTTGGATTTTAGCAGCAAGGTTGTCGAATTTCTCATCAAAAGTTGAGATCAAAGTGTCCATCTTGGTATCGACCTCACGAAAGATTTGTGTGGCTTCCATGATGCGATGCATCAAGACGTCTTCTTCGTCTTCTCGGTGGTTTGAGTGGGGTTGGTGGTGTTACTGTGGTGATGGTGGCGGACGGATGTGATGAGGATGAGGGCGACTTTCTCCTCTATAAGCTTCCCAAAGACGATAGAAGTTTGAATTGTATCGATTTTTGTGAGAAAGTGGCGGTTGATGGAATTCATGAGGCATGGGGATGTAATCGCCAACTTCCTCACGAGGGTAAGGGCTTGCTATTCTCCTAGGATTGTGATGTTCCATCAACGAATCTATGAAACACACAAAGATTAAAAACCAAAAACAAAAATGAAAAATAAGAAAAATCAAAAAGGAAAAATCAAACTTAGACTTAATCGTTATCAAAAAATTTGTAGGCAATCAAACAAAAGTCCTCGGCACGCCAAAAAACTTGATGTGCCATAAAACTTCTATGTAGGGTTTATGCAATTAGGTCTTTAAATTTATAACCCTAGGGAACTGCAAGTGCACAGTTAAGACAATTGTAGTACTTAGGAGTCGAACCACTGAGGACTTAGTGATGAATGCGCTACAAATCTATATGATTCGGATTAAGTTAAGGGATAATATTATTTGGTTTTAGGGTTTTATGGAAACAAATAACAAAGCAATAAAGTAAAGGGATAGATATCAATTAAGATTAGAAATCAAGCAATTCACAAAACATATGCAAAACACAAGCAATCGATTTAGGATTTTAATACTAGTTGTTCTAGAACTCATATCACTAAGGTAAGGTCATCCCACTATCGTGAAGTAACTATCCATCTACGTTTTGCACCCTAATAGACTCAACTATCGCAGGTTATTACAAGGTGAAAACATGCTTTATGCTCAAGATTGAATGTTCACTAAACTCCTTAACTAACCTATCGAATTGTTAAGATGCCTAGCTCATCGAATACTAGGTCCGGAGATATATATAACAAGTTTTTGGAGAGTATATCAACCTAAGATCACTCTTTGGGTAGCTAGGCTATTTCGTGCTTTGAGTATAAATAAAGATGAAGAATCAATTCTAGAATAAAACTCTAAACGATTAAATACGTAAAAGCATAGAATTAAGAAAGTGCATAGAAATCAAATCAAAGCTATAACTCCAACATGTTTTGCAACACGTATCAGCAAGAGTAAAGCATATAGACAGTATAATTTGTTGATCTATCTAAGCGTAAGGAGTTAGATCTCATCTCTTTGCAATACGGCAAAGTTAATATATCCTTAAAGACTTCTAGAATCAAATAAACATTAAGAACAAGAGAAAAACGAAATACATGTTTAGGTATTGATTTAGGCTGTTAAAGCCCGCTTCTTGAGTTCCTAGAGAGGCTAAAAGCAAGTATATATAGAGGTTTAAGGAGGCATAAGTCGGTTAGGGTTTATTTGGGCAAATACGTCTTTTTGGTCGAAACTGAGGCAATATCGGTCCAAATAATTAACGGGTTGCACGACCGGTATTGGAAGCTTCTATGACTCTTCTAGAAGGTCGGAAAAGGTCTGGATATCGGCACATGGGCTGGCCCTGTGCTTGGCTCCATTCCGCACTTACTTCACTTCGAAGGCAGTTTGATATGTTCTCAGTGTTTTGGGTGTATCTTCCAAAGTAAAGCTCCAATTGATGAAATTCCAACTCCATTGGAAATATAACTCAAAGGGATATCTACATACCAAGTTTCATTGAATTCCAAACTGATTTGATCCTCCATTCTTCAGAGAACTTCTGTCATATATGTTCTGTCCAGTTTGAGAATGTGCATTATCTTCAAGATAAAATGACTTGGCTTGGTTCCTTTAACTTAGATGAGTAGCTGCATCATAGATAATATTCCTTTTGCTTCATTTTACATCATTTTGATGATAAAACCTGTTAAGACCTCAAAATCTACATAGACGAGAAAACTAACTCTTTTGGTCCAAAAGCTTTATTAATATATATAAAAACCATAGTAAAATAGATAGAAAAAGTGGTAAAATATAGGGTATATCAATAGAGTGGTTTGTAAAGACGCAACGGCTCCTTGGTTGTATGCCCTCAAAGCCTCCATATTATTACCAAACTCTGCCATGGAGTAACTGCTGGGTATCTTCCATAATAGCCTCTCTAGTTGTATGTCTTTATTAGTCTTCTTCCAATTGTTTAGAATGTGTCTAGCACACATTCTATGCTAGACACATCCAATAATGTGTCTAGCACACATTCTATGCTCAGCTTTGGGAAGTTTATCTTCAACTGCATTTAGTATACCTTTGTGTTTAAATGAGATGACAATTATGTACTCTCCATCCTCAAGTCCCAAGTCTCTTTTCAAAACCTGCACAAACCACATCCAATACGGGTTATTCTCCACCTCAACTATTGCCCAAGGCATGGGGAAGATTCTATTATCTCCATCTCTACCAGTTTCAGCCTACATTTGACCCTTAATATCCCATTTCATAAAGGCATCATCTAAGCCGATGATTAGTCTACATGATTGTCTCTAAGAATCTTTCTAAGCCTCGAAACACATATACAGACGGTTGAACCTCTGCTGGCTTCCAAGCATTGCCCTAGGAGTAGTCTCAATCTCCATTGTTGAGCTTGGAATAGATGACAGAACCTCCATCTTATAGTCCCAGATTCTACCAAAATGAGCTTCATGAACAGCCTTCATGTTCTTACCAACCAACCTTTTAGCCCTGCTACACTAACTTTCAGTCACATTCATATTGTACTTCCTTTTGATTTCATCGACCATATCTACTAGTTTTATCTTCATATTGATTCTCAGCATTTCCTCGAACAACTGACCAATTGTGTCACTCTTTAGAATCTCTCTGTAGCCAGATCAAACAAAAATATGCTCATTGAGGTATATTTTTGTTGCTGGTGCTGGGACCTTGCCGGCATTATGACTTCTCTGGCACTGCTGCGAGTAGAGAGCACTCTGAAGTTTTCGTTCTCGGACGGAGAAGACTTAGGAAAAGAGAGCGGCTTCAACCCCTTGTTAGGAAATGACTTAGGGGAATTGTAGGTTATCTTGTACGTTAATGCGGTTTTGCATCCATGCGCTGCGCATTCGTAGTTTTGGACTTCAATGTTGAGCGGGTGAAATCCGACCCCAACAGTAAGCCCCCCCAGCTCGGTAGTGTTAGTGATAATAGAATCGAGTTAAAGGTTTTTGGGTATCGGCGTTGCTGTCCAAAACCGCAGTGGAGGATGGTTTTAACGCTGAAGGTTTTAAAACTCCGTATTTTCTTACTAAAGATATTAAAACTTCGTATTTCACCTACTGAAACCGACAGCGTTGCTGCTGCGACGACGACGACGACAATTTTTTTTTTATCATTGATGTCAATGATGTCTCTGGCGTCGGGAAAATGATTTCCGGAAGTGATAATGTCACTCATGGGTTCGGGGCCCGTTGATGAGATGGGAAAGAGATAAGATTTTGAAGGACAAGGTTTTGTCTCCTTTCTCTCTCTTCCTCCTTCACTCATTTTCTAGGGTTTTTCATCTCCCAAACTTCATCTCCTTCTTCTCCACTTTTCCGCCGCTGCCGAAGTCGCGTTTTCCGACCGCCGCCGTCGCGTTTTCCGGTGCCATCGACGTCTCTTACTCCCCCTTTTGGTAAGTGTATTTGTTGTTCTCTTACAAAAATCTTCTCATGGTTTTTTCTTCAAAATCCCAAGCTTGTAGATCTAGATTCATATGAGGAACAAGCTTTGTTGTGTTTGATTGCTAGAAGGACCTCTTGAATCCTTGGTCTTCATTGATCAACAAGCTTTGGTTTGTTGATAGAACAAGCTTTGTCTTGTGTAGATTCCTAGAGTTTCCTTTGTATTTTTTGTTCCATTGATGATGAAAAAGATGATGAACAAGACTTGGACTTGGTTCATTGTTATAAACCCTTGACCTTTGATCTTTAATTTGGATTTGTGTAGGCAAACTCGCGATTATGGATGAAACGATGCTCGGCGATGGCGACCGAAGTGCCGAAGTGTCTCGTGTCGCGGACCGAAGTTCCGCCGAAGTGTCTTGTGTCGCGGACCGGTCGGCCGAAGACGCTCATATCGCGGACCGATGTACCGAGGTCTCTCGCGTCAGGGACTGATCGGCCGAAGACTCCGTGTCGCGGGCCGACGTGCCGAGGTCTCTTATGTCGCGGACCGATCGGCCAAAGACTCCCGTGTCGCGGGTCGACGTGCCGAGGAGTCTCGGGCCAAAGACCGATCAACCGAAGACTCCCGTGTCGCGAGCTGACATACCGAGGAGTCTCGGGCGAAAGACCATCGCACCAAAGTCCCAAGGTCTTCTTCCCACAGCCACGACAATGTGAGGTCGAACGGGTTCCGATGTGCCGAGGCCACCGATGTCGGTTCGTTGATGACATGGACCCGCGGCTTCCACCTGGTGCTGCCGATGCGTCGCTGTCGATGCCTTCCTCTTCTTCGCTCAACTCGCGAAATTCTAGTATGGAGAGAGATGACGAGACTGTACCTGTTGAGGTTGAGTAAGCGATGGCGACTAAGAAGAAGCGAAAGGCTCCAACTCAACCAGACCCTTCTAGGTCCTCTCTTTCAGACGCGGAGTCGCTGCGACTTCTCTGGGAGAAGTGCGGGATCCTAGAAGAGATTGTGTTGATCGCTCCTGGCTCCGCTGACAGAGCCGATGCCCCGCCTCTAGGGTACTTCACGCTTTATGAGAACTATCTCGACAAGTGCTTGCTCCGGTTTCTTGTGCCCGGATGCCTTCTTCATTTCCTAGTGGCGAACAATGTCTCTCTTACTCAGGTTAACCCAAGAGGCCTCAGACATCTCATTGGCCTCTATGTGCTGAGCAGGGAGCGTGGTGTTGAGATCAACACCGAGCACTTGTCCTATTTGTTGGACTTCAGGACTCGCGGTCGGAAGGAGGAGCTCAAGTACAGTATCACTCCCATGTCGGGTCGGAGACTCATCGACGGGTTTCCCAGTAAGTACGAGCACTTTGAAGACCGTTTTTTCTTTGCTGAGATTTCAGAGAATATCGCTGAAGGTGGCTGTATCGCTCTCATTAAGACGAAATGGGAGAGAAGAGGTAACCAATACTCAGTTTCTTTTTGTTTGTTTATTATTATTTTTTTTACTAACACGGGTTGCTACACATGTTAACTCTCGGATCGCTGTCTCTCACAGTGAAGCTAGTGTTTCCCACAATCGATGTTAGCGTCGTTTCTGCTATACACGGGGCTCTTGCCTCCGGGAAGGGTCATTGGCTAGGATCGTTCAGTCGCCAGAGGATCGAGAAGGTGCTTTCCACCGCGATCGTCCCGAGAAAGACTTTTGGCCGAGGCAAGAAGAGGTTTTCGTTCCGTCAGAGAGTAGAGATGGCAAAAGCGGCGACTGCTGAGACATCAAGGACTGCGGTGCTGATGTCTGCAGCACCAACGACATCGTCGTCATGGGCGAGGGCTATGACTGATACAGCACCGAGGACGCTTATTGTGTCGGTCCTACATCCTCACTCCTAATGCGGTTGCGAGACGGCATGAGCAATCACTAAGGAGAGCTCTTCTCTTTAGTGGCAAGGGAGGAGGTGTCCCCAGAGGAACTTCCTCGAAGAAATAGAGAGTGGGTGCTTCTTCTCCAACTATCGCCGAGAAGGCAGCACTGGTGAGCGATGGTGCAGCGGCCTCTGCCAGGACTTCGGCTCCTGGAGCTGTTTTCCCACTAGCCGGCGGGTTGCTTCACGGTGAGGCCTACGCGCTGACGAAGTCCAAGGCTTCGGAGGTTTGATTCTCTCCTCACTTAATGTTTTTCTTATGACTTAGTCTCTTTTGTTTTAATACTAAATCTCCTTATCTTTTTTCGTTTTTACAGCTTTTTCTCCATCTACACCAACTGGTTGGAGATTATGGTAAGGACGTTCGCGCTAGAGAGAATGATCTCAGGGAGACCAGAGAGTCTAACATCGCCCTGCAGTCAGGCTCGATGAGCTCATCGAGCGGAACAAGGTTCTTGACGATGACGCTCTCTCTGCGAAGAGGGGCAAAGGGGATTTGGAAACTAGGTTGATGGAGATCGAGTCAAAGCATGCCAAGGATAGGGAGGAGATAGCTTTGATGAAGAAGCAGCTGGACTTTGCCTATGACAACCAGGATATGCGAATTGACGAAGCCGTTGCTAAGGCAAGAGATGAGATGACCCGGAACTTTAACGGACAAACAAGAGAGCTCTCTAAGTTACTTGCAGAGATCGACAGGAAGACTAAGGATGACATGTTGGATCTCGCCGAGATCAATGCGAATCTGGAACTCATTGAGCTTCTTCAGCATCCAACGGCCCCAGCTCTGAAGGATGAGGTCGAGGAGCTGCAACAGCGACAAGCCTCGATTTACGATGCCTGCAATGTATTTGCAGACCTTGTTGCCGAAGCAAGGAGAGTACTGGAGACTCCTGATGTTTCCGCTTCTACCGCCGACGACATCAATGATGCCGGGTAGACCACGTTGATGACACCGAGGCGGGCAACGCCGATGACACCGAGGCTATCGATAAAGACGTCGAGAAGGAGGATGCCGGTGAGATTGACGAGTGACCCTCTTGTTTCAGACTTAGCCTATTTTATGCTTTTTTGCTTATGACTTTCATTGGATTATCTGATGTTGTTACCCATGACTTTCGGTAATGGCGTTAGATGGTTTGTATCTACGCCATGATTATGTTTACCTTGCATTGTAGCGAGTGCAGGATGATAATAAATGCGGCTTTTGTTTCTTGCCTTTCTTATGAGCGAGACTTGCTCTGTTCTTTGATAGATCATAAGAACTTCAAGAGTTATAGTACTCGCTTTTTCACTAAGTCTTGACATGAAAACATAAGTTGGTCCTCGAGTTACACTAAAGATGTATTTTTGCACCGTGATTGCGAAGTAGCGAAGTCGCTGATGCACTTGCGTTCTGCTTCTGCCAACGTTGTTGTTGGGCTATCTGGAATGGTGTCGCCCTACGAACACGTCTGTTCGAGTACAAACACACCTTTGGTTTTTACCAACATGTTGTTGGGTTTCAAGAATGATCATTCGGCAGCTGCTTTGTACCAACGATGCTATTGGGTTTCTGAATGATCAGTTGGGTTCGTCCGCCCCAATACTGAACATTAGTACTTATATAGCGCGCTATGAAACCGATAATGGATGTTCTTGCGTTCGAGTTTTCACATCATCGCTGTGGCCAGCAGCAACGGTTGCGAAACGAACTTGCTGGTGTCAGCGTTGAATAGCCCATAGTGGGTGTAGCTGATGAAGTCAGTGAGACTTGTGTCAAGTGCCTGACGGTTCCAGCAAAGAAGTTGTCAAAGATAGGAGTATATGTACCCCACTCCCCCCCCCCCCTTTTGTTTGGAGAAGGGCAACTGAAATCGTCCAGAGACAAGCTGCCTACGTACCCTTTGCAGGGATCAAGTCGCCTTGTAGTTCGTTGCGCAAACCGGTAAAGAAGACTAGTGATAGTACTTCTTCAAGTGCTTCGCATTCCAGGAATGGAGGATTGGTGTGCCCGTCATGGTGGTAAGTTCGTAGACACCTAGGCGGATGATGGCGGTGACTTTGTAAGGTGATGTGCATAAAAAATTTTTAAATTTATAACCCTAGGGAACTACAAGTGCACAGTTGAGACAATTGTAGTACTTAGGGGTCGAACCACTGAGGACTTAGTGATGAATGCGCTACAAATCTATATGATTCGGATTAAGTTAAGGGATAATATTATTTGGTTTTAGGGTTTTATGGAAACAAATAACAAAGCAATAAAGTAAAGGGATAGATATCAATTAAGATTAGAAATCAAGCAATTCACAAAACATATGCAAAACACAAGCAATCGATTTAGGATTTTAATACTAGTTGTTCTAGAACTCATATCACTAGGGTAAGGTCATCCCACTATCGTGACGTAACAAACTTTCTACGTTTTGCACCCTAATAGACTCAACTATCACAGGTTATTACAAGGTGAAAACATGCTTTATGCTCAAGACTGATTGTTCACTAGACTCCTTAACTAACCTATCGAATTGTTAAGATACCTAGCTCATCGAATGCTAGGTCCGGAGATATAACAAGCTTTTGGAGAGTATATCAACCTAAGATCACTCCTTGGATAGCTAAGCCAATTCGTGCTTTGAGTATAAATAAAGATGAAGAATCAATTCTAGAATAAAACTCTAAACGATTAAGTATGTAAAGACATAGAATTAAGAAAGTGCATAAAAATCAAGTCAAAGCTAATACTCTAACGTGTTTTGCAACACATAGCAGCAAGAGTAAAGCACATAGACATGGTATAAATCTTTGATCTATCTAAGCATAAGGAGTTAGATCTCATCTCTTCGCAATAGGGCAAAGTCAATCTATCCTTAAAGGCTTCTAGAATCAATTATGCATTAAGAACAAGAGAAAAACGAAATACATGTTTAGGTATTTATTTAAGCTGTTATGGCTGGCTGCTTGAGTTCCTAGAGAGGCTAAAAACAAGTATATATAGGGGTTTAAGGAGGCTTAAGTCGGCTAGGATTTCTTCAGGCAAAACCGTCTTTTTCGTCAAAACTGAGGCAATATTGGTCACAATAATGGTCGGGCTTCGTGACCGGTATTTGAGGCTTCTACGGTGCTTCTAGAAGGTCAGAAAAGTTCTGGATCATCGGCCCATGGGCTGGCCCGGTGCTTGACTCCATTCTGCCCTTACTTTACTTCGAAGGCAGTTTGACATGTCCTCAGTGTTTCGGGTGTATCTTCCAAATTAAAGCTTCAATTGATGACATTACAACTCCATTGAAAAGATAACTCAAAGAGCTATCTGAATACTAAGTTTCATTAAATTCTCAATTGATTTGATCCTCTGTTCATCAGTGAACTTCTGGCATATACGTTCTGTCCAGTTTGAGAATGTGCATTATCTTCAAGATAAAATGACTTGGCTTGGTTCCTTTGACTTGGATGAGTAGATGCATCATATATGACACTCCCTTTGCTCCATTTTACATCCTTTTGATGATAAAACCTGTTAAGACCTTAAAATCTATATATACGAGAAAATACCTCTTTTGGTCCAAAAGCTTTATTAATATATATAAAAATCATAGTAAAATATATAGTAAAAGTGGTAAAATATAAGGTATATCATAAGGCCCTTCCCAGTTAGGTCCGAGCTTGCCTGCATTTCGCTCTGCTGTGTTCTGGAAGACTTCGCGCAAGACTAAGTCACCCTCGCGGAACCGTCTTTCCCGGACCTTGGAGTTGTAGTATCTTGAGGCCGCGCTTTGATAGTTGGTGATCCGGATGAGTTCTTGATCACACCTTTCATTAAAGAAGTCCAATTCGTCTAGGAGCAGTGAGTGATTGAGCTTCTCATTTCCCGGTAGGAGATGACGTCGCACTCCGGGAGAACGGATCTCCGAAGAGATTACACATATTTTACCTATTTTACTCTATATTTTACTATGTTTTCTATGAATTTATCTACGGTTTTATACCTTTAAAACTAGTTTTTCTAGTATTTGTAGTTTTAGAGTCTTAACAGAGAAATCAAGGAAAAAGGAGCAAAAAGAGCCAAAATATGTGTAAACCAAGCTACAGCAACTTTCAAAAGCCAAAGACACCATCAAAAACCAAGAATTCACAAGAAACAACATTCTACCAAATTGGACAGAACATATACGCCAGAAGTTCAGTAGTGAACGGAGAATCAAATTGATTTGGAATTGGATGAAACTTGGCGTGAAGATAGATAATTTAGTCATCTTTACAATGAAGTTTGAATCATCTCAATTGGAACTATTAGCAGGAAGATACATTGGATTTACTGAAGACACATCAAGCTGCCTCAGAAACGAAGCAAGTGCAGAATCGATCAAAATACCGGGCCGCCTCGTGGACCGATATTCCAGGCCGATGCCAGCACAAATCAAGTCACTTTGGGCCCAATACCGGTCGTGTTCCTTGGCCGACATTTGATATACCCTATATTTTACCACTTTTACTATCTATTTTACTATTGTTTTTATATATATTAATAAAGTTTTTGGACCAAAAGAGGTAGTTTTCTCGTATATGTAGATTTTAAGGTCTTAACAGGTTTTATCATCAAAAGAATGTAAAAAGGATAAAAAAGAGTGTTATCTAAGATGCAGCTACTCATCCAAGTCAAAGGAACCAAGCAAAGTCATTTTATCTTGAAGATAATGTACATTCTCAAACTGGACAGAACGTATACGCCAGAAGTTTGCTGACAAACGGAGGATCAAATCAGTTTGTAATTTAATTAAACTTGGTATGGAGATATCCCTTTGAGTTAGCTTTCCAACGGAGTTGAAGTTAGTGCAGAATGGAGCCAAGCACCGGGCCAGCCCATGGGCTGATATCCAGACTTTGCCAACCTTTTAGAAGCGCAGTAGAAGCTTCCAATACCGGTCACGCAAGCTGACCGTTATTTGGACCAAAATTACCTCAGTTTCGACAAAAAAAGACGTATTTGCTCGAAGAAACCCTAGCCGACTTAAGCCTCCTTAAACCCCTATATATATTTTCTTTTAGCCTCTCTAGGAACTCAAGTAGCCGGCCTTAACAGCCTAAATCAATACCTAAACAATGTATTTCGTTTTTCTCTTGTTCTTCATGTTTATTTGATTCTAGAAGTCTTTAAGGATAGATTGACTTTGCCCTATTGCAAAGAAATGGGATCTAACTCCTTACGCTTAGATAGATCTACGAATTATACTGTCTATGTGTTTTACTCTTGATGCTACGTGTTGCAAAACATGTTAGAGTTATAGCTTTGATTTGATTTCTATGCACTTACATACTTAATCGTTTAGAGTTTTATTCTAGAATTGATTCTTCATCTTTATTTATACTCAAAGCATGAACTGGCTTAGCTACCCAGGGAGTGATCTTAGGTTGATATACTCTCCAAAAGCTTGTTATATCTCCGGACCTAGTATTCGATGAGCTAGGCGTCTTAACAATTCGATAGGTTAGTTAAGGAGTCTAGTGAACAATCAATCTTGAGCATTAAAGCATGTTTTCACCTTGTAATAACCTGCGATAGTTGAGTCTATTAGGGTGAAAAACGTAGATGGTTAGTTACTTCACGATAGAGGGATGACCTTACCTTAGTCATATTAGTTCTAGAACAACTAGTATTAAAATCCTAAATCGATTGCTTGTGTTTTGCATATGTTTTGTGAATTGCTTGAATTCTAATCTTAATTGATATCTATCCCTTTATTTTTATTGCTTTGTTATTTGCTTCCATAAAACCCAAAAACCAAATAATATTTTTTCTTAGCTTAATCCAAATCATAAGGTTTGTAGCGCATTCATCACTTAGTCCTCAGTGGAAAGATCCCTAAGTACTACAATTGTCTTAACTATGCACTTGCAGTTCCCTAGGGTTATAAATTTTAAAGACCTAATTGCATAAACCCTACATAGAAGTTTTATGCACATCAACATTCCCAACCGACTTTGGGAGAGTTTTGACGTAAAAAGTCCGATTTGTCCTAAAAGAGACCCTAGAAGACCCTAACCCTATATATACTTGTTTTTAGCCTTTTGTTAGGGAAATGCCAAAACAATAGAGTAGTTTTATCATATAGGAGCAGCCACCACGAGTTCTCTTGGTGTTCTTCATTAGATTTGGATTTTAGAGCAATCTGGTGGATGATCTCGCTTTGTACCTCGATATAGAGAAGAATCCTCTTACCTTTACTCTTTAATTCAAGTTTTTTTTATCATGAATTCATCATCTATCTCTGGTTTTTTGTGCATCATGTCCGAGTAATTCACTTGTTAGGTTTTAGGTTTTCAATGAGTTTCATAATTTGATAATTGATTGATGATTGTTTAGGGAATACAATACAATTCGAAAGGTTAGTTAAGGAGTGCGGTGAACTTTATCAAACTTGAACTTTAATGCATGTTTTCACCTTATAATAACCTGCGACAGTTGTGTCTATTAGGGTGCTAAAATGTATGGTTAGTTACGTCACGAAAGTGGGATGACCTTACATCAGTGTTTTGTGTTCTAGACGGTTCATAATTCCTAAGTCCCTAAAATCAATCAATCTTTATTGTTGCATGATTCTGCGAAATACCTAAGTCCTAACGCTTTTCTTTTATTGATTTTCATTACAATTTATACTCGTTGCTTACTTTCTTTTTCAATCACAAAAACGACAAAAACATCTTGTTCTAGCTTAGTTTTATTCATTACAATTTGAAGTGTGGTTAAGAAGTCCTTGTCGATACGATCCCTTATCTATACTAACCGTGATTGCTATACACTTGCAGGTAGTTAGTTGAGAGGTAAAACTCGACACTCATCAAGTTTTTGGCGCCGATGCTGGGGACTTCGAAGAACATCACTTTCGAGTTTTTGACTAAAACTCAGTCTAGAACGCTTTAATTTCAGTTTTTCTTTTTATTACAAATTTTGTTTCTTTCTTTTCAAGTTTGATTTATTGTTTTTATCTTTTTCCGTGTGTTTCAGGAGTTTATGCCTAGTACTAGAAATTCTAACGAAAAGAATCTAGTTGTACCTGAGCAAGAAATCGACAAACTTGAACGAGCCCTTAGAAGACAAAGACAACTAAGGATGGCCGATCAAATTGTTGAGCACGCCATAAATGAAGAGGAACGAGCTCGTGCTGCTGCTCTTGGTGGAGATAACCAACCCATGGAGCAACCGATTGGTGCTCACATAATCCCACCAATCCGTAATGATGCAATCCACAACCCCCCCTCCCCCGGAGAACATTGTTAGGAATCCAATTGGTGGAAACGATCAACATCTCATTCCACCTGGGAATACGAGAATGCAACAACAAGCTCCACATCTTCAACCTCAAGGGAACCTAGATTTCCAACATCAAACTATTGGAGATGTCGATTCCTCCGATGCTTTCTTCTTTGATAGAAATCCCATCCGCCCACCTCTACCTCAAAGGAATGATTTGGAGATCAAACCTCAAATCATCGCATTGGTGAAACAAAACCAATTCCATGGGCTGTCCACAGAGCATCCTCTTGACCACATCGATACTTTCGAAGAAATTTGTAGTACGACTGGTGCTAATGGAGTTCCCACCGACTACTTTAAGTGCAAACTCTTTTCGTTTTCTGTAAACGACAAGGCACTTAGATGGATAAAGTCTCTACCTCCACGGTCCATCACTACTTAGGACGAATACAAGGGAGCTTTCTTGAACCAATTCTACACCAAGCAAAGATCGAATTCTATAAGGAACAAGATCTCAAGTTTCAAGCAAGGACCAACCGAATCCTTTTTTGAAGCCTTGGAACGTTTCAAGGAGTACACTAGGGACTGCCCTAATCATGGTTTCTCGGAAGAAAACTTATGAAATATCTTCTACAATGGAATCAATTACAAGCACCAAACATCGTTGAATGCTGCGAGTAATGGGAATTTCATGACCAAGCTTGTACCGGAGGCAAAGCTTTTAATTGAGAACCTTGTTGCTAGTGACGCTTACTGTTCTCAAGAATACAATAGAAGCATCAACACTACTAGATCATCAACCGATTCAATCCAAATTGCGGAGCTCAAGAACATGGTTTTACAACTACTTAAGAGTCAAAGAGGAGTTCATGCCGTTGAAGATGTTAATGATACAAGTTATGATCCTAATATGGAACATATTGGAGATGGAATGGAGGAGAATCAAGAGGAAGTGAACTACATAGGAGGAAACTATGGGAATCGAAATTTCAACAACAACTTTCGATCTCACCCAAATTTGTCCTATCGGAGCAACAATGTCGAGAACCCTCAAGATCAATTCTACCCTCGACAAAACGTTAACCAAGGAGGCCAATATCAGTCTAAGCAACCATTCTATTCTAAGGGAATGTATCAAGTGAAACCACCATTCAACCCATCCCAACCAATCGTACCGGTTTCTTTTGATACTAAACTTGAAGATATGAAGAACCAAATGCTAGAAGCTTTAGGCCAAAACAAAAAAGAGGTAAACCAAATGGTGGAAAGTAGGTGTTCGGAACTTAATACTAAGATCGATTCTATTGTTACTCATCTCTCTAAGATGGATACACAACTCTCTCAAACCTCGGAAGCCGTTAGAAGACAAGATGAAGAGAAAGCAAAGAAGTTTTGCAATGTAGCCTCTACTAAGGAAGAGAAGGTCGTTGTCACTCCTACACCACTTGAAGAAGAGGTTACCTTAGTCTAAGAACCAAAAGAGGAAAGCCTTCCCGGCGAATCTAAGAGAGCTTACCAGAGAAGACTAAAGAGGATACCTTTGGAGAAAGTCGATAATCCGGGAAAGTTTATTTTTCCATGCTCTATTAATGGAAAGGAGATCCATGATTGCTTGTGTGATACCGGAGCAAACGTCAATGTCATGTCACTAGCCATGGCAAAGGAACTTGGATTGGCTGATTTCAAACCATCCAAAGTCTATATAGAGTATGCCGATTTATCATCCTCTACCCCTTATGGAATGCTTGAAAACGTCATGGTCAAGGTAGGAGAGGGGATTGTTCCTACTGATTTTCAAGTGTTGGAGATGAAGACTGAAAAGTTGAATCTATTAATACTTGAATTACAATTCTTAGCAACCGCCGGAGCCATTGTTGATTTTCCAAACCGAAGAATCTCTTTCGCCAATATCAACAAGAACTTTTTCTCTGATGAAGCGGATGCTAAGCGTATCCCAAGCTCGATTGGAGTAAATGTTATGAAGCCTAGTATAGACCCCGGAGATGCCAAGAAAGGAGTCAAAGAAGGAGATCCTAAAGCTAAAATGAAGATAGTTACAAAACTGTCCAAGGAGAAGCATAAGGACGTTTTGGAAGATGTCAAGACAACTTTGACACCTATGGATGATGCTAAGAATGGGAACAAAGCAAAGGAGAAGTTCATCTTTGAGAATATGGTGGTAAAGATCCTCGTCCCAAGAGACGAAGAGATCGACAAAGACACAATCAAGAGGAAACTTGAAAACACTTTGAAACTTTTCCCGGATGCACTAGTTGTCAAATATGACAATGGAGATTCACTTGGAGTCATCATAGAAGCCGAAATATCAAAGTTTAGTGAAGCTAAAGGAACAACCATTCCATTAATGGATCCACCGGAAGTCTAAAATCTTCAAGGGAGTCGAGCTAATTGACTTTAAACAAGCGCTTTATGGGAGGCAACCCACATTTTTATTTTTATTTATGCTCTAAATAGTTTTTAAAATTTCAATTTCGGTTTTTCTAGATTTATTTTATACTAATATATTTTATTTTAATTTTTCAGGATTTATTAAAAAGATAAAAAAAATTGTGTTACGGTCGGCCGGTACAGGTCACGATACCGGACCGCGACCGACCGGTATCGTCCCGACCCGCGACACGATACTAGTACCGGTCGGACGTAACGGGCGACGTCCTCGACCGGTATCGCGCAAGATCCATCCCGCGACACGAAAGTCCGGCATCGGATGCGCGTATCGGTCGTTTACCCCGACCGGTATTTGGGACACAATGCCTCGACCCGTGACACGAGTTCTTACCGCGACACCAGGCCTTCCCGCGACACGATGCCGCAACCCTTACCGCAACATGCCTCATCCCGCGTCCATACCGGACGCAAATACCGGGTCACGTACGTGACCGGTATTCGAGTCCCGCACTCCCATCTGTCTTACTCGTGTCGCAACACGACCACGTCCATCCCGCAGTCCCGTCCCACGCCTCATCCCGCGACACGATCCGAACGCCCAAGGTAAGTTTTGGTCACGATTTTGGTCAGTAAACTCGACCGGTATTCGACCGGTCCAACCCGGGTAAGTTTTCTAAACCGGTTCCAAACCAATTTTAACCAAAAACATCACAAAAATCTGATTTTAAAAGGTTTTACAGACTTCTTTTTGTTATTTCCAAACACAACTTCATCTTTTTCTCTCTCAAAAGTGTTCTTGAACTCAAGAACCCTAAAAATTTAATTTTGGGGTTTTATCTCAATTCACTAACAATTGTATAGTTTTTTATTAGGAATTCAATTCTTAATCTCATATTTCACTAAAACCAAGGTAATTTCTCTCTAACCCCTCTTTTTGTCTAAATTCCAAGTTTGTGCATATTTTATAATTCTCATACATTTAGCTTAAATTGGCTAGGTTATTGGAGAATCAATATAGGAATACTTGTTTAGACATCATATAAACATTATTGATGGGTTAATTACATGTTTACGACCTTTAATTACTTTTTCACAAAAATGAATTTGTGAGGTCATTATTATAAACGAATTTGGATGATTCATGGTTAGTTAATGCATCTCTTATCATGGGTTTATCATATATACATAGGATTGGTATGAATTTTGACGTATTAAACACTTAATTGCAAAAATTTTGTGTTTTTCACTTGTCATTACAATTAAATCCGAAAATTATGATTTAATTAGAGAAAAATTATTTTACTTTTGGTTATCATTCTTACATATTTCTAACTAGGTGATTCCCCGCGTAATACGCAGATGAAATATTACCAATGGTGTTCGATTAAAATTATAGTCCTCTTAGATCTTCATCTTCTTCTTTTTTTTGGTAAAAAAATCTTCATCTTCTACCTCTTAATTTACTAAATGGTGTTATATTTTATGTAGCTCATGTTTTTCACTATTTTTAATTCTTATTCTTTTAAAAAAAAAACAAAACAAAGATAGTTAAAATAAGCATTATTTGGAGTAAATTTTGAATTAGGATGAAAAAATTGGTAAAAAAATAGTTAATATCTCATTATCTTCTTGTTCTTTAAGATCACGATTACATATATATTTTTTTAATTTTAATTTATAATCACAATAGTAATTTGTCTTTTGAATTTTTTTTTTGGTGGCCAAATGTTTCTTTAAATTTGTTTAATTTAAAATTGATTCGTATTTTTTTTTTAAATTTCCATAAATAAATGTTTGCAAATATTTTTTCATGACAATCAAAAAATTTAAAAGGTAAAAAATTATTACTCTCTTGCCATGTCATAATTCTTTCTAGCCATGTCATATTTTATTTGGGAGAGTGAATGTAGAGATGACATATAAGCATTTTCTCACAAATCACTTTCCAATTAATATATAAAAGATGTCTTGCTATGCTTTATTTTGATTAAATTTCTCATTGGAAGCAATTCTTTTGGAAATTGAGATTTTCAAGACCGTAAAATGCTTTTTCGAGATTTTTTTTTTTGTAGAAACTTCAATGGAGAATGGGATTGTTCCAAGGAAGTCTAAGAGAGGACATAAACCCAAGAATCAACACGTGACTAACCAAAATCATGAAGCTCAAGTCCCTCATCCTACATGTTCCAAAACTAAATCGAAAAAGTCATCATAGAAGCATGGAAAAGATATTTTGGTGGAGAATGAAGAAGAACTTGGTTACCAACTAAGAGATGAGAAGGATGAAGCCACTCAAATACCAATGCAATTTTTGGAGGTCACACAAACGATACCTCACCTATCACCTCTTAAGAAGAAGAAGAGAAAATCGTGAGCTAAGTCAACTATGGTTGTAACTCAAGCACCGAGTGTTATAATGAAGCATGTTGGACCCGAAATGAATGCTAATGTGGACTACATGGCTGATCTACAACAGTTTGCTATGCTTCCAACTCTTGGTATTGATTTCGAGACACTCGATTTACTCGGTATTCGAAAGGATGTTGAGTGGTATCTTGAAGCATTGGGCCTATCAAAGTTTGTGACTATCTCTCACCCTATCTATGGGAAGCTTGCACGTGAATTCCTAGCCACGGTAACATTGTCTTACCCCAAGACAAAGATGACTATAGCAAAGGACGGAATTCTAGCTTTTACGGTTATGGAGAAATCGTATACTTTGAGTATTGAAGAACTTTGTAATATTTTGGGACTTAAGTGTCATGAGAGGATCAAGTTCAGTGGTAGTGAAGATCATTATGATGCATGGTCGAAGATTGGAAGTGATAGACTAAAATCCGGAAGTTCTAAGGCATCGAAGATTACACATCCGGCGATTCGTTATGTCTACTATCTAATTTCTCAACTCATTTTCAGTAGAAACGAGTATGGAGTGGTGAAACAAGAAGGGTTTTACATGCTAATATCACCGTTTATGGAGAACCCCGAGAAGGTAAACCTTGCCTCACTTTTAGCTCGTCGTATGGTACAAATCAAGCATGATGCCGTTAAGGAGAAAATACCAAAAGGAGCATCAAGTGATTTTGGTGGAACAATCACAGCCATATTACATGCATGTGGTGTTTCTTTTCACCTCGAGGTCCTTTTGATGGTTGAGAGCAATCTTGATCTCCATGCCCTTCAAAGGAAGCATTATCTTTGTGGATGGTGCGAGCAATCTACAAACTTTGGGTACCTTTTCACTCTACCATATGAAGAAGAGAACAAGTGTGCTTACTCCCACATGCGGAAATCCCATCTTTGAGTGAGGGTAAGACTTACTTTGACCCCACTAGTTCCACATGGTTTTTTCGTTGTCCCGGATGCCCTCTTGTCGGAGTTTCACTCTTCTATCAATCCAAGGCAAGGATGGCACGAAAGAAGAGATCTAGAGGGCTGCAAGGTGGAGGTATTTTACAGCCTTCCGTATCTCACACGCCCCCACACGAGCCTCAATTTCTAGCCGCTATATAAGCCAGTTTTGATGAATGGCTTTGCACTAGCTTTGAGGAAGAAAAAGAGAAGAGAAAAGCTCTTGAAGCTAAGGTTTCTAGGCAAGGAAAGATGATTTCTAATCTTGTAAAAGCATTCAAGAAGTCAATCCCACATCTCTTTAGGCGTTTTCCTCTATTGTTATTAATAATAATAATGAATAATAATAATAAAAAATATATATAATAAAAGGGAGGGAAAGGAAAACGGTTGTCTAAGAGTTTTAAAGCCAAAAGAATACCCAAGGAATTCCATGATACAAAAGAAGAGACGAGTAAAAGAGATTTCAAGTGATTCCCGAAGAAAGATCTAAATCTAGGGGAAAAAGACGCGAAGAAAGTGGTTGGGAAATTGTGGATATCAACAGATCCATTCTCTATTGCGATTTTGCATAATATCTTGCACCCGGAGTCTATGGTAACCCTAAACACTTTTAACCTCACCATATATATTAGCCTTTTTCAAAATCCTAGCGCCGTCTACCCCGAATGATTCCCATGATGAGAAATTCACCTATACCTTAATGAATGTATAGAGTCAAATGAAGTGCAGTTGAGATTTTTGCATGATTGTAATTAAAACATCGAGTAGGCTGCGAAGGTTATGGACGGCGTATGATGAAGATACCCTTGGATCGATCATGTCACATACGGTATTAGTATCAACGTTATTTTCAAAAGGTTTTTCTAAATTCAAATTATTTTCAAACCTCTTTTCTATACTTCGATTTTGCTTGAGGACAAGAAAATTTTAGGTCTGAGGGAGTTGATATATCCCATATTTTACCTATTTTACTATATATTTTACTATATTTTCTATGCATTTATCTACGGTTTTATACCTTTAAAGGTAGTTTTTCTCGTATTTGTAGTTTTAGAGTCTTAACAGGGAAATCAAGGAAAAGGGAGCAAAAAGAGCCAAAATAGGTGTAAGCCAAGCTACAGCACCTTTCATAAGACAAAGACACTATCAAGAACCAAGAATTCACAAGAAACAACATTCTACCAAATTGGACAGACCATATACGCCAGAAGTTCAGCAGTGAACGCAGGATCAAATCGATCTGAAAATTTCATGAAATTTTATGTGAAGATAGATCTTTGATTCAGATTTACAATGAAGTTTGAATCATCTCAATTGGATCTGTGAGCAGGAAGATACGTTGGATTTACTGAAGACACGTCAAGCTGCCTTAGAAACAAAGCAAGTGCAGAATCGATCAAAATACCAGGCCGCCTCGTGGAACGATATTCCAGGTCGATGCCAGCACAAATCAAGTCACTTTGGGCCCAATACCGGTCGTGTTCCTTGGCCGACATTCCCAACCGACTTTGGGAGAGTTTTGACGTAAAAAGACCGATCTGTCCTAAAGGAGACCCTAGAATACCCTAAGCCTATATATACTTATTTTTATCCTTTTGTTAGGGATATGCCGAAACAATAGAGTAGTTTTATCATATAGGAGCAGCCACCACGAGTTCTCTTGGTGTTCTTCATTAGATTTGGATTTTAGAGCAATTCGGTGGATGATCTCGCTTTGTACCTCGATATAGAGAAGAATCCTCTTATCTTTACTCTTTAATTCAAGTTTTTTTTATCATGAATTCATCATCTATCTCTGGTTTTTCATGCATCATGTCCAGGCAGTTCAGCGATGGCACTCGCCCATTTAGCGGCTTGGGATCGCATAGAGATAGCGAGTGTCGCATCTTGCTAAATGTTGGGGAACTCAATGAACTCGACGGGAATAACCCGCCACAACGCTGGATCTCCTGGGGTAGTCGAGGATGAGGCAAGGTTGGCTAGTGCATCGGCGTCAATGGTTTCCCCTCGAGGAATTTGTGTCAGTGTAAACCCCTTGAATGTCGAAGCAAGATCCTTCACTATCTTTAAATAAGCTTCCATACGATCATCTTTCGTTGCATACTCGCCACTTAACTGGCTAGTAACCAGCTGTGAATCGCAAAACGCGCGGATGTGCTCGATGTGAAGTCTTTGAGCGAGTCGCACGCCAGCGATGACCGCCTCGTATTCCGCTTCGTTGTTAGAAGCTTTGAAGCCCAGACTAAAGGACTGTTCAAGGATCTCGCCTGTTGGCGAGGCTAAGCATATGCCTACTCCAGACCCATTTTTTGAAGACAAACCGTCGACGTGTAGCTCCTAAATCCCGGGCTGTACGTCCTCCAGGGCTTTTTCCTCTGGGAGTTCGATGAGGAAGTCTGCCAGCACTTGTGATTTGTTGCATGTTCGCCCTTTGTACTCGATGTTATACTCGCTGAGCTCTATGGCCCACTTAGCCAACCTACCATATTGACTGGGGTTGTGTAAAACTGAACGCAACGGGAAGGTGCTAAGGATAACAATAGAGTGAGATTGGAAGTAAGGCCTTAGCTTTCATGATGCCACGAGAACGGATAGTGCTAGCTTCTCCAGCTGAGGATATCTTGTTTCAGCTTCTGTAAGAGTCTTGCTGACATAAAAGATAGGCTTCTGTTCGCCTTGTTTTTCGCGGACAAGGACGATGCTGACAGCCTTTTCAGAAACAGCGATGTAGAGGAAGAGAGGTTCTCCAGTCACTGGCTTAGCGAGGATGGGTGGTGTCGCTAGATACTCCTTGAGCTACTGGAAAGCGTCTTCATACTTCTCCGTCCACTCGAACTGTTTGTTCCCCCGCAACGTGTCATAGAAAGGGAGGCACTTGTCAATGGTACGTGAGATGAACCGATTGAGCGCAGCCACTCGCCCAGTGAGCCTCTGTACTTTGTGCTTATTCCTTGGAGACGCTATGAATGAGCACGTTAATCTGTTTAGGATTAGCTTCAATCCCCTAATGGGTAACTAGATACCCGAAGAATTCTCCTGAAGTCACCGCGAATCTACACTTCGTTGGATTCAGCTTCATGTTGTGGAGATTGAGCTGGCTGAAGCATTCTTCAAGGTGAGAGATGTGGTCCTACTCCTCATGGGATTTCACTAACATATTATTGATATAGACCTCCATGGTCTTCCCCAGCTGATCTTGGAACATCTTGTTCACAAGTCGTTGATATGTCGCACCAGCGTTCTTCAGGCCGAAGGGCATTACCTTGTAGCAGTAGATTCTGCGGTCTGTGACAAATGCTGTCTTCTCACGGTCATCGGGATGCATCAAAATCTGGTTGTAGCCAGAGAAGGCATCCATGAAGGTCAACAGCTTGTTTCTCGCCGTTGCTTCTACCAAGTGGTCGATGTGGGGGTAGAAGGAAGCTTTATTTCGGACAAGCTTTGTTCAGATCTGTGAAGTCCACGCAAACACGCCACTTCCCATTCTTCTTCTTAACTAGGACTGGTTTAGCGAGCCAGTCGGGGTATTTGACTATGGTGATCGATCCAACTCGTAGAAGTCTTTCGACTTCATCGTTCACGGCCTTTGCTCGCTCAGAACCCAACTTCCTCCTCTTCTGCTTCACGGGTTTGAACGTTGGATAAACATTGAGTTCATGGCTGGCGATGTTGATATCAATACCAGGCATGTCCTCTGCGGCTCAGGCAAAGATGTTGACGTTCTTCTTGAGAAAAGACACCAAGTCCTTCTTGAGCTCTTCGTCATGTGTTGCTCCAATTTTTACACATCTCTCTGGGTGCTGCTCGTCTCGTCAATACACACAGAGACCACAAGCTCGCAAGTAGGTCGCTCTTTATCTGTGCGGCCATCCGCGAGCTATAACTGCTATAAGATATCGGTCAGATCTTTGACCTGCGCAGGGCTTGTAACGACCGCAAACCAAAATCGTAGATTTTGGGTCGTGTCGATCGACACAGGTAGGGTGTGTCGATCGATACGAGTTAAATTGAACCGGGTTGGTTCAATTTGAGTGTCAGTTTGCGACCTGGTTTAGGGTGATCCCTATAAATAGGGGTTGGCCACATTTTCTGAGGGTTTTCAGTTTCAGAAAGTTTCCAGAAAGGTTCCAGAGAGTTCCAGAGATATTTGTGAGAGGAGATTCGTCTGGGAGGCTTGGGAGATCGTTCTTGGAGTGATTTCTCGTGGGTGGAGTGTAGATCTCAGTGTTGGGGTCTTATTCTTGGCGTTTTCATCCATTTTCCTCCTTTTCTCCCTTTAAATCCAAGGTGAGTGCATGACCATGGCTTATCTGGGTAAAGGGGTTGTTAGAATACGTTTGATTGTTGTTCCTTGGTGTATTTCGTGTGGTATTGAGTGGTTTTGTGCAGAAGAATCACTTGGAATCGAGCCATGAGAGGATGGGCTTGAATTCCAGCTTCTGGGTTGTCGTGTCGATCGACATACGTCCTCGTGTCGATCGACACAGCATCAATTTTCCAGGATTCGGATTTTGGTGTGTCGATCGACACATTGTGCTGGTGTCGATTGACACATGGCCAGTTTTGGCAAAACTTGTGTTGTTTGTTCTTGTTGCCTTGTTGCGTGATCACCCTAGTATTGTATCGATTTCCTTATGCCTGTGTATAGCCTTGTAGATGGGATGACCGTCTCACTGAGTATTTATGATAATACTCACGCATCTCGTATAACCATGTGATGCAGGTAAAAACACAATGTGATCATGGGATCGTGGCGAGGAAGAGGAGATAGTCTAGGGACTCGATTGTCTGCTCGTTATTGTAGAATTGCTAGGGTGTTGGTACTATTAGTGTTCAATAAGTATGGGATTATTGAATGTTGTTGTTGGTTTTATTGTCTTCCGCATGTTTAGAATTGACCGTTGAGGATTATCATTTGTGATAATGATAATCCGGGTTTTAAATTAGAAATTTTTTTAAATTTTTGGGTTGGGTCGTTTTAGTTTGGTATCAGAGCCCTTATGGTTCTATGGCGGGTGCAATTGATTGATTATGTGAGTTAACTGATTGATTGTTGTGTGGGTTGGAGTCCTAGATCATCTTCTCCGAGCCTTCAATGAGATTCCATGGTATGTGTTCTAGTAGTCTTAGTGTTTTGCAGGGTAGGGCAGAGTGAGATGGCTAGAGGTACTAGAGGCAGAGGTCGTGGAGGGTCATGGAGGCCGAGGTGGTCATGGTGGGCATAGGCGTAGGCGGGGACTTGAGAGTAAGTCTGCTGCCGCGAGTATGGCCCGGGAGACCACGCAGGAGCAGGTGACTGATTCGCAGGCGTATCAAGAGGGGTCTGTGGGTGTGGCCGTCAGTACCAGGGTAAGAGCTGGTTGGGCTAGTGTGGGTCACGGTGTGGCCGGTGAGGCGGTGGACCCAGGTGGGGGTGCTACCGCAGGTTTTGCCCAGGACTAAGATGATCGTCTGGCGGGTCTGCTACGGTTGATTTTGGAGCGGTTACCAGGTGGGGTGCTGGCTCCGGATCAGGCTCCGAGAATGCAGCCAGGTGTGGCTGGCTATCAGCCAGGTGTGGCTGGCTATCAGCCAGGTGTGGCTTTAGCGGTTCACTACCTTGACGGTGATGCACATCTCTGGTGACGAAGTGTGGTGGCTAGGAGAGATCATGCGGGTATGGCTTGGAAGGATTTTGTGGCTGAGTCAACGCCAAGTACTTTCCGCAGGAGGCTGTGGATCGCTTGGAGTTGCGATTTTTAGAGTTGGCTAAGGGTGACCGGTCGGTCTAGGAGTTCGATGAGGAGTTCAGTCGGCTTCTGGTGCATGCCGGTAGAGATCTAGAGGGCGAGCAAGCCCAGGTGAAGAGGTTCCTAAGGGGACTTTGACCATATCTGAGGACTCGCTGTAGAGCGAGCAGGTTCGCCACGAGGGCGGAGCTGGTGGAAACAGCTGCTATGATTGAGGAGGACCTCAGGGAGCAGGCTATGCTGGTTAGTCCGCCGGTTCAGCAGCAGAGGAGGTCGCAGCAGCAGGTGGGTCCAAGCAAGGGCGGTAGGCCTGCGCAAGGAGACAAGAGGAAATGGGAGAGCACTTCGGGATCGAGTCAGAGGGTTCAGGGTGACCCGGGATGTTTCGGGTGTGGGAGCATGGATCACAAGCTGGGGAGCTATCCTAGGAGGGATGAGGCGCGGGATTCGGGTGTTGAATCCTGTCTGTTTTGGAAATTGTGTGTCCTATGATAAGTGTTAGGGTTATTTGGCAGAGGGGAATCGTGCTGGAATCTTTTTAGTGGGGCGGTTTGAGTCCCACGTGGGCTTGATTCTGGAGCTGCGAATTGCTTCATTACTTTGGAGTGTGCAGAGAGTAGCGGAATCCGGAGCGATCCTGGAGAGAAGCCGGGAGTGGTGAGGGTTGCTGGTGGTAAGTCATTAGCTACTTATGGGCGAACTCGTGGTGTGGATGTTCTGGTGGCGGGAGAGTTGATGCTCGCAGATCTAATCATTAGTCCGGTGGAACTGTACAACTTCATTATCGAGATGGATTGGTTGGATCGGTACAGAGTCTATTTGGATTTTCATTGAGGACGAGTCGTGTTTGAGCGAGAGTCTAGGAGGTTGGTTTATCAGGGTGTGAGGCCGACTTCTGGGAATATCATGATTTGGAACCACAAGAGGCAGCTCTAGTCTAAGATGCTTATTCAACGTTTAAGAATTTATTGCTCTAGGGTATGAGTAGATATCCGAACAACTCATGGGGAGATGGTTAGTTCTCCTGAGGTGATGGTGGTTCCTCTGTTTTTATAGTATTTCACTAGGGGATGGTGGTTCTCCTGTGTTATACTGAGAGATGGTGGTTCTCTCGAGGAGATGGTTGTTTCCCTGCAGATACCGAGAGCTCGACGGACTAAGTGTCCTGAGAGTGTGAGTGGTATAGTGCACCGAGAGCTCAAGGGATGCGTTCTTGAGAGTATGAGGGGTGTATTGATGAGTTGTGAGCAATGAATGTCTGGAAACGTGTGGATAAGCATAGGACTAGATGTGGACCTCAGAGATCATGCGAGTTGATCTAGTGTGGTGATACCATTTGGCTTGACGAATACGCCAGCAGCGTTCATGGGGTTGATGAACAGGGTGTTCCAGGAGTATCTGGATGTGTTTGTGATCATCTTCATCGATGATATTCTGGTGTATTCGAGGAGTCTTGAGGAGAATGAGTTGCACTTGAGAGCAGTTCTAGAGAAGCTGCGGGAGTAGAAGTTATACGCGAAGTTGAGCAAGTCCAGTTTCTGGCAACGAGAGATGAGTTTTCTTAGCCATGTGGTGTCCACAGAGGGAGTTTCTGTAGATCCGGCTAAGATTGAAGCTATCAGAGGGTGGCCTAGACCGAGGAATGCCACCGAGATCCAGAGCTTTCTCGGGTTAGCAGGTTATTATCGGAGGTTCGTCAAGGGTTTTGCGAGTATGGCGCAGCCGATGACGAAGCTGACGGGGAAGGATGTTCTTTTTGTATGGTCTTCAGCTTGTGAGGAGAGCTTCGGGAAGCTCAAGGAGATGTGACGAGTACACTAGTGTTGGCGTTATCCGAGCCGGGTGAGCCTTACGTGGTGTATATAAATGCTTTCGAAGTTGGTCTGGGTTATGTACTGATGCAGCAAGGGAAGGTTATTGCATATGCTTCACAGCAGTTGAGGAAGCACGAATGCAAGTACCCTACTCATGATTTGGAGTTGGCTGCAGTGATTTTTGCTCTAAAGATTTGGAGATCTTATCTTTATGGCGGAAAGGTGCAGGTGTATACAGATCACAAGAGTCTGAAGTACTTCTTTACTCAGCCAGAACTAAACCAGAGACAGAGGCGCTGGATGGAGTTGGTAGCAGATTACGATTTGGAGTTTGGGTACCATTCGGGTAAGGCTAACCTGGTTGCAAATGCGTTGAGTAGGAAGAAGATTGTTTCGGCTCAGAAGCGGGATATGGAGGCGATTGTGAGTGAGATTTGCACTTTGAGGTTGTGTGTTATCTCACGGGAGCCATTGGGGTTAGAGGCAGCTAACTAGGTAGATTTGCTTAGCAGGATTCGAGTGGCTAAGGAGAAGGATCAGGATTTGATTGATGCTTCTAAGGTTGTAGGTTCAGAGTATGTGGTCTCTGGGAATGGGATAATACTTGTGAATGGGCGGATTTGTGTACCCAAGGATGAGGATTTGAGATAAGAGATCCTGAGAGAGGCTCATGCGAGCATGTTGTCGATTCATCCGAAAGCGACCAAGATATATCGTGATCTGAAGCGGTACTACCATTGGATTGGGATGAAAAGGGATATCGCTAACTAGGTTGCACCGTGCAACGTGTGCCAGTTAATGAAGGCTGAGCATCAGGTTCCGAGCGGGTTGTTGCAGAGTCTGTCCATTTCGGAGTAGAAGTGGGACATGATCACCATGGACTTTGTGACAGGGTTGCTGGTGTCGTGGACGTATGATGCTATTTGGGCGATTGTGTATCGTCTGACCAGTTCAGCACATTTTCTTGCCATCAGAAAGACAGACAGTGCGGCGGTATTGGCTAAGAAGTATGTGTTGGAGATAGTGAGGCGGCACGAGGTACCAACGAGTATTGTGTCAGACAGGGATCCGAGGTTTACGTCAAAATTCAGGAGGGCGTTCCAGACTGAGATGGGCACTAAGGTGCATATGAGCAAATCGTATCATCCTCAGACGGATGGGCAGTCTGAGAGGACGATTCAGACATTGGAGGATCTGCTCAGGATGTGTGTGCTGGATTATGGTGGTCATTGGGCGGATCACCTGAACCTGGTGGAGTTTGCGTACGACAATAGCTACCAGGCGAGTATTGGGATGGCTCCATATGAGGCTCTATATGGGAGGCCATGTCGTACACCATTATGTTGGACCCAAGTGGGGGAGAGGAGCATGTTTGGGGCGGATTTTGTTCAGGAGACGATGGAGAAGATCCATGTTTTGAGGCTGAACATAAAGGAGGCTCAGGATCGGCAGAAGAGTTATGCTGACAAGAGAAGGAAGGAGCTGGAGTTCGAGCTGAGAGATATGGTGAATCTCAAGGCAGCGATGTTGAGGGGTCCTAACAGATCCCTTTCGGAGAATAAGCTGAGTCCAAGGTTTATGGGTCCGTTCAAGGTTGTGGAGCAGGTCGGACCGGTAGCATATCAATTGGAGTTACCTTAGAGTATGAAGGCCTTTCACAAAGTCTTCCATGTTTCGATGCTGCGGAAGTGTCTACATGAGTCTGAGGAGGTGTTGGCTAGGATTCCGGAGGATCTTCAGCCTAACATGATGTTGGCGGCGAGGCCTGTGAGGATTCTCGAGAAGAGTGTCAAGGTGCTGCGCCGGAAGAAGATACCGTTGGTGAGAGTCGTGTGGGACTGTGACGGTGTTGAGGAGGAGACTTGGGACCCAAAAGCGAAGATCAAGACAAGGTTCTCAAAGTGGTTCGAAAAGCAAGTGGAGGCTTGAGTTACCTTTTCGGTTTTCAGTTTTCTGGATAGCACGTGGCTACGAGTTGTATGTCTTTTTTGTTTACGTTGTAACGATTATACATTGTTGAGATTTAATAAGATGAGTTTTCTTATTAAATGTGTTTATAAGACGTGTGTTCTTATGTCATGACAGGTGGGGTCATGTGTTACGATGATAATTGGGGTCATGTGTTGTTATGACCGGTGGGGTCATGTGTTTTGATGACCAGTAGGGTCATATGTTATGATGACCGGTGGGGTCGTGTGTTGTTATGACCGGTGGGGTCATGTGTTGTGATGACTGGTGGAGTCATGTACAGGTCTAGTGATGGAAGTTCTATGTGAGTTAGAGTTTATCCATGTTCTAGGAGTGGCTAGAAATGGAAGCTCTATGCGAGTTAGAGCTTGTCCATGTGCTAAGGTATCTAGGAATGGAAGTCCTATGGGAGTTAGGACTTGTATGTTCTCTAGATGGCGCTGGGAAATAGAGGTCTTAAGTGAGTTAGGATCTGTCTATTTTCCTAGGGAGAGTCTGAAAAAAAGGTCTTATGTGAGTTAGGATTGTCTTTTCCAGGGACACTGTGGGAACACCCATGGTGGTTGGGTTGTTCGGGTGACCTAGTGATTGGTCACGGATGTGTTGATATTCCGGGTTAGGGGATGTCATGATGGAACCACGGAGGCGATTCCGGTCGACAGGTGCTTATGATGCACGTTTCAGAGTATTGCTCCAAGGGACGGTGGATTTCCTACATACTTGAGGGATAGTGGGTCTCTCCAGGGGATAGTGGGTTCCCTGCATATACTCGAGAGGTAGTGGGCCTCTCTGGGGCACGGTGGGTTCCCTACATGTACATTGAGGGATAGTGGGTCTCTCTAGGGGATAGTGGGTTCCCTGCATGCCATAGCTTAAGGGGTGACGATCCTGCGAGTAGGTGTGGTGTATATGTATATGAGTTATGAGTATGAGTTATGAGCAGTAGCATCTGAGCGTGGTCATAAGTATGAGATTGAATGAGCTTTGGAGATTGGGAGTGATCTTAGTGGTGCTGGCCAGGTGGGGTCAGGGGTGTGTATGTAGGCGTCGAGTCTAAGGTTTTTACCTATGTATGAAGCCTCGTTTCAGACAACCCTGGTAAACACATGTAGCGTCTTGAGTCATGCATGTTCTTGTTTGATTGTTGCACAATCAATTGGTCTAAGTCTGGGTTTACGGTTGGTTGGGCATGTTCTTGTTTGATTATTGTGCGATCAATCGGGTAGACCTCGTCCGGATCAGAAAAACGTTGCATTCTGGGTGTTTCCGGGCGAAGCTGGTCAGGTTTCGAACGGGAGTGTTAGCCTTAGTGGGGCGGGTTGTATGATTCGAGTGTGATCTCGAATGGTGCTGGCCGGGTTCTGGTCAGGTAGTTGAGACCGTAGTGGACGGTGTCACAGGATTCGAGGTCGAATCCGTGTTAGTGGGAGAGAGTTGTAATGACCGCGAACCAAAATCGTAGATTTTGGGTCGTGTCGATCGACACAGGTAGGGTGTGTCGATCGACACAAGTTAAATTGAACCGGGTCGATTCAATTTGAGTGTCGGTTTGCGACCCGATTTAAGGTGAAACCCTAGGGTTTCCCTATAAATAGGGGTTGGCCGCATTTTCTGAGGGTTTTCAGTTTCAGAAAGTTTCCAGAAAGGTTTCAGAGAGTTCCAGAGATATTTGTGAGAGGAGATTCGTCTGGGAGGCTTGGGAGATCGTTCTTGGAGTGATTTCTCGTGGGTGGAGTGTAGATCTCGGTGTTGGGGTCTTGTTCTTGGCGTTTTCATCCATTTTCCTCCTTTTCTCCCTTTAAATCTAATGTTAGAATGCGTTTGATTATTGTTCCTTGGTGTATTTTGTGTGGTATTGAGTGGTTTTGTGCAGGAGAATCGCTTGGAATCGAGCCATGAGAGGATGGGCTTGATTTCCAGCTTCTGGGTTGTCGTGTTGATCGACATACGTCCTCGTGTCGATCGACACAGCATCGATTTTCCAGGATTCGGATTTTGGTGTGTCGATCGACACACTGTGCTGGTGTCGATCGACACATGGCCATTTTTGGCAAAACTTGTGTTGTTTGTTCTTGTTGCCTTGTTGCGTGATCATCCTAGTATTGTATCGATTTCCTTATGCCTGTGTATAGCCTTGTAGATGGGATGACCGTCTCACTGAGTATTTATGATAATACTCACGCATCTCGTATAACCATGTGATGCAGGTAAAGACACAATGTGATCGTGGGATCGTGGCGAGGAAGAAGAGATGGTCTAGGGACTCGATTGTTTGCTCGTTATTGTAGAATTGCTAGGGTGTTAGTAATTCTGGAACGTATTGGATTGTTATTGACTTGTTGTTATTTGGATTATGGTTTATGTTTGAGTTGGATCGTTGATAATGGGATCGACTTGGTACTGTTAGTGTTCAATAAGTATGGGATTATTCAATGTTGTTGTTGGTTTTATTGTCTTCCGCATGTTGAGAATTGACTGTTAAGGATTATCATTTGTGATAATGATAATCTGGGTTTTAAATTGGAAATTTTTTTAAATTTTCGGGTTGGGTCGTTTCAGGGTTCGTCCTTGCTCTCTTCCGTGACCCTTGAGGTACGATGTCCTCTTTCGTGCCTTCGATATTACGCAGCTTATGCTCGGCCATGAAGCACATGCGAGAATCCTTCTGGTTCCCCCATATTGTTTTTACACCGAGACTCGTTAGAAACTTAAGGCACAAGTGATATGTTGAAGGCACAGCTCGCATCTGATTGAGTCAGGGAGTCCCCATGATCATGTTGTAGATCGCGGGATGGTTGGACACTGTGAAGTTAACCATCTTCTTAACGTTGCCAGCTTAGACGGGTAGGCAAACTGTTCCCATCGTCATGGTTGTTTCGCCAGAGAAGCCCGTTATGGGCTTGGGCTGTCCTCTGATCGGAGACAGGTCAATTTTCATTTGCTCCAGCGTGTCTTTGAAGATGACCTCCACTGAGCTTCCGGTATCAATGAGAACGCGGGCAACAGTGAAGTCGTAGACAATCAGGTTGATCACCAAAGGGTCGGTGTGTGGATGGTCAAGACCCTCAGCGTCTTGCTCGTCGAAGGTGATAGGGTCGCCGAAAAGTTTAGGCTTCGATTTGATTTGATTTCTATGCACTTTCTTAATTTTATGTCTTTACATATTTAATCGTTTAGAGTTTTATTCTAGAATTGATTTTTCATCTTTATTTATACTTAAAGCACGAATTGGCTTAGCTAACCAAGGAGTGATCTTAGGTTGATATACTCTCCAAAAGCTTGTTATATCTCCGGACCTAGTATTCGATGAGCTAGGCATCTTAACAATTCGATAGGTTAGTTAAAGAGTCTAGTGAACAATCAATCTTAAGCATAAAGCATGTTTTCACCTTGTAATAACATGCGATAGTTGAGTCTATTAGGGTGTAAAACGTAGATGGTTAGTTATTTCACGATAGTGGGATGACCTTACCTTAGTGATATGAGTTCTAGAACAACTAGTATTAAAATCCTAAATCGATTGCTTGTGTTTTGCATATGTTTTGTGAATTGCTTGAATTCTTATCTTAATTGATATCTATCCCTTTACTTATTTTGCTTGTTATTTGCTTCCATAAAACCCCAAAAACCAAATAATATTTTCCCTTAGCTTAATCCGAATCATATAGGTTTGTAGTGCATTCATCACTTAGTCCTCAATGGTTCGACCCCTAAATTGTCTATTGTGCACTTGCAGTTCCCTAGGGTTATAAATTTAAAGACCTAATTGCATAAACCCTACATAGAAGTTTTATGCACATCAGCACGCCGCTGGTATGCTTCGATCGCGGGAACATTGTCTGCGCAGTATTGCGATCCCCCCATTATCACGTAGATGGTATCATGCGGGTCCCTGTTTTCTGGATTGTCGTCACGACATTGGCGCCTGGGGCTCCATGCTTCCGGTTCGATGTTAGCGGGGGCTTTCACCTCCTATGGCTTGAAGTCAGATAGACTGACGTCGCCCTTTAGAGTACCACCAGTCAGCTTTGCTATCAGCTGTCATCCCAGTTTGCGGCACTTTGCAGTCGAGTGTCCGCTTGTCTTGTGGAACTCGCAATACTGCTTCTCGTCATACTCCTTCTGGTCCCTAATCCAGGTGAAGCTTCCTCTGCTGCGGCCTTGCTCGCGACCTGGACCTCGGCCGTAACCCGATGATTCCACTTAGAAATTATGAGCTCCTGCGGCTCCCCCTTCATACTGGATGAAGTCGCAATTGCCCTTCTTCGGCGTAGCGGGGTTCGCACCCTTGGCGGGTTCGCTCGCTTGTTTAGTCTTTCCGCCCCTTTTGGCCCAGACTTCCTCTGCACTTCAAACAGAGTCTGTAGCGCGGTGGTGAGCGTCTTGAATGATCGTCGGCGGGTTAATAGTCAATTCGTGCCAGAATGGAGATGGCCATCGAAGCGCTCCTCTTAAAGCTTCTAGCGCGGACGTGTTGTTGATACCATCCACCTTTGACATCGTGTTCTTGAACCTTGTCATGAAAGATCGTAGACTCTCATTCTCGCCTTGTCGATTTGTCCACAGCTCTGCGTTATAGATCTTTCGTTCCGCAAAGATGTTGTAATGCTGCACAAACATCTCTGAGAGTTGGTGAAAAGTGTGAATTGAGTTTTTCACCAGCTTGTAGAACCATTGGAGGGCAAGCCCTTTGAGGCTTTCCACAAACAGCTTGCAGTAGCCGATGTCTTTTTCGGCTTCTCTAAACTTTGCTCTCCCTAGAGCCACTTCAAACTCCATCAGATGGTCTGCAGGGTCTATGGTTCCTTCGTAGATTGGTAGCTTGATTCTTCCGGGATCAGAGATTTTTGTCCTCGCGATCCGCTCGGCGAAGGGCACATAGGCGATCCCAGGAGCCTTCCCCGCGCTGCGATACATCTGCGATTGGGTTATCTTCAAGTCGAAGACAACCCGCTCCATATGAGCTTTTAACTCGGCGACCTCCAGGTTTTGAGGCCGTTGTAGCGCCCTACGGTCCTGCTCCCTCTTGTATAGCTCCGCTACGGAGGGTTCGTCTTCGTCGCCGGTGCGGGGGTAGTCTTCGTCTCCCAAAGCATCTTGCATTGCCTCCAATGGCGCGCGCGTTTCTCGTGGTCCGCCAGCTGCGTTGTCTGTCCGTGCGTGCCTTCGAGGAGCTGGTTGGTCCTTGTCCGAGATCTCCATGTAGCGTTCGGGAGATCTGTCAGATTCCCATCGTGGCGGTGGTGGCGGCAAGTCGCCCAGATCCCTTCGAGTAGCACGGGGTGTCGAGAAGTTGAGGCGATGCGAGTCAAAGCGACCCCTGAGTCTTGTGGTGTCGGGCCTATTGCGCTTTCTTTGTGAAAGAGCCTTCAGCTCGTTCGTGGTCGCTTTGTTGAACTTCTTCTGCTCGTTGGATTCTTTGAGGAGCGTTTGCAGTATCTGTTTGACCTCGGTCATGTTCCTGGGTTTACAGCGACGTTGGTGGCGGGGGCTTCGATGGAGCTCTCCTTATCTTGGTGGTTGTTGTGAGATGAGGACTCCTCGCTACCGCTTGATTTTTCCTCTTCGCCACTCATCTTCTCAGATCTGGTGCGTAACGTAGCTTTTTTGTGTGAGAAATTCTCTAGGTCCCCTTAGACGGCGCCAAATTGTGGGAGCCAAGACTAGCACAACTAGATTTGTAAGGGTTTCGAGAGGAAGCGAGATTTCTAGGTTAAGCTATGAAAACGATGAGCAAAGAGAAGTATGTTATTGCTGTGTATGATTTTTGTGAACAAAGTTGCCAATACCCTTATAAGGGTTTGTACATTGATATATATAGTCTTCTAAGTCGGCTAAGTCTTACCACAAGAGATAATGCCCACTTTCCTAAGTCTTCGCGAATTCTCATTTTCTTGTGTCGGTTGTGTCGAAGTGGGCTTCATAACCGGACCGGGCCTTTGACGCAAGGAACCTTCTGGCCTTTGTCGTTACCCTGGCAGGTCTTCAGTAGCACATGTCATCGCAGACGGTAATGACATCGCTGGCAACGATGACATCGCTGGTGGAGATGACATCGCTGGCAGCGTGACGTCGCTGGAAGCAAGACATCTCTGCGCTGTGACCTCGCTGGCATTGTGACATCTCTGGCGCCAAGACATTGTTGGCATTCTAACATTGCTAGCGTTGCGACCTTGTCGGGATTATGACTTCTCTGGCACTGCTGTGAGTAGAGAGGACTGTGAAGGTTCTCTTCTCGGACGGAGAAGACTTGGGAAAGGAGAACGGCTTCAACCCCTTGTTAGGAAATGACTTAGGGGAATCGCACGTTGTCTTGTACGTTAATGCGGTTTTGCATCCATGCGTTGCGCATTCATAGTTTTGGACTTCAACGTTGAGCGGGTGAAATCCGACCCCAACACTCAACGGTCCATTTTACTGTGTAATGATCTAATTTTCGTTGCATTATCCAATTTGAATTGTTCTCTCGCTTCTTCAATTTTATTTCATGTCGCTGTATAAGGAAAATAGCGAGACACCGTAATCAAAATTCTATGAATCTAAAAATTGAACTAGAACTATTGGGTACAAATGAGATATATGTACAACTAGAACTATTGGGTACAACTAAACTAATAAAATCAAGTAAATTAGGCCCCAACTATTGGATTCGAAAAATAAAGAAATCAATTGGAAGATAGGATAATAAATAAAATAAGTTTTAAAATAAATTAATTCATTTAACACATGGTGCAGAAAAAGATCATATGTTTGATAGAATAAAAATAATTTTGGGTATTTATTTGAATTCGATAGAAAAAGAAAACCAAATTAAAAATAGGATAATAAATAAAATTGGATCAATCCCAATTAGATTAGACCACATGTCCTCGATTCCTGGACATAATATAACATGTGTGCAGTCATCTGCCACGTAATTAAGACATGTGGAGCGTTATTTAGTACATAGTTGTGCCCAGTTTTCGTGTTGTACACATTTGTTAATAATTGTACTTTGGGGGTTTCGCTATTTTTTTAGTTTTATTTTGTTATGAAAAACAAATTTTTAGTTGTATATGTGATTTTTGGAATTAGAAACACATTTCTTATGTTTTCATGTCAAAATATGTGGAAGACCACATTTCCTGTCAGTTTTTGCATAATAAGGTATATAGCATTATGAAACTTCTCTTAAAAGTATAAAGTGATTGATGGAAGATTCGAAATATGAAATTGCATAAATCGAATATTTTTAAAATGTCAATTATAGAGAAATAAAATTACTGATATTGTATTTTTACGAAGAAATTTCAAAACAAAAAAAAAATTATGATTTTTCTAATGCTAAATACTACTTATTATATTATTTGAAACATGTACTTTACTAGTAAAATATTTTTTGTTGCCAAAAACATAAAACAGTTTTTTTTTAAATATTCATTTGGCTAGTAAATTACTATTTGTTGTTGACAATGTATACAATTTTTTTACAAGAAAACTAAAATAGTAAACAAACAAGTAAAGACTTCTTAGTTGTACCAATACATTAACCAGTAGTACCTAGTTGTTCTAACTCTGCATATTGAATTTGAGCCCGAAATCTACTAATCATCTACGATTCACTACGATTCAACCACTGTGAGATGTTACGGTCCTTACCAATGCAATGCTGTAATTGACTCATATACCATCCATCGCAATGTGCATACGAGATAAATTGCCCAAATCCAATTAAACCTAAATTATGATTTCTCGAATTCTTGCTCTCAACAAGGAAAATTGATTAATAAAACTAACAGCTAGTTCGATTTAAGCTAAGAACGCATGTCAATTCAGCTTTAACTTCAATAGGGGTGCTTCAATTCGCTTCAATGGCGTTGGGGATGAAACTACGACAATAACAAGAAGAGGAAGAAAACAAGATGTGATTGGTCCAATTTTTTGATATTTTTATTTAACTTTCCTCCGTTTATTTTCATTTTCGTTTAATTCAAATTATATAGAAAGTGAGTTTTTTGTCTTTTTCCTCTTTATTAAAGAGTACGAGGGTATATGAAGTTAATTTTTGGTATGGTGGTTTAGTATTGAAAGTAAAGGGCTATAAAAATTTGATCCGGATTTGGAGAATCGATGGGGAAGATGAGAGTTGAGAGAGTTAGGTTTCGTGGCTTTCAATTTGGGGAAAATTAAAGAGAATTCTATGGTTATGAAACGATTTTGTTTTAGTTCTTAACGACTGCCGTTTACTGTTATTGTTAACAATTTACTATGAGTAAATTTTTTAATTTAAAGAGACAACTAGAATTTGGAAAATAAAAGTGCACAATAGTAAAAACTTCTTAGTTGAAGAATAAAAGCGCAACATTTCAAAAGATGGGGAATAAAATGACAGTTCCCCCATTTGAGAATCGTTTCTGTAAAATGTACATTTGAATAGTCGAATGTATAAATATATTACATTGTGGACGTGGAAACTCGTCCATATATATTCACATAAATATATATAATGCAACTCAAGAGATGAACCTTAATATTTTTAAAATATTTGGCTCAGATTCACCTAACTGTCTATATATGTCTGACTGGATACGATTAAAAATGAGGATGACTCATGATGATTAATTGGATTAATACTTTATAGAAATTTAATCTACATTGATTAAGATTTGACGCTTTGATTACCACTAAAAGCCAAAACTTGGTAATATTTAGTGATTATAATACGATAGATGAATCAGTTTTTATTCAAGTCTAGGTTAGTTTATTAATTATCAGAGGTGCGAGACGATAATTAATAAGAAATCAGTTCCTATCAGTCTTTCCTGCCCACATATTATTTTGTAAGAAAACAACAATGAATTGAGTTGTATAACCCTTTTGATTACTTCTTCTACTATACTTTATTAATCGTCATTGATCATAAAAATACTACAAAA
The DNA here is from genome assembly GCA_964056655.1 of Arabis hirsuta. Classification (NCBI taxonomy): domain Eukaryota; kingdom Viridiplantae; phylum Streptophyta; class Magnoliopsida; order Brassicales; family Brassicaceae; genus Arabis; species Arabis hirsuta. The sequence continues at coordinate 22,344,459 of OZ053308.1, forward strand.
AAATGAGATGATGTACATTAAGCATTTTAGAAGAAAATATATCTAATACCATATTATGTTAATTATCGTTTACAAGGTACACGACTAGAATCCATAATGCGAAAAAGGAAATTAATATGGGAGAATTTCGAAAATATTTTTTTTGAAATATTTTTTTTAAATACTACAAATTAAAGATCTTAAAAACTTTAAGTCTCAAAATTCTAAATTTAAAAATTGTTTTAACCCTAACAAACTTACACCATAAAATAACATAGTTAGCCCAAACATAAATGATATAATATTAGTGACATTTCTGAAAACATTTTTAAAAAGTCGCATTTTTGAAAAATGGCATTTCAAAAATATTTTCAACTAATATTTATTGTAGATGCAAGATCTGATTCCGGTTAATTATTTTTAAAAAGTATTCCGGTTTAGTTGGAACTTCAATTAATTGATAAAAGAAATTTTGCCATATGAATTTATTATTTATCACAAATTATGAGAACTGTTACAAAGACAATTTTATTATGGACAATTCAATTCGACTTTTATATAGATCCACGAGATACAACACTTCTTGCTCTATGCTCATGATAAACACATTTTACCTTCAATGCATGGAAGCCCTGGCAAAAGGTTCTGCTTACACTACGCTGGAAATCTCTTGTTAATAAAACCACTAGTCCAAGGGGTCTTCTACAATAAATTGATAAATTAAAATTATGTTTATTGTAAATAAAAAAGATACATTTTTATATATAAGATCTTGAATATCTCTAGACCCGCCATAGAGTCTGTATATGCATAGTGTTTTACTTGGTGAACCTCAGTAAACAAAACTATCTACATTTGCATGAACCTCTTATGTGCAAGATGAGTTTCACGGAAAAATGGATCTCGTAGATTATGGCATGTGTCAATTCAGTACCCTACCTAGGCTTACTGAATGGAGAGCCGAAGGGCTCTATAACCTCCTCAAGAGGTTTTCGTTAGGGCAACCCTCTCTCCCCATATATATTTATCTTAGGTATGAAGGTGTTAATTGCTAATATTTGGGAGGAAGATTAAGAGTAGGATGTATTAGGGGAATCAAAGTTGCCCCACCCTCTCCACCGCTTTCCCACCTCGTGTTTGCTGATGATAGCTTATTTTCTGTTCAACTAAGGCGGAACAATGCGCAAATATTTTGAAAGTCCTCAAAGTCTATGGCAACGCTTCCGGACACCGTAAAAATTGTGATAAATCAGCAATCGCCTTTGGAAAAAAGGTTCTAGAGGAATTTAGAACAAGCATTAAGTTGCATTTAAGTATTTCCACCGAAGAGGGTCAGCAAATTATTAAGTCTATCGCACAAGCTATTCCGACATACGTGATGTCAACCTACCAACTACCAAAACGACTATGTCAAACACTTGTGAGTCTGGCGGCCAACTTCTGTTGGCGTACCAAATATAGTTCAAAGGGTATACACTGGATAGTATGGAAGAAAATATGTCTACCAAAAAAGACAGGGGAATTGGTTTTAAGTCTCTCGAAAAATTTAATTAGACATTACAGGCAAAACAACTCTGGTTACTAAATCAACATCCCAACTCATTAGTCGCACGTGTCCTAAATGGTAAATATTTTTGATACGCACATCCTTTCGATGCGAAGAAACCTTACCGACCGTCATATGGTTGAAAAAGCATTTAGAACGCTAAACATCTTATCGATAAGGGGGTGAGATGTACCATTGGAGGTGGGTACCAAACATTGGTGTGGAAAGATAAGTGGATACCAGATAATGTACCTCGAAACATGTTGTGTCTACTAGATAATAGCAGATAATAGTAGCAAACTAAGTCGTGAAACATGTTGGTATTCAGAAGATGTATAACACTTGATGATATCCCATTAATACTTGCCTAGACCCTCGACTAGGGATGTTAAATAGGGTTTCTCAGCTCAGCCCAGCCCTATCATTTGAAAGCTCAGCCCTAACTAAGCCCTAACCCTATATTAGCCCTATCAGATTTCAAACAAAGGGTTTAAGCCCTGGGCCTATATAAGCCCTGTTTGATAATAAACAAAGTGCTTAAAAGTTAAATTTATTGAATTTGTTAATAAAAATTTATATTTAAATTTACAATGTGTTTTTTTTAAAACAAAACAATATATAAAATTAGAAACAAAATATAAAAATCGACAATGTATTTTATATAATGTTTTGTTTTTAAAATAAAACATTATATAAAATTTGTCCGGTTTTGGCGGGACAAAAATAATATAACAATGTTAGGGAAAAATGTAATTTTACGGTATTTGGTAGAAAACGCGATTTTGCGGTTTTTACAAAAAAAAACACAAATTTGTGGGTTTTGCGAAAAGATATGATTTTAGCGGGAAAATGCAATTGGCGGTTTTGGAAAAAAACGTGATTTTGCGTTTTTGGTTGGGAAAAACAATTTTGACGGTTTTGGCGGAACATGCGACTTTTTTGGTTTTAGCGGGAGAACATAATTTTGCGGTCTGGGCGAGAAAACGATGTTTTGTGTTTTTGGTGGGAAAACATGATTATGCGTTTTTGGCAGGAAAACATGATTTCGGGGTTGTAAACAGAAAAAGTGAATTTGGCGGGAAAACGCGGTTTTACGTTTTTGGCGGGAAAACATGATTATGTATTTTTGGCGGGAAAACATAATTTCGGGGTTGTAAACAGAAAAAGTGAATTTGACGGAAAACGCGATTTTGCGTTTTTGGCGGGAAAACATGATTTCGGGGTTGTAAATAGAAAAAGTGAATTTGGCGGGAAAACGCGGTTTTACGTTTTTGGCGGGAAAACATGATTATGCATTTTTGGCGGGAAAACATGATTTCGGGGTAGTAAACGGAAAAAGTGAATTTGGCGGAAAAACGCGGTTTTACGTTTTTGGCGGGAAAACATGATTATGCATTTTTGGCGGGAAAACATAATTTCGGGGTTGTAAACGGAAAAAGTGAATTTGACGAAAAACGCGATTTTGCGTTTTTGGCGGGAAAACTAGATTTCGCATTTTTGGTGGGAAATCATGATTTCGGGGTTGTAAACAAAAAGGTAAATTTGGAGTTTTGGCGGAAAACCATGATTTTGCGTTTTGGATGGGAAAAAGTGAACTCGGGGTTTTGGCGAAAAACGTGATTTTGTGTTTTTGGTGGGAAAACATGATTTTGGGAGTTTAGACGAAAAAGTGAATTTTGCATTTTTGGAGGAAAAATAATTTTGCGGTTTTGGCGGAAAACGTGATTTTGTTTTTTTTTATGAAAAAATATAATTGTGTTTTTGATTAAAAACTTAGCCCTTGGTAAGCCCTAAAAATCTTAGGGCTAATTAACATTGGCCCTATTTAAGCCCTGATATATTATATAGGGCTTAGGGCTCAAAAATTTTACTAGGGTCAGGGCCAGCCCTACATGGTTGAGCCCATTTTAACATCCCTACCCTCGACAACTTTAACAAACGACAATTTATGCTGGTCTGTACACGGTCTGATCGGGTTACGAGATAGCTAGAGAAGACTCGGATACAGACATGCGTTTTTTGCTTCATACAACTTTATGTTATTTATTGGTTATTAGATACGAATAAAGTATTTGGTTAATCAGTAAATGAATTACGTTTATGATTTAAAAAAAAGAAAAGAATAGTGTATGGATTCACTAATTGTATCGGGCGCGTCGGTAAATCGATTCAGCACCACGTAGGGTCAAATAAGTCGTCATGATAATACATTGTATTGCACAAATCTTAATTTAACAATTTTGGCTAATCACGTTACCCAATATCCAATAACAAACAAGAAATCCAGATTTTAATTTCTTTTTAAAGGTTGGAGTTTCGTACAGACAATTACCATCCTCAGCGAGACAAAATCGTGAGGCTATAATTCTCCTTCAATCTCCAATTCTTCTTCTTCTTCTTCTCTCCTTCTCTAATCTTCACTCTCTGGGAATTCTTCTAGGGTTTCTTCTTTGTAATCGCCAGTTTTCGGGGCGATCAAATTACTTGGCTTGTGTCAATTTTAGGGTTTTTTTTATTCCTACTTTTGCATTTAGTTAAATCCAAGTTCAATTTTTGTTCCAAAAATCAATTTGAAGGTTCGTCGCTTCACGCGTTCAATGATTGTTGGACATTTTTTTTTTTTTTCTTTAAATGATGGCTAAGATTTTTTTATCTAATCCATAGGAAGATGACGATTGAAGATAGTTCTTGCTCCGATGATGTTGTTGCTCCGTTATTGCCGACAAGGCAAGGAGATGAAGTTGCTTACGATGAATTTAATGGAGCTTCGTTTAGTGGAGCTGTTTTCAATCTCGCTACTACTATAATCGGTGCTGGAATCATGGCTTTACCTGCAACGATGAAGATCTTAGGGCTTGTACTCGGAATTACAATGATTGTTGTTATGGCTTTCTTGACTGATCAATCCATTGAGTTCTTGCTTAGGTTTACTAAAGCTGGGAAAAAACGATCTTATGGTGGCTTAATGGGTGACTCATTTGGTAAACCTGGAAGGATTTTGCTCCAAGTCGCTGTTCTAGTCAATAACATCGGTGTTTTGATCGTTTACATGATCATCATTGGTATCGTAATAATCTCCTTGTCTTTGTAGATTTTAATAGTCTGCTGCTTCTGTGTTTGATTGAGTCTTCTGTTTGGTTGATTTGTGTTTAAAGGTGATGTGTTGTCTGGAAAGACAGAAGATGGAATCCACCATTCTGGTGTTCTTGAAGGATGGTTCGGTGACCATTGGTGGAACGGAAGAGCTGCTATTCTTCTTATTACAACTCTTGGTGTGTTTGCTCCATTGGCTTGCTTCAAGCGAATTGGTTAGTGTTTTTGCTTTTAACATGAGCATTGCTTGATGCATACTTCTTTTGCCGTGGCTCTACGTAGCTGGAAGTTATGTAGTCTGTCGAATTTGTCCTAGAGACACACCATCATTCCTTGTAGTAGATACTCTTTAGAATGGGATGGTGACTCTGAATATTTAAATTTTGTTGTACAGTGGTGTTAAATGCTTATGACATATGATTGTGCTTTCTTTGCAGATTCTTTGCGATATACATCTGCCTTATCAGTGGCTCTAGCAGTTGTGTTTCTCATCATCACAGCAGGAATTTCTATCATGAAGTTGATCAGTGGTGGCGTGCCAATGCCAAGATTGCTACCAGATGTTACCGACTTGACATCCTTCTGGAATCTCTTCACAGTTGTACCTGTTCTTGTCACCGCATTCATTTGCCATTACAATGGTATGTTCTTAAATTGGAAGCATAGCTTTGAAGAGTGAACAGAAAAACTCATATTCTTGGTTTTTGCTTGATACTTTTTCAGTTCACAGCATACAAAACGAGCTCGAGGATCCCTCTCAGATAAGACCTGTTGTCCGATCAGCCCTTATTCTCTGCTCATCTGTTTACATAATGACAAGCATTTTTGGGTTCCTCTTGTTTGGCGACGATACTCTTGATGATGTCCTTGCAAACTTTGACACCGATCTTGGAATCCCTCTTGGTTCTATACTCAATGATGCGGTTCGAGTTAGCTATGCTCTTCATCTCATGCTTGTCTTCCCTATTGTTTTCTACCCTCTGCGGATTAACATCGATGGGCTCTTGTTCCCTTCCGCTCCATCATTAACTTCATCAAATGTAAGATTTGGTTGCCTCACTGCTGGTCTCATCTCTGTAATCTTTTTGGGTGCAAACTTCATCCCGAGCATTTGGGATGCTTTCCAATTCACTGGAGCAACTGCTGCTGTTTGTCTTGGCTTCATATTCCCAGCCTCGATTATACTAAAGTAAGTTTATTGTTTATATAAATAAACCTGTACAATCCTTAATTAGCAGATTTGTTAATTTATTTCTATTTTGTTTATGTTCTTGCAGGGATCGACATAGCAAGGCAACTAGCAGGGACACTACCTTAGCCATTTTCATGATCGTTCTTGCAGTCGTGTCCAATGCAATCGCCATTTACAGTGATGCCTATGCATTGTTTAAGAAAAACGCACCTCGTGAGTGATTCTAGATGAGCAAAATCTAGTCTGGTGTTTCTGGATGAAGAAACAATAGTGTTTGTTCTCTCTACTCTTCTTTGTGAAATCTAATAAGTAAGAAGACGAGACTTCTCTTCTCTATCTGATTGTACCAATTGTTGTTGAGTGATTTTTTATCGGACTTTTGCTTGCTTCTGGTTGTACCACCATGAGTGGTGTTTGTAGAAACTCTGTATAAAATGTAATGCAGATACAAATTTGGGTGTGTATTTCTCATATCCAATGCCATTTTCTAATCTGTTATATCATAAGTTATAATAACCAAATCCAGCAGATCGGGAGAGTTCTAGTAATCAAACATTGACGTGTGCTTGTTAAATTCCAAAACACAAAAGAAAGTAAGTGGAAAGAGAACAAACCAAAAACAGAAGAATTAAAATTAGATGCTTTGGATGCATGTGTGAGTGTTTGTGTGCTCATGTTTCTTCTACCAGTTCACTTAGCTGTTGCAGTAGGCTTGAAACAATCTATGTTGCACAATCCTACTGATCTTATCATCTCCCCAAACCTGTCATCAAACATCATCATCATCTTCATCATCATCATCACACCAAACCATACAAATCTGAGAATTTGTTTTTACCTGTCAATGCTATTCCTCCCTTTCTCTAGTTGTTGTTGCTGCTCCATGGCATTACTTGGTTTCTCAGACCCATCAACGCTTTTTCTCGTTCTTTCTCGCTTATCAACACTCTCCCTCGCTTTATCCTTACTCTCTGTAGTCAGTTTCGGCATTTCTCTTTGATTCGTGCTTGTTCTTGATTTCTCTCTTTGGTCTGTGCTTGGCCTTGCAGGTTCTCTAATATCCGTACTGCTCCTGGCCTGCTCTGTTTGCAGCACAGATCCGTTTTTAAGATGAGGGGATTTTTCAATAGCCGATACAAACTTCTTTAAATGCTTTATGTATTGTGGGTATAGCTCTAAATCACAATGGTTTCCTCCTTTGATATAAAGCGGTTCATATTTTTCTTTACAGAGATCGAATAATTGCTTCCCATGGGACCAATTAACAACATCATCTGATGTCCCCTGCACACCCCCCGAAAGCCTTGGATCAATAAGGAAATCACTTTGAAAGAAAAAGGAAAAAAAAATATGGACAGGAGATGTTACACACATGAATTACCAGAACCGGACATTGGACCGAAGATATTTTCTCGATATTCTGCAATGGCAAAAACAAATTAGAACAGAAGTAATGTCCAAGATCTGGTAAAAAGGAGGTAACGAGAATATAAACTTTGTTCGAAAACCTTGTAAATGTCAAACCAGTAAGTTCGCTTGACAGGGTACATGACTCTAAGACCGGACGCAATTGCACTATGAAGAACAACCGCTCTGAGGTTTGGTAACCGAGAAGCCAACTCTAAAGTTGGTCCGCTTCCTAGAGATTGTCCATATAAGATAACATCTTGCTCTTTGACACCATATTTCTCCTCCAAGCATCTATACACTGCTTCTATATCGTAATACGTGTTTTGCTCACTAGGCTATTGGAGAAACAAATGCAAAAACGCATACATACATCATTCTTGAGGAATCCTATAGGTCAACACAAACTAATTGTCGATTTCAATAAACACAATGGACCATACCTTCCCTGTAGACCTCCCGTAGCCCGAATAATCATACCTGAATCGTTACATAGTCACATGAACAAATCAAGAATCATACAATGGATCTCTCACTTATATCCGATGCAAAAAGTCAGATCGAGCTACTCATGATTCTCTAACATTTTCTAGACGTATAAACAAAACCTAACCGAGAAACAAAACTTTGTCCTAATCTATGAGAAGAGCAGCTTCTACATCAACCAAACTCAATCCAATCCAAGAGCAAAGAAAAGAGTAATTTACCCAATCAAGTTGACGCGAAGATGGAGGCTGAGCTCGGAGAAGAGGTCGAACATCTGGCCGAGATCGGCGGCGTTGCCGTGGGAATAGAGGAGAGTGAGTGAGGCTGTAGGGTTCTTAATATACGCCGCAACCACCAGATTCCCTCTCTTGGTCTTCAGCTTCAACACTTGAACATTGTCCTTGACGTTCTCAACCCCCGTCAGCCTCAGCTTTCCCGTCACAACCTCAACGCCGTACGACGGCGGATTTGGCGGGAAGAAGGCGAACTTAGCAGCCATTGATGACGTCACCGCCCCCATCCTCTGAAGCTACTAGACCCAGATAGGAGGAAAACTTTACAAACTTTCCTCTGTTTTGAATCTGCTCCACATGGATTTGCAGGAAGAAGGAAACCCAATACAAGAGATAAATAAATACAAATTTTCAAACTTTCGATCTAAAGTGAAGAGAGGAATTTGGAAAAGTGGATGAGATAGTGAGAAAATAAGGGAAAACGACGGGGAAAACTGGAAAGAGAGAATTTAGGGTTGAATCTGGAGAAAAAGGAAAGATTGATAAATGCAGTTTTCACGGGGATGTGGTGAAAGAGGAAAACCCGGCGATACGGAGGAGGAAAAGCACCAGCACGTGCTTTCTTTTATTTTTATTATTAACTTTAACATTATTATTAGTAAGTATTTAGGGATTCATTTTTTGGTGAATTAGCAAACCAAAGTGCCACATCATCCTCTCATATTACTCTTTTGCCCCATTTCCAATCGGTCAATACCGGTTATTATCCAAATTTGATTGGTTAAGCTTCTTAACCAAGCTTTTTTAGGATTCTTGGTTAAGGTCATTGTAAACGATTTCTTAATTTTGACCCCAAAAAACAACGATTTCTTTAATTAATGGAAAGTCTTTGTCCAGAAACAAGAAAATGGGATTCATATACGGTTATGTACCAGACCGGCGATCAAACCGAATAGGCTCTTGGGCGGTGGATCAATGTGATCCAACTGAGTTTAACCGGGGTTTGATGATTTTTTTTTTTAAATGTCAATATAATCAGTTTTATGTTCTTCTTTTGATTAACTATGTCACGTGAATATATATATATACTTATATACATATGGTCTTCAAATAACAAACAAACAAACGTTTTGCTGCAAAATGTTTCATAATTACAACATTTAGTATAATTATAGCGTTGAAAAAAATTACTTCAATAATTTAGATTTAAAAGCAATAACAAACGTTACAATAAATTTATATATGGACATTCTATCATTATTGTCCATTAAAAATTAAAGTATAAACTTTATTAGTTTTACAAATCATATACTTATTATAATTTAAAAAAAAAACATAATTAGTAAAAAGAAATTAACAAATAAAATAGAGAATCTCACTTATACAATTAAATCCGGTTCAATACGGTTCGATTGAGTCGTTGGTTTCCATAGTTTTACTGGTTGGATTAGTTCTGTTTGAAGTTTAATATCAACCCAATCCAGCAATATCTCCAGTTTACGGTTGAATCCGATTCGATCCCTGGTTCGATTCGGTTTTAAAAAAATTGCTCTAATTAATTTTGTTTTTTTTAATGGCAAAGCAAACATATTATAGAATAAAGAGTTTACAAAATACGGATATATTTCTGATACAACCGCTAACACAAATAAAAGAAAATAAAACAATTTCGATGAAAAAGTGGAAAAAAACCAAGATCATTTTGGAAGTTTTATAGGTTCACAAATGAAATTTGTTATGTCCCCCTTTCATACATTTGATGTTGGCTATCATCTTGCTGATGAAACTCCAAAATGCACAACACATTACTTTAATTGTAAGAGGTAATTAATTGAATTGTGTCTTTTCAGATTCTGAACATGTCTTATTCGCCTATCACAACATTGCAGATTGTAGACATTGATTTCCCCTTTCATTGATTCTTAAAAATTATTCATCTCCACATATTCTTCGACGGCACCAGTTCTTCCCATGAACGACATCTGTTTGCAAATCGTCATCCAATCATTCTAACTGCCATAAATGAAAATAATTTCGATACAGGTTAACTATTTCTTTCCGAAGGTATTGTTTTTTCAGATGCGTTGAAGTGAATTGGATAACTTGTTTTGCCTTGGAACAAAGATTGATTTCCTTGCAGGCTGATATATAAGTGCACACCCATGGTGGTTTCGGAGGGATAGGGCCTGGAAGGCCAAGGAAATCGTAACAAAAGGACGAACACCAATGGTCATCGTATTTAGAAAATTCTTATCAGTCGAACTGCAATCTCCATTCGAGAGAAAAAACGGTTATAAAACCGACTCATTTGTGTCAAGGAAAAAAACATTGAAATTTGCATGGATGGATTAAAGGTATTAGCTATAAAAACAAATGATAACTTTGTGCTGAGGCAAAAGCTATAAAAAGCCGCAAAGAACTGATCCAAATTTATGAAGAAACTAGTGTAGATGTCACAGATCAGTAATAAAAAAAGGAAAAAGGAAAAAAGAAAAAAGAAAATCAATGAGAGATTTTGCGGCCAAAGCAGCCGATCGGAACTGTTTTGAAGACGATTAAGTGAAAGGTTGCAGAGAGAAAAAACGGTTGAGAATGATTGTTTGATTACTTTTGTCGTTCCAATTGATTTTGCCTATTTCGTTAATTACACATTATTCATTGATTAAATCTAAATAAGCTAAAATTCGAGTAAACAATACATTTTCTATTGTAGATTTTTGTGCCTCATATTCTATCCATGCTATGATATATTTAGTCCACTAATTAATAATTATTAATTTTTTGTTGGCTATTGAGCATAATGCCCTTCATTTTTTTCTTTTTTTGAAATTTTTTTCTTAGTAAAATACATAAAAATAAAAATATTACAATACCTAATCCATAATTTTATACAGGACCGACTCTAAGTTAAAGCCCAAAAAGTAAATGTGTTAGGCATCACAATTTTTTTTAGGAGCATCAATTTAAAAATGTTCTTTAAGTGTGTAGTAGTTCATAAGGTTATCTTCTTCACTTCCTTGTTTTCGGGTATGAAACCCCTTAATCTATTGTAAAAGGTATCATTTTCTTCAAAATTTGTTTTTGATATTTTGATTGATCTTCGAAGTTCTTTAAACTTTTACTATCCCCTTAGTTTTTATTTATGCCTTCATAAAAGATTAGTTTTTATATGCATTTTTGATTATGTTTATATCATGTTTAGTGGGTAGTAATTTGATGGATCATGAATATTAGGCTAGCTCATGATGATTTAGCGGTTAAAAAAATCGATGATTATTAGAGCATGTTTATCAATGTTACTTTGGTGGGTATCAATACCCAAATATTAATAAAAATTATTAAAATGTGAGTAAAAGAAAGAAAGAGAGTGTGTATTGAAATATAAAATTAATAAAATTTGAAGAAAAAGAGAAGATAGTGGGTGTGTTTAAATATAAAATTAATAAAAGTTGAGAGAGTTTTAGAGAAAGTTTTGAGGAATTGATACTTTTGGAGAGTATTAAGAGGAGATATTGAGTGTGTTTGAATATAATATTAATAAAAGTTGAATAAAAAGATGAAAGAGAAGGTATAAAGTTGAGTAAAAAGAAGAGAGAATGTATTTTTTATTAATATTTGGGTATCAATACCCACCAAAGTAACATTGATAAACATGCTCTTAGGGTTGATTTTTGTCAAATCATTAATGCTAGTTTTGACTTTACCACTCAAAATCTAGACCTTAGATATTTCATGTATGAAAAATGTCTGTAAAAAACTCAATATTTTTGGAGTTTTTTCATTCCTAGCCAACGAGAATTGGTGATTAGTAACTAAAATAAATATGATTGTTAATGCTAATTGATTATCTAATTGTAAACAAATTTTTTTATCTAATTGTAAACAAAAATTTCGCCTAAGTAGGCGATTAGTGAAGTAATGCGTGACTTGAAACTTGAAAGTAGATTAATCATATTTTTAAATTCCATGTTCTATGATGGTATTTAATTCAATCTTTAGCATCATTGTTAAATTGTTAATCAAGAACCCATGATCGAGTGTATTTTATTTGTTTTACTTCTTGGAATTATTATCTTTTAAACCCAAAAAAGGAAAAGAAAATCATTTGATCTCATTAATTTGTTGCATCCCTAGCATTACCATTTTTAGTCTTTTATGTTCGATCTTTAAAACTTTTCATTGTTTCCATGCATTTTTGGATTATTTAAAACTTGATAAATTTTCAATATTAAGCGTCTATTGGATATTCTCTCGTTAAGAAAGTAAAAATAGATTGTGTCAAACATCAAGGGCACAATTACGCATGGTCTTCAGTTCACTCCCCACTCACATTTTCATGATCACATCTTATATAGATGCGGATTGAGGTGGCTACCCCTTCGAACATCGTTCCAAGTCAGGTTGTTACATTTTCTCGTGCTACAATCTTGTCTCGTCTCATCAAAACTCCAAGCTATTATGTTTCATCTAGCACCGAAGTAGAGTACTATTACGGTGTCGCCAATGCAGTGGCAGCAACCACATAGCTTCAGAAACTCCTCCTCGAATTTTGTTGTCCGATCTCTATTGCCACGATCACCTAGTAGGAACAATAATATGAGTGAGTTTATATTTCAACAAACATGCATGGTTCAACATTAACAAATCAAACATGTGGCTTGGTATAGCAGGTCCCCAAGCAGAAACTCCATACTACGGACTCTACTACGGACTCTGGGAGAGCACGTATCTGATAATAACGTCGTTGTGTCTATAGGAAGAACTTAATACTTAGCTTTGTAGCTTGATAAAAGTTCTTTTATTGATTCATTTTTGCTTGCCAATTACAAAGATTGCTTTAGAGTATTTATACAAAGATTTGAGCTTAGGGCTACACTAGGTCATCTCTGACACTTGTCAGAATCGCAGCCCTCATCATCTAACATTTCAAATCTGTTGAATATCTTGATTTGACCGGCCGTACGACGAGCTGGCTTCTTCGTAGCTCGCTCTGCTTTTCCGTTAGCTCTCTTGTCGTGTTCTGAATGAAGATGAAGACTGTTGCTTCCTTGTTGGGCCGTTGGAGATTTTCGTCATGGGCTTTTGCTCATTGAGGTCCAACTGTATTGAACCTTTCACAACTTCATCGGACCCCAAGTCCTTTCCTTTAGCCATTTCTGCATTTGTCTTAATATTCCCTCTCAAACTTGGTGTGAGTGGTTCATGAACACCAAGTTTGTATCTCAACTCAGAGAACGCAGCATGGGGAAGAGGCTTCGTGAAGATATCAGCAATTTGAAGGTGTGACGGAATATGTTTCACCTCCAGAACACCCAATGCAACCTTTTCACGCACATAATGGTAATACAATTCAAAATGCTTAGTTCTTTTGTGAAACGCCGGATTTGTAGTGAGACACAGAGAGGAGAGATTGTCACCATACAACTCCGGTGTAGTTGGAAGAGGAATTCCCATTTCACCAAGAATAATGCATAGCCAAGTCATTTCCGTAGCCGTTTCGGACAATGCTCTATACTCTGCTTTTGTAGAGCTACGAGCAACAGTATTTTGCTTCTTTGAAGACCAAGAGATTAGATTATTGCCTAAGAATGTGCAATAACCTCCAGTGGAACGTCTAGTGTCCTTGCAACCCGCCCAATCACTGTCACCATAACCTCTTAAAGTGAAATCAATGTCCTTGCTAAACGAAATTCCCATTGTGAGAGTGCCTTTAACATACCGTAGAATACGCTTCAGCAAGGTAAAGTCTGCAACGGAGGGCTTATGCAACTTTTGACAGATGAAATTTACTGCAAATTGCAGATTAGGATGTGTCAAGGTCAAGTATTGTAACTTCCCAGCCAAGCTCCTGAAGTAGGTAGGACTTTCAAAGACTTTGTCTTGATCCGGCACCCGATCAGGTTGTGTAGGAAGTGGAGTGGGCATGGGAGCACAATCTCTCATTCCAGCTGCAGTTAAAATGTCCTCTGCATACTTTTCTTGAGAAAGAAACAGCCCTGCTGAATGAAAATGAACTTGAATGCCAAGAAAATAATGCAACTGACCAAGGTCCTTCATCCGAAAGTGTTGAGCGAGGTCCTTGAACAGATTTTGGAGCGCTTCAGAATTGTTTCCAGTGATGAGCATGTCATCCACATAGAGTAGCAACATGATAACATTGGATCCCTTTGTGTAGAAAAATAAGGAGGGATCTTCCTTGTTACAAATGAAACCAAATTCCAACAAATAGGTGCTAAACCAGATGTGTGAAAGCTAGGAGAAGTATGATTATCATGACCAGGAGAGGACACAGATGCTGCGGGTGAGAAAGAACTTGATGTGTCCGAAGTTATACTTGGGGGAGTGCAGTGTACATGAGAACTTGGTTCTTCGGATTGTGTCGTTAAGGAATTCGGAAGAATTGTGGTGGGAACATCAGGAAGACCACGTAACCAAGCCTCCATGAGTGGTGTGGCACCTGATGGATGATACTTCTGATACGTAGAAGCAAACAGAAAGATACTCTCATCAAAGATAACATGAGGACTAATGTAGACGCGTCCTGTTGATGGAAGCAAACAACGATAGCCCTTGTATTTGTCATTGTAACCAAGAAACACACATTGTAGTGTTCTTGGATCAAGCTTATTTTGTGCATAGTCACGCAATTTAGGATAGCAGGCACAACCAAAGACCCGCAATGAGGAATAATTAGGTGGTTTTCCGAAAAGAAGCTCATGAGGGCTACTGGAATTATGCAGAGATTTAGTAGGCAGTAAGTTGCTCAGAAAGTTTGTTGTGTAGAAAGCTTCTACCCAATAACATTGAGGCAAAGATCCTTGAAACAACATAGGCAAACCAAGTTCAATAAGATGCCTATGTTTCCTTTCAGCTAGACCGTTTTGCTGAGGAGTGTGAGGACATGAAATCAATTGCTGAATTCCACTAACTTGCAGATGAGAGATGAGTTTGTGATTAACAAATTCACCCCCTCCATCACTCTGAAAAATTCCAATTTTCCTTTGCAACTGATTCTCAACCAAGGTTTGAAAGATGACAAAGATAGAGCAAAAGTCTGATTTATTCTTCAAGGGAAACATCCATGAATATCTTGAAAAATTATCAATGAACACAACATAGTACAGAAAACCTTGGACAGATTTCAGTAGTGAAGGTCCTCACAAATCACAGTGAATCCTTTCTAAGGGCCTAGAAGCAACAAAACAAGACGTAGAAAATGGCAAACGAGAACTTTTTCTAAGTTGACAAGCTTCACATGTCTTCTTGGTAATCTTATTGATAGAGATGACTTTTCTAGATGACAGCAACTGCAATACTTGGGGATTTGGATGCCCAAGTCTTCGGTGCCAGACTTCATCACTAGTGTTTTGTTGCCTAGGCGAATAGAAGACTTGAAACTTGTTGTCCTCCAAGCAATAAAGTCCATCAGTTGTGTTTCCCAGAACTAACAGCTTTTTTGTTGCCTTATCAAGAATACGCACAACATCACAATCAAATTCAAAAGTGCATGGATAATCCTTGGTCAGTTTAGAAACAGATAAGATGGACTTTGCAATATCAGGACAAACGAGAACCTCTTTAAGAGGAAGATTACCTGATGAAGAAGCAATACTAGAGGAGCCGGTGTGGGTTATTGGTAAGAAAGTTCCATCACCAATCATCACAGATTCAGACCCATGATACGGTTGTGTGCATTGCAGATTAGTAGGAGAGCTAGTCACATGGGCTGAGGCACCAGTATCAGGATACCATTCCTGGCCAGAAGAATCGGTGACATCCATGATACGCATAGCAGTCAAGGCTTGAGGAGGATCATCATCTTGATAGCCTTTATCAAATCGATGCCAACACTTCAAAGCATGATGACCAACCTTACCACAAATTTGACAGACTGGTCTGGGATCACCATCCGTTGAGCTTGACTGTGAGGAACTCTGGGAAATCTGTTGATGAAAGCCACGCCCTCTAGTAGTATATGAGCCTCGGCCACGAAAGTTGCCTCTGTTTCCTCCTCTGCTTCTGTTAGAATAACCTCCTCTACTTGCATAGAAGGCTTGATGAGGAGACATTCAAGGAGCAGTTTCGTAAGTTTGAAGCTTATCCTCAAACCCAATAAGTTTGTTCTCAACATCATCAAGGCTTAAGTCAGGATAAACCTCCATAAGATTTTCAATAACCAGACATATATCTAAAATCTAAGTAGCAAAATATCACGACAAGGCAGTAGATCAAGTATAAAGAATAACTCTCTTTATTGCTTAGGAAAATACCTCAAAACCTAAACCTCTTAATCTCTCAAACTTATCTCTCAAGTTATGTCACATATTGACATCTCTTTATATAGACAAATAAAACCATAAACAATTTCCTTTTCTCTATATGTTTAGATAACTCCTAAACATATTAATCCTAATCTCTTTTGGAAATACTCTAAGTTTCCTTCAAGCTTAAGCTAACATTCTCCCCCTTAAGCTTGAAGTTGATTTTCTCTAAGTCTTGGACTCCGATGAGCTGCCTCATTTTCTTGAACTTGATTTTTCCCAATGCCTTTGTAAGAATGTCCGCCTTTTGTCTTTCTCCTGGTATGTGTTCTACTTCGATTTGACCATTCTCAACACATTCACGTATGAAGTGAAATCTAGTGTGTATGTGTTTACTTCTACCATGAAACACTGGATTTCTAGTAAGAGCGATCGCTGAACGATTATCAATCCGAATAACAGTCTTTGCACACGGTGCTCCAGTAATTTCGCTCAGCAAGTCTTGAAGCCAAATAGCCTGTTTGGCTGCTTCTGTCCCGGCCATGAATTCGGCTTCACAAGAAGATAAAGCGACTGTATCCTGTTTTTGTGAACACCATGTGATCGGACCTTCTCCGAGATAGAATATGTGACCTGTTGTACTCCTACAATCATCGGGGTCGACGTTATGGCTGCTATCACTATAGCCTATTAGTCTCAGGATCTTTGAAGTCACCCTCTCAAATGTCAGTCCAAGATTTGTCGTTCCCTTTAGGTATCTCAAACAATGTTTCATCGCAATCCTATGTGACTCCTTTGGATCCTGCATGTATCGGCTCAACACTCCCACACAATAACTCAGATCGGGTCTCGTATGTAAGAGATAACGAAGACACCCAACATTTTTCCTATAAGCTGTAGCATCAATCGATTTTTCACCTAAGCATTTAGAAAGTTTCAGACCTGATTCCATTGGTGTATGTACTGGATTGCAGTCCTTCATTCCTGTTTCGTCCAGTATCTTTAAGGCGTAACGTCTTTGATTCAATACAATACCTCCGTCTGTTTGAAGTACTTCGATCCCGAGATAGTACGTGAGCATTCCTAGATCACTCATTTCAAACTTTGAGCTCATCTCCCTTTTAAACTCACTGATTATGGTCTTGTTTGTTCCCGTGACAAATAAATCATCCACATACACAGCCACAATAAGGCGGTTCCCTCTTACATCCTTTTGATAAACTGATGGTTCTTTAGAACACTTTTTAAACTCAAGCTCACAGAGAATTTGATTAAGTTTATTGTTCCAGGCTCTTGGTGCTTGTCTTAGACCGTACAAAGCTTTGTTGAGTCTATAAACTTTGTCTTCTTTTCCCTTTTCCTCAAATCCCTCTGGTTGTGTAACATACACGGTTTCTTCTAGCTCCCCGTGAAGAAATGCTGTCTTAACGTCGAGATGATGCACTTCCATGCCATTTGATGCTGCGAGATTAACGAGAAGTCGTATGGTCTCAAGACGAGCCACAGGTGCGAAGACCTCTTCGAAATCAATTTCGTGTTGTTGTACATATCCCTTGGCAACGAGACGAGCCTTGTGTTTATTAACGCTCCCATCTGAATTTCGTTTAAGCTTGAACACCCATTTAAGGCCAATTGGTTTCACTCCTGCAGGCGGATCCACAAGATCCCATGTGTGGTTTCTTCTGATTGAACAAATTTCATCTCCACACGCTTCAATCCACTCCTTTATTTTCTTCGCATCTTCGAAATTTTTGGGCTCATTGTTTAAGCTTAACAATAATATTTCTCCTTCCTCCTCCGCAAGCAATAAACACTTTGTTTCTGAAATCAGTACATAATCTTCTAAGTATTTCGGTTTTGTGGTCTGTCTCTGACTTCTTCTAAGAGGGATTGGAGTTGGAGCATTGTAGTCTGCATTTTCTTCATTGCCAATGTCGTCTTCTACCTCTGCACTTTCTTCCTCTCCACTTTGATCAGCATCATTAATCTCTATTTCCTCTTGTTTTCCATGATTTCCAAACTCGCTAAAAGTAACTCTAAAGTCTCCATTGTTTTCTTTCTCCAAGTTATTTAGGTTCCAATTCCATCCTTTGGTTTCATCAAACACCACGTCCCTACTAACCACTATTCTTCGAGTTTGTGGATCAAGCAACCGATATGCTTTAGAGCCTGGTTCTGTTCTGAGATGGACTAACATACGTGATCTGTCATCAAGTTTCTTCAAATGTGAACTGTCTACCTTGGCATATCCAATGCAGCCAAAGATTCGGAGGTGCTCAATGTTTGGCGTCTTCCCTCGTAACATTTCATACGGAGTTTTGTCCTTGAGTGCTCTTGTCGCTATCCTATTCAAGAGGTAAGTGGAGTGTCTAATTGCTTCTCCCCATAGATAGTTTGGCATGTGCATATGCTTTAAAATGCTTCTCGCCATTTCCATCAATGTTCTATTGCGTCTTTCGACTACTCCGTTTTGCTGTAGAGTATAAGGAGCAGTGAGATGTCGTTTAATCCCTGATTCATCGCAGAAAGAGTTGAACTCGTGTGAAGTAAATTCTCATCCTCTATCTGTTATGAATGTCTGTATATTTGCTCCAGATTCTTGCTCCACCAATCTCTTGAAACTTTTGAATTTTAAGAAAGAATCTCCTTTCTTTTTAAGAAGAATACTCCACATATAGCGAGAATAATCATCAATGAACACAAAGATATACCTATTGTTAGCCATTGTACTTGGCATAATTGGCCCACAAAGATCTCCATGAATGAGTTCAAGTACCTTGTTTGCTCGATAAGAGGTAGATTGAGGAAACGTTTGGCGAGTTTGCTTCCCAAGTAAGCATGAACTGCATAGCTCCTTTTCAATTCTGATGTTCGGAAAACCTTTCACAATCTCCTTATCCAACATTGATTTTAATGTGACATGATTCACGTTTCCTAAACGTACGTGCCATCGGCTTGATTCACTCACGTTTGACAGATACAAACGCGCTATTTCTTTAATTCCCATTTGTACCTTGTAGAGACGATTCTTCGATCGTTCTGTTTTCACGATTAGCTTTCCATTCCGGTCATGCATTGTTAACACCTCTCCTCTTAGTCGTATATCACATCCAAATTTTGTGGCTTGGCCGAGACTTATGATGTTAGTCTTTAAATCCGGGATATAATAGACGTCTGTCATAACTCTTGGTTCTCCATTAATATCGATGAGCGAAATTGAACCTTTCCCCTTGATGTCAATTCGTGAATCATCACCAAAATGAACTTTTCCAGTGATGGAGCTATCAATCTTGTCAAAGTACCTCTGATCTCCTGTCATGTGGTTGCTAGCTCCATTGTCTAAGTACCAAATATTATCTTCTCCGGTGTTTGTTTCGAATCTGCTCGGTAGGCATCTCTGTTCGTTTAGATAAACAACCTCATACATCAAGAGGGTATCAGTGTCTTGTGTTCCTGATTCATCCGTTTGTGTTTCTTGCGCTTCTTGTAACTTAAGCAAGCGATCTGGACACTGAGAAGCGAAGTGTCCTGTTTTATCACAACGAAAACATGTTATCCGTGACATATCTCGTCCTCCATATCGTCCACGACCTCTTCCTCGGTAAAACGATCTTCCTCCACGTCCTCTGCCTCTGAGATCACCATTGACATCCCGAGACCATTGATTGTTTTGTCCTTCCATGTTTGCATACATTAAGTTGTTTTGTTCTCCTTGAATTTCTTCCTCCTCTTCGAAGATACGCTCTTCATACGCTTTGAGACGTCCAACAATGTCTTCAAAGCTTGTGGTTTTAAGGTCGAGGACTTGCTCTAAAGATGCAACTATATGAATGTATTTCCGTCGTGGAAGACTCTTTAGGAATTTCTTGACTAGCTTGGATTCATCGAGATTTTCTCCTAAGGCAGCTGATTTTGAGGAAATCTCTGAAAGTTTGCCTACAAAGTCATCAATACTCTCTGAATCCTTCATCTTCAAGCGATCAAATTCAGCCATTAATGTCTGCAATCTTGCTTCTTTTACCCTTGCAGCTCCAACATGTCGTGTTTTAATGGCTTCCCATACTTTTTTAGCTGTATCGAGTTCTCCGACTTGTAAAATTCGAGACTCAGGTATTGACTGAAATAGCAAGGCATTGGCCATGTTGTTTTTCTCAACATCTACGGTTTCAGAATCTGTCTCAACAGCCTCCCAGACTTTATGCACTTTGAGTGCAATTTTGATTCTTATAGCCCATACGGTGTAGTTCGTTGAGTTAAGCATCGAACAAACAATGGAAGAGGTTCCTCCTCCTTCTCTCGGTTTTCCGGTGGTTACGGTGGTGATATCCCCCATCTTTTGATTTGTTTGGCTCTGATACCAATTCTAAAATCTAAGTAGCAAAATATCACGACAAGGCAGTAGATCAAGTATAAAGAATAACTCTCTTTATTGCTTAGGAAAATACCTCAAAACCTAAACCTCTTAATCTCTCAAACTTATCTCTCAAGTTATGTCACATATTGACATCTCTTTATATAGACAAATAAAACCATAAACAATTTCCTTTTCTCTATATGTTTAGATAACTCCTAAACATATTAATCCTAATCTCTTTTGGAAATACTCTAAGTTTCCTTCAAGCTTAAGCTAATAATATAGACTCATATTCTCTCCCTAAACCATTCAACACACCATAGATTTGCTCATGTTCAGACATAGGCACACCTATAGAATCCAACTGATCACAAAGATCCTTAATTTCAGATAGATATGTAGTCATACTCTTGTTTTGCTTAGTAGTAGACTGAATTCTTCTTTGCAAATCAAGTCTCCTAGTTGGTAAGATTCTATTATACTTCTTAGCAAGAGCGAGCCATACCTCATGAGCAGTAGAGAGACCATAGACATAGCAAAGTGCGTTTTCAAAGAGGGACCCAAAGATCCAAGCTTTCACCAACTGATCAGATCGCACCCACTTTACAAACTCTGGATTGTTCGCTTCAGAAACCACTTTACAATAGGTGGCGGCTTGGGAGTTCCTCTGGTCACAAATCCCATCAGCATTTGGCTGGAAAGGAAAGACTCAAGTTGAGTTTTCCAAATAAGGTAGTTTTTCTCATTAAGTTTAAGATTAACCACTTGAGAGATTGTAAGATTTGAGTTAGCAAACGAATCTGGAATAGCCTCCATAGCGCTGATACCATGTAGGAAGAACTTAATACTCTGCTTTGTAGCTTGATAAAAGTTCTTTTATTGATTCATTTTTGCTTGCCGATTACAAAGATTGCTTTAGAGTATTTATACAAAGATTTGAGCTTAGAGCTACACTAGGTCATCTCTGACACTTGTCAGAATCGCAACCCTCATCATCTAACATTTCAAATCTTTTGAATATTTCGAATTGACCGGCCGTACGACGAGCTGGCTTCTTCGTAGCTTGCTCTGCTTTTCCATTAGCTTTGCTGTCGTGTTCTGGTGAAGATGAAGACTATTGCTTCCTTGTTGGGCTGTTGGAGATTTTCGTCATGGGTTTTTGCTCATTGAGACCCAACTGTATTGAACCTTTCACAACTTCATCTGACCCCAAATCCTTTCCTTTAGCCATTTTTGCATTTGTCTTAATAGTGTCATCATATATAAATTATTTGATTGTGAAGATTGCCAACTCCGATGTTTTTTCTTTATGTTTTCGAGGAGCCAACTTATATAAATTATTCATCATTGATAATAAAGATGTACCTAGAAGGGCTAATATTCTTTTTGTTATTACTACACGACAGAAACCGTGCCCTTTTGACTCACGTACCTCTTTATGACCAGACAAAGAAGTTCAAAATTATAATTTTATTCAGCTTCTCTACCTTCTCTTCTTCAAAAACCCCAAGAGAGAGAGAGAGGGAGAGCTTGGAAGATCTTTTACAATCATGAAGAGATTCACAATCATAGTACTAGCTTTCCTTTTAATTATTCTAACTCTACAAGAGGAACATGTCCTAGTCTATGCTTATCAAGGTTCCTTTACATATAGATCCCAACTTTTCTATTTCTTCGTTACCGTAATTTTTTCTTGCATAATTTTTTTTTTAATTTCAGAAGATTATGTTAATCAAATAGATACTAATAACTTTATTCTACATTATATTTCTCAATTTGTATTGATAGGCGGAGATGCTGATCACAAAAGTCTTGACCATCATGGAGTTCAATATACATCGACACTGCATTTTAAAGTATACATTAATTGGTTTTCAATAAATCTTTCTTAAATATTTTATATACTTTTATACTGAATCAGTCCATTATATCAATTTATACACAATAACAGGAACTATACGACTTCACCAACAATGGTGTACCAAGGAAGCTAAGGTCCGGGGGAACAAAGAGAGCCGCGAAGGAGCAAGTTATGGCAACGAACAATGATAGTTGGAGTTTCAAGATTTCAGTTGCATCAAAGCATTTGATGGTGGAGCGTATATTAGCGTTTCAGAAAAGAAGTAAGAGTTCTTCATATAAATGGAAACACAAGAAGAAAAACTCTTCTGGACGATTTGTAGCTTTCTATCATGATTATCGTGGACCCGCACGTCATCCTCCTAGACATAACTTATAAAGTTATAATCACAACAACATAAACATATAATTTGTAATATTTTAGCATTTGTATATTTTCTCTAGTTAGTTTTATATATGCTTAATTAAGCTTTGGTAATTAGTTTTAATTGTTTGTTCTCAATCTTTATCAAAAAAAAATCGTCTCTCTCTTTCTAAGATTTTTGTTCCAACTTTTATTCTAACATATTTGGTAAAAGGTGTGACCATGTCTTTATTCTAGATATGTTTTGGCTTTCCTGCAGGAGAGTATAAGAAGACCAATATATTGGTAGATCATGACGCCACTAAGGTTTGTCTTGTAATCCTTCTTTATGACTATTCTAGATTTTAGAGTTAGTCTTTTTTGTTATGCTTCAGAATAAATAGTTTCGAATATAATTTGTATTTACAGCATACATTTTCTAAAAAGATGATAACCATAGTTGATGATCTGACCAATGATAATAGACTACCAAAACTTGAATCATCTACTTCAGCCAAGAATATGAAGAATCTGGCTCGATTGTTACGCAATGATTATCCAATCCATAGTAAGCCTCGACGCAAGCCTCCTATCAATAATAGAGCTCCTAACATGATTTAAATGATCTTGGAAGGTCAAACATGAATTTATGTAACGGATTAAAGTATGATGAATTTTTTCTAGATAGATAAATCATGCTGGTCCCAATTGTTGCTATATATATAGTAGCTATTATTGAGGAGGACTCTCTTTTGTTTGTTTTGTCCTTCGTAGTTACTTATATAGACCTTTAATTTATGTACTTTAGGCTATATATATAAATGCACTTATTTATATGCAAGTATTGGAGGATGAATGTTGTCTAATTGTGTTTCATATATACAATATACTATATTTTATACCTTCATATAGTGTTTATCTTAATCAAAAATACTATATATATATATATTTTGAATATTTTTTTGTTTGTTTAAAAAAAACTCAAACTATGATATATAGAAAAGTAAAATCCGTATTTTCTTATGGTAGAATCGTGAGTATGAATCCTCTTTTTCTAAAGAGATTGAAACAATTTAAAAATGAGAGAGATGAGTTTTCTTTTTTAAGAAAAAAAGATACCAACCCGTATTACTGCCATTTGAGTCTCCTAAGGAACACATGATGCCAACGTTGTGAATAAATACTTAAATAGAGCGAAACACTATTTATATTAAAAATAAAATATGATATTTTTGATTATTGTGGCTAACATGGTTAGTTAGCTAATTATCCTCAAAGTATATAACAATTTTTTGGAAAATTTAGATAAATACCCTAAATTTTAATGAAAATTACATTTAATCTTATAAATTTGGAAAACTATACTTTTTGTTATATAAAAGTACATAAATGCCCTTCTACATATTTAACTTACTATATAAATTATAATAATTTAAAATTATTAAAATTTAATTTCGTATTTACCTTTTATTTTAAAATTTTTTTAGTAAATCAATGCCTAAAAGCTAAATTTTTTATTAAATTAAAAAAAAATAAAGATTGACTTATTTTACACAATCGACTTATATTTGTTTGGTTGATTTTTTACTTTGTTGATTTATTTATACAATTGATTTATTATTTTTATGTCCGTCGACTTAATATTCAGCTTCTTCGACTTATTTTAAATTGTTGACTTATATTTTTTTTGCTTGATTTTTCACTTTGTCGACTTGTTTAGCCATTAACTTATTTTTTATTTTTGTCGACTTAATTTTAAGTTTTGTCGACTTACTTTAAACTACTGATATATTTTATTGTTTGCTTGATTTTTTACTTTGTCGACTTATTTAACCATTGACTTATTTTTTTTATATTCGTCGACTTAATTTCTAGTTTCGTCGATTTATTTTAAACTGTTGACTTATATTTTGTTTGTAAGTTATCGACTTATTTAAAACTGTTTACTTATTTTTGCTTGATTAACATTTTAAGTTATCGACTTATTTAAACTACTGACTTATTTTTTTTAGTTTGTCGACTTAAATTTTTTATTCATCGATTTATTTGAAACTACTCTATCGATTTATTTAAACCATTAATTTAGTTTTTATGTTCATCGACATAACATATTATTATCTAAATTAATTAAACTATAAATCATAAAATAAATTAAAATCAATTCGTAATTTTATTTTATAAAATAATATCAATTGGTAATTTTATTTTAGTTAATATAGAAATCTATTGGAATTTAAGTTTTAAAGATTATAAATCAATTTTTAAATAAAAATTAGAAAAATCAAATCATCTTTTTCAAGTTTTTCTTTAATTAAGGATAAAGCTGTCATTTCAAATAACAAAATAGGTTACTTTTCAAAATTTAATAAATTTTTTATAGATTTCAAATTTCCAATAATATTTAGGGTATATAATCTAATTATTCCCAATTTTTTCTGTGAGAGAGGAAATACATGAAGAAAATTTGGTCAATGCATTAAAGAGATTCGAACTCCGACATTTTGACTGGCTTAATAATATAATATACCAAAAATAGTGGAGCCACCGTGGGCTTAATAATATTGTCAAGTAAGTTTCACTATACCAACTGAGCTAGCCGAATATTTGTACTTTGTTCCAATAATCATATATTTATTTGCAGCATAGAAAACTATAATGTAACTCATTCCATTGGCCAAAAAACGTAAATTAAGCTTTCACTTCAGAAACTCCAAATTTGATCTTCATATTTATATATTTCCTTATAACAGTTTGAGAGTTACACTTTCTTTAATATGATTTTCTGAACGACATTACTTGGTTCCACTTTTATAAGTCATTGACGATATGCAATAGAAATAAAATAAATATCGAAGTTCTTATTACTTCCCAGAGACTGGATGGGTAGCACTATTGAGTTCCTTTGGAGGTGTCCCACAACCTTCAAGATCGATGTTTAATGGTTCTTGTTTGGTCACGGGTGCAGGCTTCTCCTTGCTTTTCCCCCATAAAAGTATATAAAGTCCCACGATTATGACCATTGACCCTATCACACTTTTATCATGCCACATAAATATTTCATTCGTCAGAAATTATAAAGTAACAAAAGTCAAAAAGAACCATTCAATATATAGTATCTACCATTTGGCGATCATTTTAGATTCGTATTTAATCCGTTTTTAATCAATCTTTACATCGATCAAAGGAATAAATCACCCAGATTAAAGGTTTTTATATGTTGAATGATTTTATGAAGTTAATAATTTTTAAATATGTGCTATGCAATATGATTCATGGATCAATTTGGTTCAAAGCGTTTTAATTCAAATTACACATTCAAAAGGTACGTAATTTTAATATTTTTGCTATGCAGATGAAATTAAAGGGTCTTTACTCTTTAGCAGTATAAGCATATTCAATACAGTCAAATAATATTTAAATACATGTTATACAATATTGTATTTTATTTCAAATCGCTTTTAATTTTATTTTTTGTTGTTGTTTAATTATTAGCTATTTAAAGAATATTAACATAATGATATAAATAAGTAGAAAAAATAGTAGGCTACCTTCTGCAGTAATGATCAGATATAGGGACATATAAAGGTTACTGACATAATGATATAAATAAGTAGAAAGAAAATAGTAGGTTACCTTCCGCAATAGATTTGTTCATGACAAAAAGAGAAGCTGAAAATTGCAGCAAAGACTTGAACCAAAGGGATAAAACTGGACGTGAAAACTGGACCTCTTTGCCGGAGACACCAGGACATTCCAACGTAGCACAATCCTGATCCCACGATACCCTATTCAATCACCGATCATAGTTGGTACATACGCATATATTCACTTTGTAACGGTTTTAAGAAATCATTTTGTTTAAAGACTTGTTTTTCGCTTACAACTTGTAAAAACATTTGATTACTTAATCAAAACATGAACCGAATCTCTATTTTAACATGTAAACGCATTGAAACAATAAGATCCCTATCTTTTATAAGAAGCTTAAAATCCACATGACCTATAAATCGATTAGATTTGGTAGGTAAATTAAATAGTAAATTGGATTACTCACCGAATAAAGTAAAGCTAAAACTTGGAACCTGTCTTTAACGACCCACATGGATATGCTCCTCTCCGAGATCAAACTCAATAAAGCAGATTGGATCACACCAAAGAAAGAGAGGATCGTGGTGCTCATGTATTGGCACGGATATATCAGACTTATTTTAGCTTGAACGATGAACCATGATGACCATATTAAGATTGATATAATCAACATGATCGAACCCATTTCCCACTTTTGGGTTATGGCAGCAGTTGAACCATTTGTCTTTTGTGTTTGCATTTGAGCGTTTTGTGGAGTTAAAGCGGTTCCTTTATAAAGCGTAAGTACCAAAGCTCCACAAATGCATATCATTGTCCCTAATACTTTGGATCTTCCTATGCTGTTCTTGATGTTCAAAGTCTCTTGTCTAATAAATTACACACGCAGACAAATTAAGATAATTAGAGGAAATGAGGAAGCCAAATGTGTTTGATCGATTTCATTACTTAAAGATGAGAGCCAACGCAAAGGTGACGGAAGGAACCATGTTGCTAAACGCTAAGGCGAAAGTGGAAGACGTATATTTAAGTCCAATAAGAAAGAAGTATTTCACCAAACTTGTCCTGCAAATTTGTGAGTGACCAAGATTTAGACACTTTCCAAACATGCTTTGCGATTGAAACTCTATTAAAAAAAACTTACCCCAAAAGAGCACTAAAGAACAGAGAGCACAAGATACTACCCGTGAGTTTTGGCCTGTTATGTCTGCAAAAGAAAATCCGGCCGGATAATGGAAAAAAAAAAGGAGTACGAATAAAAAAAAGATATGTAATTAAGTATGCTTACTTATACAAAAGAGAAACCATGAGTCAACAAGCCACGTGAATAAACAAGACAGCTATTTACAACTTCAAAGATTATATTTAAATAATAATGAAAAAAAACTTCAAAGAATATAACAATTAAATACACCAACTCAGAATCAACAAAACCATTAAAAAATTGGATGAATTGAAAACGAGGTTAGTGAGTAGAGTGAAAAAAACAAAAGATTGGAATAGATATATTATGCAAACACACCTTTCCAAGAAAATTGCAAATGGTGTCAAGAAGAGAGTTCCGGCGGCAAGTCGGTAAGTGGTGGCGACCATATGGTTAATTCCTTGATCAAGCATCTTCTTGAACAAAACGTTTACAACGCTCAACCCAATGTTGATCATCGACAACATAAACACTGTCTTCCATAGTTTTGTATCAAACCTCACCATAATTAACTCTATGTCTATATTATTGATATATGAGCAATGTCTATATATAGATATATGTATACACTTGTCTTTACATAGTAATTAGAAGTTTATTTTTTGTTGCTAAAACGTTGTTTTCAGAAGTTGGTATGAAATAAAGATTTGATGAGGGTGTGACTATATATTGTGACTCAAGTAATGCTTAGAATCGTATCAGCATCGCAGTTGTCTTTAACTAATCTCATTGTGCTTTGAACTTGCCTTTTTTTGTCGACTATGCATGAACAGAAAGAAAGATAGTGTGTGTGTGAGAGAGAGAGAGTTGATTAATGGAAACTATCGTAGATTCCATCATCACAACGTGACATCACACACCATTTATATATTAATTGCACGGACTATACATATAAAGGTT
Source organism: Arabis hirsuta (assembly GCA_964056655.1). Classification (NCBI taxonomy): domain Eukaryota; kingdom Viridiplantae; phylum Streptophyta; class Magnoliopsida; order Brassicales; family Brassicaceae; genus Arabis; species Arabis hirsuta. The sequence continues at coordinate 22,372,902 of OZ053308.1, forward strand.
TTATAAAAGCTTTGATTGATAATCTTTTGCGGCTGCGCTGAGTGTACATCTCTTATTGTTACCAACCGGTAAAACGATAAGACCAAGTTAGTTAGAGAAAAAATGATACAACAAGATGTCTAGCAAAATGGAACGAAAGGTGTTACCTAATCCTAGTTTCTAAACCTTCATATGTCTTTGATCTCTTGTCACTATCATGTTTTATTTCAGCAATTAAATTCGCAATATTTTTAATGGTACTTTACTAGCCAAATTAAGTTGGAAGATCTACCACAGACCGAAAATCTCTACTGTTTAGAGTTTTCAAATTTTTACAATACTATAAATAATTTAATTTGGTCAAAAATCTAGAGTACTATAAAGAGAAAAATATTCATAATATTTTTAATTGGATGAAAATTTTCAAATATCTATAAAAATATTTTAATTTGAGCAAAAAGTTAAAATAGTATAAAATTAGTTGATTAGATTGAATTTCCAAACTTGAATGATTGCAACTAGAAATGGAAAAATTAACCACTCCAAACTGAGCCAAACCGAATCCGAACCGATCTAAACATAACCAAAATATATACACAATCCATTGGTTGAATTTATTCCCCACACAAATAGTTCGATTCGGTTTTAAACCAAAGTATATAGAAGTAGCTAGAGTGATCGAATTTTCAATGGCATAATCTAAAATTTGATTGATATTGTCTGTCGTGCTCAACTCAAAGAAAATGAATGGCTTTCTACTCTTCAACCACCCGCCACTGCCAATTCCAACGTCCACCTTAAGCATCAATTCCTGCGGATTGGTCTCCTCCTCCACCAGGTTGGTTCACATGTAATCATGATGCTACTCACCACTCATCAATTCTGCAAACGGATTCTGGATGTATTATCCGGAATGCTAATTGAGAATTCATATGTGTTGCATCCTCTTTTTTACCAAAGGCTAAATCAATTGTAGAAGTTGAAGGGCTTAGTCTTCTCCGCATTATGCATATAGCTTGGTATAGTTAAATAGATAGTATTTGAAAGTGAATCAAAACTATTGGTGGAGTTAATTTACAATCACCATAGAAATGAATAATTTATTCAATGATACCAAACATAAAAGTAATTTTTTGCAGATGTCCAATTTGTTTATACTAAAAGAACCAAATATAATAGTTGACAAGCTAGTTCGTATAGGTCAATCACAATATTTTTCTTGTTGTATTTACAATTCTTCTCCTAAATGTATACAACATTCTCTCTCATATGATTTGTAATTTTCCAAAGTTATTAAAAAAATCAGATGTTAAAAAAAAATTAAAAAACCATAAATATCAACTTTAACTATCCATAAAATATGCCATACTAGACAACTTTTAGAGCAGGATTGTAAGATGTCATCGTGTGGAATATGTGTATCCTATGATGGTTTACTCGTTTAATAATACAATAGTTTGCCAGAAAAAAAAATTATATAAATTCTTATAAATATCACCTAAAATTACATAATCTTAGATGGTTAATCCAAAATGAAAAAATTGATAAATACAATATAATCTTCATGAAGAGAAATAGTTATACATACATGATATAATGCGTTTTTGGCGCATTCTAACTTTTGTTTTGTAGGATTTTTATAGAGTTTTTTACTTTATTTTGAGTCATTTTAGATCCAAAGGTGGCTGGAATGGAGGATTGGAACTCACGATGGACTTGGCGAAAAAGGAAGAAAACTGAAATTTTTTGAAGATTTTGGAGAAGGGAGCACCTGCTCCCGATCGCTTGACCTACTCCGCACAAGATCCATTTTTAGATATTTTCATTTAAACCTATTTTCGCCACCTAGGGTTTTTCTAATCGATCCGAGCAGCCTAAGACTCATTTAAAAGAGATATTTTCTATTTTTTTTAGGAGAGGTAGAAACAAATACAAAAAATAACAGAGAGAACACGAGTGAGAGAGATTGATACATTGTTTTTGAGTTTTGTAAGATTTGAAGATTGTCTTCCATCCCTTTGGAGAAGATTTCTAAACTCTTTACCTTTTTCATTTATTTATCTATGAAATCTCTTATCTCACTTACTTTGTTTCGATCCATCATGTGCGAGTAGTCTCTCAAGTTAGGTTAAGGGTTCGAAGGGATTAAGGATTCATGAACTAAGCATAGATAGGATTCGATATATATTGATATTTTCATTTATTGTTGTTCTAAATTTTTAGACTAGCTTGATCACATAGCCTCTGATTTTAGGTTTAATTTACTCATCAAAAGTGTTGTGAATTGCTTGAATTAACATAGATGGGCGATTCGTCCGTAGCCAACGACAGTTGAAGTTAAGGCGAGTTGTGAAAAAATCGATCACATCCTCTATAATGCTCATCATTCTTTGTAAACTCAAACGACAGTTTAGGGTGTTAGATTGATTGATGAAGTGGTTGATGCCACAACAGTGGATCCTCTTATTTTTATGGTTGAGTTCTAGATTGGTTCTGAATTGTTATCCTGAATATTTGCTTGGTTCTAGATGATCTAATCCCTAAGATACCTTCCCTTGACCTAAAGTTTTTATTAATACTTGTTTAAACCAAATTTACTTAATTTGCTTGCTATTTGTGTCAACTTAAAACCAAATTGATTGCTTAGCTGAAATTGTATCACAAAAGATTAGAGTGTATTGCTGGTCCCTTTGAACAAACCTCACTATTCTACATCGAGTTAGAGCTTCTAGGTTTGAAATTTAAAGTAGGAAAAAAACATTTCATTAAATTGGCGCCGTTGCGACGGGAACCAACTCGATACCTCTAGTTTTTAATATACATTTTTAGACAAAGTACTAACTCGTTCTTTTGTTTCTCTTGCGTGTGTTCCAGGTGCATGAACTCAAGGTCAACAAGGAGCAATTGTCAAATTCCCCTCGTAACTTTGAGTAATCCGGAACTTTCATGACTTGAACGAGTCAACAGACGAACAAGGCCTAATCTCGTCGACATGGGCGAACGAGGCGATGATGATATGGCGGCTGAGCTACAAAGGTTGTAAGAGCAGATGGCTCAGATGCAGCAGCAACATGCGCGCGAACAATAGCAGCAACGCGCGCGTGAACAACATCGTGCCATTGGGAATATAAACAATCCTCATGCCTTTTACCGAAACTGAGCTACTATTGTTCCACCTGCTGTTGAGAGGCAAGATTATGAGATAAAGCCTCAGATGATATCGCTGGTCAAGCGGCATTTGTTCCATGGACTTCCCGCAGAGATTCCAATGGACCATATAGAGAACTTTGAGGAGATCATGTTCACAACGAGTTCTAATAGGATGAACCAAAAATTCTTAAAGTGTAAGCTTTTCCCTTTCTCACTTGCGGACAAAGCTTCCCGTTGGCTTAAGTCTCTACCAGCTGGATTTATCACGACTTGGACACAATGTAGAGTAGCGTTCTTGGACTACTTCTACACCAAAACCAAGACCGCGAGCCTAAAGAACAAGATCTCAATGTTTCAACAACATTCAGGAGAGTTCTTTTGTGAGGCATGGGAACAGTTCAAAGAATACAAGAGAGAGTGTCCACACCATGGGTTTACCGATGAGAACTTATTGGGTATCTTCTATGATGGTGTTGATTGGGATTACATGAATGCTTTGAATGCTGCGAGTGTTGTGACATTATGACTAAGACCAGAGAGGGTGCCTACAAGCTTATTGAAAACTTGGCTGCGAGTTCTAGCAGCAAGTCTCCAGAGTATGATAGAACCAAGAAAACTAGTGGGATGAATTCTCAAAAGATAAATGACCTTACGGCTAAGGTTAACTTGTTGCTCAAAGGGAACCAAATGACGGTTCATTTTCTTGATGAGAATGGTGAACCATTTTCTGAGGAGATGGGTGAAGAAGGAGATTAAAATCAGCAAGAGGTCAACTATGTGAATGGCCAAGGGTTTGTGCGAAACCGTGGGTTCAACCAGAATTATAGGAGTCACCCGAACTTCTCTTATAAGAGTACAAACGTTGAGAACCCGCAGGACCAGGTTTATCCGCAGCAAACTCGTGTCCAAAACCGGAAATCTCAGGATCAAGGTTTCCAGAAGACTTTCCCTTAAGGTTTCCAAGGCAAAACGTTCCTCCCTTTTCAAGGTCAGAAACCGCAGTTTACTAACTTCCAGGCTCCTGCAAGCTCTGTAAGTACTTCTCAGGATGAATTGAAGGGTATGATGCAGCATCTGATGGCTAATCAACAGAAGTCTGCCTTTGAAATCAACATGAAGGTAGATGCCATGTACTCGGATTTCAATGGTAGACTTGAAGCTGTTTGCAACCATGTGAAGAAGGCTTGACACTCAGGTTGCTCAAACTGCTGATGCAATCACGAGGCCACAAGGAGTGCTGCCAGGTAAACCAGGTGCAATCCCCAAAGAGTTTGTGAATGCATTGAGCTAAGGAGTGGAAGAGTTCTACCACCGGTTGTGAGGGCAGATGCTGAAAACTGCCCATAAAATTCTATAGAGCACCGGCTCCCAAACGGAGCACCTGCTCCAGACGAGGAAAAGAATAAATAAATTGTTGAACCGACTTCTAAAGTACTTTGACTGAATGAGCTTGCTGATAAGATTCGATCCCGTATCTACAAACCTCCAGTTCCTTACCCAGTCCCTCCAAGGAAGGCTCAAAAGGATTTGGAAGAAGCGAAGTGTAAGGAGATGTTGAAGGATTTGACGGTTAAGATACCTTTGGCAGATGTGATTCAGATGATGCTGACTATGAAGAAGTATGTTAAGGGTTTGGTTATAGGAAAGGTTTCTTCAGAATATAGCGCTATGATGGTATCTAAGAACTGTAGTGTTGTGCTGCAAAACAAGATGCCTAAGAAGCAAGAGGACCCATGAGAGTTTGTTTTATCCGTGTAGATTGGTCCTATGCGATTCGCTTGTTCTCTACGCGATTTGGGTTCAAGTGTGAACCTCATGCCATATTCGGTTGCTAGGAAGCTTGGGTACACAAAGTTCAAGCCAACAAGAATTTCATTGGTGTTTGTTGACAGATCGGTAAAGTTACCCGTGGGGATCCTTGAGGATTTGCATGTCAGAATTCGCAATACTTTGATTCGAGTGGATTTTGTGGTGCTGGAACTTGATGAAGAATCAAAGGATTTCTTGGTTTTGGGACGTCTTTTCTTGCGCACAGCTGGTGTGATTATTGATGTGAGGAATGGTACAATCGGTCTCCACCTCGGAGACAATATCATGGAATTTGAGATGGATAGAATGCTAAAAAAGCCAACCATTGATGGGCAAACTTTTGCCATAGAGGATAATCTCGAAATCTTTGAGGGAGAGATTGAGAAGATTTTGGTTGATGATCCGTTGGATGTTGCTTTGACAAAGACTGAGGGTAAGCATGAGTATTTGAGTGAGGATGTAACATCCCAGTTTTTGGAAATATGTGGTGCATGCGGAGAGGGTTAAGAGAATTGATTTTGCTACCTATATCACCAAAGTGCACTTATTTTTTTCGTCACACATCCAGAGAGAACTCCAGAGTTAAGCGTGCTTGGGCTGGAGTAATTTAAGGATGGGTGACCTACTGGAAAGTCATTTCCAGTACCGTGCGAGTGAGGACAAAACACGGAGAAAGATCACGTGGTGATTTGCAGGGTTAGTAAACAAGTCTTTCGAGCTTCCCGGACTAATGCACCGACCATCAGACAGGGTTGGGCCCACGGGCCGAGAGTGGGCGTGGGGCCCATTAGGAGATGAGGATTTCTCCTGAGGGGGTGAAGATTTTCCCTGTATGTTATTGAGAGATGAGGATTTCTCTCGAGGGGATGAGGATTTCCCCTGTATACCGATAGCTCGACGGCGATCGGAGCGTTACAGAGGACACAGTTGGGTTTGCAAAGATGCTGGATTCGGGTCAAATGGAAAAATCAACTGGATTTTTGAAACTCGAAACAAAGGATGCTAACGGAGCGCCTACTCCAGGCAAAGGACCTGCTCCTGGAAACTCTGTTGACAGTCCTTGGAGCGAACTGAAAGCTCCTAAACTCGAGCTCAAAACTCTACCAGCTGGGCTAAGGTACGCGTTTCCAGGCCCTAACTCTACATACCATGTGATCATAAATGCTTATTTGAACAATGTAGAAACCGTCTTGCTTTTGTGTGAACTTAGGAAGTATAGAAAGGCTCTAGGATATTCACTAGATGATATTCCTGGAATTTCACTTGATCTTTGCATGCATAGAATACATCTAGAATATGCATCAAGGAATTCTATAGAACATCAGAGAAGGTTAAACCCAAATTTAAAAGATGTTGTTAAGAAAGAAATAATGAAACTTCTAGAAGCTGGTGTAATCTACGCAATCTCAGATAGTAATTAGGTTAGTCCAGTTCATGTGGTACCTAAGAAAGGTGGAATTACTGTGATCACAAATGATAAAAATGAGTTGATACCAACTAGGACGGTAAATGGTCATAGGATGTGTAATGATGATAGGAAATTGAATGCTGCCACTAAAAAGGATCACTTTCCTCTGCCCTTTATTGATCAAATGCTTGAGAGATTGGCTAACCATCCATAATACTGTTTCTTCGATGGTTACTCAGGTTTTTTTCAGATTCCTATCCATCCGGACGATCAGGAGAAAACAATATTTACATGTCCTTATGGTACTTTTGCATATCGCAGAATGCCATTTGGTTTGTGTAACGCCCCAGCGACATTTCAAAAGTGTATGATGTCAATTTTTACTGATATTATTGAGGATATAATGGAAGTTTTCATGGACGATTTCTCTATCTATGGAAGCTCTTTCTCTGTGTGTTTGTCGAATTTGTGCAGGGTGTTACAGCGATGTGAGGAAAAGCATCTTGTGCTAAACTAGGAAAAATGCCACTTCATGGTTCGAGATGGGATTGTATTGGGTCATCGAATATATGAGAATGGTATTAAGGTTAACTGAGTAAAGATGTACATCATAATGAGTCTTCAACCACCATATTCAGTCAAAGGCAGTTTTCTGGGTCATGTTGGGTTCTACAGGAGGTTCATCAAGGCTACTCTAAAATAGCAAGACCTCTTACTCAGCTATTGTGCAAGGAGATTAAGTATGACTTCGATGGGGCTTGTCTTGAGGCTTTTTACACCATAAAAAGAGCCTTGATAAACGCACCCATTGTTCAACCACCTGATTGAGACCTGCCATTTGAAGTGATGACAGATGCGAGTGATTATGTTGTAGGAGCAGTTTTGGGTCAGAGGAAGGACAAGAGGCTCCATGTGATTTACTACGCCAGCCGTACCTTGGATGAAGCCCAGTGCAAATATGCTACGATCGAGAAGGAGCTATTGGCAGTGGTGTTTGCCTTTAAGAAGTTCAGATCATACTTTGTTGGTTCCAAGGTGATTGTACACATCGACCACGCTGCCCTAAAATACTTGCTCACTAAAATGGATGCAAAACCGAGGCTGTTGAGGTGGATCATTTTGCTCCAGGAGTTTGATTTGCAGATTGTTGACAAGAAGGGGACCAAGAACGGAGTCGCTGATAATCTATCTCGCATGAAAATTAATGATAAGGTACCTCTCGATGATACACTTCCTGATGAACATGTCTATGCGGTTAACATCTGTGTCCTGGAGCACCCGGTACAGACAAGAGAACCTGCTCTGAAACTGAGAGCACCTACTCTAGAGGAGTTTTGTGGTACTACCTCCAAGGCAATTGTTCTGAATTTTCCATGGTTTGGGATGACAACAAACTATTTAGCTGCTGAACAGGAACCGTCTGATTTTGTGGGTGATAAAAAGAGGAAGTTCCTAAGAGACATAAGAAGATATTTTTGGGATGAGCCATACCTCTACAAGCAATGTGATATAATGCGTTTTTGGCGCATTCTAACATTTGTTTTGTAGGTTTTTATCAAGTCTTTTACTTTATTTTGAGTCATTTTAGGTTCAAAGGAGGCTGGAATTGAGGATTGGAAATCATGATGGGACTTGGCGAAAAAGGAAGGAAACAGGAAGATTTTGAAGAAAGGAGCACCTGCTCCGAAACTGGAGCACCTGCTCCCGATCGCCAGACCTGCTCCGCAGAAGATCCAGTTTTGAAAATTTTTATTAAACCCAATTTTACCACCTAGGGTTTCCCTAATCAATCCCAGCCGCCCCAGACCCCTTTATAACATATTTTTCGAACTATTTTCAAGGAGGTAGAAAATAACAGAGAGAAACATAGAGAACACGTGAGAGAGAGATTTGATACATTGCTTTGAGTTTTTGTGAAATTTGAAGATTGTCTTCCATCCTTTGGAGAAGATTTCTAAACTCTTAACTTCTTTCATTATTTTATCCATGAATTCTCGTATCTCACTTACTATGTTTCGATCCATCATGATTGAGTAGTTCTCCAAGTTAGGTTAAGGGTTTCGAAGGGATTAGGATTCATGAACTAAGCATAAATAGGATTTGAAATACATTCATATCTTCATTTATTGTTGTTCTTAAAGCCTAGACTAGCTTAATTACATAGCCTCTGATTTTAGGTTGAATTTACTCATCAAAAGTGTTGTGAATTGCTTGAATTAACATAGATGGCGATTTGTCCTTAGCCAACGACAGTTGAAGTTAAGGCAAGTTGTGAACAACTCGATCCTATCCTCTTTAATGCTCATCATTCTTTGTAATCTCAAACGACAGTTTAGGGTGTTAGATTGATTGATGTAGTGGTTGATGCCACGACAATGTGTCTTCTTAATTTTATGGTTGAGTATTGGATTGGTTCGTAATTGATATCCTGAATAAATGCTTGGTTCTAGATGTTCTAATCCCTGAGATACTTTCCCTTGATCTAACGCCTTTCCATTAATTGTTTACATCGAATTTACATTTATTTGCTTTGATAAATTGTGACACTTAAACTACTTTGAATCGCTTAGCTGAATTTGTATCCCATAGGATTAAAGTGTATTGCTGGTCCCTTGAAAGAACCTACCTATTCTACATTGAATTAGTGATTCTAGGTTTGAATTATAAACCAGACAAAATCCATTTCATCACAATGCTCGGATGGTATCTTTAGGAGATGTGTGCCTGATGAAAAGATTCATGGGATTCTGTTCTATTGCTATAGTTCGAGCTATGCCGGTCACTTTACAACCTTCAAGACAGTGTCTAAAGTGCTGCAAGCTGGGTTTTGGTGGCCGACAATGTTCAGGGATGCACATGGTTTCATCTCAAAGTGTGATACATGTCAGAGGCAAGGAAACATCTCACGCAGAAATGAGATGCCTCAACACTTTATTCTGGAAGTTGAAGTGTTTGATGTGTGGAAAATCAATTTTATGGGACATTTTCCGTCTTCATATGGAAACCAATACATCTTGGTGGCTGTTGATTATGTGTCTAAATGGATAGAGGCCATTGCTTCGCCAACGAATGACGCCAGTGTAGTGGTCAAGATGTTTAAGTCCATAATATTCCCCAGGTTTGGAATGCCGCGAGTGGTTATAAGCAATGGAGGGCCTCACTTCATCAACAAAGTTTTTGAGAACCTATTGAGAAAGAAATGAGCAAAGCACAAGGTAGCAACGCTATATCATCCACAGACTAGTTGCTGCAACCCTTGAAACTCTCACCGCACCCGCAACCATTCCTACCATGCGGTCAAGACCTGTGACTCAATCCGGTAAACGGACCCTTCAAGAGAACATCAATGAGGCCGTAGAGGTTCTATTGGCCCAACATGAGGCTGACTTAACGACCCGACCCAACCAGAAAACCCACTCAACAAGCACGGCCCAAGACCGGCCCCACCAAGATTATTCTGACCCTAACCAGCCCGACCCGGATCAATCCTACCCGGACCAGCCCGACCCAGACCAGTCCAACCCGGACCTGACCGAACCAAACCGGTCCGACCCATATCCGCCCGACCCGGACTAGACAGGACCCACCCAAGCGGAAGAATGACCCGACCGGACCTTCTCATCAACATGTGAATCCGGCCAACGGATACTTACCTTATTCGGCATCACACGTTTGAAGACACACGCGATCCGCAACGGTCTGATCCAGTTAAGGTAAGTCTTTAAATTCCTTGATTTGATTTTAAAACTAACGGCTCTCTTTTCTTTGATTTTTGGTTTGCGAATATTTTCTTTCCATTTTAGCGTAAGACATTTGATTCGCCAATTTATTACTTAGATTCGAATCATGTAATTTGCTTCAAGTCCCCACAAAGGGCAAAGCTGTTCAGACATGTATATAAGTCCCCTCTCACAGCCGTGTATTTTTGAACCAAGCATCAATAAAGAACAAAGCATTCTTCTCAAAGAATAAACCTTCGCGACTTAGAAATCCGGTTGATTTCTTTTTTGTTTCTGTCTTTATCGAGTTATTTCCATCCGACTCGTGGTGACCTCGATCCACCCTTCGACCCAGTCAATCACATTCTGTCCGAATTGCAAGTGATGTACGGCCAGCAACCGGATCCGCCGATCACTTTGTCTCCGTAAATCATTTCTACCGATTAAAGTCTAGAGCCGTATGGCCTGACCTAATCCCCCATCTTCCCTGTTAACCTATGAGACCGCGGTTATTCCTTCCCAGATCGGACGATCACCTCACTGCGGTAGTTCTGCCACAGTTGTCGCGGCCAACCTTCTGCGATAGTTCCACCTATGCTGCCGAGGTTGCAGCACTAGTGGTCAGGTTGAGGTTTCCAACAGAGAAATCAAGAGTATTCTGCAAAAGACCGTGAGAACCACTATAAAGGATTGGGCTGCTAAGTTGGATGACGCGTTGTGGGCCTACCGAACTGCGTATAAGACACCGTTGGGGACAACGCCTTTCCACTTGGTGTATGGGAAGTCTTGTCATCTCCCTGTGGAGCTCGAATACAAGGCGGCATGGGCTGTTAAGATGATGAATTATGATGTCAAATCTTCTTTGAGAGGCGATCTATGCAGCTAAATGAGTTAGAGGAAATTAGGCACCTAGCCTATGAGAGTTCAAAAATATACAAAGAGAAGACCAAGATGTATCATGACAAAAGGATACTCCCTCGGAACTTTCAACCAAACGACCAGGTACTCCTCTTCAATTCTTGACTTAAAATTTTTCCGGAAAAGTTAAGATCTAGGTGGTCCGGGCCCTTTCTCATTAAGGAGGTCTGCTCACATGGAGCCGTGGTGTTGTGGATGCCAAAGACAATGAATTCGTGGTCAACGGTCAGCGGCTCAAGCCATATCTAGCTGACACAAACTAAGCCGAAGGTGGATTCATCCCCTTAGGCGATGCAATGAAAGCCTAAAATGGCTAATCAAGTCAAGCTAATGACTTTAACAAAGCGTTTGGTGGGAGGCAACCCACCAGTAAGTTTCCTAACTTTTTGATTTTTGATATTTTTTATTACTAACTTTTAGTTTTAGTTTTAATTGTTTAAGATTTTTGAAAAAAAAACTTTTTTTTGGAAAATACAGAGGTTGGATCGATCGATTCTTTTTGATGGATCGATCGATCCAAGATGATGAAATCAAAAGCCATTTCAGCGGTTAATTTTAGGATCGATCTGCCCATCGATCCACTACCCAGATCAAACTGAGGGAAGGGAGCACCTGCTCCAAAATTTAGAGCACCTGCTCTCCAGGTTAAAATTCGAAATTCGAATTAAGGCCCACCAAGAAGTTAGTCCAATAAGAGAGATGCGATGGGCCTGAGAAATATGTCAAAAAGGGATTTCCCCAATTTTCTAGAGAAATAACTGATACGGTGAGATCCACCAAAATCTTTTATATCTCGCGCCTCTCTCTCTCTCTCTCCCCTTCCCCTCCACCTTCTTCCTTATTTCTTTCATCATTAAAACGATTTCAAGCTTTTTCTACCAAGCATAACTACTCGAATTCTCAACTGATCTGAGTGATTTTTAGCTTGAATTCAAAGGATTTTTCATTCTTTATCCAAATATACACTTCGTTTCTCATGGTATACAAGGTAACACTTCGAAAACTCTCTTTTTCATCGCGCTGTTTTGAGTAACAAGGTGAATTTAGGGCTCGAATCGTTTGATTTCTCATTGATATAATGCGTTTTTGGCGCGTTTTAACCCTTGTTTTGTAGGCTTTTATCGAGTCTTTCACTCTCTATCGAGTCATTCTAGGTACAAAAGTGGTTGGAAGCAATGACTGGGGCTTGCAATTGGATTTGGCTAGAAAGGAATGAAGTTGGACCCTTTTTGAACACTCTGGAGAAAAGGAGCATCCAGTGCAGAAGAGAGAGCACCCGCTCCCAGCAGATCTGATTATGGAAAATTCATTTAAACCTATTTTTAAAACCCTAGGTTTTAGGGCAGCCGCCAAGGCCTATAAAAAGGAAATTCACGCAGCCACAGAGAGCCGCAACATACGAAAAAAAAGAGAGAGATCGAAGGAGAAAGATCGAAAGTGAGAGAGAGATGCGATACTCATCTTTGGAGATTGGGATCAGAGCAACGCAGCAGCAGAGACCGAAGAACAAAACAGAAAAACGAGAGAGAGAGAGATTTGGAGACTTGTTTTGAGAGTTTTGCTTGGAGATTTGTCTTCCACATACTTATTGAAGTTTTCTTAAACCCTACTCTTTTATATATCGATTTCAATGCAGTTTATCATGTCTCTTGCTGCTGTTGTTTGCTTAAATATGTGTGAGTAATCCACTAGTTAGGTTAAGGGTTTTCAATGGGATTTGATTCATGAACTAAGCATAGATAGATTTTAAATAAATCATTCGATAGTCTCCACCTATTGTCGATCATATTGCCTAGGTTAGATTGATCACCTAGCCTTTGATCTTAGGTTGAATTTACTTATCAAAAGTTTGTAAATTGTTGGAATTGACTTAGGTGGGCGATTTGATCCTTAGCCAACGAAAGTTGAAGTTAGGGCAACTCGTGAACACATCAACCCTAATCGCTTAATCTTTATAACCTCAACGACAGTTAGGGTGTTAGATTGATTGTTAAAGTTGTAGATGCCACGAAAGTGGATCTCCTTATATTTATGGTTGAGTTCGAGACTTGGTCGTAATCGCATACCTGAATAATTGCTTGGTTCCTGATATTCGAATCCCTGAGAATTATCCCTTGATCTAACGCTTTTCTTTAATTGTTTACAACCGAAATTTACTTTTATTTGCTTTGATAAATCATGACACTTTAAACCACTTGAATCGCTTAGCTGAACTTGTAATCCATAGGATTAGAGAGTATTGTTGGTCCCTTAACGAACCTATACTATCCTACAATCGGATTAGTGAACCTAGGTTTTAATCTTTAAAACCGGATAAAGGACAATCTAATTTTCATCACTCATACTGTGTCTAGTTGGGCAGATTCTAAACTCGTTCATTGTTGATATCGATTGCGTAGACTTGTGAAATTTGACTTGGGATATAGTTTTGTAAAAAACCTAATTTTGGATGAGAAATTGAATTTTTGGGGAACTAGGGTGCAAATTGGCTTATGATTTTAATCTTGGATATGTTTAGAGCGATCAGATTATACTGCTGGAACATAAACACAGAGATTTAAGATTTAAGAAAAACAGGAGAATTTTCTTTTTGATAACAATGTGTTTGTGTGGATTTTTGGAAACCGATTTATACTAGATGGTTGTTGTTGTTGCTAGGCTTGGACATATTATCCGCACCCGAAACCCAAACCCGAAACAGAGAGTTCAATTCGGATACGGGTGGTACATAATACCCGATCGGTTTTAGTTTCCAAAACCTTCGGATATCCGATATCCGAAATAATATCCGAAGGAACCCGATCATATATAAACCACCTATAGATCTATTATGCTTTAACCTTAACACCGACTCTATTGCCCAGATCATCAACTTTCGCGATCACTAGTTCATTGAAGAAGATGATCACGTGTCTATACACGTGAGTAAGTCACTAATGGGTTTTTAAACACTTTTGTTAATGGGTCCAATTAGTTTTACGTTTGTTTTGATTTTTAACAAAAGTTTATTCAATTAAAAAAAAACTATACGGAAGAACTAATAATTTCTACAATTGTGAAATTTTGATATATTGATTTGTTTTAATTTTAAATGTTTTGGATAATAAACTCATCGTAACCATCAATTGTGATCGGGTTATTGCGGGTATGTTTATCTGAAGTTAATAAAAATACCTGAAAGTACAAGATATTCGATCTTAATTTCTAATTTTGGTTGTAATCGGATAAAACCTGAATCCGATGCCATCCGATCCGAACACAACCTGAAACATAAAAATACCCGATCGGGTTCTGTGTCCCTATACCCGAATACCCAAAAATCCGAAATACCCGAACCAAACCCGATCGGATATCCGAATGCCCACCCCTAGTTTTTGCAGAATGATAGTTACTAGAATTTTTTTCGGAAAACCACCACGATCCCCCAAGGCAAAAGGAGAGTCTTCCTCCTCCACAGTCGCATATAACCCGTGGCCGCGTGATAAGGGCGACCGGTTTACTCTGCCCTATGCTCGCCTGCCAATGAACTCCGATGATGTCTGGGACCAATCAGACGCTTATTATTACAACAATTGGTTGGACATCGCTGTTGAGCTGACCCGGTTTGAAACAATCCAACCCGTAAATTTTAAAAAAACTTGTGGGGATATCAAGTTTTATGATGAGTTAGAACTTGATTATGATAGAGTTTTAGTAAATACCTTTAGTGACTGGGCTGTTTAGAGTTGACATGTGGATTGGTCAGGGATGAGATGATATTCCAGGAGAATGGAATGTCAGGATGAGACAACGGGAGGTAGTTCTGGTCAGAGATGCTTATTGATGCTTAAGAATTGATTGCTCTAGGGGTTGAGGATTTACCCGAACAACTAATTAGGAGATGACAAGTTTTCCTGAGGGGATCACGAGTTCCTATGTATTTCTTTGAGAGATGACGAGTTTTCTCCAGGGGATGTGAGTTTCCCTGCATACCCAAAGCTTGACAGAGTGTGTGTCCCAAGAGTGTAAGTGGTATGGAGCATACCGAGAGCCTAACAGACTGTATATCTTGAGCGTGTGAGTGGTATGGTGCACCAAGAGCTCAATGGATGACGATCCTGAGAGTGTGAGTGGTGTGGATATGAGTTAAGAGCAATTAATGTCTAAAACATGTCTATAAGCATAGGACTGGCTGTGGACCTCAAAGATCAAGAGTGTTGATCTTGGGTGGTGTTGGCCGGGTTGGTCAGGAGTGTTGACCGTAGTATGATGGTGTTGTGTGATTCGAGGTCGAATCCGTGTTAGTGGAGGAGAATTGTAACACCCACAAACCAAAATTGGGATATTTAGGCAGTCCGTCGATCGATGTAGGGTGTGTGCGTCGATCGACACAGGGTGCGAATTGAACCGGTTGGTTTAGTTTTTAGCGTCGGTTTGCGGTCTGGTTTAAGAAAACCTTAGGGTGCCATATTTCAGTCACATTTTTGGGAGAGAAAAGCTGAGTTTCAGAGTTCCAGAAAGAAGAGAAAGAGATCTTTGAGTGTTCTTGTTCCTTAAGGCTAATAAAATGCGTGATGAAGGCTTTGGAGGTAGTTCTATCCGGTTTTAGAAGAGGAGGGTAATGGCCAAGAAGAACAGATCGAATTGAAGCAAAACTTTTAGATTAGGTTCTCCAATCTTTGATCTTGTTATAGGAGAAAACGATTTGTCAATCGGATGTGTATTCTAGGAGTTATAATTGTTTTACTAAGAGAGGTTTGTGCAGTTTCGGATCTGCAATCATTCCACTTCAAAGGAGGATTCCTGTCGAACCAGAAGGATTCAAGGACAATCCGCATACCGTTGGATATCTCTCTTTGTCTAGTTTCCAGATCAGGTTTCTGATCCCGATTCTGAGGTAATTTTCGTTCTCTGTGTGCTTTTGAAGTCAGCATGTCGTTCCTGGTTTTTGAAATCCTAATTTGGTTTAGGAGGTTTTTGGAGAAATGATTGAGGTTTTGTTGGTTCGGAGGAAGTGAAGATAGAGCAGGGGCTGTAGGTGTCAAAGAGGTCTCTTTTCGTGGTTGTCCTTGTCTAGAATCGATCCAGAATCAAGGTGAGTGCGTGACAATGGCTTATCTGGGTAATCGGAGTATTTAAGATGTGTTTGATTGTGAATTGAAATGGATTGATAAATGATCTTGGTTATTTGTTCGTGTCATGCGTTGTTGATTGATCGTTTGGTATTGTGTTATTTCTTTATGCTTGTGTGTATAGCCAAGTAGATGGGATGACCGTCTCACTGAGTATTTGTGATAATATTCACGCATCTCTTTTAACCATGTGATTCAGGTAAAGAAAAGATGTGATCGTGGAATCAAGGCTGTGAAGAGGAGATGATCTAGAGTCTCGTTTATTTGCTTTATGTGATTGTTTAGAACCGCTAGGTTGCTGGTTTTATGGAATTAAATTATTAAATTAGTTTTTAATTGGTGATGGTTTGATGGTTTAATTGTTTGATTGGTTTGAGTTGATTTCCGCTGGTTATGTTTGGTTGCTTGTTCAATTGCTAAGTGTTGAGAATTAGTATTTATGGGAATACTAATTCGATGTAAAAAAAAATGGGTCGGGTTGTTTCAATGATTCCATGGCAAAAAAAGTAAAACATGGAAATATAATTCATAAAAGATTTTTAGTCCGTCCACTCGACATAGACCCGAAAGCCAATGGAGTAGTTCGAAGTGATGATGATGTAGAAATGTTCTTCCAAGATCAGTTGTGTAACGCCCGTGATCCAAAAAGTTGATTTTTTTGGATAGGGTGTCGATCGACACAAGGGATGTGTGTCGATCGACACGGGTGTTTTGACTCGTGAGGAGTCGGGCAGTAGAGGTTGTGTCGATCGACATAGTCTGTGGGTGTCGATCGACACGGAGTTAAATCGAACCGAGTGTTTGATTTATTAATCGCGCAGTTTGGCATCGGTTTAAGGAAACCCTAGGGGGTTCGTATTTATAGGAAATCAGAAGTTGTGGCCGCGGGTTAGCAGAATGAAACAAGGTTTTCTGGGTAGAAATCAGAATCAGAGAGTTTGGGAGAGTTTCTGGTGATTTCTGAGAGGGGATTGATCGTTCTTAAGGATTGTGCTTTCGTGGGAGGCTTTTGGATCAAGGAAGGATTGTTGCTGGGCTGATTCGGGTCTGGGAGGGACGAATCAGAGGTTGATCTTCGTGTTCTTCATCGTTTTTCATCGTTTCAATCCTTTTTCGAGGTGAGTGCGCGACCATAGGTCATTGGATGTAGGATTGGATAGAGTGCGATTGTTTACTGTGTTTTGGTGTGGATTGCTGTGTTTTGGTCACTGGATTTGTGCAGGGATCGACTGAGATCAGGTGGTTCAGGCCATGAGAGGATTAGGCTCGACCTCCAGGATCTGCAGGTGTATGTCGATCGACATGATTTCTTCGTGTCGATCGACACAGACATCCGTGTCGCGCGACACCATGATGGTGTGTCGAACGACACAACATCATGTCGATCGACACCTAGTGGTTATGTCGATCGACATCGATGCTGCTGTTGGTTTATGTTGTTGCTTGTTTTATGCATTGCTGATTGATAATCCTGGTATTTTTATTCATTCTGCTTTGAGTAATTGGCCTGTAGATGGGAGGACCGTCTCACTGGGTATTTATGATAATACTCACGCATCTCGTTTTACCATGTGATGCAGGTAAAGATAAAGTGTGATCGTGGAATCAGGCAAGGACGAGATGGATGATCTAGGGTCTCGCTGTTTGACTATGTTGTTTAGAATTGTTAGGTTGCTAGTAGATTCTGGAATTATTGTTGTGTGACATTGGTTATTGGTTATTGTGAACGGTTTAGAATGAATTGTTTTGAAGAATGGTTTAGGGTGGTTTATGAGATTGATTGAGTTATTGGATTATCTGGGTTAATTATTTTCCGCTAGTTAATTGTGATTGTGAGAATTTAGCATGTTGAGGATTAGTATTTATGAGAATACTATTTCGATGCTATTATAAAAAAAAAAACGGGCTGGGTTGTTTCAATTTGGTATCAGAGCCCTTACGGTTCTAGGGCGGGAGAACGTAGTAGGCTGATTGACTGATTATGAGTAGTTAGTCAATTGATTGTTGTTGGGGTTTAGAGTCTTGGATCATCGTCTCCGAGCCTTCAATAAGATTTCACGGTATGTGTTTTATGATTTCTGCTTCTAATACTTAGTCTGCTGTGTTGAGTCAGTGGGAGATGACTAGAGGAGTGAGAGGCAGGGGTCGTGGTGCCCGTGGGGCTAGACGGCGTGGTCGTGGCCGTGGTCGGGGACCGGCGGTCGATCCTGTGGAGTCGAGTGGGACTCAGGAGACCACGCAGGAGGAGGTTGCAGAGTCGCAGGTGCCTCCGGAGTCAGTGGGTGTCGAGAGTGCTGGGATGGCCAGTGTGGCGCAGGGCCCAGGTGGGGGTCCGGGCGCAGGTGATGCTCAGGGTCGGTTGGACCATCAGGAGGCTATGATGTGACCGGTTCTTGAGCGGTTGCCAGGAGGGGCACCGGCTCAGGGACATGCTCCGATTGTAGAGCCAGTAGTGGCTGGTGTTGAGCCGGTAGCGGCGGGAGTTCAGCCAGTAGTGGCTGGGGGGCAGCCAGGTGTGGCGGCTGCAGTGGAGGCTCCATCCTACCTGAGGATTTTGGAGCAGATGCACAGGATTACCACGGGATACTTCTCGGGCGGTGCTAAGCCTATGGAGGCTGCTGCTTGGAGGAGCCGTATGGAGCGTAATTTCCAGGCGCTGAGGTGTCCCGAGGGATACAAAGTGGACCTTGCGGTTCACTATTTGGAGGGTGATGCACATCTGTGGTGGACGGGTATGACGAGCAGGAGGCCTCGGGCGGGGATGGCCTGGGCAGATTTCTTGGCTGAGTTCACTGCCAAGTATTTTTCGCAGGAGGCGGCGGACCGGATGCAGGCGCAGTTTTTAGTACTGACTCAGGGAGAGAGTTTGGTTTGGGAGTATGATGAGCAGTTTAGTCGGCTGTTGGGGTATGCTGGCAGAGATTTTGGGAGTGAGGAGTCCCAGATCAAGAGGTTTATGCATAGACTTCGACCGGTGCTGAAGACGCTGTGCAGGGCTCGTAAGTACGCCACGAGGGCGGAGTTGGTGGAGACTGCGGCAGCTATTAAAGTCGATATGGGGGCAGAGCTGGCTGTGGTGGTTAGCCCACCGGTGCAGCAGCAGCAGCAGAGGAGGCCGCCACAGCAGCAGACAGGCGCGAGCCGGGACGGTAAGCCGGCTCAGGGATAGAAGAGGAAGGGGGAGGGCTCTTCGGGTTCCGGTCAGAGGGCCCAGAGTGGTCCGGGTGGTGCGGGGTGCTACGGTTGTGGGAACATGGAGCACCGGGTGGCAGCTTGTCCGAAGAGGAGAGAGATTCGGGCTACACAGGGGTGTTTCCACTGTGGAGAGGCGGGGCACATCAAGACAAGGTGTCCCAAGTTGCAGATGGCAGTGGCAGTGGTGCAGCCGGTGCAGAAGGCGGCGGTTGAGGTGCAGCCGTTGAGGCAGCTTGCTGCACCACGTGTGTTCACTTCGGCGGAGACGGGAGGTCCTAGCGCCAGGCCGATCACAGGTACATTTTAACCTTAACGTGGTGAATTCCTTTTTCTTAATGTTGTGAGTAGTCTGTTTTGGAATCCTTGTATCTGTGATAATACTTTAGTCTTTGTGACACATGAACGGTGTAGGGACCTTAGTAGTAGGCGAGCGTGATTCCCATGTCTTGTTTGATTCTGGAGCTTCGAATAGCTTCATTACGCCAGAGTGCGCAGAGTGCAGTGGGATCCGGAGTGACTCCGAGAGTAGCCGGAAGTGGTTAGAGTGGCTGGAGGGAAAACTTTAGCTACTTTCGGGCGGGCTTGTGGAGTCGACGTTCTGGTGGCAGGAGAGATCATGCCAGCAGATTTGGTTATCAGTCCAGTGGAGTTGTACGATGTTATTTTGGGGATGGACTGGCTGAATCGTTACAAAGTTCATTTGGATTGCCATCGAAGTCGAGTGGTGTTTGAGCGTGAGGTGGGGAGGTTGGTCTTTCAGGGCATCCGGCCGACTTCCGGGAGTTTGATGATTTTGACAATTCAGGCCGCGCAGTTGATTGTTAAGGTCTGTGAGGCGTATTTGCTGACGATTGTGATGTCAGAGTCTGTTGGGGAGGTTGCAGTTGCGGATATTCGGGTTGTCCGGGATTTTCAGGAGGTATTTCAGTCATTACAGGGATTGCCACCGTCAAGGTCAGATCCTTTCACGATTGAGTTGGAGCTTGGGACTACGCCGATATCGAAGGCACCTTACCGCATGGCTCCAGCAGAGATGGCAGAGCTTAAGAAGCAGTTGGATGATTTGCTGGGTAAGGGTTTCATCCGACCGAGTAGTTCACCGTGGGAGCGCCGGTGCTGTTTGTGAAGAAGAAGGATGGTAGTTTTCGATTATGCATCGATTACCGGGGCCTTAACCGAGTTACTGTGAAGAACAGGTATCCTCTGCCGCGGATTGATAAGTTGTTGGATCAGTTGCGAGGGGCTACTTGGTTCTCCAAGATCGATTTGGCTCCGAGATATCATCAGATTCCGATAGATGAGGCCGATGTGCGGAAGACGGCCTTCAGGACGAGGTATGGACACTACGAGTTCGTGGTGATGCCGTTTGGGTTGACGAATGCGCCAGCAGCATTCATGAGACTGATGAACGGGGTGTTTCAGGAGTATTTGGATGAGTTCGTTATTATCTTTATCGATGATATCCTGGTGTATTCGAGGACTCATGAGGAACACGAGGTTCATCTGAGATTGGTTCTGGAGAAGCTGCGGGAAGTTGTACGCAAAGATTAGTAAGTGCAGTTTCTGGCAGCGGAAGATGGGTTTTCTGGGGCATGTCGTGTTTGCGGAGGGAGTGTCAGTGGATCCAGCTAAGATCGAGGCTATTAGAGATTGGCCGAGACCGAGGAATGCGACAGAGATCAGAAGTTTCCTTGGTTTAGCTGGGTATTATCGGAGGTTCGTCAAGGGTTTTGCGAGTATGGCGCAGGCGATGACGAAGTTAACGGGTAAGGATGTTCCATTTGTATGGTCTGCGGAGTGTGAGGAGAGCTTCGGGAAGCTGAAGGAGATGCTGACTAGTACTCCAGTATTGGCGTTGCCTGATCCAGGCGAGCCATACGTGGTGTATACGGATGCATCTGGTGTGGTTCTGGGGTGTGTTCTGATGCAGCAGGGGAAGGTTATTGCTTATGCTTCGAGGCAGTTGAGGAAGCACGAGTGCAATTACCCTACGCATGACTTGGAGTTGGCTGCAGTGATCTTCGCTCTAAAGATCTGGCGATCTTACCTTTATGGTGGGAAGGTCCAGGTGTTCACGGATCACAAGAGCCTGAAGTACTTCTTCACTTAGCCAGAGCTGAACTTGTGGCAGAGGCGCTGGATGGAGTTAGTAGCGGATTACGATCTGGAGATTGAGTACCATCCGGGGAAGGCTAATTTGGTTGCAGATGCGTTGAGTCAGAAGAGGGTTGCTTCAGCTCAGGAGCGGGACATGGAGGAACTGGTGAGCGAAATTAGCGCGTTGAGTTTGTGCGTTATCTCACAGGATCCGTTGGGGTTGGAGACAGCTAACCGAGCAGATTTACTGAGTAGGATTTGGGTAGCGCAGGAGAAGGATCAGGGTCTGATTGATGCTTCTCAGTTGGTGGGTTCAGAGTATCAGGTCTCCGGGGGTGGGATAATACTGGTGAATGGTCGGGTCTGTGTACCCAAGGACGAGAGTCTCAGGCAGGAGATTCTGAGGGAGGCTCATTCGAGCATGCTGTCGATTCATCCAGGAGCGACTAAGATGTACCGGGATTTGAAGAGGTACTACCACTGGGTCGGGATGAAGAAGGACGTTGCGAGTTGGGTTTCGAAGTGCAACGTGTGTCAGCTAGTGAAGGCTGAGCATCAGGTTCCGAGCGGGTTGTTGCAGAGTCTGCCTATGCCGGAGTGGAAGTGGGATATGGTAACTATGGACTTTGTGACAGGATTGCCGATCTCGCGGACTTATGATGCGATCTGGGTGATTGTGGATCGTCTGACCAAGACGGCACATTTTCTGGCCATTAAGAAGACTGATGGGACTGCAGTGTTGGCTAGGAAGTATGTGCAGGAGATTGTGAGGCTGCATGGGGTGCCAGCGAGCATTGTGTCAGACAGAGATCCAAGATTTGCTTCTGAGTTCTAGGGAGCATTTCAGGCTGAGATGGGCACGAAGGTGCATATGAGTACGGCATATCATCCTCAGACGGATGGGCAGTCTGAGAGGACAATTCAGACGTTGGAGGACTTGCTGAGGATGTGTGTGTTGGACTACGGTGGTCATTGGGCAGATCATCTGAGTCTGGTAGAGTTTGCTTACAACAACAGTTATCAGGCGAGTATTGGGATGGCTCCATATGAGGCGCTGTATGGGAGGCCATGTAAGACACCTTTATGCTGGACTCAGGTGGGGGAGAGGAGCATGTTTGGTGCAGACTTTGTTCCGGAAACGACGGAGAAGATCCGTGTCTTGAAGCTGAACATGAAGGAGGCGCAGGATCGGCAGAAGAGTTATGCCGATAAGCGGAGTAAGGAGTTGGAGTTCGTGCTGGGAGATATGGTGTATCTCAAGGTAGCCATGTTGCGGGGTCCTAACAGATCTATTTCAGAGAATAAGCTAAGTCCGAGGTTTATGGGTCCGTTCAGAGTGGTGGAGCGGGTTGGACCGGTAGCTTACAGGTTGGAGTTGCCTCAGAGTATGAAGGCTTTTCACAACGTCATCCATGTTTCGATGTTGCGGAAGTGTCTACATGAGTCTGAGGAGGTGTTGGCTAGGAT
This sequence comes from Arabis hirsuta, assembly GCA_964056655.1. NCBI lineage: Eukaryota > Viridiplantae > Streptophyta > Magnoliopsida > Brassicales > Brassicaceae > Arabis > Arabis hirsuta. The sequence continues at coordinate 22,395,755 of OZ053308.1, forward strand.
TCCGGAGGATCTTCAGCCCAACATGGCATTGGCGGCGAGACCTGTGAGGATTCTCGAGAGGAGAGTCAAGGTTCTGCGTCGTAAGAGGATACCATTGGTGAGAGTCGTGTGGGACTGCGATGGTGTCGAGGAGGAGACTTGGGAACCGGAGGTGAAGTTGAAGGCCAAGTTCCCGAGGTGGTTCGAAAAGCAAGCGGAGGCTTGAGTTTCTTCTTTTGCGGGTTTCGGTTTTGTAGTAGCATGTGGCTACAGTTACTGTATTTTCATTCTTGTTGTAACGAATAAACGTTTCTCGAGGATTTAATAAGATGTGTTTTCTTATTATTGTTGGATCATAAGATGTGAGTTTTTATATGTTATGAGTTGTGGAGTCATGTGTTGTGATGACTGGTGGAGTCATGTGATGGCTGGGAACGGGAAGTTCTATACGGCTTGGAGCTGTTCAGGTCCTAGGAGTGACTAGGAATGAAAGCGGCGCTGTTCATGTCCTAGGATTGGCTAGGAATGAAAGCGGAGCTCGATCATGTTCCAGGAGTGGCTGGAAATGAGCTGTCCATGTTTTAGGAGGGGCTAGAAATGGAAGCAGAGCTTGTTCATGTTCTAGGAGTGGCTAGAAATGAACTCGTCCATGTTCTAGGAGTGGCTAGAAATGGAAGCTCTAAGTGTATTAGAACTTGTCTGTTGCCTAGGGGGAGTCTGGAAACCGAAATCTAATGTGAGATAGGACTGTCTTTTCCAGGGACTCTGGCAGGGAACACCCTAGTGTTGGGTTGTTCCGGATGACCTAGTGATTGGTCATGGTGATATCCTGGGTGGGGGATGTCATGAGGTAGCCACAGAGGCGATTTCGGTCGACAGGTACTTATGATGCGTGTTTCAGAGTACTGCTCCAAGAGACGGTGGGTTTCCTGTATACTTGAGGGATAGTGGGTCTCTCTAGGGGATAGTGGGTTCCCTGCATACACTCGAGGTGTAACGCCCGTAAACCAAAAATGTGAGTTTGGTGGGTGTCGATCGACACCATGTGTGTGTGTCGATCGACACGGGTTCTTGTCTCCTCGAGGAATCGAACAGTGGCGGCTGGGTCGATCGACAAGAATGTGTGTGTCGATCGACACGGGTCAAAAATCGGAAATTAGGGTTTTGATTTCTGGTTCGGTTTGAGTGGCCGGTTTACGGGAACCTAGGGTTCCGTATAAAAAGAGTGGAAACACGTTTTCTCAGCTCTTGTTGGCCGTTTTGGGATCAGAGAACGATTTTAGAGAATTGAGAGAGAGAGAAGAGGATTGAGTGTTCTTCGAGGCTTCCTTGTGGAATTCCTTTGTTTTTCTCAATCCTAAACCTTGTTCCTTGCTGGGATTTCGTGGGAGAGGGTCTGGAACGGAGTGGAGATTGATTTCTGGGCGAAATCTGATGTTGAGCTTTAGGGTTATTCGGGTTCTTCGCGTTCTTCCTTCTTCCTCTTCAGAAATCAGGTGAGTGCGCGACCATAGGCTCTCGGATATAGGATTGTGTACGATGCGATTGTTTGCTGTGTGAATTTGGTGCTTTGAGTGGTTGATTGCGCAGGTGATCGATTAAGGTTCATGGAGATTCGGCCATGAAAGGATAGGCGATCTCCATCGAACAGAAAGTGTCCTGTCGATCGACAGGATTGCTTCCTGTCGTTCGACACGGGGTCATCTGTGTCGCGTGACACCGAAGTGGTGTGTCGAGCGACACGAAGTCTGTCGATCGACACCTAGAGGTTGTGTCGATCGACACAGACGCTGCTGGTGGAGTGTCGAGGGACTTTTGCAGTCTGTCGATCGACACCTAGGTTGTGTCGATCGACACTGTCCCTGCTGTTTAGTTTATGTTGTTGCTTCTTCTATGCCTTGCTGATTGATAACCCTGGTATTTTATACATTCTACATTTGAGTAATTGGCCTGTAGATGGGAGGACCGTCTCACTGGGTATTTATGATAATACTCACGCATCTCGTTTTGCCATGTGATGCAGGTAAAGATAAAATGTGATCGTGGGGGTCAAGGCGAGGAAGAGGAGATGATCTGGTGTCTCGTTTGTTTGGAATTGTTAGGGTGTTAGTAATTCTAGATTGTGGAATTGTAGACTTGGTTAAGTTGTCTGGTTATTGGTTTGACATTGTATGACTATTGTTGAATTGAATAATGAGTTATTTGATTTGTGCAATCGATTGGTTGATATTTGCCTGGTTGAGTCGTTGATTGAATTGCCGTATTGATTGGAAATTGAGAGTTAATTGTTTAAGGGAACATTGACTTGATTCCAATGTATAAAAAAAAAAACGGGTCGGGTTGTTTCAATTTGGTATCAGAGCCCTTACGGTTCTAGGGCGGGAGAACTTAGTAATTGCATGTTGGCTGATTGCGTGGAATAGAGCGAATTGATTAAGTGAGTTCATCAATTGATTGTTGTTTGGGTTTGGAGTCCTGGATCATCTTCTCTGAGCCTTCAATGAGATTCCACGGTATGTGTGTTTTTGTGACCTTTCTGTTTTCTAATGTAGTAGTCCGCTGTTGGTAGTGCAGTGTGAGATGGCTAGAGGCATTAGAGGCAGAGGTCGTGGTGCCCGTGGTGGTAGAGGGCGTGGCCGTGGGCGTGGCCTGGGATCAGTGGATCTGAGTGTGTCAGTTGAGGGCACGCAGGAGCAGGCTGCAGCGTCGCAGATGCCTCAGGGGTCGTTGAGTGTGGATACCGCGAGTGCCAGTGTGGCTAGTGGCGTGCAGGCTCCGGGAGGGGGTGCTGGCGCAGGTGGTGGAGCTCAGGGCCGGGAGGATCAGTTGGCGGGTTTGCTGCGGATGATCTTGGAGAGGTTGCCAGTGGGGGCGCCGGCTCCGGGTCAGGCTCCAGTGGTGCAGCCAGGTGTGGCTGGTGGTGAGTCGGTAGCGGTTCAGGCTCAGCCGGTAGGGGCTGGTGTGCAGCCAGGTGTGGCGGCTGCGGAGGAGCTCCCATTCTATCTGAGGATGTTGGAGCAGATGCAGAGGATTGACACCGGGTTCTTCTCGGGCGGTGCCAAGCCTGAGGAGGCTGATATGTGGAGGTATAGGCTGGAGCGTAACTTCCAGTCGCTGAGGTGTCCAGAGGGATACAGGGTGGACCTTGCGGTTCACTTTTTGGAGGGTGACGTGCATCTCTGGTGGAGAGGTGTGGCGAGTAGGCGAGCTCAGGCTGGTATGAGCTGGGCAGATTTCTTGGCGGAGTTTATCGCCAAGTACTTTCCGCAGGAGGCGATGGACCAGTTGGAGACTCAGTTTCTGCAGTTGACGCAGGGAGAGCGCTCAGTGCGGGAGTATGATGAGATTTTCGGTAGGCTGCTAGTGCAAACTGGTCGGGAGTTTGGGAGCGAGGAGGCTCAGATCTGGAGGTTCATGCATGGACTTCGACCAATGTTGAGGACATGGTGCAGACCGTGTAAGTTCGCCACGAGGGCGGATTTGGTGGAGACGGCGGCTCAGATCGAGGAGAATTTGAGAGCGGAGCTGGCTGTGGTGGCGAGTCCACCGGTGCAGCAGCCGCAGAGGAAGCCGCAGCAGCAGCAGATGGGGTCGAGCAGGGGCAGTAAGCCTGCTCAGGGACAGAAGAGGAAGTGGGAGGGCACTTCCGGATCGGGTCAGAGAGGCCGCAGTGGGCAGGGTGGTTAAGGGTGCTACGTGTGTGGTAGCGTGGATCATCGAGCGGCGAGCTGTCCGAAGAGGGCGGCAGGCAGTGCGCCTAGTGCACCGAGTACGCCTAGCGTGTGCTATCAGTGCGGAGAGGCAGGGCATATTAGGCCCAAGTGTCCGCAGTTGCAAATGGCGGTGGCAGTTGTACAGCCAGTGTAGGGTGCAGCAGTTGATGTGCAGCCGTTGCGACAGTTGACGGCTCCGCGGGTTTACACTTTGGTGGAGACAGGAGGCTCCAGCGCCAGACCGATCACAGGTACTCCTTATTTCTTAACTTCGTGAATACTTCTATGTTGTGGTTGTCGGTCGTTTTGGAATATGTGTATATGTGATAATACTTTAGGGCTCTTGGGCACATGATTGTGTAGGGACCTTAGTAGTAGGCGGGAGTGAGTCTCATGTACTGTTTGATTCTGGAGCTTCGAATAGCTTCATTACACCGGAGTGCGCGGAGAGCAGTGGAATCGAGAGTAATTCCGGGGAACAGCCGGGAGTAGTGCGAGTGGCTGGGGGGAAGACTTTGGCTACTTTCGGGCGGGCTCGTGGAGTAGACATTCTGGTGGCTGGAGAGTTGATGCCAGCAGATCTTGTCATCAGTCCAGTGGAGCTGTATGATGTGATTCTAGGGATGGACTGGTTAGAGCGGTACCGGGTCCATCTGGATTGCCATCGGGGACGAGTGGTATTCGAGCAAGAGGCTGGGAGGTTGGTTTATCAGGGTATACGGCCGACTTCCGGAAGTTTGGTGATCTCTGCGATTCAGGCCGAGCAGATGATTGAGAGGGGCTGCGAGGCGTATTTGTTGACGATCGTGATGCCAGAGTCTATTGGGGAGGTTGCAGTGGCAGATGTTCAGGTTGTTCGGGATTTCCAGGAGGTGTTTCAGTCGTTGCAGGGGTTACCGCCGTCACGGTCTGATCCCTTCACGATTGAGTTGGAGCCTGGGACTACGCCAATATCTAAGGCACCATACAGGATGGCTCCGGCAGAGATGGCAGAGCTGAATAAGCAGCTGGATGATCTGTTGAGTAAGGGTTTCATTCGGCCGAGTAGTTCACCATGGGGAGCACCGGTGTTGTTCGTGAAGAAGAAGGACGGTAGTTTTCGGCTATATATCGATTATCGGGGCCTTAACCGAGTTACTGTGAAGAACAGGTATCCTCTGCCGCGGATTGATGAGTTGTTGGATCAGTTGCGGGGGGCTACTTGGTTCTCCAAGATCGATTTGGCTTCGGGATACCATCAGATTCCGATAGATGAGGCCGATGTACGGAAGACGGCTTTCAGGACGAGGTATGGACATTACGAGTTCGTGGTGATGCCATTTGGGTTGACGAATGCGCCAGCGGCATTCATGAGGCTGATGAACGGGGTGTTCCAGGAGTACTTGGATCAGTTTGTTATCATCTTCATTGACGACATTCTGGTGTATTCGAGGACTCCTGAGGAACATGAGGTTCACCTGAGGTTGGTTTTGGAGAAGCTGCGGGAACAGAAATTGTACGCGAAGTTGAGTAAGTGTAGTTTCTGGCAGCGGGAGATGGGTTTTCTGGGGCACGTTGTGTCTGCTGAAGGTGTTTCAGTGGATCCAGCTAAGATCAAGGCCATCAGAGATTGGCCGAGGCCGAGGAATGCGACGGAGATCAGGATTTTCCTTGGTTTAGCTGGGTATTATCGGAGGTTTGTCAAGGGTTTTGCGGGTATGGCGCAGGCGATGACGAAGTTGACTGGGAAGGATGTTCCGTTTGTTTGGTCTGCGGATTGTGAGGAGAGCTTCGGGAAGCTGAAGGAGATGTTGACTAGTACACCGGTGTTGGCGTTGCCTGATCCGGGTGAGCCATATGTGGTGTATACGGATGCATCTGGTACTGGTCTGGGTTGTGTTCTGATGCAGCAGGGGAAGGTGATTGCTTATGCTTCGAGGCAGTTGAGGAAGCACGAGTGCAATTACCCTACTCATGACTTGGAGTTAGCTGCAGTGATCTTCGCCCTAAAGATTTGGCGTTCTTATCTTTACGGTGAGAAGGTCCAGGTGTTCACAGACCATAAGAGTCTGAAGTATTTCTTCACTCAGCCAGAGCTGAACTTGAGACAGAGGCGCTGGATGGAGTTGGTAGCTGATTACGATCTGGAGATCGAGTACCATCCGGGTAAGGCTAATCTGGTTGCCGACGCGTTGAGTAGGAAGAGGGTTGCTTCGGACCAGGAGCGTGATATGGAGGAGTTGGTGAGTGAGTTGGGCACATTGAGGTTGTGTGTTATTTCACAGGAGCCGTTGGGGTTAGAGGCAGCTAACCAGGCAGATTTGTTGAGCAGTATTCGTGAGGCTCAGGGGAAGGATCAGGGGTTGATTGATGCTTCTCAAGTTGCAGGTTCGGAGTATCAGGTCTCTGGGAACGGGACGATATTGCTGAGAGGTCGGGTATGTGGGCCCAACGATGAGAGTCTCAGGCAGGAGGTTCTGAGGGAGGCTCATTCGAGCATATTATCGATCCATCCGGGAGCGACCAAAATGTACCGGGATCTGAAGAGGTACTACCATTGGATCGGAATGAAGAGGGATGTAGCGAGTTGGGTTGCAGCATGCAACGTGTGTCAGCTGGTGAAAGCTGAGCATCAGGTTCCGAGCGGGTTGTTGCAAAGCTTACCCATTCCGGAGTGGAAGTGGGACATGATTACCATGGATTTTGTGACAGGACTACCGGTTTCGCGAACGTATGATGCGATTTGGGTCATTGTGGACCGTCTGACTAAGTCAACACATTTTCTTGCCATCAAGAAGACCGATGGAGCTGCGGTGTTGGCTAAGAAATATGTGCGGGAGATTGTGAGGCTGCATGGGGTGCCAGCTAGTATCGTGTCAGACCGGGGCCCGAGATTTGCTTCAGAGTTCTGGGGAGAATTTCAGGCTGAGATAGGCACGAAGGTGCATATGAGTACAGCATATCATCCTCAGACGGATGGGCAGTCGGAGAGGACGATTCAGACGTTGGAGGATTTACTGAGGATGTGTGTGCTAGACTATGGTGGTCATTGGGCGGATCATCTGAACCTGGTAGAGTTTGCTTATAACAACAGCTATCAGGCGAGTATCGGTATGGCTCCTTATGAGGCGTTGTATGGGAGGCCGTGCAGGACACCTCTATGCTGGACTCAAGTGGGGGAGAGGAGCATATTTGGTGCGAGTTTCGTTCAGGAGACGACGGAGAAGCTCCGTGTCTTGAAGCTGAACATGAAGGAAGCTCAGGATCGGCTGAAGAGTTATGCCGATAAGAGGAGGAAGGAGTTGGAGTTCGAGCTGGGAGACAGGGTGTATCTCAAGGCAGCTATGTTAAGGGGTCCTAACAGATCCATTTCAGAGAACAAGCTAAGTCCGAGGTTTATGGAACCGTTCAGAGTGGTGGAGCGGGTCGGACCGGTAGCTTATAAGCTGGAGTTACCTCAGAGTATGAAGGCTTTTCACAAAACCTTCCATGTGTCGATGCTGCGGAAGTGTCTGCATGAGTCTGAGGAGGTGTTGGCTAGAATTCCGGAGGATCTTCAGCCCAACATGACTTTGGCGGCGAGGCCTGTGAGGATTCTCGAGAGGAGAGTCAAGGTGCTGCGCCGGAAGAGGATACCGTTGGTGAGAGTCGTGTGGGATTGCGACGGTATTGAGGAGGAGACTTGGGAGCCAGAGGCGAACATGAAAACTAAGTTCTCGAAGTGGTTCGAGAAGCAAGCGGAGGCTTGAAGAGTCTTTCTTTCCTTGGTTCTGTCTTTTGTAGTAGCATGTGGCTACCATAGTTGTATTTTTTCGTTTTCGTTGTAACGATTATACATTTTTGATGATTTAATAAGATGGGGAGTTCTTATTATTTCTTTTGTGTTATGGGATGTGAGTTCCTGTAGGGTATGACCGGTGAGGGTCACGTGTGTTATAGGATGTGAGTTCCTTTAAGTTGTGATCGCTGAGGGTCACTTGTGTGAGTTGTCCGGCAGCATGGACGTTCTATGCGAGTTAGAGCGAGTACGTGGCTGGAAGTTATAGGGGCGGCAATCCTATGGGTAGTTGGGGTTCGTCCGTTCGCTAGGATGGCTGGCTGGGAAAATAGAGGTCTTGGGCTGAGCTGAGATTGGTCTATTTTTCTAGAGGAGTCTGGGAAGTGGGTTCTGCGGGGCTTGTCTTTCCCAGGGACTCCCGGAACACGAGATGTTCCAGATGGCTCGCTGAGGAGTCATATTTGATGTTCCGCTGAGGGAATGTCAGGAACACGAGTGTTCCTGATGGCTCGCTGAGGAGTCATATTAGATATTCCGCTGAGGGAATGTCATGAGAGCCACGTGAAGGGATTCGGGCCAATGGACACTTATAACCATGTTACAGAAGGTGCCGTGCATACCTGAGGGAATATGATTCTCTCTAGGAACCAGTACGGGTTCCTGTATATATATATCTCGAGAGACAGATGAGATCTCTCCAGGGGACAATTGGTGTCTCCTGCCCGTAGAGCGTTTGACGGACTGTGTGTTCCGAGGATGTGTCAGCGGGGAGCAAACCAGCCTGACGGGTGGCCGCCCGGAGGGTGATTGGATGTTATACACTTCGATCTCAGGGTGATGACCTTGGGAGTGTGGGGTGTATATATATATGTATACATTTACTATAGGTGCGGGCAGTGCGTTCTGTAATGTAACTATGTGTCGGGGTTCGATGAACTTCGGGGATCGTTGAGGATCTTAGGTGGTATTGGCCGGGTAGGGCCAGGAGTGTGTTGGGATCTAGTCTTGGACTGTTGTTTGTGTCTGGGATCTCGTTCAGACGACTCTGGATTTTTATGTAGCGTCTTGGTCGTGCATGTTCTTGTCTGGTTATTGCACGATCAATTGGTTCTTTCACCGGGTCTACGGTTGGTCGGTTATGTTCTTGTTTGATTGTTGAACGATCAATTGGGCAGGCCTGGTTAGGACTATATAACGGTGCATTTTGGTGTTTCCGGGGAAATTTGGTCGGGTTTCTGGGCATTGAATGACGGTTTGGGGCAGGGGTCAGGTATGTGTAACTGGTGATTCGGGGACGAATCCTTGTTAGTGGGGGAGAATTGTAACGCACCAAAAATGTGAGTTTGGTGGGTGTCGATCGATACCATGTGTGTGTGTCAATCGACACGGGTTGTTGTCTCCTCGAAGAATCGAACAGTGGCGGCTGTGTCGATCGACAGGAGTGTGTGTGTCGATCGACACGGGTCAAAAATCGGAAATTAGGGTTTTGATTTCTGGTTCGGTTTGAGTGGCCGGTTTACGGGAACCTAGGGTTCCGTATAAAAAGAGTGGAAACACATTTTCTCAGCTCTTTTTGGCCGTTTTGGGATCAGAGAAAGAGTTTTAGAGAATTGAGAGAGAGAGAAGAGGATTGAGTGTTCTTCGAGGCTTCCTTGTGGAATTCCTTTGTTTTTCTCAATCCTAAACCTTGTTCCTTGCTGGGATTTCGTGGGAGAGGGTCTGGAACGGAGTGGAGATTGATTTCTGGGCGAAATCTGATGTTGAGCTTTAGGGTTATTCGTGTTCTTCGCGTTCTTCCTTCTTCCTCTTCAGAAATCAGGTGAGTGCGCGACCATAGGCTCTCGGATATAGGATTGTGTACGATGCGATTGTTTGCTGTGTGAATTTGGTGCTTTGAGTGGTTGATTGCGCAGGTGATCGATTAAGGTTCATGGAGATTCGGCCATGAGAGGATAGGCGATCTCCATCGAACAGAAAGTGTCCTGTCGATCGACAGGATTGCTTCCTGTCGTTCGACACGGGGTCATCTGTGTCGCGTGACACCGAGGTGGTGTGTCGAGCGACACGAAGTCTGTCGATCGACACCTAGAGGTTGTGTCGATCGACACAGACGCTGCTGGTGGAGTGTCGAGGGACTTTTGCAGTCTGTCGATCGACACCTAGGTTGTGTCGATCGACACTGTCCCTGCTGTTTAGTTTATGTTGTTGCTTCTTCTATGCCTTGCTGATTGATAACCCTGGTATTTTATACATTCTACATTTGAGTAATTGGCCTGTAGATGGGAGGACCGTCTCACTGGGTATTTATGATAATACTCACGCATCTCGTTTTGCCATGTGATGCAGGTAAAGATAAAATGTGATCGTGGGGGTCAAGGCGAGGAAGAGGAGATGATCTGGTGTCTCGTTTGTTTGGAATTGTTAGGGTGTTAGTAATTCTAGATTGTGGAATTGTAGACTTGGTTAAGTTGTCTGGTTATTGGTTTGACATTGTATGACTATTGTTGAATTGAATAATGAGTTATTTGATTTGTGCAATCGATTGGTTGATATTTGCCTGGTTGAGTCGTTTATTGAATTGCCGTATTGATTGGAAATTGAGAGTTAATTGTTTATGGGAACATTGACTTGATTCCAATGTATAAAAAAAAATGGGTCGGGTTGTTTCACGAGGGGTAGTGGGCCTCTCTGGGGACGGTGGGTCTCCTACATATACTTTGAGGGATGGTGGATCTCTCCAGGGGACGAGTTGGTCCATGCATACCGTAGCTCAAAGGGTGACGATCCTGCGAGTAGGTGTGGTGTATATGTATATGAGTTATGAGTATGAGATATGAGCAGTAGCGTCTGGGCATGGTTGCGAGTATGAGACTGGATGAACTTCGGGGATCGGGAGTGGATCCTAGGTGGCGCTGATCGGATAGGGTCAGGATTGCAGCCGTGGTGAGGCGGTGCAATGAGGCTAGTATGAGCCTAGTAAGACTCGGGGATCAGGTGTGATCACGAGTGGTGCTGGCTGGAGGCCAGGGTGTGCTGTGGACGTCGAGTCTGGGGTTAATACTGGAGTCTGGAATTGGGTTCGGACAATCCTGGTAACACATGTTACACCGATGGTCGTACATGTTCTTGTTTGATTGTTGTACGATCATTTGGTCCAATGCGGGGTCAACGGTTGGTCGGACATGTTCTTGTTTGATTGTTGGACGGTCAACCGGGCAGCCCTAATCCGGACCACGGGGCGTGCATCGTTGGTGTTCCGGGTGAATCTGGTCAAATTTTAGGCGAGAGTGTTAGCCTTAGCAGGACGGTTTGGGGAATTCGAGTGTTATCCTGGCCGGGTGCGGGTCAATTGGTTGATACCGTGGTGTGGCGGTGTCGCGTGATTCGAGGACGAATCCTTGTTGGTGGGGGAGAATTGTAACGCCCGTGATCCAAAAAGTAGATTTTTTGGATAGGGTGTCGATCGACACAAGGGATGTGTGTCGATCGACACGGGTGTTTTGACTCGTGAGGAGTCGGGCAGTAGAGGTTGTGTCGATCGACATAGTCTGTGGGTGTCGATCGACACGGAGTTAAATCGAACCGAGTGTCTGATTTATTAATCGTGCGGAGTTAAATCAAACCGAGTGTCTGATTTAAGGAAACCCTAGGGGGTTCGTATTTATAGGAAATCAGAAGTTGTGGCCGCGGGTTAGCAGAAGGAAACAAGGTTTTCTGGGTAGAAATCAGAATCATAGAGTTTGGGAGAGTTTCTGGTGATTTCTGAGAGGGGGTTGATCGTTCTTGAGGATTGTTGCTGGGCTGATTCGGGTCTGGAAGGGACGAATCAGAGGTTGATCTTCGTGTTCTTCATCGTTCTTCATCGTTTCAATCCTTTTTCGAGGTAAGTGCGCGACCATAGGTCCTTGGATGTAGGATTGGATAGAGTGCGATTGTTTGCTGTGTTTTGGTGTGGATTGTTGTGTTTTGGTCACTGGATTTGTGCAGGGATCGACTGAGATCAGGTGGTTCGGGCCATGAGAAGATTAGGCTCGACCTCCAGGATCTGCAGGTGTATGTCGATCGACATGATTTCTTCGTGTCGATCGACACAGACATCCGTGTCGCGCGACACCATGGTGGTGTGTCGAACGACACAACATCATGTCGATCGATACCTAGTGGTTGTGTCGATCGACATCGATGCTGCTGTTGGTTTATGTTGTTGCTTGTTCTATGCATTGTTGATTGATAACCCTGGTATTTTTATTCATTCTGCATTTGAGTAATTGGCCTGTAGATGGGAGGACCATCTCACTGGGTATTTATGATAATACTCACGCATCTCGTTTTACCATGTGATGCAGGTAAAGATAAAGTGTGATCGTGGAATCGGGCAAGGACGAGATGGATGATCTACGGTCTCGCTGTTTGACTATGTTGTTTAGAATTGCTAGGTTGCTAGTAGATTCTGGAATTGTTGTTATGTGACATTGGTTATTGGTTATTGTGAACGGTTTAGAATGAATTGTTTTGAAGAATGGTTTAGGGTGGTTTATGAGATTGATTGAGTTATTGGATTATCTGGGTTAATTGTTTTCCGCTGGTTAATTGTGATTGTGAGAATTTAGCATGTTGAGGATTAGTATTTATGGGAATACTAATTCGATGCTATTATAAAAAAAAAAAAAACGGGCTGGGTTGTTTCAAGTTGGGGCAGAGAAGGTCAAAAGGCAAAGCACAAAGACCGTTAACCTAAACCTAATGCAATAGAGGCCTTTCAAAAGAGGACCAAACAAGGGGATGTCAACGGCAAAGTCTTCAACGACCTCGCTCACTGACCCCTCCGCGTCAAGTGAGAGCGACTAGCGCACTATTCCATGAGCTAGACCCAAAAAGAAACCTTAAAAACCAAACTGCAAACGGTGTAAGCATCCCCTACCAAAAACGTTGGCTAGTACAAAGCTAAATCTAATACGAAGAACAACACAGAACACCAATGGACTTACTAACTCCTCTAAAGCTCAAAGCAAGGCTTACAACCCTAAGCACTAAACCAGCAAACAACTCTAACATGATAACCTCAAGAGGAGGACACACTCGACAACTAATCCAGATCCAACCAACAAAACTAGATATACGGTGAAACAATCCAAAGATACAGCCATGAACCTACCACTGAGAGCAAAGCCAAACCTAATGCTACTACACCGCAAGTAATCAGAGACAGTTCGAGGCTCGACGAAGACAATACCTGACACTTGAGTGCCACAATGGCCATACACGAGAGGGAGAGACTGCTGTCCACATCAAAACCCAACCGAAGAGTACCTAAATCGGCGAGGCTAATCAACAACGAAAAGCCAAAACCACCAAACTAGCAAACTAAGCTCAACATCGAAGAGACTAAGAGATCGAAGCTCCAAAAGCAGAGAGAAAGAGAGAGCCTTCTCAGAGGGCTCAAACTTCTACATAGCAAATGGAAATCTCAAAGACTCGCGAGCCGAAAAGGATATCAAGGGGAGACATGGTGAAGACAAAGACCGATCCTCTGCAAGCCAAAACCGTCCTCAATCGGAAGAGGCTGAGAAGGGAGAAGCCAAACCACCAGAGGAACCCTAGTCACGGCAGAGATCCAATCCGGAGATTGGAAAGAATGCGAGATCAAAGAAGATGAGAGAGGTTGGACCACGGCTGATGGACACCGCTCCATAGCCACTTGAAACATCAACCATCATCGGAATCGCCAAGTCACAGAAGGATCTATAAAGTAGATCTGCGAGGATCGAAATCGTGAGGCAAGTGAAGGGATGTAGCTAATCCCTGGACGACGACTCTACACCATCGACAAGAGACGGAGAAACCCTAACATCTTGATGCGGCCGTCATGACGCGCTTCTCCAGCCACTCACCGCGAGATGCCGAAACAGATCTAGGAGATGGTGGAGAAAAATGATCCGTAGAACAAGGTAACAAAAAGGAAAGACGAAGGCCCTCTCTCAGCACCGGTCGGAACCGGCCGCCGGAGAGGCGAGCAAATCGGAAAAGACGGTGAAACGCGGTTTAGGTCCGACTCTTGAATAAATTGTTTTGTTATGTAGATTTTAGAGTTAGTCTTTTGTTATGCTTCAGAATAAATAGTTTCGAATATAATTTGTATTTACAGCATACATTTTCTAAGAAGATGACAACCATTGTCGATGATCTGACCAATGATAATAGACTACCAAAACTTGAATCATCTACTTCAGCCAAGGATATGAAGAATCTGGCTCGATTTTTATGCAATGATTATCCAATCCATAGGCAGCCTCGACGCAAGTCTCCTATCAATAATAGAGTTCCTGACATGATTTAAGTGATATTGGATGGTCAAACATGAATTTATGTAACGGATTAAAGTATGATGAATTTTTGTTTCATAGATAAATTATGCTGGTCCCAATTTTGTTGCTATATATAGGGACTTACGTCTAGTGCTGTGTAATAGAGTAATAGTAGCTATTATTGAGGAGAACTCCCTTTTGTTGTTTTGTCCTCGTCGTTACTTATGTAGACCTTTAATTTATGTACTTTAGGCTATATATATAAATGCACTTATTAATTTGTAGCGTAAGTATTGGAGGATGAATGTTGTCTAATTTTGTTTCATATATACAATATACTATTATTTTATACCTTCATATAGTATAGTTTATCTTAATTAAAAATACAATATATAATTTTTGAATATTTTTTTGTTTGTTTAAAAAAGACTCAAACTATGATATATAGAAAAGTAAAATCTGTATTTTCTTAGGATAGAATCGTGAGTTGGAATCCTCTTTTCCTAAAGAGATCGAAACAATTTAAAATGAGAGAGATGAGTTTCATTTAAAAAAAAAAAGATACTAGTCTCCTATGGATCACATGATGCCAACGTTTTGTGAATAAATAGACATGTAGATTTTCTTACTTGATTAACCTAATCTCTGATTACTTGATTAACGGAAAAAAACTAAATTGAGCTTTCTTATCAGGAACTCCAAATTTGATCTTCATATTTGTATTTCCGTTTAACAGTTTGAGAATTACACTTTCTTTAATATGATTTTCTGATAGACATTTTACCTAGTTCCACTTTTATAAGTCATTGACGATATGCAAAAGAAATAAAATTAATCTTGAAGTTCTTATTATTTCTCAGAGACTGGATGGGTAGCACTATTGAGTTCCTTTGGAGGTGTCCCACAACCTTCAAGATCGATATTTAATGGTTCTTGTTTGGTCACGGGTGCAGGCTTCTCCTTGCTTTTCCCCCATAAAAGTATATAAAGTCCCACGATTATGACCATTGACCCTATCACACTTTTTATCATGCCACATAAATATTTCATTCGTTAGAAAAATATAAGTAACAAAGGTCAAAAAGAACAATTTAACATATAGTATCTACTATCTACAATTCGGAGAAGAAAGCCTATGTAATTTAATCTTTGTATAATCATTATTGACTCGTATTTAATCCGTTTTTATTCAATCTTTACATCGACCAAAGGAATAAATCACACAGATTAAAAAAGGTATTTATAAGTTTCGATGACATTTTATGAAGTTAATAATTTATGCAATATGATGCATGGATTAATTTGGTTCAAAGTTTTCAATTCAAATCACACTTTCAAAAGGTACATAATTTTAACTTTTAGCTACGCAGATGAAATTAAAGGGTCTTTACTCTTTAGCAGTATAGGCATATGCTATATAAGTCAAAGAATATTTAAATACATATTATGCAATATTGTAGTAAGATGGATTTGATCCAATTTCAAATCGCTTTATGAATGTACATTCTTCATCAATTTTATTTGGTTGTTGTTTAATTATTAGATATAGGGACATATAAAGGATACTGACATAATGATATAAATAAGTAGAAAGAAAATAGTAGGTTACCTTCCGCAGTAAATTTGTTCATGAAGAAAAGAGAAGCTGAAAATGGCACCAAAGACTTGAATCAAAGGGATGAAACTGGACGTGAAAACTGGACCTCTTTGCCGGAGACACCAGGACATTCCAACGTAGCACAATCCTGATCCCACGATACCCTATTCAATCACCGATCATAGTTGGTACATACGCATATATTCACTTTGTAACGGTTTTAAGAAATCATTTGTTTAAAGACTTGTTTTTCGCTTACAACTTGTAAAAACATTTGATTACTTAATCAAAACATGAACCGAATCTCTATTTTAACATGTAAACGCATTGAAACAATAAGATCCCTATCTTTTATAAGAAGCTTAAAATCCACATGACCTATAAATCGATTAGATTTGGTAGGTAAATTAAATAGTAAATTGGATTACTCACCGAATAAAGTAAAGCTAAAACTTGGAACCTGTCTTTAACGACCCACATGGATATGCTCCTCTCCGAGATCAAACTCAATAAAGCAGATTGGATCACACCAAAGAAAGAGAGGATCGTGGTGCTCGTGTATTGGCACGGATATATCAGACTTATTTTAGCTTGAACGATGAACCATGATGACCATATTAAGATTGATATAATCAGCATCATCGAACCCATTGCCCACTTTTGGGTTATGGCAGCAGTTGAATCAGTTGTCTTTTGTGTTTGCATTTGAGCGTTTTGTGGAGTTAAAGCGGTTCCTTTATAAAGTGTAAGTACCAAAGCTCCACAAATGCATATCATTGTCCCTAATACTTTGGCTCTGCCTATGTTGCTCTTGATGTTCAACGTCTCTTGCCTAATAAATTACACACGTGGACAAATTGTGATAATTAGAAGAAATGAGGAAGCCAAATATTTCTGATCGATTTCATTACCTAAAGATGAGAGCCAACGCAAAGGTGGCGGAAGGAACCATGTTGCTAAACGCTAAGGCAAAAGTGGAAGACGTATATTTAAGTCCAATAAGAAAGAAGTATTGCACCAAACTTGTCCTGCAAATTTGTGAGTGACCAAGATTTAGACACTTTCCAAAAATGCTTTGCGATTGAAACTCTATTAAAAAAAACTTACCCCAAAAGAGCGCTAAAGAAAAGAGAGCACAAGATACTACCCGTGAGTTTTGGCCTGTTATGTCTGGAAAAGAAAAATCGGCCGGATTATGAAAAAAAAAAAAAGGAATACGAATCAACAAAGGATATGTAATTAAGTATGCTGACTTATACAAAAGAGAAACCATGAGTCAACAAGCCACGTGAATAAACAAGACAGCCATTTACATCTTCAAAGATCATATTTAAATAATAATGAAAAAAAACTTCAAAGAATATAACAATTAAATACTCCAACTCAGAATCAACAAAACCATAAAAAAAATTGGACGAAGAGTAGAGTAAAAAAAAAAGTAGCTATATCTTGATCGATATATTATGCAAAACACACCTTTCCAAGAAAATCGCCAATGGTGTCAAGAAAAGAGCTCCGGCGGCAAGTCGGTAAGTGGTGGCGACCATACGGTTAATTCCTTGATCAAGCATCTTCTTGAACATAACGTTTACAACGCTCAACCCAATGTTGATCATCGACAACATAAACACTGTCTTCCATAGTTTTGTATCAAACTTCACCATAATTAACTATATATGATTTTTTTTTTTTTGAAATGAATTAACTCTATAGGTATATATGTGCGTGTGTGTATATGTCTATATATAAATGTATGTCTTTACGTAGTTTTCAGAAGTTGGTATGATATAAAGATTTGATGAGGTGTGACTCAAGAAATGCTTAGAATCGTATCAGCATCGCATTTGTCTTTATCTAATCTCATTATGCATGAACAGAAAGAAAGATTGTGTGAGAGAGAGAGAGAGAGTTGATTAATGGAAACTATTGTAGTTTCCATCATCACAACGTGACGTCATACACCATTTACATATTAATTGCACTATACATATAATGGTTTTATAAAAGCTTTGATTGATAATCTTTTGCGGCTGCTCTATGGAGTGTACATCTCTTATTGTTACCAACCGGTAAAACGATAAGACCAAAGTAGTTGGAGAAAAATTGATACAACAAGATGTCTAGCAAAATGGAACGAAAGGTGTTACCTAATCTTAGTTTGTATACCATCATCATATGTCTTTGATCTCTTATCACTATCATGTAATATTTCAGTAATTAGATTCGCTATATTTTTAATGGTACTTTACTAGCCAAATTAAGTTAGAGGATCTACCACAAATCGCAAATCTCTACTTTTTTAGAGTTTTCAAATTTTTACAATACTATAAATAATTTAATTTGGTCAAAAAGCTAGAGTACTATATATAAAGACAAAATCTTCATAATATTTTTAATTTGGTGAAATTTTTCAAAAATATATCAAAATATTTAACCTTGATCAAAAAGTTAAAATAGTATAAAATTAGTTGATTGGATTTCGAAACTTGAATGATTTTAACTAGGGATGGGTAAATTAACAAAACTAAATTGAGCCAAACCAAACCCGAACTGATCCAAAATGAACCAAAATATATACACAATCCATTGGTTGAGTTTATTCCTCACACAAACGGCTCAATTCGGTTTTAAACCAAATTTTATTGAAGGGGAGTAATCGAATCTTCAACGACATAGCCTGAAATTTGATTGATATTGTATGTCGTGATCAACTTAAAGCAAGTGAATGGTTTTCAACTCTTCAACTACCTGCCACTGCCAATTCCAACGTCAACTTTAATCATTGATTCCTGCGCATTGATCTTTCCCTCCACCAGTTTGGTTTAAATGTAATCATGATGCTACTCACCACTGATCAATTCTGCTAACGGATTATGGATGGATTGTTCAAATGCAAACTGAGAATTCATATGTGTTGCATCCTTTTTTTTGACCAAAGACTAAATCAACTGTAGAAGCTGAAGGGCTTAGTATTTTCCGCGCTATGCATATAGCTTGGTGGAGTTAAACGGAAAATATTTGAAAGTGAATCAAAACTATTGAAAAGTGAATCAAAACTATTGGCGGAGTTAATTCACAACCACCATATAGGAACATAGAAATGGATAATTTACTCAGTAATTCTTTGTAGGTGTCCGGTTTGTATAACACTAGAAAAAAAAAACAAAATGTAATAGTTGACAAGCTAGCTCATATAGGACAACCATAATATTTTTCTTGCTGTATTTATAATTCTCGTCCTAAATGTGTACAATATTCTCTGTCATGTGATTTGTAATTTGCCAAAGTTCTAAAAATCAGATGCTAAAAAAGTTACCATAAATATCAACTTTAACTATTCATAAAATATGCTAGACATGATGCACGAGCATCAACGAGACTTGACAACATTTAGGCATGATTGTAAAATGTCATTGTGTGGGATATGTATCCTGGTTTACTCTTTTAATAATACAATAGTTTGCCGACTAGAAAAAAAAAACTATATAAAATATTATAAATATTGGCTAAAATTATATAATCTTAGATGGTTAATCCAAATTGTAAAAATTGATAAATACAATATAATCTTCGTGAAGAGAAATAGTGATACATACATGAACAAAATAATGTTAAGTAAAACTCGCATGCACATGTTAGAGCGTTGATTTGCTTGAAACCTAGATGAACTCAACAAGTTCAAGCTTCTTTCCCATATCTTGATATCTTTTATCCGATTATATATTTTAGATTTGCCAGTTTGACTTTATAACACCTCACTCTTTAGGTATTACCTTAAACTGACTATTTCGACCGATCCGACATTATAAAGACTTTCTCTCACCTATAAAACAAATAAAAAGAGAAGTGAATGATTCGGGGAGAAATTACTCTATGATGGTTGTTTAGAATATATCCACAAAGAACATCACACAACAAAAAATGCATATAACAATGTAGGGCCCATAAATATAATGTGAGACAATATTTCCAATTGCATGTTCCATTCCTAGCGATCAATCTAACCGTCTCAAGCCACCCTTGTGAACATGAGAACATGTCCCGTGAGTCAAAATCTCGTACACTCGCTAGGAAATACGAAATCAATCCAAGTCTTATTCCAGCCAATGGACCCCTAATGCGCCACCCGCACTAAAGTGGCCACCCAACTTGGACCCACAACACCAAATGATCTGTTTTCCTATTGGTTCCCCGCTGTGAAAAATAGTATAATCTATTCTATTATATATGTCATTTCTCCACTTAAGGAATTTGTGGTTGAGGCCCACATGTCAAAAAAATATGGGTCGGGAGGCAGGCCAAGATTCCCGGAACAGAAGCCCCGGAAAATTGATCAACGCATTAGTAAAGCCCTTGCTGCGAAAAAGAAGATCGAACACAGCCCGTTTCGGGGGTATCGCATCCATAAACATGCGTCTTTAGCACTTGATGATCCGTCTAGGGGAGAATCAGCTTTAAACGGTGTTTCATTTCCGTCGGCCGCGAAGACGGGCTCCATTGGGGGGCAAAATTCGAGGCAGTTTAAAGATCCGGTGGTTAAACGAAAACCACCGGCAGACGCCTAGATGATCTTAAGTTGGAACTGTCAAGGAGCTGGTAGTTTTTTGACAGTTCGACGGTTACGAGAGTTCCGTAAAAAGATTTTCCCGGGGATTCTCTTTCTTATGGAGACGAAACGTGACCAACAGTTCATTCAGGATCTACAGGCGGAGTTTGGGTATGATTTTCTTTTTACCGTTGACCCGAGTGGTCTTAGTGGCGGCTTAGAACTTATGGCTAAGTCGGAATTTAATGTCGAAATTCTCTTTTCAAATAAAAATATTATCGATGTAATGGCCACCATTTTTGGTAATAAAGTTTTTCTATCTTTTGTTTATGGAGAACCTATAATCTCGAAGCGTGCAAATGTATGGGAACGCTTGACACGTATTAGCACTACACGCACGGGCCCCTAGTTCATGACAGGAGATTTTAATGAGATTACTGGCCACCATGAGAAAACAGGTGGGCGAAAAAGGCCAGAGAATTCATTCTTGGATTTTAACCTCATGCGGAGGAGTTGTGGTATGCTTGACTTTCCATACCGGGGGAATTGCCTCTCCTGGGCAGGACGCCGGGGCAATAATGTCATCCGATGTCGTCTCGACCGCTCTATGAGGAATGAGGAATGGTATGCGATTTTTTCACATACCCAAATAGAATACCCACGATTTTGGGGATCTGACCATCGACCAGTTCTCACACACATTACTTCTCGGAGTATGAGAGGAACTCAGATGTTTTGTTTTGACAAACGCTGGGTGTCCAAACCAAATTTTGAACAGATAATCCAGACAAGTTGGGCAATGAACCAGAATGGGAGAGTACCTAGGGTGGGAGAGCGTATAGCCAAATGCCGCAAGGCAATATCACGATGGAGGAAACAGGAACGTTGCCCCTCAATCGACGCGATTGAGGACTTAAAAACAAAATTGGAGGAAGCACAAAGTAGGGATTCGTCTTCTCTGGAAGAAATCAGCTGCCTACAAGACCAATTGCATTTAGCAATATTGGATAAGGAAATTTTCTGGCAGCAGAAGAGCCGACAAATATGGTACCAGGTTGGAGACCAAAACACTAAATATTTCTAAGCATCCACAAAGCAAAGAAGAGCTCGTAATAAGATTACGGGCATCCAGCAAGATACTGGGGTCTGGACCGAAAATGAAGAAGAGATTGAGGCTGCGGCGGTAGACTATTTCCGTAACATCTTCTCTGCCTCGCCTATTTCGGACCTCGAGACATCCTTGGTTCATTTAGGCTGTTCGGTTACCTCGGAGATGAATGACCATCTGACCCAGGCGGTATCGATGAAGGAGGTTAAGGCAGCGGCCTTTGCGATACACCCCGAAAAGGCTCCAGGTCCGGATGGGATGACAGCCCTGTTCTATCAGAAATTTTGGCACATCATCGGACCACAAGTAGTGGACATGGTCCAGGGGTTTTTTGAGACGGGTACACTAGACCCCGGCTGCAATGAAGTTAATATATGCTTAATCCCCAAATCTGAAAGACCCCAAATGATGAAGGATTTTCGCCCGATTAGTTTGTGTAATGTTAGTTATAAGATCATTTCGAAGGTGCTCTGCCAACGGATCAAAAAGTATTTACCTAGGCTCATCTTAGAGACCCAGTCTGCATTTGTGACAGGGAGACAGATTATCGACAATATCATTCTAGCACAGGAAGTTTTTCACGCCTTACAAACACATAATATCCGGAAAAAGAATGTATGGCGATAAAAACGGACATGAGCAAGGCATATGATAGGGTAGAGTGGAGTTTCCTGTCCGCTCTTATGCAAAAATGGGCTTTGCTGAGAAGTGGATCTCCTGGATTATGGCATGTGTGAACTCGGTATCATACCGTGTCCTTTTGAATGGTGAACCCAAAGGTGGCATTACTCCATCGTGGGGGCTCCACCAAGGGGACCCGTTGTCACCGTATCTTTTCATCCTCTGTATTGAAGTACTGATAGCTAACCTACGGAGGGCGGAAAACGCGGGACTTATCTCGGGCATTCGGGTGGCCCCGACTTCCCCTCCCTTATCTCATCTCTTGTTCGCTGACGACAGTCTATTCTTTTGCAAAGCCACGCCACAACAGTGTGATAGCATACTCGAAGTCCTTAGGATGTACGGAAATGCGTCAGGACAGTGTATCAATTTTGAGAATACGCTGTTACTTTCGTAAAAGATGTCCCCGCGGATATAAGGACTGAATTAAAATTACGGCTAAACATCCCTACAGAGGGAGGAGCTGGAAAATACATGGGTCTCCCGGAACAAATACAAGGGTCAAAGGCGCAGATCTTCACCTATATTCAGGAACGGCTTCAACAACGTACTAATGGATGGTCGGCCAAATTCCTTTCAAAAGGAGGCAAGGAGATTATGATTAAGTCAGTGGCGCAGGCCCTCCCAACATATGTGATGTCCAGTTTTTTACTACCCGAGAGTCTACACCGCAAGCTGGCAAGTGCGATATCCGACTTCTGGTGGAGTAGCAAGCAGAATTCAACAGGGATGCACTGGATAGCGTGGCAGAAATTGTGTCTTCCCAAATGTGAAGGTGGTATTGGGTTCAAGTCTTTCGAAGAGTTTAACCAGGCCTTATTGGCTAAACAACTCTGGCGACTCCACCAATACCCCAACTCCCTTGTTGCGAGGGTTCTAAAGGGGAAGTACTTCCGATACTCTCATCCCTTTCACGCCAATAAGGCATCTCGTCCTTCTTATGGCTGGAGGAGCTTATGGAGTGCGAAACCCCTCATTGATTATGGAATGAGGTGTAAAATAGGTAACGGAGCCAGGACATGGGTTTGGACCGATAACTGGATTCCAGATGAGGCCCCCCGGTCGGCCAGGGGAGCACAAGGAGGAAATCCAAATTCTTTACCAAACCTGAGGGTTAGCGATTTGATTCACAAGGACACACACACATGGAATATCTGGGCACTACGCCATTATTTAGATCCGGCGGATATCCCATTCATTCTGTCCATATCCCCATCTCGATTCAGCACATCAGACAGCTATTGCTGGCATTTCACGACTTCGGGTTCCTACACAGTACGTTCCGGATACAGCGTGGCCCGCACAAAGTTAAAAGCGAAACCCAATTTTGAAGCACAACTCCCTTCCGTGAACCCTCTAAGGGAGATGGTGTGGAAAGTGGAGACTACGAATAAAATCAGACACTTCTTATGGCAAGCACTTTCGGGCGCTCTAGCGGTCAACCAACGTCTAGCATTTCGACACGTGCAACAAGACCGATATTTCCCGAGGTGTGGTGATGAGGAAGAAACCATTAACCACGTTTTGTTTACATGCCATCCGGCTAGACAATGTTGGGCACTGTCACAAATCCCGCATCATAGTTCGGTGTTCCCGTCCGATAGTTTATGGAGCAACTTTGATTATCTTCTCTCTCGCGTACCTAACCGTCAGGAAGTCACGGAATATGTGAGATGCTACCCTTGAATAATATGGTATATGTGGAAAGCTCGTAACCATAAAGTATTTCGAAACCTGGAGAGGACACCCCCGGACATCCTAAACCTTGCCCGGACGGAAGCGGCGGCCTTGCACGTAGCGTTGGAGGAAGTAACAGAGGAAATAGGTGTACGAATTACCCATGTCCAGGCTTTGCCGAGGGCTATTTTCACATGCTTTGTTGATGGGTTCTAGAAGGATGGAGACCCCACGAGCGAGATCGGATGGATGCTTCAATTACAAGATGGGGAAACGGACCTCTTAGGACTCAAAGGAATGCACAAGGGATCTTCTCCCCTACACGTGGAACTGCATAGTTTGTTGTGGGCACTCCAATGCCTGCGACAGAATGAACGATATTGTGCGTTGTTCGCTACAGATTCACAAGAGCTAGCTGCAATGATACTGGAACCGGACAACTGGCCACGATTCAAATCCGAGTTAGAAGAATTCAAGATACTTCGAGCGTGGTTCCCTGAATTTACTCTTCAGTATTGCTCCAGGGAACGGAATGGAAATGCAGACTTACTAGCTCGCACCGCTCGAGCTCGAAACTTAGTCTTTTCTCATGTTAGCACGTCCACCGCACATTGGTTCCCAGACACGGCTGTGTTTGGTTGAAACTGGAGTATTGTGTTTTGTGACAAAAAAAAAAATGTAATATATTATATTCTATATGTTTTTGAACAGTAAAACATATACTTAAATACAACCATTTTGAGAAATGCATTTTCATTTTTTTTAAAATTAAAAAATGTCAAATGCAGAACATATACGGTTTTAATACTATTGTGAGATTTGATTAATGGATGATAAAAGACTAAATGAATAAATAATATGGAATGAGGTAAAAAATCAAAAGAATAAATGAAAAAAAGATAATGGTGCAACAACATGTCTTCAACCATAAAACCCTACAACTTAAGGGAAATATGGTCCATTTTCCATCTCTGTTTTATTTGATTAATTAGGAATTGCCCACGCGTTTCGTGGAGTTGAAAAATTAACATTAATAATTTCTAGTTATTGATTATTTTATATTTAATACTATATAAATTTAGTGTTTATAGTAAATAATTATCTAAATTAGAAGATTAACCATTTGTATAAATTGTTTGACATATACAATATTATAAATAAAAACAAATAGACCGTTCATTAGTAAAATTTACAGAATATGGAAGACATCTTCTTTGGAAAAAATCTTTAACTTTTATATTTGAATCAATATTAACTACGGTTTCCTAAAAAATTGGTTGGTCGTCTTTTTTGCATCAAATACGTCTGTTAAAATCTATTGATTGTTAAAGTTGTAGTATGCTTTGTTTCTATCAAGACATATACATCATCTCAATAGAGGTTTTAGAATGCATATTTTTGTTTATTTCATTAGAACTTTAAATCACAAAGAGAAAATAATTGGTACTTGATTGTATTTTTGTCTTACTCTGTTTATCGTTTTGATGTGATTTTTATCTTTTACATCAATTCATTGCTATTTTAAAGGATTTAAAATTAGTGTTGGAGTAAATTTTTCTATAGAGGGTATTGGACTTTGTCCAATACAATTTATTTCAATTGCATTGGAGGTTGATTCGTAAATTGGCTTTAAAGTTATGAAAGCATTTAAAAAATTTTAAATTCTAAATTTTTCCAATTAGACTTGTTGGATTTAACAACCCTAAAAATCCTAAAACCATCCTTTAATTAATTTTCTCACATCATTTTTTTTTCATGTTATGCTTCTTTTTTATTAAAACTATTTTTTTATGATTTTTTTTATTTTAAAATCGCAATAACCTATATAGAAAGCAAAAAAAACACATGTTTATTGTATATGACATTGTTGGATTTATTAAATAAAATATATATTTTCTATACAATAATTACATAAAAATTGTATTATAATTTACATAAAGGTACACAAAATATTTAATTGTAACTTGTTATAATTAATTTACAAAATAATTAACTATTTAATTATTAGAATTAATTACTAAAATTATGAAAAACACTTAATTTTCTTTTCTTTTAAATAAATAATTAAAAAAATAAATGTCAAAAAATTAGATGACACATGACAGCCTCTTATAGATTAAATTTTGAGAAGCCTTACTATATTATATATGATTTGTTATCAAATTATTCTTTGTTTTAGGATCCATTTTTAGTTGGCTAATTGTCTCTATAAATTACTAGATAGGACAATATATATTTGAAGGAACAAATATTAAAAGATTTTTTTTGATAAACATATATAAAAGATATTTTAGACCTAAGTTTTTATATAACTAAAAAATCATGAAGAGTCATGAACACTCAAATATATGTATATATATGTATATATATATATATATATATATGTATGTATATGTAGTTATAAACAGTCAAGTATTCGTTGTGACAAAAAAAAAAAAAAAAGAACTGTCAAGTATTCGTACTATTTAAAATATCTGTAACTGTAATAATCAATCATAACTAAAATTGTAGAGGAGAAACTCGGATTCTAATTATTTAATTGCAAAAAAAATATAGCCACCAATTGCCTAAAAATTAAATTTGATATTTTATATTTAGCAACCGCACATTAAGATACTCGTCAACAAAGCGACAGATTTAAAGAGGTGTGTGTTTACCATTGATAATGAAAACGAGAAAATAGAGGTCTAATCAAGCAAGAAGCCATCTATATAACCTACATGCACGTTTTAAATTTGATAAATTTTAGTTTCACCTTTTTTAGAGCCATAGCTGAATGATGTAGTTTGGAATAAGTATGTTAACTCTATTATTATATATATTTCTGAGAATAACATGCATTATATATGTTTGCATCTGAGAGTGAAAACAAAGATAAAACTATTACAAACTACTATACTATTAATTTTGGTTTAATTACTTTGATTTAGAAATTAGAAGAAATTAATTTATATATGCATAAATCTGTGAGAAATATGTTAAAATTAGAAAGAAAAACACAAGTTTATTGATAATGTTTTTTTTATAATTTAGATGAAGATCGTGAGGATAGTAATCCACATTACAAGTTGGGATAGTAATCAACAAAGTGGAGGACTTGTTTCTCTACTATTGAAGTTGGCGTGTTTGGCATACAACGAAAATTAACCATAGTTGTTCCAAGATTCTCAATGAAAAGTAGAGATCTGATCATACACGAAGAAGCATCTTTACTTTCTTAAAACATATATTATATATATAAAGCTTTGACAAGAGTTTTCAAAATGTTAATGGAGATAAGAACAATGCATCAAATCCTGTCTCAAAATGGGATGCTTATTGCTTAGCTCTAAGTATCTTTCATTTGTTTACTTCAATTCCGTTCCTTTTATGTTTCTTGACATCTTAAATTTGTAGTATCGAAATTAGTTAGCGTGTTAAACATTAATATATCCATCCACGAAATAAAAAATATATCGAATAACAAGTTATGCTAAAAAAAAAAAATTATGCTAAATAATCATCATTGTGTCGTTAGTTAAAATTATTGTTGAATAGCTAAATAAGTTAAGATAATTCATTTAGACTAAAATCCTCTCCCTTCTCTCTAAAAACAAGATCTAGATCTTCTCCGGCGTTGAGTATTGTGGCCGGCGTCCGACGTGCCAACGTCATGCTCATGTATATAGTTTTTTATTTTATTTTATGTGTTTTGTTTGTATTATATCTTGGTTTTTCGGTTTCAATCAAATCTAGTTTTCGGCTAAGTTCAGTTCTTTTATCCAGATTTATTCGGTTTTTGTTTGTTGTGTTTGTTTAGTTTCTAAGACTCATTCCTCTTTCCTTTGTCTCAATATTAATTATTCATGTACAATTCATAAATCTGTTGGTTTTAGAATTAAATCTGCGCGGGATAAACGATAGAAAGAAAAACGAAAACTTTTTTTTGAGATTCAAAATTTCTTCTAGCTAACTTCCCAAAGCTAGCAACTTCATCACTTTAGGCACCTTCTTTATCAGATCGGAACAGTTTGTTGTGAAAGCGATTTTCATTTTTTATTGGTTATTCAATCAACGCATTTTCCAAAAAGTTGTGTAGCTAGATAACAAGATTTTGAAAGTTAAGAATTATTAATATAGGCTAAACTACTTTTCTAAGTGAATAAGATAATTTAAGTGTTTCAAACAATTTTGTCTTTTTTATTAAATTGTTATGTAACGAATGACTGTATTTACTCGTCCATACTTTTGGTATTTCTTGTTTAGTATACAAACATTTTTTCTAATTATAAATTTGCATGAATTTCATTTCCTTTTATACAAACATTTTTAGTATACAAACATTTTTTCTTGTTTAGAATACAAACATTTTTTCATTCCTTTTATACACCAAATACCCATTTAACTAATTCTATAAAATGAAATCGTAATCGTGTTTACTTTTTTGTGTTTACATTGAACCCGATTACATTTAGGTTAATCCTAAAACTAATTGACTTTCTTTCATCAACCCTTAAAATCGAATTGTGGAAAAGAAAATCAGGGTTCATCTTTTGCACTTATAATTATAAGACTAAGACAACTGATTCACAAAATAAGAAAAAAAAAACAGTCGGATTTGAGTTTGTTGGTTGTGTCAAATCCATGCGTCATGGTTGCGAGACTATGTTGGGATCATGTTTCATCCCACTGAAATTAATATAGCTAAGTAAAAATTGTGTCTAGCCAAACATTATGTTTTTAGCCGAACATTATATATGTGTTTAGCCAAACATTATGTGCCTAGACACCAGCCTAACATTTTGCCTAGCCGAACATTTTGGGCCTAGCTGAGCATGCGGTGAGCCAAATCTGCAATGAAGGTCATACTAGATATGACTAAATAAAATATTAGGTCTAGCCAAACCATCAACAATCCGATGAACCATCAACGAGCCGATTGAAACGACCCGACCCAAAAATTTAAAATTTTTCCCCTTAGATTATTATCATCACAGATAACAATCCTCAATTGGGTCAACACAACATGCGGAAAACATAACAATTAACGATTCAATAATCAATCAATAAGCAATTCAATAATCTCATACTTATTAAATTACTAACCAATCCAATACAAATAAACCGGGGTTCCAGAATTACTACATCCTAGCAATTCTAACTCAAACAACAGAAAGTGAGACCCTAGATCATCTCTCCTTCCTCGCCACGATTCCACGATCACAATTTCTCTTTACCTGCAACACATGGCAAAAAGAGTTGCGTGAGTATTATCACAAATACTCAGCGACGCGGTCATCCCGTCTACAGGCTATTTAAATACAAGTATAAACAACCAACACAATACCAGGATGATCACAGAACAAGCATACACAACCAAGCAAACAAAACCAGTCCAGCATACACCGTGTCGATCGACAGGACACACTGTGTCGATCGACACAACCACTAGGTGTCGATGATCATAGGCCCCGTGTCGATCGACAGGACTCACTGTGTCGATCGACACAACCACTAGGTGTCGAAGAACACAGGCCCCGTGTCGATCGACACACCACCTCGGTGTCGATCGACATGACATCGCAGAACCCAGAATCGAGTCAATCCTCACACGACTCGAATCTGATGCGATCTGTCGAGTCTCCTGCACAAATCCACACACAAAACACACAAAACCACCAAGCAATCGTATTCCATTGGTCCCTATACTTATACGAGCCTACAGTCACGCACTCACCTTGATTGGGATTGAAAAAGGATGAAGAACGCGAAGAACGAGCGAAGAACACCAAGATAGCCTCTGATTCCGTCCCCACAGACCCGAAATCAGCACAGCAACAACCTCTTTCTCGTTCTACCTCCACTCACGATCAATTCCTCCAGGAATCTCCCAACAATCACTCCAATTCTCTGATTTCAGAACTTCTCCCTAAAAACTCTCTGAAAAGTCTGATTCTCCAGAAAAAACGGCCAGAATTTCTGTTTCTGCCTTTTATATCAAACCCTAGGGTTTCCCTAAATCGGCCCACCAAACCGGCCAATTGGAACCAAACCCGACGGTCTGATTTTAACACGTGTCGATCGACATAAACCACCTGTGTCGATCGACATAACGCCCTAAACTCGACTTTTCCTTCGTCTAAAACACACATGTCGATCGACACACACACCTGTATCGATCGACACCACCAAAAATCCACTTTTTGGTTCACGGGCGTTACAATTCTCCCCCACTAACACGGATTCGACCTCGAATCACGCGACACCACCACACTTACGGTCTCAACCACCTGACCCGCACTTGGCCAGTATCCTTCGAGATCACACTCGAATCCCACAACCCGTCCTGCTAAGGCTAACACTCTCGCCTAAAATTTGACCAGATTCACCCGGAACACCAACGATCCACGCCCCATGGTCCGGATTAGGGCTGCCCGATTGTCCGTCCAACAATCAAACAAGAACATGTCCGACCAACCGTTGACCCCGCATTGGACCAAATGATCGTACAACAATCAAACAAGAACATGTACGACCATCGGCGTAACATATGCTACCAGGATTGTCCGAACCGAATTCCCGACTTGACGTCCACCACACCCTTGGCCCTCAGCCAGCACCACTCGTGATCACACCTGATCCCCGAGTTCTACGAGGCTCACACTAGCCACATTGCACCGTCTCACCACGGCTGCAATTCTGACCCCACCCGGTCAGCACCACCTGAGATCCACTCCTGATCCCCGAAGCTCATCCAGTCTCATGCTCACGACCACGCTCAGACGCTACTTCTCCTAACTCATACTCATAACTCATAAACATATACACCACACCTATTCTCGTAGGATCGTCACCCCTTGAGCGACAGTGTGCAGGAGACCCACCCGTCCCCTGGAGAGACCCACTATCCCTCCATGTATATATATATATAGGGAACCCACCCGTCCCCTAGAGAGAACCACTAACTCTCGAGTAAATGCAGAGAACCCACCGTCCTCTGGAGAGATCCACTATCCCTCAGTATACAGGAACCCACCCGTTCCCTGGAGCAATACTCTGAAACGTGCATCATAAGCACCTGTCGACCAGAATCACCTTCCGTGGTCATCCGAAACAACCCAATCACCAGGGTGTTTCACAGAGTCCCTGGAAAGACAGTCCTAACTCACATAAGACTTCTACTCCAGACTCCCCCTAGGATAAAAACAAGTTCTAACGCGCGTAGAGTTTACATTTCCAGCCACTCCTGGAACCTGTACAATCTCATTTCCAGCCACTCCTGGAATATGAACGATCTCTAAGCCGCGTAAAACTTCTATTCCTAGCCATCCTAGCCGATAGGCAAGCTCTAACTCACATAGAACTTCTACCGCTAGACCTCCTCATGACCTACCAGTCATCACGAACCCATGACATCACCAGTCATACCATAAGAACTCACATCTTATAACATATTTAATAAGGCAAAACTCATCTTATTAAATCTCCAATTGTATAATCGTTACAACATAACAAATACAAAATCCAACATAGCGACAAGCTAAAACAGACCCTGAAAACCAGAAAGAACTCAAGCCACCGCTTGCTTCTCGAACCACTTCGAGAACTTTGTCTTCATCAACGCCTCTGGTTCCCAAGTCTCCTCCTCAATACCGTCACAGTCCCACACGACTCTCACCAATGGTATACTCTTCCAGCGCAACACCTTGATCCTCCTCTCGAGAATCCTCACAGGCCTCGCCGCCAACGTCATGTTGGGCTGAAGATCCTCCGGAATCCTCGCCAACACCTCCTCAGACTCGTGCAGACATGGAAGACCTTGTGGAAAGCCTTCATACTCTGAGGTAACTCCAATCTATAAGCTACCGGTCCGACCCGCTCCACAACTCTGAACGGACCCATAAACTTCGGACTCAGCTTATTCTCTGAAATGGATCTGTTAGGATCCCTCAACATAGCTGCCTTGAGATACACCATATCTCCGAGCTCAAACTCCAGCTCTTTCCGTCTCCTATCGGCGTAACTCTTCTGCCGATCCTGAGCCTCTCTCATGTTCAGCCTCAAGACACGGATCTTCTCCGTCGTCTCCTGAACAAAGTCTGCACCAAACATGCTCCTCTCCCCCACTTGAGTCCAGCATAATGGTGTCCTACACGGCCTCCCATACAGAGCCTCATATGGAGCCATCCCAATACTCACCTGATAGCTATTGTTATACGCAAACTCTACCAGATTCAGATGATCTGCCCAATGACCACCATAATCTCGCACACACATCCTCAGGAGATCCTCCAGTGTCTGAATCGTCCTCTCCGACTGCCCATCTGTCTGAGGATGGTATGCTGTACTCATATGCACCTTCGTGCCCAACTCAGCTTGAAATGCTCCCCAAAACTCTGAAGAAAATCTCGGATCCCTGTCTGACACAATACTAGCTGGCACCCCGTGCAGCCTCACAATCTCCCGCACATATTTCTTAGCCAACACCGCAGCTCCATCGGTCTTCTTGATGGCAAGAAAATGTGCTGATTTAGTCAGACGATCCACAATGACCCAAACCGCATCATACGTCCACGACACTGGCAGTCCTGTTACAAAGTCCATGGTAATCATGTCCCACTTCCACTCCGAAATAGGTAAACTCTGCAATAAACCGCTCGGAACCTGATGCTCAGCCTTCACCAGCTGACACACATTGCACGCTGCAACCCAACTCGCTACATCCCTCTTCATTCCGACCCAATGGTAGTACCTCTTCAGATCCCGGTACATCTTAGTCGCTCCTGGATGAATCGATAGTATGCTCGAATGAGCCTCCCTCAGAATCTCCTTCCTGAGACCCTCATCCTTGGGTACACATACTCGTCCGTTCACCAGTATTGTCCCATTCGCCGAGACCCGATACTCTGAACCTATAACCTGAGAAGCATCAATCAACCCCTGATCCTTCTCCTGAGCCTCACGAATCCTGCTCAACAAATCTGCCTGGTTAGCTGCCTCTAACCCCAACGGCTCCTGTGAGATAACACACAACCTCAATCTGCTCAACTCACTCACCAACTCCTCCATATCACGCTCCTGGTCTGAAGCAACCCTCTTCCGACTCAACGCATCTGCAACCAGATTAGCCTTACCTGGATGGTACTCGATCTCCAGATCATAATCAGCTACCAACTCCATCCAGCGCCTCTGTCTCAAGTTCAGCTCTGGCTGAGTGAAGAAGTACTTCAAACTCTTGTGGTCTGTGAACACCTGGACCTTCCCGCCATAAAGATAAGAACGCCAAATCTTTAGGGCGAAGATCACAGCAGCTAACTCCAAGTCATGAGTAGGGTAATTGCACTCGTGCTTCCTTAACTGCCTCGAAGAATACGCAATAACTTTCCCCTGCTGCATTAGCACACAACCTAGACCAACTCCCGAAGCGTCTGTATACACCACATAAGGCTCACCCGGCTCAGGTAAAGCCAAAACAGGTGTACTGGTCAACATCTCCTTCAGCTTCCCGAAACTCTCCTCACAAGCTGAAGACCAAACAAAAGGGACATCCTTCCCTGTTAGCTTCGTCATCGACTGCGCCATACTCGCGAATCCCTTGACGAACCTCCGGTAATAACCTGCCAACCCAAGAAAACTCCTGATCTCGGTGGCGTTTCTCGGTCTAGGCCAACCTCTGATAGCCTCAATCTTAGCCGGATCCACAGACACCCCCTCTGTAGACACAACGTGGCCAAGAAAGCTCATCTCTCGCTGCCAGAAACTGCACTTCCTCAGCTTCGCGTACAGCTTCTGCTCCCGCAGCTTCTCCAAAACCAACCTCAAATGCACCTCGTGCTCTTCCGGACTCCTCGAGTATACCAAGATATCATCTATGAAGATGATTACGAACACGTCCAGATACTCCTGGAACACCCCGTTCATCAACCGCATAAACGCTGCTGGGGCATTCGTCAACCCAAACGGCATCACCACGAACTCATAATGCCCGTACCTCGTCCGAGAGGCCGTCTTCCTGACGTCCGCCTCATCGATCGGAATCTGATGGTAACCCGACGCCAAGTCTATCTTGGAGAACCAAGTAGCTCCTCGCAACTGATCCAACAACTCATCAATGCGCGGCAGAGGATACCTGTTCTTCACAGTGACTCGTTTAAGCCCCCGGTAGTCGATACACAACCGGAAACTCCCATCCTTTTTCTTCATAAATAACACCGGTGCTCCCCACGGTGAAACACTAGGCCGGATGAAACCCTTCCCCAACAGATCATCCAGCTGCTTTTTCAGCTCTGCCATCTCTGCTGGAGCCATACGGTATGGTGCCTTGGATATCGGAGCTGTTCCGGGTTCCAACTCAATCATAAATGGATCCGACTGCGACGGTGGCAAACCCAACAACGATTGGAACACATCCTAGAAATCCCGAACGACCTGGATATCCCCAACTGCAACCTCTCCAACAGTCTCTGGCATCACTATCGTCGTCAGATACGCCTCACAGCCTTTCACAATCAACTGCTCAGCCTGTATCGCTGAAATCATAAGACTTCCAGAAGTCGGTCTCACCCCCTGAAACACCAACCTCCCAGCCTCCCGCTCAAACACTACACGTCCTCGATGACAGTCCAGATGGATCCTGTACCGATCCAACCAATCCATCCCCAGGATGACATCGTACAGCTCCACCGGACTAATAACCAGGTCTGCTGGCATCAACTCTCCTGCCACCAGAACGTCTACACCTCGAGCCCGCCCGAAAGTAGTTAACGTCCTCCCACCAGCAACCTTAACTACTCCCGGCTGCTCACCAGAATCGTTTCGGATCCCGCTGCCCTCCGCACACTCCGGAGTGATGAAGCTATTCGTAGCTCCCGAATCGAACAACACGTGGGACTCACATTCGCCCACAACTAAGGTCCCTGCACAATCCCATGTGGTTTAAGACCCGACACTCTAACGCATACACACAATCCAAACAGACTAAGATAAATTACCACAAGAATTTAAAAGACAAGTCTGAATTAGTACCTGTGATCGGTCTGGCGCTAGAACCGCCCGCCTCAGCCACCTTGTAAACCCGCGGTGTCGCTGCAATCTGAGCCAAAGGCTGCACCGCCAACGGCTGCACTGCCGCCACAGCCATCTGCTACAACTTCGGACACTTGGGCTTAATGTGCCCGGGCTCCCTGCAGTGGAAGCACACCTGTGCTGCCCGAATCTCTCTCCTCGTCGGACAGTCTGCCACCTTGTGACCCATGCTACCACACCCGTAGCATCCTGAACCACCATGTCCACCCTGACTGGCCCCGAAAGTACTCTCCCACTTCCTCTTTTGTCCCCGAGCCTGCTTGCCACCCCTGCTCGAACCACTCTGCTGCTGAGATCTCCTCGGCTGCTGTTGCTGTGCCGGTGGACTAACCACCACAACCTGCTCCCTGAGATCCTCCTCAATCGCAGCCGCCATCTCAACCCGCTCCGCCCTCGAGGCAAACCTACTCGCCCTGCAGCGAGTCCTCAACTCCGCTCGAAGTCCCCCGAGGAACCTCCTCACCTGGGCCTGCTCGCCCTCCATGCTTCTACCAGCATGCACCAGGAGTCTACTGAACTCCAAATCGAACTCCCTCACGGTCAGATCCCCCTGAGTCAGGTTCAGAAACCTCGACTCCATCCTGTCCACCGCCTCCTGCGGGAAATACTTGGCATTAAACTCAGCCAAGAAATCCTCCCAGACCATCTCGGCCTGCACCCGCCTAGTCTCAACGCCTCTCCACTAGAGATGCGCATCACCATCCAAATAGTGCATTGCTAGGTCTACCCTGTATCCCTCCGGACACCTGATCGAGCGAAAGTTACGCTCCAATCTCCGCCGCTACTCATCGGCCTCCTCAGGCTTGGCACCACCAGAGAAAAACCCGGTGCCAATCCGCTGCATCTGCTCCATCATCCTTAGATACGATGGAAGCTCCTCTGCAACCGCCACAACCGACTGCACCCCAGCCACCCCCGGCTGAATACTCGCCACTACTGGCTGCATACCAGCCCCACCTGGCTGAACTCCCGGAGCCTGACCCGGAGCCGGTACCCCACCTGGTAACCGCTCCAGAATCAACTGCAGCAAACCCGCCAGACGATCATCTCGGTCCTGAGCCACACCTGCGGGAGCACCCCCACCTTGGCCTGCCGCACCAGCAACTACAACGGAACCCACACCAGCCCCATCAGCCCTCACACGGACACTCGTAGAAGCCAGACCCACGGACCCCTCCTGAAACACCTGAGAGTCTGCCACCTGCTCTTGCGTGGTCTCCTGGGCCACACTCGCGGCTACCGACTCACTCTCGAGCCTTCGCCCGCGCCCACGACCAGCACGACCTCCACGGCCCCTACGACCTCTGCCTCTAGTACCTCTAGCCATACTTCTTCACTCACAGCAGATTACTAAGTACTAGAACAACAACAGAAATCATACAACACATACCGTGGAATCTCATTGAAGGCTCGGAAGAGATGATCTAAGACTCCATACCCACACAACAATCAATCAATTAACTTCCTAATCAATCAATTGCACCCGCCCTAGAACCGCTAGGGCTCTGATACCAAACTGAAACGACCCGACCCAAAAATTTAAAATTTTTCCCCTCAGATTATTATCATCACAGATAACAATCCTCAATTGGGTCAACACAACATGCGGAAAACATAACAATTAACGATTCAATAATCAATCAATAAGCAATTCAATAATCTCATACTTATTAAATTACTAACCAATCCAATACAAATAAACCGGGGTTCCAGAATTACTACATCCTAGCAATTCTAACTCAAACAATAGAAAGTGAGACCCTAGATCATCTCTCCTTCCTCGCCACGATTCCACGATCACAATTTCTCTTTACCTGCAACACATGGCAAAAAGAGTTGCGTGAGTATTATCACAAATACTCAGCGACGCGGTCATCCCGTCTACAGGCTATTTAAATACAAGTATAAACAACCAACACAATACCAGGATGATCACAGAACAAGCATACATAACCAAGCAAACAAAACCAGTCCAGCAGACACCGTGTCGATCGACACAACCACTAGGTGTCGATGATCACAGGCCCCGTGTCGATCGACAGGACTCACTGTGTCGATCGACACAACCACTAGGTGTCGAAGAACACAGGCCCCGTGTAAATCGACACACCACCTCGGTGTCGATCGACACGACATCGCAGAACCCAGAATCGAGTCAATTCTCACACGACTCGAATCTGATGCGATCTGTCGAATCTCCTGCACAAATCCACACACAAAACACACAAAACCACCAAGCAATCATATTCCATTGGCCCCTATACTTATACGAGCCTACAGTCACGCACTCACCTTGATTAGGATTGAAAAAAGATGAAGAACGCGAAGAACGAGCGAAGAACACCAAGATAGCCTCTGATTCCGTCCCCACAGACTCGAAATCAGCACAGCAACAACCTCTTTCTCATTCTACCTCCACTCACGATCAATTCCTCCAGGAATCTCCCAACAATCACTCCAATTCTCTGATTTCAGAACTTCTGTAACGCCCGTGATCCAAAAAATAGGATTTTTGGTAGGGTGTTGATCGACAGAAATGAGTGTGTCGATCGACACGGGTGTTTTGACTCACAAGGAGTCAGGCAGTGAAGGTTGTGTCGATCGACACAGTCTGTGTGTGTCGATTGACAGGGGGTTAAATCGAACCGAGGGTTTGTTTTGTTAATCGCGCGGTTTGGCGTCGGTTTAAGGGAACCCTAGGGTTGATATAAAAGGCTGGAACAGGGTCTTGGCCGTTTTGTTGGATCAGAATTCAGAAGAGA
The DNA here is from genome assembly GCA_964056655.1 of Arabis hirsuta. Classification (NCBI taxonomy): domain Eukaryota; kingdom Viridiplantae; phylum Streptophyta; class Magnoliopsida; order Brassicales; family Brassicaceae; genus Arabis; species Arabis hirsuta. The sequence goes on from OZ053308.1 coordinate 22,432,944, forward strand.
AAGGTTGGGAGAGAGAGAGTGACTTGTTCTTGAGAGGTTCATTGTTTGAACAGCTTTTGATCGGACCTTTGAGAGGGCAAAACGGCGGGGCTTTGCTTGGCGGATTGGGCTGATTTTTGGAGGGTAAGTTCTCCAATCTCTGCTCGTGTTTTAGGCGAAAACGGTTTGTCTTTTGGTTGATTATTCACCGAGTTATGGCTGTTTGAACTCGGTGGGTTCGTGCAGATTGTTGTCTGCTATCAGTCGGGTTTGAGGGGGAATTCCGATTGAACCAGAGGGATTCTGGAGGCGATCCACATACCGACGCATAGCTGTGTGTGTCTAGTTTCCGGAACAGTCGCCTATTTTGGAATTGGACCAGTGGTTCGTCGTATACGAGGGTTTTAGTAAACATCGTTCATTCGTTCATTTCAATCCTTTGAGGTGAGTGCGTGACCATAGGTTCTCGGATGTAGGAATGGATGGAATACGTTGATTTATGTGTGTTTTGGTGTGGAATCGCTGTGGATTTGTGCTGGAAAGCGATCTGTAGGCCTGAGATTCGTCCCATGAGAGGATAGGTTCGATCTTAGGGTTCTGCAGGTCCGTGTCGATCGACACGACTGTTGTCTGTCGATCGACAGAGGGACAGAATTGTCTGTCGATCGACACCTAGAGGTTGTGTCGATCGACAGAGATGCTGCTGTCCTGTTTTGTGCTGTTGATTGTCTATGCATTGTTGAGTGATAACCCTGGTATTTGGTGCATTCTTTCATTTGAGTAATTGACCTGTAGATGGGATGACCGTTAATTCGGAATTTAATATTATAAAAAAAAAAAAACGGGTCGGGTTGTTTCAATTTGGTATCAGAGCCCTTACGGTTCTAGGGCGGGAGAACGTAGTAACTGCATGTATTGCTGATTGTGTAAAATAGTGTTAATTGATTATGTGAGTTAGTCAGTTAATTGTTGCTTGGTTTTGGAGTCCTGGATTATCTTCTCCGAGCCTTCAATGTGATTCCACGGTAAGTGTTTTGTTTGGGATTTCTGTTTCTAATGCTTGTCTTCTGTGTTGAGTCAGTGAGAGATGGCTAGAGGCAGGGGTCGTGGTGCCCGTGGGGCTAGAGGGCGTGGTCGCGGCCGTGGTCGGGGACCGGCAGTTGATCCTGTTGAGTCGAGTGGGGCTCAGGAAGCCACGCAGGAGGAGGTTGTAGAGTCGCAGATACCTCCAAAGCCAGTGGGTGGTACTGAGTTAGCCAGTGTGGCGCAGGGCCCAGGTGGGGGTCTTGGCGGGGGCGATGCTTAGGGTCGGTTGGACCGGTTGGAAGCGATGATGCTTTAGTTTCTTGAGCGGTTGCCAGGTGGGGCACCGGCTCAGGGGTATGCTCCGGGTGTGCAGCCAGGGGCGGCTGGTGTTGAGCCGTTAGTGGCGGGTGTTCAGCTAGCAGTGGTCCGGGGGCAGTCAGGTGTGGCGGCTGCCGAGGAGGCTCCTTCCTACCTGAGGATTTTGGAGCAGATGCATAGGATTACTACTGGGTATTTCTCGGGCGGTGCTAAGCCTGAGGAGGCTGCTGCATGGAGGAGTCGTCTGGAGCGTAATTTCCAGGCGCTGAGGTGTCCCGAGGGATACAGAGTGGACCTTGCGGTTCACTATTTAGAGGGTGATGCACATCTGTGGTGGAGAGGTGTGACGAGCAGGAGGCCGCAGGCGGGTATGACCTGGGCGGATTTCTTGGCGGAGTTTGATGCCATGTATTTTCCGCAGGAGGCGGTGGACTGGATGCAGGCGCAGTTCTTGGCGCTGACTTAGGGAGAGAGTTCAGTTCGGAGTTATGATGAGCAGTTCGGTCGGCTGTTGGTATATGCTGGTAGAGAGTTTGGGAGCGAGGAGTCCCAGATCAGGAGGTTCATGCAGGGACTTCGACCGGTGCTGAGGATGCTGTGCAGGGCTCGTAAGTACGCCACAAGGGCGGAGTTGGTTGAGACTGCGGCAGCCATTGAGGTTGATATGGGGACAGAGCTGGCTGCAGCGCTTAGTCCACCGGTGCAGCAGCAGCAGCAGCAGCAGGCGGGTGCGAGCCGGGGCGGTAGGCCGGCTCAGGGACAGAAGAGGAAGTGGGAGGGCTCTTCGGGTTCCGGTCAGAGGGCCCAGAGTGGTCAGAGTGGTACGGGGTGCTATGGTTGTGGGAGCACGGAGCACCGGGTGGTAGCTTGTCCGAAGAGGAGAGAGGTTCGGACTACACAGGCGTGTTTCCATTGCGGAGAGATGGGGCACATTAGGGTGAGGTGTCCCAAGTTGCAGATGGCAGTGGCAGTGGTGCAGCCGGTGCAGGGGGCGGCAGTTGAGGTGCAGCCGTTGAGGCAGCTTGCAGCGCCGCGTGTGTTCACTTCGGCAGAGATGGGAGGTCCTAGCGCCAGGCCGATCACAGGTACATTTAACCTTTATTGGCGAATTTCAATTTTTTTTTTTAACGTTGTGAGTTGCTTGTTTGGGAGTCTTGTATCTGTGATAATACTTTAGGCTCTGTGACACATGAATGGTGTAGGGACCTTAGTACTAGGCGGGCGTGATTCCCATGTCTTGTTCGATTCGGGAGCTTCGAATAGCTTCATTACACCGGAGTGTGCGGAGTGCAGTGGGATCCAGAGCGATTCCGGGGAGCAGCCGGGAGTGGTTAGAGTGGCTAGGGGGAAGACTTTGGCTACTTTCGGGCGGGCTTGTGGAGTAGATGTTCTGGTGGCATGAGAGGTCATGCCGGCAGATTTGGTTATCAGTCAAGTGGAATTGTACGATGTCATTTTAGGGATGGATTGGCTGAATCGTTACAGGGTTCATCTGGACTGTCATCGAGGTAAGGTGGTGTTTGAGCACGAGGCGGGGAGGTTGGTTTATCAGGGCATCAGGCCGACTTCCGGGAGTTTGATGATTTCGGCGATTCAGGCTGCGCAGTTGATTGATAAGGGTTATGAGGCGTACTTGCTGACGATTGTGATGCCAGAGTCTGTTGGGGAGGTCGCTTTGGTTGATATTCGGGTTGTCCGGGATTTTCAGGGTGTGTTTCAGTCGTTGCAGGGATTGCCGCCGTCTAGGTCTGATCCTTTCACGATTGAGTTGGAGCCTGGGACTACGCCGATATCTAAAGCACCTTATCGCATGGCTCCAGCAGAGATGGCCGAGCTGAAGAAGCAGTTAGATGATTTGTTGGGTAAGGGTTTCATCCGACCGAGTAGTTCACCGTGGGGAGCGCCGGTGTTGTTTGTGAAGAAGAAGGATGGTAGTTTTCGGTTATGCATCGACTACCGGGGCCTTAACCGGGTTACAGTGAAGAACAGGTATCCTCTGCCACGGATTGATGAGTTGTTGGATCAGTTGCGGGGGGCTACTTGTTTTTCCAAGATCGATTTGGCTTCGGGATACCATCAGATTCCGATAAATGAGGCCGATGTGAGGAAGACGGCTTTCAAGACGAGGTATGGACACTACGAGTTCGTGGTGATGCCATTTGGGTTGACGAATGCGCCAGCGGCATTCATGAGACTGATGAACGGGGTATTCTAGGAGTACTTGGATGAGTTCGTTATTATCTTTATCGACGATATCTTGGTGTACTCGAGGACTCCGGAGGAACATGAGGTTCATCTGAGGTTGGTTCTGGAGAAGCTGCGGGAACAGAAGTTGTATGCGAAGCTCAGTAAGTGCAGTTTCTGGCAGTGGGAGATGGGTTTTCTGGGGCATGTCGTGTCTGCCGAAGGAGTTTCAGTGGATCCGGCTAAGATCGAGGCTATTAGGGATTGGCCGAGACCGAGGAATGCGACGGAGATCAGGAGTTTCCTTGGATTAGCTGGGTATTACCGGAGGTTCGTCAAGGGTTTTTCGAGTATGGCGCAGGCGTTGACGAAGTTGACGGGTAAGGATGTTCAGTTTGTGTGGTCTGCGGAGTGTGAGGAGAGCTTCGGGAAGCTGAAGGAGATGCTGACTAGTACTCCAGTATTGGCGTTGCCTGATGCGGGCGAGCCATATGTGGTGTATACGGACGCATCTGGAGTGGGCCTGGGCTGTGTTCTGATGCAGCAGGGGAAGGTGATTGCTTATGCTTCGAGGCAGTTGAGGAAGCACGAGTGCAATTACCCTACGCATGACTTGAAGTTGGCTGCAGTGATCTTCGCCCTGAAGATCTGGCGATCTTACCTTTATGGTGGGAAGGTCCAGGTGTTCACGGATCATAAGAGCTTGAGGTATTTCTTCACTCAGCCAGAGCTGAACCTGAGGCAGAGGCGTTGGATGGAGCTGGTAGCAGACTATGATCTGGAGATTGAGTACCATCCGGGGAAGGCTAATCTGGTCGCAGATGCGTTGAGTCGGAAGAGGGTTGCTTCGGCTCAGGAGCGGGATTTAGAGGAGCTGGCGAGCGAGATTAGCACGTTGAGCCTGTGTGTTATCTCGCAGGAGCCGTTGGGGTTAGAGGCAGCTAACCGAGTGGATTTTTGAGCAGGGTTCGAGTAGCTCAGGAGAAGGATCAGGGTTTGATTGATGCTTCTCAGCTGGCGGGTTCAGAGTATCAGGTCTCCGGGAGTGGGAAGATACTGGTGAACGGTCGGGTCTGTGTACCCAAGGATGAGAGTCTCAGGCAGGAGATTCTGAGTGAGGCTCATTCGAGCATGCTGTCGATTCATCCTGGAGCGACCAAGATGTACCAGGACTTGAAGAGGTACTATCACTGGGTCGGGATGAAGAGGGATGTTGCGAGTTGGGTTTCAAGATGCAACGTGTGTCAGCTGGTGAAGGCCAAGGATCAGGTTCCGAGCAGATTGTTGCAGAGTCTGCCGATGCCGGAGTGGAAGTGGGATATGGTGATGATGGACTTTGTGACAGGGTTGCTGATCTCGCGGACTTATGATGCGATCTGGGTGATTGTGGATCGTCTGACCAAGACAACGCATTTTCTGGCCATTAAGAAGACTGATGGGGCTGCAGTGTTGGCTAGGAAGTATGTGCGGGAGATTGTGAGGTTGCATGGGGTGCCAGCGAGCATTGTGTCAGACAGAGATCCGAGATTTGCTTCAGAGTTCTGGGGAGCATTTCAGTCCGAGATGGGCACGAAGGTGCATATGAGTACGGCATATCATCCTCAGACGGATGGGCAGTCTGAGAGGACGATTCAGACCTTGGAGGACTTGCTGAGGATGTGTGTGTTAGACTACGGTGGTCATTGGGCAGATCATTTGAGCTTGGTAGAGTTTGCGTACAACAACAGTTATCAGGCGAGTATTGGGATGGCGCCGTATGAGGCTCTGTATGGGAGGCCATGTAGAACACCATTGTGCTGGACTCAGGTGGGGGAGAGGAGTATGTTTGGTGCAGACTTCGTTCAGGAGACGACGGAGAAGATCCGTGTCTTGAAGCTGAACATGAAGGAGGCTCAGGATCGGCAGAAGAGTTATGCCGATAAGCGGAGGAGGGAGTTGGAGTTCGTGCTGGGAGATATGGTGTATCTCAAGGCAGCCATGTTGAGGGGTCCTAACAGATCCATTGCAGAGAACAAGTTGAGTCCGAGGTTTATGGGTCCGTTCAGAGTGGTTGAGCGGGTTGGGACGGTAGCTTACAGGCTGGAGTTGCCATAGAGTATGAGGGCTTTTCACGATGTCTTTTATGTTTCGATGCTGCGGAAGTGTCTACATGAGTCGGAGGAGGTGTTGGCTAGGATCCCGGAGGATCTTCAGCCCAACATGACTTTAGCGGCGAGGCCTGTGAGGATTCTCGAGAGGAGAGTCAAGGTTCTGCGTCGTAAGAGGATACCATTGGTGAGAGTCGTGTGGGACTGCGATGGTGTTGAGGAGGAGACTTGGGAGCCTGAGGTGAAGATGAACGCCAAGTTTCCGAAGTGGTTCGAGAAGCAAGCGGAGGCTTAAGTTTTTTTTTCTTTCACTGGTGTTGGTTTCGTAGTAGCATGTGGCTACAGTTGTTGTATTTTCTTTTTGTTGTAACGATTGTACGTTGGAGTATTAATAAGATATGTTTCTTATTATTGTTGGATCGTATGATGCGAGTTCATGTGTAGTGACCTAGTGGGGGTTACGGTAACCTAGTGGGGGGTTACAGTGAGAGTTAACATTTTCAGTGGGGAAATGTCATGGTGAGCCATGGGGGTGTGTCGGTCGATAGATGTCTATGACAGCACGCTGCAGAGTATTGCTCTCTAGGGACGGTGGGTTCCTGTAGATATGAGGGATAGTGGATCTCTCCAGGGGATAGTGGTTTCCCTGCATGCATTCGAGGGGATAGTGGGCCTCTCTAGGGACGGTGGGTTCCTGTATACTTGAGGGATAGTGGATCTCTCCAGGAAATAGTGGATTCTCTGCATGCACTCGAAGGGTAGTGGGCCTCTGGGGACGGTGGGTCTCCTACATGTACTTTGAGGGATAGTGGGTCTCTCCAGGGAATAGTGGATTCTCTGCACACTGTAGCTCAAAGGGTGACGATCCTACGAGTAGGTGTGGTGTATATGTGTACGAGTCATGAGTATGAGTATGAGCAATAGCGTCTGAGCAGGTTGCAAGTGGGTGACCGAATGGCCATCGGGGATCGAGAAGGATCTCAGGTGGGTTGACCGGTGGGGTCAGGTGTGTCGGTTGGATGGTAGGGTCTGGTCTAGGATTAGTATTTGTGCTGGAACCTCGATTCGGGCAATTTCGGAGAGAAATGTAGCATCCTGGTCGTGCATGTTCTTGTCTGATTGTTGCACGATCAGTTAGTCCTTTATGTCGGGTCTACGGTGGGTCGGACATGTTCTTGTCTGATTGTTGTTCGATCGATCGGGCAGACTGGGCCGGGACTACAGCGATACATTGTGGTGTATCTCCGGGAAGGTTGGGTCGGGTTTCTGAGCTTAAGTGGTGACCTTAGCACGGATCTGAGTGGTTATTGGCTTGTGATTCGAGGACGAATCCTTGTCAGTGGGGGAGAATTGTAACGTCCGTGATCCAAAAAATAGGATTTTTGGTAGGGTGTCGATCGACACAAATGAGTGTGTCGATCGACACGGGTGTTTTGACTCACGAGGAGTCAGGCAGTGAAGGTTGTGTCGATCGACACAGTCTGTGTGTGTCGATCGACAGGGGGTTAAATCGAACCGAGGGTTTGTTTTGTTAATCGCGCGGTTTGGCGTCGGTTTAAAGGAACCCTAGGGTTGATATAAAAGGCTGGAACAAGGTCCTGGCCGTTTTGTTGGATCAGAATTCAGAAGAGAAAGGTTGGGAGAGAGAGAGTGACTTGTTCTTGAGAGGTTCATTGTTTGAACAGCTTTTGATCGGACCTTTGAGAGGGCAAAACGGCGGGGCTTTGCTTGGCGGATTGGGCTGATTTTTGGAGGGTAAGTTCTCCAATCTCTGCTCGTGTTTTAGGCGAAAACGGTTTGTCTTTTGGTTGATTATTCACCGAGTTATGGCTGTTTGAACTCGGTGGGTTCGTGCAGATTGTTGTCTGCGATCAGTCGGGTTTGAGGGGGAATTCCGATTGAACCAGAGGGATTCTGGAGGCGATCCACATACCGACGCGTAGCTGTGTGTGTCTAGTTTCCGGAACAGTCGCCTGTTTTGGAATTGGACCAGTGGTTCGTCGTATACGAGGGTTTTAGTAAATATCGTTCATTCGTTCATTTCAATCCTTTGAGGTGAGTGCGTGACCATAGGTTCTCGGATGTAGGAATGGATGGAATACGTTGATTTATGTGTGTTTTGGTGTGGAATCGCTGTGGATTTGTGCTGGAAAGCGATCTGTAGGCCTGAGATTCGTCCCTCTTTTTGCCATGTGATGCAGGTAAAGATAAAGTGTGATCGTGGAATCAAGGCTGGGTAGAGGGGATGATCCTAGGGTCTCGTTTTGGTGGTCTTTGATATCTAGAACTGTTAGGTTGCTGGATTAGTCATCGTTATGGATTTTTAGTGATTGAGTATTGATATTGTTGAATTGGTAATATTGATTATTGGTTAATGGATTAATGGATTAATGGTTTATTGGAATTATTGCTTAATCGTGGGAATGTTAATTCGGAATGCAATATTATTATTTAAAAAAAAAAAAACGGGTCGGGTTGTTTCAACTTCTCCCTAAAAACTCTCTGAAAAGTCTGATTCTCCAGAAAAAACGGCCAAAACCTCTGTTTATGCCTTTTATATCAAACCCTAGGGTTTCCCTAAACCGGCCCACCAAACCGGCCAATTGGAACCAAACCCGACGGTCTGATTTCAACACATGTCGATCGACATAAACCACCTGTGTCGATCGATATAACGCCCTAAACCCGAATTCTCCTTCGTCCAAAACACACATGTCGATCGACACACACACCTGTATCGATCGACACCACCAAAAATCCACTTTTTGGTTCACGGGCGTTACACCGATGAACCAAACCATAGACGAGCCAAAAAATTGACCGTCGACGAGCCGACAAACCAAACGATCGATGAATCGATCAACCGTTGGCGAGGCGACAAACCAAACTATTAATGAAGCGATCCGACGAACCAAAATGTTAAGAAAGCGATGTGTAACGCCCGTGAACCAAAAAGTGAATTTTTAGTTGGTGCGTCGATCGACACAGGGTGTGTGTCGATCGACACGCATGTTTTGACTTGTGAGAAGTTGGATTATGGGCGTTGCGTCGATCGACACAAGGTGTGTGTGTCGATCGACGCAGGTTAAAATTGGACCGACAGGTTTGGTTCAATCGTACGGTTTGGCGGGTCAGTTTAGGGAAGCCTAGGGCTTCAATATAAAAGGGGATCAGACGAGTTCTGGTCGCTTTTTGGTGAGTTTCAGAGAGAAAACAAAGAGTTTGAGTGTTCTTGAGAGGATTGAGAGGAATTGAATGATTCTTGTGGATGTTTTTGCATTCTCGATCCTGAAAACTTGTATGAGTGATTGTGAGACTATAGGTGTGAGTTTCGTGCTGTAGATCGCGATTTGGGGATAGGATTCTCGGATTTGGAGATCCGTTCTTCGTGTTTTTCGCGTTCTTTGCTGTTTTTCTTCTTTTTCCTTTCCGGAACCAAGGTGAGTGCGTGACCGTAGGCTTATTTGGGTAAAAAATTGATAGGATACGATTGTTTGATGATTTGATGAACAAAAATGTTAACAAAGCGATGAACGGACCCGTCGACTATGGGATTCATCGCACTGAACTCTACACGCAAAAATGGTGAAGTATAGAATTGAGCCTAGAGAAACTAACAAACCACAAGGCCTAGCAAAAATGCATCGACAGTAAGCCATGGGGCTCGGCGGATTTCACTCACGAGCTATTGGGCTCGGTTAGGCACCATGGGTCTCAAACTTCTTCCACGACGAGTCGTAGGGCTCGGCTAGGCAACATGGGCCTCAGTATTTTCCACGATGAGCCGAAGGGCTCGGCTAAGCAGCATGGGCATTGGCCTTCCTTTATGACGAGCCGAAGGGTTGGCTATTGAAATACCCTGTCCCAGACTCTACGTCCACAAAGGTTGTTCCCACTCGGATCACTAAGTGACTCCGAGTATTCTTTCCATTTTATGCCCAATCCTTAAACACTTCCGTTTTCGAGGTTCGTTTTGAGATTCGATATAACAATATGTATAAGAGCTAAGCAATTAATCCGAATCTTGAAAGCCATGTAAAGCTTATCCTTAAATTTCCTCATGAATTAATGATACAAAACTTTCTGAGCAAAATATATAATATGAGATTATTTGACAACTTTAATAGAATTCTATCCACTAGTAATCCATTTATAGGTACAAAATATGACACTAATATAATGGAGAAAACGTAGTATTCCCCCCCCCCCCTTGAAGTTTCATATCTTCCTATATAGATAGGAAAAACTATCCTCGTAATATTTCCCCATAAACTGAAAGTTTAACGTCTCATTCCCCACATAATAGAAGTTTAACGCTTATATCACCACGAAATTAAAGTTAAAATCCATTTAATCTTGGTTTATTGTAGATGAAGTATATCTTAACCAAATTAATAGAAAACAAAACTGTTTTTTAACCATATAACAAACCGATTACAAAATAGTAAATCGAAATCGACCCATTAAAAAATCAAACCCGATTTTCTTTGTCTCCAAGGTCTAAAAAACAAAACAATAAGAAGATCTTTATTACACTTATGGCTTCTCTTAATCATCTCTTCCTATGTTCTTCTTCTTCTGCTGAAGACGATGTTCTTTGTCTCCAAAGTCTGAAGAATTCACTCACCGACCCATCATCTCGACTCACTTCTTGATCTTTCCCATGCTCTTCAACTTCATCGATTTGTAAGCTCACCGGAGTTTCATGCTGGAACGAGAAGGAAAATCGCATTATCTCACTTCTGCTCCAATCGATGCAACTCGTGGGTTAGATTCCTAAGTCGGTTAAGCTTTGTCATAGTTTACAATCACTGGATCTCTTCGGAAACGATATCTCTGGTCCGATTCCTTCACAAATATGCTCTTTACCTCGTCACATTACATCTGTCTGGTAATAAACTTTTCGGCTCGATCCTGACTCTGATCGTGGAGTGTAAGTTCTTAAACGCTCTTGTTCTTAGTGACAATAAGCTATCGGGTTTGATTCCTTCTCAGTTGAGTCGGTTAGATTGGCTCAGGTGTCTTTCTCTCGCCGGAAATGATCTCTCCGGTATGATTCCGTCCGAGCTGTCTCGGTTCAGAAAAGACGATGTTAGCGGTAATAACAGACTTTTCGAGAAGCCTTTGTCAAGAAGCGGAGCGTTGAGTGGAAGATATAGATATCATTTTCTAATATTGTAAGAAGATGATATTCTATATGAAAATGTTACACACTCGGATTGTGAACTTCGATTTTAGAAGATTGGAAAATTAAGGTTCTTTGAAATTGGGGATTTTTGAATTTGTGTTTGGTTTTAGTAATGGGTAAATGGAGTGGGTCTGGGTCGGGTTTTGGATACCAATCGGGTTACGAATTTGGTTTACAAACCGATTTATTTGGTTTACGATCGGGTTATATAATATGTAACGCCCGCGAACCAAAATTGAGATTTTTAGGCAGTGCGTCAATCAACGCAAAGTGTGTGTGTCGATCGACACATGTTGCTAATTGAACCGGTTGGTTTAGTTTTTGAGCATCGGTTTACGGTCTGGTTTAAGAAAACCTTAGGGTTCGCCTATATAAATCAGGTGGCCATATTTTAGTCGCATTTTTGGAACAGAAAAGTTGAGTTTCAGAGTTCTAGAGAGAAGAGAAAGAGATCCTTGAGTGTTCTTGTTCCTCAAAGCTAAGAAAAGGTGTGATTGAGGCTTTGGAGGCAGTTCTGTCCGTTTTTAAAAGAGGAGGCTCTAGGCCAGTAAGAACAGATCGGATAGGAACGAAACTTTCAGGTTAAGTTCTCCATTCTCTAATATTGACATAGGAGAAAACAGTTTGTCAATCGGATGTATATTCTAGGAGTTATAATTTTTTTACTGAGAGAGGTTTGTGCAGTTTCAGATCTGCGATCAATCCACTTCAAAGGAGGATTTCTGTCGAACCAAAAAGCCTCAGAGGATGATCCACATACCGTTGGATAGATCTCTTTATCTAAATTCCAGATGAGGTTTCTGATCCTAATTTTGAGGTAATCTCTGTTCTCAGTGTGATTTCGAAGTCAGCGTGTCGTTCCTATTTTCTGAAACCTTAATTCGGTTTACGAGGTTTTTGGAGAAATGCTCGAGGTTTTGTTGGTTGGTGAGGAAGGGAAGATAGATCAGGGGCTGTAGGTGTAAGAGTGGTCTTTTTTCGTGGCTGTCCTTGTCTAGAATTGATCCAGAATCAAGGTGAGTACGTGACTATGGCTTATTTGGGTAATCGGAGTATTCATGATGCGTTTGATTGTGAATTGGAATGGATTGATGAATGATTACTGGTTATTTGTTCGTACTATGCGTTGTTGATTGATCGCTTGGTATTGTATTATTTCTTTATGCATGTGTCTATAGCCAAGTAGATGGGATGACCGTCTCACTGAGTATTTATGATAATACTCACGCATCTCTTTTAACCATGTGATGCAGGTAAAGAAAAAATATGATCGTGGAATCAAGGCTGTGAAGAGGAGATGATCTAGAGTCTCATTTATTTGCTTTATGTGATTGGTTAGAACCGCTAGGTTGCTGGTTTTATGGAATTGAATTGTTAAATTGATTTTGAATTGGTGATGGTTTGATGGGTTTGAGTTGATTTTCGCTGGTTATGTTTGGTTGCTTGTTGAATTGTTAAGTGTCGAGAATTAATATTTATGGGAATACTAATTCGATGAAAAAAAGGGTTAGGTTCTTTCATAATAAATCGATGAAACTCAGAATTAGGGGGAATGAGACGTTAAACTTTCAATTTGTGGGGAAATATTACGAAGATGTTTTTTCGTGTGTATCTGGGAGAATATAATACTTTTGAGGGAGAATTACTACATTTTCCCATTATAATGTAGCTCGTTACCCACTTGCACCATTGATTTGCAAATCCCAACCCTCTAATCATTAGATCAATAAATTTTCACTCGTTTTTGTCAAAAGCTTTGAAAATATAAAACTTCATAGCCATATATATAAGAAATAATTAATTTATTTATTGATGTGAATAAAGTAACTTGAGAGCGATAAATACACGATTCATGATCAGTTTACCGGAGATAGGATAAAAGTTTTATTGACTTTTTGATATTATTTTTTTAGCCATGACGTCAATAATCTTAGGATAAGTTTATAATTGATAAATCATTTACTTCGATAAGTGAAGAAAAATGACGAAAAATGAGTAGGTTAATTTATAGGTTCAAGTATCCTATCTCAAATTATTTTCTTTTTAAACGAACCACGCTTTATATAATTTCTTGCCAATAATACTTATAGAATACCACCTTTAGTATTTTAGGTTCTGGAGCTTTGTTAACATTCAGTTGCTAAAGAAATTTGATTTTTTTATACTGATTTTTTGGTTGAGAATTCATTTCCTAAAATATATGTGATATTGTCTATTAGGTTTGGTCCATGTTGTAACTAGATTCAAAACTATATAAATCAATAAAATTAAATTAAATAGAGTTACCTAACTAGTAATATACAAATTGTGTGTAAATTAGGTAATGTACCAAACATTTATTATACCCGAATCACTATAGCTTGTGGGATTACAATTTTTCCCTCCTTCGGTATGCTTCCTCGAGCTTAGTGACTAACCCAAGTTGTAGCTTGAATCGTTCAAATGTTAGAGAATATTTACATATGTCGTTGTTGATGATATCATCATCACTCTAATGTAAATCATATATTTACTGACATGAGTGGCTGATTATATGCACAGATTTGGCCAATCCTCCATCTATAAATACAAGGTATAGAACGACACAAACTATATAAAGTGGTGTATACAAGCATTATGTTGTTCTCTATATAATAAACTAATCGACACCGACACATCTTCTCTCTAACTTCTTACAATTTAACTATTCACAGTTCTCATAAAATTACCGAAATTTTGTTTTTTTGAAATTCAACTACATTCAATAAATAATAGAGATCCCACCAACAACAGAAAAATTTATCCTTACTTATTACTCTTTTACTATGAATATTGTTAACAATCCTAATACTGTCTTTTTCTTGCTCACATTAAGTATGACCATTAATGGCGATTTCTACACATATCACCTTATCATATAGAAATAAATGACTCACAAGTTTTCTTTCAGCTTCTCATGGAGTTTTGCAAATTTGGCAACATAGTGAGCATCTTGATCATTCCATACACTAATATTTGTATTTGCATAGTTTTTTGTAACATTTGCATTTCACATTGGTAATCCTCAACCAATGAGGATGACACGGTTCTCTGTCTTTTACTTTTCCTGTATAAGCCAATTCCATCGACTGCGCATCATCTAAATTTTTTTTCCTCTTTACACCAATGCCATCGACTACACTATGTTTAACAACATATTATGTATCGTCTTCTTCTTTCTCTGATAACCCAAACGAGAATGATTTTTTGGACATACTAGAACAATTTCATAAATCTGAATAGACTGTATATTTTAATGTGCTATAGTTACCACTAATTGCAAATATTTTTAAGTGAGAATTTATCTTTGATCTATGGTCAATTATGCCTTTAGTATTCATGTCTTTGTTCCCGCCATCTTAATCAACGTATACCTTTTAAGTTCACATCGACATCCATTCCTTCCATTTCGGCCTGCATGGAAACAAAAAAATATTCATATGCAACCTTATTGTCATGTATAAAAAAAATTTACTAACATTGATTCCACAATTGGCAGGAGAGGTGCTCTCAACACCTCATGATCTATCAACACCAAAACTATATGTGCCTCTCTTATCCTACATTATTTTTTGGTATATATATTCGAAAGTATATAGATAACAACAACATTAGTAATTAACAATTTTAATGTCTTATAGGAACAGTAGATATAAGTTGGTGTTATTTTTGTCTAAAAGGTTGTGGAGATGTTTTCTACCTCCTGGTCTATCTACAACAGGGATATATGTGCTTAGATGTCCTACATTATTTTTTACAATAAAGGTACAAGTTAAATAAATAAAACCAAACTTAGTCATCACAGTTGTGTTTTAATGGTATAGAAAAGAAATAGACAAAACAAGCTAATTTAGTATTACCTTAGTGACATGGATTGAGGCAGCTACAAGTTAATTGATTTCATTAACCACACTAGAAATAATAATGTCAGTTGCATCATGTTGATTATTTGTTACCGGTTTCTTATTCCAATTCCGGACAGTCATCTCATGCCTACTATGCTACTACTCCAGGAACTCCAATATGGGTTAATTCGAAATTAAAATTTACACGTAAGTTCTTTTGGGTTTCCAACCACTGCCGTTTGCATGCGTTTACTACAACTATTAACCTTCTCTCCAAGAACTCCAAGAACTGCAATTTCTTATTTGAATCTGTTAGATATTAACTTAACAATCTAATGTACATCAAACTCAGCCCCATCTCCATTGCCGCCACCTACAACACTTTTTTTTGAACTCACACCAGCTTTGCATTGTTTCAATTTGGCATTATTTTCATCTACTTCTTTACCCATACAAAACACATCAGTGTTAGTTTTCACGCCAACAAACATTTTGTTATTGGAAATATGCAATTCGCTGATAAGTTTTATCATGTTCTCCACTTCTTCATCCTCTTCATCGTTTGACCACACAAATATTGATTTATCTATCTCATTTTCGCATAGCTTGTATGATATAGTCAAATGATGCTTGCCAATCCGCTTTTAAACTAGTTAGTGTAATATATTATCTAATAAAAATACTATTATTTGGCTTCAATTTGCTATTTTGAATCACAACAATTAGTATCCACCAACACACCTCATATTCTTCTAAAGAATAAGCTAATATAAACAGTTTCTTGTAACTGCAGTGATTAGTTGTCTCTGCCATGCAATTGTTATACATTTGGCAGCAAAAAGATTGTTAATCTTTGCTCGTATCTTGATAACATACATCCGCAACCACATGTATATTTCTACCATGTCCAGGACTAAAAGTAATCTTAGTTGGCGGACCTCTTTCTCGCCGTCCTTATCACAACTACCTTCTCATTCTAGCAGTGAAGAATAACAGTTCATTTGAACAATATTTGTAAGCGGAAGAACCGCTTCACCATTACCAAATGCAAAGCATGCACAAATTCATTTCCTGTTCACAATTTTATGTGATACAATTATCTCATTTGTCAAATACAAGCCTACCTCAAAAATACGAAAAAAATTCATTGAGATCTTTGATTAACTCGGCGTGTTCTTTATCAATTTTTTGGTGGTGGGTCATTAGCAGAAGCACAAAGGCAAGACATGCATATTTGATTTACGTGTCTTTATCCGTCACCATCTTCTTCTTCAACATCTTTTTGAGTTTCTTCTTTGATTTTCTTGAAAATTTTCCCGCAAGGTAAACTAGTTACAATCTCAAACTCCCTTAGAGAAAACCTAATTGGTTTTCCAGGAAACAGAGTCCATATTTCGTAATTTTTTTTTATTTTCAGTTACCGTGAAATTATGAATCTACCAAATCTTCCGAGAATGACGATTTATCTCCTACGCTAATGAATTTTCCAAGAGGAATTGTTGAGAAACTCCACTTCATTTTCCTCTATCGCATTGAGAATAACTCTTATTCCCCTCGAATGATATTACGCCATTACCAAAATTTTAACAGGCTCATGTCCAGTGACAAATATCCGCTTCGGTAATGTCAGACTTCTCCACCTGTATCCGTGAATACTTACATTTGACATTAAAATTAGATTTTGTGTTAAACCCTAGAAAGTCAAAATAAATTAAACCTCATTTTTCTAGCCAATGATTCAGCACTCTTCTAGGCATCTGACCACGTGTTCGACTCTCTACTACCAACCCCGACTGTTTAAATGAAAAACTTACTTTCTTACTCTTCAAAACCAACCCCAAGACCTTGGTCCTCCTGAAACGACACATGTATACAATAAAAGCTTATTTTGAAATAATAATAATTTTCAAATCGATATGGTAAAGAGGGGTAAGTACACACTCCGATACTTACACATGAAAAAAAAATCTACTGATGTAAAATGTATGTAATACATGTAATAGTAAAATCAGATTAATTAAAATTGTATAATTTATATCCAACTAGGTGATTCTCCCGCGTATACGCAGATATATTACTTATGTAATTTTGTTTTTAATTTAAGTCTTTAAAAATGTGAAATATGTAGTTGTTTTGATTTTTATCATAGACATTGTTGTTGATTCTTTTGTTGTTAATTTTTTTGGTCAATAATATCGTTTTTAGAAATTTAGTCTTACAATTTAATTATTTTATATATTTAAATGTGTCAAATCAAAATGTATAATAATTAAATACATTAGAGTTAAAAAAAAATCATGTTAAATTTGGTTTGTCTGAATATTTTAAGTAGAATTTAGAATACATATAAACTATTTAACATTTTAAAACATTAAAATATATAATCATAAATTTCATAAATAAAACACAGATTAAAAAAATTGTTGATTTCAAGTTAAAAATATTTTTATTACTTTGGGAAGTTTTTGGAAAGTTTTTCCGAAGTTTTTATTAAAAATATATATAAATTTGGGAAGTTTTTCCCACAAACATATCAAAATCTCTTTTAAAAATTTGGTAAGTCTTTATTATTATTTTCAAAAATAATATATATTCTATAATTTTATTATTACAATAATCAATTTCTAATAAAACAATCCGACCCAAAAATTTAAAATTTATCCATTCGGATTACTATCATCACAGAAAATAATCCTCAATGAGCGAACACAAACGATGCGGAAAAAATTGAAATAAACAATAATAAAACAATCAATGAATCCCATATTTTATTAATCACTAAACCGTTCAATTCCATAAATCAATCCCAATAACCAATTAAAATAACCAAGTATCAATTCCAATATTCACTATCAACCTAGCAATTCTAACAACAAGCCCATGAAACCGAGACTCTAGATCATCTTCTCTTCCCGGCCATGATTCCACGATCACAATTTCTCTTTACCTGCAACACATGGCAAAAAGAGTTGCGTGAGTATTATCACAAATACTCAGTGATACGGCCATCCCGTCTACAGGTTATACACACATGCATAAGCAAGAGATACAATACCAGGATGAGCATACAACAAGCATACACGAAACAATCAAAACGAACCAGTACAGAAGCTACTGTGTCGATCGACACAACCACTAGGTGTCGATCGATACACAGCACACGTATCGATCGACACACCACCATAGTGTCGAACGACATGCACCCGTGTCGATCGACACACCCCATGGTGTCGATCGACACGACATCGCAGAACCCAGGAAACGAGCCTATCCTCTCATGGCTCGAATCCCATCGTGATTCATCGATCTCCTGCACGAAATTCATCCACAAACACACGAAATCCAATCCAAACAACACAAGCAATCGTATTCCATCTAATCCTTTACCAAGATAAACCTACGGTCATGCACTCACCTCGATTTGGAAGAAAAAGAGGAACAACACGAAGAACAAGCGAAGAACTCGCAGAAATCAGAGGCTACGCTCCCCGGAATCTGAATACACACTCCTGGATCAACACCAACACAAAATCCTAGCCTCCACGGATCGAAATCTCCAAAAACTATCAAACACACCAAAATCTCTCACTTCCTCTCTGATTTCTGATTTCTGCAGCCAAAAACTCGGCCAGAACCATCTGTTCTGTGCTTTTATACCCCAACCCTGGGATTTCCCTTAGCCGACTTGCCGAACCGGCAATTGAAACGAACCGGTCGGTCCAATTTCAACTCGTGTCGATCGACACACACCACTCGTGTCGATTGACACACCACCAAAAATCCACTTTTTGGTTCGCGGGCGTTACAATTCTCCCCCATTAACACGGATTCGACCTCGAATCACACGACTCCATCTCACTAAGGTTAACACTCCCGTCTAAAACCTGACCAAATTCACCCAGAAACATCAACGATGCAACGCTCCCTCGTCCGAATTAGGGCTGCCCGATTGATCGCACAACAATCAAACAAGAACATGCACGACCAACCGTTGACCCAAAATTGGACCAAATGATTGCGCAACAATCAAACAAGAATATGCACGACCAATAGCGTTACATATGCTACCAGGGACGTCCAAACCGAGGTTCCAAACGTAAGTAAAACCCTAGACTCGACATCCACATACACACTCCTGGCCCTCGGCTAGCACCACTCGTGATTACACCTGATCCCTGAGCTCCACTAGTCTCATACTAGCCACATTGCACTGTCTCACCACGGCTGCAATCCTGACCCAACCCAGTCAGCACCACCTGAAATCTACTCCTGTTCCCTGAAGTTCATCCAGTCTCATACTTATAATCACACTACAAACTCTATTGCACAATACTCATATCTATATACACCCCCCCCAGCACCTCAGGATCGTCACCCTTTGTGCTCTTGGAGTATATCATACCCCGTCTGCCTTCAGGACTGCAGTCCATCCACCTCCAGGTATGCTCCAGCCCCCCCCACTCTCGGGACACATAGTCCGTCGAGCTTATAGGCTGCAGGGGAATCACACATCCTCTGGAGAGGCTTCGGCCCCTCAAAGTATATGCATGAGAATCACACATCCCCTGGAGAGAACCTCACTGTCCCCTCAAGTATATCCAGGAAAATCACACATCCCCTGGAGCAATCTCTCTGTAACATGCATCATAAGCACCAGCCGACCAAAATCACCTCTCGTGGTAATCCGAAACAACCCAATCACCAAGGTGTTTCCACAGAGTCCCTGGAAAAGACAGTCATAACTCACATAAGACTTCTGTTCTAGACTCCCCCTAGGAAATAGGCAGGCTTTAACTCACATAAAACCCCTATTTCCTAGCGCCATCCAGGGAATCACAAGTCCTAACTCACATAGAACCTCATCCCCAGAAAATCTTCCTAAAACATGGACAATCCTAACTCACATAGAACTTCCATTTCTAGCCTCCCTAGCCGATAGACAAGCACTAACTCACATAGAACTCTATCTGAAACAACCCGACCTGTTTTTTTTTATTTTTTTATAATAGCATCGAATTAGCATTCCCATAAATGCTAACTCTCAACATGCTAAATTCTCACAATCAACAATTAACCAGCGGAAATCAAATAAAACACTTAACTCAATCAATTCCCTTAACCAATTAAATCATTTATCATCCAATCATCAATAATACCAATATCAATACTCAATAACAAAAACCCAGAACAATGACTCATCCAGCAACCTAACAGTTCTAGATGTCAAAGACCACCAAAACGAGACCCTAGGATCATCCCCTCTTCCTTGCCTTGATTCCACGATCACACTTTATCTTTACCTGCATCACATGGTTAAAAGAGATGCGTAAGTATTATCACAAATACTTAGTGAGACGGTCCTCCCATCTACAGGCCAATTACTCAAATATAACATGCATACAATACCATGGTTATCACTCAGCACGCATAGAACAAACAAGCATCACAAAACCAGAACAGCCGGGACAGTGTCGATCGACACAACCTCTAGGTGTCGATCGACAGACTGCAAAAGTCCCTCGACACTCCACCAGCAGCGTCTGTGTCGATCGACACAACCTCTAGGTGTCGATCGACAGACCTCGTGTCGCTCAACACACCACCTCGGTGTCGCGCGACACAGATGACCCCGTGTCGATCGACAGGAAGCAACCCTGTCGATCGACAGGACACCTTCTGTTCGATGGAGATCGCCTATCCTCTCATGGCCAAATCTCCAGGAACCCTAATCGATCCTGCACAATCAACCACTCAAAGCACCAATTCACACAGCAAGCAATCGCATCGTACACAATCCTATATCTGAGAGCCTATGGTCACGCACTCACCTGATTTCCTGAAGAGGAAGAACGAAGAACGCGAAGAATACGGAGAACCCTAAAGCTCAACCTCAGATTTCGCCCAGAAATCAGCCTCCACTCCGTTCCAGACCCTCTCCCACGAAATCCCAGCAAGGAACAAGACTTAGGATTGAGAAAAACGAGGGAATTCCACAAGAAAGCCTCGAAGAACACTCAATCCACTTCTCTCTCTCTCAAACTCTCTGGAACCTTTTCTCTGATCCCCAAAACGGCCAAAAAGAAACTGAGAACGTGTTTCCCCTCTTTTTATACGGAACCTTAGGTTCCCGTAAACCGGCCACTCAAATCGAACCAGAAATCAAAACCCTAAGTTCCGATTTTTGACCCGTGTCGATCGACACACACACACCTGTCGATCGACACAGCCGCCACTGTTCGATTCCTCAAGGAGACAACAACCCGTGTCGATCGACACACACACATGGTGTCGATCGACACCCACCAAACTCACATTTTTGGTTCACGGGCGTTACACTATCGCTAGACCACCACGTGACCTACCAGTCAACACAACGCATGACTCCACCAGTCATATCATAAGAACTCACGTCTTATAACACATTTAATAAGGAATAACTCATCTTATTAAATCTCAAAATGTATAATCGTTACAACAACGCCAAACGAAAATACATACAACTCATAGCCACATGCTACAACAAACTCTGAAAAAAAACCAGGAAGACACTCAAGCCTCTATCGCTAGACCTCCACGTGACCTACCAGTCAACACAACACATGACTCCACCAGTCATATCATAAGAACTCACGTCTTATAACACATTTAATAAGAATAACTCATCTTATTAAATCTCAAAATGTATAATCGTTACAACAACGCAAACAAAAATACATACAACTCATAGCCACATGCTACAACAAACTCTGAAAAAAAACCAGGAAGACACTCAAGCCTCTATCGCTAGACCTCCACGTGACCTACCAGTCAACACAACACATGACTCCACCAGTCATATCATAAGAACTCACGTCTTATAACACATTTAATAAGGAATAACTCATCTTATTAAATCTCAAAATGTATAATCGTTACAACAACGCCAAACGAAAATACATACAACTCATAGCCACATGCTACAACAAACTCTGAAAAAAAACCAGGAAGACACTCAAGCCACTGCTTGATTCTCGAACAACTTTGAGAACTTCGTCTTCATCAACGCTTGTGGTTCCCAAGTCTCCTCCTCAATACCGTCACAGTCCCACACGACTCTCACCAACGGTATACACTTCCGACGCAGCACCTTGACTCTCCTCTTGAGAATCCTCACAGGCCTCGCCGCCAATGTCATGTTGGGCTGAAGATCCTCCGGAATCCTAACCAACACCTCGTCAGACTCATGTAGACACTTCCGCAGCATCGACACATGGAAGACCTTGTGAAAAGCCTCCATACTCTAAGGTAACTCCAAACGATAAGCTACCGGTCCGACCCGCTCCACAACCTTGTACGGACCCATAAATCGAACTCTTAGCTTATTCTCTGAAATGGATCTGTTAGGACCCCTCAACATAGCTGCCTTGAGATACACCAGATCTCCCAGCTCAAACTCCAGCTTCTTCCGTCTCTTGAACAAAATCTGCACCAAACATACTCCTCTCCCCCACTTGAGTCCAGCATAATGGTGTCCTACACGGCCTTCCATACAGAGCCTCATATGGAGTCATCCCAATACTCGCCTGGTAACTATTGTTATACGCAAACTGAACCAGTTTCAGATAATCCGCCCAATGACCACCATAATCAAACACACACATCCTCAACAAATCTTCCAAAGTCTGAATCGTACGCTCGGACTGCCCGTCCGTCTGAGGATGATACGCTGTGCTCATATGCACCTTAGTGCCCATCTCAGCCTGGAATGCCCTCCAGAACTCCGAAGTAAACTTCGGATCCCTGTCTGACACAATACTCGTTGGCACCCCGTCCAGCCTCACTATCTCCCGCACATACTTCCTAGCCAAAACCGCCGCTCCGTTGGTCTTCTTGATGACAAGAAAATGTGTTGGCTTCGTCAGACGATCCACAATAACCCAAATCGCATCATATGTCCTTGACACTGGCAACCCCATCATGAAATCCATGGTAATCATATCCCACTTCCACTCTGGGATAGTCAAACTCTACAACATACCACTCGGAACCTGATGCTCAGCCTTCACCAACTGACACACGTTGCACGCTGCAATCCAGTTAGCTACATCCCTCTTTATCCTGACCCAGTGATAATACCGTTTCAGATCATGATACATCTTTGTCGCTCCCGGATAAATCGATAACATGCTCGAATGAGCCTCTCTGAATATCTCCTGCCTCAGATCCTCGTCCTTGGGTACCCAAACCCGTCCGTTCACCAGTATCATCCCACTTGCTGAGACCACATACTCTGAACTGGCCACCTTAGACACATCAATCAATCCCTGATCCTTCTCCTGAGCAACTGGTATCCTGCTCAACAAATCTGTCTGGTTAGCTGACTCTAACCCCAACGGCTCCTGTGAGATCACACACAATCTCAATGTACCAATCTCGCTCACCAGAGCCTCCATATCCCGCTCCTGATCCAAAGCAACCCTCTACCGACTCAACGCATCTGTAACCAGATTAGCCTTACCCGGATGGTACCCAATCTCCAGGTCATATTCTGCAACTAACTCCATCCAGCGCTTCTATCTCTGGTTCAACTCTGGCTGAGTGAAGAAATACTTCAGACTCTTGTGATCTGTGAACACCTGCACCTTTCTGCCATAAAGATACGACCTCCAAATCTTTAAAGCAAAAAACACCGCAACCAACTCCAAATCATGGGTAGGGTAATTGCACTCGTGCTTCCTCAACTTCCTCAAAGCATTCGCTATAACCTTTCCTTGTTACATCAGTATACATCCCAGACCAACTCCAGAAGCGTCTGTATACACCACGTAAGGCTTACCAGGCTCGAGTAACGCCAACACCGGTGTACTAGTTAGCATCTCGTTCAGCTTCCCAAAAATCTCCACGCAAGCTGAAAACCACACAAAAGGGACATCCTTCCCCGTCAACTTCGTCATGGACTGCGCCATACTCGCAAACCCCTTGACGAACCTCCGATAATAACCCGCCAACCCTAGAAAACTCCTGATCTCAGTGGCACTACTCGGTCTAGGCCAGCCTCTGATAGCCTCAATCTTAGCCGGATCTACAGAAACTCCCTCTGCAGACACCACATGGCCAAGAAAGCTCATCTTTCGCTGCCAGAAATTGCACTTACTCAACTTCGCGTACAGCTTCTGCTCCCGCAGCTTCTCCAGAACTAACCTCAAATGCACCTCGTGCTCCTCCGGACTCCTCGAATACACCAGAATATCACCTATGAAGATGATCACAAACACACCAGATACTCCTGGAAAACCCCGTTCATCAACTACATGAACGCTGCTGGCGCATTCGTCAACCCAAACGGCATCACCACAAACTCATAATGCCCGTATCTCGTCCGAAAGACCGTCTTCCTAACGTCCGCCTCATCAATCAAAATCTGATGGTATCCCGAAGCCAAGTCGATCTTGAAGAACCAAGTAGCCCCTTGCAACTGATCCAACAACTCTTATGGTATCCCGGGTAATCGATGCACAACCAGAAACTCCCATTCTTCTTCTTCACAAACAACACCGGCGCTCCCTATGGTGAAACACTAGGCCGGATGAATCCCTTCCCCAACAGATCATCTAGCTGATTTTTTAGCTCTGTCATCTCTAATGGAGCCATACGGTAAGGCGCCTTAGATATAGGAATCGTTCCCAGTTTCAACTCAATTGTAAATGGATCTGACCAAGATGGTGGCAAGCCCAGCAACGACTAAAACACATCCTGGAAGTCCCGAACAATCCGAATATCCTCAACTGCAACCTCTCCAACAGTCTCTGGCATCATTATCGTCGCCAGATACGCCTCACAGCCTTCTCAATTAACTGCTCGGCCTGTATCGCTGAAATCACGAGACTCCCAGAAGTCGATCTCACACCCTGATAAACCAACCTCCCAGCCTCCCGCTCGAACACTACTCGTCCTCAATGACAATCCAGATGGACCCTGTACCGATCCAACCAATCCATACCCATGATGACATCGTACAGCTCCACCTGACTAATAACCAGGTCTGCTGGCATCAACTCCCCAGCCACCAGAACACCTACACCACAAGCCCGCCCGAAAGTAGCTAACATCCTGCCACCAGCAACCTTAACTACTCCCAGCTGCTCTCCAGAATTGCTCCGAATACCGCTACCCTCCGCACACTCTAGAGTAATGAAGCTATTCGTAGCTTCCTAATCAAACCAGCACGTGGGACTCACAACCGCCCACAACTAAGGTCTCTGCACAAATCCCATGTGCTTTAAGACCCCGACACTCTAACGCAGACTCACAATTTTCCAAATAGACTAAATTCAAACAACACAAGAATTTAAAGGAAAAGATCAAGTCTGAAATTTACCTGTGATCGATCTGGCGCTAGAACCACCCACCTCTGCCGACCTGAAAACCCGCGGCGTCACTGCAACCCGAGCCAAAGGTTGCACCGCCAACGGTTGCACTGCCGCCACCGCCATCTGCTGCAGCTTCGGACACTAGGGTTCAATATGCCCTGGCTCCCTGCAGTATTAACACACCGGAGGGCCCCGAGTCTCATTCCTGTTCGGATAACTGGCCACCTTGTGATCCAAGCTCCCGCACCCAAAGCATCTTGGACCACCCTGTCCTCTCTGACTCGGCTCTGAAGTACTCTCCCACTTCCTCTTCTGACCCTGAGGAGGCTTGCCGCCCCTACTCGAACTCGTCTGCTGCTGCAGCCTCCTCTGCTGCTGAATCGGTGGACTAACCACCACAATCTGCTACCTGAGGTCCTTCTCAATCGCAGCAGGCGTCTCCACTAACTCCGCCCTCGTGGCGAACTTACTCGTCCTGCAGCGAGTCCTCAAGTCAGCTCGAAGTCCCCCTAAGAATTTTTTCACTTAGGTCTGCTCGCCCTCCAGGTCCGTACCAGCATGTACCAAAAGTCGACTAAACTCCAAATCGAACTCCCTCACTATCCGGTCTCCCTGAACCAGGTTTAGAAACCTCGACTCCATCCGGTCCATCGCCTCATGCGGGAAATACTTGGCATTGAACTCAGCCAATAAATCCTCTCAAACCATCTCGGCCTATACCCTCCTGGCCTCAACTCCCCTTCACCAGAGATGCGCGTCACCATCTAGATAGTGAACCGCCAGATCAACTCGGTATCCCTCTGGACACCTGATAGAGCGAAAATTATGCTCCAACCTTCGCCGCCACTCATCGGCCTCCTCAGGCTTGGCACCACCCGAGAAAAACCCGGTGCCAATCCTCTGTATCTGCTCCATCATCCTCAGGTAGGATGGAAGCTCCTCTGCAACCGCCACACCCGGCTGCACACTAGCCACTCCCGGCTGAACCCCAGCCACTCCTAGCTGACCACCAACCACTACTGGCTGCACACCAACCCCACCTGGCTGAACTCCCAGAGCTTGACATTGAGCCGGTACCACACTTGGTAACCGCTCCAGAATCATATCCAGCAAACCTGCCAAGCGATCATCTCGGTCTTAGGCCACACCTGCAACAGCACCCCCAACTGGGCCCGCCAACTACATCGAGACCCACACTAGTCCCACAAGCCCTAACACTGGTACTCGTAGCAGTCACACCCACAGACCCCTCCTGAAATGTATGCGAGTCCGCTACCTGCTCCTATGTGGTCTCCTAGGTCACACTCGCGGCATCAGACTCACTCTGCAGTCTTCGCCCGCGCCCACCACGACCACCTCGGCCTCCACGACCCCCACGACCTCTGCCTTTGGTCACTCTAGCCATCACTCTGCATTAATCAGCAGATTACTAAGTACTAGAAAAACAGAAAGTCATAAGACACATACCGTGAAATCTCATTGAAGGCTCGGAAGAGATGATCTAGGACTCCATACACACACAACAATCAATCAATTAACTCACATCATCAATCAATTGCTCCCGTCCTAGAACCATAAGGGTTCTGATACCAAAATGAAACAACCCGACCCAAAAATTTAAATTTTTCCCTTCGGATTACTATCATCACAGAAAATAATCCTCAATGGACCAACACAAACGATGCGGAAACAATTAAAATAAACAATAATAAAACAATCAATGAATCCCATAATTTATTAATCACTAAACCGTTCAATTCCATAAATCAATTCCAATAACCAATTAAAATAACCAAGTATCAATTCCAGAATTCACTAGCAACCTAGCAATTCTAACAACAAGGCCATGAAACCGAGACTCTAGATCATCTCCTCTTCCCGGCCATGATTCCACGATCACATTTTCTCTTTACCAGTAACACATAGCAAAAGAGTTGCGTGAGTATTATCACAAATACTTAGTGAGATGGTCATCCCGTCTACAGGTTATACACACATGCATAAGCAAGAGATACAATACTAGGATGAGCATACAACAAGCATACACGAAACAATCAACACGAACCAGTACAGAAGCTACTGTGTCGATCGACACAACCACTAGGTGTCGATCGATACACAACACACGTGTCAATCGACACACCACCATGGTGTCGATCAACATGCACCCGTGTCGATCGACACACCCCCATGGTGTCGATCGAAACGATATCGCAGAACCCAGGAAACGAGCCTATCCTCTCATGGCTTGAATCCCATCGCGATTCATCGATCTCATGCACGAAATTCATCCACAAACACACGAAATCCAATCCAAACAACACAAGCAATCGTATTCCATCTAATTCTTTACCCAGATAAACCTATGGTCACGTACTCACCTCGATTTAGAAGAAAAAGAGGAAGAACACGAAGAACAAGCGAAGAACTCGCAGAAATCAGAGGCTACGCTCCCCGGTATCCGAATACACGCTCCTGGATCAACACCAACACAAAATCCTAGCCTCCATGGATCCGAAACCTCCATAAACTATCAAACACATCAAAATCTCTCACTTCCTCTCTGATTTCTGATTTCTGCAGCCAAAAACTCGGCTAGAACTATCTGTTCTGTGCTTTTATACCCCAACCCTAGGGTTTCCCTTAGCCGACCCGCCGAACCGGCAATTGAAACGAACCGATCGGTCCAATTTCAACTCGTGTCGACACACACCACTCGTGTCGATCGACACACCACCAAAAATCTACTTTTTGGTTCACGGGCGTTACATCTAAAGTATTTTTAAATGAGAAACCAAATTTTTATATAATTTTAGAGTAAAAACGAAAATATGATAATATATTGATTAAAAACTTTTTTGATTTATTATGGTAACAATTATAAATTTATTTGTAGAAAAATTTATTATTGATTCAAAATTGCTATGTTACAATTTTGACAAGCCATGTCACAATTATTTTGGTGAGAATGATTGTGGAGATTACATTTAAACATCTTTTCACAAATTACTCCCCAATTAATATTGAGAAATTTTGAAAAATGCCATTTTTCAAGTGCAAGTTTTCAAAAATGTCATATTTTCAAAAATTTTGCAAAATTAACATTTTTAAAAAATTATTTATTCATTATATCATATATGTTTGAATTAACTATGTTGTATTAGACTTTAATTTTGAGGGTTTATACGGGCTTAGGGATCAAAACAATTTTTAGGATTTAGTATTTTAAGATTTAGGTTTTAAAAATTCATAATTTATGTTATTTTTGCAAATGGACAATCCAATTTGATATTTTTGCAAAGTACTATTTTATTCTGATATTTTAAAATGACATTTTTACAATTGCCCCATTAATATATAAGTGATATCCGATAATGAGTGCATACTCGTTACAAGTTTTCAGTTGAATAACCTTCGCTATTTATTGTTCAACCAAACATTTTCATATCTATAAGTAATAGATGTTAATGCTATTAAAACTCATTCTTCACTTAGTTTTCTCGTAAAAGTACCTCCAGCCTGCTAATTAGATTTTTCCATTTTACCTTTTTATTGTCTAATTACTGTACGTTCTTCCTTCAAGTTAGAAAAAAAAAAAAAAAAAAAATTCTTACAGTAGATAAAAAGAAAATTATCCAGTAAGAGAGCTGTAAAAAGTGATATTCAGACGCGGAATAAGCGCGTGGGGGAAAACAAAAGAAAAAAAGTAAATTCATTGTAAGCAGATTTTGAGAGAGACCAACAAACCCATTGTCCGATCAACACCGATCTACTTCTCCAGACATGTTCTCACACGTGTCTTAACTCTCTCTCTCATTCGACTTCTCTTCTACTCTTAGACTCTCTCTATTATGTTCTCCATCAGTAGAACTAGTTAAGCCAGTGAGAGAGAGCTTCTTCACATCTCGAGATGAAGGGAGAAGGTAAAGTGTTCTTAAAGTCGCGGATGAAATGGATTGGTCTTCTCGGTCTTGTCTTGTCGGCTCTCTCTCTCCTTGTCCACTTTCTTCTCGCCGGTTTCACAGATGACTCCATTTCCGATTACTCTATCCCTGTCACTATCTTCTCCTGGAGACCCGTTTTTGACAACTCCAGATTTACCCGACATGTAACTCTCTCTCTCTCTCTCTCTCTCTTTTTGAGCTCTAGTGGATCTACTACATTGTTGAAGAAAAAAGATTTATATAGATTCACAAGAATTTTTTTTATTTTTCTCAAGTGGGCCATTCTTCTTTTCTTCTGGGCATCTTCAATTTCGGATTCTTTGCAAAGATATTATAGAAATTGTTTCTTCTTTCCTTAAAAGTTCGAAAGCTTTGTGATTTAGCCGTAATTATGTCTCTCTTTTTTTTTTTCTTTAATTTAAATGAAGTTTATCAGTTTAGTTTTAGAATTGGACCAAGATTCATGAATTTTTTGGGTAATATTTATGAAGTACTCTATGTTTTAGCTTTCGATCTTAGAGCTGCTTTTTATGTATGTTATGTTACAGACGCCATTGTACAGAAGACTTTGGGGACCAACGAGGCATGTGGAGCCATTACTTCCTGATGCTAATCTAAGAGGTTTCTATTCAGGTTTGCTTCTTCCTACATTGTCGGATCTTTGAGATTGTGCCCTTCTAGATTGGTGTGTTTTGATAAGTTGAACTAGATAGGTGTTCTGTATAGCTTATGTATCTCATTGTGTTTATTTGGTTTGTAATTTGGGTACGACAGATCCTCCGGCTAGGACAAACGGTTTTGTTTTCGTTAGAATACAAGGTGGTTTTCATGAGATTAGAAATTCGGTAAGAAAGAAAATTCAACACATCATCTTGACATTCAATAAAGAGTGAGTGACTCTTCTCATGGCTTTTACTTTTTTTTTTTTAGATTCCTGACATTGTCGCTGTTTCTCGGCTTCTTAACGCCACTCTGGTTATTCCTGAGATCCAATCAACAACCAGCAGCAAAGGGATTAGGTTGGGACTCAAAAACTTAATACTTTATGATTGATGTTGTTGATTAGGTTTCTTTGCATTAGTTTCATCCATCTTTTGTTGTTTACGGGCAGTTCACAGTTCAAGAGCTTTGCATATTTGTACAATGAAGAACACTTCATGGCTTCGATTGCAAATGATGTTAGAGTTGTCAAAACTCTCCCTAAGAATCTAAAATGGGCTAGAAGAAAGAAACAAATTCCTTCCTTCAAAGTCTCTTATGGATCTTCACCTTATTATTACTTACACCATGTTCTACCTGTACTCATTAAGCACTCAGTTGTTGAACTAGTTGTCCCTAATGGTGGATGCTTACAAGTAATGAAAAACGTCCCATCTTTTCCAACAATCGTTTCTTTATAGAATTAATCATCGACTATATTCTGACTTATTTCTTCATGTAGGCTATACTTCCAAGTGATCTTGAAGAATATCAGAGGTTACGGTGTAGGGTTGCGTTCCACGCCTTACAATTTAGGAAAGAGGTTCAAGAACTTTCTACTAAAGTATTGCAAAGGCTAGTTTCTTCAGGACTTGTTTGAATCTTTTGTTGATTTGTTTTTTTTTCCCTTTTCCGCGCTCATATCTTCTTTATCTTTCTTTTTTTACTTACAGGCTGAGA
Source organism: Arabis hirsuta (assembly GCA_964056655.1). NCBI lineage: Eukaryota > Viridiplantae > Streptophyta > Magnoliopsida > Brassicales > Brassicaceae > Arabis > Arabis hirsuta. Next base: position 22,463,541 of record OZ053308.1, read on the forward strand.
CCTTTAGGAAGACCATTCATAGCCTATGATCCAGGGATGACAAGAGAAGCTTTGGCCTATCATGGTTGTGCTGAACTGTTCCAGGTACTTTGAAGTTTATAGTTTTGTACAATTTGGGGAAAATGGTTTCAAAGTATATTGGGATTATGGGTTTATTTCATTTTGGAGCTACTTGAAGGATGTGCATACCGAACTGATTCAACATAAACGAGCTTGGATGATAAAACGTGGGATTGTTAAAGGGAAGCTCTCTGTAGACTCAGCCAAGCAACGCCTCGTGGGGTTATGTCCGCTGATGCCAGAAGAAGTAAGCAAGAGTATAAATATTTACGGATTTTAGTTCAATAAAGTAACAAAACCCGCATTAAATGCTTTTGGTTCTCTCTTAGGTTGGCATTCTTCTACGAGCTTATGGATACGCATGGGACACAATCATATATGTCGCGGGAGGAGAGGTTTTTGGTGGGCAGAGAACTCTAATTCCTTTACATGGCATGTTTGAAAATGTCGTTGACAGGACTTCTCTTAGTACTGGGTGGGAGCTCGCTAAAATGTATGGGCGTGAGGCGAAACATAAAGATATCAAACAAATGACAGCTCCTTCAGTTGAAGAAGAAATAAAACATGATTCATTGAAGAGCACAAAACAAAGGCCTCAACCGCTCCCGCCTCCACCGGCTAGACCAAAGTACTATAACATTGAAGGTTGGTGGGGTTGGGTGGCTGAGAGTGACAATGAGCCCGAAAACACGGTTATTGAGTTGAGAACTAATGCTCACAAGTTGTTGTGGGAAGCGATTGATTACGTTGTGAGCGTTGAAGCGGATGTATTTATCCCAGGATTTGATCGTGATGGGAAAGGACATCCAAGTTTTGCTAGTTTGGTGATTGGTCACCGTCTTTATCAGTCTGCGTCTGCTAAGACATTTAGACCAGACAGGTACGGTAATGAATGTTTCATCCTATTTGGAAGATATTCGCAGATTATGTTTAGCCAGGAAGTAATCTCAAAATTTGATTATTATTGCAGGAAACAAATTGCAATGCTTTTGGAAAATATACGAGACCATATGTACGAGGCGAATCACACTTGGATAACATCGGTTAGGAAGCTTCTCAAGAGAAGCATACTTGAGGGTCTAATCGAATCTTCGAAAAGATCAAAAGCCTTGAGTTTTCTTTCGCATCCTGTACCCGATTGTTCTTGTGTTAGGCGTGCCCATCCGGTTTCAAATGCCTCGCTGGTTGAAGTGGATCTCGGGGTGACACGCCGTTGTCCGCAGTGGATGGATGGTGTTGTAATTGAAAGATCAAAGGATAATAAGAATTCAGAGAAAGAAGAGGATCTTGATGAAGAGGACTTGTCTTCTTCTGGGTTGTTCTTTGGTCACAAGGGAAATGGAGGTAACAGTAATGGTAATAATGAGACTGTAAATTCTGAAGCTAACAATAAGGAGGAAGGCCAGCTTGAAGATCAAGAAGAGCTTGAGGGCGTCGAAAGATAAGTTCGAATTCTCAAAAACATAATTGGTTTTATATAGACAAGGAGCAAGTCGCAGGTAACGAGTAGATCTAAATAGGAAGCTCACTTCTTGGGTTGCGGTATTTTCATGTGTTCTCAAAATAGTTTATAGCATGGTTATTAAGTTGTGTATTAGAAGAGATTTCCTTACTTTTGGTGATTAGTTTTACAATAGTTTAGTAGTGTTTATGTGATATTCATGAGGATAGTTCTATGAACTATGTATCTTTGTAACATGATAGCAGAGACAAGTTAACTCTTTTTCACTGAATTTGAATGTTAGATTTTTAGGTTCGTGGAATATAACAATTTGGTAAGGGAGGAACTATATAACTTTGTACCACCTATCTGACATTTTTACAATGCCCCTACCTATATTGCATTTTACCACAAGGGAGGAGGAACTTTCCAAAAAATTTAACTCCTTCTCTGATTCCCCATGCTGTGCTAACTGGCATTATCTGTCTACAATCTAAACCAAAAACAATCTAGTGTTCTCCTCAATCTTTTTAACTGTGTATGAAGCGCTAAACCTTCCTCCATCAAACACTAAAACACTGTGTATGAACCCTCTGATTCCCATTCTAATCTAACCCATAGAAGTGGCATCTTGTATTCATTTTCACTTTCCTTTGAAAGAAACTTGCCACCTACAAGTAAAGGTCCACTAATTGCTCTATCCACCTAAAATTATTTTCAAGGGCTTTATAATTCTCAAATTTTGGGATGGAAAAGCTTTAGCCTCTTGAATTAGATTGCGTGTATTTCTCAAAAAAGTCAATCTTCAAAAAAGTTTTGACGACAAGATGGAATAAAGTCATTTGTACGAAATTACAGATATATCAGGTCTAGGATGCTATAAAACTGTTAATATATATATGTCAAGATTAGATGAGAACCTAAAACTGGTTTTATGATGACTTTTTAGTTCATGGAAATGGAGCTTTCGAACTCTCGTCAATACTAAATTGAATAATCTCAATAAATATCAATGAACATTGTAGAATGTGGTAAATCTTTCAGCTTTCTCGTTAGAATGATGACACTATTGTCACGTCAAAAGTGACGTAGAGTTTTATTGAAGTTTTTGTGCCTTCAAGAAAAGTAAATGCCATTGTCTAACCCAACCCAAAATGCATAGACCTAGATAAGAGTCTCAAATGTCCGACAATAAGAGGTGGCTCCTACCATTTAGTGACCCTCTAATGGAACATTCATTTGACAATGTGTTAATAAATACAAAAACAGCATGCCTAAAAACACTAACCAGTCTGCGAAACACAAAGCGAGGCCCTTTGCGAAGCAATGCTGGGAAAAAGTAATCAAGACCTGTAATCACACATTGGATCTCGTTATTATGGAGAAGTATCTATCGTTTTCTATACAATTACTTTGAGTCACATCTCTCAAGGTACGCCTATGTAAGTCAGGAACATTTTGTTTGAAAGCGAATTCCTCCAAAAACCTCTCCGTTTGTCTAACACGGAGCGACCTTCAACTTCGAGTATGATTGACCTTTCTTCATCCTTATCGTAAAAGGCAATAGGATGTTTTCACATGGTTATGCCAAGCCGCAACGTTTTGCCCATCCACAGTGACCCAGTCCACAACTGTTGCAGCGGGTTGTTCATACCATTCATCAAGCTGCATTCAGGTAAAACAAAATCCTGTTTATTAGCCCATTCATTCATTGCTTTAGTTTATATAATTAACCTTGGAAACTAGTGTGTTAATCTGTGGCTAGCGACTTTATTCCATAATGACTATGTCCAGAGCATTGAGCAACCCATCACTTATGTCATACAAGCAAGAATGACTTCATTGATTGGGGCAAGAGAATAGCATCTTGATAATAATAATGAGCTTCTATAGTTAAAAGAGTTGCCTACCAAACCCCACACGTATTTGCAGTGCTCCAACGAAGTTTGAGCATTCAAGACCGCAGTCCTGAGCTCAGGCAACCATTTCTCTGTTATTGTATTATCTTGCTCTGTAGCAAGATCTAGGCAATACTTAGTTGTCCTGCACAGTGTATTCACATAAAGAATGCATCAAGCAGAAAAATAATATGGCCCAACTAAGAAGATAATGGTGCATCATTCACACGATGGTACAGAGATGCAAGAATTACCTTTCATATTCTTGCTGGGCATGGTAAGCATGGCTTAATAGAGCATGACCACTTTCAACTAAATCCTGACGTATATCGACCAAGTTTATTGCCTTTGCTAAATCTTCCAACACACATGCCTCAGAGCCACGGAGCCTCAAGCAGAACTCAAGAGATTCTAAAACGGATGCCAAACTTGCATCTGAACCCTCTAAACCTATATACGTAAAAGCAAGAACTATTGGTTACAGTAAACCCTGCAGCAAAGCCACATCATATATACATATTTACATTATATCCCATGAAATCCTAATCTATGTAGATAAACCAATCATGTAAAGAAAAGCCTTGATACGTTTTATTGTTTTTTGTTTATAATTTTGTATTGGATTGTTTAAATAACACCTACTACAGAAAATAAATATATTGTCATTCATGAGGCAGTGAATAATAGCTTCATCCTAAAAAACTTTGAGAGTTGGCCATTGAGATAATTTCGTGCGGAATCCACTGCTCAATTTCTGCTTTTTGAAGAAAAAAGAGACTCACCCGCAGGATATTGGAGGGCCGCAGAAATGCGACATATAGATGGAATTGCCGATGGATCTCTAGCACCAGCTCTTGCAGTCAACAAAGCAGCATTCTTCTCTGCAAAAGCAACTGCTTCAGGCCCTGTTGACCCATTTGCTCCCATAGACTCCAGAAGGGCCTGATCAAGATAAGAGTCACATATATATGAACATAATCGTAGCACTATAATTCAACTTTGCTAGGACAAGATATCATGAAACCTAGTATAACCATTCCACTATATTAATGAAACCAACAAAGACATTAACATTTAACTCGCAACCAAAAGAATTCATGTAGTAGCTAACAAAAATTTTCAATTTGTAACTTTTTGATATCTTCCAAATAGCATCTTTCCAATTGTGTGTAATAATATATCTTATTGATTGTTATCAGACACATATGGAGAGAAAGTACAGACCTGGGGAGTTGCTGGAAGCATATACAGTGTGTTATCAGGACTTTGGAAGAAAGCAGACAATTCTTTCTCAATGAAATCTTTCGCATTCTTAGAAATGTCTGCAACAACCTCACTAGCTGGAATTATTGTGGCCAATGCGTATTCCCTAGCAGCTAGTGGCTGCTGATTCCAGAATGCAGCAGCATCCTGAGCAAAAATCGGATCAGGATACAGAGTTATGTCAATTAATATAATTTTTTTGGTTCTAATCTAGTGAAAATATTAGTTTGGAATATTACCATGTTGGCCTTGAGAAGAGTAGTATATATTGTTTCAAGTTCGGATCTACGAGCATCAAATTCTTCAATTTTCTTCCACTTCTGTTTTAAAGAATGTTCAGCTTCTTTCCGTTCAGCGCATAATTTATTCAGCCGTTGTATTTCAGATAGCAATGTGTTTAAGCTAGCCCTCAAACCAGCAGCTTCGCATTCCTTGCCCCATACGTCCAACTGCCAAAGAAATTTTAATAGATTGGTCAAACAAATATACTAAACTTAAACAGGAGATTTTTTTTTTCTGCCAACTTGAAAAATTTAGCTAAAATCTTTAGCAATAAAGGGCTGAATCTTGGTGGATGGTGAAAGCAAGGCTACTCTGCCACTTACATTAAACTGGATATTCTAGATAACAGGAAAATCAGCTATGAACGACATATAATTAACTATTCTGTCTATAAAAATAAGAGTATCAATTGCATAACCATTAAAGGACATTAAAGTGGGAGAGAAACATGTTCTAGATCACGGGACAAAGACGTATAAAAAGTTTAACTAAAGTAAACAGAAATCATGGTAGCCAAGGAAAATCTGACATTTACCTCAAATTGCCTAAGATTTCTAACATTCTGTGATGTGCCTCCACCAACTGAATGTGAAGAAACTGCATCAGCACTTCCTTGTAAACGGTTTTTAAGTTGCTGACACAAAACCCGAGCTTCTGCGGCTTTGTTTAGTGCATCTTCAGTCCCCAAAAATTGTTGCACATGTGCTTTCTAATTACAAGCATGCATGCAAGATGAGATGAATGGATTCTAAACATATGATTGCACAGTGCAACAAGCATAAATGTAGCAGCTAACCTAAAAAAATCCATATGTGCGAAGCTAAGACATTGAACAGTAATCCTGAAATTATGTCCTTTCTAAACTTTATATGCTGAAATAACAAGATAGAAAACAGAAAAATTAGATAAGGAGAGCAACCTGTCGTTCAAGGAGCTGGTTGTTTGATCCTTTGGAATAAGTATCTGGGGCAATCTTGCCATTACCATCAAACTGGTAACTTAACGGTGAGCTCACATCAGAAGAAGAAATCTCCATTACCCGGTTGTTTTCGTACTTATACCTGTAGAATAGGTTGACATCAAATAGCTTTCATTAGCTAATCAATACACTGGAACTTAACTTAAGAGAGTACAGATATCTCATTTGGTTAAAAAAGAAAGAAGGAATTAGAGATACAAGCATAAATATCATTGATCGAACATGTCTAAAACCAACTACAGGAAGAGCTATATCGAGCAGATAAGACATATTTCAATGAAAATTAGCTGTCAACGACTCAGACTAAGTAACTATCACTTTGCATGATAAGTTGCACAATCTGCCTATGCAGTTTCAAGAAATGAGTAGAAATAGCACGCAAGGTGCATTCAAGTGAGCGAATCCCGGCTGACGCAGAATTGCACATTTAGAGAGAGGTATTTCAAGAAAAGTAGAAGGCACCTCAATGTTTCCGCATCAGCTCTGACATCAACCTTTTCTATCTCTCTGGATATTAGGGTCTTAAGGCGTAGGGTGTGTGCAGCAATAGCCTGAAGGAGTAGAGGAGGATTACTCAGGCAGTTCAGTATCACAGCTCTCATATCATCAGATATTTCTTCATCATATTCAAAACCCAGCTTAGTAGTTTCCAGCTCAGGATGCGAATGAATTCCATTTCCTTCGTAAGCAGGAAAAGAGTTACATATTCTGTCAACCATGTGCGATGCAAGTGATTCACAAGCTTTCCTGATATTCCGCTCTCTGGTTGTTTCAATGAGAATGACATCATCCGCCATCTTACTTCCTTTGACAGAGGAATAAACAGATTCCCTGTCAATGTTGCTGAGCTTGCTCGATAAATCACTCGAAGAATCTAAACTCGACCTCTGTGCATTCCTTGCTTGATTAACGTAGATTTGTAGCCTTTTGTGATATTCTGCAAATATTCTTGCTGCTTCGTCACATTGCTGATCATAAGCTTCCAGCATTGCTTGCTTATGCCTGAAAAAAAGAATTAAAGTTCATGAAATGATCCAAAAGATCTACTGCACATAGTCATTACTAATGATTCATCTTAAGGGGGAAGATAACATGAGTATTGTTAAGTACGTAGAGAAGCTAGAAATAACTTTGCCAGAAATGTGAAGTTAAATCAGCAAAAGTAAGAAATATTCCATCCTAAAAGCTTATAGCAAGTTATAAATAAATAATATGCAACCAAACATGAACACTTGAGTGCAATGTATACATGTGCCTGCTTAAATCACAGAGAGGAAATGCTAGATAACATCCTACGAGATGCAAAGAAGAGTTGGCTAAAACTGCTCAAGTCAGATATCCATAAAACTCTTAACCAGGTAACTCATGATACATGTAGATACTATGCTTATAAGGAGAAGACATACAATAATGAATCCAAAAGTACAAGCATTCAATGAACATCTAAGCCAGTGCAGAATTTCTATATGCTTTTCTCTTCCAGAGAAAATTGGAATTAATAAAGATTCAAGCGAAACCTGTAATTTGCCCTCTCGTCAAGCATCCTCTTCCGTTCAGCTTCTTCTCTCGAGACTTCTAGCATTCTAGCTTTCAGATCCTTTCTTTGCCTCCTCACAACGTTCCTCAATCTCTCCACTTCTTTTGCAGCTAACTCCCTTTCATGCAATGCAGCCTCTCTGCTTTCAGCAGTCTGCCCAGCCACCACCTTGTCTTTTCGCCTGCCTTTAGCCTTACTCTCTTCCTTCACAGCATCAGTGGTACCCCCATGAACTGTAACGTTCCGCCTAATGCTCTCAACTGTCTTGTCCGATTTCGCACGGTTGATTAGAAAATTCCAAATAGGTATCATATTCCCTCTACAAATCTTCCTTATAGCCTCAACAGAAGGCACATGGGATTTGCTCGGACCTAGTGGCCGGTAACCCATTTCCTTCTGAAGCCATTCTAATATAGCCTCTGGTGTTGGAGCCGAGCTCGATAAGCTCTGCATTTTCTGTAATCACACACAGCCCAACGAACCCGAACTAAGGGAAGCCCTATGAGTCACTGAAACGACGGGTTCCTCTAGATTTCTACTCGTAGATTCCGTACATTGCCCGAAATTGACATCAACAAGTTGAGTTTGCAACAATCAAACCTGAGAATACCTAGATTTCACGAAAGTAGACCAAGGCAGGACGAGCATTGGATGGGCAAAGTAGTTAGGGTTTCAACTCTCGCGGACACTTGTAAATCTCCGGCGGCGACCGATTGATTGATTATCCAAAAATCAAAGCCACAGGACAATGAAGGTGACGAACAGATCTGGGAACAAAGATATCGCAAGAATCTGATAGAGAGATTTCAAAATGGAAGAAGACGAAACACGACTTCTGTTACAAGTGATGAGGTCACTCCAGATTTGGAAAATGAAACGGGTCTGGGTCGAACCGGTTGATGCATGTACATGTATAACAAAAATATACATGTGGGTCAAATTTTAATATCTACATAAATGCAAGGGCATATATTATATTTCCTGAAAACTTCGATCAAACGACGCTATCTTTGAGTTAAGATACCACGCGTTCCTTCACATATCGAAAACCTTGTATTATACATTTGCTTCATACCATTAGAACTTAAATATTTTTGTGCAGAGTTGCGAGTTACCTAACACGTTTCGGCTAACTAATCTACAACTCGTTATGACTATTTAATTTTTGGCAGGTGCCCCTGGTAGCTTAATTAACCCTTGAAAAATCTAACGAAAAAAAAAATATAGTTTTGATGCATTGTCTCATCAGCCAGACGAATCGGTGCCATCGAAGCAATGGAACGACGCTAACAAATTTGCGTATGCAAAGATGGTGATTTTTAAATCCCATCAAAATCTACGGGTCGGCACATCAACAAATCGATTCGGCACAAATGATTTGGATCGGCATCATCGTCTTCTGGGGTCGACATCATCACCATAACGGATCGGAATCCTCATAAACCTGAGTTGGTTCGACAACATGGTGACACATTTCATAATTTGATCTCAGTCTCACTTATTTACCTCGGCACTCTCATTGGTGATACTACCAAGCTAGGAGACAAACTGTTGAAGGCAGGTTTCACCTCCATTGAGATTAACAGAGAAAATGACTAAATATAGAAAATAGACGGGCCTCATAAGCCCAAATAATCATGAGCTGAGCCCAAGAAGCCTTGATGGACCAAACCCATATAAGCATTGATGTCATGGTTCAATCGAGCCCGCGAGCTAAAGAGCTCGGATCAGATCGGAAACATACTAAAGAGATTGGTTTGGTCGTTACAAGCAATATCTTTGAGTTAGTTTTGCAATAGATTTGGAATCACATCATTTAGAGATGCGGTTCGCAAGATACACCCGATTTACAAAAGACATGTAAATATGGGCTTATCGTAACTGATCCGGAGAGATCTGAACCCGAACTGAAGACATAACAAGATGAAAATTAGGGACAAACAATATCTTTGAATCATCTTTCATCTAAAAGAAGTTTTAAGTCATTTGGATGAAAAATTAGAGTGATACACCAATTATAGGGGAGACGTATTAATCGGTTATGCACCAAACTGAATCATATGTGAAACAACCCAACCGTTTTTTTTAACTCATAATCGAATTAGTATTCCCATAAATATTAATTCTCAACCATAAGCAAACCAATCATAGCAACCACCGAAAATCAAACTCAATTCAATCAAATGAATTATCCAATAAACAATTGAACCAACAAACCAATTCGATCAATTCCATAACCAACATCTTATCAATTCTAAACAATGCATAAATGCAATAACAACTGAGACTCTATATCATCTCTTCTTCACAGCCATACTCCCACGGTCACATCTTTTCTTTATCTCCATCACATGGATAATAGAGATGCGTGAGTATTATCACCCATACTCAGTGAGACGGACATCCCATCTACCGGTTATACAAACAGGCATAAAGAAATACCATAATACCAAACAATCTAATCAACAGTGAACAATTACAAAAAATCAAATTTTCAGACTTTGGTGTCAATCGACACTCGTCGCAGTGTCGAGGAACATGAACCTCTCCTCTTACGGTTCATTTCCAGGACACGACGTATCGATCACATGCACAAAAATGTCAACACATACACGAAAAACACCCAGAACACACAATCATCAAGCAAACACATCATGAACAATCCAATTATCCAGATAAACCATGATCACGCACTCACCTTGATTTTGGAAAAAATTGAGATAAGAACACGAAGAACACACGAAAATCAGAGGCTACTAACTTCCCACAACCGGATTTCCATCTTCCTTCGTGAAGAACACGGATCAAACACGATTCCAGAGTCTCACAAACCACAATAACAAGCTTTTAGGATCAAGAACACAATAAAATCAACAAAGATTCCTGCACTCTCTCAATCCTCTCAATTTTCTCTGTTTTCTCTTTGAAAACGATAACCTACGGCTGCTCCTCTTTTTATATGCAAGCCCTAGGGTTTTCCAAACCCGAACCGCAATTTCGACGATCCAGAACCGAATCCGTTGGTTCAATAAAAGTTGGTATCGTTCGACACTCTCAACCAAAATCGCGATTTCTCCAAATTCAACACACTGGTGTCGATCGACACCCTTCCTAAAATTCTAATTTTGGTTCAGGAGCGTTACAATTCTCCCCTACTAAGCCAGATTCGACCTCGAACCACGCAACACCAAATTACTACGGTCAACACTCCTGACCCACCTACCCAGCACCACCCGAGATCAACACTCCCGATCTCTGAGGTCTACATCCAGTCCTATGCTCATAGCCACGTTTAGACATTAATTACTCTTAACTCATAACTCATAACCACACCACTCCCACTCTCAAGATTACATCTTTTGAGCTATCGGTGTATAGGAAAATCCTCATCCCATCGAGAAAAATCCTCATCTCTTAGTACTACTAAGAGAAATCCTCATCCCTCAGTAACATAAAGGGAAATCCTTATCCCTCCTGGAGAAATCCTCATCTCCTAGCGAGTTATTCGAAAAAATTCTCATCCCCTAGAGCAATCAATCCTTAACGCCTATAAACATCTCTAACTAGAATGACTTCCTGTGGTCCTAATCTGACATCCCAATATCCCAGAATATCATCTCATCCATGACCAATCCCCTAAGTCATCTCTATTCAACCTAGTCACTCAGGGTGTTTCACTAAAGTCTCTCAGATATAGACAAGTTCTAAATCCTCATAAAACTTCTATTTTGAGGCTCCCAAAAACACACATCTCATGACAGCACAAGTCAAATCATAAGAAATACTCATTTTATAAGTCTCCAAATGTAATAATCATTACATCCTCAACGAAAATACATAATCCAAAAACACATAACAAAATGCTAAACTCTAAGACTGAAATCCGAAAGACAAACTCAAGCCTCGACTTGCTTATCGAACCACTTCTTGAACTTTGCCTTCATCTTAGCCTCTTGTTCCCAAGTCTCCTCCTCAACACCGTCACAATCCCACAAGACTCTCATCAACAGTATCTTCTTCCGGCGCAGAACCTTGACTCTCCTCTCGAGAATCTTCACAAGTCTCGCCTTTAAAGTCATGTTGGGCTGAAGATCATCAGAGATCCTCACCACCACCTCCTCAGACTTATGTAGACACTTCCTCACCATCGACATATAAGCCACTGGTCGCACCCGTTCCATAACCTTGAACGGACCCATAAACCTCGGACTCAGCTTATTCTCTAACATGGATCTGTTAGGACCCCTCAACATCGCCATCTTGGGATACACTCTATCTCCCACCTCAAACTTTAACTCTTTCTTTCTCTTATCAACATAACTCCTCTAACGATCTTGGGTCTCCTTCATGTTCAGTTTCAAAACACAGATCTTCTCCGTCGTTTTATAAACAAAATCTGCACTATACATGCTCGTCTCCCCCACTTGGGTCCAGTATAACGGTGTACGACATGGCCTCCCATACAACGCTTCATAAAAAGCCATACCAATACTCGCCTGGTAGCTGTTATTATACGCAAACTCTACCAAGTTCAAGTGATTTGCCCAATGACCACCATAATCTAATACACATCCTCAGCAAAATCCTCGAGTGTCTGAATCGTCCTCTCAGATTGTCCATCTGTTTGAGGATAATAAGCAGTACTCATATGTACCTTAGTGCCCATCTCAGCCTGAAAAGCTCTCCAAAAATCAGAAGCGAACCTTGCATCTCTGTCTGATACGCTACTCGCTGGCACTCCATGCAGCCTCACTATCTCCTTCACATATTTCTTAGCCAAAACCGCTGTTCCATCGGTCTTCTTAATGGCCAGAAAATGTGTTGACTTATTCAAACGATCCACAATCACCAAGACAGCATCAAAAGTCCGCAAAACTGGCAATCCTACCATAAAACCATGGTAATCATATTCCACTTCCACTCTGGAATGGGTAACTCTGCAACAAACCACTTGGAACCTGATGCTCTACCTTCACTAACTGGCACACATCGCACGCTGCGACCCAGTTAGCAGCATCCTTCTTCATCCCAATCTAATGGTAATACCGATTCAGATCACTGTACATCTTAGTCGCTCCAGGATAAATAGACAACATGCTCGCATGAGCCTCTCTCAGAATCTCTTGCCTCAAACCCTTATATTTAGGCACACAAACTCACCCGTTCACAAGAATCGTCTCGTTCACTAAAACCTGATACTCAGAATATGCAACCTTTGAAGCATCGATCAACCCGTGATCGTTCTCTTGAGCTACTCAAATCATGCTCAGCAAGTCTACCTGATAAGCTGCTTCCAACCCGAAAGACTCCTGTGAGATAATATATAACCTCAAAAGCCTAATCTCACTCACCAAGGTCTCCATATTCTGCTCCTAAGCCGAAGCAACTCTCTAACGACTCAAAGCATCCGCAACAAGATTAGCTTTACCAGGATGGTAACCAATCTCCAGATCATAATATGCTACCAACTCCATCCATCGCCTCTGCCTCTGGTTCAGCTCTGGCTGAGTAAAGAAATACTTCAAACTCTTATGATCTGTGAACACCTGAACCTTTCCGCCATAAAGATAAGATTTCCAAATCTTCAAAGCAAAATCACCACATCCAACTCAAGATCATGGGTAGGGTAGTTGCCCTCGTGCTTCCTCAACCGCCTCGAAGCATAAGCAATTACCTTACCCTGCTATATCAACACACAACCCATACCAACTCCCGAAGCATCTATATACACCACGTAATGCTCACCTGGCTCTGGTACTGCCAACACTAGTGTACTAGTTAACATCTCCTTCAGCTTCGTGAAACTCTCCTCGCAAGCCAAAAGCCACACAAAGGGAACATCCTTCCTTATCAGCTTCATCATCAACTAAGCCATACTCGCGAAGCCCTTGATAAATCTCCTATAGTAACACGCTAAACTGAGAAACTTCTAATCTCAGTGGCATTCCTCGATCTAGGCTACTCTGTGAAAGCCTCTATCTTTACCGGATCCATAGAAACTCCATATGGAGATCCACGTGGCAAAAAAAACCCATCTCCCGCTGCAAAAAACTATACTTGCTCAGCTTAGCATATAGCTTTTGCTTTTGCAGCTTCTCCGGAACCACTCTCAGATGTACCCCGTGCTCCTCAAGACTCCTCGAATACACCAAAATATCATCTATAAAGATGATCATAAACTCATCCAGATACTCCTAGAAGATCCCGTTCATCAGTCTCATGAACGCTGCTAGCGCATTAGTCAGACCGAATGGCATCACCACAAACTCGAAATACCAATATCTCATCCTGAAAGCATTCTTCCTAACATCTGCCTCATCGATAGAAATCTGATGGTAACCCGATGCCAAATCTATCTTGGAGAACCAAGTAGCTCCTATGAGCTGATCCAACAACTCATCGATCCGCAGCAGAGGATATTTGTTCTTCACAGTGACTCGGTTAAGTCCTCGGTAATCAATGCATAGCCAAAAACTCTCATTTTTCTTCTTCACAAACAACACCGGTGCTCTCCATGGTGAACTGTTAGGCCAGATAAATCCCTTACCCAATAGATCATCCAGCTCTTCCTTACCCAATAGATTATCCAGCTCTTCTGCTCTCCCAACTCTGCTAGAGCCATTCTATAAAGCGCTTTAGATATCGAAGTCATTCCCAACTCCAACTCAATCGTGAAAGGATCAGACTGAGACGGCGATAATCCCTACAACGACCGAAAGACATCTTCGAAATCTTGGACAACCCGAATATCCTCAATAGTAACTTCTCCAACAGTCTCTGGCATAACAATCATCACCAAATACGCCTCGCAACCCTTCTCAATCATCCGCTCAGCCTGAACTGTCGAGATCACAAGACTTCCAAAAGTTGGCCTCACTCCCTGAAATACGATCTTCCGTGCCTCTCGCTCAAAAACAACTCTTCTCCGATGAAAATTCAGATGAACTCTGTACCGATCCAACCAATCCAAACCCAGAATGACATTGTATAGCTCCACAGGACTAATAATCAGATTCGCTAGCATAGACTCCAGCCACCTAAATATCCACGCCTTAAGCCCGACCAAAAGTAGCTAAAAACTTCCCACCAGCAACTTTAACTACCCCCAGCTACTCACCAGAATCGCTCCGGATACCACTACTCTCGGCACGCTCTGGAGTGATGAAGTAATTTGTAGCTCTAGAATCAAACAAAATATGGGGCTCAAAACCGCCCACAAATAAGGTCCCTGCATAAATCCCATGTGCCTAAGAACCCTAACATTCTATCACAGAACTAATAAATTCCAAAACAGACAAAATTCTTTAACAATTAGAATTTACCAAGTCAAGTTCTGAGATTTACCTGTGATCGGTCTGGCGCTTGACCCACCAACCTCCACCGAGGAGTACACCCGTGGTGTTGTTGCAATCTGCGACACCGGTTGCACTGCTGCCACTGCCATATGCTGCAGCTTGGGACATTTTGGCTTGATAGGCCCCGTGTCTCTGCAGTTGTAACAAACCCAAGTGTCTCGAGCTTCGTCCTTCTTAGGACAGCTCACCAACCTATGATCCATGCTTCCGTACCTGAAGCATCCCGGACCACTCTAACCTCTCTTACTCTACCCCGAAGTGCCCTCCCACTTCCTCTTCTGTCCTTGCGTTGGCTTGCCATCCTTGCTCGGAACCATCTGCTGCTGCAATCTCTTCTGCTGAATAGGCGAACCGACCATCACAGCCTGCTGATATATTGATATCTTTATACTTTCTATGTATATAATTACATTTCATTATCCCTTATTCATCATCATTCTGCATTATTTAGTGACCTAGTTTAGCTTAAGTTTGCATCTTAGGGTTTTAGGTTAGTGTTTGTACATATTTCTCTTCTTTTACCCCTTTTTAAGTGGTATCAGTGTTGAACGGGAGTTATCTGGCTTATCAGAGCATGGAGGATTGGAGTGAGTTGCTGAAGAGTGGAAGCAAGGGAAGCTGCAAAGTTCGAGAGTGAACAGAGGAAGCAGGGGAGCAGAAATCGGTCATCAATCATCAGGGTTCACCGATAAGAAGCACCTGGAACAGCAGAAAGATGGAGTCTCAACAAATCTATTAAAGTTTGTAACTTGCGTCAAGAATCAGGAGGTCAGTGCCCCCAAACTAGTGCACAAATATCCTAGGTTATCCCCTTCTTATGATGGAGCATTAAGACTCTTCGACCGTTGGACCAGGCGCGCCATATCGGCTAAAGAGTAAGCTGAAAAAATCGATATCTCCTAATATCGGCACAAACCGATGAAGAAGACCGATAACCTGCTCCTAACGAGAACGTCATGTCATAACACGACTGCTGGGTGGATCGCTGGATAGGCACCGAATATCGGTCACTTCCCTGATATTTACTACATTTTGTTGACTTTTTGGGTCGGCCGTTGACTTTAGCGGGGTGATCTGTTTTATTTCTGGGTCGACCCGAGTATTGTTATGAGGGGCTATAAATATGTTCTTAACCCCTGAGAAAAACCTAAGTCTTGTTTATTTTCTTTCCTTTATCGCTTTTAAGCTTTCCATTTACGTTTTTTAGTTGTAATCGATCCTTAGAGCATTGATACTTTGATGTTCTAAGTTCTTTTCGTTATAAATTTTTAGTCTTTAGCTTAAAGGTTTATTTTTTTTGTGTGAATCACTTTATTTCTGCATTTTACCATACTCACAGCATCCGAGCTCGGTCATGGCTTGTTCTGTAGCCATGAGTGAGTAGTCTCCTTGTTGAGCTACGAGTTGGTAGATTTAGGGGCTTTAGAAAGTGGCTAACATCATTTCGGATAAAAAACAAAGTGTTCTCAAGATTAGGTTGAGCTTAAAGCTCGGTCTTTGAATCATTTATCGGATCGTGTTGATGGGCGTTCCCTTGCCCGAAAAGTGTTTGTGGGAATGTCTGAACGACCTTTGCTTTGCTTAGTGACCCTCGATCATGAAGGTGCTATTAAGGTTCCAAGTGTGCTTATTGGGGTTTGAACGTTTATGCTTGGAGAGTACTTGTATCTAGTAGCAAAAGTTAGTTAGATCCTTATACTCAACAAAGTGATTAGTGCTACGAAACTGGACTGGTTTGATTTCATGCCCCATGCTTGTAAACTGAATCTTCATCTCAGAGCCCTTAACTTTATTAGCCATGATGTACAACCCCTTTATTAGTTGTCATCCCGTTGCTCAATGCCTTCATTATTCTTGCATTCACGTCTACTACTCACTCTGTTCATTTTACATTTTAGTACAATCTCTGTTTAGTTTAGGTCAAATAACCAACCCCTTTATCTATGCTTTCGCTTAACAAAAAATTTTCATGGTCTGGTACTCTAAGTCCTAGTCTTCTGTTAGCTTGCTATGTTTTATTTGGTAGGCTTGCATGCTAAACTGCTAGAAAATCACTCATTAAATTGACGCCGTTGCTGGGGAAGCTTGCACATTTAGATATTAGGTTTGAGTATTTTGTTAAGACTAAAGTTTTCATTTTGTTTGCATTTTGTTCTGCAATTTTGTTCTATTTTTGTGTTTGTTGTTTCTTCTCTATTTTTCTTGCAATGTATGAAAAGGAGAAGCCAAGATAGAGGATTTCTTGACTTGGTTCCTGACATTGGCAGACTTGAAAGACAGAGTAAAGCAGAAGCACAAGCTAGAAAGTTGAAAGAAAGAGAGGATATGGAACATCCTTAAGTTGTCCCACCAGTTGTAAACCCCAACAACCCTAATCCTATTCCACTGAGGGAGTAAGTCCGAGCGGCTGGAAACCAACCAAGGGCACCACCACTAACTCAAGTAGCTGCTCAGGCTGAGCTGAGGCCTATTGGATCCTTTGATGAACCAAACACTAGGGGTATTGATCTGGGAATACGCCCTCCCCCTGTGACAAACAACATTTGAGATCAAGTCCACTATGATCAACTTCGTGCAGAACTCTATTTTCAATGGACTGCCAAGTGAGAACCCCTTGGACCATCTTGATAAGTTTGACAGGATATGCAGGATAATCAAGATGAATGGTGTTCCTGATGACACCATTAGAATGATCTTGTTTCCTTTCTCACTGGGAAACAAGGCTTCACAGTGGGAGCGCAATATTCCTTCTGAGTTTGTTAACACTTGGGAGCTTTGCAAGAAGGAGTTTTCTGAGTAAATTTTTCCCAAGCAGAAGACTGCTAGGTTCAGGAGTGATATCAACTCATTCAGGCAAAGAAGCCAAGAATCTCTGAGCGATGCTTGGGAAAGGCTGAAAAGATACACAAGAAACTGCCCTCACCATGGTATTCCAAAGGATAATCTCTTGGGAATCTTCTACCGTGGAGTCAACAAGAGCACAAGCACTTTTCTTGACACAGCCAGCTATGGAAACTTCAGTAAGCTTAATGAAAATCAAGCAGAGCAGTTGATAGAGAACCTTGCTCAATCTGATGCCTGCTATGGAGAAGACTATGACAGGAACTTCCCTCCCTCTGATAACCATAGTGATTACAAATTTAAGGAGCTGAGTGAGAGGTTAGACAGAATGGGTAAAGTATTGATGGCGAATCAAAAAGGAGTCCACTTTGTTGGAGAGATTGATGGGTTTAATCCTTGCTACCAAGAGGAAGCTGTTGAGGGTTATGAAGGGCAGCAAGAGGAGGTGAACTATGTTGGAAATCAAGAGTATCAATTCAAGAACTTCAACCCTAACTACAAGGTATGACGATCTCCATCAGAAATTCAAGGCTCTTTCAGAACACTTCCTCACAACATCAGTAGGACTTCCCAAAGATAGAAGGCCAGGGAATAAAGAAACTTATGCAGTTGAGTCTTGCAAGGTAATGAATCTAAGAGGAGGTGAGGACATCTTTTCTAGAGGAGAGAAGATTGCTGGTCCAGAAGAGCCTAAGACAACACCACCTAGAGTTGATGACGATTATGCACCCCAGAAAGAGGATGCTCTCAAGGAAACTGAAATACCCGTCCCACCTGTTTCAGAATCCCATGTCTTTAATCCAGCAAAGAAGTACCCACCAGTGTATGAACCACAGCTTCCATTTCCTGGTCGTTTTAAGAAACAAATCCTGGCTAAACAGAAAGAAAAATTCATGGACCTCATTGGTAAGGTTACAATCACTATACCACTTATGGAAGCCATTTGCAACAGTCCCATCTATTCCAGATTCTTCAAAGACATGATGACCAAGAAGAATACAGAAGAGGTACTAGTAATGATGAATCATGAATGTAGCTCCATCATTTAGCACTCTATGCCAGAGAAATTGGGTGATCTAGGTAGTTTCACTTCGCCTTGTGTAATTGGTGAAAACACCTTTAGAAGATGTTTATGCGACCTGAGATCAAGTGTGAACTTGATGCCTCTATCTGTGGTTAAGAAACACGAGACTTTCGATCCTGCAGAATCTCACTAGTTTTAGCTGACAGGTCCATACGATACCCTGTGGGAATTATTGAAGATGTACCAATGAGAGTGGGATTGTTTGACATACAAAATGACTTCATGATATTGGAGATAAAAGAAGAACCAACTAATCCTCTCATCCTTGGGCGACCTTTTCTTGCCATAGTTGGAGCATTGATTGATGTTAGAAATGAAAGAATTAAGCTCCAGTTCGAGGAGCATTCAGTGAATTATGACATCATGTCCATCATGGCGAAACCTACCATTGAGGGGCAATGTTGCTGGGTGGATACATTGGCATTACTGAGGGAGAGATAGATGAAGAGTTGAGGATGGGTGATCAACTGGCAGTTGCCATGACAATTGAAAAAGGAGAGCATGGGTTTCTTAACACTAAAGCTAGAAGATTTGAAGAAATCCTTAATTCAAACATTGAAACAACAGAAGAAACTGCTTCCCTGGACACTAAAGGCAATCCACCTATAAAAGCTTACGGGAATGAGAAGAAGACTATCGTAGATCCTTGGAGTAAGCTTTAAGCACCAACAATAGATCTGAAACCTCTTCCACCAGGGCTAAGGTACGCTTTCGTGGGATCCAACTCGACTTATCATGTTATAATTAATGAAAAGCTGACTATAGAAAAGGTTTATTTACTGATCACAGAGTTTAGGAAGTATAGGAAAGCAATTGGTTACTCCCTTGATGACATAAAAGGGATATCCCCCTCCCTCTGCATGCACAAGATTTATTTTGAGGATGAGACTCTAAAATCAGTTGAGCATCAGAGGAGGTTGAACCCTAAACTCAAAGATGTTGTCAGAAAAGAAATCATGAAGCTACTAGATGGAGGGATTATCTATCCTAACTCAGATAGCACTTGGGTTTCTCTAATCCATGTTGTCCCTAAGAAAGGGGGAGTAACAGTTATAACTAATGATAAAAATGAACTTATACCAACTATAGTAGTAATTGGACATAGAATGTGTGTTGACTATCGGAAATTGAACTCCCAAACTAGAAAAGATCATTTCCCACTACCTTTTATTGACCAAATGCTTGAACGACTTGCAAACCATTCATACTACTGTTTCCTTGATGGGTATTCTGGATTTTTCCAAATCCCCATACATCCCAATGACTAGGAGAAGACAACAATCACATGCCCTTATGGTACCTTCGCCTACAGAAGAATGCTATTTGGGCTGTGTAATGCGACTACTATCTTTCAGCGGTGCATGATGTCTATCTTCTCTGAGTTAATTGAGGATGATGTGGAGGTCTTTATGGATGATTTCTCTATGTATGGCTCTTCCTTTGCTGTTTGTCTGTCTAATTTGTGCAGGGTCCTTCAGAGATGTGAAGACACTAATCTTGTACTTAATTGGGAAAAATGTCATTTCATAGTACAAGAAGAGATAGTTTTGGGTCATAAGATTTTTAATGATGGAATTGAAGTTGACAAGGCAAAGATTGAGGTTATGAAGAAACTGGCTCCATCTTCCACTATCAGAGACGTTAGAAGTTTCCTCGGATATGCCGGGTTCTACAGAAAATTCATTAGGGATTTTTCTAAATTGGTGAAACCTCTGACTAAGCTGTTATGCAAGGAAACACCGTTTCACTTCACTGATGAGTGTCAGGCAGCATTTGAGAAGATTAAGGAGGCATTGATCAGTGCACCTATAGTTCAACCACCAGACTAGACACTCCCTTTTGAGTTAATGTGCGATGCTAGTGATTATGCAGTGGGAACAGTTTTAGGATAGAGAGTGAACAAGAAGTTGAATGTAATCTATTATGCCAGCAGAACTCTTGATGAAGCTCAAATGAACTATGCCACCACAGAGAAGAAGTTGCTTATTATTTGGTGGGATCAAAGATAATTGTCTACACTGATCACGCTGCGCTTAGGTATTTGATGTCAAAGAAGGATGCTAAACCTAGACTACTGCGCTTGATATTACTGCTTCAGGAGTTTGACATTGAGGTGAAGGATAAGAAAGAAATTGAGAATGGAGTGGCCGATCACCTTTCAAGGATGAGAATCATGGAAGAACTTCCTATTGATGACTCATTACCTGAAGAACAATTGAACACTGTGCGTGCTCAATACCTTGAAGCCATGTTGACATCCTCTACCCCAACGCCATACAAGGCTGATGATGATGAGCTACCTTGGTATGTGGACTTTGTGAACTACTTGGTATGTGGAGTAGAGCCACCTGAGTTAACCAGGCATTCAAGAAAAATTCTTCAAAGATGTTCTCAGCTATTACTGGGATGAGCCTTACCTCTACCGATGCTGCAACGATATGCTGTTCAGAAGGTGCATCCCCAATAGGGTGATTAATGATATTTTGCATCACTGCCACAGTTTTGATTATAGAGGACACTTTGCCACTTTCAAAACCGCAGCAAAAGTGCTTCATGCTGGTTTCTGGTGGCCGTCTCTTTTCAAGGATGCAAATAGCTACATAGCTAAGTGCGACACTTGTCAGGGTAGGGAGGAATAAGTCAGAGGAATGACATGCCACATAATTACATCCTGGAACTCGAGGTCTTTGATGTGTGGGGATTTGACTTCATGGGACTTTTTCCAACATCCAATGGAAAGAAATACATCCTCGTAGTAGTGGACTACGTTTCTAAATGGGTTAAAGCAATTTCTAGCACTTTGTGCGATGCAAAAACATTGAAGCAGCTCTTTAAGACTATCATTTTTCCTAGGTTTGGAGTACCAAAGGTGGTCATAAGTGATGGAGGATCTCATTTCATCAACAAAATCTTTGAGAGGTTGCTTGCCAAGCACAATGTGCAACACAAAGTAGCTAGTCCCTACCATCCTCAAACTAGTGGGCAGGTGGAAATTTCAAACAGAGAGATCAAGGCCATACTACAAAAAACTGTCTCCAAGTCAAGAAAAGACTGGTCTAGCAAGTTGAATAACGCTCTTGGGGCATACAGAACCACCTTTAAAAAACCAATTGGGACTACACCTTTCAATCTCATCTACCACTAGAGCTTGAGTATAAGGCCATTTGGGCGACAAAACTGCTGAACTATGACATCAAGAGCGCCACAGAGAAGCACCTGATACAACTCTGTGAATTGGATGAGATAAAAAACGATGCCTATGAGAACTCTAATATCTACAAAGAAAGGACTCAGGCTTGGCATGACAGTAAGATCTTGAAAATGACGCTCAGGGAAGGGGACAATGTCCTTTTGTTCAACTCAAGAATCAAGTTTTTCCCTGGGAAACTGAAATCCAAGTAGTCAGGACAATTCAAGATCAAAGAAGTGAGACCATATGGAGCAGTCACCCTGTGGGATCCAATAGGCGGATATTTTAAAGTGAGTGGTCAAAGAGTGAAGCTCTACCTTGCAGATGAACCAGTAGAGAGGGCTTGAAAGATTCCTCCCTCTGATCCAACACCACCTTGAGAAATCGGCAATGTCAAGCTTAGTGACAATAAATAAGCGCACTTGAGAGGCAGTCTCGTGGATATCCTTTTTGTATATATTTCTATTCTCTTTTCAGTTGACTTTTAAATAAGCAAAATGTCCATCCATATCAGCAGCTGCAGTTATTGCGGTTCTCACCCTCTCACTATTCCAAAAGGACAGAGAAAAATATAGAACGGCAAGGGATATCGGAGTACAATGATACCAATCAAACCGATGAACTGCGTGGATATCCAACCAGACAAGCGTGGTTCCGCGCCATTTAAACCGAGTTTTATTTTTAAACTATGGTTTGATTTTAGTCAATCTCAAACCAAAGTAGTGATCGGTTCATGTTTAAATTTTAAAAATTAGAATTTGGGTTGTCCCGGTTAGTCCCATTAACCCACGACTGCCCACCGCCCTCTTTCTTCTCCTCTTTCCCTTTTAAGCGCTAACCCTCTAAACAGGAACACATCACCTCTATTCTGCAAAACGTTTTTGTTGCTAAAAATTACTTTCTCTACTCTTTGCTCTCTTGCGGTTTTAAGCTTAGTAAAGCAAAGACTTTTCTAATTATTTCTTCTCTGTCTCGCTTTAATTACAAAAGTACGTGTTTCAAGAACCCTGTTCTCCAATTTTTTACAAGAATTGCATGTTCTCCAATGTGCGAGTCTGGTTTGTTGAGGAATCTTGACCGCTAAACTCCTGATTCCATATTTATGCTTGCTACACTTTTCGATTGCTTAGAAGTCCCCTTTACATTGATAAATTTTTGAACTTTTAGGTACTACAATGAGTTCCGCAACACAGTCCAGTATCACCTATGATCCGGAAGTAAGGTTCATTCAGCTTCCAAGGACAGGTCGTGACGACGCTCTATGGACAGAAGAGGATAAGCACTTTCAAGAGATCTTTGAAAGGACCAAATTTCTCTCAACCAAGTTTGCATGCCGGAAAACAATGTAAAAGATAGGGATTACAAAAGGAGTCGATGAACTACTCGAGTCTATGCAACTAGGTAGGCTAGCTCATATGGACTACAACGTCTATCCCCAGCTGTGCAAAGACTTCCTCTCTACCATCAACTTAATTGAAGTTAATGGGATGCTATGGCTTGAATTCTTGCTAGGTGGTAGAAAGTATCAACTCTCAATGACAGCCTTTTGCAATGTCTATGGATTCCCAGATGGTGATTTTAAGCCCCTGCCTCAATTTCGTCAGTCCTCAAATATATGGAGGAACATTGCATTACTTGCTGATTTTGTGGAAAAAGAATCCAGACTATCAATGGTAAAAAAACCCATAGTTCGCTATGTGCTGAAGCTCTTAGCGACCACATACTTAGGAAGGCACGACTCTTGTTTCCCAAACACAATAGAACTCAACCTCCTATACAATGGGATTCATAAAGCCATGAGGGTTGCACCAATGCATCAAATTATGGAGTTCAACCCACCACCAAACCCTGGCTCCATTTTCCTAAGGAAACTGATACAAACAAAGTTTGATTAGGATTATTGATGAAAGGGTTTTTTTCCCGGTTTATGAGATGAAACCTAAGGTCACTAATTCGATATAGAAATAGTATAGGTTCGTTAAGGGACTAGCAATACACTCTAATTCTATGGAATACCAATTCAACTAAGCAATTCAAAGTGGTTTTAAGTGTCACGAATTAACAAGCAAACAAATGTAAATTTCGGTTGTAAACAATTGATGGAAAAATGTTAGATCAAGGGATATATCTCAGGGATTAGAACATCTAGAACCAAGCAATTATTCAGGTTATCAAGTTATGAACCAATCTAGAACTCAACCATAAATATAAGATGATCCACTGTCGTGGCATCAACTACTTCAACAATCAATGTAACACCCTAAACTGTCGTTTGAGACTACAAAGAATGACGAGCATTAAACGTATTGGATTGATTTGTTCACGAGTTGCCTTAACTTCAACTTTCGTTGGCTAAGAACAACTCGCCCATTTATGTTAATTCCATCAATTTACAACACTTTTGATGAGTAAATTCAACCTAAAATCAAAGGCTAGGTGATCAATCTAGTCTAGACAATATGATCGACATTAGATGGAGATATCGAATGATGTTTCAAAACCTATCTATGCTTAGTTCATGGATATCTAATCCCATCGAACCCTCAACCTAACAAAGGGGATTATTCGCACATATTCAAGCAAACAACAGCAGCAAGAGACATAAGAAACTTCATTGAATTGAAATAAAAGAGAATAGGGTTTCAAGAAACTTCAATAATAACGTGGAAGGCAATCCTCAAACTTATAAACTCTAAAAACAAGTATCAAATCTCTCTATCTCGTGTTCTCCTCTCTCTGTTGTGTCGTATCTGCCTTCTCCTCAAAAGGATCAAAAAACTCTTATTTTATAAGCCTTGGGCAGCTGGGAAAAGATTAAGGCTTTAGAATTAGGTTTAATGAAAACTTCCTTAAGTGGATCTTCTGGGAGCAGGTGCTCCCTCTTCCGGAGCAGGTGCTCCTTTTCTTCAGAATCTTCAAAAAGATCCAGTTTTCCTCCTCTTTCGCCAAATCCAATTGCAAGTTCCATTCCTCCATTCTAGCCGCATTTTAGACCTAGAAAGACTCAAAGTAGAGTGAAAGACTCGATAAAATCCTACAAAACAAAAGTTAGAATGCGCCAAAAACGCATTATATCAATTCCCCCATACTTAGATCTTTGTTTGTCCTCAAACAAATCCAAGACCAAGTGAAGGAGAAAGGTTTGAAAACGCGGGAACTCTTTTATCTTCAGTGAACCGGGTTTAAAACTTTTCAATATGCAGACCACATAATCCATATTACGAGTACCAAAGCTTTACCAAAACTCCTCAACACATTTCTCAACCAAGTCTCATTTCCCAAACACAAACACAATGCACTCAAAGTTGCGTGAGGGTCTCGCTAAAGGCACCATTTAGGGTAGACGACGCTAAAGGGTTTAAGGCTATTTAGAGGTGGAGTTAAAAGTGTTTAAGGGTTACCCGATGTTTCGTGGAGGATGCAGGATATCACACAAAATTGCAAGAGAGAACGGGTCCGTTGATATTCCACATTCTCTAAACCACTCTTTCTTTCTTCCAATCCCTCATACGTCTCATCTAACCATCATCCACCTTGGTTATACTCGCTGTGCAGAGAGACACTTCCTATTTTACAGATTCACCACTCTTCATCATCTGTTTTTGGAACCTTTTTTTTTTTATATAGAAAAGATGATGATGAAGAGGGTTTTGATTACAAGTGTATGTCTCTCAAACACGAAAATATCAGATTTGTTGTACATACCCAAGTGGAGCTCATCAATATCATTCCTCCTTCGTGGATTTTTGTTCCACCTCGTTGTAAAACCATCTTCTGGAAATAGGAGCATGTGCTCTATTGCGGGAGCAGGTGCTCCTGTTCTTCAGAAAGAGTGATTTAAAGGCAGTGTCGACCCGATTCTCTCTGGCCTATTTGCGCATATGGTGCACATATGACAATGAAGTAACAAGAATGCAAGAGGCTTGAAAAGAGGTTAGGATTAAGGAGGGTACTAACTAAAAATGAGCTAGGTATTCAGGAACAACAAGATTGATAAAAAGAATAAAGAGTCATGAATATGATTCGTTTCCCTAATCTAGTGCCAATATCGAGAGGAATTTTTGATCAATATGAAACTTGGAAGATAGTGTATTGAAGTGTTCCAGCTGTTCCTTGTACCCATGCTCTGTAGAAATGGTCATTAGAGAGAAAGTTAAACATAGATAGTTCTAAGATCATCATAAGATAAAGTCCTAATTCCATACAAAATCTTGACTCAATAAAACCAACAAAAAATCAACTCAAACATGACATAAGAAAATAGAAAAACAATCAAAATAAAAGATATTAGTAGCAACTCTCTCCAGACTTACTTCACACCATCTCGGTGTGAGAATAAGAAAAGAGAGAGTGAAAAGAAATAAAATCATAAGGAAAAACATAAAATAAAATTGTTCATGGAAATACTTACCTCTGGGTGGGCCTAAATCCGAATTTCGAATTTTTACCCTGGAGAGCAGGTGCTCTGTATCGGGGAGCAGGTGCTCTTCCTGGGAATTAGATCGATGTGCAGATCGATCCTGAGGTTGACCGTTGGAATGGCTTTGATCTCATCATCATGGATCAATCGATCGATCTAGCTGAGAGAATCGATTGATCTGCCTTCCGTATTCCACAAACCAAAAATGTTTCCCTTTTTTTTTTTTTAAGAAAAACCTGAAAACTTACACTGAAATTCAAAGTTAGTAATAAAAGAAATTAAATTGAAATAGTTAGAAAACGTACTGGTGGGTTACCTCCCACCAAACGCTTGTTTAAAGTTTTTAGCTTGACTTGGATCTCATGTGTCAGTCAGGAAGAGGGGCATGAGAACTTTCTCCAAACAAGCTCTCCAATCAGTAAACTTTAGCTTCAGAACTTTGCTCAACATAGCTTTCACAGCTTCTTCACCTTTCTCTTTTATCTCAGATGTGAGAATAGCTCTAACCTTGGCGAAAGGTTTCGAAATCCCTTTGGACTTCACCTTGTACTCAATCGTGTCACCAACACGTCTCTGAGGTTCTAAAATCATATTAGAATCGCCCTTGATTCTTTGGCTCGTCACCTTCTCCTTTACCCTGCTCTTTTGACTGGTTTGCTTTGTTCTGATAAGAAGGTCTCCATCTAGAACTTCCTTGACCTCACTCTTATCATTGAAATCTCTCTTTGTCACCATTTGCAGCTTATCTCCATTGATAACGGTAACACAAGATGCAAGTTTGGTTGCTTCATTAGTGGGTATAGCTTTGTAGAAGACCTGCTTGTCAATGTTAGAGAATGAGACTCTTCTATTAGGCAAATCTACAACTGCACCCACTGTCGCCAGAAACGGTCTTCCAAGAATCAAAGGTATACCAGGATCTTCGCTCATCTCCACCACCTGAAAGTCAGTAGGAACAATGCAATTTCCAACTTGAACATGTAAATAATGAATATTACCATGTGGAACCTTGGTGGAAGAGATATATTAGCAGGTCTAATTGTAGTTATCCCAAGCTTCTCTGCAATAACATTAGACATGAGATTGATAGAAGACCCAAAATCGCAGAGAGATTCTTTAAATTCAACTCCTGCAATGTAGCATGGAACAACAAACATCCCAGTGTCTTCTAGCTTTGGTAACTGCTTCATTGGAGATGATGTATTCCTTGCTTCAGCAAAGAGAGCCTTGACTATTGTGAGACTCTTCTTGGTATCCTTGGAGAACTCACGATATGCAGGATTAACTCTAAATGCCTCTTCAAAAGAGATATCAAGAGGAAGCTCACTCACCATCTTATTAAACTCAGGCAGCTTCTTTTCACCAATCTCATATTTCAGTCTTTGAGGGTATGGGATCCTAGGGATGTATGGTAATGATTCGACAGCCTCTTCTGCTGTCTCTGGTGTAAGCGATGTTGTGACAGTCTCCACCTCACTCTGAACTAATATCACATTGCAGTGTTCTCTGGAATTTGTTTCAACTTTTCCTAGAAGAGTCCCTAGTGGTCGCTTAGCTGATGCCGAGATCTGAGCTACCTGAGTGTCAAGCCTCTTCACGTGGTTGCAAACAGCTTCAAGTCTACCATTGAGATCCGAGTACATGGCGTCTACCTGCGTTTTAATTTTAGTGCCAAACTTCTGTTGATTAGCCATTAGCTATTGCATCATAATCTTGAGTTCATCTTGAGAAGTACTTCCAGAGCTCGCAAGAGCTTGAAAGTTAGAAAATTGTGGTTTCTGTTGAACTCCCCCTTGAAACTGATTCTGACCTTGGTTTGGGTGACTCCTATAGTTCTGGGTGACTCTTTCTTCACCCATTTCCTCAGAAAATGGTTCACCATTCTCATCTACAAAGTGAACCGTCCTTTGGTTCCCTTTGAGCAACAAGTTGACCTTAGCAGTAAGGTCATCAATCCTTTGGGAATCCATTCCACTAGATTTCCTGGTCCTATCATACTCCTACGACTTGTTGCTAGAACTCATAGCCAAGTTCTCGATGAGCTTATACGCACCCTCTCTAGTCTTAGTCATAAAATTACCATCACTCGCAACATTCAAAGCATTCCTGTAATCCCAATCAACACCATCATAGAAGATACCCAGCAAGTTCTCATCGGTAAACCCATGGTGTGGACACTCTCTCTTGTACTCTTTGAACCGTTCCCATGCCTCACAAAAAGACTCTCCTGAATGTTGCTGGAAAGAGGAGATCTTGTTCTTCAGGCTCGCAGTCTTGGTTTTAGTGTAAAAGTGGTCCATGAATGCTGCTCTATATTGTACCCAAGTCGTGATGGATCCAGCTGGTAGAGACTTGAGCCACGAGAAGCTTTGTCCACGAGTGAGAAAGGGAAAAGCTTGCACTTCAAAAAATCGGGTTCATCCCATTAGAACTTGTCGTGGAGCAGATCTGCTCGAAGTTTTCTATATGGTCCATCGGAATTTCCGCAGGCAGTCCATGGCACGAGTGTTGTTTGAACAGCAATATCATATGAGGCTTTATCTCATAATCTTGCTTCTCAACAGCATTTGGAACAATAGCAGCTCGATTCCGATAGAAAGCATGGGGATTGTCCATATCTCCAATGGCACGCAGCTGCTCACGAGCGCGTTGCTGCTGTTGTTCACGGGTATGTTGCTGCTGCATCTGAGCCATCTACTCTTGCAACCGTAGCAGCTCAGCCGCCATACCATCATTGCCTTATTCGCCCATGTCGACGAGATTAGGCCTTGTTCGTCTTTTTTTTCGTTCTAGCCTTGAAAGTTCCGGGTTACTCAAAGTTACGAGGGGAGTTTGAAGTTTTTTCCTTGTAGACCTTGAGTTCATGCACCTAAAACACACAAAAGAGAAATAAAAGAACGAGTTTAGTACATAGTCTGAAAACATATATGAAAATTAGAGGTATCGAGTTGGTTCCCATCGCAACGGTGCCAATTGATGAAAGGGTTTTTTCCCGGTTTATGAGATGAAAACTAAGATCACTAATTCGATGTAAAAATAGTATACGTTCGGTAAGGGACCTTTAATACACTCTAATTCTATGGAATACCAATTCAGCTAAGCAATTCAAAGTGGTTTTAAGTTTCACGAATTAACAAGCAAACAAATGTAAATTTCGATTGTAAGCAATTGATGGAAAAGCGTCAGATCAAGGGATATATCTCAGGGATTAGAACATCTAGAACCAAGCAATTATTCAGGTTATCAAGTTATGAACCAATCTAGAACTCAACCATAAATATAAGATGATCCACTGTCGTGGCATCAACTACTTCAACAATCAATGTAACACCCTAAACTGTCGTTTGAGAATACAAAGAATGACGAGCATTAAACGTATTTGATTGATTTGTTCACGAGTTGCCTTAACTTCAACTTTCGTTGGCTAAGAACAACTCGCCCATTTATGTTAATTCCAGCAATTTACAACACTTTTGATGAGTAAATTCAACCTAAAATCAAAGGCTAGGTGATCAATCTAGTCTAGACAATATGATTGACATTAGATGGAGATATCGAATGATGTTTCAAAACCTATCTATGCTTAGTTCATGGATATCTAATCCCATCGAACCCTCAACCTAACAAAGGGGATTATTCGCACATATTCAAGCAAACAACAGCAGCAAGAGACATAAGAAACTTCATTGAATTGAAATAAAAGAGAATAGGGTTTCAAGAAACTTCAATAATAACGTGGAAGGCAATCCTCAAACTTATAAACTCTAAAACAAGTATCAAATCTCTCTATCTCGTGTTCTCCTCTCTCTGTTGTATCGTGTCTGCCTTCTCCTCAAAAGGATCGAAAAACTCTCCTTTTATAAGCCTTGGGCGGCTGGGAAAAGATTAGGGCTTTAGAATTAGGTTTAATGAAAACTTTCTTAAGTGGATCTTCTGGGAGCAGGTGCTCCCTCTTCCGGAGCAGGAGCTCCTTTTCTTCAGAATATTCAAAAAGATCCAGTTTTCCTCCTCTTTCGCCAAATCCAATTGCAAGTTCCATTCCTCTATTCCAGCCACATTTTAGACCTAGAAACACTCAAAGTAGAGTGAAAGACTCGATAAAATCCTACAAAACAAAGGTTAGAATACACCAAAAACGCATTATAACAATTATCCAGATGCTACCCCTGAAGTTTACATCAGCGCCCTTCTCACTCCGTTATTCCAAGAAGTTGGGGTCAATCTTGACCAATATGATTAGTATTGGGAGTAGTTTGAATACTTGGATGAGCTCCATATTTTCAGCAGAGAATCCATACTGGGAGAGTTTAAATTCCCACCAGCTCTGCTCCATCAGTTCATCAGCAATGACTATAGCATGAAAGTGCTTCCACTCCCCCCATCCCGTTGCCGGCAGCACTGAAAGATATAGCAACCTGCAACTTAAAATTGATGGTGCTTACTTCTTTACCCCTCTACACAGATTTAACATTGTTCCACAATATCAATAGAGGTACCACCTACCTCTGTATATAATTTATTTTTTCTTTAATTTTCTTTTTAATGTATGTGTTGTTGTGCTTCTTTTCTCTTTTCTCTGTCTCACTGAGACAGTGAGAACTAAGTCTGGGGAGAGAACACACCCATACACACACTATAGTTGCTAATGTACAGTTTGACTTCTTTTCTCTTCTTCTTCCACTTGCATTACATAGTGTCTTGCATCTTTTCATTCCTCTACATTGCATTCATCTGCATAAAAAAATTTCATAAACAAAACAAAAAGAAAATGCATATAGTTTCATTCTGCATCTGCATCATTCTGTTTCTGTTTCATATAGGATTGAGTCTAGAAGCATTGTAGTCTGCATTTACATATGCATACGAGGACAACCGCAGTCAATGATTAAGCTTCAGTTTAGGACTCACACTTGCTGCCCTCATTAGATATGTTTCGATGCTTTAACATTGTTGAAGTAGAGAGCCAACCATGCTTTGATCTGTCACTCTGAAAGTCCCTACTTGCTTGAAACTTGTTTGATCTACTTCTCATCTATGTGAATTTGAACTTAATTGAATTAACTTTTCTCACTTTTGGACTTTGAATCATAACTTTAGATAAACACTAAACATTAAAATCATGTTTACCTCAGTTTTACCACTCTCTTCTTGATTTGAATGGCCATCTCGATCCAAGTTCATCTTTTGGATGAGGATGGTACCACACCCTTTAAACCCAAACCTTTTGGTTCAAATCCTTGCATATGTTCTTGAGTGAGGCCTTTTTTTTTTAAAGTGTTGTATTAGTAAAATCTTACAAGCATTAGAGACGACAAGGTAAAGCTTCCAATATGCTAGTTTCTTGCATCTAAGACTAGCCATAGGTGGGGAAATCTTGAGGGTTAGTGGTTAAGTGTGAAAAAGAAAAGGATTGGAGTTAAAGAAAAAGACAAGTCTTGGGGGGGGGGAAAGCTTAAAAGAAAAAATAGCTCTAATGAAAAATCAAAAGAAAGTTTAGCCTTTTCATAGATCTAATCAAAAAGAAAAGTAAAGTTATAAGTTAGAAAGGCTAAGCTGAAACTAAAAACAAAAACAGAGCTACAGCAAATCAAAAATGAAACTCCCTGGGTCTTGATTAAAAAAAAAAGAGGATTAGAGCCTATGAGGAATGGTATTTGGCCAAAAAGGGCCAATGGTTACACTTGGGAGGGGGGGGGGAAGCTTAAAAGAAAAAATAGCTCTAACGAAAAATCAAAAGAAAGTTTAGCCTTTTCATTAGCCTTGTCTAATGAAAAAGACAAGTTTGGGGGGGAGCTTAAAAGAAAAAATAGCTCTAATGAAAAATCAAAAGAAAGTTTAGCCTTCTCATAGATCTAATCAAAAAGAAAAGTAAAGTTATAAGTTAGAAAGGCTAAGCTGGAAACTAAAAAAAAAAACAGAGCTAGAGCAAATCAAAAATGAAACTCCCTGGGTCTTGATTCAAAAAAGAAAGAGAGGATTAGAGCCTGTGAGGAATGGTATTTGGCCAAAAAGGGCCAATGGTTACACTTGGGCAGTGAAAGGAGAAGAGAGTGAAAGATTGCATCAAGGGGATAAAGGGTAGACATTGGATTCCTAGCCTTGTATGCATCAATTGTTTATTTTCTTTCCTGCTTTTACCTAGTGTGACACTTTTTTTTGAGAGTTAACCACCTTAAAAGACTTTGAACCTCTTCTACATATCATTTTCTAGGGGTGGGCGCTTCGGTTTTCAATTCAGTTACGGTTCGGTTTCTTCAGTTTTCTGGTTTTTCGGTTTTATAAAAACTCAAACCATATAGAAACCATTTGTATTTTGTTATGGTTATGGTTTGGTTTATTCGGTTTATCAGTTTTACAAAAACTCAAACAATATATAAACCGTTTGTATTTCGGTTCGGATTGGTTTCGGTTTATTTCAGTTTTTCATGGTATTCGAAAGAAATAGTTTATATAAAATCAAAAATTATTAAAAACTTAAAATAAATATGAGTAAACAAACATAAAATTTTAAAGAATCGAGTCTAAATCAAAATTGTAAACTTAATTTTATTAAAACTAATACGTAGAAGGAAAAAACTAGAAAAATATTCTTATTATCATTATCAGCTTGTTTGACTAGAAGAAATATCAATACATACCTTGTAAAGAATCTATATAATTTGATTAAGATAGCATTTGACTAATTAGTATACCACTATCTCATTAAGATTTTTTAAACTCATAATAATTATATAATTTTTTTGAAAAAACTAAAAACCCAAATGGATTTACGGTTTTAAACCGAAACCAAAATAATTTTAAAATGGCAACTAAATGGGTTTATAGATAAAACCGAAACCTAACCAAAAACCTAATTATGGTTCGGTTTGGTTTTTTGCCTGCCATGCTAAACGGTACTGATTCAACTTCCAACTGTGAGACTACACCAAACAATTAAATGAATGTTAAAGAGATAAGATAGTAGTTGATAACATGATTTCTTGTGAGTTTTGGGATTTAGAGTAGGAGTTTGATTTGTGATGGGCATGGAAAATTTTTCTTAAGTAAAGTCTGTTGGGCATCGACTTGGTTCTCTTTAGGAGATACTTGTGAGCATCTTTACTGTTTCTTTCTGGCACTGCGTCCTTGTATTTAAACCTCTCCTTTAGGGTTGCCTTCTAATAGTCTTGGGGAATTGATATATTCATATCTTTGCACTTTCTATGTATATAATTGCATTCCATTATCCCTCATTCTGCATCATTTAGTGACTTTTTAGCTCTAGTTTAGCTTAAATTTTTATCTTAGGGTCTTAGATTAATGTTTGTACATATTTCTCTCTTTTTACCTTTTTCAGGTGGTATCAGTGTTGAACGGGAGTTATTTGGCTTATCAAAGCCTGGAGGATTGGAGTGAGTTGCTGAGGAGTGGAAGCAAGGGAAACTACAAGGTTGTCGAGTGAACAGAGGAAGCAGGGGAGCAGAAATTGGTCATCAATCATCATGGCTCACCGATAGGAAGCACTTGGAACAGCGGAAAGATGGAGTCTCAACAAATCTATTGAAGTTCATAACTTGGGTTGAGAATCAAGAGGACAGTGCCCCCAAACTAGTGCACAAATATCCCAGGTTATCCCCTTGTTACGATGGACCATCAAGACTCTCCGACCGTTGGACCAGGCGCGCCATATCGGCTGAAGAATAAGCTGAAAAATCGATATCTCCTGATATCAGCACAAACCGATGAAGAAGACCGATAACCTGCACCTAACGAGGACTTCGTGTCGCGAAACAACTACTGGATGGATTGCTGGATAGGCACCAGATATCGGTCACTTCCCTGATATGGATTGACCGATCTTTACTATATTTTGTTGACTTCTTCGGGTCGACCGTTGACTTTAGCGGGGTGATCCATTTTCTTTCAGGGTCGACCCATGTACTGTTATGAGGGGCTATAAATATGTTCTTAGCCCATGAAAAAAACCTAAGTCTTTTTTTTTCTTTCCTTGATCGCTTTTAAGCTTTCCTTTGATCCTTAAAGCATTGATACTTTGATGTTCTAATTTCATTTCGTTATAAAGTTTTAATCTTTAGCTTAAAGGTTCAATCTTTGTGTGTGAATCGCTTTTCTGCATTTTACCATACTCACAGCACCCGAGCTCGGTCATGGCTTGTTCCGTAGCCATGAGTGAGTAGTCTCTTTGTTGAGTTGGGAGTTGGTAGATTTAGGAGCTTTAGAAAGTGAATAACATCGTTTCGGGTCACAAATGAAGTGTTCTCAAGCTTAGGTTAAGCTTAAAGCTTGGTCCTTGAATCATTTCTCGGATCGTGTTGATAAGCGTTCCCCAGCCCGAAAAGTGTTTGTGGGAATGATTGAACGACCTTTTGCTTGGCTTAGTGACCCTTGCTCATGAAAGTGCTGTTGAGGCACTAAGTGAGCTTATTGGGGCTTGACCGTTTATGCTTGGAGAGTATTTGTATCTAGCAGCGAAAGTTAGTTAGATCCTTGTACAAAGTGATTAGTGCTACGAAAGTGGACTGGTTTGATTTCATGCCCCATGCTTGTAAACTGAACCTTCATCTCAAAGCCCTTAACTTTATTAGCCATGATCTACAACCCCTTTATCAGTTGCCATCCCGTTGCTCAATGCCTTCATCATTCTTGCATTCACGTCTATTGCTCACTCTGTTCATTTTATGTTTTAGTACAATCTCTATTTAGTTTAGCTCAAACAACCAACCCCTTTATCTATGCTTTAGCTTAACAAAATTTTTCCATGGTCTAGTACTGTAAGTCCTAGTCTTATTTGTGTTCGAATCCCATGCTTGATACAATTGAATCATGAGTTAGGTTGTTAGCTTGCTAGGTTTTATTTGGTAGGTATGCATGCTAAACTGCTAGAAAACCACTCATTACCTACTCCCTCAAATCCTCCTCGATCGTTGCAGCCGTCTCAACCAACTCCACCCTCGAGGCGAACCTACTCACTCGACAATGAGTCCTCAAATCCGGTCAAAATTCTCTCAAGAACTTTTTCACTTGGGCCTGCTCACCCTCTATACCTCGACCACTATAGATCAAGAGTCGGTTAAACTCCACTTCTTACTCTCGGACCGGCCGGTCACCCTGAACCAACTCCAGAAATCTCGATTCTAACCGACCCACCTCCTCCTGCGGGAAGAATTTGGCATTACACTCAGCCAAAAAGTTATTCCAAGCCATCTCTGCCTGAACTCTCCTAGCCACAACACCCCCTCCACAAGAGATGTGCATCACCATCTAGGTAATGTATTGTCAGATCCACCCGGTATCCCTCTAGACACCAGATAGAGTGAAAATTAGGCTCCAACCACATCCTCCACTCATCAGCCTCCTCAGGTTTGGCACCTCTTGAGAAAAATCTCGTGCCAATCTTCTGCATTTGCTCCATCATCTTGAGGTAAGATGAGAGCTCCTCTGCAACCGCAATCTGATATGCTCAAATTTGCCCTGAGCTACTCTCTCAAATTAAGAGATCGTAGTAGTACTTATGGATCGAATCCACATGGAATCTAAACACACAATCGATTAGTGAATTCAAATTATGCGAAGTAAATAGGAATGAATGTAAAGTAAAAGCAGAAGTAAACAAGTGAATGATGATTAAAGTTCTTAAAATTCAATGAGACAAAAGAGTTAGGCAATGGGTTGTTCGCAGGAATGATTCAAAAATTGATCGTGTCGATCGACACACAGGTATGTGTCGATCGACACAGAGATAAAAACGGTTAGGATTTTGTTAAGCACGGTTCTAGAATTTAAACACGAATGTAAAACCAATCAACTTTCGTTGCAGAGATTATCTATGACTAAATCCCTAAATTCCAAATTTCTTTTCAAACTTAGTGAATAAAATCAAGCTTTAAGTTCAGGTTCAATTGTTCACAAAATTACTAAGCAAAATTTCTTTGCGAATAGATAATTTTGCTCATCTAAGATTATATCAGGTTGTTAATAATACTTTCGCATCTATTAAAGCAACCTAGGATATCCAATTTCAGTTGATCAATCCTAAAATCAGAGTTAAATCAATCTAGATGAAGAACATAAAGATAAATCCTAACACAATTTCAATCCTATCGATTTCTCATCAAACCCTTAAATTACCCTAAACCTAACAAGCAAACTACTTAGACATGGATGATGTAAACATTATGAATGAATAAATAATTTGCATAAAAGTGATAGAGTAAGAGATATAGAGATTTGAAATCGATGAAGTCTGGAAGTCTGAAATCTCCTAAAGCTCTCCAAATCTCTTCTCTCTCAATGTCTCAATTGAAAATCAGATCCAAAACCTAAAAGCCTAAAGAAAAACTATATATAAGGTCTAAAATTCGGATTTAGCTTTTTGTAAACTTCTGGGCTTTTTGGGCAAAAACGGAATTTCCTCAAAACTTGTAATCTTCTCGTGTTAGACGACCTTGTGTGTCGATCGACACAACCTTGAAAACTCGACTCCGACTTGATTACTTCAGCTCTTTTTCCCTTGATGCTCCATAATACTTCAAAAGCTCCCATTAAGGTCCAATCGATCATTGACCTACAAAGACTCAAAAAGACTAAAAAAATACCAAAAAGACTCTATGAAAAGGACTTATATCATGGTAAAAAACGGATAAAAACCATGATATATCAACTAACCCAGACTTAGCATTTGCTTGCCCTCAAGCAAAACATACACTAAAAATGTGAAAGAGGTTTGAAAACAGAAACTTACCTTCCCTTGGAGTACCGGACCAATCCTTTCAACTAGTAAGCCACATAATGCAAAACCAACTCAAAAACAGACTACCATTTACTTCTCCATAGACATTCACAGCCTCCCAAATTCATCCACGACTTATCAATATAACCTGCTAGTCCTCATTGCTGGGTCTCGTCCCAGATCTCGATGCCAAGACCCTTCTAGACTCATTCCCTTACTATACCATGTCAAGTAAACCATACAACTCTTGGTACTCTTTCTCTCCCCCAGACTTATTTGATTCTCTATATTTTTTTTACTTAGACTGCTGAGACCCAAAAGCAGTGGTTTCACTACTGTTGTTCCTTGTGAGGAGACAGGGTCGTGAGATCGCTCGTCCTCTACATCCGTTCTAAGGGACTCAGATTGCTGTTTTTGAGCTCCGGGTGATCATTTCTCGAGTACTGACTCAATAAAATTTTATTTCCTCATATTATACTCAAGAACTATAATTTCACCCTAATCATCATTATATAAATAATTTTTTTTTTTAGAATAAGGGAGAGGAGTACCATTACTTTCACTAAAAGGTGCACTTGTCATGTATGAATGAGGAATCAAGCTCTATGAATATCAATCACCGAGAAGATCGCATAATTAGCTCGAACTTGGCGGATTATGCTGGAAGTAACAGATGTCTCCAGTTAACTGGTCAACCTTAAGATTTCCCATTAATCTGCCTTTGAAATTGATCCTGGAAGAATGGTCACACAAGTGAAAGAGATAATCCACTAAACCAAAAGAAGGATCATTGTTTCCAACTGACTATTTTGACTCAATAAAATATTTTGGGCTGACTCTCAAAAACAAACACAAAATTAGCAACTACCTCCCCCAGACTTAAACAACACTGTCCCCAGTGTTATCAAGCATGAGATTGGTGAAAGAATCAAAAGGAAAAATGAACTCGTGAAGGGAAAACGAATTTTTACCAATGTTGGGTCCATGTCGATCGACATAGAGGACCGTGTCGATCGACACTGGTTTTCTGAATCGGATCATTAGTTGTGCAGAGTTGTATACCAAATGTGACTATGTCAATCGACACGACGAACCATGTCGATCGACATAAGTTCATCGGACCGATGCAGCATGTGTCTCATCGTTGAAATCAGGTGCCAAAGCTAAATCATTCTGCAAAACACAACTCATTAAACAAAATAAAAAGAAAACACTGGCAAATCACATTAGTTCTCAAGTTCATAAATCCTAAACAAACAACTAACAAACTGACTCAAAAGAAAACAGAAAATGACTCAAAGTTAGTAAATAAAAAGAAAATAAAGGAAAACAGAAAAAGAATAAGTGTGGAGGATCTAATCCTCCTCTTCGGATGATGATGAATGTCGTGGAGTAGGTGGCCGGGGACGGATGCATCCACAGCGAGGCAAAGTAGACATGGCGGTCCATAGGATCTGAAGACTCTGAGCCATCCAACTCTGAAACTCGTCTAGAGGGTGGTCATGCAAGGGTGGTAGCGGAGGAAGTTGAGGTGGCTGAGATAGAGCACTGGAAGTGCCTGCGCCTGAAGTACCAGCTGGAGCAGCATCCCGAGTAATCTGCTTGTGCACAGCTCCAACCACATGCACAAGTCTGTCGTTAGGCTGAAAAACCAGCACAAGGGGGTCAGCTGCGATGTCCATTAGTGCAGGAAGGGGTAACTTCACCATACGCTTTTGTCCAGGAGAAATGCGAAAAACCCAGTGATCTGGTTGCTTAAGCCAGGTGGCCCTCGTGAGATAGTCCAAATCCATTCCATAAACTATGCTATCCACACTGCAGATACAAGTGTCAATCTCACAAAACGTAAAGATGGGAGTGAGAAGGCTACCAGTACTGAAAAAATTGCTGCTCTTTGTCAGCGTGAGTGGCGTGTGCTTCAAAGAGAGAAGTTGTCATGCAAAAACAACCCTCATGTTGGGTTGAATCTCGTCCCAAATCAGGTTTACCACATCAAACCGGAGAGCATATGACAGCAAAACCAAATCCTAGAGCCTCATCTTTTCTGGCTCCACCTTGCACATAATCGTGGTAGAGAAGAGGCGAAGCAGATACCTAAGCACTGTATGCCTCACATCCGTATGTGTGGAAGCAGAAGCAGCATACCTCCCTGATCCAAATCGTCCCCAGAACTTCTACGGGTCAGGCAACGTATCCGAAAGATCTTGATAATGGCGATCCTGGGCAAAACCATAGATCCCGCAAAGATCCCATAGTGAGAGCTTGTAACAGACCCCTCTAATCTTGAAGCTCAAAATCCAACTTCGGGTATCATCTTCACCCTCAGCAGTAGATGCCCCACAACCCAGCTACATAGATGCAAAGAACTGGCGAACCAAATCGGGGTACATCCGATAATGTCGTGTCGCGAGTGTCCCCAGGCCTGCATTTTGCAGTAAACGCAACACATCCTCCTTTAAACCCAAACGTCTCATTGTTCGGCTGTCAGCAAACCGTGTCCCTGATAATTGCACCTTCAACCACTCATTATACATTAGAAAGTCGTAGTCATACAATTGGGATGTGTTCTTTCTGCGAAGAACATCCTCTCGAAGAAGAACCTTAGCAGGGACATCATCAAATGGCCTTGCGATGGGGATTTTCTTCCCCTCAAGTCGTGGCCATAGAGGATGCGATGCGACGGATTTTTGCTCGTGTGCCAGAACCGGATGCAGCCTCCTTGTCTTTCCGCTGGCGCTTGGTACCCTGTGGAGCCATCTGCAAACAACCCAAGACAAAACAAGCAAACAAAATTCCGAAATCAGTACGTAGTCGACAATCTGTGCATTTATGTCGATCGACATGCCTAGTCCGTGTCGATCGACACAGATAATATCTATTCTGAAAATTTGCAATTCAAGGCAATTCAACCACAACAATCAACCACAACACTTCCAAGCTACCTAAATCAATCGCATATGCATAATGTATTACAACAACAACCTCAAACCAAACCAATATCGTTACAAACACCTAAAAACCCCAAAATTTCTCAAATTTATTAATTCCAAATTAAATCTATCTAAATCAACGAGATTAAGCAATGCATTCGGTCTAAAATCACTCTAGAAGTGCATAGGAGACAATCTTAATACCTAAATTGAACCAAAATAGTTCGAAATCAACTATTTTTACCATGAATGTTGAACTGAAAAAGTGGAATTAGTGTGTTGTACCTTCACAGATCGAGAAAACGGTGACTAGAAACGGAAAGAGGATGAAAATCCGAGTGGATTAGAGTCCAAAATCGCACAAATTGGTGAAAGAATGAAAAAGATATGAGGTTTGAAAATCGGTTTCGTGTTGTTTTCTCTTTTTTTTTATGCTGTCGAAAAAAGTTGTGAGGAAAAAGGAGAAAAATTTAGGTTTTAAAAACACTTACCTTTTGTCGTGGGCCGTGTCGATCGACACACAGGTCCGTGTTGATCGACACGGGTTTTTCTGATCAAAAAATCTGAATAAAAAAAATCTAAAATTCCTATACTAAAAATAAAAAGTTAGTAAAACGAAAAAAAAAAATCAAATTAATTTACACTTACCAGTGGGTTGCCTCCCACTAAACGCTTGTTTTCAGTCATTAGCTTGACTGTGTCAGAACTTAGACAACGGGTGGGTCGGTGAGGGGAACAACACCGGGAAAGAGCTTCATAGTGTTTCCCACCATCTCTTGGATAACAACCTCTTCTTTCTCTTTTAGCTCCATGGGAAGGATGATTCTGAACTTAGAGAAAAGTTTGAAGCTCGCCTTCCTCATTACCTTAGGTGCAGCCAACTTGCCATCACGACGTTCTATGGAAAAAGCTACCTTGTTCGTAGTGTCATTTGTAGGGTTCGAGCTCCGCTTCCCTCCATTAGTAACGGTCATACAAGAAATCTCCTTGACATGGATTGCTGGATAGAAGACATCCTTGTTGATCTTCGAGAAGGAGATTCGCTTATTGGGAAAGTCCACTATTGCACCCACAGTGGCAAGGAAGGCTGATCCGAGAATCAATGGTTTCTCACGGTCCTTCTTCATCTCCATCACGTGGAAGTCTGCAGAAATAAGACAATCTTCCACTTGAAGCATTAGATCCTGAATGAAACCCTTTGGAGTTGTAGAAGAAGTGTCTGCAAACTCGATAGATGCCTTTGGGGGTTCTAGATCAAGAATTCCTAGCTTCTTTGCAACAGCAATGGACATGACATTCACATTGGCCCCTGTATCACAAAGAGAATCTTTTAATTCAATACCATTAACTAAACATGGAACAACAAACCTCCCTGGATATGCTAGTTTAGGCAGCTTCCTTAGCGACGATTGAGGATGTTTCTCCGGAATCATGTTCTGAATTTTTGGACACACCTCCTTATAAAGCATAACCTTGCATCCAGCATTCTCCACCTCTTGTCTAGACCTCTCCGAGTTCCTAGGATAAGGTATCTTAGGCTTATACACCCTTTCCTCCATAATGGTCGAAGGTTTCGACAAGATTTGGCTTGTATGGGACACGTGTCGATCGACACTGTACTTGTGTCGATCGACATGGTCCTTGTGTCGATCGACATGCATTTTTTGTGTCGACCTCATCACCGATTGCGTAGATTTCAGAATCAAGATGTTTAACCCGTGTCGATCGACATGAGACCTTTGTGTCGATCGACACAGGTTCTGGAAAGCAGTTGTCTTCTCCTTCAGCCACCTCTTCACTCCCCAAACTGATAGCATTGACGTGTAGTCTCGGGTTTGTGTTGGTCTTGCTTGGAAGAAAACCTTCTTGCCTCTTGATTGACTCCGCGGTTTGAGCAACTTGGATATCCAGCTTTTTGACATGGGCGTTCAAAGGTTCAAACTTCCCATTTAAGTCCTGGTAAATGGCATCCATCTTCCCATTGAAGCTCACAATCATCTTCTGTTGACCTTCCAAGATCTGTTCCAGCATAGATTGTATCTCGGTCTCTGATGACTGAGAAGGAGGTTTCTGATAAGAAAAAGAACCATAGTTCCTAGTATAACTGCTCTGGAAAGGCTTCTGAAAGTCGTTCTTCTGATATCCTTGTTGAGTACCATACCTCTGACCCTGAAAACCAGCTCAACCGACATAGTTGCAATCCTTCTTATCCTGCTCTTCCTATGGAATGAAAGTCTCAACCTCCTGAGCAAACTAAACAGTCTTCTTATCCACTAGAAGATTATGCACATAATCCAGCTTAGCCTTAACCTCAATGATTTGGCTTCCATCCATGTTGCCACCAAGTTTCTTGATATACCCTATATTTTACCACTTTTTCTATCGATTTTAGTATGGTTTTTATATATATTAATAAAGCTTTTGCACCAAAAGAGGTAGTTTCTCGTATATTTAGATTTTAAGGAATTAACAGGTTTTATCATCAAAAGGATGTAAAAAAGAGCAAAAAGAGTGTCATCTATGATGCAGCTACTTATCCAAGTCAAAGGAACCAAGCCAAGTCACTTTATCTTGAAGATAATGCACATTCTCCTATTGGACAGAACGTATACGCCAGAAGTTCGCTAAATAAAGGAGGATCAAATCAGTTGGGAATTAAATAAAACTTGACATGGAGATAGCCCTTTGAGTTAGCTTTCCAATGGAGTTGGAATTTCATCAATTGGAGCTGTACTTTAGAAGATACACCCGAAACACTGAGGACATGTCAAACTGCCTTCGAAGTGAAGTTAGTGCAAAATGGAGCCAAGCACCGGGCCAGCCCATGGGCCGATATCCAGACCTTTTGCCAACCTTCTAGAAGAGTCATGGAAGCTTCCAATACCGGTCACACAACCCACCCGTTATCGTGTCCGATATTGCTTCAGTTTTGACCAAAAAGACGTATTTGCCCGAAGAAACCCTAACCGACTTATGCCTCCTTGAACCCCTATATATACTTGCTTTTAGCCTCTCTAGGAACTCAAGCAGCCAGATTTAACAGCCTAAATCAATACCTAAACAATGTATTTCATTTTTCTCTTGTTCTTCATGTTTATTTGATTCTAGAAGCCTTTAAGGATAGATTGATCTTTGCCCTATTGCAAAGAGATGAGATCTAACTCCTTACGCTTAGGTAGATCAATGAATTATACTGTCTATGTGCTTTACTCTTGCTGATACGTGTTGCAAAACATGTTAGAGTATTAGCTTTGATTTGATTTCTATGTACTTTCTTAATTCTATGCTTTTACGTATATAATCGTTTAGAGTTTTATTCTACAATTTATTTATACTCAAAGCACGAACTAGCCTAGCTACCCAGGGAGTGATCTTAGGTTGATATACTCTCGAAAAGCTTGTTATATCTCCGGACCTAGTATTCGATGAGCTAGAAACCTTAACAATTCGATAGGTTAGTTAAGGAGTTTAGTGAACAATCAATCTTGAGCATAAATTTGAGTCTATTAGGATGTAAAAATAGATGGTTAGTTACATCACGATAGTGGGATGACCTTACCTTAGTGATATGAGTTCTAGAACAACTAGTATTAAAACCCTAATTCGATTGCTTGTGTTTTGCATATGTTTTGTGAATTGCTTTATTTCTAATCTTAATTGATATTTATCC
Source organism: Arabis hirsuta (assembly GCA_964056655.1). Taxonomy (NCBI): domain Eukaryota; kingdom Viridiplantae; phylum Streptophyta; class Magnoliopsida; order Brassicales; family Brassicaceae; genus Arabis; species Arabis hirsuta. Next base: position 22,507,220 of record OZ053308.1, read on the forward strand.
CTTTACTTTATTGCTTTGTTATTTGCTTCCATAAAACACTAAAACCAAATAATATTATCCCTTAGCTTAATATGAATCATATAGATTTGTAGCGCATTCATCACTAAGTCCTCAGCGGAACAATCCTTAAGTACTACAATTGTCTTAACTGTGCACTTGCAGTTCACTAGGGTTATAAATTTAAAGACCTAATTGCATAAACCCTACATAGTAGCTTTATGGCACATTACTTCTTCCTCTCGAAGTCTGCGTTCTTGGTACTATTGCTATAAGCCAAGTTGTCGATAAGAATTAGTGCATCCTCTGGATATCTGGTGTTGAAGTTTCCATTGCTAACAGAATCCAGAGCCATCTGATACCTCCAATCAACACCTCTGAAGAAAATGCCCAACAGCTGAACATCACTGTACCCATGATCAGGACAATCTCTCTGGTAGGACTTGAATCTCCCCCTGGAAGTCTTGAATGCCTCTGTCGGTCTCTGCTTGAAAGTAGAGATCTTAGTCCTCAGATCCTCGGATCTCGCCTCATCAAAGAAGTTGTTGAGGAAAGCATTCTTGGTATCCTCCCAAGTAGTCAGCGAACCCGGCTCCAGCTGCTTCAACCAGTAGGCTGCTTCTCCACCCAGAGAGTAGGGGAAAAGCTTGCAGTAGAGGTAGTCGCTAGACACTTCGTTGGCCTTAATGCTTGATGCTAAGTCCTCGAACCTCTCAATGTGGTCCATGGGGTGCTCAGAAGATAAACCATGGAACGGGTGCTGAGCCACAAGTGAGAAGTAAGCCGGCTTCAGCTCAAAGTCGTTTCTCGGGAAAGTAGGGGGACAAATCGCTGCCCTGTTGGCATATAACTCGTCTGGTCTGTTGTACTCTCCCTGAGTACGCCCACGCCCAGTTGGCTCCTCTAAAGCAACAACTCCGTTCTCATCTATCCTTTGACCCTGAGCATTGCATCTGCGACCCTCAGCATCCTGAAGAAACCCATCTTCACCTCTAATAAGAATTAACGGATTCATGGTGGATGCCTTTATTTCTGCTCGGTTAGCTCGTTCTAACTTTCCAATCTCAAGGTTGAGATCAACAAGCTCATCGTTCTGGTTGTTTCTGGTAACGCGATTAGGCATAAAACTGAAACACACAAGACAAAGAGAAAAGAACGAGTAAGTATAAAAAAAAATAAAAAAAAAACTTAGACAAAATTCTAGTATCAATAATCGATTGGTAATATCGATTCCCCGGCAACGGCGCCAAAATTTGATATGCTCAAATTTATCCTGAGCTACTCTCTCAAATTAAAAGATCGTAGTAGTACTTAGAGATCGAATCCACGGGGAATCTAAACACACAATCGATTCGTGAATTTAAATTAGGGAATTTAACTTAAACGGCACATAAATTAGGTAATATTACTAGAAGTATTTAAAACTTTTTTTTATTACTGATTTATTTTAAATGTCCAGCGTGCCCTTGTAATTACGTTATGAAAAAAAAAACCTAATTACAAGAATGCCATTACTTTTGAGTGCCACGTCAGATAAAATCCGGTGCCACATAGGAAATCGCTGACGTATATTCATGAACTCAGCCGTAAAGCATTACGGTGGTATTGACGGCTGAGTTATATATACGATGTGGCTGACTTAAAAAAATTGGCTGATTTACATATACAAATAAGCCAAACGATACGGCTGAGTTACAAAACGTGGCTGATTTAAGATCTTCTGGCTGACTTAATATTTATGAGACGGCTGAGTTTACAAAAATATGCCTGATTTATGAGCTAATGTCTGACTTACGTACATATATGACAGCTGATTTGTACATCGGCTGGTTGAGATATGTTTCTCACGATGATGGAATGATCATCAACTGGCTGTGTTACTAAACGGACAGCTTACCTATGAATGATTGTTACGGCTGATTTAAGTATAATTAGCGTAAATCAGCCGTGTTTAGCTTGATTAATAGTAAACTCGGCCTTATTACGTCTAATTTATTAGCGAAAGATTAATTATTACAATAACATTCATTTGACGGCTGATTTATTGGACGATACAACTGACATAACATTTTCCAGCTGATCTACGCCCTTTTATAGCCTCTTTTCGAACCCAATTTTTGTTGTTTTTATTACTAAATAGTATTCACGTTGCAACTGACTCACATATGCATTTGATGAATGATTTAGTTAGGCTGATTTACGTTTTCATTTTGTGGCTCACTTGCCATATAAGCAAAAAATTAATGACATCAAATCTGATTTTCCATGTCATCAGCTCCTATTTTCCATGTCATTGTTAGAGTTTTATGTTGTGACGCTGTGTCTTCTTCTTCATCTTCATCTATTTATCTTCTTTATCATTTGATATCCTGAAACTTAATCGTCACCCTCTTCATCTATTTTCCTTCCTCATTTTTTTTTTCATTGATCTTTGTTCGAGATCTTATGGATCCGGTAATTATTGTTTCCGGTAACTGGGTCAAGAAAAACAGATACGTATTCAACGCCGACAGTAGAGGGTGTAGAGTTCTGTATTTAAATAATGAAACAACACACGACGAACTTGTGAAGTCTGTACTTGATGATTACGGATTGAACGAGTTGAGCCATTAGATTCAGCTGAGCTACATGTTCTCGAATAAAACTTTGAAAACAATGGCGCACGATACTCCACCAGTTTACGTCTCCAATACTCGACAGTTGATAGGTTTTCTAAGCCTAAGGAAATTCGAACAGATACGTCTCTGGGTAGAGATTACGGAGAAAAAGGAGAGCGAAATTAGTCGGAATGATGAAGTGTGAGAGAAGTCGAAAAGGGTATTCAGTTATGGCTCAAAAGTAGAATCTACATACGAAGATTACGGTGGTTTAAGTAATGATAATTGTCCTGGTGTTGAAACGAAATACGAAGATAAACGCGATGATGAAGACATGTATTGTGCAAGTAAAATGGAAGCTGAAGAATACGAAGTAGGCGGAGAATCCGAAGTAGGCGAACAAGACGAAGAAGATGATAAATTTGAAAGCCGATTTGATATGTTCGATGAGTCGGATGGTGCTTCATCTGAAGATGCTAACTTCAGTTCATACGGTGAGTCTCCAACACAAGACGAAGATTCACCGACGCTACCGCCTAAGAAGAGAGCTCCCAACATGTCGGTGAGCAGATCGAAAAGGAATCCAGAGGTTCTAAGGTTGGAGATGTCTTCGCTAAACCTCGCGGTAAGGCAACGATACGAGAGTAAAGCCGATTTGGAGAAACGACTGAAACTTATTATGGTGAGAGATTTTGAGGAATTTGATTTTGATGTAGACGTATCCAATTCGGACACACTCATTGTTAAGTGGGGTTGATGGATGTCTATGGAGAGTTTGTGCTTCTACACAAGGGGAATTACCGGCATTTTATGTTCGTATTTACGATTCGGAGCATACATGTTCTGTAACTGAGCGTTCTAATCGATCTCGACAAGCAACACAAGATATTTTAGGCCAGTTGTATAGGGATTATCTCGGCTATGTTGTTCCGTCAGTTCGAACTAAGAGTGTTGGAATAACTATCAATAAGCATTTTGGTGTAAAGGTAATTATTAGTATGTTGCAGCTGACTTATTTGTATAGTACAGCTGATTTTTTAGTACGTTTAGGCTGACTTATTTGTATATTACAGCTTATTTATTCGTACGTTGCGACTAACTTCTATTTCAGCTGATTTTTAGTACGTTTTGGCTGACTTATTTTTATATTTCAGCTGATTTATTGGTACGTTGCGGCTGACTTATTTGTTTATTACAGCTGCTTTACTTGTACTTTATGTTTTCCGTGTGGACAGATGGATTATTGGAAATCACATACGACGCTAAAATTTGCAAGGGAAATCGATATGGAAACTCCTGAGAGTGGGTTTGAAGACTTGCCTCCTTACCGATACGGTTACGCGTCTTCAAATTGATGAGTTTGGAAGATTCATGTATGTGTTTCTTGCGTTTGGTGCGAGCATAAATGAAACGACCCGACCCAAAAATTTAAAATTTTTCCCCTCAGATTATTATCATCACAGATAACAATCCTCAATTGGGTCAACACAACATGCGAAAAACATAACAATTAACGATTCAATAATCAATCAATAAGCAATTCAATAATCTCATACTTATTAAATTACTAACCAATCCAATACAAATAAACCGGGGTTCCAGAATTACTACATCCTAGCAATTCTAACTCAAACAACAGAAAGTGAGACCCTAGATCATCTCTCCTTCCTCCCCACGATTCCACGATCACAATTTCTCTTTACCTGCAACACATGGCAAAAAGAGTTGCGTGAGTATTATCACAAATACTCAGCGACGCGGTCATCCCGTCTACAGGCTATTTAAATACAAGTATAAACAACCAACACAATACCAGGATGATCACAGAACAAGCATACACAACCAAGCAACAAAACCAGTCCAGCATACACCATGTCGATCGACAGGAGACACTGTGTCGATCGACACAACCACTAGGTGTCGATGATCACAGGCCCCATGTCGATCGACAGGACTCACTGTGTCGATCGACACAACCACTAGGTGTCGAAGAACACAGGCCCCGTGTCGATCGACACACCACCTCGGTGTCGATCGACACGACATCGCAGAACCCAGAATCGAGTCAATCCTCACACGACTCGAATCTGATACGATCTGTCGAGTCTCCTGCATAAATCCACACACAAAACACACAAAACCACCAAGCAATCATATTCCATTGGCCCCTATACTTATACGAGCCTACAGTCACGCACTCACCTTGATTGGGATTGAAAAAGATGAAGAACGCGAAGAACGAGCGAAGAACACCAAGACAGCCTCTGATTCTGTCCTCACAGACCCGAAATCAGCACAGCAACAACCCCTTTCTCGTTCTACCTCCACTCACGATAAATTCCTCCAGCAATCTCCCAAAAATCACTCAAATTCTCTGATTTCAGAACTTCTCCCCAAAAACTCTCTGAAAATCTGATTATCCAGAAAAAAACGGCCAGAACCTCTGATTCTGCCTTTTATATCGAACCCTAGGGTTCCCTAAATCGGCCCACCAAACCGGCCAATTGGAACCAAACCCGACGGTCTGATTTCAACACGTGTCGATCGACATAAACCACCTGTGTCGATCGACATAACGCCCAAAACCCGACTTCTCCTAAGTCCAAAATACATATGTCGATTGACACACACACCTGTATCGATCGACACCACCAAAAATCCACTTTTTGGTTCACGGGCGTTACAATTCTCCCCCACTAACACGGATTCGACCTCGAATCACACGACACCGCCACACTTACGGTCTCAACCACCTGACCCGCACCCGGCCAGTATCTTTCGAGATCACACTCGAATCCCACAACCCGTCCTGCTAAGGCTAACACTCTCGCCTAAAATTCAACCAGATTCACCCGGAACACCAACGATGCACGCTCCATGGTCCGGATTAGGGCTACCCGGTTGACCGTCCAACAATCAAACAAAAACATGTCCGACCAACCGTTGACCCCGCATTGGACCAAATGATCGTACAACAATCAAACAAGAACATGTACGACCATCGGCGTAACATATGCTACCAGGATTGTCTGAACCGAATTCCCAACTCCAGTATTAACCCCAGACTTGACGTCTACCACACCCTTGGCCCTCAGCCAGCACCACTCGTGATCACACCTGATCCCCGAGTTCTACTAGGCTCACACTAGCCACATTGCACCGTCTCACCACGGCTGCAATTCTGACCCCTCCCGGTCAGCACCACCTGAGATCCATTCCTGATCCCCAAGCTCATCCAGTCTTATGCTCACGACCACGCTCAGACGTTACTGCTCCTAACTCATACTCATAACTCATAAACATATACACCACACCTATGCTCTTGGGATCGTCATCCCTTGAGCGATAGTGTGCAGGAGACCCACCCGTCCCTTGGAGAGACCCATTATCCCTCCATGTATATATACATAGGGAACCCACCCGTCCCCTAGAGAGAACCACTAACTCTCGACTAAATGCAGAGAACCCACCCGTCCTCTGGAGAGATCCACTATCCCTCAGTATACAGGAACCCACCTGTTCCCTGGGGTAATACTCTGAAACGTGCATCATAAGCACCTGTCGACCAGAATCACCTTCCGTGGTCATCCGAAACAACCCAATCACCAGGGTGTTTCACAGAGTCCCTGGAAAGACAGTCCTAACTCACACAAGACTTCTATTCTTAGCCATCCTCCCCCTAGGAAATAGATAAGTTCTAACGCGCGTAAAGCTTACATTTCCAGCCACTCCTGGAACCTGTACAGTCTCATTTCCAGCCACTCCTGGAACATGAACGATCTCTAAGCCGCGTAAAACTTCTATTCCTAGCCATCCTAGCCGATAGGCAAGCTCTAACTCACATAGAACTTCTACCGCTAGACCTCCTCATGACCTACCAGTCATCACGAACCCATGACATCACCAGTCATACCATAAGAACTCACATCTTATAACATATTTAATAAGGCAAAACTCATCTTATTAAATCTCCAATTGTATACTCGTTACATCCACCACGAAATACAATTATCACAAACATAGCACCATGCTAAAACAGACTCTGAAAACCAGAAGAGAACTCAAGCCACTGCTTGCTTCTCGAACCACTTTGAGAACTTCGTCTTCATCAACGCCTCTGGTTCCCAAGTCTCCTCCTCAATACCGTCACAGTCCCACACGACTCTCACCAATGGTATACTCTTCCGGCGCAACACCTTGATCCTCCTCTCGAGAATCCTCACAGGCCTCGCCGCCAACGTCTTGTTGGGCTGAAGATCCTCCAGAATCCTCGCCAACACCTCCTCAGACTCATGCAGACACTTCCGTAGCATCGAAACATGGAAGACCTTGTGGAAAGCCTTCATACTCTGAGGTAACTCCAATCTATAGGCTACTTGTCCGACCCGCTCCACAACTCTGAATGGACCCATAAACCTCGGACTCAGCTTATTCTCTGAAATGGATCTGTTAGGATCCCTCAACATAGCTGCCTTGAGATACACCATATCTCCGAGCTCAAACTCCAGCTCTTTCCATCTCCTATCGGTGTAACTCTTCTGCCGATCCTGAGCCTCTCTCATGTTCAGCCTCAAGACACGGATCTTCTCCGTCGTCTCCTGAACAAAGTCTGCACCAAACATGCTCTTCTCCCCCACTTGAGTCCAACATAATGGTGTCCTACACGACCTCCCATACAGAGCCTCATATGGAGCCATCCCAATACTCGCCTGATAGCTGTTGTTATACGCAAACTCTACCAGGTTCAGATGATCCGCCCAATGACCACCATAGTCTAGTACACACATCCTCAGTAAATCCTCCAATGTCTGAATCATCCTCTCAGACTGCCCATCCGTCTGAGGATGATATGCTGTACTCATATACACCTTCGTGCATTCCTGTCCGCCTGAAATGCTCCCGAAAACTCTGAAGAATATCTCAGATCCCTGTCTGACACAATACTAGCTGGCACCCCGTGCAGCCTCACAATCTCCCGCACATATTTCTTAGCCAATACCGCAGCTCCATCGGTCTTCTTGATGGCCAGAAAATGTGCTGACTTGGTCAGACGATCCACAATAACCCATATCGCATCATAGGTCCGCGACACTGGCAACCCCGTCATGAAATCCATCGTAATCATATCCCACTTCCACTCCGGAATAGGTAAACTCTGTAATAACCCGCTCGGGACCTGATGCCCAGCCTTCACCAGCTGGCACACATTGCACGCTGCAACCCAGCTAGCTACGTCCCTCTTCATCCCGACCCAGTGATAATACCGCTTCAAGTCACGGTACATCTTAGTCGCTCCCGGATGAATCGATAACATGCTCGAATGAGCCTTCCTCAGGATCTCCCACCGTAGATCCTCATCCTTGGGTACACAAACCCGCCCGTTCACCAGTATCATCCCACTCGTTGAGACCACATACTCTGAACCGGCTGCCTTAGAAGCCTCAATCACACTCTGATCCTTCTCCTGTGCAACCCGAATCCTGCTCAACAGATCTGCCTGGTTAGCTGCCTCGCTCACCAACTCCTCCATATCACGCTTCTGGTCTGAAGCAACCCTCTTCTGACTCAACGCATCTGCAACCATATTAGCCTTACCCGGATGGTACCCAATCTCCAGGTCATAGTCTGCAACTAACTCCATCCAGCGCCTCTGTCTCTGGTTCAGCTCCGGCTGAGTGAAGAAATACTTCAGACTCTTATGATCAGTAAAAATCTGCACCTTCCCGCCATACAAATAAGACCTCCAGATCTTAAGTGCAAAGATAACTGCAGCCAACTCCAAGTCATGGGTAGGGTAATTGCACTCGTGCTTCCTTAACTGCCTCGAAGCATACGCAATAACCTTCCCCTGCGGCATTAGCACACAACCCAGACCAACTCCCGAAGCGTCTGTATACACCACATAAGGCTCACCCGGCTCAGGTAACGCCAAAACAGGTGTACTAGTCAGCATCTCCTTCAGCTTCCCGAAACTCTCCTCACAAGCTGAAGACCAAATAAAAGGGACATCCTTCCCTGTTAGCTTCGTCATCGACTACGCCATACTTGCGAATCCCTTAACGAACCTCCGGTAATAACCTGCCAACCCAAGAAAACTCCTGATCTCGGTGGCGTTCCTCGGTCTAGGTCAACCTCTGATAGCCTCAATCTTAGCGGGATCCAGAGATACCCCCTCTGCAGACACAACGTGGCCAAGAAAGCTCATCTCTCGCTGCCAGAAACTGCATTTACTCAGCTTCTGTTCCCGCAGCTTCTCCAAAACCAACCTCAAATGCACCTCATCCGAAAGGCCGTCTTCCTGACGTCCGCCTCATCGATCGGAATCTGATGGTAACCCGACGCCAAGTCTATCTTGGAGAACCAAGTAGCCCCTCGCAACTGGTCCAACAACTCATCAATGCGCGGCAGAGGATACCTGTTCTTCACAGTGACTCGGTTAAGCCCCCGGTAGTCGATACACAACCGAAAACTCCCATCCTTCTTCTTCACAAATAACACCGGTGCTCCCCACGGTGAAACACTAGGTCGGATGAAACCCTTCCCCAAAAGATCATCCAGCTGCTTCTTCAGCTCTGCCATCTCTGCTGGAGCCATACGGTATGGTGCCTTGGATATCGGAGCTGTTCCATGTTCCAACTCAATCGTAAATGGATCCGATCGCGACGGTGGCAAACCCAACAACGATTGGAAAACATCCTGAAAATCCCGAACGACCTGGATATCCCCAACTACAACCTCTCCAACAGTCTCTGGCATCACTATCGTCGCCAGATACGCCTCACAGCCTTTCACAATTAACTGCTCGGCCTGTATCGCTGAAATCATAAGACTTTCGGAAGTCGGTCTCACCCCCTGAAACACCAACCTCCCAGCCTCCCGCTCAAACACTACACGTCCTCGATGACAGTCCAGATGGACCCTGTACCGATCCAGCCAATCCATCCCCAGGATGACATCGTATTGCTCCACCGGACTAATAACCAGGTCTGCTGGCGTCAACTCTCCTGCCACCAGAACGTCTACCCCTCGAGCCCGCCCAAAAGTAGCTAACGTCCTCCCACCAGCAACCTTAACTACTCCTGGCTGCTCACCAGAATCGCTCCGGATCCCACTGTCCTCCGCACACTCCGGAGTGATGAAGCTATTCGTAGCTCCCGAATCGAACAACACGTGGGACTCACCTCCGCCCACAACTAAGGTCCCTGCACAATCCCATGTGCTTTAAGACCCGACACTCTAACATAGACACATAATCCAAACAGACTAAGATAAATTACCACACGAATTTAAAAGATAAGTCTGAATTAGTACCTGTGATCGGTCTGGCGCTAGAACCGCCCGCCTCAGCCGCCGTGAAAACCTGCGGTGTCGCTGCAATCTGAGCCAAAGGCTGCACCGCCAACGGCTGCACTGCCGCCACAGTTATCTGCTGCAACTTCGGACACTTGGGCTTAATGTGCCTGGGCTCCCTACAGTGGAAGCACACCTGTGCTGCCCGAGTCTCTCTCCTCGTCAGACAGTCTGCCACCTTGTGGCCCATGCTACCACACCCGTAGCATCCTGAACCACCAAGTCCACCCTGACTGGCCCCAGAAGTACTCTCCCACTTCCTCTTTTGTCCCCGAGCCTGCTTGCTGCCCCTGCTCGAACCACTCTGCTGCTGAGATCTCCTCGGCTGCTGCTGCTGCAATGGTGGACTAACCACCACAACCTGCTCCCTGAGATCCTCCTCAATCGCAGCCGCCGTCTCAACCAGCTTCGCCCTCGAGGAAAACCTACTCGCCCTGCAGCGAGTCCTCAACTCCGCTCGAAGTCCCCCGAGGAACCTCCTCACCTGGGCCTGCTCGCCCTCCATGCTTCTACCAGCATGCACCAGGAGTCTACTGAACTCCAAATCGAACTCCCTCACAGTCCGATCCCCCTGAGTCAGGTTCAGAAACCTCGACTCCATCCTGTCCACAGCCTCCTGCGGGAAATACTTGGCATTCAACTCAGCCAAGAAATCCTCCCAGACCATCTCGGCCTGCACCCGCCTAGTCTCAACGCCTCTCCACCAGAGATGCGCATCACCATCCAAATAGTGCACTGCTATGTCTACTCTATATCCCTCCGGACACCTGATCGAGCGAAAGTTATGCTCCAATCTCCGCCGCCACTCATCGGCCTCCTCAGGCTTGGCACCACCAGAGAAAAACCCGGTGCCAATCCGCTGCATCTGCTCCATCATCCTTAGATACGATGGAAGCTCCTCTGCAACCGCCACAACCGGTTGCACCCCAGCCACACCCGGCTGCACCCCAGCCACCCCCGGCTGAATACCCGCCACTACTGGCTGCATACCAGCCCCACCTGGCTGAACTCCCGGAGCCTGACCCGGAGCCGGTACCCCACCTGGTAACCACTCCAGAATCAACTGCAGCAAACCCGCCAGACGATCATCTCGGTCCTGAGCCACACCTGCGGGAGCACACCACCTGGGCCTGCCGCACCAGCAACTACAACGGAACCCACACCAGCCCCATCAGCCCTCATACTGACACTCGTAGAAGCCGGGCCCACGGACCCCTCCCTAAACGCCTGAGAGTCTGCCACCTGCTCCTGCGTGGTCTCCTGGGCCACACTCGCGGCTACCGACTCACTCTCGAGCCCTCGCCCGCGCCCACGACCAGCACGACCTCGACGGCCCCTACGACCTCTGCCTCTAGCACCTCTAGCTATACTTCTGCACTCACAGCAGATTACTAAGTACTAGAACAACAACAGAAATCATACAACACTTACCGTGGAATCTCATTGAAGGCTCGGAAGAGATGATCTAAGACTCCATACCCATACAACAATCAATCAATTAACTTCCTAATCAATCAATTGCACCCGCCCTAGAACCGCTAGGGCTCTGATACCAAACTGAAATGACCCGACCCAAAAATTTAAAATTTTTCCCCTCAGATTATTATCATCACAGATAACAATCCTCAATTGGGTCAACACAACATGCATAAAACATAACAATTAACGATTCAATAATCAATCAATAAGCAATTCAATAATCTCATACTTATTAAATTACTAACCAATCAAATAAAAATAAACCGGGGTTCCAGAATTACTACATCCTAGCAATTCTAACTCAAACAACAGAAAGTGAGACCCTAGATCATCTCTCCTTCCTCGCCACGATTCCACGATCACAATTTCTCGTTACCTGCAACACATGGCAAAAAGAGTTGCGTGAGTATTATCACAAATACTCAGCGACGCGGTCATCCCGTCTATAGGCTATTTAAATACAAGTATAAACAACCAACACAATACCAGGATGATCACAGAACAAGCATACACAACCAAGCAACAAAACCAGTCCAGCATACACCGTGTCGATCGACAGGACACACTGTGTCGATCGACACAACCACTAGGTGTCGATGATCACAGGCCCCATGTCGATCGACAGGACTCACTATGTCGATCGACACAACCACTAGGTGTCGAAGAACACAGGCCCCGTGTCGATCGACACACCACCTCGGTGTCGATCGACACGACATCGCATAACCCCGAATCGAGTCAATCCTCACACGAATCGAATCTGATGCGATCTGTCGAGTCTCCTGCACAAATCCACACACAAAACACACAAAACACACAAAACCACCAAGCAATCGTATTCCATTGGCCCCTATACTTATACGAGCCTACAGTCACGCACTCACCTTGATTGGGATTGAAAAAGGATGAAGAACGCGAAGAACGAGAGAAAAACACCAAGACAGCCTCTGATTCTGTCCTCACATACCCTAAATCAGCACAACAACAACCCCTTTCTCGTTCTACCTCCACTCACGATAAATTCCTCCAGCAATCTCCCAACAATCACTCAAATTCTCTGATTTCAGAACTTCTCCCCAAAAACTCTCTGAAAATCTGATTCTCTAGAAAAAAAACGGCCAGAACCTCTGATTCTGCCTTTTATATCGAACCCTAGGGTTCCCTAAACCGGCCCACCAAACCGGCCAATTGGAACCAAACCCGACGGTCTGATTTCAACACGTGTCGATCGACATAAACCACCTGTGTCGATCGACATAACGCCCAAAACCCGACTTCTCCTAAGTCCAAAACACACATGTCGATCGACACACACACCTGTATCAATCGACACCACCAAAAATCCACTTTTTGGTTCACGGGCGTTACAATAAATGGGATTCCTTTCATGCACAAAGTTGTCATTGTCGATGGTACATTTCTTAACGGTAAATACAAAGGGACACTTCTCACAGCACTAGCTCAGGATGGTAACTTTCAGATTTTCCCAATAGCATTCGGTGTGGTTGACACTGAAAATGATGATTCATGGCAATGGTTTTTTACGCAACTAAAAATTTTTGATTCCTGACGATTAGGCTCTTGCGATTATCTCGGACAGGCATAATTCGATAGGAAAAGCAATTGGAAATGTGTTTCCGTTGGCTTCTCGTGGAATTTTCACTTACCATTTATATAAGAACATTTTGCAATGGTACGATGTTTTAGGGTTTCTGACTTTAATACGATGTTCGAGGAGATTGAAACGATTAATCCTGAACTTCATGACTACCTCCAAAGAGCTGACGCCCGATTGTGGACGCGTGTTCATTTCCCGGGCCAAAGGTACAATTTGATGACTACGAACATAGCGGAATCAATGAACAGAGCACTGTCAAATGCTAGAAGTCTTCACATTGTTCGACTATTAGAATCGATATGGGTTATGATAACCAGATGGTTTGAAGAACGGATAGAGAAAGCGAAATTGCAGCTAACCACGCTTTCGCGTGGTGTCGAGAAACTACTACATGTAAGTCAACCATTGCAGTTCATAAGTCAGTCGTTATTGTTCCATAACCCAGCCTTTATGATAAGCCAGCTGTAATGTTTAATAATTTTTTATGAATAAATAGGGTCGTGTCATTGCCGCCAGACTTATGACGGTGCAAAGGATTGATCCTTATCACGCGGAAGTTACATATGGATCGTCTTTGCATATTGTGAATTTGGAAACGAGAAAATACACATGTTGGTGTTTTGAACACAAGAAATTACCATGCGTGCATGCAATCGCAGCTGCCAAGGACAGGAAAATTTGTCGTATATCCTTGTGCAGTCCTTACTACAACATCAGTTATTTGGTAAACGCATACGCTGAGTCGATCATGCCGATAGATTCAGCACTCCAAGTTCCAAATAACGTTGCTAACCAACCGTGATTGCCCCCGTTTGTTCGTCAACAACCAGGAAGGCTTAAGAAAAGTAGGATCAATCTGCTTTAGAAGTTGCCCTTGACAACAAACGTCCTAGGAAACAACACGCATGTTCCCGTTGTAAACAGTCTAGGCATAATGCAAAAACTTATCCGATTTAAAAGTGTTGTTTGGATATGTATGGATTTGTGTTTTTGTTAATGCGATAAATCAGCCGTAAAGATTGAATTATTGTCAATAAACGACTGAATTATGATTACAATACAGCTGATTGTCAATAAACGACTGAGTTATGATTACAACACGGCTGATTGTCAATAAACGACGATGAGATTGGGTTAGATGAGGAAGAAGATGAAGATGATAACTCGTCCAACCGCGTAATATTTTAAAAACACATCATAATATTTAAAAAAAATAATATTTAAAAAAGATTAGAGTTCCCAAAAGATTAATCATTACTCCTAGTATAGGGAGCCATATAACTGTTAGTATAGCATTTCGAGAGTACGAATGTGATAAAATTGAATAAGTAATTTTTATGAGACGTTCTCGCCAAAAATACGAAACGTCGCGAGATAAATTTCACGTTGCGGCTGACTTATATGCACTTAACGTCGCGAGATAAAATTGAATAAATTGAGTTTTTTTCCCGCCCAAAATATGAAACGTCGAGAGATAAATTACACGTTTCGACTAACTTATATGCACCTAATGGCTGACTTGTGGCACGTTTCGGCTGACTTATATATTGAAAGAGAACCTATACCTCAACATTATTTATCTCGATTTTAGGGTATGTTTGAAGTTTGGCTGAGTTATATACATGACAGGGCTACGGTATGTAAATCAACCTTCAAATGAATTATAATACGAATGGGTTATGTAGACTTCTCGACTAGTCTATGGCACTGTTGATATTTAAATTTGGCAAATTGTTGTACTTAATCTATAAGGTTATAAGTTAATAAGCAATAGTTTCATCCAAAAGAAGGTTTAGTTTCATCCAAAAGAAAAAAAAAACAAGCAATATAGTTTCATCCAAAAAAAAAAAAAAAAACAAGCCAAAGTTTCATCAAAACAAAAAAAAAGAGAGGGAGGGAAGAACTTGGTGGAAGGAAACTAGAGGCATCATGCCTCGATCTTGGAGCATAACTTGAGCATAGGAGGAGATGCTTTGTCTTCCCAAACCAACTCCAGCACAAAAGATTCGTACGCCTTAATGTCAATAGCCTTGAAGAATTCTCTAACCACTGAACCAAAGCGCAACCTCATACGTATGTCTGGCATACATAGATACACTGGCCACTCTACTCAATGCTGGTCCAAAAGAGTAATATCCTTCCCTCTCAGTGGAATATACTGCATAAGAAAGAGACAATAAGCTCTTGACAAAGCACAAGGGGGTCAGCTGCGATGTCCATTAGTGCAGGAAGGGGTAACTTCACCATACGCTTTTGTCCAGGAGAAATGCGAAAAACCCAGTGATCTGGTTGCTTAAGCCAGGTGGCCCTCGTGAGATAGTCCAAATCCATTCCATAAACTATGCTATCCACACTGCAGATACAAGTGTCAATCTCACAAAACGTAAAGATGGGAGTGAGAAGGCTACCAGTACTGAAAAAATTGCTGCTCTTTGTCAGCGTGAGTGGCGTGTGCTTCAAAGAGAGAAGTTGTCATGCAAAAACAACCCTCATGTTGGGTTGAATCTCGTCCCAAATCAGGTTTACCACATCAAACCGGAGAGCATATGACAGCAAAACCAAATCCTAGAGCCTCATCTTTTCTGGCTCCACCTTGCACATAATCGTGGTAGAGAAGAGGCGAAGCAGATACCTAAGCACTGTATGCCTCACATCCGTATGTGTGGAAGCAGAAGCAGCATACCTCCCTGATCCAAATCGTCCCCAGAACTTCTACGGGTCAGGCAACGTATCCGAAAGATCTTGATAATGGCGATCCTGGGCAAAACCATAGATCCCGCAAAGATCCCATAGTGAGAGCTTGTAACAGACCCCTCTAATCTTGAAGCTCAAAATCCAACTTCGGGTATCATCTTCACCCTCAGCAGTAGATGCCCCACAACCCAGCTACATAGATGCAAAGAACTGGCGAACCAAATCGGGGTACATCCGATAATGTCGTGTCGCGAGTGTCCCCAGGCCTGCATTTTGCAGTAAACGCAACACATCCTCCTTTAAACCCAAACGTCTCATTGTTCGGCTGTCAGCAAACCGTGTCCCTGATAATTGCACCTTCAACCACTCATTATACATTAGAAAGTCGTAGTCATACAATTGGGATGTGTTCTTTCTGCGAAGAACATCCTCTCGAAGAAGAACCTTAGCAGGGACATCATCAAATGGCCTTGCGATGGGGATTTTCTTCCCCTCAAGTCGTGGCCATAGAGGATGCGATGCGACGGATTTTTGCTCGTGTGCCAGAACCGGATGCAGCCTCCTTGTCTTTCCGCTGGCGCTTGGTACCCTGTGGAGCCATCTGCAAACAACCCAAGACAAAACAAGCAAACAAAATTCCGAAATCAGTACGTAGTCGACAATCTGTGCATTTATGTCGATCGACATGCCTAGTCCGTGTCGATCGACACAGATAATATCTATTCTGAAAATTTGCAATTCAAGGCAATTCAACCACAACAATCAACCACAACACTTCCAAGCTACCTAAATCAATCGCATATGCATAATGTATTACAACAACAACCTCAAACCAATATCGTTACAAACACCTAAAAACCCCAAAATTTCTCAAATTTATTAATTCCAAATTAAATCTATCTAAATCAACGAGATTAAGCAATGCATTCGGTCTAAAATCACTCTAGAAGTGCATAGGAGACAATCTTAATACCTAAATTGAACCAAAATAGTTCGAAATCAACTATTTTTACCATGAATGTTGAACTGAAAAAGTGGAATTAGTGTATTGTACCTTCACAGATCGAGAAAACGGTGACTAGAAACGGAAAGAGGATGAAAATCCGAGTGGATTAGAGTCCAAAATCGCACAAATTGGTGAAAGAATGAAAAAGATATGAGGTTTGAAAATCGGTTTCGTGTTGTTTTCTCTTTTTTTTTATGCTGTCGAAAAAAGTTGTGAGGAAAAAGGAGAAAAATTTAGGTTTTAAAAACACTTACCTTTTGTCGTGGGCCGTGTCGATCGACACACAGGTCCGTGTTGATCGACACGGGTTTTTCTGATCAAAAAATCTGAATAAAAAAAATCTAAAATTCCTATACTAAAAATAAAAAGTTAGTAAAACGAAAAAAAAAAATCAAATTAATTTACACTTACCAGTGGGTTGCCTCCCACTAAACGCTTGTTTTCAGTCATTAGCTTGACTGTGTCAGAACTTAGACAACGGGTGGGTCGGTGAGGGGAACAACACCGGGAAAGAGCTTCATAGTGTTTCCCACCATCTCTTGGATAACAACCTCTTCTTTCTCTTTTAGCTCCATGGGAAGGATGATTCTGAACTTAGAGAAAAGTTTGAAGCTCGCCTTCCTCATTACCTTAGGTGCAGCCAACTTGCCATCACGACGTTCTATGGAAAAAGCTACCTTGTTCGTAGTGTCATTTGTAGGGTTCGAGCTCCGCTTCCCTCCATTAGTAACGGTCATACAAGAAATCTCCTTGACATGGATTGCTGGATAGAAGACATCCTTGTTGATCTTCGAGAAGGAGATTCGCTTATTGGGAAAGTCCACTATTGCACCCACAGTGGCAAGGAAGGCTGATCCGAGAATCAATGGTTTCTCACGGTCCTTCTTCATCTCCATCACGTGGAAGTCTGCAGAAATAAGACAATCTTCCACTTGAAGCATTAGATCCTGAATGAAACCCTTTGGAGTTGTAGAAGAAGTGTCTGCAAACTCGATAGATGCCTTTGGGGGTTCTAGATCAAGAATTCCTAGCTTCTTTGCAACAGCAATGGACATGACATTCACATTGGCCCCTGTATCACAAAGAGAATCTTTTAATTCAATACCATTAACTAAACATGGAACAACAAACCTCCCTGGATATGCTAGTTTAGGCAGCTTCCTTAGCGACGATTGAGGATGTTTCTCCGGAATCATGTTCTGAATTTTTGGACACACCTCCTTATAAAGCATAACCTTGCATCCAGCATTCTCCACCTCTTGTCTAGACCTCTCCGAGTTCCTAGGATAAGGTATCTTAGGCTTATACACCCTTTCCTCCATAATGGTCGAAGGTTTCGACAAGATTTGGCTTGTATGGGACACGTGTCGATCGACACTGTACTTGTGTCGATCGACATGGTCCTTGTGTCGATCGACATGCATTTTTTGTGTCGACCTCATCACCGATTGCGTAGATTTCAGAATCAAGATGTTTAACCCGTGTCGATCGACATGAGACCTTTGTGTCGATCGACACAGGTTCTGGAAAGCAGTTGTCTTCTCCTTCAGCCACCTCTTCACTCCCCAAACTGATAGCATTGACGTGTAGTCTCGGGTTTGTGTTGGTCTTGCTTGGAAGAAAACCTTCTTGCCTCTTGATTGACTCCGCGGTTTGAGCAACTTGGATATCCAGCTTTTTGACATGGGCGTTCAAAGGTTCAAACTTCCCATTTAAGTCCTGGTAAATGGCATCCATCTTCCCATTGAAGCTCACAATCATCTTCTGTTGACCTTCCAAGATCTGTTCCAGCATAGATTGTATCTCGGTCTCTGATGACTGAGAAGGAGGTTTCTGATAAGAAAAAGAACCATAGTTCCTAGTGTAACTGCTCTGGAAAGGCTTCTGAAAGTCGTTCTTCTGATATCCTTGTTGAGTACCATACCTCTGACCCTGAAAACCAGCTCAACCGACATAGTTGCAATCCTTCTTATCCTGCTCTTCCTATGGAATGAAAGTCTCAACCTCCTGAGCAAACTAAACAGTCTTCTTATCCACTAGAAGATTATGCACATAATCCAGCTTAGCCTTAACCTCAATGATTTGGCTTCCATCCATGTTGCCACCAAGTTTCTTGATATACCCTATATTTTACCACTTTTTCTATCGATTTTAGTATGGTTTTTATATATATTAATAAAGCTTTTGCACCAAAAGAAGTAGTTTCTCGTATATTTAGATTTTAAGGAATTAACAGGTTTTATCATCAAAAGGATGTAAAAAAGAGCAAAAAGAGTGTCATCTATGATGCAGCTACTTATCCAAGTCAAAGGAACCAAGCCAAGTCACTTTATCTTGAAGATAATGCACATTCTCCTACTGGACAGAACGTATACGCCAGAAGTTCGCTAAATAAAGGAGGATCAAATCAGTTGGGAATTAAATAAAACTTGACATGGAGATAGCCCTTTGAGTTAGCTTTCCAATGGAGTTGGAATTTCATCAATTGGAGCTGTACTTTAGAAGATACACCCGAAACACTGAGGACATGTCAAACTGCCTTCGAAGTGAAGTTAGTGCAAAATGGAGCCAAGCACCGGGCCAGCACATGGGCCGATATCCAGACCTTTTGCCAACCTTCTAGAAGAGTCATGGAAGCTTCCAATACCGGTCACGCAACCCACCCGTTATCGTGTCCGATATTGCTTCAGTTTTGACCAAAAAGACGTATTTGCCCGAAGAAACCCTAACCGACTTATGCCTCCTTGAACCCCTATATATACTTGCTTTTAGCCTCTCTAGGAACTCAAGCAGCCAGATTTAACAGCCTAAATCAATACCTAAACAATGTATTTCATTTTTCTCTTGTTCTTCATGTTTATTTGATTCTAGAAGCCTTTAAGGATAGATTGATCTTTGCCCTATTGCAAAGAGATGAGATCTAACTCCTTACGCTTAGGTAGATCAATGAATTATACTGTCTATGTGCTTTACTCTTGCTGATACGTGTTGCAAAACATGTTAGAGTATTAGCTTTGATTTGATTTCTATGTACTTTCTTAATTCTATGCTTTTACGTATATAATCGTTTAGAGTTTTATTCTACAATTTATTTATACTCAAAGCACGAACTAGCCTAGCTACCCAGGGAGTGATCTTAGGTTGATATACTCTCGAAAAGCTTGTTATATCTCCGGACCTAGTATTCGATGAGCTAGAAACCTTAACAATTCGATAGGTTAGTTAAGGAGTTTAGTGAACAATCAATCTTGAGCATAAATTTGAGTCTATTAGGATGTAAAAATAGATGGTTAGTTACATCACGATAGTGGGATGACCTTACCTTAGTGATATGAGTTCTAGAACAACTAGTATTAAAACCCTAATTCGATTGCTTGTGTTTTGCATATGTTTTGTGAATTGCTTTATTTCTAATCTTAATTGATATTTATCCCTTTACTTTATTGCTTTGTTATTTGCTTCCATAAAACACTAAAACCAAATAATATTATCCCTTAGCTTAATATGAATCATATAGATTTGTAGCGCATTCATCACTAAGTCCTCAGCGGAACAATCCTTAAGTACTACAATTGTCTTAACTGTGCACTTGCAGTTCACTAGGGTTATAAATTTAAAGACCTAATTGCATAAACCCTACATAGTAGCTTTATGGCACATTACTTCTTCCTCTCGAAGTCTGCGTTCTTGGTACTATTGCTATAAGCCAAGTTGTCGATAAGAATTAGTGCATCCTCTGGATATCTGGTGTTGAAGTTTCCATTGCTAACAGAATCCAGAGCCATCTGATACCTCCAATCAACACCTCTGAAGAAAATGCCCAACAGCTGAACATCACTGTACCCATGATCAGGACAATCTCTCTGGTAGGACTTGAATCTCCCCCTGGAAGTCTTGAATGCCTCTGTCGGTCTCTGCTTGAAAGTAGAGATCTTAGTCCTCAGATCCTCGGATCTCGCCTCATCAAAGAAGTTGTTGAGGAAAGCATTCTTGGTATCCTCCCAAGTAGTCAGCGAACCCGGCTCCAGCTGCTTCAACCAGTAGGCTGCTTCTCCACCCAGAGAGTAGGGGAAAAGCTTGCAGTAGAGGTAGTCGCTAGACACTTCGTTGGCCTTAATGCTTGATGCTAAGTCCTCGAACCTCTCAATGTGGTCCATGGGGTGCTCAGAAGATAAACCATGGAACGGGTGCTGAGCCACAAGTGAGAAGTAAGCCGGCTTCAGCTCAAAGTCGTTTCTCGGGAAAGTAGGGGGACAAATCGCTGCCCTGTTGGCATATAACTCGTCTGGTCTGTTGTACTCTCCCTGAGTACGCCCACGCCCAGTTGGCTCCTCTAAAGCAACAACTCCGTTCTCATCTATCCTTTGACCCTGAGCATTGCATCTGCGACCCTCAGCATCCTGAAGAAACCCATCTTCACCTCTAATAAGAATTAACGGATTCATGGTGGATGCCTTTATTTCTGCTCGGTTAGCTCGTTCTAACTTTCCAATCTCAAGGTTGAGATCAACAAGCTCATCGTTCTGGTTGTTTCTGGTAACGCGATTAGGCATAAAACTGAAACACACAAGACAAAGAGAAAAGAACGAGTAAGTATAAAAAAAAATAAAAAAAAAACTTAGACAAAATTCTAGTATCAATAATCGATTGGTAATATCGATTCCCCGGCAACGGCGCCAAAATTTGATATGCTCAAATTTATCCTGAGCTACTCTCTCAAATTAAAAGATCGTAGTAGTACTTAGAGATCGAATCCACGGGGAATCTAAACACACAATCGATTCGTGAATTTAAATTAGGGAATTTAACTTAAACGGCACATAAATTAGGTAATATTACTAGAAGTATTTAAAACTTTTTTTTATTACTGATTTATTTTAAATGTCCAGCGTGCCCTTGTAATTACGTTATGAAAAAAAAAACCTAATTACAAGAATGCCATTACTTTTGAGTGCCACGTCAGATAAAATCCGGTGCCACATAGGAAATCGCTGACGTATATTCATGAACTCAGCCGTAAAGCATTACGGTGGTATTGACGGCTGAGTTATATATACGATGTGGCTGACTTAAAAAAATTGGCTGATTTACATATACAAATAAGCCAAACGATACGGCTGAGTTACAAAACGTGGCTGATTTAAGATCTTCTGGCTGACTTAATATTTATGAGACGGCTGAGTTTACAAAAATATGCCTGATTTATGAGCTAATGTCTGACTTACGTACATATATGACAGCTGATTTGTACATCGGCTGGTTGAGATATGTTTCTCACGATGATGGAATGATCATCAACTGGCTGTGTTACTAAACGGACAGTTTACCTATGAATGATTGTTACGGCTGATTTAAGTATAATTAGCGTAAATCAGCCGTGTTTAGCTTGATTAATAGTAAACTCGGCCTTATTACGTCTAATTTATTAGCGAAAGATTAATTATTACAATAACATTCATTTGACGGCTGATTTATTGGACGATACAACTGACATAACATTTTCCAGCTGATCTACGCCCTTTTATAGCCTCTTTTCGAACCCAATTTTTGTTGTTTTTATTACTAAATAGTATTCACGTTGCAACTGACTCACATATGCATTTGATGAATGATTTAGTTAGGCTGATTTACGTTTTCATTTTGTGGCTCACTTGCCATATAAGCAAAAAATTAATGACATCAAATCTGATTTTCCATGTCATCAGCTCCTATTTTCCATGTCATTGTTAGAGTTTTATGTTGTGACGCTGTGTCTTCTTCTTCATCTTCATCTATTTATCTTCTTTATCATTTGATATCCTGAAACTTAATCGTCACCCTCTTCATCTATTTTCCTTCCTCATTTTTTTTTTCATTGATCTTTGTTCGAGATCTTATGGATCCGGTAATTATTGTTTCCGGTAACTGGGTCAAGAAAAACAGATACGTATTCAACGCCGACAGTAGAGGGTGTAGAGTTCTGTATTTAAATAATGAAACAACACACGACGAACTTGTGAAGTCTGTACTTGATGATTACGGATTGAACGAGTTGAGCCATTAGATTCAGCTGAGCTACATGTTCTCGAATAAAACTTTGAAAACAATGGCGCACGATACTCCACCAGTTTACGTCTCCAATACTCGACAGTTGATAGGTTTTCTAAGCCTAAGGAAATTCGAACAGATACGTCTCTGGGTAGAGATTACGGAGAAAAAGGAGAGCGAAATTAGTCGGAATGATGAAGTGTGAGAGAAGTCGAAAAGGGTATTCAGTTATGGCTCAAAAGTAGAATCTACATACGAAGATTACGGTGGTTTAAGTAATGATAATTGTCCTGGTGTTGAAACGAAATACGAAGATAAACGCGATGATGAAGACATGTATTGTGCAAGTAAAATGGAAGCTGAAGAATACGAAGTAGGCGGAGAATCCGAAGTAGGCGAACAAGACGAAGAAGATGATAAATTTGAAAGCCGATTTGATATGTTCGATGAGTCGGATGGTGCTTCATCTGAAGATGCTAACTTCAGTTCATACGGTGAGTCTCCAACACAAGACGAAGATTCACCGACGCTACCGCCTAAGAAGAGAGCTCCCAACATGTCGGTGAGCAGATCGAAAAGGAATCCAGAGGTTCTAAGGTTGGAGATGTCTTCGCTAAACCTCGCGGTAAGGCAACGATACGAGAGTAAAGCCGATTTGGAGAAACGACTGAAACTTATTATGGTGAGAGATTTTGAGGAATTTGATTTTGATGTAGACGTATCCAATTCGGACACACTCATTGTTAAGTGGGGTTGATGGATGTCTATGGAGAGTTTGTGCTTCTACACAAGGGGAATTACCGGCATTTTATGTTCGTATTTACGATTCGGAGCATACATGTTCTGTAACTGAGCGTTCTAATCGATCTCGACAAGCAACACAAGATATTTTAGGCCAGTTGTATAGGGATTATCTCGGCTATGTTGTTCCGTCAGTTCGAACTAAGAGTGTTGGAATAACTATCAATAAGCATTTTGGTGTAAAGGTAATTATTAGTATGTTGCAGCTGACTTATTTGTATAGTACAGCTGATTTTTTAGTACGTTTAGGCTGACTTATTTGTATATTACAGCTTATTTATTCGTACGTTGCGACTAACTTCTATTTCAGCTGATTTTTAGTACGTTTTGGCTGACTTATTTTTATATTTCAGCTGATTTATTGGTACGTTGCGGCTGACTTATTTGTTTATTACAGCTGCTTTACTTGTACTTTATGTTTTCCGTGTGGACAGATGGATTATTGGAAATCACATACGACGCTAAAATTTGCAAGGGAAATCGATATGGAAACTCCTGAGAGTGGGTTTGAAGACTTGCCTCCTTACCGATACGGTTACGCGTCTTCAAATTGATGAGTTTGGAAGATTCATGTATGTGTTTCTTGCGTTTGGTGCGAGCATAAATGAAACGACCCGACCCAAAAATTTAAAATTTTTCCCCTCAGATTATTATCATCACAGATAACAATCCTCAATTGGGTCAACACAACATGCGGAAAACATAACAATTAACGATTCAATAATCAATCAATAAGCAATTCAATAATCTCATACTTATTAAATTACTAACCAATCCAATACAAATAAACCGGGGTTCCAGAATTACTACATCCTAGCAATTCTAACTCAAACAACAGAAAGTGAGACCCTAGATCATCTCTCCTTCCTCCCCACGATTCCACGATCACAATTTCTCTTTACCTGCAACACATGGCAAAAAGAGTTGCGTGAGTATTATCACAAATACTCAGCGACGCGGTCATCCCGTCTACAGGCTATTTAAATACAAGTATAAACAACCAACACAATACCAGGATGATCACAGAACAAGCATACACAACCAAGCAACAAAACCAGTCCAGCATACACCATGTCGATCGACAGGAGACACTGTGTCGATCGACACAACCACTAGGTGTCGATGATCACAGGCCCCATGTCGATCGACAGGACTCACTGTGTCGATCGACACAACCACTAGGTGTCGAAGAACACAGGCCCCGTGTCGATCGACACACCACCTCGGTGTCGATCGACACGACATCGCAGAACCCAGAATCGAGTCAATCCTCACACGACTCGAATCTGATACGATCTGTCGAGTCTCCTGCACAAATCCACACACAAAACACACAAAACCACCAAGCAATCATATTCCATTGGCCCCTATACTTATACGAGCCTACAGTCACGCACTCACCTTGATTGGGATTGAAAAAGATGAAGAACGCGAAGAACGAGCGAAGAACACCAAGACAGCCTCTGATTCTGTCCTCACAGACCCGAAATCAGCACAGCAACAACCCCTTTCTCGTTCTACCTCCACTCACGATAAATTCCTCCAGCAATCTCCCAAAAATCACTCAAATTCTCTGATTTCAGAACTTCTCCCCAAAAACTCTCTGAAAATCTGATTATCCAGAAAAAAACGGCCAGAACCTCTGATTCTGCCTTTTATATCAAACCCTAGGGTTCCCTAAATCGGCCCACCAAACCGGCCAATTGGAACCAAACCCGACGGTCTGATTTCAACACGTGTCGATCGACATAAACCACCTGTGTCGATCGACATAACGCCCAAAACCCGACTTCTCCTAAGTCCAAAATACATATGTCGATTGACACACACACCTGTATCGATCGACACCACCAAAAATCCACTTTTTGGTTCACGGGCGTTACAATTCTCCCCCACTAACACGGATTCGACCTCGAATCACACGACACCGCCACACTTACGGTCTCAACCACCTGACCCGCACCCGGCCAGTATCTTTCGAGATCACACTCGAATCCCACAACCCGTCCTGCTAAGGCTAACACTCTCGCCTAAAATTCAACCAGATTCACCCGGAACACCAACGATGCACGCTCCATGGTCCGGATTAGGGCTACCCGGTTGACCGTCCAACAATCAAACAAAAACATGTCCGACCAACCGTTGACCCCGCATTGGACCAAATGATCGTACAACAATCAAACAAGAACATGTACGACCATCGGCGTAACATATGCTACCAGGATTGTCTGAACCGAATTCCCAACTCCAGTATTAACCCCAGACTTGACGTCTACCACACCCTTGGCCCTCAGCCAGCACCACTCGTGATCACACCTGATCCCCGAGTTCTACTAGGCTCACACTAGCCACATTGCACCGTCTCACCACGGCTGCAATTCTGACCCCTCCCGGTCAGCACCACCTGAGATCCATTCCTGATCCCCAAGCTCATCCAGTCTTATGCTCACGACCACGCTCAGACGTTACTGCTCCTAACTCATACTCATAACTCATAAACATATACACCACACCTATGCTCTTGGGATCGTCATCCCTTGAGCGATAGTGTGCAGGAGACCCACCCGTCCCTTGGAGAGACCCATTATCCCTCCATGTATATATACATAGGGAACCCACCCGTCCCCTAGAGAGAACCACTAACTCTCGACTAAATGCAGAGAACCCACCCGTCCTCTGGAGAGATCCACTATCCCTCAGTATACAGGAACCCACCTGTTCCCTGGGGTAATACTCTGAAACGTGCATCATAAGCACCTGTCGACCAGAATCACCTTCCGTGGTCATCCGAAACAACCCAATCACCAGGGTGTTTCACAGAGTCCCTGGAAAGACAGTCCTAACTCACACAAGACTTCTATTCTTAGCCATCCTCCCCCTAGGAAATAGATAAGTTCTAACGCGCGTAAAGCTTACATTTCCAGCCACTCCTGGAACCTGTACAGTCTCATTTCCAGCCACTCCTGGAACATGAACGATCTCTAAGCCGCGTAAAACTTCTATTCCTAGCCATCCTAGCCGATAGGCAAGCTCTAACTCACATAGAACTTCTACCGCTAGACCTCCTCATGACCTACCAGTCATCACGAACCCATGACATCACCAGTCATACCATAAGAACTCACATCTTATAACATATTTAATAAGGCAAAACTCATCTTATTAAATCTCCAATTGTATACTCGTTACATCCACCACGAAATACAATTATCACAAACATAGCACCATGCTAAAACAGACTCTGAAAACCAGAAGAGAACTCAAGCCACTGCTTGCTTCTCGAACCACTTTGAGAACTTCGTCTTCATCAACGCCTCTGGTTCCCAAGTCTCCTCCTCAATACCGTCACAGTCCCACACGACTCTCACCAATGGTATACTCTTCCGGCGCAACACCTTGATCCTCCTCTCGAGAATCCTCACAGGCCTCGCCGCCAACGTCTTGTTGGGCTGAAGATCCTCCAGAATCCTCGCCAACACCTCCTCAGACTCATGCAGACACTTCCGTAGCATCGAAACATGGAAGACCTTGTGGAAAGCCTTCATACTCTGAGGTAACTCCAATCTATAGGCTACTTGTCCGACCCGCTCCACAACTCTGAATGGACCCATAAACCTCGGACTCAGCTTATTCTCTGAAATGGATCTGTTAGGATCCCTCAACATAGCTGCCTTGAGATACACCATATCTCCGAGCTCAAACTCCAGCTCTTTCCATCTCCTATCGGTGTAACTCTTCTGCCGATCCTGAGCCTCTCTCATGTTCAGCCTCAAGACACGGATCTTCTCCGTCGTCTCCTGAACAAAGTCTGCACCAAACATGCTCTTCTCCCCCACTTGAGTCCAACATAATGGTGTCCTACACGACCTCCCATACAGAGCCTCATATGGAGCCATCCCAATACTCGCCTGATAGCTGTTGTTATACGCAAACTCTACCAGGTTCAGATGATCCGCCCAATGACCACCATAGTCTAGTACACACATCCTCAGTAAATCCTCCAATGTCTGAATCATCCTCTCAGACTGCCCATCCGTCTGAGGATGATATGCTGTACTCATATACACCTTCGTGCATTCCTGTCCGCCTGAAATGCTCCCGAAAACTCTGAAGAATATCTCAGATCCCTGTCTGACACAATACTAGCTGGCACCCCGTGCAGCCTCACAATCTCCCGCACATATTTCTTAGCCAATACCGCAGCTCCATCGGTCTTCTTGATGGCCAGAAAATGTGCTGACTTGGTCAGACGATCCACAATAACCCATATCGCATCATAGGTCCGCGACACTGGCAACCCCGTCATGAAATCCATCGTAATCATATCCCACTTCCACTCCGGAATAGGTAAACTCTGTAATAACCCGCTCGGGACCTGATGCCCAGCCTTCACCAGCTGGCACACATTGCACGCTGCAACCCAGCTAGCTACGTCCCTCTTCATCCCGACCCAGTGATAATACCGCTTCAAGTCACGGTACATCTTAGTCGCTCCCGGATGAATCGATAACATGCTCGAATGAGCCTTCCTCAGGATCTCCCACCGTAGATCCTCATCCTTGGGTACACAAACCCGCCCGTTCACCAGTATCATCCCACTCGTTGAGACCACATACTCTGAACCGGCTGCCTTAGAAGCCTCAATCATACTCTGATCCTTCTCCTGTGCAACCCGAATCCTGCTCAACAGATCTGCCTGGTTAGCTGCCTCGAACCCCAACGGCTCCTGTGAGATCACACACAGCCTCAATGTGCTCAACTCGCTCACCAACTCCTCCATATCACGCTTCTGGTCTGAAGCAACCCTCTTCTGACTCAACGCATCTGCAACCATATTAGCCTTACCCGGATGGTACCCAATCTCCAGGTCATAGTCTGCAACTAACTCCATCCAGCGCCTCTGTCTCTGGTTCAGCTCCAGCTGAGTGAAGAAATACTTCAGACTCTTATGATCAGTAAAAATCTGCACCTTCCCGCCATACAAATAAGACCTCCAGATCTTAAGTGCAAAGATAACTGCAGCCAACTCCAAGTCATGGGTAGGGTAATTGCACTCGTGCTTCCTTAACTGCCTCGAAGCATACGCAATAACCTTCCCCTGCGGCATTAGCACACAACCCAGACCAACTCCCGAAGCGTCTGTATACACCACATAAGGCTCACCCGGCTCAGGTAACGCCAAAACAGGTGTACTAGTCAGCATCTCCTTCAGCTTCCCGAAACTCTCCTCACAAGCTGAAGACCAAATAAAAGGGACATCCTTCCCTGTTAGCTTCGTCATCGACTACGCCATACTTGCGAATCCCTTAACGAACCTCCGGTAATAACCTGCCAACCCAAGAAAACTCCTGATCTCGGTGGCGTTCCTCGGTCTAGGTCAACCTCTGATAGCCTCAATCTTAGCGGGATCCAGAGATACCCCCTCTGCAGACACAACGTGGCCAAGAAAGCTCATCTCTCGCTGCCAGAAACTGCATTTACTCAGCTTCTGTTCCCGCAGCTTCTCCAAAACCAACCTCAAATGCACCTCATCCGAAAGGCCGTCTTCCTGACGTCCGCCTCATCGATCGGAATCTGATGGTAACCCGACGCCAAGTCTATCTTGGAGAACCAAGTAGCCCCTCGCAACTGGTCCAACAACTCATCAATGCGCGGCAGAGGATACCTGTTCTTCACAGTGACTCGGTTAAGCCCCCGGTAGTCGATACACAACCGAAAACTCCCATCCTTCTTCTTCACAAATAACACCGGTGCTCCCCACGGTGAAACACTAGGTCGGATGAAACCCTTCCCCAAAAGATCATCCAGCTGCTTCTTCAGCTCTGCCATCTCTGCTGGAGCCATACGGTATGGTGCCTTGGATATCGGAGCTGTTCCATGTTCCAACTCAATCGTAAATGGATCCGATCGCGACGGTGGCAAACCCAACAACGATTGGAAAACATCCTGAAAATCCCGAACGACCTGGATATCCCCAACTACAACCTCTCCAACAGTCTCTGGCATCACTATCGTCGCCAGATACGCCTCACAGCCTTTCACAATTAACTGCTCGGCCTGTATCGCTGAAATCATAAGACTTTCGGAAGTCGGTCTCACCCCCTGAAACACCAACCTCCCAGCCTCCCGCTCAAACACTACACGTCCTCGATGACAGTCCAGATGGACCCTGTACCGATCCAGCCAATCCATCCCCAGGATGACATCGTATTGCTCCACCGGACTAATAACCAGGTCTGCTGGCGTCAACTCTCCTGCCACCAGAACGTCTACCCCTCGAGCCCGCCCAAAAGTAGCTAACGTCCTCCCACCAGCAACCTTAACTACTCCTGGCTGCTCACCAGAATCGCTCCGGATCCCACTGTCCTCCGCACACTCCGGAGTGATGAAGCTATTCGTAGCTCCCGAATCGAACAACACGTGGGACTCACCTCCGCCCACAACTAAGGTCCCTGCACAATCCCATGTGCTTTAAGACCCGACACTCTAACATAGACACATAATCCAAACAGACTAAGATAAATTACCACACGAATTTAAAAGATAAGTCTGAATTAGTACCTGTGATCGGTCTGGCGCTAGAACCGCCCGCCTCAGCCGCCGTGAAAACCTGCGGTGTCGCTGCAATCTGAGCCAAAGGCTGCACCGCCAACGGCTGCACTGCCGCCACAGTTATCTGCTGCAACTTCGGACACTTGGGCTTAATGTGCCTGGGCTCCCTGCAGTGGAAGCACACCTGTGCTGCCCGAGTCTCTCTCCTCGTCAGACAGTCTGCCACCTTGTGGCCCATGCTACCACACCCGTAGCATCCTGAACCACCAAGTCCACCCTGACTGGCCCCGGAAGTACTCTCCCACTTCCTCTTTTGTCCCCGAGCCTGCTTGCTGCCCCTGCTCGAACCACTCTGCTGCTGAGATCTCCTCGGCTGCTGCTGCTGCAATGGTGGACTAACCACCACAACCTGCTCCCTGAGATCCTCCTCAATCGCAGCCGCCGTCTCAACCAGCTTCGCCCTCGAGGAAAACCTACTCGCCCTGCAGCGAGTCCTCAACTCCGCTCGAAGTCCCCCGAGGAACCTCCTCACCTGGGCCTGCTCGCCCTCCATGCTTCTACCAGCATGCACCAGGAGTCTACTGAACTCCAAATCGAACTCCCTCACAGTCCGATCCCCCTGAGTCAGGTTCAGAAACCTCGACTCCATCCTGTCCACAGCCTCCTGCGGGAAATACTTGGCATTCAACTCAGCCAAGAAATCCTCCCAGACCATCTCGGCCTGCACCCGCCTAGTCTCAACGCCTCTCCACCAGAGATGCGCATCACCATCCAAATAGTGCACTGCTATGTCTACTCTATATCCCTCCGGACACCTGATCGAGCGAAAGTTATGCTCCAATCTCCGCCGCCACTCATCGGCCTCCTCAGGCTTGGCACCACCAGAGAAAAACCCGGTGCCAATCCGCTGCATCTGCTCCATCATCCTTAGATACGATGGAAGCTCCTCTGCAACCGCCACAACCGGTTGCACCCCAGCCACACCCGGCTGCACCCCAGCCACCCCCGGCTGAATACCCGCCACTACTGGCTGCATACCAGCCCCACCTGGCTGAACTCCCGGAGCCTGACCCGGAGCCGGTACCCCACCTGGTAACCACTCCAGAATCAACTGCAGCAAACCCGCCAGACGATCATCTCGGTCCTGAGCCACACCTGCGGGAGCACACCACCTGGGCCTGCCGCACCAGCAACTACAACGGAACCCACACCAGCCCCATCAGCCCTCACATTGACACTCGTAGAAGCCGGGCCCACGGACCCCTCCCTAAACGCCTGAGAGTCTGCCACCTGCTCCTGCGTGGTCTCCTGGGCCACACTCGCGGCTACCGACTCACTCTCGAGCCCTCGTCCGCGCCCACGACCAGCACGACCTCGACGGCCCCTACGACCTCTGCCTCTAGCACCTCTAGCTATACTTCTGCACTCACAGCAGATTACTAAGTACTAGAACAACAACAGAAATCATACAACACTTACCGTGGAATCTCATTGAAGGCTCGGAAGAGATGATCTAAGACTCCATACCCATACAACAATCAATCAATTAACTTCCTAATCAATCAATTGCACCCGCCCTAGAACCGCTAGGGCTCTGATACCAAACTGAAATGACCCGACCCAAAAATTTAAAATTTTTCCCCTCAGATTATTATCATCACAGATAACAATCCTCAATTGGGTCAACACAACATGCATAAAACATAACAATTAACGATTCAATAATCAATCAATAAGCAATTCAATAATCTCATACTTATTAAATTACTAACCAATCAAATAAAAATAAACCGGGGTTCCAGAATTACTACATCCTAGCAATTCTAACTCAAACAACAGAAAGTGAGACCCTAGATCATCTCTCCTTCCTCGCCACGATTCCACGATCACAATTTCTCGTTACCTGCAACACATGGCAAAAAGAGTTGCGTGAGTATTATCACAAATACTCAGCGACGCGGTCATCCCGTCTATAGGCTATTTAAATACAAGTATAAACAACCAACACAATACCAGGATGATCACAGAACAAGCATACACAACCAAGCAACAAAACCAGTCCAGCATACACCGTGTCGATCGACAGGACACACTGTGTCGATCGACACAACCACTAGGTGTCGATGATCACAGGCCCCATGTCGATCGACAGGACTCACTGTGTCGATCGACACAACCACTAGGTGTCGAAGAACACAGGCCCCGTGTCGATCGACACACCACCTCGGTGTCGATCGACACGACATCGCATAACCCAGAATCGAGTCAATCCTCACACGAATCGAATCTGATGCGATCTGTCGAGTCTCCTGCACAAATCCACACACAAAACACACAAAACACACAAAACCACCAAGCAATCGTATTCCATTGGCCCCTATACTTATACGAGCCTACAGTCACGCACTCACCTTGATTGGGATTGAAAAAGGATGAAGAACGCGAAGAACGAGAGAAAAACACCAAGACAGCCTCTGATTCTGTCCTCACATACCCTAAATCAGCACAACAACAACCCCTTTCTCGTTCTACCTCCACTCACGATAAATTCCTCCAGCAATCTCCCAACAATCACTCAAATTCTCTGATTTCAGAACTTCTCCCCAAAAACTCTCTGAAAATCTGATTCTCCAGAAAAAAAACGGCCAGAACCTCTGATTCTGCCTTTTATATCGAACCCTAGGGTTCCCTAAACCGGCCCACCAAACCGGCCAATTGGAACCAAACCCGACGGTCTGATTTCAACACGTGTCGATCGACATAAACCACCTGTGTCGATCGACATAACGCCCAAAACCCGACTTCTCCTAAGTCCAAAACACACATGTCGATCGACACACACACCTGTATCAATCGACACCACCAAAAATCCACTTTTTGGTTCACGGGCGTTACAATAAATGGGATTCCTTTCATGCACAAAGTTGTCATTGTCGATGGTACATTTCTTAACGGTAAATACAAAGGGACACTTCTCACAGCACTAGCTCAGGATGGTAACTTTCAGATTTTCCCAATAGCATTCGGTGTGGTTGACACTGAAAATGATGATTCATGGCAATGGTTTTTTACGCAACTAAAAATTTTTGATTCCTGACGATTAGGCTCTTGCGATTATCTCGGACAGGCATAATTCGATAGGAAAAGCAATTGGAAATGTGTTTCCGTTGGCTTCTCGTGGAATTTTCACTTACCATTTATATAAGAACATTTTGCAATGGTACGATGTTTTAGGGTTTCTGACTTTAATACGATGTTCGAGGAGATTGAAACGATTAATCCTGAACTTCATGACTACCTCCAAAGAGCTGACGCCCGATTGTGGACGCGTGTTCATTTCCCGGGCCAAAGGTACAATTTGATGACTACGAACATAGCGGAATCAATGAACAGAGCACTGTCAAATGCTAGAAGTCTTCACATTGTTCGACTATTAGAATCGATATGGGTTATGATAACCAGATGGTTTGAAGAACGGATAGAGAAAGCGAAATTGCAGCTAACCACGCTTTCGCGTGGTGTCGAGAAACTACTACATGTAAGTCAACCATTGCAGTTCATAAGTCAGTCGTTATTGTTCCATAACCCAGCCTTTATGATAAGCCAGCTGTAATGTTTAATAATTTTTTATGAATAAATAGGGTCGTGTCATTGCCGCCAGACTTATGACGGTGCAAAGGATTGATCCTTATCACGCGGAAGTTACATATGGATCGTCTTTGCATATTGTGAATTTGGAAACGAGAAAATACACATGTTGGTGTTTTGAACACAAGA
Source organism: Arabis hirsuta (assembly GCA_964056655.1). NCBI lineage: Eukaryota > Viridiplantae > Streptophyta > Magnoliopsida > Brassicales > Brassicaceae > Arabis > Arabis hirsuta. The sequence continues at coordinate 22,541,118 of OZ053308.1, forward strand.
AATTACCATGCGTGCATGCAATCGCAGCTGCCAAGGACAGGAAAATTTGTCGTATATCCTTGTGCAGTCCTTACTACAACATCAGTTATTTGGTAAACGCATACGCTGAGTCGATCATGCCGATAGATTCAGCACTCCAAGTTCCAAATAACGTTGCTAACCAACCGTGATTGCCCCCGTTTGTTCGTCAACAACCAGGAAGGCTTAAGAAAAGTAGGATCAATCTGCTTTAGAAGTTGCCCTTGACAACAAACGTCCTAGGAAACAACACGCATGTTCCCGTTGTAAACAGTCTAGGCATAATGCAAAAACTTATCCGATTTAAAAGTGTTGTTTGGATATGTATGGATTTGTGTTTTTGTTAATGCGATAAATCAGCCGTAAAGATTGAATTATTGTCAATAAACGACTGAATTATGATTACAATACAGCTGATTGTCAATAAACGACTGAGTTATGATTACAACACGGCTGATTGTCAATAAACGACGATGAGATTGGGTTAGATGAGGAAGAAGATGAAGATGATAACTCGTCCAACCGCGTAATATTTTAAAAACACATCATAATATTTAAAAAAAATAATATTTAAAAAAGATTAGAGTTCCCAAAAGATTAATCATTACTCCTAGTATAGGGAGCCATATAACTGTTAGTATAGCATTTCGAGAGTACGAATGTGATAAAATTGAATAAGTAATTTTTATGAGACGTTCTCGCCAAAAATACGAAACGTCGCGAGATAAATTTCACGTTGCGGCTGACTTATATGCACTTAACGTCGCGAGATAAAATTGAATAAATTGAGTTTTTTTCCCGCCCAAAATATGAAACGTCGAGAGATAAATTACACGTTTCGACTAACTTATATGCACCTAATGGCTGACTTGTGGCACGTTTCGGCTGACTTATATATTGAAAGAGAACCTATACCTCAACATTATTTATCTCGATTTTAGGGTATGTTTGAAGTTTGGCTGAGTTATATACATGACAGGGCTACGGTATGTCTTAGTAAGGGCTGATTTTTGTTTTTGTTACATTGATAAATCAACCTTCAAATGAATTATAATACGAATGGGTTATGTAGACTTCTCGACTAGTCTATGGCACTGTTGATATTTAAATTTGGCAAATTGTTGTACTTAATCTATAAGGTTATAAGTTAATAAGCAATAGTTTCATCCAAAAGAAGGTTTAGTTTCATCCAAAAGAAAAAAAAAACAAGCAATATAGTTTCATCCAAAAAAAAAAAAAAAAACAAGCCAAAGTTTCATCAAAACAAAAAAAAAGAGAGGGAGGGAAGAACTTGGTGGAAGGAAACTAGAGGCATCATGCCTCGATCTTGGAGCATAACTTGAGCATAGGAGGAGATGCTTTGTCTTCCCAAACCAACTCCAGCACAAAAGATTCGTACGCCTTAATGTCAATAGCCTTGAAGAATTCTCTAACCACTGAACCAAAGCGCAACCTCATACGTATGTCTGGCATACATAGATACACTGGCCACTCTACTCAATGCTGGTCCAAAAGAGTAATATCCTTCCCTCTCAGTGGAATATACTGCATAAGAAAGAGACAATAAGCTCTTGACAAAGCATTAATAATGAAAAAAATAAGGGAACAAAACTCCTTCAAGAGAGTTTACTTAAACTTACAAATTTAGAATCTTTTAGACTAGCTGGTGTGATGGTTAGTGTTACAAATCGGTTTTCACTTTGACTACTCTCAATGGTTTCTCTCTTCTTCTCTTTGTCCTCCTCCTCCTCCTCCTCATCCCCCTCCACATCATCATCATCATCAACATTGTTGCTAGACTATATATATTGAATCTCACAGCAACTAGGTCTAAGACCAGTGACGTGGAACAAAAAATCTCCTTCGTGTCTGAAAATGACGAAGTCTCCGACTCGGAAATCATGAGCAACTGCGAACTCTTTCCATCCAAAGGTGAGTGTCCGACCTTCCATCTTAACTTTCCATGTTTTCTCAGACGCGTCTGAGTTAAGCTCCATCATATCTTTCGTTTCTTCCTTCTATGTATTTTGAGAAGAAATTCACCGGAATGCTCTGCAACAAACACAAACCGTAAAGAAGAAGAAAGACATTGAGAGGGAGGGAAGAAGGGAGATTACTTACGAGGTGGGAGTGGAAGCCGGGAAGAAGAGGTTGAAAGAAATGTGGGTTTGTAGGAGATTTACATACTTGATCCGCCATTGTCGAAGTTGGAAAAGGAGCTTCAAAGATTTACATACTTGATCCGCCATTGTTGAAGTTTATGAGTGTTGTTCGTAATCCTCCTAATACTTATGGAGTATACTCTCTACATGGTTCAAAATCTTGAACAGAGGAAGTCAAAAAGACTTACATGGATTTTATTTCGTGAAGTTCGCAGAGGAAGTCAGAAGTTTTGGTTTCGCAAGAGAGGAGAAAGAGAGGAGCCACGTTGTTTCACAACCTAGGGTTTAGAAACAAAAGCCAAAGGTGGAGATTTTATATGTTCTATTTTTTTTTTCGTCTATGATTAAAGGGTTACTTATCTAATGCGTGTAAAAGTGAAGTCATGAACGAAGTTTCGGCTAAGTTATATCAAATATTAGGCTGAGTTATTACGAAGAATTTAGGCTGAGTTATTACATAAACATAAGACTACTAAAACATAAGTGGCTGAATTATATTTAATACACGGCTGAATTATATATACTACACGGCTGACTTATATATACTACACGGCTGACTTATATTTACTACACGACTGAATTATATTTAACAGAATGCTGACTTATCTCATACGTGTCAAAAGTGAAGTCATAAACAAAGAAACAAAGGATTAGAGTACCAAAAATACATAACTGATCTGAATTACATTATAAAGGACGAAACATTAGTTTATATTACAACACCCAAAGCCTAGTGTCCGGCCAATATATAATCGGCTTAAAATCACGGTAAAAAAGACCTAACTATTTGATCCAAAAGCATCGGTCACACAAATTGTTCTCCTTACTGTCTTCAATGTACCAAAGATCCCAATCTCGGTCCATCAATGGAGTACATGTGTAATTATTGAACAAGGTTAATTCCTTTGACATGAACTCATACTTCTTCGTTAGAAACGCATCAGTGTGAGACGTTCCCCAACCCCAGTCTAGAGATCTAACAATCTTGCCTATCCTCTGAACAGATTCCCTTGTGAAAAGAGATAAATACTCCTTAGTATTCCAAAATACCTTGCGTGTCATTGCATATGTATACAAAGCACGCTTGAATCCTGCATCTGCTGCTCTCTTAATCAAAACAATTCTTTCATCTTGGAGGTCGAACGTGAAGAACTTTTGTACACTCTCTAAGAACAGTGTACTCGGGTTTCCATTAGCGTAGCAAACTTGCATCACCAAGCTAGATAGATGTATGTACGAAGGGAAGGTAAACACATCTATAGATGCGTACACTTCGGGCCGGTCTGTTAGTTCCTTCATAGACTTGCATGTTGCTCTCAATCTATATAGATCTGCAACAGAGTTAGCGGCCACACGTTTGGCCACTAAGGCTTGGATTTCTTCAGGTAGGGCGGTAAGAGGGAATACTTCTATTACAAAGTGGATTTCTCTAGAGATTTAAAGTTAATGAAAATCTAAACAGATGGTGTGGATTTCTCTAGAGATTTAAAGTTAATGAAAATCTAAACAGATGATATTTATAGATTTAAAAAGATTTATAAAAATGTAAAAAATTTAAAACATTTAAAATTTTTTAAAAATTGGTTACTGAGTAAAGGCTGACTTATGTGTTAGTCAGCCTTTACTCTCATTAATAGCGACTCTTTGGTTACTGATTAGTCACGAAAAACAACTGGTCGGTAACTGAGTAGAAAAACAAGTAGGGTTTATGACTGGTTAATGAGTATTTAAATGGTATTTATAGATTCAAAAAAAATAGCGACTCTTCATTTTTGACCGTCAGTTTAGCGTCTCAGTTTAGTGTTTCGGCTGAGTTATGACAGCTTTGTGCAAAAGAAGCGGCTGACTTATTGGTTTAAATATTCAAAACACAAATAACTAAAGGGTCTCATACGACTGAGTTATAAACGAAGTTTAGGCTGAGTTATGTCAAAGGTTAGGCTGAGTTATAAACGAAGTTTAGACTGAGTTATGATAAAATAAACAAATTATTCATTAGAGTACTAAAAATACATAAACATTTGAGTAATAAGCATTACATAAACATAAGCTTTAGCATTAGATAAACATTTAGTCAGCCATATATTTTGCACCAAGCTTCATCTAATCAATTTTTGGAACTTCAACTTTGGCCATCTTTTCTTCGGCTTCAACGAGTTTATGAGCAAGTTTATCCAACTCAGCAAATAAGTCAACATTTTCCTTCCCCATAATTTCTTCAAGCAAATCCATTTTTGCATTAATATATTTCACTTCCATCATAGCATCATGCAATTCAGCTTTACCTTTCATCTGTTACTTGACCAAGAAGAGCAACGACTTGTAATGCTCCTCGGTTTCCCTTCTGGCCTTTTTAAAATCATTTGCTCCATAGTCATCCTCCATTGGACGCTTCATCATCTTCTTCGATTCTGCCATTGATACTGCATGTATATCGAAAATAGGATGTTAATATATAATATAAACATATAAACAAATCAAGTTGCAAAAACGTGAATTACATATACTAGGAGAACAAGGAAAAACTAACTTGTATTTGAGATTGCAAAAGGATAAAACAAGTTCAAAGTTAATAAAAACGAATGTTCGGTTATTGAGTGTTCACTTGGTATTTATAGAAAAAATCAAAAACTGTTAGGTTACTGAAATTGTTCGGTGACTGAGTAGTTACCAAAAATACAATTAAAAACTGTTCGTTTACTGAGTGTTTAGTTTAGGCTGAGTTATGACTGAGTTAGGCTGAGTTATGATTGAGTTATACCTAATCATAACTCCTAGTTCCCAAAAGATTAATCATTACACCTAATATAGGAAGCGCCATATAGCTCGTCAGTTTAGCTTCTCGAGAGTATTAATTTTGGTTATGATTATGTATTCAGACGCCACAATAAATCATATATTCTATATTATTTAAATTTAAAAATGTGTAACTTAAGGTTAACTTCATGGCTAACTACACGGCGGACTTATAATATATTTAATACACGGCTGACTTATCTAATGCGTGTCAAAAGTGAAGTCATGAACGAAGTTTCGGCTGACTTATATCAAATGTTAGGCTGAGTTATACGGACTTAAAATAACCCGACCCGTTTTTTTTTTTTATATACATTGGACCAGATTATCATTCCCATAAATGATACTCCTCAATATCCAATCATGCCACAATTACACAACCAGCGGAATTCAACACAAGAACTATTATCCAATCAATTCCATTAAACCAATATTCAAATTATCCAATACTGAATTCAACAATAACCAGAGTCTAACAAATTCCAATCCAGAAACACTAACACCCTAGCAATTCCACACAATCGAGACCCTAGGATCATCCTCTCTTCCCGGCTTTGATTCCACGATCACATCTTTTCTTTACCTGCAACACATGGTTATAAGAGTTGCGTGAGTATTATCATAAATACCCAGTGAGACGGTCATCCCATCTACATGCCAATTACTTAGATAAAGAAACGCATGAAATACCAGGGTTATCAAACAACGATGCAAGAACAAGCAAATAACAAACTTAGAACAGCAGAGTCAGTGTCGATCGACACAACCTCTAGGTGTCGATCGACAGACTGTATGTGTCCCTCGACACACCACCAGCAGAGTCCGTGTCGATCGACACAACCTCTAGGTGTCGATCGACAGACTGTATGTGTCCCTCGACACGCCACCAGCAGAGTCCGTGTCGATCGACACAATCTCTAGGTGTCGATCGACAGACTGTATGTGTCGCTCGACACGCCACCATGGTGTCGCACGACACAGTGCAACACATGTCGATCGACAGAACCATTCATTTCGATCGACAGAGCACCTGCTGCTCGAAGGGTTCGAGCCACTCATGGCCGAAACTCCACAATCAATCCATTCTCTGCACAATCAATCAACCAACACACCAACAACAACCAACAAATAACCAACAAACAACGCATCTCATCGATTCCTCAACCTAAGGACCTATGGTCACGCACTCACCTTAGAATCGAAGGGAAAAGAGAATGAACGACGAAGAACACTCCACCCAAGAAGCACAGCCTCAGATCACGGTTTCAAGCCACAAAAACTGACACTCCCAGTGCTCCTCACGCGTTCCAAAACCTCCCCAACGAATCACACACGGTTTAGGATTGAGAAAACAAGAGAATTCCACAAGAAAACCTCGAAACTTCTCAAATCCTCTCAAATCTCTCTCAAAACGTTTTCTTATGCAACATACGGTCAAAGGACTGAGAAACGCGTCCCAACTCCTTTTATACGGAACCCTAGGTTCCCGTAAACCGGCCACTCAAACCGAACCAGAAAATCAAAACCTTAAATTCTGATTTTTGACCCATGTCGATCGACACATCTACTCTTGTCCATCGACACAGTCACCACTGTTCGATTCCTCGAGGAGATAACAACCCGTGTCGATCGACACACACACATGCTGTCGATCGACACCCACCAAAACTCATATTTTGGTTCACGGGTGTTACAACTCTCCCCCACTAACAGGGATTCGACCTCGAATCACAAGTTAGCCCACACCTGATCCCTGCTAAGGTTACCACTTCCGCCCGGAAACCCGACCAAATTTCCCCGAACCACCCAACAATGTATCGTTTAGAGTCCCGACCAGGCCTGCCCAATTGATCGCACAACAATCAAATAAGAACATGCCCGACCAACCGTACACCCGGCAAAAGGACCAATTGATCGTGCAATAATCAAACAAGAACATGCACGACCAAGACGCTACATAACTCCAGAGTCGTCCGAACCGAGGTTCCATACACAAGTAGCCGCCTTAGACTAGACCCCAACACAACCAACCCCTGGCCCTACCCGACCAGCACCACCTGAGATCCATACTGATCCCTGAAGCTCGACTAGTCACATACATATAGCCACATCACAGAACGCACTGTCCCTATACTCAATATATATATACCCTGCACTCCCGGAGTCGTCACTCCAAGATCGGGGTGTATAACATCCAATCACCTTCCGGGCGGCCACCCGTCAGGCTGGTCTGCTCCTCGCTGACACGTCTTCGGAACACACAGTTCGTCCAACGCTCCACGAGCAGGTGACACCAAATGTCCCCTGGGGAGATCTCTGTCCCCCGAGATATATACAAGAGGCCCGTACTGGTCCCCCGGAGAGAATTTCTGTTCCCTCGAGTATGCTCGGATACCTTCTGTAACGTGACTACCAATACCTATTGACTCGGATTTCTTTCACGTGGCTCACATGACATTCCGTACTAGAATATCATCCATGACCTATACGCGGTCATGTGGAACAACCCGTGTTCCTGGAACAACCCGTGTTCCTTGGGACAGCCCGTGTCCCCTTAGAGCAACCCGTGCTCTCTGAGCAACCCGTGCTCCCTGAGCAACCCGTGCTCTCTGAGCAACCCATGCTCTCTGAGCAACCCGTGCTCTCTGGAGTCCCTGGAATGGACAAGTCCCGCAGAACCTTCCTTCCAGACCCCCTAGGAAATAGACCGATCCTAATACCGTATAAGATCTCTATTCCCCAGCCAACTGGAGTCCCAGGACAGACAAGTCCTAATACCGCATAAGACCTTCTTCCCGACTCCCCTAGAAAATAGACAGATCCCAATACCGCATGAGACCTTCTATTCCCCAGCCAGCCCCTCTAGCAAACGGACGCAACCTGACTACCCAAGGTTCGCCGCTCCTAGAGGCCCCAGCCACGGGCAAGCTCTAATTCCCATAGAACTCCCATGCTGCCAAGCAACACAACACACATGACCATACGGGTCATCCAATATAGGAACTCACATCCTATAACCCAACCCCATGACACTCCCGTCATGACATAGGAACTCCTCATCCTATAACTCATCATAAGGAACCACATCTTATGAAACACAAGAATAATAAGAATACCGCATCTTATTAATCATCAAAAATGTATAGTCGTTACAACAAAACGAAAATACAACAAATGTAGCCACACGCTACCACAACAAAAGACAAAACCAAAGTAAAGAAAGATTCCTCAAGCCTCCGCTTGCTTCTCGAACTACTTCGAGAACTTAGTCTTCATCTTTGCCTCTGGCTCCCAAGTCTCCTCCTCAATACCGTCACAGTCCCACACGACTCTCACCAACGGTATCCTCTTCCGGCGCAGCACCTTGACTCTCCTCTCAAGAATCCTCATAGCCTCGCCGCCAACGTCATGTTAGGCTGAAGATCCTCTGGAATCCTAGCCAACACCTCCTCAGACTCATGCAGACACTTCCGCAGCATCGACACATGGAAAACTTTGTGAAAAGCCTTCATACTCTGAGGTAATTCCAGTCTATAAGCTACCGGCCCGATCCGCTCCACAACTCTGAACGGTCCCATAAACCTTGGACTTAGCTTATTCTCAGAAATGGATTTGTTAGGACCCCTCAACATAGCTGCCTTGAGATACACCCTATCTCCTAGCTCAAACTCCAACTCCTTCCTCCTTTTATCGGCATAACTCTTCTGCCGATCCTGAGCTTCTTTCATGTTCAGCTTCAAGACACGGAGCTTCTCCGTCGTCTCCTGAACGAAAATCGCACCAAACATGCTCCTCTCCCCCACCTGAGTCCAGCATAATGGTGTCCTACACGACCTCCCATACAGAGCCTCATACGGAGCCATCCCAATACTCGCCTGGTAGCTGTTGTTATACGCAAACTCTACCAGATTCAAATGATCTGCCCAATGACCACCATAATCTAGCACACACATCCTCAGGAGATCCTCCAGTGTCTGAATCGTCCTCTCAGACTGCCCATCCGTCTGAGGATGATACGCTGTGCTCATATGCACCTTCGTGCCCATCTCAGCCTAAAATGCTCCCCAGAACTCTGAAGCAAATCTCGGATCCCTGTCTGATACAATACTCGCCGGCACCCCGTGCAGCCTCACAATCTCCCGCACATATCTCTTAGCCAACACCGCAGCTCCATCGGTCTTCTTGATGGCAAGAAAATGTGCTGACTTAGTCAGACGATCCACAATGACCCAAACCGCATCATACGTCCGCGACACTGGCAGTCCTGTTACAAAGTCCATGGTAATCATGTCCCACTTCCACTCCGGAATGGGTAAGCTCTGCAACAAACCGCTCAGAACCTGATGCTCAGCCTTCATCAGCTGACACACGTTGCACGCTGCAACCCAACTCGCTACATCCTTCTTTATCCCGACCCAATGGTAGTACCTCTTCAGATCCCGGTACATCTTAGTCGCTCCTAGATGAATCGATAGTATGCTCGAATGAGCCTCCCTCAGAATCTCCTTCCTGAGACCCTCATCCTTGGGTACACATACCCGTTCATTCACCAGTATCATCCCATCCGCCGAGACCCGATACTCTGAACCTACAACCTGAGAAGCATCAATCAACCCCTGATCCTTCTCCTGAGCCTCACGAATCCTGCTCAACAAATCTGCCTGGTTAGCTGCCTCTAACCCCAACGGCTCCTGTGAGATAACACACAACCTCAATGCGCTCAACTCACTCACCAAATCCTCCATATCACGCTCCTGGTCTGAAGCAACCCTCTTCCGACTCAACGCATCTGCAACCAGATTAGCCTTACCTGGATGGTACTCGATCTCCAGATCATAATCAGCTACCAACTCCATCCAGCGCCGCTGTCTCAAGTTCAGATCTGGCTGAGTGAAGAAGTACTTCAGACTCTTGTGGTTTGTGAACACCTGGACCTTCCCGCCATAAAGATAAGAACGCCAAATCTTTAGGGCGAAGATCACTGTAGCTAACTCCAAGTCATGAGTAGGGTAATTGCACTCGTGCTTCCTCAACTGCCTTGAAGCATAAGCAATAACCTTATCCTGCTGCATCAGAACACAACCTAGACCAACACCAGATGCATCCATATACACCATATATGGCTCACCCGGATCAGGTAACGCCAACACCGGTGTACTAGTCAGCATCTCCTTCAGCTTATTGAAGCTTTCCTCACAACCTGCAGACCAAACAAATGGAACATCTTTCCCAGTCAACTTCGTCATCGCCTGCGCCATACTCGCAAAACTCTTGACGAACCTCCGATAATATCCAGCTAAACCCAGGAAACTCTTGATCTCCGTCGTATTCCGCGGCCTCGGCCAATCTCTGATGGCCTCGATCTTAGCTGGATCCACTGAAACTCCCTCAGCAGACACAACATGCCCCAGAAAACCCATTTCTAGCTGCCAAAAACTGCACTTACTCAGCTTCGCGTACAATTTATGTTCCCGCAGCTTCTCCAAAACCAACCTTAGGTGAACCTCATGTTCCTCAAGAGTCCTCGAATACACCAGAATGTCGTCAATGAAGATGATAACAAACTGATCCAAGTACTCCTGAAACACCCCGTTCATCAATCTCATGAATGCTGCTGGCGCATTCGTCAATCCAAACGGTATTACCACGAACTCATAATGACCGTACCTCGTCCTGAAAGCCGTCTTCCTTACATCGGACTCCTGTATCGGTATCTGATGGTATCCCGAAGCCAAATCAACCTTGGAGAACCAAGTAGCCCCTCGCAACTGATCCAACAGCTCATCAATCCGCGGTAGAGGATACCTGTTCTTCACAGTGACTCGGTTAAGTCCCCGGTAATCGATACACAACCAAAAACTCCCATTCTTCTTCTTCACAAATAATACCGGCGCTCCCCACGGTGAACTACTCGGCCGGATGAAACCCTTACTCAACAGATCATCCAGCTGCTTCTTCAGCTCTGCCATCTCTGCCGGAGCCATCCGGTATGGTGCCTTAGATATCGGCGTAGTCCCAGGCGTCAACTTAATCGTGAAGGGATCAGACCGTGACGGCGGTAACCCCTGCAATAACTGAAACACATCCTGGAAATCCCGAACAACCCGAATATCTGCCACTGCAACCTCTCCAACCGACTCTGGCATCACAATCGTCAATAAATACGCCTCGCAGCCCTTCTCAATCATCTGCTCGGCCTGAATCGCAGAAACCACCAAACTCCCGGAAGTCGGCCGTATCCCCTGATAAACCAAACTCCCAGCCTCTCGTTCAAACACCACTCGCCCTCGATGGTAATCCAGATGGACCCTGTACCGCTCCAACCAGTCCATCCCCAGAATCACATCGTACTGCTCCACCGGACTGATGACAAGATCTGCTGGCATCAACTCCCCAGCCACCAGAATGTCTACTCCACGAGCCCGCCCGAAAGTAGCCAAAGTCCTCCCTCCAGCCACTCGCACTACTCCCGGCTATTCCCCGGAATCACTTTCGATCCCACTGCTCTCCGCGCACTCCGGTGTAATGAAGCTATTCGAAGCTCCAGAATCGAATAAGACATGAGTCTCACACCCGCCTACTACTAAGGTCCCTACACAATTTATGTGCCCAAGAGCCCCAAAGTATTATCACAGATACACAATTCCAAAACGGAAGACAACCACCATACAACAGAATTCACAAGTTAGGAATTAAAAGATACCTGTGATCGGCCTGGCGCTAGTGTCTCCTGCCTCCACCAAAGTGTAAGCCCGCGGAGCCGTCAACTGACGTAACGGCTGCACAACCGCTACCGCCATCTGAAGCTTAGGGCACCTGGGCTTAATGTGCCCTGCCTTCCTCGGACAACTAGCCACACAATGATCCAAGCTCCTACACTCGAAGCACCCTGAACCACCACGGGTCCTCTGCCCTGAACCGGAAGTGCCCTCCCACTTCCTCTTCTGACCCTGAGCCGGCCTGCCGCCCCTGCTCGAACATGACTGCTGAGGTTACGACCTCCTCTGCTGCTGCTGCACCGGTGGACTCACCACCACAGCCTGCTCAGCTCTCAAATCCTCCTCGATCTGAGCCGCAGTCTCAACCAAATCCGCCCTCGTGGTGTACTTACACGGTCTGCACCGTGTCCTCAGCACTGGTCGAAGTTCATGCATAAACCTCCTGATCTGAGCCTCCTCGCTCCCAAACTCTCGACCAGCGTGAACCAACAGCTTACCAAATAACTCATCATACTCCCGCACTGAACGCTCTCCCTGCGTCAACTGCAGAAACTGAGTCTCCATCCGGTCCCTCGCCTTTTGCGGAAAGTACTTGGTATTAAAATCTGACAAGAAATCTGCCCAGCTCATACCAGCCTGAGCTCGCCTACTCGCCACGCCTCTCCACCAGAGATGCGCGTCACCATCCAAAAAGTGAACGGCAAGGTCCACCCTGTATCCCTCTGGATACCTCAACGACTGGAAGTTACGCTCCAAACGGCACCTCCACATATCAGCCTCCTCAGGCTTGGCACCGCCCGAGAAGAACCCGGTGCCAATCCTCTGCATCTGCTCCAACATCCTCAGATAGAATGTGAGCTCCTCCGCAGCCGCCACATCTGGCTGCACACCAGCCCCTACCGGCTGAACCTGAACCGCTACCGGTTCACCACCAGCCACACCTGGCTGTACCATTGGAGCCTGACCCGGAGCCGGCGCCCCTACTGGCAACCTCTCCAAGATCATCTGCAGCAAGCCCGCCAACTGATCCTCCCGGCCTTGAGCTCCACCACCTGCGCTAGCACCCCCTCTTGGAGCCTGCACGCCACTAGCCATACTGGCACTCGCGGTATCCACACTCACTGACCCCTGAGGCATCTGCGACGCTGCTGCCTGCTCCTGCGTGCCCTCAACTGACACACCCACATCAGCTAATCCCCGGCCACGCCCTCTGCTACCACGGGCACCACGACCTCTACCTCTAATACCTCTAGCCATCACACGCTGGACTACCAACAGCAGACTACTACATTAGAAAAACAGATATCACAACAACACACATACCGTGGAATCTCGTTGAAGGCTCGGAGAAGATGATCCAGGACTCCAAACCCATACAACAATCAGTTGACTAACTCACATAATCAATTAGCTCTATTCCACGTAATCAGCCATACATGCAATTACTAAGTTCTCCCGCCCTAGAACCGTAAGAGCTCTGATACCAAAATGAAACAACCCGACCCGTTTTTTTTTTTATATATACATTGGACCAGATTATCATTCCCATAAATGATACTCCTCAATATCCAATCATACCCCAATTACACAACCAGCGGAATTCAACACAAGAACTATTATCCAATCAATTCCATTAAACCAATATTCAAATTATCCAATACTGAATTCAACAATAACCAGAGTCTAACAAATTCCAATCCAGAACACTAACACCCTAGCAATTCCACACAATCGAGACCCTAGGATCATCCTCTCTTCCCGGCCTTGATTCCACGATCCCATCTTTTCTTTACCTGCAACACATGGTTATAAGAGTTGCGTGAGTATTATCATAAATACCCAGTGAGACGGTCATCCCATCTACAGGCCAATTACTTAAATAAAGAAATGCATGAAATACCAGGGTTATCAAACAATGATGCAAGAACAAGCAAACAACAAACTTAGAACAGCAGAGTCAGTGTCGATCGACACAACCTCTAGGTGTCGATCGACAGATTGTATGTGTCCCTCGACACGCCACCAACAGAGTCCGTGTCGATCGACACAACCTCTAGGTGTCGATCGACAGACTGTATGTGTCCCTCGACACGCCACCACTAGAGTCCGTGTCGATCGACACAACCTCTAGGTGTCGATCGACAGACTGTATGTGTCGTTCGACACGCCACCATGGTGTCGCGCGACACAGTGCAACACATGTCGATCGACAGAACCATTCATGTCGATCGACAGAGCACCGGCTGCTCGAAGGGTTCGAGACACTCATGGCCGAAACTCCACAATCAATCCATTCTCTGCACAATCAATCAACCAACACACCAACAACAACCAACAAATAACCAACAAACAACGTATCTCATCGATTCCTCAACCTAAGGACCTATGGTCACGCACTCACCTTAGAATCGAAGGGAAAAGAGAATGAACAACGAAGAACACTCCACCCAAGAAGCACAGCCTCAGATCACGGTTTCAAGCCACGAAAACTGACACTCCCAGTGCTCCTTACGCGTTCCAAAACCTCCCCAACGAATCACACACGGTTTAGGATTGAGAAAACAAGAGAATTCCACAAGAAAACCTCGAAACTTCTCAAATCCTCTCAAATCTCTCTCAACACGTTTTCTTCTGCAACATACGGCGAAAAAGACTGAGAAACGCGTCCCAACTCCTTTTATACGGAACCCTAGGTTCCCGTAAACCGGCCACTCAAACCGAACCAGAAAATCAAAACCTTAAATTCTGATTTTTGACCCATGTCGATCGACACATCCACTCTTGTCGATCAACACAGTCACCACTGTTCGATTCCTCGAGGAGATAACAACCCGTGTCGATCGACACACACACATGCTGTCGATCGACACCCACCAAAACTCATATTTTGGTTCACGGGTGTTACATGACTTATAATATATTTAATACACGGCTGACTTATCTAATGCGTGTCAAAAGTGAAGTCATGAACGAAGTTTCGGCTGACTTATATCAAATATTAGGCTGAGTTATAGGCTGAGTTTCAGCTGAGTTATAGGCTGAGTTATAGGCTGAGTTTCGGTTGAGTTATATAAAATATTAGGCTGAGTTATTACGATGACTACTAAAACATAAGTATTAGATAAAGTTAGATAAACATAAACATAAACATAAGACTACTAAAACATAAGCATTAGATAAACATATATCCCTATTTTGCATGAAACTTTGATGTGCATAAAACTTTCATGTAGGGTTTATGGAATTAGGTCTTTAAATTTATAACCCTATGGAACTGCAAGTGCATAGTTAAGACAATTGTAGTACTTAGGGGTCGATCCACTGAGGACTAAGTGATGAATGCGCTACAAACCTATATGATTCGGATTAAGCTAAGGGAAAATATTATTTGGTTTTGGGGTTTTATGGAAGCAAATAACAAAGCAATAAAAGTAAAAGGGATAGATATCAATTAAGATTAGAAATCAAACAGTTCATAAAACATATGCAAACACAAGCAATCGATTTAAGATTTTAGTACTAGTTGTTCTAGAACTCATATCACTAAGGTAAGGTCATCCCACTATCGTGAAGTAACTAACTATCTACGTTTTACACCCTAATAGACTCAACTATCGCAGGTTATTATAAGGTGAAAACATGCATTATTGGTCAAGATTGATTGTTCACTAAACTCCTTAACTAACCTTTCGAATTATTAAGGTTTCCAGCTCATCGACTACTAGGTCCGGAGATATAACAAGCTTTTGGAAAGTATATCAACCTAAGATCAGTCATTGGGTAGCTAAGCCAATTCATATTTTGAGTATAAATAAAGATGAAGAATCAATTCTAGAAT
Organism: Arabis hirsuta; assembly: GCA_964056655.1. Taxonomy (NCBI): domain Eukaryota; kingdom Viridiplantae; phylum Streptophyta; class Magnoliopsida; order Brassicales; family Brassicaceae; genus Arabis; species Arabis hirsuta. The sequence continues at coordinate 22,556,651 of OZ053308.1, forward strand.
AAATCCCTAAACGATTAAATGCGTAAAAACATAGAATTAAGAGAATGAATAGAAATCAAATCAAATCTATAACTCTAACATGTTTTGCAACACATAGCAGCGAGAGTAAAGCACATAGACAGTATAATTCGTCGATCTATCTAAGCGTAAGGAATTAGATCTCATCTCTTTGCAATAGGGCAAATATCAACCTATCCTTAAAGGCTTCTAGAATCAAATAAACATGAAGAACAAGAGATAAACGAAATACATTGTTTAGGTATTGATTTAGGCTGTTAAGGCTGGCTGCTTGAGTTCCTAGAGAGGCTAAAAGAAATTATATATAGGGGTTAAGGAGGCTTAAGTCGGTTAGGGCTTCTTCGGGCAATTACGTCTTTTCGGGTCAAAAACTGAGGCAATTTCGGTCAGGATAAGGATCAAGCTTCGTGACCGATATTGGAAGCTTCTAGGGAGCTTCTAGAAGTTCATACAAAGGCTGGATATCGGCCCATGGCCTGGCCCGGTGCTTGGCTCCATTTTGCACTAACTTCACTTCGAAGGCAATTTAACATGTCCTCAGTGTTTTGGGTGTATCTTCTAAAGTACAGCTCCAATTGATGAAATTAGAACTCCATTGGAAAGCTAACTCAAAGGGATATCTTTACACTAAGTTTCATTAAATTCCAAAATGATTTGATTCTCCGTTTGTCAGCAAACTTCTGGTGTATGCGTTCTGTCCAGTAGGGGAATGTGCATTATCTTCAAGATAAAGTGACTTGGCTTGGTTCCTTTGACTTGGATAAGTAGCTGCATCATAGATGATACTCCTTTTGCTCCTTTTTACATCCTTTTGTTGATAAAACCTGTTAAGTCCTTAAAATCTACATATACGAGAAAACTACCTCTTTTGGCTCAAAAGCTTTATTGATATATATAAAAACCATACTAAAATAGATAGAAAAAGTGGAAAAATATAGGGTATATCAACTCCCCCATACTTATCTTTTGCTTTTCCTCAAGCAAACAATAGTCAAGAATTGACAAGAGGTTTGAATTTCGGAGGAACTCACATATCCTTTGAATCGTTGCATCAAATTCTAAACCTGTAATCCACATGAAACAAGATTAGCTCATAGACGTTGTCATTTTCTTCCATCACGAATTTGCAACATAGCCATAATCTAAATCTCTGTCCCTGCAAAAATCTCAACTTCAAATCAATTGACTCTTTCTACTCTCTTAGATTTAATGAAAACTTCTCATCAAGAATATCATTCAAGGAAGACGGGCTAGGTATTGGGAAAGGCTGATTTTAGTGGTGAAGTTAAAAGTGTTTAGGGTTACCATAGACTCCGGGTGCGAGATATTATGCAAAATCGCAAGAGAGAATGGACTTGTTGATGTCCACAATTTCCAACCACTTATTCACGTCTTTCTCCCCCAGACTTAGATTTTTCTCCGGGAATCACTTGAAATCCCTTCTACTCATCTCTTCTTTTGTATCATGACATTCCTTGGGTATTCTTTTGCCATAAGACTGTGAGAATTACCATTTTCCTTTACCTTAGATTTTTATTTTTTTTTATTTATTTTTTTTATTTTATATATAGATATATTTTTTATTTTTCTTTTCCAAAGGGGGAAACGGTATCTTTTGATATAAGTCAAGTATAGGCACCAATTGTTACCATGTTTTACGCATCCAAGGAACGGCCAAGCTCTTTGAAATTTGTTCTTTGTACTCCACCATTCTTTACCAAATCGTCGCATCTCTAGTGATTGGAAAATTGCGTCGATCCTTTTCTCTCCGACGTTTTTGCACATATCTGCAAGTATAAAACTGAAAGAGAATGCATGAGGTCTGAAAGAAGGTAAAAGGTTTTTAGGTAGGGTACCAACTAAAGATGAGCTGGCCATTCATGACAACAAAGAGTGGTAAAAGAGGATAAGATGTCATGAATGTGTGATTCGTTTCCTTGATCTAACATCCTTAATAAGAAATAGTCAAAAACCATATTAGTAGTCCAAATAGAGAGTCGAAATCATTTCCATCAAAAATTTGCAAGTAGAAATTTGAATGTGTGACGGGAACTTCATCATGAGGTTTCTGAATCGATTGTCATGATCAAACCTTGCAACAATGGTTACATAGTCTTCGAAATCAAAACGTCAATCCTAGGAAAGTGTCATAATTCCTATCTTATTATTTTTATGAAAACTTTTTATAGTTTTTTTATTTGAAAATAAATTTTGAAAAATCCATTGAAAACATAAAAACCAAACACTAACAAACGTGTTAGTAACAACAATCCCCCCAGACTTAACTTACACTGTCCCCGGTGTAAAATTAAATCAAATTAAGGGAGTAATGATGAAAATTTATTTGACTGAAGAATCAAAAAGATAGAGAATAGAATGATAGTACCGGTGAACTGTAGATATTTCCGACAAAAATCTTAGGTTGTCGCGATCAATTTTAGATCTTCGTTGTTTTTGAGCATCGGGTATCAAAACCATGTTATGTATTTCCAATATCTGCTTTTTTTCTGTCACATCTCCTTTGGATGGTGGATAAGTTTTAAGACGATTGAATTGTGCGTTCACAATGGAATCTCCTGGAAATCCTGTTGTAAGAGCAACATATCCTTGCAAAAACACTTGAAATCACTTATTAAATTCATCCTGGATCTTAGTCTTCAATACAACTGTATTGATTTCCAAGTCTAAGGGAAGGAAAAATAGATATTAAACAAAAAGAAATCAAAATTGTAACACCCGTGAACCAAAAAGTGGAATTTTGGTGGGTGTGTCGATCGACACAGAGGTGTATGTCGATCGACATGGGTTGAAATTAGACCGACAGTTTCGGTTCTTGATCGCGCGGTTTGGCGATCGGTTTAGGGAAACCCTAGGGCACGGGTATTTAGGGGTCAGTCGCGTTTTCTCTGGGGTTGGCCGAATTTCAGAGAGAAAACCAGAGAATTGGGAGGATTGTCAGGAATCAAGGGTTGGGTGATTTCTGGGAATTGTTCTTGGGGGATTTGATCGTGAGTGGCGATAGAACGAGAAGGAGGTTGTTGATGTGCTGATTTCGGGTCTGTGAGGACGGAATCAGAGGATGTTCTTGGTGTTCTTCGCTCGTTCTTCGCGTTCTTCATCCTTTCAATCCTAATCAAGGTGAGTGTGTGACCGTAGGCTCGTATAAGTATAGGGGGCCAATGGAATACGATTGCTTGGTGCTTTTCGTGTGTTTTGTGTGTGGATTTGTGCTGGAGACTTGACAGATCGCACCACATTCGAGTCGTGTGAGGATTGACTCGATTTTGGGTTCTGCGTTGTCATGTCGATCGACACCGAGGTGGTGTGTCGATCGACACGGGGCCTGTGTTCTTCGACACCTAGTGGTTGTGTCGATCGACACAGTGGATCCTGTCGATCGACACGGGGTCACTGATCATCGACACCTAGTGGTTGTGTCGATCGACACAGTGAGTTCTGTCGATCGACATGATGTATTCTGGACTGGTTTTGTTGCTTGGTCGTGTATGCTTGTTTTGTGATCATCCTGGTATTGTGTTGGTTGTTTATACTTGTATTTAAATAGGCTGTAGATGGGATGACCGCGTCGCTGAGTATTTGTGATAATACTCACGCAACACTTTTTACCATGTGTTGCAGGTAAAGAGAAATTGTGATCGTGGAATCGTGGCGAGGAAGAAGAGATGATTTAGGGTCTCACTTGCATTGTTATTCTATGGAATTATTAGGTTGTTAGTCGTTAGATATTGTTTATTGATATTGATTGATTGGTTGAACTGGTTTGCTATTTAATAAAGTATGGAGTTGTTAAACTGGAAATGTTATTGATGTTTATTGTTCCGCGTTGCTTGGTTGTTGACCCATTGAGGACTATTATCTGTGATGATAATAATGTGGAGGGAAATTTTTTTAATTTTTGGGTTGGGTCGTTTCAGTTTGGTATCAGAGCCCTAGCGGTTCTAGGGCGGGTGCAATTGATTGATTAGGAAGTTAATTGATTGATTGTTGTGTGGGTATGGAGTCTTAGATCATCTCTTCCGAGCCTTCAATGAGATTCCACGGTAAGTGTTGTATGATTTCTGTTTTTGTTCTAGTACTTAGTAATCTGCTGTCAGTGCAGAATTATGGCTAGAGGTGCTAGAGGCAGAGGTCGTGGGGGCCGTGGAGGTCATGCTGGTCGTGGGCGCGGGCAAGGGCTCAAGAGTGAGTCGGTAGCCGTGAGTGTGGCCCAGGAGACCACGCAGGAGCAGGTGGCAGACTCTCAGGCGTTTCAGGAGGGGTCCGTGGGTCCGCTTCTACGAGTGTCAGTGTTAGGGCTGATGGGGATAGTGTGGGTCCTGGTGTAGTTGCTGGTGCGGCAGGCCCAGGTGGGGGTGCTCCAGTAGGTGTGGCTCAGGACCGAGATGATCGCCTGGCGGTTTTCCTGCAGTTGATCCTAGAGCGGTTACCAGGTGGGGTACCGGCTCCGGGTCAGGCTCCAGGAGTACAACCAGTGGAGGGTGGGGTTCAGCCGGGAGTGGCTGGTGTTCAGCCAGTAGTGGCGGATGGTCAATCGAGTGTGGCCGAGGTGCAGCCGGTTGTGGCGGTTGCGGAGGAGCTCATATCCTACCTTAGGATGATGGAGCAGATGCAGCGAATTGGCACCGGGTTTTTCTCTGATGGTGCCAAGCCAGAGGAGGCCGATGAGTGGCGGCGGAGATTGGAGCGTAACTTTCACTCGATCAGGTGTCCAGAGGGACACAGAGTAGACCTAGCAGTGCACTATTTGGATGGTGATACGCATCTCTGGTGGAGAGGCGTTGAGACTAGGCGGGTGGAGGTCGAGATGGTCTGGGAGGATTTCTTGGCTGAGTTTAATGCCAAGTATTTCCCGCAGGAGGTGGTGGACAGGATGGAGTCGAGGTTCCTGAACCTGACTCAGGGGGATCAGACCGTGAGGGAGTTTGATTTGGAGTTTAGTAGACTCATGGTACATGCTGGTAGAGGCATGGAGGGCGAACAGGCCCACGTGAGGAGGTTCCTCGGGGGACTTTGAGCTGAGCTGAGGACTCGCTGTAGGGCGAGTAAGTTTGCCACGAGGGCGGAGCTGGTTGAGAATGCGGCTGCAATTGATGAGGACCTCAGGGAGCAGGTTATGGTGGTTAGTCCACCGGTGCAGCAGCAGCAGCAACCGAGGAGATCTCAGCAGCAGACGGGATCGAGCAGGGGCGGCAAGCCTGCGCAGGGTCAGAAGAGGAAGTGGGAGAGCACTTCTGGGGCCAGTCAGAGAGGACAGAGTGGTCCGGGATGCTTTGGGTGTGGAAGCATGGATCACAAGGTGGCTAGTTGCCTGAAGAGGACTGAGATTCGGGGCGCCCAGGTGTGCTACCACTGCAGGGAGCCAGGGCATATCAAGCCCAAGTATCCGAAGCTGCAGCAGATGACGGTGGCAGTAGTGCAGCCGTTGGTGGTCCAGCCGTTGGCCCAGATCGCAGCGACGCCGTGGGTATTTACTTCGGCTGAGGCGGGCGGCTTTAGCGCCTGACCGATCACAGATATTGTTCCGACTTGACTTTTCTTTTAAATTCTTATGGATTAAATTTTAGTCGGTTTGAAATTATGAGTCTACGTTAGAGTGTCGGGTCTTAAAGCACATGGGATTTGTGTGCAGGGACATTAGTTGTGGGCGGGTGTGAGTCCCACGTGTTATTTGATTCGGGAGCTACGAATAGCTTTATCACTCCGGAGTGTGCGGAGGGCAGCGGGATCCGGAGCGATTCTGGGGAGCAGCCGGGGGTAGTTAAGGTTGTTGGTTGGAGAACGTTAGCTACTTTCGGGTGGGCTCGTGGTGTGGATGTTCTGGTGGGGGGAGAGTTGATGCCAGCAGATCTGGTCATTAGTCCGGTGGAGTTGTACGATGTCATCCTGGGTATGGATTGGTTGGATCAGTACAAGGTCCATTTGGATTGTCATCGAGGACGTGTAGTGTTTGAGCGAGAGGCTGGGTGGTTGGTGTTTCAGGGGGTGCGATCGACTTCCAGAAGTCTTATGATTTCAGCGATACAGGCCGAGCAGTTGATTGGGAAAGGCTGTGAGGCGTATCTGGCGACGATAGTGATGCCAGAAGCTGTTGGAGAGGTTGCAGTTGGGGATATCCAGGTCGTTCGAGATTTTTAGGATGTGTTCCAATCGTTGTTGGGTTTACCACCATCGCGGTCGGATCCATTTACGATTGAGTTGGAACCCGGAACAGCTCCGATATCCAAGACACCTTACCGTATGGCTCCAGCAGAGATGGCAGAGCTGAAGAAGTAGCTGGATGATCTGTTGGGGAAGGGTTTTATCCGGCCTAGTGTTTCACCATGGGGAGCACCGGTGTTGTTTGTGAAGAAGAAGGATGGGAGTTTCCGGTTGTGTATCGACTATCGGGGGCTTAACCGAGTCACTGTAAAGAACATATATTCTCTGCCGCGCATTGATGAGTTGTTGGATCAGTTGCGAGGGGCTACTTGGTTCTCCAAGTTAGACTTGGCGTCGGGTTACCATCAGATTCCGATCGATGAGGTGGTTGTCAGGAAGACGGCCTTTCGGACGAGGTACGGGCATTATGAGTTTGTGGTGATGCCGTTTGGTTTGACGAATGCACTAGCAGCGTTCATGCGGTTGATGAACGGGGTATTCCAGAAGTATCTAGATGTGTTCGTGATCATCTTCATTGATGATATTCTGGTATATTCGAGGAGTCCAGAGGAGCACGAGGTGCATCTGAAGTTGGTTCTGGAGAAGCTGCAGGAGCAGAAGCTGTATGCGAAGCTAAGTAAGTGCAGTTTCTGGCGGCGAGAGATGAGCTTTCTTGGCCACGTTGTGTCTGCAGAGGGAGTGTCTATGGATCCGGCTAAGATAGAGGCTATCAGAGGTTGGCCTAGACCGAGGAACGCCACCGAGATCAGGAGTTTTCTTCGGTTGGCAGGTTATTACCGGAGGTTCGTCAAGGGATTTGCGAGTATGGCGCAGTCGATGACGAAGCTAATAGGGAAGGATGTCCCTTTTGTTTGGTCTTCAGTTTGTGAGGAGAGTTTCGGGAAGTTGAAGGAGATGCTGACCAGTACACCTGTTTTGGCGTTACCCGAACCGGGTGAGCCTTATGTGGTGTATACAGATGCTTCGGGAGTTGGTCTGGGTTGTGTGCTGATGCAGCAGGGGAAGGTTATTGCGTATGCTTCGAGGCAATTGAGGAAGCACGAGTGCAATTACCCTACCCATGACTTGGAGTTGGCTGCAATTATCTTTACACTTAAGATCTGGAGGTCTTATCTGTATGGTGGGAAGGTGCAGATATTCAAAGACCACAAGAGTCTGAAGTATTTCTTCACTCAGCCGGAGCTGAACCAGAGACAAAGGCGCTGGATGGAGTTAGTTTTGGACTATGACTTGAAGATGCGCTGAGTCGGAAGAGGGCAGCTTCAGATCAGGAGCGAGATATGGAGGCTCTGGTGAGCGATATCAGCACGTTGAGGTTGTGTGTGATCTCACAGGAGCCGTTGGGGTTGGAGGCAGCTAACTAGGCAGATCTGTTGAGCAGGATTCGGGTTGCACAGGAGAAGGATCAGGGTTTGATTGACGCTTCTCAGGCAGTCGGTTCAGAGTATGTAGTCTTAGCGAGTGGGATGATACTGGTGAACGGGCGGGTTTGTGTACCCAAGAATGAGGATTTGAGACAAGAGATCCTGAGGGAGTGATATGCTCTAATTTACCCTAAGCTACTCCCTCAAATTAAGAGATCGTAGTAGTACTTAGGGATCAATTAGTGATTTCGAATTTTGCTAAGTCAAAAGTGTGAATGCAGTAAAATAAACAAATAATGTAAACAGAGTAAATGATTATCAAGGTTTTAGAATTCAATTTAGACAAAGGTTAGGTCGTGGGTAATTCGCAGGAATGAATCGAAACTGACTCGTGTCGATCGACACAAGGGTTTGTATCGATCGACACAGATGCAATTAAAATGTAGGATTTTATTAAGAACCGTTCTTGAGCATAAACATTAATGTAAAATCAATCAACTGTCGTTGCAGAGACTATCTATGATTAGATTCCTAAATTCCAAATTTCTTTGCGAACCTAGTGAATTAAATCAAGCTTTATCGTTCAGGTTTAATTGCTCACAAAATTCCTAAACCAAATTTCTTTGCGAGTAGGCAATTTTGCTCATCTAAGATTATTTCAGGTTATCAATAATACTTTCGCATCTATTAAACAACCTATGATATCCAATTTTAGTTGATCAATCCTAAAATCAGAGTTATACCAATCTAGATGAAGAACACAAAGATAAATTCTAACAGGGTTTTAATTCATTCAGATTCTCATCAAACCCTAGAACTACCCTAAACCTAACAAGCAAACTACTCGGACATGGTGATTGAAACAAACATTATGAGATAAATAATTTGCATAAAAGAGATAGAGAAAGTGATACAAAAAGGGTTCGAAACCCTGGAAGTCTGAAGTGTGGAAATCTCCCCAAATCTCTCTCTCTCTCTCTAAGTCTGAATTAAAAACTAGCTAAAAACATGAAAACCTAACTAAAAACTATTTATACAAGTAGGAAAAATCGGACCGGGCTTTGATAAAAACGTCTGGAACTTCAAGCCCGAACAGGATTTCTTCATTAAAAGCCCGTGTCGATCGACACATTTTAGTGTATCGATCGACACAACATCCATTAGAGCTCTTCTTCGTCTGGCACGAGAGTGTCGATCGACACAAAGGCCATATGTCGATCGACACAAGCTCCTCTGCTCGACTCCGACTTGATATCTTCAGCTCTTCGTTCCTCGATACTCCAGAAAGCTCCATAAGCTTCCATTAGGCTCTAATCGATCTTCAACCTACAATGACACTAAAAGACTCGAGAAACACCACAAAGACTCTATAAAAAGGACTTATATCATGGTCGAAAAAGGGTAAAAACCATGATATATCAGCTCCCCCAGACTTAGCATTTGCTTGCCCTCAAGCAAAACATGCACTAAGAATGTGAAAGAGGTCTGAAAACGCAGAAACTTACCTTTCTTTGGAGTACCGGACTGATCCCCCTCAACTAGTAATCCACATGATGCAGAACGAAATCCAAAATCAGACCACCATGTACGTCTCCGCAGACATTCGCAGCCTTCCAGATTCATCCACAACTTCATAGCATAATCCGTTAGTCTTCATAGCTTAGTCTCAATGTTCTCAATGCCAAAAGCCTTCTAGACTCATTCCCAGACTATACCATGACAAATCAACCTATACAACTCTTGGTATTTCTCCTCTCCCCCAGACTTATTTTATTTCCTATTCCTAATTTTTATGATTGCTGAACTCAAAGCAGTGCATATTTCACTAATGTTGTTCCTTGTTAGGAGACAGGGTCATCACTCACTACTGTTGTTCCTTGTGAGGAGACAGGTTCGTGAGATTACTCGTCTTCTTTATCCGTTTTACGGGACTCAGACTGCTACTTTTGAGCTAGGTGATCACCTCTTGAGTACAGACTCACTGGATTTTATTCCTCATCTTGTACTCAAGAGCTATCATTTCACCCCAATCCTAACATAAATGATATAAAATTTTTTTTTTTTCTAAGGGAATAGAGGGAGAGGAGTACCATTATAAACAACAGAGATTGCACTTGTCAGATACGAATGAGGAGTCAAGCTCTGTGGACATCGATCCCAAAGAGAACCGTGCAGTAGCTCTGACTTGGCGGATTATACTGGAAGTAGCAGACGTCTCAAGTCGACTGGTCAATCCTAGAATTTTCCATTAGTCTAACTCTAAAACTGATTCTGGAAGAATGGTCACATGCTGGCAAAGACACTCCACTAAACCAAAAGAAGGGTTGTTCCTAACTAATTTTGACTCAATAAAACAAAAAAATTCAAATTTGACCCAAAATAAACAAAACAAAAAGAAACACGTTAGTAGTTTCCTCCCCCAGACTTAACCAACACTGTCCCCAGTGTTGCCAAGCCTGAAGTTGGCAAGAGAAATCAAAGGAAAATTGAACTGGAATGAAATGAAGGAGATTTACCAAAGTGGGGACCCTGTCGATCGACACAAACAAGTCATGTCGATCGACACAGGTTCTGAGGGATCGGATCATTGTGATGTCGAGAATTTTGAAAATTGAAGGCCATGTCGATCGACAGACAGGTCCGTGTCGATCGACAGAAACCTTACTGTCTCATTGCAAATTTTCTGCATCACTCAACAAACACGATCAAAGAAGAAAACACACAATGCAAATCCTTAAAATGATCAAGTTCAAGCTCCTAACAAAATCCAACACTAACTGACTCAAAAGTAAATAAGAGATAAAATAGAAAAACTTACAAGTGGGTTGCCTCCCACTAAGCGCTTGTTTTCAGTCATTAGCTCGACTGTGTCAGGACTCAGGCTTTTGGTGGATCTTTGAGGGGTCGTTTGTCTCCCTCATCCTTTAATAGCCTTGCATTTGATCGCTCTCCAGCTCCAGGCATCCAAGGAACAATACCAGGAAAAAGCTTCATGGTGGTGTTCAGCATCTCGTGAACCACTGCCTCTCCTTTCTCCCTCATCTCGAAGGGGATGATGATTCGGAACTTGGAAAAAGGCTTGGAAGTCTTTTTGTGTTTGACCGTGGTTGGTTTGGGTCCTCCATCAGGCTTCAAGGGTGGAGAAGTCAAGGGTGGGGCACACTGGATCATCTTCATGTCATCTCCAAGGTCTGAACTCGACTCTTCTTCATTTGTAACAGTCAGACAAGAGTTCTTCTCAAACCGAGCTGAGGGGTAGAAAACATCCTTGTCGATCTTGGAGAAGGAGATTCTCTGTCTTGGGAAATCTACAATCGCACCCACTGTGGCAAGGAATGATGACCCCAGAATCAATGGTCTTTCCCTATCATCCTTCGTCTCCATAAGGTGAAAATCCACCGGAACCAGACAATCTCCTACTTGAAGCATCAAGTCAGGAATGAATCCTTTCGAACATGGTGAGGAAGAATCTGGCAGTGTGATAGACATCTTCGAAGGTTGCAGATCTTTAATCCCTAGCTTCCTTGCCACAGACTCACACATGACATTCACGTTAGCTCCAGTGTCACAAAGAGAATTTTTAAATTCCATACCTTTGATTGAGCAAGGAATCATGAACATCCCTGGATTTGTTATCTTTTGCAAACTCCTTAGTTGTGGTTGAGCATGTCTCCCCTTTTCCTCAGGTGATCTGATGCTAACAGCTCGTGGATATGGAAGCTTGGGCTTGTAGACCCTTTCCTCTGCCTTGACTGAAGGTTTCGAAGTGGCTATACTCATCTGGGATCCACGTCGATCGACATTGTCCTCGTGTCGATCGACATGAGATTTCTGTGCCCTGGTTGTGTCGAGATTTTTGACCCGTGTCGATCGACACAAGCCACCCGTGTCGATCGACACGGGGGCTTGTACGAAAAACTCGTCCTCTTCAACCTCCTCTTTGCTTCCCAAGGTGATGGCATGGACGTGCGGTCTTGGGTTTACCTCAGTCTTAGCCGGGAGGAATCCCTCCTACCTTCTAACATTCTCAGCAGCTTGAGCAATTTGGGTGTCTAGCTTCTTAACATGGGCGTTCAAAGCTTCGAACTTCCCATTCAGGTCCTGGTACATAGCATCCATCTTTCCGTTGAAGCTCACAGTTATCTTCTGTTGACCCTCCAGAATCTGCTCCAGCATAGACTTCATCTCACTGTTCTCTGTTGTCTGAGCAGGTGGTGTCTGATAAGAAGAACCGTAGTTCCTTTGGTAGTTCCCGTTGAAGCCTCTGTTACCCTGCTGATTACCGAACCTCTGACCTTGATAACCAGTCCCACTGATGAAGTTGACATCCTTTTCTACATCATGTGTCGATCGACACAAGCCTTCCGTGTCGATCGACACCGAATCCGGAATGAAGGTTTCTACCTCCTGAGCGAACTGAACCGTCTTCTTCCCCACCAGAAGATTGTGTACCGTATCCAGCTTGGCTTTAACCTCTGCAATCTAGCTCCCATCCATATTACCCCCTAGCTTCTTCCTTTCGAAATCCGCGTTCTTGGTGCTACTGCTGGAGGCTAAGTTATCGATTAGAATCAGAGCATCTTCTGGATATCGGGTGTTGAAATTCCCATTGCTAGCTGAATCAAGGGCCACCTGATACCTCCAGTCAATCCCTCTGAAAAAGATGCCCAACAGCTGGACATCACTGAATCCGTGATGAGGGCAAGCTCTCTGGTAGGATTTGAAACGAATCCAGGAAGCCTTAAACGCTTCAGTAGGACCTTGCTTGAAGGTGGAGATCTTGTTCCTCAGATCGCGCCTCATCAAAGAAATTGTTGAGGAAAGCGTTCTTGGTGTCCTCCCAAGTAGTCAACGAGCCTGGCTCCAGTTGCTTTAGCCAGTAGGCTGCTTCTCCGCTAAGGGAGTATGGGAACAGCTTGCAGAAAAGGTAGTCGCTGGACACCCCGTTTGCCTTGATGCTCGAAGCGAGGTCCTCAAACCTCTCTATGTGGTCCATGGGGTGCTCAGACGATAGGCCATGGAATGGGTGCTGGGCAACTAGCGAGAACTAGGCCGGCTTCAGCTCAAAATCGTTCCTCGGGAAAGAAGGAGGACGAATTGCTGCCCTGTTGGCATAAAACTCATCGGGCCTGTTATACTCTCCCAGAGTATGCCCACGCACAGCAGCTGCTGGCCCTTGTCTCTGCACGACCTGCTGGTCCTCTTGGATCACAGCCCCATTCTCATCCAGTCGCTGACCCTGAGCGTTACGCCTGCGACCCTCAGCATCCTGCAAGTGCCCATCTTCACCTCTGATCAACACAATTGGATTCATTCTGGCTGTCCTTGTTGCTGCTCTGTTGGCTCGTTCTAACCTTTCAATCTCAGGATTGAAATCAAGTAGTTCTTTGTTCTGATTGCCTTTGGTAACGCGCTGATGCATAAACCTGAAACACACAAAACAAAGATAAGAAAAAAAAAGTAAGTAAAATAAAAACAAAAAAAACAAAAACTTAGACAAAGTTCTAATAACACAAATCGATTGGTTAGATCGAGTCCCCGGCAACGGCGCCAAAATTTGATATGCTCAAATTTACCCTGAGCTACTCCCTCAAATTAAGAGATCGTAGTAGTACTTAGGGATCGAATCCACAAGGAGTCGATACACGATCAATTAGTGATTTCGAATTTTGCTAAGTCAAAAGTGTGAATGCAGTAAAATAAACAAATAATGTAAACAGAGTAAATGATTATCAAGGTTTTAGAATTCAATTTAGTCAAAGGTTAAGTCGTGGGTAATTCGCAGGAATGAATCGAAACTGACTCGTGTCGATCGACACAAGGGTATGTATCGATCGACACAGATGCAATTAAAATGTAGGATTTTATTAAGAACCGTTCTTGAGCATAAACACTAATGTAAAATCAATCAACTGTCGTTGCAGAGACTATCTATGATTAGATTCCTAAATTCCAAATTTCTTTGCGAACCTAGTGAATTAAATCAATCTTTATCATTCAGGTTTAATTGCTCACAAAATTCCTAAACCAAATTTCTTTGCGAGTAGGCAATTTTGCTCATCTAAGATTATTTCAGGTTATCAATAATACTTTCGCATCTATTAAACAACCTATGATATCCAATTTTAGTTGATCAATCCTAAAATCAGAGTTATACCAATCTAGATGAAGAACACAAAGATAAATCCTAACAGGGTTTTAATTCATTCAGATTCTCATCAAACCCTATAACTACCCTAAACCTAACAAGCAAACTACTCGGACATGGTGATTGAAACAAACATCATGAGATAAATAATTTGCATAAAAGAGATAGAGAAAGTGATACAAAAAGGGTTCGAAACCCTGGAAGTCTGAAGTCTGGAAATCTCCCCAAATCTCTCTCTCTCTAAGTCTGAATTAAAAACTAGCTAAAAACATGAAAACCTAACTAAAAACTATTTATACAAGTAGGAAAAATCGGACCGGACTTTGATAAAAACGTCTGAAACTTCAAGCCCGAACAGGATTTCTTCATTAAAAGCCCGTGTCGATCGACACATTTTAGTGTCTCGATCGACACAACATCCATTAGAACTCTTCTTCGTCTGGCACGAGAGTGTCGATCGACACAAAGGCCATATGTCGATCGACACAAGCTCCTCTGCTCGACTCCGACTTGATATCTTCAGCTCTTCGTTCCTCGATACTCCAGAAAGCTCCATAAGCTTCCATTAGGCTCTAATCGATCTTCAACCTACAATGACACTAAAAGACTCGAGAAACACCACAAAGACTCTATAAAAAGGACTTATATCATGCTAAAAAAAGGGTAAAAACCATGATATATCAGGGAGGCTCATTCGAGTATGTTATCGATTCATCCGAAAGCGACCAAGATGTATCGGGACTTAAAACGGTATTATCACTGGGTCGGGATGAAGAGGGATGTAGCCAGCTGGGTTGCAGCGTGCAACGTGTGTCAGCTTGTGAAGGCTGAGCATCAGGTCCCGAGCGGGTTATTGCAAACTTTACCTATTCCGGAGTGGAAGTGGGATATGATCACGATGGATTTTGTGACAGGACTGCCAGTGTCGCACACATATGATGCGATATGGGTTATTGTGGATCGTCTGACCAAGTCAGCACATTTTCAGGCCATCAAGAAGACCGACGGAGCGGTGGTGTTGGCTAGGAAGTATGTGCGTGAGATAGTGAGGTTGCACGGGGTGCCAGCAAGTACTGTGTCAGAGAGGGATCCGAGGTTTACTTCAGAGTTCTGGAGAGCTTTTCAGTCTGAGATGGGCACTAAGGTGCATATGAGTACCGCATATCATCCTCAGACGGATGGGCAGTCTGAGAGAACGATTCAGACATTGGAGGATTTGCTGAGGATGTGTGTACTGGATTATGGTGGTCATTGGGCGGATCTGAACCTGGTAGAGTTTGCGTACAACAACAATTATCAGGCGAGTATTGGGATGGCTCCATATGAGGCTCTGTATGGAAGGCCATGTAGGACATCATTATGCTGGACTCAAGTGGGGGAGAGGAGCATGTTTGGCGCAGACTTTGTTCAGGAGACGACGGAGAAGATCCGTATCTTGAGGCTGAACATGAGAGAGGCTCAGGATCGACAGAAGAGTTACGCCGATAGGAGGCGGAAGGAGCTGGAGTTTGAGCTGGGAGATATGGTGTATCTCAAGGCAGCTATGGTGAGGGGTCCTAACAGATCCATTTCAGAGAATAAGCTAAGTCCGAGGTTTATGGGTCCGTTCAGAGTAGTGGAGCAGGTCAGACCGGTAGCTTATAGATTGGAGTTATCTCAAAGTATGAAGGCTTTTCACAAGGTCTTCCATGTTTCGATGCTACGAAAGTGTCTGCATGAGTCTGAAGAGGTGTTGGCGAGGATTCCGGAGGGTCTTTAGCCCAACATGACATTGGCGGCGAGGCCTGTGAGGATTCTCGAGAGGAGGATCAAGGTGCTGCGCCGGAAGAGTATACCGTTGGTGAGAGTCGTATGGGACTGTGATGGTATTGAGGAGGAGACTTGGGAACCAGAGGCGTTGATGAAGACAAAGTTCTCGAAGTGGTTTGAGAAGCAAGCGGTGGCTTGAGCTCTTTTTCTGGTTTTCAGAGTCTGTATTAGCATGTTGCTATGTTGTGATATTGTATTTGGTTGTGTTGTAACGAGTATACATTTTGGAGATTTAATAAGATGAGTTACCTTATTAAATGTGCGTTAAGACGTGTATTTATGAGATTGACGGGTGCGTCATGTATTGGTATGACTGGTGATGTCATGGATTTGTGATGACTGGTAGGTCATGTGGAGGTCTAGCGATAGAGTTCTATTTGAGTTAGAGCTTGTCTATCGGCTAGGGAGACTAGAAATGGAAGTTCTATGTGAGTTAGGGCTGTCTATGTTCTAGTAAGATTATCTGGGGATAAGGCTCTATGTGAGTTAGGACTTGTGATTCCCCAAATGGCGCTGGGAAATAGGGGTTTTATGTGAGTTAAAACCTGCCTATTTCCTAGGGGGAGTCTGGAATAGAAGTCTTATGTGAGTTAGGACTATCTTTCCAGGGACTCTATGAAGCACCCTGGTGATTGGGTTATTTCGGATGACCATGAGAGGTGATTTCAGTCGACAGGTGCCTAAGATGCATGTTACATAATGATTGCCCCAGGGGATCGTGGGTCTCCTGGGTATACTTGAGTGGACAGTGATGTTCTCTCCAGGGGAAACTGGTTCCCTTGTATATACTTTGAGGGGCCGAAGCCTCTCCAGGGGATGTGTGATTCCTCTGCAGCCGATAGCTTGATGGACTGTGTGTCCTGAGAGTGAGAGGGGCTAGAACATATCGAGAGCTGGATGGACGGCGGTCCTGAAGGTGGGGTGGTATGATATAAATCGAGAGCTCAATGGGTGACGAGTGTTGTATATAGATATGAGTACGAGCAATAGTATCTGTAATGTGGTTGTAAGCATGAGACTGGATGAACTTCGGGGATGGGAGTGGATCTCAGGTGGTGCTGACCGGGTGGAGTCAGGATTGCAGCCATGGTGAGACGGTGCAATGGGGCTAGTATGAGCCTGGTAGAGCTCGGGGATCAGGTGTGATCTCGAGTGGTGTTGACCGAGGGTCAAGAGAGTGGATTGGATGTCGAATCTAAGGTTTTGCTAACGTTTGGAACCGGGTTCGGACAACCTTGGTAATATATGTAGCGTCGTTGGTCGTACATGTTCTTGTTTGATTGTTGTGCGATCATTTGGTTCAATTCGGGGTCAACGGTTGATCGTGCATGTTCTTGTTTGACTGTTGGGCGGTCAATCGGGCAGCCCTGATCGGGACCAGGGGACGTTGCATCGTGGATATTCCGAGGAAATCTGGTCGGGTTTTAGACGGAAGTGCGAACTTTAGTGAGATGGGGTTATGTGGTTCGAGTGTGATCTCGAAAGGTCAGCCGGGTTTGGGTCCGGTATTTATGACCATAGTGCGACGGTGTCGCAGGATTCGAGGTTGAATCCGTATTAGTGGGGGAGAATTGTAACACCCGTGAACCAAAAAGTGGAATTTTGGTGGGTGTGTCGATCGACACAGAGGTGTATGTCGATCGACACGGGTTGAAATTGGACCGACAGGTTCGATTCTTGATCGCGCAGTTTGGTGATCGGTTTAGGGAAACCCTAGGGCACGGGTATTTAAGGGGTCAATCGCGTTTTCTCTGGGGTTGGCCGAATTTCAGAGAGAAAACCAGAGAATTGGGAGGATTGTCAGGAATCAAGGGTTGGGTGATTTCTGGGAATTGTTCTTGGGGGATTTGATCGTGAGTGGCGATAGAACGAGAAGGAGGTTGTTGCTGTGCTGATTTCGGGTCTGTGAGGACGGAATCAGAGGATGTTCTTGGTGTTCTTCGCTCGTTCTTCGCGTTCTTCATCCTTTCAATCCTAATCAAGGTGAGTGTGTGACCGTAGGCTCGTATAAGTATAGGGGGCCAATGGAATACGATTGCTTGGTGCTTTTCATGTGTTTTGTGTGTGGATTTGTGCAGGAGACTCGACAGATCGCACCAGATTCGAGTCGTGTGAGGATTGACTCGATTTTGGGTTCTGCGTTGTCATGTCGATCGACACCGAGGTGGTGTGTCGATCGACACGGGGCCTGTGTTCTTCGACACCTAGTGGTTGTGTCGATCGACACAGTGGATCCTGTCGATCGACACGGGGTCACTAATCATCGACACCTAGTGGTTGTGTCGATCGACACAGTGAGTCCTGTCGATCGACACAGTGTATTCTGGACTGATTTTGTTGCTTGGTTGTGTATGCTTGTTCTGTGATCATCCTGGTATTGTGTTGGTTGTTTATACTTGTATTTAAATAGCATGTAGATGGGATGACCGCGTCGCTGAGTATTTGTGATAATACTCACGCAACTCTTTTTGCTATGTGTTGAAGGTAAAGAGAAATTTTGATCGTGGAATCGTGGCGAGGAAGAAGAGATGATTTAGGGTCTCACTTGGATTGTTATTCTATGGAATTGTTAGGTTGGTAGTCGTTAGATATTGTTTATTGATATTGATTGGTTGGTTGAACTGGTTTGCTATTTAATAAAGTATGAAGTTGTTAAACTGGAAATGTTGTTGATGTTTATTGTTCTGCGTTGCTTGGTTGTTGACCCATTGAGGACTATTATCTGTGATGATAATAATCTGGAGGGAAATTTTTTTAATTTTTGGGTCGGGTCGTTTCAAAAATAATGAATCCAAATTGTTAAAAACTATCAATCTAGGTGAAATCAATGAATGAATATGTCAAGATGTGAAGATTATATTTAAAACCATTTAAATCTAACCAATATTTTATTTTCGAATGCAAAAATTCATTAATCAAATAATTTTTAGTTAAATAATCATGAAAATGCAAAAATAAATTGGCTCTTAAAAATTATGTGTGGAAAAATGATTTTAAAAATAATTTAAAGAGTGAAAAAGGAAAAATTAACCTCTTTTGACCAAACGGTTAGGTGGTCAGCTCGGTGGTTCGAAGCAGTGGTTCGGTGGACCATGGCTCTTGAATCCTGAAACAACCCGACCCGTTTTTTTTTTTTTTTAATAGCATCAAGTTAACATTCCCATAAATGCCAACTCTCAACATGCTATAATTCTCATCAAAAGCAATCCAGCGAAATCAATACAATTAACCGGTTCACAATTCAATTCCAATCATCATGCAACCAGCAACCTAAACATTTACTATCAGATTCCACTAACAACCTAACACTCCACATAACCACACAATCGAGCCTCATAAAACAGAACAGCAGCATCTCTGTCGATCGACACAACCTCTAGGTGTCGATCGACAGACAATTCTGTCCCTCTGTCGATCGACAGACAACAGTCCTGTCGATTGACGGCCTGCGTGTCGCTCGACACACCACCTCGGTGTCGCGCGACACAGATGACCCCGTGTCGATCGACAGGAAGCAATCCTGTCGATCGACAGGACACCCTCTGTTCGATGGAGATCGCCTATCCTCTCATGGCCGAATCTCCATGAACCTTAATCGATCACCTGCACAATCAACCACTCAAAGCACCAAATTCACACAGCAAACATCGCATCATACACAATCCTATATCCGAGAGCCTATGGTCGTGCACTCACCTTTGCAAACGGATAGAATGAAGACTAAGGAACCCGACACAAACAGAGAGGAATATCTCGTGACTCCCTTCACCAAAACCAAGTTTGAGACCTGTTCTGGAAACTAGACACTGAGAGATTTCCAACGATGTATAGAACGTCCCCTAACTCCTACAGGATCGACGGTAAAACAGCCCGCAATCTCGCTATTCGAAACTGGCAAAAACAGAGATTCAGAACCGACACCCTGAAAACAAACGAATACAGAGAACGGAGCTTACCTCCGAATCAGGATCCGAAACCTGATCTAGAATCTACACAGAGAGAGCTTTCCAAAGGTATCTGAATCGTCTCCTGATTCACATTGGTTCGACAGGAAACCTCCCTCGAAGTGGACTGAACGCAGACTCAAGACTGCAGAACCTCTCAAGTTCAAAAGACCATAACTCAGCGAATACTCAACCAAATCGCAAACGGTTTTCGCTCACATCAAGAACATAGAAAGGAAAACTTACCCAACAATTTGCGTTCAAAACCGATCAGAATCTGACCGCCGTTTGCCTCTCCCAAAAACCGACGGAACACCTCCAAAAAATCTCTCAAAACTCTCCACTTTTCTTAAACCTAATTCTCTCTCAAAAAGCGGCCAAAACAGAGAGAAAACCCATTCTCCATGCTTAAATACTTGAACCCTAGGGCTCCCCTTAACCGGCCCAAACCAACAAACCATAAAAATCAAACCCTCGGTCTGATTTTTAATCCGTGTCGATCGACACACACCAGCTGTGTCGATCGACACAGCTCGACTCCTTCGCGAAACAAAACACCCGTGTCGATCGACACTCAGCCCTCCTGTCGATCGACGCTCCTCCAAAATTCCATTTTTGGATCACGGGCGTTACAATTCTCCTCCACTAACAAGGATTCGTCCTCGAATCACAAGTTACACCAACCCGTCCCTGCTAAGACTAGCACTCTTGCCCAAAACCCGACCAGATACACCCGAAAACCGCCAGAATGCAACATTTTCTGGTTTTATCCAAGCCTGCCCGGTTGATTGTACAACAATCAAACAAGAACATGCCCAACCAACCGTAGTCCCAGAATATAACCAAGTGACCGCGCAACAATTAAACAAGAACATGCGCGACCACGATGCTACACAAGTTTACCGGGATCGCCTGAATCGAATTCCCGAACGCAAGTACTCACCCTAAACTAGACGCATCCACTGAGATCACTCCAGATCCCCGAGACTCAGCCATTCTCCTAATCACGGCCTACTCAACCGCTACTGTTCACAGTCCATACTTATATCCATATACACGCACACCAGGATCCATGCTAAGGCCACCACTAATGCCGAGAACCCGACCCAATTCCTCTGAAGACACACCACAATGTAACGTTGTAGTCCCCGACCCAGTCTGCCCGATTGATCGAACAACAATCAAACAAGAACATGTCCGACCCACCGTAGATCCGGCAAAAAGGACATGTTGATCGTGCAACAATCAAACAAGAACATGCACGACCAAACGTTACATAAGTCCCCAAAATCGTCGGAATCGAGGTTCCAGACGCAAGTACTAGCCCAGACTGGACCCTACAATCCCATCGCATACCTGACCCCACCGGTCGACCCACCTGAGATCCCCCTCGATCCCCCGGTAGTTCATCCATAACCACCTGAGATCTCTGCTAAGGTTAACACTTTCGTCCGAAAACCCACCAGATTACCCCAGAACCACACCAGGATGTACCGTTTATAGTCCCGACCAAGCCTGCCCGTTTGACCGAACAACAATCAAACAAGAACATGTTCGATCATCCGTAGACCCGGTGAAAAGACCAATTGATCGTGCAACAATCAAACAAGAACATGCACGATCAAGACGATACATCAGTTCCAGAGTCATCCAATCAAGTTCCCAAACGAGAATACTAACCCCAGACTAGATCCCAAAGCCCACCGCTACTGCTCACAACCCATACTCGTACCCATATACATGTACACCATACCTACCCGCAGGATCGTCACCCTTTGGACTACGGTATGCAGAGGACCACCTCCCCTGGAGAGACCTCCAATCTCTCAAAGCACATTAGGAGATCCACATCCTCCTAGAGGGAAAACCACTTTCCCTCATATATGCAGGGCAACCACCATCCCTGGAGAGAACCCACTATCCTCTTAAGTACCAAGGAGAACCCACTATCTCCCGGAGAGACGCCACAATCTCTCAAGCATGCAGGAATCCACTTTCTGGAAGGATCTCTATCCTTCAAGTATCCAGAAACCCACCGTTCCCTGGAGCCCTAACCTGCAACGTGCCTCAAAGCACCCGTCGCCAACATGACATTCCCTCACCTGAAATATCATGCCCCACGCCCCTCCACTAGGCCACCCGAAACCACCCACTCACCCTGGGTGTTTCCCACCGAGTCCCTGGAAAGACGGTTCTATCCACAGAAACCTCATTTCCAGACTCTCCCTACACCACAACCAGATTCTAACTCCCATAGAACCTCTATTCCTAGCCATCACCTAACCCCATGACCTCACCAGTCATCCACTAGAAGAACCCACAACTCAACACACTTAAAAGAATCCTTCACCTTAAAAACTCCAGAACGCCAAAACGCTACCACAACAACGAGAGTACAACCAATGTAGCCACCTGCTACCACAAACCGAACCACTTCACGCAACTAGTCCTCTACCTCCGACTCCGACTCTCAAGTCCCCCACCTCAACACTGGCACAGTCCCACTCGACTACTACCAATACTATCCTCCTCCGGCGAAGAACCCTGACTCTCCTTCTGAGAATCCACACAGATCTCGCCACCAACACCTCCTGGCCGAAGATTCTCTGGAATCCTAGCCAACCCATCTCAGACTCCTGCAATCACTCTGCAGCCTCAAACCTGGAACTTGACGAAAAACCCTCATACCCTGAGGTAACTCCAACCAATAAACTACCGGTCCAACCCGCTCCACAACCCTGGACCTAGCTTATTCTCCACCAAACATGCTCCTCTCCCCCACTTGAGTCCAGCATATTGATTCCCTACATGACCCTCCATAATAGCCTCATACGGAGCCATTCCAATACTCGCCTGATAGCGGTTGTTCTAAGCAACCCTACCAGATTCAGATGATCCGCCTACTGACCACCTTACTCGAGTACACACATCCTCAACAACACCTTCCACATTCTGAATCCTACTCCCAGCTTGCTCATCCTTCCGAGGATGATACGCTGTACTCCTTTGCACCGTAATGTCTATCTCCTTTCGAACTTCTCCCAGAACGCTGAGATAACCTTCAATTCCTGACAGACACATCTGGCTACATCCCGTGCAGCCTCCCACATACTTCTCATTCCTGGTTAGAACAAAATCGTCCGTTCACTCGTATCGCCCCATTCACCGACACCCGATACTCCAAACCAATAACCCGAGAACATCGCTCACTCCTTGATCATTCTCCTGAGCTACCTGAATCCTGCTCAACGATTCTATCTGGTCCATTGCTTCTAATCCCAACGGCTCCTGCGAGTTAGCACAACTCTTCCATTGCTAAGCTCGCTCAAAAGATCAGGCCTGCAAAAACTTGGTTTCCCGAATCCGCCCTTACCTGACTTAACCTACTGCTTCTGCTTCCACTACTTCCCCAATGCCAGCCCAAGAATGACATCAAACAGCACCGCCGCCTGATAATCCACTATGTGGCACCAACTAAACTTCATGGACGTCTTACCTCTGATCTGGAGTAGGTCAACTGACTCAATTGATCGCACAACAATCAAACAAGAACATGTGCAACCAGCCATAAGACCAGAACCAGACCAAAGATGCTATATACACCATCATACTGTTTCTCAATCGTACAAGATTTCACATGACTAATCATAGGAATTCCTTATCCTACAATTTCAAGCCATAAGAGTACTCATCCATAACTTCCAACAAAAGAGAACTCTTCAATCTTATAAATTTTCAAAAGTAAAAAAATAGAAACTCCTTCTCATAAAATCTCCAAATGAAAACTCATTATTCCTCAACGAAAAGTCATAAATTCAAACATGTAGCGAACATGCTGCTATGAAACTGAAACAGATAAAACTTAAAACAAAAAGGAAAACAAGTCCAGCTTCGGCCCGTTCTTAGACCCTCTCCTGACCCTTGCTTCCCTCCTCAATCTCTCTTCTCCGTCGGAGTGTGCACTCGCGGCGCCACAATCCGACGCAACGGCTGCGCCTCTATCGGAGCCTCCTGCACTGGCTGAACCACCGCCAATGCCAACTGCAACTTAGGACACCTTGCCTTGCTATGTCCTGGCTCTCCACAATGAAAGCACGCCTGGGCAGTCTGATTCTCTCTCCTCTTCGGACAGCTCACCACTCGATGCTCCATGCTTCCGCACCCAAAGCATCCCGCACCACTCTGACCACTCTGGGCCCTCTGACCAGAATCCGAAGAGCCCTCCCACTTCCGCTTTTGTCCTTGAGCCGGCTTACCGCCCCGGCTCGCACCCGTCTGCTGCTGTGGCGGCCTTCTCTGCTGTTGCTGCTGCACCGGTGGGCTAACCACCGCAGCCAGCTCTGCCCCCATATCAGCCTCAATTGCTGCCGCAGTCTCAACCAACTCCGCCCTCGTGGCGTACTTACGAGCCCTGCACAGCGTCTTCAGTACTGGTCGAAGTCCATGCATGAACCTCCTGATCTGGGACTCCTCACTCCCAAACTCCCGACCAGCATACTCCAGCAGCCGACCGAACTGCTCGTCATACTCCTGGACCGAACTCTCTCCCTGGGTAAGCACCAAAAACTGTGCCTGCATTCGGTCCGCCGCCTCCTTCGGAAAATACTTGGCATCGAACTCTGCCAAGAAATCCGCCCGGGCCATCCCCGCCTGAGGCCTCCTGCTCATCACACCTCTCCACCACAGATGTGCATCACCCTCCAAGTAATGAACCGCAAGGTCCACTCTAAACTCCTCTGGACACCTCAAAGATTGGAAGTTACGTTCCAACCTACTCCTCTACTGATCCACCTCACTAGGGTTGGCACCACCCGCAAAGAACCCTGTGCCAATCCTCTGCATCTGCTCCATCATCCTCAGATAGGATGGAAGCTCTCCCACAGCCGCCACACCTGGCTGCCCACCAGCCACCACCGGCTGAACCCTAGCCCCCACGGGCTGCACAACAGGCTGCCCCACCGGAGCCTGACCCTGCCCTGGCGCCCCCACTGGCAACCGCGCCAAGATCAACTGCAGCAGCTCCACCAAGCGATCATCTCGGTCCCGAGCACCACCTGCGCCAGCACCCCTTCCTGGGCCCTGCGCACCACCGGCTCCACTAGCCCCCTCGACACCCACTGTGTCCACGCTCGCTGACCCTTGAGATGCCTGTGGCTCTGCAGCTTGCCCCTACGTGACCTCATGAGACTCACTCGCGTCGGCAGACACTGACACCTGTCCCCGACCATGCCCACGGCCACGCCCTCTGCCCCCACGGGCACCACGACCTCTACCTCTAGCACCTCTAGCCATCTCACACTGCCCACAACAGTAGACTAAGTACTAAAGCAGAAAGGCAAAAACAACACATACCGTGGAATCTCTTTAAAGGCTCGCACATACCGTGGAATCTCTTTAAAGGCTCGGAGATGATGATCTAGGACTCCAAACCCAATCACAATCAATTGACTATTCACTAATCAATCACCACAAACCACAGTTCACAAACTAAGCAATGATAGCACACAATCATTTAACTACATTCTCCCGCCCTAGAACCGTAAGGGCTCTGATACCAAATTGAAACAACCCGACCCGTTTTTTTTTTTTTTAATAGCATCAAGTTAACATTCCCATAAATGCCAACTCTCAACATGCTATAATTCTCATCAAAAGCAATCCAGCGAAATCAATACAATTAACCGGTTCACAATTCAATTCCAATCATCATGCAACCAGCAACCTAAACATTTACTATCAGATTCCACTAACAACCTAACACTCCACATAACCACACAATCGAGCCTCTAGATCAACCATCTCGTCCTCGCCACAATTCCACGATCACACCTGCTTTTACCTGCATCACATGGTTATACGAGATGCGTGAGTATTATCATAAATACCCAGTGAGACGGTCCTCCCATCTACAGGCCAATTACTCAAATATAAAATGCATACAATACCAGGCTTATCACTCAACACGCATAGAACAAACAAGCATCATAAAACAGAACAGCAGCATCTCTGTCGATCGACACAACCTCTAGGTGTCGATCGACAGACAATTCTGTCCCTCTGTCGATCGACAGACAACAGTCCTGTCGATTGACGGCCTGCGTGTCGCTCGACACACCACCTTGGTGTCGCGCGACACAGATGACCCCGTGTCGATCGACAGGAAGCAATCCTGTCGATCGACAGGACACCCTCTGTTCGATGGAGATCGCCTATCCTCTCATGGCCGAATCTCCATGAACCTTAATCGATCACCTGCACAATCAACCACTCAAAGCACCAAATTCACATAGCAAACGGATAGAATGAAGACTAAGGAACCCTATATCCGAGAGCCTATGGTCGCGCACTCACCTTTGCAAACGGATAGAATGAAGACTAAGGAACCCGACACAAACAGAGAGGAATATCACGCGACTCCCTCCACCAAAACCAAGTCTGAGACCTGTTCTGGAAACTAGACACTGAGAGCTTTCCAACGATGTATAGAACGTCCCCTAACTCCTACAGGATCGACGGAAAAACAGCCCGCAATCTCGTTATTCGAAACTGACAAAAACAGAGATTCAGAACCGACACCCTGAAAACAAACGAATACAGAGAACGGAGCTTACCTCCGAATCAGGATCCGAAACCTGATCTAGAATCTACACAGAGAGAGCTTTCCAAAGGTATCTGAATCGTCTCCTGATTCACACTGGTTCGACGGAAAACCTCCCTCGAAGTGGACTGAACGCAGACTCGAGACTGCAGAACCTCTCAAGTTCAAAAGACCATAACTCAGCGAATACTCAACCAAATTGCAAACGGTTTTCGCTCACATCATGAGAACAGAAAGGAAAACTTACCCAACAATTTGCGTTCAAAACCGATCAGAACCTGACCGCCGTTTGCCTCTCCCAAAAACCGACGGAACACCTCCAACAAATCTCTCAAAACTCTCAACTTTTCTTAAACCTAATTCTCTCTCAAAAAGCGGCCAAAACAGAGAGAAAACCCCTTCTCCACGCTTAAATACTTGAACCCTAGGGCTCCCCTTAACCGGCCCAAACCAACGAACCATAAAAATCAAACCCTCGATCTGATTTTTAATCCTTGTCGATCGACACACACCAGCTGTGTCGATCGACACAGCTCACACAGCTCGACTCCTTTGCGAAACAAAACACCTGTGTCGATCGACACTCAGCCCTCCTGTCGATCGACGCTCCTCCAAAATTCCATTTTTGGATAACGGGCGTTACAAATCCAGTGGTGTGGTGGTGATGGGGACGCGGTTAGGCAAAAACCGGTCTAGGTGTCGGGTGGCTAGTCGCGGTGAAGGACGGTCGAGTGGTGGTACCGGTCTCGAATTCTTCTACCTTTGAGGTGAGTTTGCCTTTGGTGGTTTTGACTTCTTCCACTGCTTGAGCAGCTTGGTAAGCCTTGATAGCTACTGAATTTAGCTCCTTGTTAAGCTTCCCAAGGTCCTCCTTAGTGTCCTTAACTGTTTCTTCCAATTTGTCATAAGTTTGATCAATCTTATGTTTGATATCGACGATATCGTCTTTATCTTCGTGAAGATGTCGAGTATGAACATCTTCTATCTCCTCCAATTGGACCAAACGTGTTTCAATCTTCTCAAATTGAACAATAAGGACCTCAAAACTTTCCTTAAGAGATGAGTTTATGGTCTCGATCTTGGTCTCGATCTTGGTGTCGACATCATGAATGGCTTTTTTAGTGTCTTCCATAAATCGATGCATCAAGGCTTCGAGTTTGTCTTCTTGGTGGTTTGAGTGGGGACCGTGATGAGACTGTGGTGATGGTGGCGGATGGATGTGATGAGGACAAGGACGACTTTCTCCTCCATAAGCTTCCCAAGGACGATACAACATTGGATTGTATCGGTTTTGGTGAGAAAGTGGCGGTTGATGAAATTCATGAGGCATGGGGATGTAATCTCCTTTTTCTTCACGAGGGTAAGTGCTCACCATTCTCTTTGGGTTGTGATGCTCCATTGACGAATCTCTGAAACACACAAAGATTAAAAACCAAAAAAAACAAAAACGAAAATATTAGAAAAATCAAAAATAAGAAAAACAAACTTAGACTTAATCGTTATCAATAAATTTGTAGGCAATCAAACAAAAGTCTCCGGCAACGGCGCCAAAAAACTTGATGTGCATAAAACTTTCATTTAGGGTTTATGCAATTAGGTCTTTAAATTTATAACCCTAGAAAACTGCAAGTGCACAGTTAAGACAATTGTAGTACTTAGGGGTCGATCCACTGAGGACTAAGTGATGAATGCGCTACAAACCTATATGATTCGGATTAAGCTAAGGGAAAATATTAGAGAAAATTACTGAAATAGCATAGAAAAGTTGTTATATTACTAGAATAGCATACATCTTTTGGAAATTACTCAAAAGTTTTTAAAGCCTAGTAAATTACAATAAACACCCTAGGTTATTTTTTTTTTAATTGAGGTTATTTATAATTAAAAAATGATTAACTAATCCACATCACTAATCACTGTTCCATGTCACTAATTAGGTTAACCGTCTTAACAAATCAGAGAAGGAAACTCGAAGGACGGAAAATTAAAAACTTCGTGTGTTGTCGTAGAAACTTCTACTGTTTTCTCTCTAGTCGATTTCTGAGAAACATTCACCGCCGGTTTAGTCGAAACGTCTGCTCTGCATTTTCACAGTCGGATTTTAGTCGAAGGTGAGTATAAACAGAGGAGTGGGGATTCTTCATCTTCCTTCGTTTTATTTTGAGTTTTCAGATTTATTTTGAGTATAATCTGAGGAATCGAAGGTGTTTGTCGCTTGTTAACGGTATTGTGGCTGATTTATTATTCTGTGGCGGCTTGTTTATCGTTGCTAGTGGTTGTTTAAGTTATTTATTACGGCTGATTTATTATTATGCTATGGCTGATTTGTGTTGTGTTGCGACTGATTTACATGTGCAATGCTATTGTGCCTGAGTTTGTGTTATGTTAAATCAAACATAACACAAACTCGTTTATTTGTTTGTTGTGGCTGAGTTTGTGTTTGGTTGCGGCTGGTTTATTTGTTAGTTGTGGCTGAGTGTGATTTTTTTTGCGGCTGATTTATCATTAATATGTTATGTCTTTTATGTTCAGATGTCTGAATATCATGCAATTCCTGAAGATCAAGCAATTCCTGAAGATCAAGCAAGGGATTACCCTCCAAGACTATGCGCTGAAGGGGATTCTAAGCTGGAAAATAAAAAAATTAATCACAATGTCCATTTGGGAGAGTTCCCTAGAGTCAGAGACGCAATAGGACATGATGTGTGGGAACACATCAAGCAGTTTCCTGTTGGAGTAGTTGCTAAACTAGCTGATAGCCAATTGGTGTGGTCTGGGAAGACTGTACACTATCTACTATGTAGACAGCTACGAGTACATGACAAGGAGATTTGGTGTAACGCCCGTGAACCAAAAATGTGAGTTTTGGTGGCTGTCGATCGACAGGTGTGTGTGTGTGTCGATCGACACGTGTTGTTATCTCCTCGAGGAAACGAACAGTGGAGGCTCAGGGGTCCGTGGGTGTGGATACCGCGAGTGCCAGTGTGGCCATTGGCGTGCAGGCTCCGGGAGGGGGTGCTGACGCAGGTGGTGGAGCTCAGGGCCGAGAGGATCAGTTGGCGGGGTTGCTGCGGATGATCTTGGAGAGGTTGCCAGTAGGGGCGCCGGCTCCGGGTCAGGCTTCAGTGGTGCAGCCAGTTGTGGCTGGTGTGGAACCGGTAGCGGCTCAGGTTCAGCCGGTAGGGGCTGGTGTGCAGCCAGGTGTGGCGGCTGCAGAGGAGCTCTCATTCTATTTGAGGATGTTGGAGCAGATGCAGAGGATTGGCACCGGGTTCTTCTCGGGTGGTGCCAAGCCTGAGGTGGCGGATATGTGGAGGTGTAGGCTGGAGCGTAACTTCCAGTCGCTGAGGTGTCCAGAGGGATACAGGGTGGACCTGGCGGTTCACTTTTTGGATGGTGACGCGCACCTCTGGTGGAGAGGGGTGGCGAGTAGGCGGGCTCAGGCTAGTATGAGCTGGGCAGATTTCTTGGCAGAGTTTAATGCCAAGTATTTCTCGCAGGAGGCGGTGGACAGGTTGGAGACTCTGTTTTTGCAGCTGACGCAGGGTGAGCGTTCAGTGCGGGAGTATGATGAGGTCTTCGGTAGGCTGTTGGTTCACGCTGGTCGGGAGTTTGGGAGCGAGGAGGCTCAGATCAGGAGGTTCATGCATGGACTTCGACCAGTGCTGAGGACGCGGTGCAGGCCGTGTAAGTACGCCTCGAGGGCGGATTTGGTTGAGACTGCGGCTCATATCGAGGAAGATTTGAGAGCTGAGCAGGCGGTGGTGGTGAGCCCATCGGTGCAGTAGCAGCAGAGGAGGTCGCAGCCTCAGCAGTCCGGTGCGAGCAGGGGCGGCAGGCCGGCTCATGGGCAGAAGAGGAAGTGGGAGGGCACTTCCGGTGCAGGGCAGAGGAGCCGTGATGGTTCAGGATGCTTCGAGTGTGGGAGCTTGGATCATCGTGTGGCTAGCTGTCCAAAGAAGGCGGCGGTCAGCGCGCCCAGCGCACCTGTTGCACCTAAGGTGTGCTACCATTGTGGTGAGGCGGGGCACATTAAGCCCAGGTGCCCTAAGCTTCAGATGGCGGTGGTGGTGGTGCAGCCAGTGCAGGAGGTGGCGAGTGGGGTACAGCCGTTGCGTCAGTTGACGGCTCCGCGGGCTTACACTCTGGTGGAGACAGGAGACACTAGCACCAGGCCGATCACAGGTACTTTTAATTCCCTAACTTTGTGAATTCTGATTGGTGGTGTTGTTGGTTGTTTTGGAATTGTGTATCTGTGATAATATTTTGGGGGCTCTCGGGCACATGGTTCTGTAGGGACCTTAGTAGTAGGCGGGTGTGAGACTCATGTCCTCTTTGATTCGGGAGCTTCGAATAGCTTCATTACACCGGAGTGCGCGGAGAGCAGTGGGATTGAGAGTGATTCCGGGGAGCAGCCGGGAGTAGTGCGAGTGGCTGGAGGGAGGACTTTGGCTACTTTCGGGCGGGCTCGGGGAGTTGATATTCTGGTGGCAGGAGAGTTGATGCCAGCCGATTTGGTGATTAGTCCAGTGGAGCTGTATGATGTGATTCTGGGGATGGACTGGTTGAAGAGGTACCGAGTCCATCTGGATTGTCATCGGGGACGGGTGGTGTTTGAGCGTGAGGCTGGGAGGTTGGTTTATCAGGGGATACGGCCGACTTCCGGGAGTTTGGTGGTCTCTGCGATTCAGGCCGAGCAGATGATTGAGAGGGGCTGCGAGGCGTACTTGTTGACGATCGTGATGCCAGAGTCGGTTGGAGAGGTTGCGGTGGCTGATATCCGGGTTGTTCGGGATTTCCAGGAGGTGTTTCATTCGTTGCAGGGGTTACCGCCGTCACGGTCTGATCCCTTCATGATTGAGTTGGAGCCTGGGACAACGCCGATATCTAAGGCACCATACCGTGTGGCTCCGGCAGAGATGGCAGAGCTGAAGAAGCAGCTGGATGATCTGCTGTGTAAGGGTTTCATCCGGCCGAGTAGTTCACCGTGGGGGGCGCCGGTGTTGTTCGTGAAGAAGAAGGATGGTAGCT
The DNA here is from genome assembly GCA_964056655.1 of Arabis hirsuta. Classification (NCBI taxonomy): domain Eukaryota; kingdom Viridiplantae; phylum Streptophyta; class Magnoliopsida; order Brassicales; family Brassicaceae; genus Arabis; species Arabis hirsuta. Next base: position 22,587,743 of record OZ053308.1, read on the forward strand.
TTCGGCTATGTATCGATTACCGGGGGCTTAACCGAGTCACTATGAAGAACAGGTATCCTCTGCCGCGGATTGATGAGCTGTTGGATCAGTTGCGAGGGGCTACTTGGTTCTCCAAGATCGATTTGGCTTCGGGATACCATCAGATTCCGATAGACGAGGCCGATGTGCGGAAGACGGCTTTCAGGACGAGGTATGGGCATTATGAGTTCGTGGTGATGCCGTTTGGGTTGACGAATGCGCCAGCGGCATTCATGAGGCTGATGAACGGGGTGTTCCAGGAGTACTTGGATCAGTTTGTTATCATCTTCATTGACGACATTCTGGTGTATTCGAGGACTCTTGAGGAACATGAGGTTCACCTGAGATTGGTTCTGGAGAAGCTGCGAGAACAGAGGTTGTATGCGAAGCTCAGTAAGTGTAGTTTCTGGCAGCGAGAGATGGGTTTTCTGGGGCATGTTGTGTCTGCTGAAGGAGTTTCAGTGGACCCAGCTAAGATCGAGGCCATCAGAGGTTGGCCGAGGCCGAGGAATGCGACGGAGATCAGGAGTTTCCTTGGTTTAGCTGGGTATTATCAGAGGTTCGTCAACGGTTTTGCGAGTATGGCGCAGGCGATGACGAAGTTGACTGGGAAAGATGTTCCGTTTGTTTGGTCTGCGGAGTGTGATGAGAGCTTTGGGAAGCTAAAGGGGATGTTGACTAGTACACCGGTGTTGGCGTTGCCTGATCCGGGTGAGCCATATGTGGTGTATACGGATGCATCTGGTACTGGTCTGGGTTGTGTCCTGATGCAGCAGGGGAAGGTGATTGCTTATGCTTCGAGGCAGTTGAGGAAGCACGAGTGCAATTACCCTACTCATGACTTGGAGTTAGCTGCAGTGATCTTCGCCCTAAAGATTTGGCGTTCTTATCTTTATGGCGGGAAGGTCCAGGTGTTCACAGACCATAAGAGTCTGAAGTATTTCTTCACTCAGGCAGAGCTGAACTTGAGGCAGAGGCGTTGGATGGAGTTGGTAGCTGATTATGATCTGGAGATCGAGTACCATCCAGGCAAGGCTAATCTGGTTGCCGATGCGTTGAGTCGGAAGAGAGTTGCTTCAGACCAGGAGCGTGATATGGAGGAGTTGGTGAGTGAGTTGAGCACGTTGAGGTTATGTGTTATCTCACAGGAGCCGTTTGGGTTAGAGGCAGCTAACCAGGCAGATTTGTTGAGCAGGATTCGTGAGGCTCAGGGGAAGGATCAGGGGTTGATTGATGCTTCTCAGGTTGTAGATTCAGAGTATCGGGTCTCGGCGAATGGGACGATACTGGTGAACGGGCGGGTATGTGTACCCAAGGATGAGAGTCTCAGGAAGGAGATTCTGAGGGAGGCTCATTCGAGCATACTATCGATTCATCCGGGAGCGACTAAGATGTACCGGGATCTGAAGAGGTACTACCACTGGGTCGGGATGAAGATGGATGTAGCGAGTTGGGTTGCAGCGTGCAACGTGTGTCAGCTGGTGAAGGCTGAGCATCAGGTTCCGAGCAGTTTGTTGCAGAGCTTACCCATTCCGGAGTGGAAGTGGGATATGATTACCATGGATTTTGTGACAGGATTACCGGTTTCGCGGACGTATGATGCGATTTGGGTCATTGTGGATTGTCTGACTAAGTCAGCACATTTTCTTGCCATCAAGAAAACTGATGGAGCTGCGGTGTTGGCTAAGAAGTATGTGCGGGAGATTGTGAGGCTGCATGGGGTGCCAGCTAGTATTGTGTCAGACAGGGATCCGAGATTTGCTTCAGAGTTCTGGGGAGCATTTCAGGCTGAGTTGGGCACGAAGGTGCATATGAGTACAGCATACCATCCTCAGACTGATGGGCAGTCGGAGAGGACGATTCAGACGTTGGAGGATCTACTGAGGATGTGTGTGCTGGACTACGGTGGTCATTGGGCAGATCATCGGAACCTGGTAGAGTTTGCTTATAACAACAGCTATCAGGCGAGTATTGGTATGGCTCCTTATGAGGCGTTGTATGAGAGGCCATGCAGGACACCTCTATGTTGGACTCAAGTGGGGGAGAGGAGCATGTTTGGTGCGAGTTTTGTTCAGGAGACGACGGAGAAGATCCGTGTCTTGAGGCTGAACCTGAAGGAGGCGCAGGATCGACAGAAGTGTTATGCCGATAAGAGGAGGAAAGAGTTGGAGTTTGAGCTGGGAGATATGGTGTATCTCAAGGCAGCTATGTTGAGGGGTCCTAACAGATCCATTTCAGAGAATAAGCTAAGTCCGAGGTTTATGGGACCGTTCAGAGTTGTGGAGCGGGTCGGACCAGTGGCTTATAGGCTGGAGTTACCTCAGAGTATGAAGGCTTTTCACAAAGTCTTCCATGTGTCGATGCTGCGGAAGTGTCTGCATGAGTCTGAGGAGGTGTTGGCTAGGATTCCGGAGGATCTTCAGCCCAACATGACGTTGGCGGCGAGGCCTGTGAGGATTCTCGAGAGGAGAGTCAAGGTGCTGCGCCAGAAGAGGATACCGTTGGTGAGAGTCGTGTGGGACTGTGACGGTATTGAGGAGGAGACTTGGGAGCCGGATGAAAAGATGAAGACTAAGTTCTCGAAGTGGTTCGAGAAGCAAGCGGAGGCTTGAGGAGTCTTTCTTTTCCTTGGTTTGGTCTTTTGGTTTGGCTGTAGCATGTGGCTACGTGTGTTGTATTTCATTTTGCTGTAATGTTGTATGTTTTTGATGATTAATAAGATGCGGTATTCTTATTATTTTGTGTTCATAAGATGTGTTTCCTTATGATGAGTTATAGGATGGGAGTTCCTATGTCATGACGGGAGTGTCATGGGGTTGAGTCATAGGATGTGAGTTCCTATGGTGGATGGCCAGTATGGTCATGTGTGTAGGGTTGCCTGGCAGCATGGGAGTTCTATGGGAGTTAGCGCTTGCCCGTGGCTGGGACCTCTAGGAGCGGCGAACCTTGGGTAAGCAGGTTGCGTCCGTTTGCTAGGGGGGCTGGCTGGGGAATAGAAGGTCTCATGCGGTATTGGGATCTGTCTATTTTCTAGGGGAGTCGGGAAGAAGGTCTTATGCGGTATTAGGACTTGTCTGTCCCGGGACTCCAGTTGGCTGGGGAATAGAGATCTTATGCGGTATTAGGATCGGTCTATTTCCTAGGGGAGTCTGGAAGGAAGGTTCTGCGGGACTTGTCCATTCCAGGGACTCCAGAGAGCACGGGTTGCTCAGTGAGCACGGGTTGCTCTGAGGGGACACGGGTTGTCCCAAGGGAACACGGGTTGTTCCGGGAACACGGGTTGTTCCACATGACCGCGTATAGGTCATGGATGATGTTCCCGTACGGAATGTCATGTGAGCCACGTGAAGGAATCCGAGTCAATAGGTACTGGTAGTCGCGTTACAGAAGATGTCCGAGCATACTCGAGGGAACAGAGATTCCCTCCGGGGGACCAGTATGGGCCTCTTGTATATATCTCGGGGGACAGAGATCTCCCCAGGGGACAATTGGTGTCACCTGCTCGTGGAGCGTTGGACGGACTGTGTGTCCTGAAGACGTGTCAGCGAGGAGCAGACCAGCCTGACGGGTGGCCGCCCGGAAGGTGATTGGATGTTGTACACCCCGATCTTGGAGTGACGACTCTGGGAGTGCAGGGTGTGCATATATATTGAGTATTGGGACAGTGCGTTCTGTGATGTGGCTATATGTATGAGACTGGATGAGCTTCAGAGATCAGTATGGATCTTAGGTGGTGCTGGCCGGGTAGGGCCAGGGGTTTGGTTGTGTTGGGATCTAGTCTAGGGTGGCTACTTGTGTTCGGAACCTCGGTTCGGACAACCCGGGTATTTATGTAGCGTCTTGGTCGTGCATGTTCTTGTTTGATTGTTGCACGATCAATTGGTCCTTTTGCCGGGTCTACGGTTGGTCGGGCATGTTCTTGTTTGATTGTTGTGCGATCAATTGGACAGGCCTGGTCGGAACTCTAAAACGATACATTGTTGGGTGGCTCGGGGAAATCTGGTCGGGTTTCCGGGCAGAAGTGGTAGCCTTAGCAGGGATCAGGTGTGGGCTAACTTGTGATTCGAGGTCGAATCCCTGTTAGTGGGGGAGAATTGTAACGCCCGTGAACCAAAAATGTGAGTTTTGGTGGCTGTCGATCGACAGGTGTGTGTGTGTCGATCGACACGTGTTGTTATCTCCTCGAGGAAACGAACAGTGGAGGCTCTGTCGATCGACAGGTTTGGGTGTGTCGATCGACAGGGGTCAAAAATCAGAATTAGGGTTTTGATTTCTGGTTCGTTTTGAGTGGGCCGGTTTACGGGAACCTAGGGTTCCGTATATAAACCGTGAGGGACGAGTTCCTCAGCTTTTTGGCCGACTTTTCATAAGAAAAAGGGATTGAGAGAGAGTTAAGAGGATTTGAGGAATTTTCAAGGAGTTCTTGTGGATTTTTCCTTGTTCCTCAATCCATAGTGTGTGATTTCGTTGGAGAGGCTTAGAACGTGGGAGAGGAGGCTGTTGTGAGTCTGTTGTTGGCGGATCAGGGGGCTGTTCTTCGTGTTCGTCCTTGTTCTTCGTCATTTCTCTCCTTCTTCCTTCGAATCTAAGGTGAGTGCGTGACCATAGGTCCTTAGGTTGAGGAATGGATGTGATGCGTTGTTTGTTGGTTGTTTTTGGTGTGTTTGGTGGATTGAATGTGCAGAGATTGAATTGGAATGTGGAGTTTGGCCATGAATGGCTCGAACCCTTCGAGTAGCAGGTGCTCTGTCGATCGACAGGATTGGTGCTGTCGATCGACACGGGTAGCACTGTATCGTACGACACCAGGGTGGTGTGTCGAGCGACACATGTAGCCTGTCGATCGACACCTAGAGGTTGTGTCGATCGACACGGGCTCTGCTGGTGGCAAGTTGAGGGATTCCTTACAGTCTGTCGATCGACACCTAGAGGTTGTGTCGATCGACACTGACTCTGCTGTTCTGAGTTTGGTTGTTTGCTTGTTCTTGCATCGTTGTTTGATAACCCTGGTATTTCATGCTTTCTTGATCTAAGTAATTGGCCTGTAGATGGGATGACCGTCTCACTGGGTATTTATGATAATACTCACGCAACTCTTATAACCATGTGTTGCAGGTAAAGAAAAGATGTGATCGTGGAATCAAGGCCGGGAAGAGTGGATGATCCTAGGGTCTCGGTTGATTTGGAATTGCTAGGGTGTTAGTGATTCTGGATAGGAAATTGTTAGACTTGATTGTTGATGAATTCATTATTGGATGATTGAACATTGGTTTAATGGAATTTATTTGGATAATAGTTCTTGTGTGAATTTCCGCTGGTTGTGTATTTGCGGCATGATTGGATATTGAGGATTATCATTTATGGGAATGATAACCTGGTCCAATGTATAAAAAAAAAAAAAAAAAAAAAGGGTCGGGTTGTTTCATTTGGTCTCTCGTTGTTGATCAACCTATCAGGTTTAGCTTAATCGAATTTGGTGCGCTCACGGGTCTAAACACAGATCCACTGCCAACAGAAAATTTTGAACCTGAGCAATACGAAACTTTCTAGGAGGAGTTGAAGGTGTCGCTTGGGGTAGGACCCAAGTTAGATGAACTGAGGGCAGCATTAGATGGCTGTCGAGGCTGGAGTTTTGAAAAGAGGAAATGGTTAGGGATGTTGCTTCTTCAAGCCATGGGACTTTATGGCTTGCATCATAATTCTAGAATACCCTTTGAAAGTGCAAAAAGAGTATTCGACGATGAAGCCTTGAGGACTTATCCGTGGGGTCGGACTGCATTCGAAGTTCTGGTTGGTTCAGTTAAGATGTTGAATCCAGAAGGAAAGTCGTACACCATTAGCGGCATGAAGGACGTGTTGGGGAAGTTCGAGGACCTAGCTTCCAGCATCAAGGCTAATGGAGTGTCCAGCGACTACCTTTTCTGCAAGCTGTTCCCCTACTCTCTAGCTGGGGAAGCATCTTACTGGCTGAAGCAGCTGGAGCCGGGCTCGCTGACTACTTGGGAGGACACCAAGAATGCCTTCCTCAACAACTTCTTCGATGAGGCTAGATCAGAGGATCTGAGGACCAAGATCTCTACTTTCAAGCAGGGTCCTACTGAGGGATTCAAGGATTCTTGGGTGCGATTCAAGGCTTACCAGAGAGATTGTCCTCATCACGGGTTTAGTAATGTTCAGTTGTTGGGCATCTTCTTCAGAGGGATCGACTGGAGGTATCAGGTGGCCCTCGATTCAGCTAGCAATGGGAACTTCAACACTCGATATCCAGAAGATGCACGTGTGCTTATCGAGAACTTGGTCTCTAGCAATAGTACCAAGAATGCTGATTTCGAGAGGAAGAAGTTGGGTGGAAACATGGATGGAAGCCAGATTGCTGAGGTTAAGGCCAAGATTGACTCCATGCATAACCTTCTGGTGGGGAAGAAGTCAGTTCAGTTTGCTGCAGAAGTGGAGACTTTCGAGCAGAATGAAAAAGATTGCAACTATGTTGGTGGAGCTGGTTTTCACGGTCAGAGGTTTGGTACTCAACAAGGCTACCAGAAGAACGATTTTCAGAAGCCGTTTCAGAGCAACTACCAGAGGAACTACGGTTCTTCATCCTACCAAACACCTCCTGCTCAATCTTCAGACAGCGAGATGAAATCTATGCTGGAGCAAATCCTGGAAGGTCAACAGAAGATGACTGTGAGCTTCAATGGGAAGATGGATGCTATGTACCAGGATCTGAATGGGAAGTTCGAAGCTTTGAACGCCCATGTCAAGAAGCTAGACACCCAAGTTGCTCAAACTGCGGAGAATGTTAGAAGGCAGGAGGGATTCCTCCCGGCTAAGACTGAGGTAAACCCAAGGCTCCATGCTAATGCCATCGCCTTGGGAAGCAAAGAGGAGGTGGAAGTCGTGGAGCTTGATGAAAACACGGATTTGGGAATTCCAGAGACTTCTCTGTCGATCGACGGTAATCAGTGTCGATCGACAGGAACCCCACGGATCGTCTCAGGACTTCCAGAGATGCTAGTGTCGATCGATAGAGGTGATAGTGTCGATCGACACGGGTCCCAGAACAGCCCACCTTTTTCAAAACCATCAGTCAAGGCAGAGGAAAGGGTCTACAAGCCCAAGCTTCCATTCCCACGGGCTGTTAGCATCAGATCACCAGAGGAAAAGGGGAAACATGCTCAACCACAGCTAAGGAGTTTGCAAAAGATAACACATACAGGGATGTTCATGGTTCCTTGCTCAATCAAAGGTATGAAATTTAAAAATTCTCTTTGTGACACTGGAGCTAACGTAAATGTTATGTCTGAGTCTGTGGCAAGGAAGCTAGGGATTAAGGATCTGCAACCTTCGAAGATCTCTATCACACTGCCAGATTCTTCCTCACCACGTTCGAAAGGGTTCATTCCTGACTTGATGCTTCAAGTAGGAGATTGTCTAGTTCCGGTGGATTTTCACCTTATGGAGACGAAGGATGATAGGGAAAGACCGTTGATCCTGGGGTCATCATTCCTTGCCACAGTGGGTGCGATTATGGATTTTCCCAATCAGAGAATCTCTTTCTCCAAGATCAACAAGGATGTCTTCTACCCCTCAGCTCGGTTTGAGAAGAACTCTTGTCTGACTGTCACAAATGAAGAAGAGTCGAGTTCAGACCTTGGAGATGACACGAAGACGATCCTCTGTGCACCACCCTTGACTTCTCCACCCTCTTTGAGCTCTAATGGAGACTTGGCTGAACCCAAAGTGAAGCGAAAGAAGCGATCCACACCTTTCTCCAAATTCCGAATCATCATCCCCTTCGAGCTGAGGGAGAAAGGAGAGGCAGTGGTTCAAGAGATGCTGAACACCACCATGAAGCTTTTTCCTGGTATTGTTCCTTGGATGCCTGGAGCTGGAGAGCGATCAAATGCAAGGCTATTAAAGGATGAGGGAGACAAACAACCCCTCAAAGATCCACCAAAAGCCTGAGTCCTGACACAGTCGAGCTAATGACTGAAAACAAGCGCTTAGTGGGAGGCAACCCACTTGTAAGCTTTTCTATTTTATCTCTTATTTCTTTTTGAGTCAGTTAGTCTTTGGATCTTTTCGGAGCTTGAACTTGATCATCTTACGGATTTGCATTGTGTGTCTTTTTCTTTGATCGTGTTTGTTAAGTGATGCAGAAAACTTGCAGTCTGAGACAGTGAGGTCTCTGTCGATCGACAGGGATTCCCTCTGTCGATCGACATGGCCTTCGATTTTCAAAATTCTCGACATCACAACGATCCGATCCCTCAGAACTCTTGTCGATCGACACGGACCTATGTGTCGATCGACAGGGTCCTCACTTTGGTAAATCTCATTCATTTCAATCAAGTTCAATTTTCCTTTGATTTCCTTTACCAACTTCAGGTTTGATAACACTGGGGACAGTGTTGTTTAAGTCTGGGGGAGGTAATTACTAACTTAGTTTTTGTTTTTGAGAGTCAGTCAAAATTTTTTGTTTTATCGAGTCAAAACTTGTTAGGAACAACCCTTTCCTTGGTCTAGTGGAGTGTCTTTTTCAGCGTGTGACCATTCCTCAAGAATCAGTTTCAAAGTTAGACTAATGGGAAATCCTAAGGCTGATTAGTTGACTGGAGACGTCTGCTACTTCCGGTATAATCTGCCAAGTCAGAGCTACTGCACGGATCTCTTTGTGATTGATGTCCATAAAGCTTGACTCCTCATTCATACCTGACAAGTGCAACCCCTTTTTGAAAGTGATGGTACCCCTCTCCTTCTATTCTCTTAGAAAAAAAAAATATATCATTTATGTTAGGATTGGGGTGAAATGATAGCTCCTGAGTATAAGACGGGGAATAAAATCCAGTGAGTCTATACTCAAGAGGTGATCACCCAGCTCAAAAGCAGCAGTCTGAGTCCCGTAAAATGGATGAAGAAGACGAGCAATCTCACGAGCCTGTCTCCTCACAAGGAACAATAGTAGTGAGTCACGACCCTGTCTCCTCACAAGGAACAACATTAGTGAAATATGCACTGCTTTGAGTTCAGCAATCATAAAAAAAAAAGAATAGAGAATCAAATAAGTCTGGGGGAGAGGAAGAATACCAAGTGGTTGTATAGGTTGATTTGTCATAGTATAGTATGAGAATGAGTCTAGAAGGTTCTTGGCTTTGAGATCATTGAGATCAAGCTATGAAGACTAACGGATTATGCTGTGAAGTGGTGGATGGATTTGGAAGGCTGTGAATATCTGCGGAGAAGTACATGGTGGTCTGATTTTGGTTGATTCTGGACTATGTGGTTCACTAGATGGAAGGGTCAGTTCATTGCTCCAAGGGAAGGTAAGTTTCTGTGTTTTCAAACCTCTTTCACATTCTTGGTTTATGTTTTGCTTGAGGGCAAGCAAAGGCTAAGTCTGGGGGAGTTGATATATCATGGTTTTTGCCCACTTTCAACCATGATATAAATCCTTTTTATAGAGTCTTTTTAGTGTTTCTCGAGTGTTTTATAGTCTTTGTAGGTCAATGATCGATTGGACCCTAATGGGAGCTTTTGGAGCATTTTGGAGCATCAAGGAAAGAAGATTTGAACAGAAGAATTCCAGCAGAGTCCCTGTCGATCGACAGGCTCAATCCTGTCGATCGACACGGGGCTGTCTGTGAAGAACAGTTCCGAACAGTCAGAAGTTTGGCACTCTTTGAAGCCCTTACCACCGACGGATCGAGCTGATATTTTGATACGAGCTAGAGCAGAGAGTTAGCTTTCATATGAAAGAAATTTGAGTCAATTCCAACGGTTGGATCGAAAGTTATGAAGGTTTTAGTGAAGACATGTCGGTCTGGCTTGAAGATGTCAATCTTGAAGAATTTCCTTTTTTGCCCAAAAAGCCCAGAAGTTTATACAGAAGGCCCATTCCGTTTTTGACACCTATATATATAGTTTTACCTAGGTTTTTATGTTAACATCTTGTTTTTTACTGGAGACTTAGAGAGAGATTGTGAGGGAGAGTTTTTCAGAGAGATTTCAGAGTTTCTCAGATCTTCAACATAAAATCCTCTGTATCTCTAACTCTATCTTTTTAATGCAATTCTATTCTTTCATTATGATTTCAATCACCATGCTTGAGTAGTTTGCTTGTTAGATTGTGGGGAATTCTAGGGTTTTGATGAGAAATTGTTAGGATTCTAAATCTGTTAGGGTTTATCTTTTGGTTCTTCATCTAGATTGTTTTAACTCTGATTTTAGGACTGGCCAACTAAAATTAGAAACCCTAGGTTGTTTAATAGACGCGGAAGTGTTATTATCAACTGGAACTAGTCTTAGATGAGCAAAATCACCTATTCGCAAAGGAATTTGGCTTAGGGATTTTGTGAACAATTGAACCTGAATGTTAATGCTTGACTTGATTCTCTAGGTTTGCAAAGGAATTTGGAATTTAGGTTTCTAGTCATAGATAGTCTCTGCAACGGAAGTTGATTGGCTTTACCTTCGTGTTTGAGTTCTAGAACGGTTCTTTATCAAACCTTGACAGTAGTTTATCCTTGATTTCGATTCATACCTGAAGAATTACCCATAGCCTAGCTCTTTGTCTCATCGATTTCAAGAACCTTTGTCACCATCTGTTGCTTGGTTTCGTCGTTTTATTTATTTGCATTACATTTATATTATTTAGCTTAGCACAATTCGAATACTTAAATTGATTGTGTAATTCTTTTCCCTGTGGATTCGATCCCTAAGTACTACTACGATCTCTTAATTTGAGGGAGTAGCTCAAGGGTAAATTTGAGCATATCAAATTTTGGCGCCGTTGCCGGGGAATTGAATCACCATTCGATTTTAGTTAGTAGAATTTTGTCTAAGTTTTTTTTATTTTTGTTTATTTTACTTACTTTTTCTTTTCTTTGTTTTGTTTTCAGTGTTTCAGGATGGTTAATCCGTTAGTGCTTATCAGGGGTGAAGATGGGCACTTGCAGGATGCTGAAGGTCGCAGGCGTAACGCTCAGGGTCAGCGACTGGATGAGAACGGGGCTGTGATCCAAGAGGAACAGCAGGTCGTGCAGCGTCAAGAGCCAGTAGCTGCTGCGCGTGGGCGTACTCTGGGAGAGTACAACAGGCCCTATGAGTTTTATGCCAACAGGGCAGCAATTCGTCCTCCTGCGTTCCAGAGGAGTGACTTCGAGCTGAAGCCAGCTTACTTCTCTTTGGTGGCTCAGCACCCATTCCATGGCCTGTCATCTGAGCACCCCATGGATCACATCGAGAGGTTCGAGGACCTAGCTTCCAGCATCAAGGCTAATGGAGTGTCCAGCGACTACCTTTTCTGCAAGCTGTTCCCCTACTCTCTAGCTGGGGAAGCATCTTACTGGCTGAAGCAGCTGGAGCCGGGCTCGCTGACTACTTGGGAGGACACCAAGAATGCCTTCCTCAACAACTTCTTCGATGAGGCTAGATCAGAGGATCTGAGGACCAAGATCTCTACTTTCAAGCAGGGTCCTACTGAGGGATTCAAGGATTCTTGGGTGCGATTCAAGGCTTACCAGAGAGATTGTCCTCATCACGGGTTTAGTAATGTTCAGTTGTTGGGCATCTTCTTCAGAGGGATCGACTGGAGGTATCAGGTGGCCCTCGATTCAGCTAGCAATGGGAACTTCAACACTCGATATCCAGAAGATGCACGTGTGCTTATCGAGAACTTGGTCTCTAGCAATAGTACCAAGAATGCTGATTTCGAGAGGAAGAAGTTGGGTGGAAACATGGATGGAAGCCAGATTGCTGAGGTTAAGGCCAAGATTGACTCCATGCATAACCTTCTGGTGGGGAAGAAGTCAGTTCAGTTTGCTGCAGAAGTGGAGACTTTCGAGCAGAATGAAAAAGATTGCAACTATGTTGGTGGAGCTGGTTTTCACGGTCAGAGGTTTGGTACTCAACAAGGCTACCAGAAGAACGATTTTCAGAAGCCGTTTCAGAGCAACTACCAGAGGAACTACGGTTCTTCATCCTACCAAACACCTCCTGCTCAATCTTCAGACAGCGAGATGAAATCTATGCTGGAGCAAATCCTGGAAGGTCAACAGAAGATGACTGTGAGCTTCAATGGGAAGATGGATGCTATGTACCAGGATCTGAATGGGAAGTTCGAAGCTTTGAACGCCCATGTCAAGAAGCTAGACACCCAAGTTGCTCAAACTGCGGAGAATGTTAGAAGGCAGGAGGGATTCCTCCCGGCTAAGACTGAGGTAAACCCAAGGCTCCATGCTAATGCCATCGCCTTGGGAAGCAAAGAGGAGGTGGAAGTCGTGGAGCTTGATGAAAACACGGATTTGGGAATTCCAGAGACTTCTCTGTCGATCGACGGTAATCAGTGTCGATCGACAGGAACCCCACGGATCGTCTCAGGACTTCCAGAGATGCTAGTGTCGATCGATAGAGGTGATAGTGTCGATCGACACGGGTCCCAGAACAGCCCACCTTTTTCAAAACCATCAGTCAAGGCAGAGGAAAGGGTCTACAAGCCCAAGCTTCCATTCCCACGGGCTGTTAGCATCAGATCACCAGAGGAAAAGGGGAAACATGCTCAACCACAGCTAAGGAGTTTGCAAAAGATAACACATACAGGGATGTTCATGGTTCCTTGCTCAATCAAAGGTATGAAATTTAAAAATTCTCTTTGTGACACTGGAGCTAACGTAAATGTTATGTCTGAGTCTGTGGCAAGGAAGCTAGGGATTAAGGATCTGCAACCTTCGAAGATCTCTATCACACTGCCAGATTCTTCCTCACCACGTTCGAAAGGGTTCATTCCTGACTTGATGCTTCAAGTAGGAGATTGTCTAGTTCCGGTGGATTTTCACCTTATGGAGACGAAGGATGATAGGGAAAGACCGTTGATCCTGGGGTCATCATTCCTTGCCACAGTGGGTGCGATTATGGATTTTCCCAATCAGAGAATCTCTTTCTCCAAGATCAACAAGGATGTCTTCTACCCCTCAGCTCGGTTTGAGAAGAACTCTTGTCTGACTGTCACAAATGAAGAAGAGTCGAGTTCAGACCTTGGAGATGACACGAAGACGATCCTCTGTGCACCACCCTTGACTTCTCCACCCTCTTTGAGCTCTAATGGAGACTTGGCTGAACCCAAAGTGAAGCGAAAGAAGCGATCCACACCTTTCTCCAAATTCCGAATCATCATCCCCTTCGAGCTGAGGGAGAAAGGAGAGGCAGTGGTTCAAGAGATGCTGAACACCACCATGAAGCTTTTTCCTGGTATTGTTCCTTGGATGCCTGGAGCTGGAGAGCGATCAAATGCAAGGCTATTAAAGGATGAGGGAGACAAACAACCCCTCAAAGATCCACCAAAAGCCTGAGTCCTGACACAGTCGAGCTAATGACTGAAAACAAGCGCTTAGTGGGAGGCAACCCACTTGTAAGTTTTTCTATTTTATCTCTTATTTCTTTTTGAGTCAGTTAGTCTTTGGATCTTTTCGGAGCTTGAACTTGATCATCTTACGGATTTGCATTGTGTGTCTTTTTCTTTGATCGTGTTTGTTAAGTGATGCAGAAAACTTGCAGTCTGAGACAGTGAGGTCTCTGTCGATCGACAGGGATTCCCTCTGTCGATCGACATGGCCTTCGATTTTCAAAATTCTCGACATCACAACGATCCGATCCCTCAGAACTCTTGTCGATCGACACGGACCTATGTGTCGATCGACAGGGTCCTCACTTTGGTAAATCTCATTCATTTCAATCAAGTTCAATTTTCCTTTGATTTCCTTTACCAACTTCAGGTTTGATAACACTGGGGACAGTGTTGTTTAAGTCTGGGGGAGGTAATTACTAACTTAGTTTTTGTTTTTGAGAGTCAGTCAAAATTTTTTGTTTTATCGAGTCAAAACTTGTTAGGAACAACCCTTTCCTTGGTCTAGTGGAGTGTCTTTTTCAGCGTGTGACCATTCCTCAAGAATCAGTTTCAAAGTTAGACTAATGGGAAATCCTAAGGCTGATTAGTTGACTGGAGACGTCTGCTACTTCCGGTATAATCTGCCAAGTCAGAGCTACTGCACGGATCTCTTTGTGATTGATGTCCATAAAGCTTGACTCCTCATTCATACCTGACAAGTGCAACCCCTTTTTGAAAGTGATGGTACCCCTCTCCTTCTATTCTCTTAGAAAAAAAAAATATATCATTTATGTTAGGATTGGGGTGAAATGATAGCTCCTGAGTATAAGACGGGGAATAAAATCCAGTGAGTCTATACTCAAGAGGTGATCACCCAGCTCAAAAGCAGCAGTCTGAGTCCCGTAAAATGGATGAAGAAGACGAGCAATCTCACGAGCCTGTCTCCTCACAAGGAACAATAGTAGTGAGTCACGACCCTGTCTCCTCACAAGGAACAACATTAGTGAAATATGCACTGCTTTGAGTTCAGCAATCATAAAAAAAAAAGAATAGAGAATCAAATAAGTCTGGGGGAGAGGAAGAATACCAAGTGGTTGTATAGGTTGATTTGTCATAGTATAGTATGAGAATGAGTCTAGAAGGTTCTTGGCTTTGAGATCATTGAGATCAAGCTATGAAGACTAACGGATTATGCTGTGAAGTGGTGGATGGATTTGGAAGGCTGTGAATATCTGCGGAGAAGTACATGGTGGTCTGATTTTGGTTGATTCTGGACTATGTGGTTCACTAGATGGAAGGGTCAGTTCATTGCTCCAAGGGAAGGTAAGTTTCTGTGTTTTCAAACCTCTTTCACATTCTTGGTTTATGTTTTGCTTGAGGGCAAGCAAAGGCTAAGTCTGGGGGAGTTGATATATCATGGTTTTTGCCCACTTTCAACCATGATATAAATCCTTTTTATAGAGTCTTTTTAGTGTTTCTCGAGTGTTTTATAGTCTTTGTAGGTCAATGATCGATTGGACCCTAATGGGAGCTTTTGGAGCATTTTGGAGCATCAAGGAAAGAAGATTTGAACAGAAGAATTCCAGCAGAGTCCCTGTCGATCGACAGGCTCAATCCTGTCGATCGACACGGGGCTGTCTGTGAAGAACAGTTCCGAACAGTCAGAAGTTTGGCACTCTTTGAAGCCCTTACCACCGACGGATCGAGCTGATATTTTGATACGAGCTAGAGCAGAGAGTTAGCTTTCATATGAAAGAAATTTGAGTCAATTCCAACGGTTGGATCGAAAGTTATGAAGGTTTTAGTGAAGACATGTCGGTCTGGCTTGAAGATGTCAATCTTGAAGAATTTCCTTTTTTGCCCAAAAAGCCCAGAAGTTTATACAGAAGGCCCATTCCGTTTTTGACACCTATATATATAGTTTTACCTAGGTTTTTATGTTAACATCTTGTTTTTTACTGGAGACTTAGAGAGAGATTGTGAGGGAGAGTTTTTCAGAGAGATTTCAGAGTTTCTCAGATCTTCAACATAAAATCCTCTGTATCTCTAACTCTATCTTTTTAATGCAATTCTATTCTTTCATTATGATTTCAATCACCATGCTTGAGTAGTTTGCTTGTTAGATTGTGGGGAATTCTAGGGTTTTGATGAGAAATTGTTAGGATTCTAAATCTGTTAGGGTTTATCTTCTGGTTCTTCATCTAGATTGTTTCCAATGCTAGATCTAGCCTGTACACCTAGAATCTAGATCTTAGGTTGTTTAATAGACACGGAAGTGTTATTAATAACTTGAACTAATCTTAGATGAGCAGAATTACCTCTTCGCAAAGGAATTTGGTTTAGGGATTCTGTGAACAATTGAACCTGAACGTTAATGCTTGCTTGGATTCAATAGATTTGCAAAGGAATTTGGAATCTAGGGATCTAGGGATAGATAGTCTCTGCAACGGAAGTTGATTGGCTTTACATTCGTGTTTGAGTTCTAGAACGGTGCTTAACAAACCCTGACAATAGTTTTATCCTCAATTTCGATTCATACCTGAAGAATTACCCATCACCTAGCTTTTGTCTCATTGATTTCCTAGATCATTTATCACTATTTACATGTTTAGTTATTTTATTTCATTCATATATATTTGCTTAGCCTAATTCGAACTCTTTAATTGATTGTGTGATTCTTTTCCCTGTGGATTCGATCCCTAAGTACTACTACGATCTCTTAATTTGAGGGAGTAGCTCAAGGGTAAATTTGAGCACATCATGCGTGTGAAGAAAATGGTCATGAAGGAGGCTGTAGAAGAGTTGTTTCCGCAGTGGGCGAGTGAAGAAAATGACCCAGAAGTTGTAAATCTGGTAACAGACATACATGCGGGTAGGTTTGTTAGAGGTTTTTGGGATGTGAAGAGCGATGGGAAGAAGAAAAAAATGAAGGCTGCAGTTTCGTTAGATTCTGATCAACCCCCCGCAAAAAAACAGAAGAAAGCTACGCAAAAACAGGAAGTAAGCAACAGTGAGATTGTGTTGCAGCATAGTAGCTACAAGGATATGGGGAAAGAGACGGATTTGACGATGGTAGTCAATGTCCTGGAAAACCTTGTCAGAAGATTTGACAAGTTTGACAACTTTGGTAGTAGAATAGACAGTGTTGAGGCGCAGTTAAACGCGTATAACACAAAATTTGGAGAGTTGTCAGATTTGAAGAAGATGATTGGTGATACAGTCCGAGATGCAGTGGAAGAAAGAGTTTCATCTATTGAGAATGATCGGATGCAAATGAGAGAGCGTCTGAATGCTCTTGAGGCACGGAACAGTACTCAAAAGGATGATAACCAATCAAAAGTGAACAACTTCCCGGAGAAATCCGTTAACAGTCCAAAGGTACGTGACAGTAGAGTTATGTTTATTTTTGACGACTGAGTTATCCTTATTATTCGACGACTGAGTTGTGTTTATATGTTAATGCAGCCGCAGAAGGACGAGTTTAAAAGTCCTGAACCGGAAAAAAGTCCTGAACCAGTCAACAGCCCCCTGCATAATGTACGTTACAGTTGATTTATGTTTATTTTTGACGGCTGAGTTATGGTTACATTTGACGGCTGAGTTATAATCTATATTTGACGACTGATTTATTACCTATTTGATGGCTGAGTTATAGTTACATAACGACATATTTATTCTTTTTATTATGGCTGAGTTATGTTTATATGTTAATACAGCTTAAAAGTACTGAACCAGTTCGTAAGACCAAATTGAAATTGGCTGAGGAGTTTGGTAATGACGAAGAAGAAACAGTTGATTTCGTTACTGTTTCTCCTGCTAAGAAATTGGTTGAGGAAAAAAAGCAGGAGGCTGAGGTTAAAAAGCAGAAGGAGGCCGATGCTTTAAAGAAGAAGGAGGCCGCTGCTTTAAAGAGGAAGGAGGCCGCTGATTTAAAGAAGGCGGCCGCTGCTTTAAAGAAGAAGGAGGCCGATGCTTTAAAGAAGGAGGTCGATGCTTTAAAAAAGGAGGGGCAAGTAAGAAGGAGGACAGCGAGGAATCGTAAAGGCAACGACGATCTGAAACCTCCGGAAGTGACTATCCCAGCAAAGAAGAAACAGATTTTAAACAACGACAGTGAGATTGTGGATGTCACTAGCCAAGTTATCGCAGAATATAATGAAGTGCTGCCGGAGTCTGATGAGGAGGAAGAGGACAGGATTAGGTCGGAGAGAATTAAGGCTTATCGGGAGTCAAGGGTGAAATTATCTCCTGATGGGTCTTCAGGGAGGCTAGAAAAGGATCCTCAAGCACGAATTTTTCCTTATATTGGAGACAATGGAATGACGTACATGAGGAAAAATTATGAACCTTCACCGGCAATCTATGATCCTGTCGCACCTGCTGATCCGGTTAAAGTGGCTAAACTTTTGGATCACCTAAAGCCATTCGAGTATGACCCTTTAGAGCATATGTTAATACGGCTATTAGCAATATTTGCCTAAACTAACTAGTGTTTAATTGTTTTAAGGATGTTCCATTTACAAAGGGTACAGACGAGATCGAGTTCTACAGAGTTCTCATGTCTGAGAGAAAGTATTGGCCAAGGATAGATTATGGATGGCTGTCTGATGATGTAAGTATTTTGTTGGGGTTGAGTTATATATATGTAATGTCTGAGTTATTAATTATATGTCTGTGTTATATAGGCTTAAGTATGCTTTATGTCTGAGTTATAGATTATATGGGGCTGAGTTAAATATACGTAATGTCTGAGTTATTTATTATATGTCTGAGTTATGTAGGCTTAAGTATGCTTTATGTCTGAGTTATAGATTATATGGGCTGAGTTAAATATACGTAATGTCTGAGTTATTTATTATATGTCTGAGTTATGTAGGCTTAAGTATGCTTTATGTCTGAGTTATATATTATATGGGACTGAGTTAAGTATAATTTTTCTTTGTACAACATATTTCCGCGTATATGAGAATCCTCATAAAAAAATCCATGCTAGATCCCTCCCCATTCTACTCCAAGCGAATTGGATTTATGGACATTTGGTTTACTGCAGTATGGTCTATGGATTACATACAGTTCAAGATCAAACCAAAGACGTTTAAGTTCACAGCTGGGTATGGGGATTTAGTAAACGGCAAAACTCCTAATGACTTGTAAACAAACAAGAAGTGGTTAGAAGATGTGGATCACTTGTACGGAGTTCTACAAACTGGAGGAGATCATTGGGTGGCATATCACGTGGACCTTGTTAATGAGAAGATCGACGTTTACGATCCCATCATTGGACAGGTGACACCCGAAAGTGAAAAGAAAATCCGTTATTCCTTTAGGCCGTTTTCGCACATGATCCCATTTATGATTAACGAATTAGTTCCTGCCAATCTCCGAAAACCTAGAGTGAAGCAGTTTTCGTTCCGAAGGAGGAGCGGCAAATACATCCCACAAAATGTCCAAATTGGCGACTGTGGAGTGTATGCATTGAAGTTTGTCGAGTGTCTAGCGCTTGGCACTACTTTCCATGGGATAAATGATGCGAATATTCAGGGTTTACGGGTGAAGATGGCATCAGAGATCTTAGATGAAGGAACTTATAATGTGTTAGGGCAGTTCAAATAGGGGTTTTGTGAAACACTAAAACACTAAAGAGATTGTATTGTATTTTATTGATTTAAAAAAAAATTAATAGCAACTCTTCGGTTACTGAGTAAAGGCTGGCTGACTTATGTGTTAGTCAGCGTTTACTCTCCTTAATATCGACTGACTGAAGCGGCTGACTTAAGAGTGACGAATTCATGTATCAGCTGAGTTATATAATGCTTTGTGTAAAATAAGCGGCTGACTTAAGAGTGACGAATTCATGTTTCGGCTGAGTTATGACTTAAGAGTGACGAATTCACGTTTCGGCTGATAATATAGGAAGCGTCTCGAGAGTATTAATTAATTTCAATATAATTATGTATTCAGAAAACCCTAGGTTAGCAACCAATGGGGCTCCTCACTTTTTCTTCTCTTGCGAAATAAAAACTTAAAATCTCAATCAATCACCTATAATGGCCTCTCCGTCACGATCCCCAAATCTGCAACCGGATTCTTCCTCTGCTACCTCTGAAACTCGGTTCCCTAGACTCGAGAGGGTTGGATATATCATTAACTTCGACGTAGATCCATGTAAGTCTCCTCGACTTTCCCTGTTCAAGATCTTCATGGTTCTGACTTACTTCTCAGTGTCTGACCCCTTTTCTCTTTCCTTTTCTGTACGAACCAACAACAACCACTGAAGCCCCTCAGAAGATCGCTGAGTACACGATAATGGGAGGAAATCTCTTGTAAGTTCCATTAACCAACCCTGTTTCTCGCCATTACAAACTTACATACTTCTAACTGCATACATATCAATTCAAATACCAATCTCAAATTTTGCAGCACTAATCTGAAATTTGTTTCTCTATTGCGAGATGACCAATCGACAGGGCCATCGACAACTATGCCCGAAAGATGTCACGAAACGGAGAAAACCTTTTGTCGTATGAGGCAATTCTCGAAAGAGTTTTCAGGTAAACTCTTAGTCAACATGTATATTGTATTGAATGTCGAATTCTGTCATTATGTGTATTCAGCACCTATGAAATGTCGAATTCTTTGCAAGTCAAATTTTCGTTGTTTTCAACCTGGTGAAATTAATATTGTCAAACTGTGAAATTAATATTGTTTTTTGGTTTGTTTCTCGTTGTGCAGGTACTACCAGAAGTTTCTCGCTCAAAGGAACAGAGATCGGTTCGAAGAGGAGACACCGAAAGTTGGAGATGAAGGCGAATCATCTCGCCGGAGTCAAAGTCAACCACCAAATCCGAAGAAACACAGAGCCGATACCTCGCCGTAGCAAATCGGCACGCCAATTTGACTTCTATCTCAAGCTTTTTGTAAAAGATTGAACTTTTTTAGTTTTGTATGAGAAGTCTGCTACTATATCTTATGTTTTGTATGATAAGTCTGCAACTATATCTCCAAACTGAAGACTTCCCTATCTCGTCTACGAAATTATACACATACACTTTGTTCTTAAACCCTAAACCCTAAACCATAATTACTAGAGGTATAGCAAAAGATACACATTGTTCTTACAAAACCTTAAACCCTAAACCCTTAAACCCTAAACCCTAAACCTTAATTCGTATAGGTTTAGCAAAACATACACATTATTCTCACAAAACTCTAAACGAAACCCTAAACCTTAATTCGTAGATCTATAGCAAAAGATAGACATTGTTTTTACAAAACCTTAAACCCTAAACACTAAACCTTAATTCCTAGAGGTATAGCAAAACATACACATTGTTTTCACAAAACCCTAAACCCTAAACCCTAAACCCTAAACAAAACCCTAAACCCTCAACCATAATTCCTATAGGTATAGCAAAACATACACATTGTTCTTACAAAACCTTAAACCCTAAACCCTTAAACCCTAAACCCTAAACCTTAATTCGTAGAGGTTTAGCAAAACATACACATTATTCTCACAAAACTCTAAACGAAACCCTAAACCTTAATTCGTAGATCTATAGCAAAAGATAGACATTGTTTTTACAAAACCTGAAACCCTAAACACTAAACTTTAATTCCTAGAGGTATAGCAAAACATATACATTGTTCTCACAAAACCCTAAACCCTAAACCCTAAACAAAACCCTAAACCCTAAACCATAATTCCTATAGGTATAGCAAAACATATACATTGTTCTTACAAAACCTTAAACCCTAAACCCTAAACTTTAATTCGTAGAGGTTTAGCAAAACATACACATTATTCTCACAAAACTCTAAACGAAACCCTAAACCTTAATACGTAGATCTATAGCAAAAGATAGACATTGTTTTTACAAAACCTTAAACCCTAAACACTAAACCTTAATTCCTAGAGGTATAGCAAAACATACACATTGTTCTCACAAAACCCTAAACCCTAAACCCTAAACAAAACCCTATACCATAATTCCTATAGGTATAGCAAAACATACACATTGTTCTTACAAAACCTTAAACCCTAAACCCTAAACCTTAATTCCTAGAGGTATAGCAAAACATACACATTGTTCTCACAAAACCCTAAACCCTAAACCCTAAACCCTAATATAATCATATAAATAATAAATCATCTATTCTCTATTATATAAATATGGCGTGTGAATATATGTACATAATCATTACGCACGCGTTTGGTAGTGTCGATACGCTAAGCATATTAAACTTTTCTATGCTATTTGAGTAATTTTCTCTTTTTTATAATATTTTGGCAACTACGCAGTAACCCAATAGTTTTCGGTATTTTCTATAAATACCAAGTGAACACTCAGTAACCGAACATTCGTTTTTATTAACTTTGAACTTTGAACTTTGAACTTGTTTTCTCTTTTTGCAATCTCAAATACAAGTTAGTTTTTCATTGTTCTCCTAGTATATGTAATTCACGTTTTTGCAACTTGATTTGTTTATATGTTTAGAAGCTATATTAACATCCTATTTTCGATATACATGCAGCATCAATGGCAGAATCGAAGAAGATGATGAAGTGTCCAATGGAGGATGACCATCGACGAAATGCTATTAAAAATACCAAAAGGGAAAACGAGGACCATTATAAGACGTTGATCCTCTCGCTCAAGGAACAGATTAATACAAAAGTTGAATTGCATGATGCTTTTGTGGAAGTTATGTTTATTTCTGCGAAAATGGATTTGCTTGAAGAATTTATCGGGAAGAAAAAGGTTGAGTTCCTTGCTGAGTTGGACAAACTTGCAGCAGAACTCGTTGAAGCCAAAGAAAAGATGTATAACGCCAGCATTGAAGAACTTGATTGGATGAAGTTTCATGAAAAATAGGGATATATGGTTATCTAATGCTTATGCTTTAGTAGTCTTATGTTTATGTTTATGTTTATCTAACTTTATCAAATGCTTATGTTTTAGCAGTCACCGTAATAACTCAGCCTAACATTTGATAGAACTCAGCCGAAACTCAGCCGAAACTCAGCCTATAACTCAGCCTAAAATTTGATATAACTCAGCCGAAACTCAGCCTATAACTCAGCATAAAATTTGATATAACTCAGCCGAAACTTAGCCTAAAATTTGATATAACTCAGCCTAACATTTGATATAACTCAGCCGAAACTCAGCCCATGACTCAGCCTAACATTTGATATAACTCAGCCTAACTCTAAACCCAAATTTATGACATTCCCAAACCATGCCATAAGTCAGCCATTAGATTCATATAAGTCAGCCGAAACGTACTAAAAAATCTCACGACGTTTCGTATTTTCGGCGGGGAAAAAAAAAATTAACCAAAATTTATTCAATTTTATCTCGCGACGTTTCATATTTCTATATATCTGTATATATATACCTTCTCGTAAACCTTGCCTCCCCCTATCACATTATATCCTACACTGTTTTCTCTCTTCTCTGTAATATATCTGTTTCATATTCATTTTCGACATGTCGGTTGTCCCACACTGTAGTTCCAAGTTATTCAGCAGTGTCGATGCCTTATTATACTCTGCTGATCATGATCACCTCCCCATTCTAAACCCTGGTTTTGGTATTATTGATAAGACAACCATCACGTGGTTCAAATTTTTACACGAGCTCTCGAAGGCGATCCCGGAGATTCTTCGAGAAGGATGGGTTCATGAGTGGCCGACATACAGATTCATTCCAGATTATTTTAAGGAACAATGGTTTCTTAAACTCGCTGTAAGCCAACACTAATATCTTTCTTTCCCGATTATTTTATCAACAACAATAATATTTCTCTTTTTTTTTGTTTGGGTAGCGGAAATACAGATGGGAACCGAGACACACTTTGACGATTTGGACACATTTTAATCTGTTGGCTATAACGTTATTTCGAACTCAAATGCGCACGTTAAGGAGGATATGGGCGCATGGTGGCGAGAAGCCAGATTGGATAAACACTATAGTTTGGACGAATCTGGTCAATATGTTTGAAGAGTTTGGCCCTGATAATTTTGGCTTTTGAATGTAATTTAGTTATGATACACTTTAGTTATATGTGTTTCATCTCTTTAAACCAGCCGTATATTTTGTGTGTTTCCATGAATAAATCAGCCGCATCTTTTGAGTTTTGGATGTATATATAAATCAGCCATGTTGATGCTTTAAACTGACGAGTTATTTGCGTTTTGAATATTTAAACCAATAAATCAGCCGCTTCTTTTCCATAAAGCAATCATAACTCAGCCGAAACACAAATTCGTCAATATTAAGTCAGCCTCTTCTCTTGTAGACACAAGGCTGAATTAATTGATTTACAAGTCCGAAATTACTATGGCTTCATTTATTATGCGATGGTCAAAAACGCATCAAAATTTACTTTTTTGGTTGATCAGTCAAGTCAGCATTTACTCAAAATATACGAACAATTGTTTATCTACTCAGTTACCGAAGAGTCGCTTTTGATATAACTCAGTCGAAACTCAGCCTATAACTCAGACAAACATTTGATACGTCAGCCGTGAAGTTAACCTTAAATTACACATTTTTAAATTTAAATAATATATAATATATGATTTATTGTGGCGTCTGAATACGTAATCATAACCAAAATTAATACTCTCGAGATGCTAATCTGACGAGCTATATGGCGCTTCCTATATTATAGGTGTAATGATATCTCTTGGGAACTAGGAGTTAGAGCATGTACAACGGATAGAGACTTGATGAATCTCTAAAAAATAGTATTATATTCATTTTCATTATTTGTTTAAATTTTAAATTAATAGAAAAACGTGGATCCAATAGAAAATGAACATATGTTCGTGGAGGGTATGGTTAAAATTGTTTCTCACATGAGAAACTTAAGAACCTCAATTCCCTTCTCTCTCCAACTTTTTATTATTTTATACTTTTTATTTGATGAGAATAACTTAGTCAGCCTTAACACGTTTACGTCACTAATAACTCAGTCATAACTATTCAGTAACCGAACAGTTTTAGTAACCCAACAGTTTTCCGTATTTTCTATAAATACCAAGTTTACACTCAGTAACCGAACATTTGTTTTTATTAACTTTGAACTTGTTTTCTCCTTTTTCAATCTCAATGGCTGAATCGAAGAAGATGATGAAGCGTCCAATGGAGGATGACCATGGAGCAAACGATGTTAAAAAGGCCAGAAAGGAAACCGAGGAGCATTACAAGTCGTTGCTCCTCTTGGTCAAGGAACAGAAGAAAGCTAAATCTGAATTGCAAGATGCTATGATGGAAGTGACATCTATTAATGCAAAAATGGATTTGCTTGAAGAAATTATGGGGAAGGAAAAGTTTGACTTATTTTCTGAGTTGGATGAACTTGCTCATAAAATCGTTGAAGCCGAAGAAAAGATGGCCAAAGTCGAAGTTCCAGAAATTGATTGGATGAAGCTTGGTGCACAATATATGGCTGACTAAATTTTTATCTAATGCTAATGCTTATGTTTATGTAATGCTTATTACTCAAATTTTTATGTATTTTTAGAACTCTGATGTTTATGTATTTTTCGAACTCTAATATAGAATTTGTTTACTTTTTCATAACTCAGCCTAAACTTCATTTATAAGTCAGCCTAACCTTTGACATAACTCAGCCTAAAATTCGTTTATGACTCAGCCGTATGAGACCCTTTAGTTAGTTTGTAACTCAGCCGAAACACTAAGTCAGCCGCTTCTTTTGCAACGCTGTCATAACTCAGCCGAAACACTAAGTCAGCCTTTACTCAAAATATACGAACAATTGTTTTTTCTACTCAGTTACCGAACAATTGCTTTTTGTAACTACTCAGTAACCGAAGAGTCGCTATTTTTCTTTTTTTTAATATATAAATACCATTTAAACACTCATCAACCAGCCATAAACCCTACTTGTTTTTCTACTCAGTTACCGACCAGTTGTTTAGATTAAAGGCTGACTAACACATAAGTCAGCCTTTACCATCTGTTTAGATTTTCATAAACTTTATATCTCTAGAGAAATCCACTTTGTAATGGAAGTATTCCCTCTTACAGCCCTACCTGAAGAAATCCAAGCCTTAGTGGTCGAACGTGTGGCCGCTAACTCTGTTGCAGATCTATATAGATTGAGAGCAACATGCAGATATATGAAGGAACTAACAGACCGGCTCGGAGTGTCCGCATCTATAGATGTGTTTACCTTCCCTTCGTACACAAATATATCTAGCTTGGTGATGCAAGTTTGCTACGCTAATGAAAACCCGAGTACACTGTTCTTAGAGGGTGTACAGAAGTTCTTCACATTCGACCTCCAAGATGAAGGAATTGCTTTGATTAAGAGAGTAGCAGATGCAGGATTCGAGCGTGCTTTGTACACATATGCAATGACGCGCAAGGTATTTTGGAATACTGAGGAGTATTTATCTCTTTTCACAAGGGAATCTGTTCAGAGGATAGGCAAGATTGTTAGATCTCTAGACTGGAGTTGGGGAACGTATCATACTGATGCGTTTCTAACGAAGAAGTATGAGTTCATGTCAACGGAAAAAACCTTGTTCTATAATTGCACATGTACATTGATGGACCGAGATTGGGATCTTTGGTTCATTGAAGACAGTAAGGATAATAATTTGTGTGACCGATGCTTTTGGATCAAAGAGTTAGGTCTTTTTTACCGTGATTTTAAGCCGATTATATATTGGCCGGATTGGCTTTGGATGTTGTAATATAAACTATTGGTTCCTCCTTTGTTTCTTTGTTTATGATTTCATGTTAAATATAATTCAGCCGTGTAGTAAATATAAGTCAGCCGTGTTGTATATATAAGTCAGCCGTATTTTAAATATAATTCAGCCACTTATGTTTATGTAATAAGTCAGTCTAAACTTCGTTTATGACTAAGGCTAACCTGTAACATAACTTAGCCTAAACTTCGTTTTTAACTCAGCCTAACCTTTAACATAACTCAGCCTAACCTTTAACATAACTCAGCCTAACCATTAACATAACTCAACCTAACTTTTGACACGCATAAGATAAGTCAGCCGTTTTTAAAATATAAGTCAGACGTTTAGTTTCTATAAGTTTAGCCGTGTATTTAAAATAAGTTTGCCGTGTAGTTAGTACATAATCGTATTACACACGCGTTTAGTATTCTCGAGACGCTATACTGACAGTTATATGGCTCCATATACTAGGAGTAATAATTAATCTTTTGAGAACTCTAATCTTTTTTAAATATTCCACTAAAAAACTTAAATGCCTTGTCGTTAGTTTTCAATGTTTTTGAACACAACTTACAATGTTTAGTCAACTAACATTTATTAGTGTAATCTTTCTGTATGAACCATGTAAATAAGAGGAGGATTACGAACAACACTCATAAACTTAGGGTTTTCTTATCTTTGAAACTCCTTTTCCAACTTCCATAATGGCGATCAAGTATGTAAATCTCCTACAAACTCACATTTTTTCAACCTCTTCTTCCCGGCTTCTACTCCCACCTCGTATGTAATCTCCCTTCTTCCCTCCATCTCTCTCTCTCTATATATATATATATATATATCTCAATGTCTTGGTTGCTGAGCATTCCAGAAAAGTTCTTCTCGAAATACATAGAAGGAAGAAACAAAAAAAATATGATGGAGCTTAAGTCGGACGCGTCTGAAAAAACATGGAAGGTGAAGATGGAAGGTCGGAGACTAACCTTTGGATGGAAAGAGTTCGCATTTGCTCATGATTTCCGAGTCGGAGACTTCATCATTTTCAGACACGAAGGAGAATTTTTGTTCCACGTCACTGGTCTTGGACCTAATTGCTGTGAGATTCAATATGTGCAGTCTAGCAACAACGTCGATGATGATGATGATGTGGAGGGGGAGGAGGAGGAGGATGACAAAGAGAAGAAGAGAGAAACCGGTGAGAGTAGTCAAAGTGACAACCGATTTGTGACAATAACTGTCACACCAGCTGGTCTCAAAGATTCTAGACTTGTAAGTTTAAGTAAACTCTCTTAAAGGAATTTTGTTATTCAATTTTTGTCGTTATTGATGCTTTGTCAAGAGCTTATTGTCTCTTTCTTATGCAGCATATTCCACTGAGCTTCACTAGGGCTCACCAGATGGAAAAAGCAGGAGGGAAGGAGATTACTCTTTTGGACCAGCATGGAGTAGAGTGGCCAGTGATTCTATGCGTGCTAGACATACGGATGAGGTTGCGCTTTGGTGTTAAGGCGTACGAATCTTTTGTGCTGAAGTTGGTTTGGGAAGACAAAGAATCTCCTCCTATGCTCAAGTTCTGCTCCAAGATCGAGGCATGATGCTCAAGTTATGGAACTTTGTGTGTTTTTTTTTTGATGAAACTATATTGCTTGTTTTTTTTTCTTTTGGATGAAACTAAAGCTTTTTTTTCTTTAGCCGTATAAAGTATTAAAAGTGCCATACCCTAAACTCGAGATAAATAATTTTGAGGTATAGGTTCTCTTTCAATATATAAGTCATATTGAACGTGCCTTAAGTCGGCCATTAGGTGCATATAAGTCAGCCGGTTTATCTCGCGACGATTCGTATTTCGGCGGGAAAAAAAATATTTATTTATTCAATTTTATCTCACGACGTTAAGTGCATATAAGTCAACCAAAACGTGTAATTTATCTCGCGTAGATTCGTATTTCGGCGGGAAAAAAAAAACATTACTTATTCGATTTTAACATGCGATGTTTCGTATTCTCGAGATGCTATACTGACATATATATGGCTCCATATACTAGGAGTAATGATTAATCTTTTGGGAACTCTAATTTATTTTGGGAACTCTAATTTTTTTTTTAAATATTACGCGTTTGGACAAGTTACCATCTTCGTCTTCTTAAATTTCGAAAGAAAATGTCTTCCTCATCTAACCCAATCTCATTGTCGTTTATTGACAATCAGCTGTATTGTAATCATAAGTTAGTCATTTATTGACAATAATTCAATCTTTACGGCTGATTTATCGCATTAACAAAAACACAAATCCATACATATCCAAACAACACTTTTAAATAGGACAAGTTTTTGCATTATGCCCAGGCTGTTTACAACGAGAACATGCGTGTCATTTCCTATGACGTTTGTTCTCAAGGGTAACTTCTAAAGCAGATTTCATCCTACTTTTCTTAGGCCTTCCTGGTTGTTGACGAACAAGCGGGGGCAAGCACGGTTGGTTAGCAACGTTATTTGGAACTTGGAGCACTGAATCTATGGGCATGATTGACTCAGCGTATGCGTTTACCAAATAATTGCTGTAGTAGTAAGGACTGCACAAGGATATACGACAAATTTTTCTGTCCTCGGCAGCTGCGATTGCATGCATGCATGGTAATTTCTCGTGTTCAAAACACCGACATGTGCATTTTCTTGTTTCCAAATTCACAATATGCAAAGACGATCTATATGTAACTTCTGTGTGATAAGGATCAATCCTTTGTACCGTCATAAGTCTGGCGGCAATGACACGGCCCTATTTATAATACATAAAAAATTATTAAAACATTACGGCTGGGTTATGGACCAATAACGACTGACTTATGAACTACAATGGCTGACTTATCATAAAGGCTGGATTATGGAACAATAACGACTGACTTATGAACTGCAATGGCTGACTTACATGTAGTAGTTTCTCGACACCACGTGAAAGCGTGGTTGGCTGCGATTTCGCATCCTCTCTCCGTTCTTCAAATCATCTGGTCATCATAACCCGTATCGATTCTAATAGTCGAACAATGTGAAGACTTCTAGCATTTGACAGTGCTCTGTTCATTGATTCCGCTATGTTCGTAGTCATCAAATTGTACCTTTGGCCCGGGAAATGAACACGCACCCACAGTCGGACTCAGCTCTTTGGAGGTAGTCATGAAGTTCAGGATTAATCGCTTCAATCTCCTCGAACCTTGTATTAAAGTTAGAAACCCTAAAACATTTTGCCGCTTTATTCACCAGATGAAAGACATCTTTTCCCTTGTACTGTTGAAAAATGTTCTTATATAAATGGTAAGTGCAAATTCCACGAGAAGCCAACGGAAACACATTTCCAATTGCTTTTCCTATCGAATTATGCCTGTCCGAGATAATCGCAAGAGCCTCATCGTCAGGAATCAAAATTTTTAGTTGCGTAAAAAACCAGTGCCATGAATCATCATTTTCAGTGTCAACCACAACGAAGGCTATTGGGAAAATCTGAAAGTTACCATCCTGAGCTAGTGCTGTGAGAAGTGTCCCTTTGTATTTACCGTTAAGAAACGTACCATCGACAATGACAACTTTGCGCATGAAAGGAAACCCATTTATGCTCGCACCAAACGCAAGGAACACATACATGAATCTTCCAAATTCATCAATTTGAAGACGCGTAACCGTACCCGGATTTGCCCTTCTTATCATATATAGGTAAGGAGGCAAGTCTTCAAACCCACTCTCAGGAGTTCCCATATCGATTTCCCTTGCAAATTTTAGCGTCTTATGTGATTTCCAATAATCCATCTGTCCACACGGAAAGCGTAAAGTACAAGTAAGTAAATCAGGTGTAATAAACAAATAAGTCAGCCGCAACTTACCAATAAATCAGCAGAAATAGAAGTCAGTCGCAACGTACAAATAAATCAGCTGTAATATACAAATAAGTCAGCCAAAACGTACTAAAAATCAGCTAAAATAGAAGTCAGTCACAACGTACTAATAAATCAGCTGTACTATACAAATAAGTCAGCTGCAACGTAATAGAAATTACCTTTACACCAAAATCCTTATTGATAGTTATTCCAACACTCTTAGGTCGAACAGACGGACCAACGTCGCCGAGATACTCCCTGTACAACTGGCCTAAAATATCTGGTGTTGCTTGTCGAGATCGATTAGAACGCTCAGTTACAGAACATGTATGCTCTGAATCGTAAATACGAACATAAAATGCCGGTAATTCCCCTTGTGTAGAAGCACGAACTCTCCAGAGACATCCATCAACCCAACACTTAACAATGAGTGTGTCCGAATTGGATACGTCTACATCAAAATCAAATTGATCTCTCATCGTAAGAAGTTTCAGTCGTTTCTCCAAATCGGCTTTACTCTCGTATCGTTGCCCTACCGCGAGGTTTAGCGAAGACATCTCCAACCTTAGAACCTCTGGATTCCTTTCCGATCCGCTCACCGACATGTTTTGAGCTCTCTTCTTAGGCGGTAGGGTCGGTGAATCTTCGTCTTGTGTTGGAGACTCACCGTATGAACTGAAGTTATCATGTTAAGATGAAGCAGCATCCGAGTCATCGAACATATCAAATGGGCTTTCAAATTCATCATCTTCTTCGTCTTGTTCGCCTACTTCGGATTCTCCGCCTACTTCGGATTCTCTGCCTACTTCATATTCTTCACCTTCCATTTTACTTGCGCAATCCATGTCTTCATCGTCGCGTTTATCTTCGTATTTTGTTTCACCACCAGGACAATTATCATTACTGAAACCACCGTAACTGAATAACCTTTTCTTCTGCTCTCTCACTTCGTCATTCCGACTAATTTGGCTCTCCTATTCTCCGTAATCTCTACACAGAGACGTATCTGTTCGAATTTCCTTAGGCTTAGAAAACCTATCATCTGTCGAGTATTGGAGACGTAAACTGGTGGAGTATCGTGCGCCATTGTTTTCAAAGTTTTATTCGAGAACATGTAGCTTAGCTGAATCTGATGGCTCGACTCTTTCAATCCGTAATCATCGAGTACAGACTTTACAAGTTCGTCGTGTGTTGTTTCATCATTTAAATACAGAAGTCTACATCCTCTACCGTCGGCGTTGAATACGTATCTGTTTTTCTTGACCCAGTTACCGGAAACAATAATTACTGGATCCATAAGATATCGAACAAAGATCAATGAAAAAAAAATAATGTGGAAGAAGACGATTAAGTTTATGGGTATCAGATGATAAAGAAGATAAATAGATGAAGAAGAAGAAGAAGAAGACACAGCGTCACAACATAAAACTCTAACAATGACATGGAAAATAGGAGCTGATGACATGGAAAATAGGAGCTGATGACATTAATTTTTTGCTTATATGGTAAGTGAGCCAGAAAATGAAAACGTAAATCAGCCTAACTAAATCAGTCATCAAATGCATATGTAAGTCAGTTGCTACGTGAATACTATTTCAGTAATAAAAACAACAAAAATCGGGTTCGAAAAGAGGCCATAAAAGGGCGTAGATCAGCTGGAAAATATTATGTCATCTGTATCCTCCAATAAATCAGCCGTCAAATGAATGCTATTGTAGTAATTAATCTTTCGCTAATAAATCAGACGTAATATGGCCGAGTTTACTATTAATCAAGCTAAACACGGCTGATTTACGTTAATTATACTTAAATCAGCCGTAACAATCTTTCATAGGTCAGCCGTCCGTTTAGTAACACAGCTAGTCGATGATCATTCCGTCATCGTGAGAAACATATCTCAACCAGCCGATGTACAAATCAGCCGTCATATATGTACGTAAGTCAGCCATTAGCTCATAAATCAGGTAGATTTTTTTAAACTCAGCCGTCGCATAAATCTTAAGTCAGCCAGAAGATCTTAAATCAGCCACGTTTTGTAAGTCAGCCGTATCGTTTGGCTTATTTGTATATGTAAATCAGTCAATTTTTTTAAGTCAGCCACATTGTATATATAACTCAGCCGTCAATACCGTCGTAATGCTTTACGGCTGAGTTCATTAATACACACGTCAGCGATTTCCTATGTGGCGCCGGGTTTTATCTGACGTGGCACTCAAAAGTAATGGCATTCTTGTAATTAGGTTTTTTGTCATAACGTAATTACAAGGGCACGCTGGGCATTTAAAATAAATCAGTAATTAAAACAAGTTTTGTATACTTCTAGTAATATTACCTAATTTATGTGCTGTTTAAGTTAAGTTCCCAAAATATTATTTGGTTTTGGGGTTTTATGGAAGCAAATAACAAAGCAATAAAAGTAAAAGGGATAGATATCAATTAAGATTAGAAAACAAACAGTTCATAAAACATATGCAAACACAAGCAATCGATGTAAGGTTTTAGTACTAGTTGTTCTAGAACTCATATCACTAAGGTAAGGTCATCCCACTATCGTGAAGTAACTAACCATCTACGTTTTACACCCTAATAGACTCAACTATCGCAGGTTATTATAAGGTGAAAACATGCATTATTGGTCAAGATTGATTGTTCACTCCTTAACTAACCTTTCGAATTGTTAAGGTTTCCAGCTCATCGAATACTAGGTCCGGAGATATAACAAGCTTTTGGAAAGTATATCAACCTAAGATCAGTCCTTGGGTAGCTAAGCCAATTCATGCTTTGAGTATAAATAAAGATGAAGAATCAATTCTAGAATAAATCCTTAAACGATTAAATGCGTAAAAACATAGAATTAAGAGAATGAATAGAAATTAAATCAAAGCTATAACTCTAACATGTTTTGCAACACATAGCAGCGAGAGTAAAGCACATAGACAGTATAATTCATTGATCTATCTAAGCGTAAGGAATTAGATCTCATCTCTTTGCAATAGGGCAAAGATCAACATATCCTTAAAGGCTTTTAGAATCAAATAAACATGAAGAACAAGAGATAAACGAAATACATTGTTTAGGTATTGATTTAGGCTGTTAAGGCTGTCTGCTTGAGTTCCTAGAGAGGCTAAAAGCAAGTATATATAGGGGTTAAGGAGGCTTAAGTCGGTTAGGGCTTCTTCGGGCAATTACGTCTTTTCGGGTCAAAAACTGAGGCAATTTCGGTCAGGATAAGGATCAAGCTTCGTGACCGATATTGGAAGTTTCTAGGGAGCTTCTAGAAGGTCATACAAAGGCTGGATATCGGCCCATGGCATGGCCCGGTGCTTGGCTCCATTTTGCAATAACTTCACTTCGAAGGCAGTTTGACATGTCCTTAGTGTTTCGGGTGTATCTTCTAAAGTACAGCTCCAATTGATGAAATTCCAACTCCATTGGAAATCTAACTCAAAGGGATATCTTCACACCAATTTTCATTAAATTCCCATATGATTTGATTCTCCGTTTGTCAGCAAACTTCTGGCGTATACGTTTTGTCCAGTAGGGGAATGTGCATTATCTTCAAGATAAAGTGACTTGGCTTGGTTCCTTTGACTTGGATAAGTAGCTGCATCATAGATGATACTCCTTTTGCTCCTTTTTACATCCTTTTGATGATAAAACCTGTTAAGTCCTTAAAATCTACATATACGAGAAAACTCCATCTTTTGGCTCAAATAGATATATATAAAAACCAAACTAAAATAGATAGAAAAAGTGGTAAAATATAGGGTATATCAAACTTCATCCAATCAATTTCTTCAACGCTGGCGTTATACATCTTTTCTTTGGCTTCAACGAGTTCTGCTGCAAGTTTGTCCAACTCAGCAAGGAAGTCAACATTTTCCTTCCCGATAAATTATTCAAGCAAATCCATTTTCGCAGAAATAATCATAACCTCCACAAAAGCATTATGCAATTCAACTTTTGTATTAATCTGTTCCTTGAGCGAGAGGATCAACGTCATGTAATGGTACTCGTTTTCCCTTTTGGCCTTTTTAATAGCATTTTGTCGATGGTCATCCTCCATTGGACGCTTCATCATCTTCTTCGATTCTGCCATTAATGCTGCATGTATATCAAAAATAGGATGTTAATATATAAAGTTGTAAACATATAAACAAATAAACAAATCAAGTTGCAAAAACGTGAATTACATATACTAGGAAAAACTAACTTGTATTTGATATTGCAAAAGGATAAAACAATTTCAAAGTTAATAAAAATTTAAATGTTCGGTTACTAAGTGTTCACTTGGTATTTATAGAAAAAAATGAAAACTGTTGGGTTACTGAAACTGTTCGGTAACTGCGTATTTGCCAAAAATACTATAAAAATAGATAAAATTGCTCAAATAGCATAGAAAAGGTTAATATGATTAGCGTTTTGAGAGTACCAAATGTGTGTGTAATATGATTAAATGTTATATACTCACACCCCATATTTATATAATAGAGAATATATGATTTCTTATTTATATTATTATATGATTATATGATAATAGGGTTTATGGGTTTATGGTTTAGGGTTTAGGGTTTAAGGTTTTGTGAGAACAATGTGTATCTTTTGCTATACTTCTAGGAATTATGGTTTAGGGTTTCGTTTAGAGTTTTGTGAGAACAGTGTGTATCTTTTGCTAGACCTTTAGGAATTAGAGTTTATGGTTTAGGGTTTTGTGAGAACAATGTGAATCGTTTGCTATACTTCTAGGAATTATGGTTTAGGGTTTCGTTTAAGGTTTTGTGAGAACAATGTGTATCTTTTGCTATACTTCTAGGAATTATGGTTTAGGGTTTCGTTTAGAGTTTTGTGAGAACAATGTGTATCTTTTGCTAGACCTTTAGGAATTAGGGTTTAGAGTTTAGAGTTTTGTGAGAACAATGTTTATCTTTTGCTATACTTCTAGGAATTATGGTTTAGGGTTTCGTTTAGGGTTTTGTGAGAACAATGTGTATCTTTTGCTATACTTCTAGGAATTAGGGTTTAGGGTTTCGTTTAGAGTTTTGTGAGAACAATGTGTATCTTTTGCTAGACCTTTAAGAATTAGGGTTTAGGGTTTAGGGTTTTGTGAGAAAAATTTGTATCTTTTGCTATACTTCTAGGAATTAGGGTTTTGTGAGAACAATGTAACGCCCGTGAACCAAAAAGTGGATTTTTGGTGGGTGTCGATCGAAATCAGGGTGGTGTATCGATCGACACGTGTGTTTTGGACTTAGGAGAAGTCGGGTTTTGGGCGTTATATCGATCGACACGGGTGGTGTATGTCGATCGACACGGGGTTAAATTAGACCGGCAGGTTTGGTTTAATTATCCGGTTTGGTGGGCCGGTTAAGGAAAACCCTAGGTTTTGATATAAAAGGCAGAAACAGTGTTCTGGCCGTTTTTGTTGATCAGAAATCAGAAGTTTAGGGATTTGGGAGAGTTTTGGAGAGATTGAGGGTTTCTGGTGAAGGATTGATTGTGGGGGCTTGTTCTTGGGATTGGAGGAACGTGAGTGGATTGAGAGTGAGATTTTCGTGTTAAGAGAAGGAAATCAGAGGCTGTTCGCGATCGTTCTTTGTGTCCTTCGTCTTTTCAATCCTTTGTCGAGGTGAGTGCGTGATCGTGGGTTATATAGACATGAGGATTTGATGGAATGCATTTGTTTGTGTTGTTGGGTTGTTTTCTGTCTGTTTAGTGCTTGGAATCGTGCAGGGACTCAACATCTCGCTTGGAAATTCGAGCCATGAGAGGATAAGCTCGTTTTCCTGGGTTATGCGATGTCGTGTCGATCGACACTAGGGTGGTGTGTCGATCGACACGGGTCAGTCTGTCGATCGACACCATGGTGGTGTGTCGATCGACATGGAGCTGTATGTCGATCGACTCCTAGTGGTTGTGTCGATCGACATAGTGCTTCAACAGTGGTTCGTGATTGGTTGTTTCATGTATGATTGATTGTATGCTCATCCTGGTATTGTATCTCTTGTTTATGTCTGTATATAAATAACCTGTAGATGGGATGACCGCGTCGCTGAGTATTTGTGATAATACTCACGCAACTCTTTTTGCCATGTGTTGCAGGTAAAGAGAAAATGTGATCGTGGAATCATGGCCAGGAAGGAGAGATGATCTAGGGTCTCGTATGGCGGTGTGATGTTGTAGAATTGCTAGGTTGCTAGTGAATTCTGAATTGTAGTCAGTTGGTTTATTGGTTATTGGTTATTGGCTATTGTTTGGATTGTTGAATTGAACCAGTTAGATTTAATAAGTATGTGATTATTGAATTGATTGAATTGGTTTAATTGTTTTATGTTTTCCGCATGTTGTATTGATCCAATTAGGGATTATTATCTGTGATAATAATAATCTGAAAGGAAAATTTTTAAATTTTTGTGTCGGGTCGTTTCAGTTTGGTATCAGAGCCCTAACGGTTCTAGGGCGACCCTTATGGTTCTAGGGCGGGTGATTGATTAATTGATTGTGTGATAATTGATTGATTGTTGTGTGGGTTTGGGGACATAGATCATCTGTTCCGAGCCTTCAATGAGATTCCACGGTAAGTGTTGTATGATTTCTGTTTTTGTTCTAGTATTTAGTAATCTGTTGTGAGTGCAGAGTAATGGTTAGAGGTGCTAAAGGCAAAGGTCGTGGGGGCCATGGAGGCCGAGGTGGACGTGGTGGGCGCAGACGAGGACTTCAGAGTGAGTCTGATGCGGCGAATGTGGCCCAGGAGACCACGCAGGAGCAGGTGGCAGACTCGCAGGCATTTCAGGAGAGGTTTGTGTGTGTGACTGCTACGGGTGCCAGCGTGAGGGCTGGTGGGGCCAGTGTGGGTCCTGAGGTAGCTGGTGGTGCGGGGGGCCTGGGTGGGGGTGCTCCCGTAGATGTGGCCCCTGGCGGGTTTGCTGCAGTTGATTCTGGAGCGGTTACCAGGTGGGATACCGGCTCCGGGTCAGGCTCTGGGAGTTCAGCCAGGTGGGGCTGGTGTGCAGCCAGTGGTGGCTGGGGTTCAGCCGGTAGTGGCTGGTGTTCAACCAGGTGTGGCGGTTGTGGAGGAGCTTTCATCCTACCTGAGGATGATGGAGCAGATGCAGAGGATTGGCAACGGGTTTTTCTTGGATGGTGCCAAGCCTGAGGAGGCCAATGAGTGGCGGCGGAGATTAGAGCGTAATTTTTGCTCGATCAGGTGTCCTGAGGGATACAGAGTGGACCTGGCAGTTCACTATCTGGATGGTGACGCGCATCTCTGGTGGAGAGGCGTTGAGACCAGGAGGGTGCACGCCGAGATGGTCTGGAGGATTTCATAGCAGAGTTTAACCCCAAGTATTTCCCCCAGAGGCGCTGAATAGGATGGAGTCGAGGTTTCTGAACCTGACTCAGGGAGATCGGACTATGAGAGAGTTCGATTTGGAGTTCAGTCGGCTGTTGGTACATGTTGGGAGGGGCATGGAGGGCGAGCAGGCCCAGGTGAGGAGGTTCCTCGGGGGACTTCGAGCTGATCTGAGGACTCGTTGCAGGGTGAGTAAGTTCGCCATGAGGGTAGAGTTGGTAGAGACGGCTGCCGCGATCGAGGAGGATATTAGGGAGCAGGCTGTGGTGGTTAGTCCACCGGTGCAGCAGCAGTCGCGTTTGAGCAGGGGCGGCAAGCCTGCTCAGGGTAAGAAAAGGAAGTGGGAGAGCACTTCAGGGCCGAGCCAGGGAGGTCAGAGTGGTTCAGGATGCTTCGGGTACGGTGGCATGGGCCACAAGGTGGCATACTGTCCAAAGAGGAGAGAGGATCGGGCGGCTCAGGTGTGTTACCACTGCAGGGAGCCGAGGCATATCAAGCCCAGGTGTCCTAAGCTACAGCAGAAGGCGATGGCAGCAGTCCAGCCGTTGGCGGTCCAGCCGTTGGCGGTCCAGCCGTTGGTGCAGATCGCAGCGACGCCACGGGTCTTCACTTTGGCAGAGGCGGGCGGTTCTAGCGCCAGACCGATCACAGGTAAATTCCAGACTTGATTGCTTTTCATTTTTAAATTCTTGAGTTGTTTGAATTTAGTCTGTTTTGAAAATTGTGAGTCTTTGTTAGAGTGTCGGGTCTTAAAGCACATGGGATTGTGCAGGGACCTTAGTTGTGGGCGGATGTGAGTC
Organism: Arabis hirsuta; assembly: GCA_964056655.1. Taxonomy (NCBI): domain Eukaryota; kingdom Viridiplantae; phylum Streptophyta; class Magnoliopsida; order Brassicales; family Brassicaceae; genus Arabis; species Arabis hirsuta. The sequence continues at coordinate 22,625,886 of OZ053308.1, forward strand.
CCACGTGTTGTTCGATTCGGGAGCTACGAATAGCTTCATTACTCCGGAGTGTGTGGAGGGGAGTGGGATTCGGAGCGATTCTGGAGAGCAGATGGGAGTAGTTAAGGTTGCTGGTGGCAGGACGTTAGCTACTTTCGGGCGGCCTCGTGGTGTGGACGTTCTGGTGGCGGGAGAGTCGATGCCACCAGACCTGGTCATTAGTCCGGTAGAACTGTACGATGTTATCTTGTGTATGGATTGGTTTGATCGGTACAGGATCCATCTGGATTGCCATCGGGGACGTGTTGTGTTCGAGCGGGAGATGGGAAGGTTGGTGTATCATGGGGTGGGACCGACTTCCGGGAGTCTTGTGATTTTAGCGATACAGGCCGAGCAGTTGATTGAGAAGGGCTGTGAGGCATATCTGGCGACGATAGTGATGCCGGAAATTGTTGGAGAGGTTGCAGTTGGAGATATTCGGGTTGTTCGGGATTTCCAGGATGTGTTTCAGTCGTTGTTGGGATTGCCACCGTCGTGGTCGGATCCATTTACGATTGAGTTGGAGCCTGGAACGACTCATATATCTAAGGCGCCTTACCGTATGGCTCTAGCAGAGATGGTAGAGCTGAAGAAGCAGCTGGATGATCTTTTGGGGAAGGGATTTATCCGGTCTAGTGTTTCACCGTGGGGAGCACCGGTGTTATTCGTGAAGAAGAATGATGGGAGTTTTCGGTTGTGTATCGATTACCGAGGACTTAACCGAGTCACTGTGAAGAACAGGTATCCTCGCGCATTGATGAGTTGTTGGATCAGTTGCGAGGGGCTACTTGGTCCAAGATTGACTTGGCGTCGGGTTACCATCAGATTCCGATCGATGAGGCGGATGTTCGGAAGACGGCATTCAAAACGAGTTACGGGCATTATGAGTTTGTGGTGATGCCGTTTGGGTTGACGAATGCCCTAGCAGCGTTCATGCGGTTGATGAACGGGGTGTTCCAGGAGTATCTGGACGTGTTCGTGATCATCTTCATAGATGATATCCTGGTATATTCGAGGAGTCCGGAAGAGCACGAGGTGCATTTGAGGTTGGTTTTGGAGAAGCTGCGGGAGCAGAAGCTGTATGCGAAGTTGAGTAAATGTAGTTTCTGGCAGCGAGATATGAGCTTTCTTGGCCACGTTGTGTCAGTAGAGGGGGTTTTTGTAGATCCGGCTAAGATTAAGGCTATTAGAGGTTGGCCTAGACCGAGGAGTGCCACCGAGATCAGGAGTTTTCTCGGGTTGGCGGGTTATTACCAGAGGTTCATCAAGGGGTTTGCGAGTATAGCGCAGTCGATGACGAAGCTGAGAGGGAAGGATGTTCCGTTTGTGTGGTCTGCAGCTTACGAGGAGAGTTTTGGGAAGCTGGAAGAGATGCTGACTAGTACACCGGTTTTGGTGTTACCCGAGCCGGGTGAACCGTATATGGTGTATACAGATGCTTCAGGAGTTGGTCTGGGATGTGTGTTGATGCAGCAGGGGAAGGTTATTGTGTATGCTTCGAGGCAGTTGAGGAAGCATGAGTGCAATTACCCTAGCCATGATCTGGAGTTGGCTACGGTGATTTTTGCACTTAAGATTTGGAGGTCTTATCTGTATGGCAGGAATGTGCATGTATTCACAGACCACAAGAGTCTGAAGGATTTCTTTACTCAGCCATAGCTGAACCAGAGACAGAGGAGCTGGATGGAGTTAGTCGCAGACTATGACCTAGAGATTGGGTACCATCCGGGTAAGGCTAACCTGGTTGCAAATGCGTTGAGTCGGAAGAGAGCGGCTTCAGATCAGGAGCGAGATATGGAGGCTCTGGTGAGCGAGATCAGCACGTTGAGGTTGTGTGTGATCTCACAGGAGTCATTGGGGTTAGAGGCAGCTAACCAGGCAGATCTGTTGAGCAGGGTTCCGGTTGCTCAGGAGAAAGATCAGAGTTTGATTAATGCTTCTCAGGCGGCCGGTTCAGAGTATGTGGTCTCAGCGAGTGGGATGATACTAGTGAACGGGCGGGTTTGTGTACCCAAAGACGAGGATCTGAGGTAAGAGATCCTGAGGAAGGCTCATTCGACCAAGATGTATCGTGACCTGAAGCGGTATTATCACTGGGTCGGGATGAAGAGGGATGTAGCTAGCTGGGTTGCAGCGTGCAACGTGTGTCAGCTAGTGAAGGCTGATCATCAAGTTTTGAGTGGTATGTTGTAGAGTTTGCCCATTCTGGAGTGGAAGTGGGATATGATTACCATGGATTTCGTGACGGGGTTGCCGATGTCATGGACTTTTGATGCGATTTGGGTTATTGTGGATCGTCTGACCAAGACAGCACATTTTCTGGCCATCAAAAAGACTGATGGAGCAGCAGTTTTGGCTAGGAAGTATGTGCGGGAGATTGTGAAGCTGCATGGAGTGCCAGCGAGTATTGTGTTAGACCGGGAGCCTAGATTTACTTCAGAGCTCTGGAGGGCATTTCAGGCAGAGATGGGAACTAAGGTGCATATGAGTACAGTGTACCATCCTCAGACAGATGGGTAGTCAGAGAGGACGATTCAGACATTGGAGGATCTGTTGAGGATGTGTGTGCTTGATTATGGTGGTCATTGGGTGGATCAGCTGAACCTGGTTGAGTTTGCGTACAACAACAGTTACCAGGCGAGTATTGGGATGGCTCCGTATGAGGCTCTGTATTGGAGGCCATGTAAGACACCACTATGCTGGACTCAAGTGGGGAAGAGGAGCATGTTTGGTGTAGATTTCGTTCAGGAGACGACGGAGAAGATCTGTGTCTTGAGGCTGAACATGAGAGAGGCTCAGGATCGGCAGAAAGAGTTACGCCGATAGGAGACAGAAAGGCTCAGGATCGGCAGAAGGCAGCTATATTGAGGGGTCCTAACAGATCCATTTCATAGAATAAGCTGAGTCCGAGGTTTATGGGTCCGTTCAGGGTTGTGGAGCGGGTCGGACCGGTGGCTTATCGGTTGGAGTTACCTCAGAGTATGAAGGCTTTTCACAAAGTCTTCCATGTTTCGATGCTGCGGAAGTGTCTACATAAGTCTGAGGAGGTGTTGGCTAGGATTTCAGAGGATCTTTAGCCCAACATGACGTTGGCGGCGAGGCCTGTGAGGATTCTCGAGAGGAGGGTCAAGGTTCTGCGCTGGAAGAATATACCGTTGGTGAGAGTCGTGTGGGAATGTGACGGTATTGAGGAGGAGACTTGGGAACCAGAAGCGTCGATGAAGAGGAAGTTTTCGAAGTGGTTTGAGAAGCAAGCGGTGGCTTGAGTCCTTTTTCTGGTTTTCAGAGTCTGTATTAGCATGTTGCAATATGGATGTTATGAATTTCGTTTGATGTTGTAACGAGTATACATTTTTAGATTTAATAAGATGAGTTTGCCTTATTAAATGTGTGGTTAAGACGTGTGTTCTTATGAGCTGACTAGAGATGTCATGGTTTGAGATGATAGGTAGGTCATGTGGAGGTCTAGCGATAGAAGTTCTATTTGAGTTAGAGCTTGTCTATCGGCTAGGATGGCTAGAAATAGGAGTTTTATGCGGCTGAGAGCTTGCTCATGTTCTAGGAGTGGCTGGGAATGAGATTGCTCATGTTCAAGGAGTGACTGTAAATGAGATTTGTTCATGTCCTAGGAGTGGCTAGGAAGGAGCTTGTTCATGTTCTAGGAGTGGCTAGAAATGAGATCGTTCATGTTACATGAGTGGCTGGAAATGAGGTGGTACATGTTCTAGGAGGGGCTGGAAATGTAAGCTCTATGCATGTTAGAACTTGTCTATTTCCTAGGGAGAGTCTGGAAAAGAGGTTTTATGTGAGTTGGAATTGTCTTTTCCAGGGACTCTGTGAAACACACTGGTGATTAGGTTGTTTCGGATGAACACAAGAGGTGATTTCAGTCGATAGGTACTTATGATGCATGTATCAGAGTATTGCTCCAGGAGACGGGTGGATTTCCTGCATACTTAGAGATAGTGGTTCTCTCTAGGGGACGAGTGGGTTCCTGCATATACTCGAGAGTTCGTGGTTCTCTCTAGAGGACGAGTGGGTTCCTTACATGTACTTTGAGGGATGGTGGTTCTCTCCAGGGGATGAGTGGGTTCATGCATACGTAACTCAAGAGGTGACGATCCTGCGAGTGAGTGTGGTGTACATGTATATGAGTTATGAGTATGAGATATGAGCAGTAGCGTCTAAGTGTGGTCGTGAGTATGGGATTGGATGAACGTCGGGGATCGGGAGTGGATCTCAGGTGGTGCTGACCGAGTGGGGTCAGGATTGCAGTCGTGGTGAGACGGTGCAACGAGGCTACTATGAGCCTAGTAGAACTCGGGGATCAGGTGTGACCACGAGTGGTGCTGGCTGAGGGCCAGGGTGTGTTGTGGACATCGAGTCTGGGGTTAATACTGGAGTCTGGTTCGATTCGGACAATCCTGGTAGCATATGTTACGCTGATGGTCGTACATATTCTTGTCTGATTGTTGTACGATCATTTGGTCCAATGCGGGGTCAACGGTTGGTCAGACATGTTCTTGTTTGATTGTAGGACGGTCAATCGGGCAGCCCTAATCCGGACCATGGGGCGTGCATAGTTGGTGTTCCCGGTGAATATGGTCAAATTTTAGGCGAGAGTGTTATCCTTAGCAGGACAGGTTGTGGGATTCGAGTGTGATCTCGAAGGATACTGGCCGGGTGCGGGTCAGGTGGTTGAGACCGTAGTATGCCAGTGTCGCGTGATTCGAGGTCGAATCCGTGTTAGTGGGGGAGAATTGTAACGCCCGTGAACCAAAAAGTGGATTTTTGGTGGGTATCGATCGACACAAGGTGGTGTGTCGATCGACACGTGTGTTTTGGACTTAGCAGAAGTCGAGTTTTGGGCGTTATGTCGATCGACACGGGTGGTGTATGTCGATCGACACGGGTGGTGTATGTCGATCGACACGGGGTTAAATTAGACCGGCAGGTTCGGTTTAATTGTCTGGTTTGGTGGGCTGGTTAAGGAAAACCCTAGGTTTCGATATAAAAGGCAGAAACAGTGTTCTAGCCGTTTTTGTTAATCAGAAATCAGAATTTTAGGGATTTGGGAGAGTTTTGGAGAGATTGAGGGTTTCTGGTGTAGGATTGATCGTGGGGGCTTGTTCTTGGGATTGGAGGAACGTGAGAGGATTAAGAGTGAGATTTTCGTGTTAAGAGAAGGAAATCAGAGGCTATTCGCGATCGTTCTTCATGTCCTTCGTCTTTTCAATCCTTTGTCGAGGTGAGTGCGTGATCGTGAGTTATATAGACATGAGAATTTGATGGAATGCGTTTGTTTGTGTTGTTGGGTTGTTTTCTGTGTGTTTAGTGCTTGGAATCGTGCAGGGACTCAACATCTCGCTTGGGAATTTGAGCCATGAGCGGATAAGCTCCTTTTCCTGGGTTCTGCGATGTCGTGTCAATCGACACCAGGGTGGTGTGTCGATCGACACGGGGCAGTCTGTCGATCGACACCATGGTGGTGTGTCGATCGACACGGAGCTGTATGTCGATCGACTCCTAGTGGTTGTGTCAATCGACACAGTGCTTCAACAGTGGTTCGTGATTGGTTGTTTCATGTATGCTTGATTGTATGTTCATCCTGGTATTGTATCTCTTGTTTATGTCTGTATATAAATAACCTGTAGACGGGATGACCGCGTCGTTGAGTATTTGTGATAATACTCACGCAACTCTTTTTGCCATGTGTTGCAGATAAAGAGAAAATGTGATCGTGGAATCATGGCCAGCAAGGAGAGATGATCTAGGGTCTCGTAAGGCGGTGTGTTGTTGTAGAATTGCTAGGTTGCTAGTGAATTCTGAATTGTAGTTAGTTGGTTTATTGGTTATTGGTTATTGGCTATTGTTTAGATTGTTGAATTAAACCGGTTAGATTTAATAAGTATAGGATTATTGAATTTATTGAATTGGTTTAATTGTTTTATGTTTTCCGCATGTTGTATTGATCCAATTGATGATTATTATATGTGATGATAATAATCTGTAAGGAAAAATTTTAAATTTTTGGGTCGGGTCGTTTCAACAATGTGTATCTTTTGCTATACTTCTAGGAATTAAGGTTTAGGGTTTATGGGTTTATGGTTTAGGGTTTAGGGTTTAAGGTTTTGTAAGAACAACGTGTATCTTTTGCTATACTTCTAGGAATTATGGTTTAGGGTTTCGTTTAGAGTTTTGTGAGAACGATGTGTATCTTTTGCTAGAGCTTTACGAATTAGGGTTTAGGGTTTAGGGTTTTGTGAGAACAATGTGTATCTTTTGCTATACTTATAGAAATTATGGTTTAGGGTTTCGTTTAGAGTTTTGTGAGAACAATGTGTATCTTTTGCTAGACCTTTAGGAGTTAGCGGCCACACGTTCGGCCACTAAGGCTTGGATTTCTTCAGGTGGGGCGGTAAGAGGGAATACTTCCATTACAAAGTGGATATAGTACGGCTGAGTTATGATTTCACTGTAAATTTGAGTAAATTTCTGTAGAGATATTTAATTATTATTTTTGTCGTCTTTCTCTAGAGATATAAGGTTAACGAGTGTTTAAATGGTATTTATAGATTCAAAAAAAAATTAAATAACGACTCTTCGGTTACTAAGTAGTTACGAAAAGCAACTGTTCGGATATTACCAAAAAGTATGTCTGATTATATACATAATCCCATCGCATAATAAATGAAGCCATAGTAAAATCAGACTGATTGTACAAAGAAGTGACTGACTTAAGAGTGACGAATTCGTGTTTCGGCTGACTTATGACTGTTTTGTGGAAAAGAAGCGGCTGACTTATTGGTTTAAATATTCAAAACACAAATAACTCGTCAGTTAAGCTTTTCTATACGGCTGATTTAAACATGCAAAACACAAAAGATACGGCTGAGTAGAAAAACTACCAGGGTTTATGACTGGTTAATGAGTGTTTAAATGGTATTTATAGATTCAAAAAAAATTAAATAGCGACTCTGGTTACTGAGTAGTTACGAAAAGCAAATGTTCGGTAACTGAGTAGAAAAACAATTGTTCGTATATTTTGAGTAAAGGCTGACTTGACTGATCAACCAAAAAAGTAAAATTTGATGCGTTTTTGACAGTTAGTTTACCGTCTCGATATTACCAAAAAGTATGTCTGATTATGGACATAATCCCATCGCATAATAAATGAAGCCATAGTAATTTCTGACTTGTAAATTAATTAATTCAGACTGATTGTGCAAAGAAGCGGCTGACTTAAGAGTGACGAATTCGTGTTTCGGCTGAGTTATGACTGAAACGACCCGACCCAAAAATTTAAAAAAATTCTAATTAAAAACCCGGATTATCATTATCACAAACGATAATCCTCAACGGTCTAATCAAACATGCGGAATACATAACAATTAAATCAACTTAACAACACAACAATTTTAACGAATCCCATACTTCATTAAATTACTAACCAATTCAATCCAACAACCAATATCCAATAACACTAACGCAGGGTTCCAGAATTTGCTAGCAACCTAGCAATTCTATAAACAACACTAATTGAGAACCTAAATCATCTTTTCTTCCTCGCCACGATTCCACGATCATATTTTCTCTTTACCTGCAACACATGGCAAAAAGAGTTGCGTGAGTATTATCACAAATACTTAGCGACGCGGTCATCCCGTCTACAGGCTAATTAAGCACAAGTATAAACAAAGAATACAATACCAGGATGATCACAGAACAAGCATACACGGAACAAACATTACGAACCCACACAGAAGCACTGTGTCGATCGACACAACCTCTAGGTGTCGATTGACATGATGCCTCGTGTCGATCGACACACCACCCTAGTATCGATCGACACGATGTCGTAGAACCAGAAACGAGTCTGTCCTCACACGACTCGAATCTGTCGCGAGCCATCGAGTTTTCTGCACAAATCCATTCACAAAGCACACAAAAACCACCACGCAATCGCATTATATCACTTCCCTATAATTATACAAGCCCACAGTCACGCATTCACCTCGATTCCGGATAAAAGACGAAGAACGAACGAAGAACGCGAAGAACAAACTGAACCAGCCTCTGATTCGTCCTTCCCAGACCCGAATCATTCCAGCAATGGATCCTTCCTCGTTCCCAAAAGCCTCACGCGCAATTCTCCTCAAAAAATCTCCCAACAATCACTCAAACCCTAAGTTTTCTTATTCTCTCTTCTCTCTCTCTATTTTACTTTCTGAAAAACGGCCAAAAAGGAAGACAAATCCGTATGATCCTTTAAATACGCGAACCCTAGGGTTCCCTAAACCGGTCCACCAAACCGGACAATTAAATCGAACCCGACGGTCTGATTTAACTCGTGTCGATCGACATACACCACCTGTGTCGATCGACATAACGCCCAAAACCCGACTTCTCCTAAGTCCAAAACACACATGTCGATCGACACACCACCCTATGTCGATCGATACCCACCAAAAATCCACTTTTAGGTTCACGGACGTTACAATGACTGCTTTGTGGAAAAGAAGTGGTTGACATATTGGTTTAAATATTCAAAACACAAATAACTCGTCACTTTAAAAAAAATTGCATGGTAGACATTGAATACTCTACCTTCTCTACTAGTAGACTTCATTGAGAAGTCTAGAGATTTAATTTACACGAGAAGTCTGCACGAGAAGTCTACTAGAGAAGTTTACTAGCAGACTTCTCTGTGAGATATAGTATAAGACTTCTCATACAAAACTTAAAAACTTCAATCTTCAAACAGGAAATATACTAGCAGACTTGAACATCAAAACTTAAAAACTTCAATATTTTACAGAGAGAGAAACTTCAAACGCAGAAATTCAAAATTAAAAACTTGAACATAAAAAAAACTTGAACATAAAAACTTAAAAACTTCAAACTTCAATCTTGTGGTTTTGTCTCGGTCTGATACGGCGAGGTATCGGCTCTGTGTTTCTTCGTATTTGGTGGTTGATTTGGACTACGGCGAGATGATTCGCCTTCATCTCCAGTTTTCGGCGTCTCCTTTTCGAACCGAACTCTGTTCCTTTGAGCGAGGAAGTCCCGGTAGTATCTGCACAATGAGAAACAAACAAAATACAAGAAACATCACAGGTTGACAGTATTAATTTCATCAGGTTGAAAACAAGGAAAATTTTTCTTGCAAAGAATTCGACATTTCATGTCAGGGCAATACACATATTGACAGAATTCGACATTCTTGATTTCGGCATTTTCAAAATTGTAAAGGTATACGCTACTCTAAACCCAGCAGACATGTTGACTAAGAGTTTACTTGGAAATTTTGTCGAGAATGGACTCATAGAACAAAAAGCTCTCTCCGTTTCGTGAATATTTTCGGGAATAGTTGTCGATGGCCTTGTCAATTGGTCATGTCGCAACAGAGAAACAGATTTCAGATGAGTGTTGCAAATTTTGAGATTGGTGTTTGAATCGACATGTCCGCAGTTAGAAGTATGTAGGTTTGTAACAATGATCAACAAGTTTCAAGATAAACAGGGTTGGTTCATGAAACTTACAAGAGATTTCCTCCAATTATCGTGTAGTCAGCGACATCCTGAGGCACTTCAGTGGTTGTCGTTGGTTCATAGAGAAAGGGAAAGAGAAAAAGGGGCCAGACAGTAAGTTAGAAGTCAGAAAGGAAAGATCTTAAACCGAGGAAGTCGAAGAGACTTACATGGATCATTGTAGAAGTCAATCGTATATCCTTCCCTAGCTTTTCTAGGGAACCGAGTTTCAGAGGTAGCAGAGGAAGAATCCGGTGAAGGATTTAGGGATTGTGACGGAGATGCCATGATAAGTGATGGATTGATAGTTGTATGAGAACCTATGTTTAGGGTATGAACTATGAAACAACCCGACACTTTTTTTTTTTTTTACATTGGACCAGATTATCATCCCCATAAATGATAATCCTCAATATCCAATCATGCCACATATACACAACAGCGGAAATTCACACAAGAACTATTATCCAAATAAATTCCATTAAACCAATATTCAATCATCCAATAAAGAATTCATCAACAACCAAGTCTAACAAATTCCTAACCAGAATCACTAACACCCTAGCAATTCCAATCAACCGAGACCCTAGGATCATCCTCTCTTCCCGGCCTTGATTCCACGATCACATCTTTTCTTTACCTGCAACACATGGTTATAAGAGTTGCGTGAGTATTATCATAAATACCCAGTGAGACGGTCATCCCATCTACAGGCCAATTACTTAGATAAAGAAAGCATGAAATACCAGGGTTATCAAACAACGATGCAAGAACAAGCAAACAACCAAACTCAGAACAGCAGAGTCAGTGTCGATCGACACAACCTCTAGGTGTCGATCGACAGACTGTATGGAATCCCCCGACATGCCACCAGCAGAGCCCGTGTCGATCGACACAACCTCTAGGTGTCGATCGACAGGCTATATGTGTCGCTCGACACACCACCCTGGTGTCGTACGACACAGTGCAACCCGTGTCGATCGACAGCACCAATCCTGTCGATCGACAGAGCGCCTGCTGCTCGAAGGGTTCGAGCCATCCATGGCCAAAACTCCACATTCCAATTCAATCTCTGCACATTCAATCAACCAAACACACCAAAAACAACCAACAAGCAACGCATCACATCCATTCCTCAACCCAAGGACCTATGGTCACGCACTCACCTTAGATTCGAAGGAAGAAGGAGAGAAATGACGAAGAACAAGGACGAACACGAAGAACAACCCCCTAATCCGCCAACAACAGACTCACAACAGCCTCTTCTCCCACGTTCTAAGCCTCTCCAACGAAATCACACTATGGATTGAGAAACAAGGAAAAAATCCACAAGAACTCCTTGAAAATTCCTCAAATCCTCTCAACTCTCTCTCAATCCCTTTTTCTTATGAAAAGTCGGCCAAAAAGCTGAGGAACTCGTCCCTCACGGTTTATATACGGAACCCTAGGTTCCCGTAAACCGGCCCACTCGAAACGAACCAGAAATCAAAAACCCTAATCTGATTTTTGACCCCTGTCGATCGACACACCGCTACCTGTCGATCGACAGAGTCTCCACTGTTCGTTTCCTCGAGGAGATAACAACCCGTGTCGATCGACACACACACACCTGTCGATCGACAGCCACCAAAACTCACATTTTTGGTTCACGGGCATTACAATTCTCCCCCACTAACAGGGATTCGACCTCGAATCATAAGTTAGCCCACACCTGATCCCTGCTAAGGCTACCACTTCCGCCCGGAAACCCGACCAGATTTCCCCGAGCCACCCAACAATGTATCGTTTTAGAGTCCCGACCAGGCCTGTCCAATTGATCGCACAACAATCAAACAAGAACATGCCCGACCAACCGTAGACCCGGCAAAAGGACCAATTGTTCGTGCAACAATCAAACAAGAACATGCACGACCAAGACGCTACATAACTACCCGGGTTGTCCGAACCGAGGTTCCGAACACAAGTAGCCACCCTAGACTAGACCCCAACACAACCACACCCCTGGCCCTACCCGACCAGCACCACCTGAGATCCATACTGATCCCTGAAGTTCATCCAGTCTCATACATATAGCTGCATCACAGAACGCACTGTCCCAATACTCAATATATATGCACACCCTGCACTCCCAGAGTCGTCACTCCAAGATCGGGGTGTACAACATCCAATCACCTTCCGGGCGGCCACCCGTCAGGCTGGTCTGCTCCTCGCTGACACGTCTTCGGAACACACAGTCCGTCCAACGCTCCACGAGCAGGTGACACCAATTATCCCCTGGGGAGATCTCTGTCCCCCGAGATATATACAAGAGGCCCGTACTGGTCCCCCGGAGATAATCTCTGTTCTCTTGAGTATGCTCGGACATCTTCTGTAACGTGACTACCAGTACCTATTGACTCGGATTCCTTCACGTGGCTCACATGACATTCCGTACTGGAATATCATCCATGACCTATTCGCGGTCATGTGGAACAACCCGTGTTCCTGGAACAACCCGTGTTCCTTGGGACAACCCGTGTCCCCTCAGAGCAACCCGTGCTCCCTGAGCAACCCGTGCTCTCTGAGCAACCCGTGCTCACTGGAGTCCCGGGACAGACAAGTCCTAATACCGCATAAGACCTTCTTCCCGACTCCCCTAGAAAATAGACAGATCCCAATACCGCATGAGACCTTCCATTCCCCAGCCAGCCCCCCTAGCAAACGGACGCAACCTGACTACCCAAGGTTCGCCGCTCCTAGAGGCCCCAGCCACGGGCAAGCTCTAACTCCCATAGAACTCCCATGCTGCCAGGCAACACAACACACATGACCATACTGGCCATCCACCATAGGAACTCACATCCTATGCCTCAACCCCATGACACTCCCGTCATGACATAGGAACTCCCATCCTATAACTCATCATAAGGAAACACATCTTATGAACACAAGAATAATAAGAATACCGCATCTTATTAACCATCAAAAATGTATAACGTTACAGCAAAACGAAATACAACACACGTAGCCACATGCTACAGCCAAACCAAAAGACAAACCAAGGAAAAGAAAGCCTCCTCAAGCCTCCGCTTGCTTCTCGAACCACTTCGAGAACTTAGTCTTCATCTTTGCCTCCGGCTCCCAAGTCTCCTCCTCAATACCATCACAGTCCCACACGACTCTCACCAATGGTATCCTCTTCCGGCGCAGCACCTTGACTCTCCTCTCGAGAATCCTCACAGGCCTCGCCGCCAACGTCATGTTGGGCTGAAGATCCTCCAGAATCCTAGCCAACACCTCCTCAGACTCATGCAGACACTTCCGCAGCATCGACACATGGAAGACTTTGTGAAAAGCCTTCATACTCTGAGGTAACTCCAGCCTATAAGCCACTGGTCCGACCCGCTCCACAACTCTGAACGGTCCCATAAACCTCGGACTTAGCTTATTCTCCGAAATGGATCTGTTAGGACCCCTCAACATAGCTGCCTTGAGATACACCATATCTCCCAGCTCAAACTCCAACTCTTTCCTCCTCTTATCGGCATAACACTTCTGCCGATCCTGCGCCTCCTTCAGGTTCAACCTCAAGACACGGATCTTCTCCGTCGTCTCCTGAACAAAACTCGCACCAAACATGCTCATCTCCCCCACTTGAGTCCAGCATAGAGGTGTCCTGCATGGCCTCCCATACAACGCCTCATAAGGAGCCATACCAATACTCGCCTGATAGCTGTTGTTATAAGCAAACTCTACCAGGTTCAGATGATCTGCCCAATGACCACCGTAGTCCAGCACACACATCCTCAGTAGATCCTCCAAAGTCTGAATCGTCCTCTCCGACTGCCCATCTGTCTGAGGATGGTATGCTGTACTCATATGCACCTTCGTGCCCAACTCAGCCTGAAATGCTCCCCAGAACTCCGAAGCAAATCTCGGATCCCTGTCTGACACAATACTAGCTGGCACCCCATGCAGCCTCACAATCTCCTGCACATATTTCTTAGCCAATACCGCCGCTCCATCGGTTTTCTTGATGGCAAGAAAATGTGCTGACTTAGTCAGACGATCCACAATGACCCAAATCGCATCATACGTCCGCGAAACCGGTAATCCTGTCACAAAATCCATGGTAATCATGTCCCACTTCCACTCCGGAATGGGTAAGCTCTGCAACAAACCGCTCGGAACCTGATGCTCAGCCTTCACCAGCTGACACACGTTGCACGCTGCAACCCAACTCGCTACATCCTTCTTCATCCCGACCCAGTGGTAGTACCTCTTCAGATCCCGGTACATCTTAGTCGCTCCCGGATGAATCGATAGTATGCTCGAATGAGCCTCCCTCAGAATCTCCTTCCTGAGACTCTCATCCTTGGGTACACATACCCGCCCGTTCACCAGTATCGTCCCATTCGCCGAGACCCGATACTCTGAACCTACAACCTGAGAAGCATCAATCAACACCTGATCCTTCCCCTGAGCCTCACGAATCCTGCTCAACAAATCTGCCTGGTTAGCTGCCTCTAACCCCAACGGCTCCTGTGAGATAACACATAACCTCAACGTGCTCAACTCACTCACCAACTCCTCCATATCCCGCTCCTGGTCTGAAGCTACCCTCTTCCGACTCAACGCATCTGCAACCAGATTAGCCTTACCTGGATGGTACTCGATCTCCAGATCATAATCAGCTACCAACTCCATCCAGCGCCTCTGTCTCAAGTTCAGCTCTGGCTGAGTGAAGAAATACTTCAGACTCTTATGGTCTGTGAACACCTGGACCTTCCCGCCATAAAGATAAGAACGCCAAATCTTTAGGGCGAAGATCACTGCAGCTAACTCCAAGTCATGAGTAGGGTAATTGCACTCGTGCTTCCTCAACTGCCTCGAAGCATAAGCAATCACCTTCCCCTGCTGCATCAGGACACAACCCAGACCAGTACCAGATGCATCCGTATACACCACATATGGCTCACCCGGATCAGGCAACGCCAATACCGGTGTACTAGTCAGCATCTCCTTCAGCTTCCCGAAGCTCTCCTCACAACCCGCAGACCAAACAAACGGAACATCTTTCCCCGTCAACCTCGTCATCGCCTGCGCCATACTCGCAAAACCCTTGACGAACCTCCGATAGTACCCAGCTAAACCAAGGAAACTCCTGATCTCCGTCGCATTCCTCGGCCTCGGCCAACCTCTGATGGCCTCGATCTTAGCTGGATCCACTGAAACTCCTTCAGCAGACACAACGTGCCCCAGAAAACCCATCTCTCGCTGCCAGAAACTACACTTACTGAGCTTCGCATACAACTTCTGTTCTCGCAGCTTCTCCAGAACCAATCTCAGGTGAACCTCATGTTCCTCAGGAGTCCTCGAATACACCAGAATGTCGTCAATGAAGATGATAACAAACTGATCCAAGTACTCCTGGAACACCCCGTTCATTAGCCTCATGAATGGCGCTGGCGCATTCGTCAACCCAAATGGCATCACCACGAACTCATAATGCCCATACCTCGTCCTCAAAGCCGTCTTCCGCACATCGGCCTCGTCTATCGGAATCTGATGGTATCCCGAAGCCAAATCGATCTTGGAGAACCAAGTAGCCCCTCGCAACTAATCCAACAGCTCATCAATCCGCGGCAGAGGATACCTGTTCTTTACATTGACTCGGTTAAGCCCCCGGTAATCGATACATAGCCGAAAACTACCATCTTTCTTCTTCACAAACAACACTGGTGCTCCCCACGGTAAACTACTCGGCCGAATGAAACCCTTACCCAGCAGATCATCCAGCTGCTTCTTCAGCTCTGTCATCTCTGCCGGAGCCATCCGGTAAGGTGCCTTAGATATCGGCGTAGTCCCAGGCTCTAACTCAATCGTGAAGGGATCAGACCGTGACGGCGGTAACCCCTGCAATGACTGAAACACCTCCTGGAAATCCCGAACAACCCGAACATCTGCCAATGCAACCTTCCCAACAGACTCTGGCATCACGATCGTCAACAAATACGCCTCGCAGCCCCTCTCAATCATCTGTTCGGCCTGAATCGCAGAAACCACCAAACTCCCGTATGTCAGCCGTATCCCCTGATAAACCAACCGCCCAGTCTCTCGCTCAAACACCACTCGTCCCCGATGACAATCCAGATGGACCCGGTACCGCTTCAACCAATCCATCCCCAGAATCACATCATACAGCTCCACTGGACTAATCACCAAATCGGCTGGCATCAACTCTCCTGCCACCAGAACATCAACTCCCCGAGCCCGCCCGAAAGTAGCCAAAGTCTTTCCTCCAGCCACTCGTACTACTCCCGGCTGCTCCCTAGAATCATTCTCGATCCCACTGCTCTCCGCGCACTCCGGTGTAATGAAGCTATTCGAAGCTCCCGAATTGAACAGGACATGAGTCTCACACCCGCCTACTACTAAGGTCCCTACACAATCATATGCCCAAGAGCCCCCAAGTATTATCACAGATACACAATTCCAAAACAACCGACACACCACACATCAGAATTCACAAAGTTAGGGAATTAAAATTACCTGTGATCGGCCTGGCGCTAGTGTCTCCTGTCTCCACCAGAGTGTAAGCCCGCGGAGCCGTCAACTGACGCAACGGCTGTACCTCTCTCGCCGCCTCCTGCACTGGCTGTACCACCGCCACCGCCATCTGAAGCTTAGGGCACCTGGGCTTAATGTGCCCCGCCTCCCCACAATGGTAGCACACCTTAGGTGCAACAGGTGCGCTGGGCGCGCTGACCGCCGCCTTCTTCGGACAGCTAGCCACACGATGATCCAAGCTCCCACACTCGAAGCATCCTGAACCACCACGGCTCCTCTGCCCTGCACCGGAAGTGCCCTCCCACTTCCTCTTCTGCCCCTGAGCCGGTCTGCCGCCCCTGCTCGCACCGGACTGCTGAGGCTGCGACCTCCTCTGCTGCTGCTGCACCGATGGGCTCACCACCACCGCCTGCTCAGCTCTCAAATCCTCCTCGATCTGAGCCGCAGTCTCAACCAAATCCGCCCTCGTGGCGTACTTACACGGCCTGCACCGCGTCCTCAGCACTGGTCGAAGTCCATGCATGAACCTCCTGATCTGAGCCTCCTCGCTCCCAAACTCCCGACCAGCGTGAACCAACAGCCTACCAAAGACTTCATCATACTCCCGCACTAAACGCTCACCCTGCGTCAGCTGCAAAAACTGAGTCTCCATCCTGTCCACCGCCTCCTGCGGGAAATACTTGGCATTAAACTCTGCCAAGAAATCTGCCCAGCTCATACTAGCCTGAGCCCGCCTACACGCCACCCCTCTCCACCAGAGATGCGCGTCACCATCCAAAAAGTGAACCGCCAGGTCCACCCTGTATCCCTCTGGACACCTCAGCGACTGGAAGTTACGCTCCAGCCTACACCTCCACATATCCGCCTCCTCAGGCTTGGCACCACCCGAGAAGAACCCGGTGTCAATCCTCTCCATCTGCTCCAACATCCTCAAATAGAATGAGAGCTCCTCCGCAGCCGCCACACCTGGCTGCACACCAGCCCCCACCGGCTGAACCTGAGCCGCTACCGGCTCAACACCAGCCACAACTGGCTGCACCACTGGAGCCTGACCCGGAGCCGGCGCCCCTACTGGCAACCTCTCCAAAATCATCCGCAGCAACCCCGCCAACTGATCCTCTCGGCCCTGAGCTCCACCACCTGCGTCAGCACCCCCTCCCGGAGCCTGCACGCCAATGGCCACACTGGCACTCGCGGTATCCACACCCACGGACCCCTGAGGCATCTGTGACGCTGCCGCCTGCTCCTGCGTGCCCTCGGCTGACACACTCACCCCAGCAGACTCATCCACTGATCCCCGGCCAAGCCCACGGCCACGCCCTCTGCCACCACGGGCACCACGACCCCTGCCTCTAACACCTCTAGCCATCGCACGCTGTACTACCAACAGCAGACTACTATATTAGAAACAGAAAGTCACAAAAACACACATACCGTGGAATCTCATTGAAGGCTCGGAGAAGATGATCCAGGACTCCAACCCAAACAACAATCAATTGACTAACTCACTTAATCAATCAATCAATTCCACAATTATTTCACACGCAATTACTACGTCATCCCGCCCTAGAACCGTAAGGGCTCTGCTACCAAATTGAAACAACCCGACACTTTTTTTTTTTTTACATTGGACCAGATTATCATCCCCATAAATGATAATCCTCAATATCCAGATTATCATTCAAAACACAAATAACTCGTCAGTTAAGCTTATCTATACGGCTTATTTATACATTCAAAACTCAAAAGATGCGGCTGATTTATTCATGCAAAACATAAAAGATACGGCTGGTTTAAAAAGATGAAACACAAATAACTAAAGGGTATCATAACTAAATTACATTCAAAAACCAAAATTTATGTTTAAGTATGTTAGGATTTAGGGTTTAGGGTTTAGGGTTTATGAACTAGGGTTTAGATAGTTGTAAGAGAACCTATGTTTAGGGTATGAACTATGAAACAACCCGACACTTTTTTTTTTTTTACATTGGACCAGATTATCATCCCCATAAATGATAATCCTCAATATCCAATCATGCCACATATACACAACAGCGGAAATTCACACAAGAACTATTATCCAAATAAATTCCATTAAACCAATATTCAATCATCCAATAAAGAATTCATCAACAACCAAGTCTAACAAATTCCTAACCAGAATCACTAACACCCTAGCAATTCCAATCAACCGAGACCCTAGGATCATCCTCTCTTCCCGGCCTTGATTCCACGATCACATCTTTTCTTTACCTGCAACACATGGTTATAAGAGTTGCGTGAGTATTATCATAAATACCCAGTGAGACGGTCATCCCATCTACAGACCAATTACTTAGATAAAGAAAGCATGAAATACCAGGGTTATCAAACAACGATGCAAGAACAAGCAAACAACCAAACTCAGAACAGCAGAGTCAGTGTCGATCGACACAACCTCTAGGTGTCGATCGACAGACTGTATGGAATCCCCCGACATGCCACCAGCAAAGCCCGTGTCGATCGACACAACCTCTAGGTGTCGATCGACAGGCTATATGTGTCGCTCGACACACCACCCTGGTGTCGTACGACACAGTGCAACCCGTGTCGATCGACAGCACCAATCCTGTCGATCGACAGAGCGCCTGCTGCTCGAAGGGTTCGAGCCATCCATGGCCAAAACTCCACATTCCAATTCAATCTCTGCACATTCAATCAACCAAACACACCAAAAACAACCAACAAGCAACGCATCACATCCATTCCTCAACCCAAGGACCTATGGTCACGCACTCACCTTAGATTCGAAGGAAGAAGGAGAGAAATGACGAAGAACAAGGACGAACACGAAGAACAGCCCCCTAATCCGCCAACAACAGACTCACAACAGCCTCCTCTCCCACGTTCTAAGCCTCTCCAACGAAATCACACACTATGGATTGAGAAACAAGGAAAAAATCCACAAGAACTCCTTGAAAATTCCTCAAATCCTCTCAACTCTCTCTCAATCCCTATTTCTTATGAAAAATCGGCCAAAAAGCTGAGGAACTCGTCCCTCACGGTTTATATACGGAACCCTAGGTTCCCGTAAACCGGCCCACTCGAAACGAACCAGAAATCAAAAACCCTAATCTGATTTTTGACCCCTGTCGATCGACACACCGCTACCTGTCGATCGACAGAGTCTCCACTGTTCGTTTCCTCGAGGAGATAACAACCCGTGTCGATCGACACACACACACCTGTCGATCGACAGCCACCAAAACTCACATTTTTGGTTCACGGGCGTTACAATTAGGGTATGTTTAGGGTGTGTTATGGTATGTTAGGGTATATTTAGGGTATGTTAAGATAGTCTTAATTGGGACTCTATTTATTTCACACTTTTAATGAAAACTTATCATGCATAAGTCAAATACAATAAAATAAACGGGTTCATGTTTCGAACTGCCCAAACAAATTATAAGTTCCTTCATGGAAGATCTCTGATGTCATCTTTACCCGTATACCCTGAATATTCACATCATTAATCCCATCGAAAGTTAGACCAAGCGCTAGACACTCGACAAACTTCAATGCATACACCCCACAGTCGCCAACTTGGACGTTTTGTGGGATGTATTTGTCTTTCCTCCTTCGGAACGAAAACTGTTTGAATCTAGGTTGTCGGAGATTGACAGGAACTAATTCGTTCATCATTGCAGGGATCATTTGCGTAAACGGCCTAAATTCATCTAGGATTTTCTGTTCACTTTCGGATGTTACCTGTCCAATGATGGGATCGTAAGCATCGATCTTCTCCTTAAGAAGGTCCACGTGAAATGCCACCCAATGATCTCCTCCAATATGTAGAATTCCGTACAAGTGATTGACATCTTCTAACCACTTCTTGTTTGTTGGCATGTCTCAGGGAATTCTGCCGTTTACTAACTCCTCAAACCCAGCACCTTTGAACTTAAACATCTTTGGTTTGTTCTTGAACTGTGGATAATCAATACACCATCCTGAAGTAAATCAAGGGTCTAAAAATCCAATTCGCTTGGAGTAGAATGGGGAGGGATCTATCTTGGATTTTTTTATGAGGAGTCTCATATACGCAGAAATATGCTGTACAAAGAGAATCAAGTCAGCCCAAAATTAAACTTAACTCAGCCCCATATAATATATAACTCAGACAAAAAGCATACTTAAGCCTACATAACTCAGACATATAATAAATAACTCAGGCATTAAGTATATTTAACTCAGCCCCAACAGTATACTTACATTATCATACAGCCATCCATAACTTGGATTTGGCCAATACTTTCTCTCAGTTATGAGAATTCTGTAGAACTCGATATCCTCAGTAGCCTCTTTAAGTGGAACGTCCCTAAAACAATTAAACACAAGTTAGTTTAGGCAAATATTGCTAATAGCTGTATTAACACATTCTCTAAATGGTCATACTTGAATGGCTTTAGGTGATCCAAAAGTTTATCCACTTTAACCGGATCAGCAGGTGAGAGAGGATCATAGATTGCCGGTGAAGGTTTATAATTTTTCCTCATGCACGTCATTCCATTGTCTCCAATATAAGGAAAAACTCGTGCTTGAGGATCATTTTGTAGCCTCGCTGAAAACCCATCAGGAGATAATTGAACACTTGACTCCCGATAAGCCTTAATTCTCTCAGACCTAATCCTTTCCTCTTCTTCCTCATCAGACTCCGGCAAAAGTTCGTTATTTTGCGCGATAATTTTGTCGGTGACATCCTCAATCTCACTGTCGTTTCCAATATGTTTATTCTTTGTCAAAGGTGTTCTTATGTTGGATTCTGGGATAGTCACTTCCGTAGGTTTCGGATCGTCGTCGCCCTTACGACGCCTCATTGTCCTTCTTAGAGGCTCTTTTTTTTAAAGCAGCGGTCTCCTTCTTCTTTAAAGCAACTGCCTCCTTCTTTAAAGCAGCGGCCTCCTTCTTCTTTAAAGCAGCGGCCTCCTTCTGCTTTTTTGCCTCAGCCAATTTATTTGTCTTAGCAGGAGAAACAGTAACGAAACCAAATGTTTCTTCGTCATTACCAAACTCCTCAGCCAATTTTTTTTGCAAATCAGTGGCCTTAGGATCTTTGATATTCAATTTCACTTTGATATTAACTGGTTCAGGACTAGCCTCCTGTATTAACATATAAACATAACTCAACCAAAATAGTAAAAATAAATCTGTCGTTATGTAACTATAATTCAGCCGTCAAAACTAACCATAACTCAGCTGTAACGTACCTTTGAGGCTGTCAGGAGGCTTTTGTTGACTGGTTCAGGATTTTTAAACTCGTCCTTCTTCGGCTGTATTAACATATAAACACAACTCAGCCGAGACTAATAAGAATAAATCAGTAGTCATGTAACCATAACTCAGTCGTCAAAAATAAACATAACTCAGCTGTAACGTAGCTTTGGACTATTAAGGGATTTCTGCGGGTTGTTGATGACTTTTGAGGCGTTATCATCCTTTTGGGAACTGTTCTGTGCCTCAAGAGCATTCAGACGCTCTCTCATTTGCATATGATCATTCTCAATGGATGCAACTCTTTCTTCCACAGCACCTCGGACTGTATCACCAATCATCTTCTTCAAATCTGACAACTCTCCAAATTTTGTGTTGTAGGCGGTTAACTGTGACTCAACACTCTCTATTCTACTAGCAAAGTTGTCAAAGTTGTCAAATTTTCTGACAAGATTTCCTAGGATATTCACTACAGTCGTCAAATCCGTCTCTTTCCCTATATCTTCCTCACTAACATGCTGTAACACAATCTCACTGTTGGTTACTTCTTGGTTTTTCTCAGCTTTCTTCTGCTTTTTTGCGGGGGCTTGCTCGGAATCTAACGAAACTACAGCTTTCAGTTTTTTCTTGTTCTCATTGCTCTTCACATCCCAAAAACCTCTAACAAACTTATCCGTATGTATGTCTGTTATCATATTTACAAGTTGTGGGTCATTTTCTTGACTCGACCACTGCGGAAACAGCTCTTCTAGAGCCTCCTTCATAACCATTTTCTTCACACGCACCTGCATAGTAAATCAGCCATCAAGTAACTCATAAGTCAGACATCAAATGATTCATTACTCAGCCATCAAGTAACTCATAAGTCAAGTAACTCATAGGTCAGACATCAAATGATTCATAACTCAGCCATCAAGTAACTCATAAGTCAGACATCCAATGATTCATAACTCAGCCATCAAGTAACTCATAAGTCAGACATCAAATGGTTCATAACTCAGCCATCAAGTAACTCATAAGTCAGACATCAAATGATTCATAACTCAGCCAAGTTAACCTTCTTAACTCACCATGATCTCTGATCTCCTCAAATATGGTTGTAGTAAGACTTTTACGTGTACTGGTTCCACCCCATCGCAAAAGAGGAATTTCGTTCTCATTGACTACTCTTCCAAAACGCTCTCTGAAGCAAGTCACAGCTTCGTACGCCCAAACTAGCAACACGTCCTTCATGCCGCTAACGGTGTACGACTTTCCTTGTGGATTCAACATCTTAATTGAACCAACCAGAACTTCGAATGCAGTCTGACCCCATGGATAAGTCCTCAAGGCTTCATCGTTGAATACTCTTTTTGCACTTTCAAAGGGTATTCTAGAATTATGATGCAAGCCATAAAGTCCCATGGCTTGAAGAAGCAACATCCCTAACCATTTCCGCTTTTCAAAACTCCAGCATCGACAGACCTCTAATGATGGCCTCAGTTCATCTAACTTGGGTCCTATCCCAAGTGGCACATTCAACTTCTCCCAGAACGTTTTGTATTGCTCAGGTTCAAAACTTTCTGTTGGCAGTGGACATGTGTTTAGACTCGTGAGCGCACCAAATTCGATTAAGCTAAACCTGAGAGGTTAATCAACAAAGAGAGACCAAATCTCCTTTTTATGTACTCGCAGCTGTCTACATAGTAGATAGTGTACAGTCTTCCCATACCACACGAATTGGCTACCAGTTAGCTTAGCAACTACTCCAAGAGGAAACTGCTTCATGTGTTCCCACACATCATGTCCTATTGCGTCTCTGACTTGAGGGAAGTCTCTCAAATGGACATTGTGATTAATTTTTTTATTTTCCAGATTAGAATCCCCTTCAGCGTATAGTCTTGGAGGGTAATCCCTTGCTTGATCTTCAGAAATAGCCATCTGAACATAAAAGACATAACATATTAATGATAAATCAGCCGCAACAAAATTCAAACTCAGTCACAACAAACAAATAAACCAGCCGCAACCAAACACAAACTCAACCACAACAGCCACAATTGCAATTGCACATATAAATCATCCGCAACACAACACAAACTCAGCCACAATTGAACATATAAATCAGTCTTAACGTAACACAAACTAAGCCACAATTGTACATATAAATCAGCCACAACAAAAAAATAAATCAGCCGAAATAAATAACTTAAACAGCCACTAGCAACGATAAACAAGCCGCCACAGAATAATAAATCAGCTACAATACCGTTAATAAGCGACTGACACCTTCGATTCCTCAGATTATACTCAAAATAAAACAAAGGAAGATGAAGAATCCCCACTCCTCTTTTTATACTCACCTTTGACTGTGAAAATGCAGAGCAGACGTTTCGACGACAACGGCAGTGAATGTTTCTCAGAAATCGACTAGAGAGTTTCGACGACAACATACAAAGTTTTCTTTGCCGACTGGTTAACACGGTTAATCTTATTATTGACGTGGAACAGTGATTAGTGACGTGGATTAGTTAATCATTTTTTAATTATAAATAACCTCAATTAAAAAAAATAACCAAGGGTGTTTATTGTAATTTACTAGGCTTTAAAAACTTTTGAGTAATTTCCAAAATATATATGTTATTCTAGTAATATAACAATTTTTCTATGCTATTTGAGTACTTTTCTCTTCAAATTATGCAAAGTAAATAGGAATGAATGTAAAGTAAAATTAGAAGTAAACAAGTGAATGATGATTAAAGTTCTTAAAATTCAATGAGGCAAAAGAGTTAGGCAATGGGTTGTTCGCATGAATGATTCGAAAATTGATCGTGTCGATCGACACAGAGCTAAAAACGGTTAGGATTTTGTTAAGCATGGTTCTAGAACTCAAACTCGTTGCAGAGATTATCTATGACTAAATCCTAAATTCCAAATTTCTTTGCAAACTTAGTGAATAAAATCAAGATTTAGGTTCAGGTTCAATTGTTCACAAAATTACTAAACCAAATTTCTTTGCGAATAGATAATTTTGCTCATCTAAGATTATATCAGGTTGTTAATAATACTTTCGCATCTATTAAAGCAACCTAGGATATCCAATTTAAGTTGATCAATCCTAAAATCAGAGTTAAATCAATCTAGATGAAGAACATAAAGATAAATCCTAACACAATTTCAATCCTATCGATTTCTCATCAAACCCTTAAATCACCCTAAACCTAACAAGCAAACTACTTAGACATGGATGATGTAAACATTATGAATGAATAAATAATTTGCATAAAAGTGATAGAGTAAGAGATATAGAGAGTTGAAATTGATGAAGTCTGAAAGTCTGAAATCTCCTAAAACTCTCCAAATCTCTTCTCTCTCAATGTCTCAATTGAAAATCAGATCCAAAACCTAAAAGCTTAAGGAAAAACTATATATAAGATCTAAAATTTGGATTGAGCTTTTTGTAAACTTCTAGGCTTTTTGGGCAAAAATGAAATTTTCTGAAAACTTGTAATCTTCTCGTGTTAGACGGGCATGTCGATCGACACACAAGGTCGTGTCGATCGACACAGCCTTGAAAACTCGACTCCGACTTGATCAATTCGGCTCTTCTTTCCTTGATGCTCCAATATACTCCAAAAGCTCCCATTAAGCTCCAATTGATCATTGACCTACAAAGACTCAAAAAGACTCGAAAAATACCAAAAAGACTCTATGAAAATGACTTATATCATGGTCAAAAACAGGTAAAAACTATGATATATCACAACCCTCGGCTGCACCTCGCTACTGGAGCATGAGCCATCACCGCTCCCGATAACCGCTCCAATAACAGATGTAGCACATCCGCCAGACGATCATCTTGGTTCTGGGCTATACCTGCAGCAACACCCACTCCTGGAATCACCGCACAGCCGGCCACACTGGGACCAACTCCATTCCCACCAGTCCTCACATTGGCACTCACACTGGTCATACCCATAGACCCCTCCTGAAATGTATGCGAATCTGCCACCTGTTCTTGCGTAGAACCCTGGGCCTTACTCGTGGCGAACTCACTCACATGTCCCCGCCCACGCCCACGCCCACGGTCTCCACGACCACCACGACCACGCCCTCTAGTACCTCTAGCCATCTCTCTGTGCACTACCAACAGCAGAAACGAAGCATACTAGAAATTTCACAAAACCACATAACATTTACCGTGGAATCTCATTGAAAGCTCAATGAAGATGATCTAGGACTCCAAAACTCACACAACAATTGATTAAATGCACATAATCGATTCACCTGCCCTAAAACCGTAAGAGCTCTAATACCAAATTGAAAGAACCCAACCTATTTTTTTTAACTCATAATCGAATTAGTATTCCCATAAATACTAATTCTCAACAACAAGCAAAACAATCATAGCAAGCAGCGGAAATCAAACTCAATTCAATCCAACGAATTATCCAATAAAAAATTGAACCAACAAACCAATTTGATCAATTCCATAACCATCATCTTAGCAATTCTAAACAATGCATAAACACAATAACAACTGCGACTCTAGATCATCTCCTCTTCACAGCTATGATCCCATGGTCACGTCTTTTCTTTACCTGCATCACATGGATAAAAGAGATGCGTGAGTATTATCACAAATACTCAGTGAGATGGTCATCCCATCTACCGGCTATACACACAAGCATAAAAGAATACCATAATACGAAACAATCCAATCAATAGTGAACAATCACAAGAAATCAAGTTTCCAGATTCTGGTGTCGATCGACACATCTCCTGGTCGATCGACACTAGCAACACTGGTGTCGATCGACACCAAGCAATGGTGTCCATCGACACTCATCGCAGTGTCGAGGAACACTAACCTCTCCTCTCACGGTTCGTTTCCAGGACGCGATGTATTGATCACCTACACAAAAACGTCAACACATACACGAAAAACACCTAGAATACATAATCATCAATCACCAATCATTCCAATTCTCAAGCAAATGCATCATGAACATTCCAATTACCCAGATAAGCCATGGTCACGAACTCACCTCGATTTCAGAAAGAATTGAGATAAAAACACGAAGAACACACGAAAATCAGAGGCTACTAAATCCCTACAACTGGATTTCCTTCTTCCTTCGCGAAGAACACGGATCAAGCATGATTCCAAAGTCTCACAACCAACAATAATTAGCTTTTAGGATCAAAAACACAAAAAATCAACAATGATTCATGCACTCTCTCAATCCTCTCAATTCTCTATGTTTTCTCTCTAAAAATGACAACATATGGCTGCTCCTCTTTTTATACGCAAGCCCTAGGGTTTTCCCAACCCGAACCGCGATTCCGACGATCACCGAACCCGTCGGTTCAATAAAAGTTGGTGTTGATCGACACACACCATGGTGTCGATCGACACCCTCAACAAAAATTGCGACTTCTCCAAAGTCAACACACTGGTGTCGATCGACACCCTTCCCAAAATTCTAATTTTGGTTCACGGGCGTTACAATATGAATCGGATAGGCACCACTCTGAACTATACGGATTGGATAGGCACTACACTGAACCATACAGATCGGTTAGGCACCAAACTGAACCATACGAATTAGATAGGCACCACACTGAACCATACGGATCATATAGACACCACACTAAACCATATGGATCAGATAGCCACCAAATTGAACCATGCAAAAGGGAGCGGCTCCAAACCAAACCAATCGAACCAATAACACCAAACCAACCCATCGAATACAGGGGCCAATCTGTGGGCCTCGACACTAGCCAATATATGGGCTTCAATATGTGGGACAATCGGTGGGCTTCAACTTGTGGATCGATCCTAGGGCATTCGAAAGGGCCGATCCATGGGCTCGATGCTAGTCGATCCATGAACTTTAACATGTGGGCCAACCGTGGGCTTCAATACATGGGCCAGCCTGTGAAAATGAGCTCCGATGCAAGCAACAAAGAAATAAGCCCAAGACAAAAGCCCATAAAGATACAACCAACTTGCCACAAAGGAATATTCTGAAGAATTATGAAAAAAAAAAATTATTTTAGGAATAACACTAACCGACTTAAAGTTGTATATATACACATGTACACTCTCTAGGAAGTGGATCCACAATTTTTCATACCTAAACACTTGTTATTTTTAGATCTTTACAAAACACCTTAATGAAAACAATCTCTTGATCTTTGTTCTCGAAAGTTTTAATTCCCTCTAAAAATATTTACAAATTCAATTATATTAGTTTTGACTCCTATATTCCCCCAATGTAATGTCTCTTAACGCAACTCGAAATTTGTCTCCAATTTTTCTCGGCAACGAAATGGTCATTGGTCTGCCATTCAACACTTGAATAATATGACATTTAACTCTCGATCCATTGATTACTTTTCTTCCGTATCAGCCATTTGTTGCTGCCTTGGTTTGAAATTTGACCAGATGGTTGCCTTTCTGTGACATTTGCAATGAAAGTAATAAGAATAGCCGGCTAATTAGGGATCCAAACCATTATATGAGCCACTTAGCTGAGTTCTCCACCGACAAAGTTGTTAACAACCATGTCGCACCGATTCTATTATGTCTTTTTCATTTGCTGATCCATAATTTTCTTTTAAGAAGTTCTTATATTTCTTTTTTCAGGTGCAAATATTTGCTTTAGATAATTCAACATAAAAATGATGTATCTTTAAATTCTCACTTTATTTCTTTCATACTCACCTCATATTTCTCATAAACCATTCTTTAAATAACATCAAACTCAAGTATATACTCATATGTAGCGGAAGCTAGATGCAAGAATTTTATTTAGTCTGAGAATACTTTAGATCAATGCCTTCCTAGATTTGTTGACATCTCCCTAGATCTACCGAAAACAAGGGTTTCTCTGAAAATCCAAAGCTCTATTTTATAAATCAATAATCAACTGAATAATACAATAAGCCCAAGCTTGGGCTCAGGGTCGGGCCTGCATGGATCTACCGAAATCAAGGGCTTAAAAAATATTTTTTTCTGAAAAGCACAAATCTCTAATTTATAAATCAATAGTCAAACTGAATAATATAAAAAGCCTAAAACAGCTATTTATTAGTTATTTAACCGTAAAAACCCTAAAATCTTTTAATAATATTAGTTATTTAACTAAAAGATAAAAATTCCAAATATCTCAGCTGCATCAATTCATTTCTTCGAAGCAGTTAATGTAGGTATACATAACCATTTGTTCATAACAAGGAAAGAATGTAAACACTGAATGCTCTTGACTCTCTATTTTGGTTGTCTATTTTGTTATTAACCTTGCATTTTACAAAGATAATTGTCGTCATCCTCCTATTGGTTGTATTTTTATACATATCTTGGCAAGTTTCATATCAATCTTCACTATATCTCCTTGGATTTAACTATGTTTTTACTGTTTGCCTAGGTTTTATTTGAACTATTGTTCATCTCCATATACATATATGGTAAGATTATTCAAAGATAAACTAAACCTGGTTTTATTGAAACACCAATAGTGCATGGACCATGTTCATAAATTTCAAGTGTATTTTTTACTATCCTATCTGTATTTTGGACTGGATATATATGGTATTTGTATAATGAATTCTGAATTTGTTGCTTTCCTACACCATGTCGGGATATGGCTGATTCTCATAATCAAGGAGCAACTAATTAGTTTTCTCTGATTTTATGCAGTAAAGAAATATTGATATTTGAAAAGTATTATTTCAGAATGATTCGTTCTTCTAACGATCAAACTTCATTTGACATTTAAGACAAAACTGAATCTCTTCTCTTTCTTAGATTTCAAATGTTTTTACTTATTTCTAATGAGACCAACCTCATACAGCCTGTCCATCACATAACATTTCACTTCTATGATTTGTTTATCTATCATGCAGATCTATTATTACACCAACATGTTATCATCTTGTAGTTTTTTTGTTCAATGTCTGCTAAGAAGAAAACTAACTACTTTATTGGATATATGCTTCACGGGATGGAATTAGGAGATTTTTAGGAATTCTCTTGGCTAATGAGGTACTCTTGCCATTTGACTTTATGTACTACTTAGGGTGGAAAATTACTTGATCGTTTTCTAGTGACTGTTTCCAGTGAATTTTAGATAGCGGTTATTGAGGCTGAGTTTACTTGTTTGGGACTGATTTGTGGCTTATTGATGCCACAAATAATTTTGTTGGTTCTCTTTAACAAGTGCTAAGGTCTATCAATGATTGATCTTTGCTTTTGGTCCTCTGAATTCTTTATATGTAGCTGAGTCAGAGTGAGTAAGCAAAGATATATTGAACATGAATCTATCTGATAGGTTGTAGTTGTAGAGGTGTATATCCGCAACAAGGACAAGACAATGCCAGCTAAGGAGACGGATCAGAATGAAGTATGATAAGCTGACGTGGAGAATGAAGAAGTAAAGCACTTGCTCTATTATAACCGATTACATACACATGTAGTGTTTGCATAATATTGATACAATATGTACTAAATAAGAGGGAAAAGAGAGACTATTCAAAGATCAGATTTGTGAAAAGGGGAGTCGGGATCTTCTCTAGAGATCAGATTCTTCCTTATTTGGACATCGAATCTTCGTTTTGCATCTCCAATCTTAACACTATCACACTTGTACTGTTACAAAAGGTAACAAATGATCTTACTTTCCATTTGTTTTGGTTATCGAAACTTGATATTCCCCCTTCTTATATTCCCCCTTCTTTGCTAGGTTTAACGATTTAGAGTTGTATGTATCTAAGGGAAAATGAAATAAAATTCTACAATATGAGTCAAGATGATGTTTCTCTAATTTGGTGTTGGTTTGAAACTTAGCGGCTTCTCGCTCTGGGAAAATTAATGTTGCCTAATTTTTTTGGCTATCATGATTTTAGGAATTATAGATTCTGATGATGTCAATGTAGCTTTGTCAAATTTGTACTTACGATTTTTCCCTCAATGGCATTTGCCTAAAAAAGGCCTGTGCTGATGACATCTCAATCTCCTTTTGCAAATTTGTGAAAAACATTTTCATAAACTCTAGAGATATGATCATGTCTAACCAAAAATCTTCGTTGTAATCGAGCACTAAACAACTATGTTTTCAATAGTGCACATCTATACCACAAACAATTAAAGATGTTAGGTTTACATATCATAACATAATATATGAGACCGAATTAAACTCTTATAAATAAATATGTTTGCAATATAATTAAATCCATATTAGCACAATTGGTAGAGTGTTGGCTGTTAATCTTTCATGTATAACTAGGCCAATACCTGCGCGTAGGCTCAGTAACCGCAAAACTAAAAGAATGTAGTACACTAATTTCTAGTACAAACTTTTTCCTCTCGTCATAGGCTCAGTAATTTACTATCAGGAAATGCACAAACTTCCAGAGCTTAAGAGAGAACATCTGGTATTCAAATTCATACTACCATAGCATTCAACCTATCAAATTCTTAGCAAATTAAAAAGAGAGGCATAGAGGTAAATGATCTTGTCAGCTTTTGATCGAAGAATAACTCACAAACATCTCCCATCATAGCTGATAGCTTATAGAGGTAGCTTAATTGGACAACCATATAGTTTGCCATAATCTGTTTAAGCAACAGTCTGGATTCTTCTTCTCTCCTTTTATCAACCCATTGTTAAGAATCAACCTGAGTTGCAGAATATGTTCTTAAATCTCTCTCTTGATTTGTTGGAAGCTCCCCTTGGTTGTCCTTGCATATCCTGCAAATGTAAATCATATGATTTTTTAGTTGTCTTTGCTACTAAATTAATCTATGCAAGGACTAATTAAGTAGTTACATTAGCACTCTCCATAATAGATATAAACCATATCTCGATTTTTATCCTTCGTGTTCATATCATTCTCCTTGGTGCTTTTGGTTTTCTTTGATCTCAACATATTTCTCTGATAAAAGATCAAAGATATAATTTAATTATAGCATCTTTTGACTCGAATCTGTCAGATAAATATGACAATACATTAGTGATCTATATATATGCTAAAAAAATTGTGTTCCCACTAACCCAAGCAGCTCTATCGAACAGGTAGATCAAGATCCATGAGAGACAAAAAGTTAACTTGAAATAAGCTTTTACAGAGACGCAAATAAAATTAGTCTACAATAGAAATAAGAAGGAGATAAA
This sequence comes from Arabis hirsuta, assembly GCA_964056655.1. Taxonomy (NCBI): domain Eukaryota; kingdom Viridiplantae; phylum Streptophyta; class Magnoliopsida; order Brassicales; family Brassicaceae; genus Arabis; species Arabis hirsuta. The sequence continues at coordinate 22,657,390 of OZ053308.1, forward strand.
AAGCAAATCTAGATCTACTTATCAGAATTGTAACATAATAGGAAAGCAAACAAATAAAGTCTTTGAAGGCATGCTATAATTGAACATCATCACTGAAGTATATGCAAAAGGATATGACATGGAGGAAGCCATTGTTTGGAAATCATTTTTCTTATATTACGGAAAAGGTTCGTTGGCCGCTAGGACTTGTAAATAGGAGGGAATACATTATAGATGCTATAATCGATTCAAAATTTCTTACTAAAAGTTAAATGAACACTTAGTGCCATTACAGAAATTCAAATGAGTATCTACAACTATGCGATATAGAACAGAGGTCAGACGTATGTGTCCTAAGACTGCTTTTACGTGGAGCTTCTTTCAATGACAATATTGGTTTAATGAAATTTTCGGATTCAACCGTCTGCACAAAAAGACATAACGGAAAGCTAAAACGTTGTTTATTGTCCCTTCTCAGTTCCTGCAAGACGAAACCATACACAAACTCACCAAAAATCACTGAAAATCGAAATGCTCGTTGACCAAAACAACAATGGAAGAAGATAGTGAAAACTAACCTCTCTGATTTCTTCAATCGTGTGTGATTTCAACTGAATATTTGTAGATGTTTTCAAATTCAGCTTAAGTAAATCATCGACTTCAACAAAACCATCACCTCTCTCATGTTCAATCTCAGCTCAGTAGCCATGTGTCGCAAAATTCGCGTCCTGATTCAAAAAGTAAGCTAAAATCTATACGATACATCAACAAAACCCACACAACATCTCGAACCAGTAATGATCGGAAACTTCCAATAGTCTTCCAAGTGCATCGATTTTATCTTGCCCCGTTATTATTTCCAAGTCCATATAAAAGTATACAACCAACAGAAAGTAGATCAAAACCTCATAGATGAAATTGGCAGAGGCGGTGTGGTCGGAACTCTTGCCCCGTCGAAGGATTGAAACAGAGTGAAGACTTTTTTTCAATAAGTCCCTTCATCTTCAAGTTGTTCCTCAAACCTTAAAAATTGCATGTACTCTTTTGACTTGTTATATTGGACTTTTGGAAAACCTGGAAACCGATGAAACTCTAACGCTATTAATAAAGATTGATCTTGACAATAAAACTTCATCCATCGATAGCGTTTTGGAAAACGTAACAGGGGGAGGAAGAAGGGCGTTCAAGGGTTTGAGTCGTTTTACATAATCTGACATGTCTTGTATCCATTGGCCAATTTTATTAAAGTACCACGTGTCACATTTTGGAGAGTTCACGTGTCAATCAGCTGGAGAGGAATATTCCTCTTTCATATATATGATTTTGCTTATACTTAATTATATACAAATTGAAAAATCTATACACAGTCCAATGTTATATTGCTCATTAACTTTTATTTTCGAGGTTGATCGAGAAAGTAATGTCGCAAACCCTAATTACTTTAAGAGTTTATTTGTATAAAACCCATTATATACATTTATGCATTATATTATTTTGGGTTAGGGTTTATATTTCAGATTTAAAGCTATATTTTAATGATTTACTGTTCAGTTTTTGGGTGTTAGAACACCCACCATTACTAAGCTTTTTTATGGGTTTCTCATGATAAAATAATAATACATGTTAAAAAAAATAGAAAAGAGAAACTCTTAAGAATCATTTAAGAAACTCAAATACTAATTTTCATCATTTCATTGGATATGATTTTTTTTGTAGTCTAATATTTAATTGGATAATTAAATTATATTGAAATTATTATAATTATAATTAAGGAGAAACTCTTTTAAGTTTCTTAAGCGATGGAAATGGTCTTAATGTTCAAAATTTAGAATTTACAATTTACTTTCAAATTATATGGTTAAGTTAAATTATATATATATGTGTGGTGAATAAAATAACAATATCATTCTACTAAAATATATCTTTTTACAATAAGTTTATGTCCATTTAAAAAAGTTCAAATTACGATATTTGTTAAAAAGAAATATAGATATTTGTGGTATAATCAGGAAATCATAACAATGAAAAAGCAAAGAAAAGAAAAAGAGAGATAAGGTTTGTTTTGGGTGAATTAACCCAATATTCATGTTGAACTACAAAATTAAGAAAATAACTATCCTAACTAATTGGGAAGGTTAATGCCTAAAGTAACCCTTTTTTGGTCAGCCCGAAAATGAAATGGTACAATTACAAAAATGTCATTTTTTGTGTGCATATTTGTAATAATGCCAGTTAGGGGTGTTCATTTGCAAAAATGCCACTTATTATAGATTTATAAAATTTATATCTAAAAATTCTAAACCCTAAAATATTTTGACCCTAAACCCTCCTAAACCCTCAAAATTAAACCCTAATAGAACATAGTTAACCCAAACATAAATAATATAAAGAAAAAATAATTTTCAAAAAGTGGTATTTTTGCAAAGATTTAAAAAGTGTGGTATTTTTGTAAATTGACATTTGAAAAGTGGCATTTTTTGAAATTTCTAAAATGAAATAGACAATAGACCCACTTAATTTGTGTGTACTATTTTGTTTAATTATATATAACAAAATAATCTATTTCTTCATAATTTAATGTTTTTACCATACATTGATTAAGTTTCTTATTCATACTAAAAAAACATTCATATTTTTTTTCGTTTTAACATATTTTGAAAATTTTAAAACACACAAATTTTTTAAAATGGTAACCAAGATGCTTGTTCTATACTACACTATCTAAAAATTTAAATAGTATAGACTCTACGTGGTTGAATTTAAGGACATATCGAGTTTTTGAATGATTTGTTCGTGAAAAAAATTCAACGTATATCATGTGCGAAAAAAAAATCTATATATTGTCAGTGGTATTACAAATTTGAATCAGATTTTATAAAAAGAAGATTTGAAGTAAATAAGATGAGAAGGGAAAAATGAAAAACAAACAAGAAACTACATATATTATATTTTTTTACTAAGCTTTTGCTTCTCTCCTCCACTACAAGAAAACTAAGGAGTTTCCGACGGACAGATTGGTTGGAATTCCGTCGGAAACAGGTATTTCCGACGGAATTCCGACCAATCTGTCCGTCGGGTACAGGTGGTAGGAAACAGGTATTTCCGACGGAATTTTCCGACCGATAATGGCCGTTGAAAAAGCCGTCGGAAATTTCCAACCGCCGTAACTGTCGGAAATTTCCCACCGCCTTAACCGTCTGAAATTTCTGACCGCCGTACCCGTCGGAAAATTCCGACCGTCGTATCGGTCGGAAATTTCCGACCGCCGTGTCCGTCGGAAATTTCCAACCGTTTTCCGACGGATTTTGTAATTTTTAAAAAAAATTAAATTATTTATTATTTAATTTATTAATAATTTAAATTAAGAAATAATTTAAATTAAAATATTAAATTATATTGAAATATTCAGAAGTAATTTAAAGTATTCAGAAATATTCAGAAGTATTTTAAACGTAAATTACAAAACAAACCGGTTACCGAAGAGAAAATCTAAAAATGAAAATCTGGGAATTTGCTCCTCATGAAAGCCTTCATTGCTTCAAGGCTCTCTTTTGTTGCGGCGTTCTCAAGCTTCAGTTCTTCAACTTCTTCGTCTTTCTTCTCAAGCGCTTCTTTGAGACCGGCTACTTCGTCATACAGTCCGGTATTGGTCGCGGAAGAAGAACTAGGCCCGAACCTAGAAGCTACATTGCCTAATCCAGGACGACGACCCTTGCGCAATGGGGTTTCCTACGGAAAATGAGATGCGTCAATATGGAAAATTAAAAAAAAAAAAAACCATCGACATATAATTAAAACGTAACAATACCTGGAGGACCATTTCGTTGACTTCGTCGACGGACAACTCACACTGGTTCGAAGAAGAAGAACCATCCAAACCTTGAGAGAGAGTCATTTGCGTAAGCTGCTCTTCCTTTCTCTTCTCCACCTTATCGACGATTTCCGCAATGTTCGGATAATCGATCTTCCCGGTTTTTTTGTTCGTGTGTGTCCGTTTCATCAAAGCAACTAAATCTGGAATCACACCGCCAGATTCTTGAATCTGCAAACGTTTCATAAATATTGTAAATGTGAAAGATAACAAGAATAATTTATAGAAATTTCAACTACACTTACCATCTCGTCCTCCCGCGCTAAGAAACTCGTAGCCCCAGAGTTGTGAGTACCTCGAGGATTCTTCTTACGGTTTTCCAAGTTAATCTTTGCAAGCTTTTTTGTTGCCGGATCCGCCCAATACGCCTGCAATCCCAGCCAAACATCCTCGTTCAAGTTACGCGGTTTGTCATCCCCGGTCTCCCATTTTTCTTTCCACTCGTTCATGTGTCCCGAGTAACAATCCGACGCCATCTTGTAGAACGCATCCCTAACTTGTCCCTAACACATTATTGAAAACAAAAATTATTAGTAACTATAAAATGATTTTTAAATATTATAAATTTTTTATTAATTAAATACATACCGTAAAAGTTCGGAACCACAACTCTTTCTCACTTTGAGGCATTGCGTTCCACGTCTTATAAGGATGTTTGAGGAGTGCACGTATCATCTTCAAAAATGATTTTGAAATCTTATTTTTCTTACCGAACCTAAAAACATGAAAACAATGTATTAGTCAAAAAATCCAAGTTAATATTAATTTTAACTTTCCCTACAAAATTTAAATTTTCTTACCAAGTCGAATTGCCTCGACACATTGGATCGAGCTTAGGAATGTTCTCTCGGCCCGGTTGAGTCAACAACTCTTCGATCGTAAGTTGTTGTTGGTTGGAGCTTTGACTGTCCGGAATATGAGAAGGGCTCGGTGGATTTGGGGCTGGGGGATTTATGTTGTCGCTGCTCGCACGATGCGGGAGGTTAATAATTCTACGGAATTCTCGCATCGACCTGCATAATTCATATTTCATAATTCAAAACATCCTAAATCAACAAATCCTAATTCCCAAATCATATTTCATAATTCCAAATATCCAAATTCATATTTCTATTATTCCAAAAATCCTAAAATTTCCAAAAATACAAAATTCATAATTTCATAATTCCAAAAATCCTAATTCAAGAAATCCTAATTCCCAAATCATATTGATTAATTCCAAAAATCCTAATCCAAATATCCTAAAATTTCCAAAATTTTTCTAAAAATTCACAATTTCCCCTAAATCCTAATTCACAAATTAGAACACATACATGTTTTGAATTGGTGGGTGGAGGAGGAAGAGACGGCGTGGGTGGAGGAGGAAGAATAGGCGGCGGTGGAGAGAGGAGAAGAGACGGCGGCGGACGGTGGAGAGAGAAGGAGAGCCGACGACCGTGGAGGAGAAGAGAAGGAGAGCGGCGGTGGAGAGAGGAGAAGCGGCGGCTGTGGTGGAGAGAGGAGAAGAGGAGATCGCCTGCGGAGGTGGAGAGAGAAGGAGAGAGAAGGAGAGCCGACGGCCTGCGGAGGTGGAGAGAGGAGATCGCCTGCGGAGGTGCAGAGAGAAGAAGAAGAAAACTGGATGTGGGGAAGAAAACATTTGTCGGATATTTATTTATATTTTCCGACGGATTTGCGACGGGTTTAACTAAATCCGTCGCAAATCCGTCGGAAAATAGAAATTTCCGACCGATATATCCATCGGAATCCATCGAGATCGATCAATAATCATCAGATCGATCGGTCCCTCTTTTGGGGATCGATCTAATTCTTTACGGTGGTGTTTTGTTGACGGGGATCGATCGATCTTACGACGATCGATCGATCTTAAAATTTCCGACCGATAAATCCGTCGGAAATTTTTAGATCGATCGATCGTCGTAAGATCGATCGATCCCCGTCAACAAAACACCACCGTAAAGAATTAGATCGATCCCCAAAAGGGAGACCGATCGATCTGATGAATATTGATCGATCTCGACGGATTCCGACCGATATATCCATCGGAAATTTCTATTTTCCGACGGATTTGCGACGGATTTAGTTAAACCATTGCAAATCCGTTAGAAAATTTGTTATTAAAATATATTACAAAAAATTTAATTAAATATATTGCGTTGGATCTGATGATTCTATATCGATCTGATAAAAATTCAGCTTAGAAATTTGATATAAATATATTACAAATACAAATTAATTTTTATTTAAAACATAAATATAGTTATAGTCCGTCTGAATCCGATAAATAATCTGAAGGTGCTGAGTCTGACTCATCGTCAAACTCCCCAATCTCTTCCTCTGAATCCTCAAATATAGCATCCTCTGCGTCCGTTGTGAAATCGACGACCAGGTCAACCTCAAGCGAATGATCAATCGAGCCAATATATCCGGCGGTGCTCTGTTGCAAAGGTTCGGTATCTGCTACCCCATCTACCCTTCCTCTTGGGTTAATTGATGTCACTGTAATCCATGGATCTTGTTTGTTTCGTACTCGAGGGTATGGAATATATGAAACTTGGTTTGCTTGTGAGGCAAGGATGAATGGATCGTATTTTTGAAGTTTCTTCCTCGAATGTACAGATGTAACACCAAACTCGTCTTGTCGAACACCGGTAAAAGGATCATACCAATCACAGTAGAAGACAACGCACCTCAAATCGAGTAAGCCGGGATAATGAACCTCCAATATTTCACGCAATACACCATAGTAAACAAGATCACCGGAATGTGAAGAAATTCCAGAATTAGAAGTGGACTTTGTGTTCATTTCCCTATGGATCTTAAAAGCGTATCCGCGGGTGCAGTACATCGGATATGACATAGCGACCGATGTTAGGCAGGACGACAGCTCCTCTAACCACGTTGGAAACTGATGGCCATTAGATTTCCAATGCGAGATCTATACGAGACAACAGTTTTCCATTAGCACACGCGCATTTAAATATTTTACATAAATTATTTGTCGGAAATTTTTTCACTTACGTAGAATGGTAACTATCGGTCAAATTCAGAACTTTTTAGCACATTCAATTCATCTTCTGTGTAAAGTGGATTTTCCTGGCGTAATTGGTCCATGTAAATGCTGAAATAAGCATATCATCATTATTTGTTTATTATCATAAAAAGAAAGTTGTGAATTATTTATTTTCTAATTAAAAATACCTCTCGTATGGCATGACTTCTTCGCAATTTGTTAGAATGTACATATGCAAGTGTTTTTGCTCCTTAGATGAAAGCCTCCTGGATTTTGCTTTCCCACTTAGTCGGCCGACTTGTGCAAACATATGTGGGACATAAGCTGGATAAATGGGTTTTTCTCCTCTATCATCGTAACGCCCTGGTTTTCGACTCTTTGATTGGACTGTTGAAGGGAAGTAGTTTACCGCAAAATTAGATGTTTCCTGATTGATGCTTTGAGCAACAATTGAACCCTCTACTTTGCTTAAATTTTTGACTTTTTTCTTCAGATGGAACATATAACGCTCGAACGGATACATCCACCGATATTGAACCGGGCCACCAAGAGCAACTTCCCGAGGAAGATGAACCGGAAGATGTTCCATAACATCAAAGAAAGACGGCGGAAATATCTTCTCTAGATTGCATAGGATCATTGGTATCTTGTCCTCCAAATTGCGTATCCCGTCCACTGTAACGGATCTCGTGCATAAATCTCGAAAGAAAGCACCAACCGCTGCATAGATTGAATATAATTTTTTGATATAAAGTAGATATATATATACATATATATATATATATATATATGTGATAATGTAAATTAATTTAAATACCCAAAATTTACCTGCAATTGCTCGATGGACGTTTTTTGGTAGGAGTTCTTGAAAGGCAAATGGAAGGAGGCATTGCATGATAACATGACAGTCATGACTCTTCAGTCCAATAAACTTTTCTTCCCCCATATCAACACAATTACGGAGATTAGACGCATATCCATCTGGGAATTTAACATGATGCGTAATCCACTCAAATAACTCTTTCTTTCCTAAACCATCCAACCTGAAGACCGGGATAGGACCTTTTCCATTCTCCATGACATGTAGTTCCTTCCGAGAACATATACCGGGCAAATCCAATCTAGACTTCAAATTATCTTTTGTTTTCCCTTGCACATTGAGCACTGTATTGATGATGTTATCGAAAAAGTTCTTCTCAATGTGCATGACGTCAAGATTATGCCGCAAGAGATGATCTTTCCAATATGGTAAATCCCAAAAAATACTCTTTTTATGCCAATTATGTTGTTGCCCATAACCGTCAACATGATCATGCCCATTACCACCACAGTAAGCCGTAGTCATAACACCAAAATCACGAAACTAAGTCATAATATAATCACCATTTAACTCCAGGGGGGGACGATCGTGAAGCACTTTTTGTTTCTTTGTAAACAACGTGGTGCTCCGCCGGTACGGATGATCAGCTGGTAAAAAACATCTATGACAATCAAACCAACACGCCTTTTTGCCATGCTTTAACTGGAATGCAGTAGTGTTATCTTGACAGTACGGGCATGACAACTTTCCGTGAGTTGTCCATCCAGATAACATTCCATATGCTGGGAAATCGCTTATAGTCCACATAAGCACAGCTTTCATCGTGAAGTCCTGATGGCATGAAATATCATATGTTCGAACACCATGGTCCCATAACTCTTGCAATTCATGAATCAATGGTTGCAAGAAGACATCAAGCGAACGCTTCGGATGGTCTGGACCGGGAACAAGGATAGTGAGGAATAGAAACTCTCGCTTCATGCACAAAGTTGGAGGCAAATTGTAAGGTGTGACAATGACTGGCCACAATGAATATTTCCTCCCATGCTTCCCAAAAGGATTGAAACCATCCGTAGATAACCTAAGGTATACATTTCGTGCCTCTTCTGCAAAACTAGGATACAATGATTGGAAATGTTTCCATGCACCTGCGTCTGAGGGATGCGCAATTTCTCCATTAAAGGTATGCTCTGCATGCCATCTCATAGGACCGGATGTGCGCTCTGATTTATATAATCTCTTTAACCGCTCGGCTAACGGCAAATACCACATCCTCTTAAACGGTACTCGACCTCTACCACTTGTGTCTTGAAACCGCGGTTGGCGACAAAACCGACATTTCAAGCGGTCGCCATCCTCTCGCCAATATATCATACAGTTGTTGATGCACACATCTATCATTTCATACGACAAACCAAGCCCGGATACAAGTTTTTGTATCTCGTAGTATGAACCCGGGTGAAGATTATCTTCGGGCAGAATATCTTTCACATAATCAGCTATTGCGTCCATACAATCCTCTGACAAATTCCAATCGATCTTTATACTCATCATTCTTGTTGCAGCGTATAAAGATGAAAGACCCTCTTTGCAACCACCATATAACGGATCAGTTGATGCATCTCCCATATCAAAGTACCGTTGGGCATCTAAAGTTGGTCCTTCGGATTCATCCTGAAAGAACGATGGTATATTCTCCCGATAGGCTTCGTTAACCATTTCTTCCATACCTACATTTTCATCTACTTCCGGTATTGGTTCCTCTATCCTATCCGCACTAGTACTAGCATAATTCCCCATTGAACCATCTTCACCATGCAAATACCATATCTTATAACCCGGCATAAATCCGTTTCTATAAAGGTGTTGTAATACAAAACGTCCAAATTTATGTTTACAATTCCGACATTGAGAACAAGGGCACGACATTTTACCTTTAGCTTCGATGGTTTGCGGTTGGTTTAATGCGAGATTCATAAATTGTTGAACTCCATCGACAAACTCATCCGTAAGTAAACCCGTCTCTGGATCATGAGAAGGTCTATCCATCCACGCTCGAAAATATTGATTTCTGTTTGAAGGATCCATTTTTGTGTTTTTTTTAAGAAATTTTCGTGAAGATGAAGAAGGTGGTGATCTGTTTTTAATATGCAAAATTTCCAACGGATTTCCCACCGAAATTCGGTCGGAAATTCAAAATTTAAAACGGTCATATTTGGTTTCAATTTTTTCCCACCGATTTCCGACGACATATATTTCCCACCGTTTTCCGACCGAATTTTCCAACGGATTTCCTACCGATTGATTTTCCAACGGAATTCCGACCGATTTTGCAACCGTATTGCGACGGCTATTTTTCCGTCGGAAATTTTTGAATTCCATCGGAATTCGGTCGGAAATTTCCGACCGATTATTTTTCGTCGGAAATTCGGTGGGAAAACGGCTAAATTTCTTGTGAGAGCTCTCACAGTCAAGTTAGGCAAGGAGATTTTGGCAATTAATACACAAATTATAAATCATATCCTAGCCATCAAGTAGATATGGTTATCCTACTAATTATAATTTTTTTGGTTGTTACTGCCAATTTCCCTTTTTTTTTACATAAATACATTTTAAACACCATATCCTAACCATCGATTAATATGGCTATAACATATTATAATTTGTTTCATAGCTGTTTTGCCAATTGATCTTTTCAATAACTCCTTGTTGTTGTGGTCATCCTGCCCACTTGGATATAATACTCGAGCTCATCTTCCAAAAAGGGTTCGATTCATAATTATTGTGATGAATGCTCAAAAGGAAAAAAGTCGAAAAAGGTTGATGGTGCAAAATGGAGCATGAAAGAATGGTGTCCAATTATATGCATAGCATCTTCCCTAATCCTCAACCATCTCTTTTCTTATTGGGTTGGAGAATCTTCTTATCCTTTGATTATTTACTAATCTTTTATTGTTTTCTACCACCACTTGTGTTATACAATAAAAGTTATATTGCTTTTAACTCTTTTGTTCCGACGAGTATGAATACATTTTATCATTCATAATAAGTTTTTTTTTTCGTTTTTTTTTTGTATTTTCTTAAATATATTGGTAGCAGCTTATGGCTACAATTTTATAGAAATATACAAATATAATTGTTTCCAATAGTGAGATTAGAAAGCTGATTAATCCTAAGAACTGACCGCTGTTTATATATTTTTTTTTTTTGAGAAAAGCCAAACCACTGTTTATATAGCATTACAAATTACACTTATGTAGAATGAAATGTTGTTCTTCGATTTTTAGAACTAATTCAACCCCTCATAGTACAATTATATATGTATATGAATTAGTATTTGTAGAGATTAACATATGTTGCGGTAAGGACGGTGTTTACCCTTGAAAGGACGAACTTAATGTATAGATATTAGAGAAAGTTGAGGATAAAAAGCTATGTCCTTAAATCTCATCAAAGGGTCAAGTGCAATATACAAACCTGTCTTCGGAATAGCAACATCGTGTAAGAGTTCCCCTTTGGCCTACATTTGTGGTACCACATCTACTTGATTCTTAAATATATATATACATACACACTAGTTGCTCCCAAGGAGCTTGTCATCCACATCCTAGTAAGTAGTAATCCATGTCTTATAATCCCACTACTGAAAAATCTAAATCGTATTTTTATGACAGATTATTTTCTACTTTTCTTTTGTCTGACAAAAATCATATTATCTTTTTAATTGTTTACTATTGATACCGCGAAATCGGATGGTCCCCAACCTTTGATAGCTCAGCGTGAGATTTGAATATTAGGGTTTAGTACGATTTGGACGCCTAATTTATGCATTATGGTCCCCATAATCTTCAATGTATAAGGTGGTAATAGTACACAGTTTTTACTTAATATATGAATTTTCAAAAGAAAAATAAAAGTGAGTAAAGATTAATATATTTTAGTGCAGCTGACCACTTTTCAATGTGAACCCATGAAAGGTCTATCACTCAAGTTTTTATAACTAATCTAGTACTAAACTGCATTAACCCAAATTAATTTATTCTTAATTTGCAATGGACCACACGTTCAGGGACGTACTAATATATTGCATAGACCTGTGCCCTTTTATTTATCTCTATATAGAACCATAACACATGTACGTATAAGGGTGTAAATGTGTGTGTATATATATATACATATATTATATAAACGTATGTATAATATATATATATATATATATTGTCCCATGCAGTATCCGTATACATTATCTAAACGTATGTTCCTTATATATATTTTCACCTTCTATGCGACTGTCAATCTTGGTAGACGAAAAGGTCAGTGATGCTTTTAAAATTATAGATTGTGACAACAATATATTTTTATGAAGTTAATGGTTATATATTTAGATTGTGACAATAATATATTAGAAAAGTTAATGGTGAAAAAAATCTAATAGATTTAGATAGAAGTGAGTTACCGGCTAGTGGGACCGGCCTGTGGCCCACAGAAAAAAAAAAAAAAAAAAAAAGTGAGTTAAGGGACTTTATCGTGTTCTGCAAGATTTGATCTGTAGAATGCGGAACACGTGTTTTGTCTACAGTTTATAGATATGGACTAGATAGAACGCATATTTTGCATTAGCGTAAAGTTTGTAGAATCGCAAAGCATGTCATCTACTTACGCTCCAACTGGCAAGAAAGATACATGTTTTGCCTAAACAAAATTCAGTTTTCTAAATGAAGTTTAAGATAGCAATCAATTTTTAATGATAACACAAAAAGATTGGTTATCTTGTGTCTAGGGTTCAAACTCTCTTTGATACAGAAAATTAAATAGGAAAATCGAAAAGCTGACTTCGGGTTCGAAAAAAAAGGATCCATCAAAGATCAAAAATTTCATTTGGTAAGTGATAGTGTTCAGTAAATTATCGACTAAGTTCTCGAAGAATCAATTTTGGTTCTGTTTGTCCTCGTTGCAGATGATGGAAAATGATCAATAATGCAATATGCAAATGTTCAACTCTATCTCTCATACCTTCACCATGCTCCCAGTGGAATCAATTTACTTTAACTTTGACTAACTCTTTTGGAGGCAACTTGTATTGTCAGATTCCATAAATAAGAAAGTAGTATTTCCGTGGATACATTAGCTTATTTCAAATGCCAGAGATGATAAAAGTTTCTAATAGTCGAATCGTGATATGTCTAGGAGTCGAATTCCACCCTTATGAGATCGATATAACGACAAGATCAACTTTGCAGCATTCTGACGAAATCGGAGCAAGTTCAGAGAGGCATAATCTGAATCTAGGTTCAAAATGACATTAAACCCATAAGCAAAATGGGCTTAATGAAATTATGGACATAAATTATATATATTGCTTAATAGGCAAAGCCAATTTTATTAGTTGGCCCAGCTACTTAAACACTATATATATCTCATTGTACTCACCCATAAAGGGGTCAGACTTTTTAACAGAGAAACTCTTTTATAAAAAAAGCTTAACAGAAACAGTAATAAAGAAAACATATTCTCAGTCTTTATTCTAATTGAGTCTGTGACATAGAAATCTCTAATCCCTGAACACTCTTGACAAATTTAATTGTGCAGATCCGACTCCCACAATTTGGCGTCGTCTAAGGGGATCCTAAAGAATTTTTCACACAAAGGAATCACTTCGTACACTAGACGGGAGAAGATGACCAGCAGTGGCAACAGCAGCGACGACTCTTTGGCGTCACGGCCAGACAATGCGGCCGCCAGAAGTAGCCTGATGGGCGACGACATTATCAACGTCACCGCGACAAACCCGACAGCCTTGAACGAGATAAAGGACATGATGAAGATACTCCTCGAGAGGTCAGCAGGTCATGAAGACAAGCTGAAGGCTCTTACAACAGCAAGCAAGGCCCGCAAGAAAACCACCAGGACTCGTGACCGTGGTGGTCACTCGGGCGGTTCAAACCGCACACCCTCAGATTCTCGACACCGCGTACCGTGCGACGAACCCAAGGTGAACTACCACTACTGCCGCCGCTGCGGACAGTGGATCCAACTCCGTAGGAGCCAACGGAACAACGGACACGAGACCAACTGGTTCAGAAAGGATCGCGCAGGAACGTCAAGCGCGTCAGGAAGGATCGTGCAGGAACGCCAAGCTGCTTCAGGAGGGATCGCATAGACGGTCGACATAGACAACAACCCACACAGGACATGGACCTCAAGGAATCGCAGCGCACCTACAGGGAGAGATCAATCCCACGCTCGTTAGAACGACGTGGACATCGAGCATGACCTAGTTCTCACCAATGAAGAAGGAGGTCTCTACTGGAACGAACGAACAATTCGAGCTTGAACAGGAACGCAAGGCCCTGATCCAGACTCAAAATGACGAGATGGCCAAGATGCAAGCACAGTTGGAGCACTCCACCTCCGAGTTAAGGGTCGCGCAAGCCCAAATGCACCGGGTCAACAACAAGGCACCCGAAATCGATCGTGTGCTCGAGGAGGCACGAAACACACCCCTAACAGAACGTATCTCGAGAGAAAAGATCTCTGATCCTGGAAGAATCAAGAAGAAGTCCTACGAAGGGGATACCGATCCAAAAAACCACCTTATGGCATTCACCGTAGCCATGAGAATAGCTAACTTTAGAGAATAAGAAAGGGATATCGGTTACTACAAAATGTTCGTAGAACACCTCAAGAGACCTACCCTTCAATGGTTCTACAAGGTGGAGAAGAATTTGATTGACAACTTCAACCAGCTCTCTGAAATGTTCGTGAAATACTACAGTATATTCATGGAGCAAAAAAATTTCAATTCTGATCTTTGAACTATACGACAAGGAGAACACGAGAGTCTACGAATCTTCATGGGGAGATTCAAAACGGTACTATCCAAAGTGGAAGGTTTGAGCACCACCTCCACACAAGAGACTTTGAGAAGAGCATTATGGTGTTCTTCCCCTTTTCGTCAAGAGATTACCGTAAATGAGCCAGCAATAATCCAGGACGCCCTCCATCGCTCTACGAACTTCATCAAAAGCGAAGAGGAGGTCCGCACACTATCTCAAAAACTAGGAAAATCCAAGCAGCCAAGCGACCCACTGCAGACCACAAACCTGAATGCTGCCAAAAAGAACAACAATTGTTCTGGCTTCGTCCAGCACGAAGGAGGATTCGGAAGAGTTCATAATTATCAAATCGGTTGCTAGGATATGGTCACGAACCTTCATGGGGAGATTCAAAATGGTATTATCCAAAGTAGAAGGTTTGAGCACCACCTCCACACAAGAGACATTGAGAAGAGCATTATGGTGTTCTTCCCCTTTTCGTCAAGAGATGACCGTAAACGAGCCGGCAATAATCCAGGACGCCCTCCATCGCTCTACGGACTTCGTCCAAAGCGAAGAGGAGGTCCGCACACTATCTCAAAAACTAGGAAAATCCAAGCAGCCAAGCGACCCACCGCAGACCACAAACCCGAATGCTGCCAAAAAGAAAAACAATTGTTCTGGCTTCGTCCAGCACAAAGGAAGATTTGGGAGAGCTCATAATTATCACATCGGTTGCTAGGATATGGTCGCGGCCGAGGTCAAGATCAAGGTCGTGGTGGAGACCCCTGGAACAACACATGGACAAGAGACCAGAGCGCTTATGATAAAAGTGCTTTCTGTGAGTTCCATCAAATCGCTGGGCACTCAACTGCGAAGTGTCATATTTTAGGACTCAGACTCACCGCAAGAATAGCCGACAGTACTCTCAAGGGCGATATTAGTATCAAGGATCTCAAGACGGATGACCTCACTGACGAACCTGATCGAACAAACGGTGATAATCCAAAGCAAGGATGGAGAAACAACGACGAACCATCTCTGCATAAACCAAGAGAGTGAATAAACATGATAATGGGCGGATCTTGTTACTGCTCTGACACGGTCTATTCTACCAAGGCATTCTAACAACGTGCTAATGTCAACTTCAACTTATTAGCGCCGTCTCAATTCCTAAACGATGTGATTGTGTTTGAAGAGAAGGAGACGACTAGCATAGATCGACCGCACGATGACTCTTTTGTGATCGAGCTAATCATCGACAACTATGACGTGGCACGAGTCTTGGTAGATACTCGCAGCATGGTCGACGTGATCTTTCGGGATACTCTAAACAGAATGAAGATTGACTTATCTATGGTGAAGGCTTTTCCTAAGCCTTTGACAGGCTTCTCCGCAGACACGACAATGACACTCGGCACAATCCAATAACCTGTCCATTCTGGCGGAGTCATGAAGATAGTCAAGTTCTTAGTAGCAGCCAACCCAGCAATTTACAATGTCATCATGGGAACACCATGGCTTAACTCCATACGTGCAATAGGTTTGACTTACCACCTCTTCCTGAAATATCCCACCCCACGAGGAATAAAAACAATCCTGGGCAGTTAGAAAGAGTCATGCATATGCGCCAAGGCCGAATATAAGCACCGTAATCTTGTCACTAAAACGACCTCGAAGCGGCGAAAGAGCTTCCCAAGATTTTATAATCAATTACTGATCGACGAGGATCGCAGGAAAGAAGAAGCCATGCATCTCAGGAACTACTACCACTAAGTAACTTCTAACGAACTACGGGGTGACTTGATTCCTTTAAAGGATATGTAAGCCGCTCGTAGAATGGATGGGTTCAGTTGCCTCCTCTTTCAAAAAAGGGGGAGTGGGTACGTATACTCGTATACTCCCATTTTTGTAACAAATGTTATAATTAATAAAGATCATAGATTTGCTTACTTCTCATTACATCTCATTTACATCCATCATAGATCACTTAAGTCTTAACTCAATCAGACTTTACCACCGTCGCTGCTGGCCACAATGACGAACTCATTTCACCTTTCAAATCTAACTACTACACCCTCTACGGGTTTAAAGCGCGCTATATAAATTGGTAATCACTATAGGAGCGAAAGTGTTTTGAAAGAAATATTTCCGTAAACCCAAGTGATTGTCCCAAACCCAGCAAACCTTGCTGGTATCATCGCAAAGTGTTCATTA
Source organism: Arabis hirsuta (assembly GCA_964056655.1). Taxonomy (NCBI): domain Eukaryota; kingdom Viridiplantae; phylum Streptophyta; class Magnoliopsida; order Brassicales; family Brassicaceae; genus Arabis; species Arabis hirsuta. The sequence continues at coordinate 22,674,105 of OZ053308.1, forward strand.
TAGGAGCGGCTGTGTCGTTGTAATACATGGTCATAAACTGAAATGTTCATTCAAAAATCCAACAAAGAAATCGTTGGTTTCTACGCGATAACGTGTTCACTATAGGAGCATACGTGTCGATGTAATACATGGTTGTAAACCGAAATGATCATCATAAAACCAAACAACCTAATTGTTGGTCATTACACAATAACGTGTTCATTCTCGGAGCGGGTATGTCGACGTAGATTTGCCGATAAACCAAGATAATCATCAGAGAACCCAACAACCTAATTGTTGGTCATTACACAATAACGTGTTCATTCTCGGAGCGGGCATGTCGACGTAGATTTGCCCGTAAACCAAGATGATCATCAAAAAAGCCAACAATCTAATCATTGGTCATTACACGATAACGTGTTCATTCTCGAAGCGGGCATGTCGACGTAGATTTGCCCATTAACCAAGATGGTCATCAGAAAACCTAACAATCTAATCGTTGGTCATTATACAATAATGTGTTCATTCTCGGAGCGGGTGCGTCGATGGAGGCTCGGCCGTAAACCAAGAAGTTCATAAAAAAATCCAACAACTTAATCGTTGGTCATTACAGACAAACAATCATAAAACCTAGCTAACTTATCGCTGGTCCCAACAACAATATAGCCAATCTTTGAAAGCAGACCAATCAATAACAGCCTATATGGAAACTAGGACAAACATTGTCTGGACTTAAACCAATAGTCTTAAAACAACAATATAGCTGGAGAAGGCTTATTCTTGACGACTCGCCGGTAGACCACAGTTGCATCAAAGTCAGTAAATATAAATAAGTCATTTGGCTTATCAATAAGTAGCCAGGCTCATGAGCGCATCAATGTCACGGGCTAAAGATTTAGCAACAAAACAAGTTCGCCTGAAAGACAAAAACAAGAATCATAAAAGCCATACTCAAAAATTCTATCTCAAGACAACCTTGTTGACTTGTCACTTATCACAAAATGACATGGTCACAACAATCACTTGTCATCACGTCGTCGCCTCATCGCGTCACTTACACCAACCTCACCTCGTCGCTGATGTCACCTTCTAATCGAGTTGTACTTCACCTCGTTGCCATCGCATCACCTCGGCCTCGTCACCTTATCGCTATTGTGCACCTTGTCGCCATCGCATCAACTCATTGCCGATGTCACCTTCCAATCGAACTCCACTTCACCTTGTCGACGTCGTGTCACCTCGTCGATGGAGGCTCACCTCGTCGCCGAGATACCTCGCCGAGTTGACATGGTAGATCCTGGCTGGTCAGGTCCTCTTCGCCTTCACCTCCGCGTCATGGCACTGGTAAAACCGCAATCTCATCGCTAACCTCTCCAACTGTGACTAGAGCATTGGAGGAAGCCAGCCTCGTCGAACTACTAGTGTTGGACTCCGGAGAAAGAATCATCCTTCTTCCAAGAAGCAAAAGGTCATCGACCATCTTTCTGGTATCATCTAAGTCTAAAGTAGTCTCATTGTTATCCTTGTCGTCCAAACAGTCAAGCTGTGAGTCCATAGAGTCGGAAACCATTCTTTTCAATTCACCTCTCTGCTTCACCGAAGAGCAACAATTTGACTTAGTGTCACTCCATGAAGTCAGCCTTGTTATCAAGTCGTCGAATCAACTCACTAAGTCAACTCACCAGATCTCGAACGCCGCCTTTTTCACCCGCGATCTTGCCTTGCCTTGATCTCGCCTTGCTATCGACTCGCTAAGAAGCCCAACAACATCGCCGGTGTACTCTCTCTTTCCTCGTCGACTCTTTCTCTCTCGCTATCTCGATCTTGATCTCGAATCCGTCAGATCTTGAACCGTCAACTGTAAATCTCGATCTTGCTGCTGTCATAGTCATAGGATTGCCGAAGCCGTCGCAGAGGTCGAGCTGTGTCGGAGATGGACGAAGAAGTTGACGGCGTGGAGGTTTTTTGCGACAAGAAAAGAAAAAAAATCAAAAAAAAAAGAAAGAGGTGGAAGGGGGAGAGGATTTTTTACCTTTTGATTAGGGAAAAAGTGAATTGTTAGAAAATAACGTCAAGGAAGTAGACTTAATTATACCTGGAGGATTTCCTAAAATCATTTTGTTTTTAGAAAAATTCCAGAAATCTTCCAGCATGCCTTAAGGTCCCTTAGGGCAACAAGACCATAAACTTCATTAGTCCTCCATGTAAAACAAAAAGAAAACAAGTCCAAGAAACATGCTGACATCGGCTCAACGCGGAATAACAGAAACTTCTCGAGTTCAGTGACAAGATATCAACGCCTGAAAACTTTGCAGTTTAACATATCGATCTCAGACTTCAGCAACTTTTACCTCGGCATCATCATAACTCGATACTGCCAAGTTGGGAGGCTACCTGTAGGGGTCGGATTTCACCCCTATGAGATCAATATAACGACAAGATCATCTTGACGAAATCGGAGCAAGTTCACAAAGGCCTAGTCTGAATCTAGACCCAAAATGACATTAAACCCATACGCAAAATGAACTTAATGAAATTATGAGCATAAATTAGATATATTGCTTAATAGGCCAAGCCCATTTTATTAGTTGGACCATTTACATAAACACTATATATATCTCATTGTACTCACCCAGAAAGGGGTCAGAATTTTTAGTAGAGAAACTCTCTTGCAATAACAGCTTAATAGAAACAGCAACAAAGAAAACATATTCTCAGTCTTTGTTCTAAGTGAGTCCGCGACATAGAAATCTCTAATCTCCGAACACCCTTGAGAAATTTAATTGTGTTGATCCGACTCTCACATATACTATATTATGTTAAACCGTTGAACCTTGTTTTATTTGAGGATTAAGCGAGTCAATCCACAATGATAACTTTTTCTCTCTCACCTTTGGAAATCGGGTGGACCATTTTGTATAAATCGGGTGGTTTTCCTCAAGCGTCGAGGAGACAACTCTCAAGGGTGCTAAGATAAAAAAAAAGAGGAGTTTTTTCCTCACGAACGCACTTCATACATTGATTAACCGAGTACAGTGGTACTTGGTAACCAATGTGGGAGTGAAGTGCTAATAGTAGAAAAAAATAACTTCCTTTGACGAGCATTCCTAGCAAGTATGTCCGCCTTGCTATTTATATCCCTAGGGCAATACATAAGTGTAAAGTTCAAGAACTTATATCGTAATGTCTTCAATTCCTCTACCTCCGTTTTAAAACGTGGCCAGGTGTCAGGTTCCCACACCATTGTGACCAACTCTTGCGAATCGGTCGCGAGCACCGTACAATACCTTCTTTTCCTTTGTATGCTCTTCATATCCTATAGTAGTCTATGCAGCTCCATGTGTAAAGGAGACAACCCCCGATGTATCCCCGATCCCGAGCAAAATCTGTCTCTCCATCTTGTAATAGTAGAATCCATCATAACCAACTCGAGGGTTCTCCTTCTTTCCAGGATCCATCAACAAAGCATTTGAAGGGCGCATTCGTCATAATTAGGGTTAACGCCTGTTGGCTTATCTGATTAGTTTCTATTGAATTATTAGCTAGAAACCACACCTCAGCCTCTTTTTTGGCTATCTCAAGGATCGGTTGTGGAGATATATCAAAGTTATTGAACACTTTATCATTGCGGACTTTCCATAAATATCAGAGTATCCATGGGTAACATCGTACAGTCTCAACCAGTTCCGCCCGATTGGGTATTCGAGAGAGTAAGAAGTCCATATTCCTCCACAAATTCTCCGATGGAAAGACCGAGGGAGAATGAGGGATGTGTGACAGGGCCCAACATTGTCGTGCCGGTGCACATGTAAAAAGCACATGATTAATTGTCTCCTCTTTGCAGCCGCAACAGGGACAACTTTTGTCTTGCTGTAAACGTCTATGAGCTAATCTTTCGTTCACTGCAACTGCTCCTGAGAGAGACTGCCATAGGAAATGTTTGATTTTGTTCGTTGTTTCTACCTTTCATACTTTATCCTTTAGAGGATTCAGTGATGGTTGTTGTAGAGTAAAATTAAGCTCTTCGTCTAGATTCTGGCGTGCAACTTCATACCCAGAGCGTACCATGTACATTCCAGAGTTTGTGTAATGCCAACAGTAACCATCACTAGTTTTAACTGGTGATGGTCGTAAGGTCAGTATAAATGGGATATGCTCCGGTGCAATGCATTGACGTACTTTTTGCAGATTCCACGTCTTAGAGGCATCATCAATAAGGTCTACCACTCGCATGTTTGAGTTTGGGTGTGATCCGATCACTCATGTCTGACGAGGATCGGCATCTGGAATCCATTTATTAGTCATAATCCACATGTGGGCCCTGTTGTCTATTACGTCGCATTCCTTTTTCTACCAAGCGTTTAGCACTCCATAGATTTCTCTACCAGTATGAAGGTCGGTACACTTTCTTTGCTTCAAAGGGGTGTGAATATCGGAAATATTTTCCTTTTGAATTACCCTTTGTTCACCACCAGAAGTTAGCTACTGCACTAGATAGTGTTTTGTGGAGTCGCTTGGGAAGAAGAAAACTTGACATCACATATGTGGAGAGGGCTTGTGCCACAGATTTGATCATAACTTCTTTCCCTCCTTTAGACAAGAATTTTGCTGACCAACCATTGGTACGTTGATTAATCAATCTTAGACATAGGCAAAGATTTGTGCCTTTGATCCTTGTAGCTGTTCCGGGATCCTAGGTATTTGCCTGAGCCTCCTTCAGTTGGGATATTCATTCTCTTTTTAAGTTCCGATTGGAGGGCCTCAGGTACGACATTGCCAAAAATAATGGCAGATTTGTCAAAATTGATCTGTTGTCCCGACGCATTCCCATATATCTAGAAGACTCGAAGGATACTTTCACACTGTTCAGTATTCGCTTTTGCAGAAAAATAAGCTATCATCCGCAAACAGTAGATGAGACAATGAAAGGGATGTGGGGGCCACCCTGATCCCACTAATAAGGAGCCTTTTCCTCCTTCACTCAGAAATTTGAAGAATGTCCGTTGTTATAGAAAGTGTTGTCGCCTCCGAGGACACTTTGTTTTATATTTTTTAGTTCTTTGAATTTTGAAAGCAACTTCTTTGACACCTTCTACTAGATCTCTTTTGGTTAAACTTGTACTAGGATTTTGTCAAACGCATGATTAGAATATTTGGAAAAAAAATTCATAATTATTTTTATAATATACAGGAGAAATAAGAAATAATAAAGATCAAGCGATATATCTTTTATTTAATAATTATATTTTGTTTTATAAAATTTAATTTAATTTGTATGACAGTTAGATTAAATTTAAGGATTTTAGATGTAAATTGAATACGTTTGAGATTATCGGTTCTTTCACACCTATTAGAGTTCACCGAACCAAAAAAAATATCGCATTAGTATGTAAACATCTTTTCAAATAAAAAATAAAATAAATCATAAAAAAGGAAAATGATGATTTTTTGAAATTCAAACATTAATGTTTGATTTGTTAAGTTGTAACAAAAGCGCAAATTTTATAAGAGTAATATTGATACAATTAAGTTATATAAAATAAAATAAGTATATGATCAATAACATAATTGTCATATGGTATCCAAATGGACATTACTACAATTTTATTAAAGTAATTGATATGAGTAAATGATTAATTGTTAAAACACCAGGTTATATAACATTTTAAAATATTAAAATGATACATTTTAGTTGCATATAAATTTATAACACATGTAATTGTAATTGTGAGTTCATGTTAAAAAAAAATGTAAATATGTAGAGATTTTTAACATGGAATATAGACTTAATTAAAATGGTTTGATTGATTAATTTAATTCATGTGTTCCTGATTAATTTCCTATTTTCTTGACACCTAGAATTGTTTTGTGAATATATCGTCAATTAATATATAGATGATTCTTTAAAAGTTTAAATAAAGGGGAAATTTTTTGAAATACAATTTTACAAAAATACTATTTTTATTTATCTATTTTCAAAAATATCACAAATTAAAGATTTTTGAAGCTTTAAACCATAAATTTTTTTAACTTTTAAAAAACAATTTTGACCCACAAACCCTAAACCCTAAAATAACATAGCTAACTTCAACATAAATGATATTTTGATTAAATGATATATTATTAATTGTGGGTCACATATATTATTAATGATATTTTGAGTAAAAGATTTTAAAATAATGACATTTTTGAAAAGTCACATCTCAATAGTAGCATTTCTCAAAAATTCTCTTAAAATAAAATCCTCTATATGAACTACCCCATATTCATTTGCTTCCATATATGTTTGCTTCTATATATTGTATATATGATATAAATTTAGTGGGTAATTGGGTTAAAATATAGGTTGTCAAGTTATTTTTATATTGGTCCATGTCATTAGGAAGTTTTAATAGTCTTGATTAGGTGTCCCTTAAAATCCTCTTTAAGAAACATATGATTTTTTACCTAGTGTCCTTTCAATTAATATATAGAGGATATTGATAAGATAAAAGTTTTAAAATCTCAAATTAGTACCAAAGTGCAAGAAACGAGTAGTAATCAAGCTATTGATCCACAAGAAGTTGGGAATAATACACTAAGAATGCAAACAATTGATTAAGCTAAGTTAGGTGATTTTTTGTGTGTTTCAAATCCTAATTATGCAATAAAACTAAGTGAAACAAGCAAATGAGAATGCAAATGAAAATAAAAATAAAAAACTAGATAGCTAAAAAGAAAATAAACAAGACTAAACCAAACCATAACAAGCTCAAAAAAATTCAAAATGCTAAGTCAACCGTAAAGTCAACAAAAAATCTTGATCAAATATGGGAAAACATGGGTTTTGGGCAAAACAATTGACTTGAGATGCTTAATGACTAAGTAATGATACTACGACTACAATTCAAACTCATTCCATGACATGAATAAAACAAAGTAAACTATCCATTCCCATGAAAATAATCCATTTACTAACCATTTAATTAAGCTAATTTCCTAATTGCAAAAAAATGATCAATAATCATTAAGAACAAATTCATAGAGCCAAATAAAACCCTTAAGCATCAATTCCCATTGGTTAAGAATGAAAAGAAAGATTTAAGGTTCTTCTAGACATTTTATCAAACACCTTCCGGGTACAAAATGTTTATGTTCTAGATTTTGATTGATCAAGTCTAATCTAGCATTAACTACACTCTAATCTTTAGAAATCATAATAATCTAAGTTTAGACATCACTAATCATTCACCAAAAATCCCTAATCTACGAAACCCAAAAACCCATTAAAAATACTCACTAATCATGATGCAAAACTCAATCATGAACATAGATGAAGACATAATCATAAAAGAAATAAAGATAGATAAAGAAAACTTCACTAGATTATGTGAAAAGTGCTAAAGATCCAACCAAAAACATAATACAAGAAGTTTGAAGCATAAAGAGAAAATGTCTAATCAAATTTGGATTTTGCTTGTTCTAAAATCATATTTATAGGTCCTAAAAACGCAACTGCTCAACCCAATTTAGAATGGATCGGATCTTTTAGTTTAGGGAATACTGGATCAATTTTGGACCTCTTCCTCTCGAAATTGGGGGCCAAAATTTCTTCTGTGCGAAAATGAGAATTCCACCTACAAATTTCGGATCCTTCCTCTCGAAATTTGGGGATCGAAATTGGCTTTTTCGGGTTGAAATTTTTCTTATACTCCTCATGTTTCCCTTTGCACTCTAACTCCATTGATTTTTCTTTTGCATCCTTTTTGGTCCAAATATACTCCAAAGCCTCTTCTTTCTAAATTCACCACCATTCCCCCATACAAAGACAAAACAAATGCAAATGCAACTACAAATGTCTAAATGCATATAAAAAACGGATTGAAAACATGATAAAACAAATGTTAAAAAAGGTAAAATATAAATATATTAGATATCTTTGTTGAAAAAAAAAATGTATAGAACTTCTTTTGTTATTCTGAATTCTAACCCATATTGTTTATAGGTTGATATTCATGTTAAAGAGAGTTGAACATTAATAGAATAAATAAATATATAGCTTTTTTAAAACAACAATCCACATCAAAGGTTAGTGGATTTATTTTTATTTCATTAACGATCCATAACTTTTTTACTATTTACACTTAATTCATATGAACGGAAAAAAAAATTAAGAAGAAAAATAGTGGTGGTGTTGTAATTTTCGATGGATTTTCGACCTTGGACCCCCCTTCTCTATGTATCTTCAAAATACGCTTAGCCATAACTTTAGTAGACGGTAGAGACTTAGCCGAGAAGATAATAGAAGACTTATCCATGTTTATGCATTGTCCGAAAACTCGTTGATATTGCAAAAGAATGGCGGCAAAAGTCTTGCAAGAAATCGGATTCGTCTTGCAAAAGAACATTGTATTATCGACAAAGAGAAGATGTTTACATATGGACTATGTTGTTTCTCAAAACTACTTAAAGGAACTCAATATCATATCCAAAGTGAACAATATATATGATTAAGCAAGACATAAAAATAAATGAAACTTGTTGTGGAATCTTGTAAATTTGAGTACACAAAAGTAAAATATATGTCTGAGTTGGTTGTTGATCTTCCCATGAATGAGAATCCCATCTATACTCTTTTTCAAGCTCATTTCTTTTTTCCAATTAAGGTTTTTCAAATTTTGTCTTAAACATACAAATAAATTATGTGTTATCATATGGTTGTTAAATAACATTGTGATAGGTCAATTTCTATATTAATAATTTAATCTGTATCTTCTTATCCATTCTTATATTTTATATCATATGGTCAAAAGATCCAATGATATCACAGCATTTGTTAGTAGAACTTTGGTCTTGATAATTACAGGTTCTATATTGAATTAGAACCAGCCAAACTCCGTACAATTAAAACAAGCAATTTGAGTTAATTAATTGCTTCATTAACTAATAATAATTGATGGTCAAGACTATTTCAGACATAAAGACATAAATACTAGTTTTCTTCTTTCACTTTCCCTAATTGTATCATATGATACTTTCTCTTTTTTCCTCCATATATGCCGTTGTATGAATAAATATATGCATATAAACTATAGGTTCACAAAAATAGAAACACCAAATCCGCGTGTAATTTCACACATTTTATTCTACTGTCTTCTTTTTAAGAGAGAGCATCTAGGGTTTTTTCTTTTGGTCAATCTTTCAAGGTCATCTATTAGTTTTCTCTTTGTTTTTCCAAGAAAGCAGAGAAATTTCTGAAGAGATGGGTAGGGGAAGGGTACAGCTACGGCGGATCGAGAACAAGATAAGGAGACAAGTGACGTTTTCAAAGCGAAGGACAGGTTTGGTGAAGAAAGCTCAAGAGATCTCAGTGTTATGTGATGCTGATGTTGCTTTGATTGTCTTCTCCCCTAAAGGAAAGCTCTTTGAGTACTCTTCTGGGTCCAGGTTCCAATCTCTTACAATTAATTTACTTCGAATCTTCCTTTATCCTCTAATTACTTCCTCTCTTTTTTAAGATCGCATATCGATCTGTCCTTGTTTACCTACATATATGTTAGCTTTTTCATATGTTTATTTTGGTGCAAAACATATATATTAGCTTTTATATTTTATGTTTTGACAGATTTGGGAAAATTGAGATTGATGTGAAATTGGCTGAGATATTTGATTAAATAGATGAATCTATGGCGGTGTGAGAGACTCTAAGACACATGTTCAGTTCTTCCATCTCTAAGATAGAGAAGAACATCAAAAATAAAATATTAATCAATGTATATTGAATTAAAAGAAATGAATAGAAATGATCTCATCAAACCATAAACGTTAGATATCCAGAAACATATGATGGAAGAATATTATGCTAATTGTGTGTATTTAAAAAACGTTAACATTCCATGAAATAGTCAAAGATCTTTCTTTCCATTTCTGTGTTTATGTACATAAGGTTGAAGAAATTTTTCAACTGAACTTCAAAAATAATTTTTTACTCATGTAGGGTTTTGATAAATGATTAGTTATAATGTTCAATTGTAGATTTCAGTGGGTAGATTGAAGTTCATTTTTTTTTTCAAAGATTCGACTAAACAACATTTATAATACAAAATAAATCTATTTTTTTGTTTTTTTGGATTATAATCTAATGGGTTTTTAACGAACATATTCTGGTAATTACAGATCATAATTAAAGTGGTAAGCGTTGCAACAAGAAACAACTAAAAATGGTATTCAATTTTTTTTAACCCAATATCAATCTGACGATAATACAATTTAGAATGATGGTTGTCGAAACAGAACAGTAAAAAATACTACTAGGAGACATATTATGATGACACCGTCCACATTATCTCAGTGTCCTAGGTTCATCTTTTCATGAACGTTATCATTAATTAGTGCTAATGAACTAGTAAATATTCCTAGGTCCATATATATATTTATAAAGAAAATATCATCTAAAATTTTGGTGCAAATTCACGGATTTTGGGTTGAAATTATCTCGATGTACACATATTTACTATAGAGAGAAACCAAATCTACTATAAATAGGAAGCGTGAGCTATCAATCATGATTGTAATAATAGTAATCATGAAAGTAAAATTTCGTTATCTGGTACTGTGTTACGATAATCCTTTAAGATATACAGCAATATTGTTCGCACTTCTACAAGCCTTAATTTTTATGGAGCTTTGTGCCTTTTTTTTTGTCTTATTGTTGGTCGAACCTAGGACTAACCTCGATCTTTACATGAAAATAGCCACACCCGTGACGCTACTTTTCTAGCTAATGAGCTTTATTAGTAGTATGTCCAAAAACGAATTTGCTTGTAAACATGTATTTTTTTTTTTTGGTTAACTTGGATCTATTGATTACTATATCTAGACTAAACAATACTGTAAAATGGTGAATAAAATGGTATGCAAATGTGGATCAATGTTCTCGAGTAGTACTAAACATCATATCCGTGATGCAAACTACTTTAAAAAATGTTATTGTTTCTTTTTCCAAAACTAAATAAAAAGATAGTTTACCAACTAGAGTAGAAAATGATGAATTTTCAATATATGGTATGATGATAGAACATACATCGAGTATTCATTCAAGTTAATTCTAACGATGTTTAGCATGGAGAGAATTCTTGATCGATATGAGAGATGTTCATATGCCGGTCAAGATATTCCTGCACCAAATTTGGACTCGCAGGTTCTTAAGCACACCAATCAATATCTGTTACATATGAATCATTGTCTATTGTAGATTGAACTAACTAATGTTTATATACCTCTTCTTGTTGATTGCAGGGAGAGTGTTCTTCAGAATGTTCAAAGCTCTTGAGGATGATTGATGTCATGCAAAGAAGCTTAAGGTTAGAAACTTATAATTTTAGGATCACCTATACATACATACATACATACATACACATCAATACAATATAATAAACTGCATCTTCATTTGATTTATTTCTTTATTGTATGTAAGGCACTTAAAAGGTGAAGAGGTGGATGCTCTGAACATTAGAGAGCTCCAGGGACTGGAGATGCAACTTGATTCTGCCCTCAAGAGAAGTCGCTCTAGAAAGGTTCTTGATCTATATCCATGAAAACATTATATTACATCTTGTATACATGCATGATCATGTATCTATTGTTTTGGTTTGAGAGAACAGAACCAGCTCATGGTAGAGTCCATAGCACAGCTCCAGAAAAAGGTAATATCCTGATTTAGGGACACTTGATCTTTTGTCATGGTTGTGCTTTGCAGAACTCTTGAGTACCTACTGGTCCCTTTCCGATCGTTAGTCTTCGTTTTTAAGAATCGCAAATACAGTTTCTAGATCTAGAAATTTAGTTTCTGAACTAGTTAAATTAATCAATTGCCCGGCTTTTGTTTTGTTGGAATAGGAGAAGGAATTAAGAGAACTGAAGAATCAACTAACAAAGAAGGTGAAACGGATGTGAAAATCTTTGACTATATGTATATAAAGTATATAAGTGATTTTATATCATGCAACATAGGATTTATAAAAGTTTTGGAGATTACTCTACCTTTGAGTATAGAATCTTCCAATAACATATATTTAAGGATTTTCTGCAAATAAATCCTTCAAGTAGTTAGGGTTTGTAATTTTACCCTTCACGTCATTAAACCACAAGTCAACCCTCCAAGTAATAGACAATCTGCAATGTAACCATTCTGATCTAAAATAATGAAGAGCTTTTACGTCTATAAGCCTTAGAGTTCCTAAATTTTAATAATAAATTTGGCCATTTGGATTCCTCATTTCAAGGAATTCGATTTGATATGTAAATTTTGTGGTTTGATAGATTTAGAAAGGTTATATTGCGAGTTGACTTTTACTTGGTTTAATGACGTGAAGGCTAAAATCGCAAATCCTAACCACTTAAAGGGTTTATTTGCAGAAACCCCTATATTTAATGATGTTAAGTCAATCTCAAAACGAAAATAGCATACCTCTAACAAGTATTGAATTGGGCAGGCTAATCAAAGAGGAGACCTTGAACCGCATAACCTCAGCCAAGGCTTAGCCTCCCTGACAACGCCACCATGTGAGCCACCGCACCCGCTGCCCCTACCGTCATCTTCTTCTCCTCTTTTATATCTTGGGTACTCAGTTTTCAATTTTCTATATTTCAATATCACTTAGCTACACAGTCATTAAAAATACAAATTATATTGTGCTAATGTTGATTAATAACAATAGTAAGTTAATTTTACTAGCCAACAATATTACCAGATTATAATTTGTATCGTTGATATATGCGTAGCTAAAAGAAAGTTTTCAGTGATTTATACGGAATGGATTTATATATTACTTACAGGGATACATCACAAAGGAATGGACTGGGAGAAGTAGATATCGGAACCCTAGTTCGGCCAACGAATTCAACATTGCCGCATTGGATGCCCCGGCTCACCGGAAAATAGAGTTTGGAAGCCAACCATGGTTTGTTAATTTTCACTAATCAATCTAGAGAAACGAAATACCTTCTCGAATAGAACCAAACCGAATATTCGAAAAATATTTTCGTTTTTGTGATTTTTATAACCGCCTTAATATGTCCTCCAGTTTCAAACTTCGAGCTAGAGAAATTGTATGTCCAATGTGTTTTTGTATATTTCTTTACGTTCACATCTTTCATTTTGTGTTTTTTTTTTCTTCCCAAATGCAATGGGAACAATAAAAGATTTAACACTTTAAACTATAGTTTAATGCTGGAAATTTTTCTATAGAAACTACAAATCAAATTTGATCTATTTTAAAAGCGTTGTTGAAAAATTACTTGCAATCTCAGCCTCTAGAAGCCATGACTGATTCGACCAATGTATAACACTGTGGCTTTAGTCTCCTAAAGAGGCTTAGTCGTTGGAGCTTTTCGAGTTGGATCGCTTTCTAGTGGCTATCAACAATAATCAACCGAGAAAACAAAACACAAAATCACAGACATAGTGGAAAAAACATAGTGATCCAAGTAAAACAAGAAATATCTAAACGTGTGTTCCGAAAGAGGTTAGAGAAAGCATCGAAGAAAATACTATAAAATCAGAGGATGATTTCGAGTTTTGGGAAACAACTAGCTGGGAAAAACCAGAAATCTTCGTCATGTTCTTCGTTAGAGATTTCTTCATCTTGGAACCCATGTTGTCGCGGCAACGAGACACAACTTATTAAGACATACATTATATTGGGTTTTTGTATAGTTTAATTATCTTAGATTTAGGATTTAGTATATATAATTGTATGTAGCCGTTTATGCCTCATTGAGAGATAATAAGATAATTCTTTTCCAGATAGAGCCAAAGTTCTTTTGGAAAGGTTTAATCCGTGAAAAAAACTTGTCTCCGGCGTTGTTGTTTTCGGGTTAGAGTTATGAGTTTTAAGAGATTTGGAGCCACAGAAGGCGCACTTGAAGTTGTAAAAGATGGAATAGCAGAAAGCGTTTTTTTGAGAAAGATGGTTATTGAGAAAAATAGAGCCGTGAAAGGCGCTTTTGAAATCGAGAAGAGTGCAGATGTGAAAAGCATCCCTATGAGAAAGGATATTGATGTGGCGCACACATACATGTTGTCCACACATGAATGTTGCACATACAAATTATGTGTCACACACTGAGGTGACACATGCCGTCCCAAAATTGAAAAAGGAACAATGGGATCGGCTTTTGAGTATGTTGGAGTCAAAACCAGAGTCTGGGAATCGTTTTACTGGTAGGAGTTATAAAGATGAATGGATAATTGATAGTGGAACATTACACCATATGTCTGGTATGTTGAATGGTCTAGTAGATGAACCTCAGGTCTTACCGTGATTGAGAAGGGAGTGCGGTTTTAACAGAGAATGTGACTTTGACACACATTTTATTTGTTGCAAAACTAAAATGCATTCTCATCTCGGTATCACAGTTGGTTGATGAGATGAATTGCTTTGTAATGTTCTCCAAAACATGTTGTCTTTTATATGATCGTGGATTGCAGAATGCGCTTGGAATGGGTGAAAGGAAATAAGGATTGTATTTCCTTCAAGGTATTCAGAAGATTCAGAATGTAAAGAAAGTTAGTAAGTTGGAATCATTAGAAGTATGGCATAAGAGGATGGGTCATGCCAAAAAGAAAGTGATTAGAAGATTACCAGGGGTTGATGATAGAAGGTGAATTTTCTTTGAGTTCTACTAAAGCAAAGAGCGCTTTGAGATGATACATTGTGATTTATGGGACCATATAGAACATAGAGTTTATGTGGAGCTTACTACTTTCTCACTATAGTTGATGACTACTCTATAGCTGTTTCGGTATTTCTTCTTAGCAACAAAACACAGGTGGAGAAAACTATTGTGGATTTATTTGCTTTCATTAAAAGACAATTTGACAAGAAGGTGAAAATACTACGCAGTGATAATGACACTAAATTCATGCAAATGAAGTATTATTTTCGTTAAACGGGTGTGATTCATAAAACTCTTATGTGGGAACTCCTCAATAGAATGGTAGAGTTGAACGAAAGCATCGACATATACTGAATGTGGCAGGAGCATTGATGTTTCAAGCAAAACTCCCAATAGAATTTTGGGTCAATGTGTGTTGAGTGCTGCATATCTAATCAATCAAATACCGTCTGAGTTACACAAAGAAAAAAGTCTTTATGAAATCATATTTGGCAAAGCTCGTGCGTATAGTGAGATACGAATTTTTGGATGTCTGGCGTATGCTCATAACCAAAAGCAACATGGAGATAAATTTACGAGTGGGAGTCGAAGATATGTGTTTTTGGGGTATCCTTATGCAAAAAAGATAGATTTTATTTGATTTGGCCTCGTGATGTCTCTTTTATTGAGGAACGATTTCCGTATTTGGAGTTTAAAGATAAGCATGCGAATGATGTTTTCAATTCCAAAGAGATAGGGTTATTTGTGGATGATGTTGTTGGATTCGAATCTCAAGAAAGGGTTCTTGAAGATGATACACTTCTGTTATAATGGGTGAAGTGATGCAGGTTACACGTTGAAGGGAATTATATGAAGAAAAAATAGATTATGGGAGTGTGTGACTTGCCTAGTGTAACACACACAGAACCTGAAGCGACGAATATGCAGACAGAACCTGATGTTACATAGACAGAGCCTCGTGTAACACATGCAGTTCATGTACAATACTCTGTACCAGATGAAGTGTTCGGACATGGAAGAGGAAGAAAGAATCCTTTGTTAGGCTACGTGACTGTGAGCTTGTAACGGTAAGTCAATTATGAGTATTCAATTCAGAATTTTGTGAATTGTGATAGGTTTTCTAAGTCACTCAGAGCGTTTCTGTGTAGCATAACTTAAGCGGTTGCGCCACATACATTTGTAGAGGCAATGAAAGATCCAAGATGGAGATAAGCAATGAGATTGGAGATTGAAGCCCAGGAACTGAATGAAACATGGGTGATCGAACACTTGTCATTAGGTGAACATGTTATTGGGTGTAAGTGGAATTACACAATCAAGTGTAATGCAGATAGATCGACTGAAAGGTATACGGCAAGACTTCTTGCATGTGGTAATGGGCAGAGAGAAGGGCTTGATTATGAAGAACCATTTTCTTTAGTAGCAAAAATGAGCACCATTAGATTAGCTTTTCAGGTTGCAGTTGGGAAGAACTGGGAATTGCATCAAATGGATGTACTCAATGCGTTTCTTCATGGAGATTTAGAGGAAGAAGTGTTTATGAGATTACCTCACGGTTTTCGTTCTCCACAAAAGGGAATGGTGTTTCATTTGAAAGAATCATTGTATGGTTTAAAACAGGCTTCAAGATGTTGGTTTTCAAAACTCAAAAATACACTTTTGGGTATAGTTTCACACAAAGTAGAGTTGATTACTCTCTTTTCTCATTAGTTTGTGGTAAGGTTCACTTGAATGTTCTGGTGTATGTGGATGATTTGGTGGTGGCAGGGAATTGTTCAGAGGTTATTCAGAAGTTCAAGACATATGTGAGTGGTTGCTTTCGTATGAAAGATTTGGAGAAACTGAAGTATTTTCTTAGATTGGAAGTAGCACTCAGTAAGGAACGTAACTATTTGTCCTAGAGAAAGTACGCTCTTGATATTATTGCTGATGTTGGGTTTCTTGGCGGTAGTCCAGTAGAGTTCCTGATGGAACCAAACCATCAGTTGGCGAAATCAATGACAAAGGTTCTTGATGATCCGGAGAAGTATCGAAGACTTGTTGGCCAGTTGTTTTATATGGGTGCGACTAGATCAGATCTTGCTTACTCGGTTCATATTTTGTCTTAGTTCATGCATAAGCCAAGTGAAAATCATTGGATGGCTGCATTGAGAGTTGTTCGTTATTTGAAAGGGTTTTCCAGAATGGGAATTATTTTGCAAGCTGATTGTAATTTTCATCTCGCGTCTTGGTGTGATTCAGATTGGGCTGGATATCCTTTGACGAGAAGATCTTTGAATGGATGGTTAATACATTTGGGAAATTCTCCAGTGTCATGGAAGTCAAAGAAGCACGATGTAGTGGCTCTTTTTTCCAGCAAAAGCAGAATATCGAGCGATAGGGTTACCATGTTAAAGGAGATAAAGTGGATAGGTGTATTGTCATCAATTAGTATTGCACATGTTGGTTTCATGGATTTATATTGTGATAGTCAATTTGCACTACACATCGCAACTGATCATGTGTTTCATAAGCGAACGAAACATATAGAGGCGGATTGTCATTTCATCAGAGATGACATACAAGCAGAGATTCTTTAAACAAAGCATGTTTCTAAGATTGATCAATTGGCGGATGTGTTCACTATTGCACTTGGTGGACGTCCTTTCCAAATGATTTTGTCCAAGTTGGACATTCGAGATATTCATACTCCAACTTGAGGGGGACTACATTAAGAGATACATTATATTGGGCTTTTGTATAGTTTAATTGGGCTTAATTATTATGTAGTGATTTTTCTTAGACTTAGGGTTTAGTATATGTAATTGTATATAGTCGTTTATGGTTCTTTAAGAGATAATAAGATAATTTTTTTCTAGATCTTTTACAACTGTTCCTTTTTTTAGTTTCATGTAGCCACAATTTTTTTCTATGACAAATTGGTAAATATTTGTTACAAAATTGATACCAAATGATGTATGTCAAATTTGTCATTTGTCAAATTTGTAGCAATTTTGATAGAATCATATTGTCACTAATTAGATTCAGTTTTGCTATAACTTAAATTTCTAGATTGGATGTCACTAATTAGCAACATATCCTTATAAAATATAACAATTTTACACATTTATATTAGTTGTTACAAAATTTTACCAATATGACGCAGAGTTTTGCTACAAATAATTTGTGTCATAACGTTTTGCTAAAATTCGGTTCTGGAATTTTATTGGTCTTTTAAGTACTTTTGTATCTTTTAGAGCCTTTATAAGAAATCTGGACCAAATAGACGAAATAGGATTTAAAACAAACATTCTGGAGATTGAACAATTTCCATCACAAGTATTGTATCAGATGAAGGACATTTTACCATTGAATCATGCTCAATTTTAGACAAAAAGTAGATGAGAATATTATCTTTTATATAAAATCATCTGAAGCAAATCTAGAGGTTGGATCAAAGATATGCTCATTTAACTGAAAACATGTCAATCTAGCAATAAGATGAAGTAAGTAGAGGGTCAAACCCTAATTGACCGATTGGCCTAAGGGATTGAGCTCTTACCATCAAAAGTTATTTTGTTAATTTTCATTACCAACTGATCGATTAGTACCCGTATTCAATCGATATGGGCTCTACGAATAAAAAATACATCATCTTTATCTTAATTTTTTCTAGCTGAATTGACATTTATATAAGCACAAGAGCAACCACAATATTAAAAAAGAAATGAAGCTACATAGCCACTGAAACTCTCTCAGTTTCTTATAGCTATTTTTTTGTACAACTCTTGTCATCTAGTCGAGGTGTCGAAGTTGTAGATCATGTGTTATCCCAAGCATTTAAAACAACTTTTTCCACCGTTCCTTTCTTTTCAACCTTTGTAGCAATGACATCATGTCGCACAATAAGTATTGAACCTCCATGTCCATCACTATTACGACCACGCTCTGTAGTGTTTACATGTCCTCCCATTCCCCTTTCTCCAACACATCTCTCTCCTATCTATTTTTTGTGAGAACCAAAACCTTCATAATAAGTTTGATTAGGGCTTTTAACGAAACATAAAATTCTAAGAATGAACCACAGAAGCAGAGGTTCAAAGATGGTATCTTATATTCTTTCGATAAGCTTTTGAGTACAAAAATTGCTAAAAAAACACAAGTGTGTTTTTCTAAGTTAAGTTTGTTCGGATCCCTTCTCTTCTTCCTTTCGTAGAGATGAGATTCGTAGTCTAGCTAAGAATATCAGGGTATGTTCTCTTCAAGATTTTTCTCTATATGTTTATTTCGGTTGATCCTATGCGACATGGTTGATGTGCTTAGGTTTTACTATTTGTGATCTCTGAAATATTTCTGCAAGTACACAACAAAAGTAATAGTATTTAGGGATCAAACTATAGAAGACTGGAAAGATGTTATGCTATGAATTTATAAGACTTGAATTAAGGAAAGACAAAATATATCATGGGGCTTTTGTTTTATGAATACATGATAAAAGAAATAAAATAAAGATAAATAAATGATAGAGAAGTTATGTAATAGGCATTCAAAGAAACATATGAAAAAACATGAGATATATCGATTTAAGGATTTGACAAGAACTTACTCCTGTACCGCCAACTATTATGCCTAAACAACCAAAGTTACGCAACTTCCGCATGTAATCAAGTAATTAAACAAGCATTAACAATCTACGTTCATTATGTTCACAAAGTTTCATAGTTCTACTCTCGTAGGCTATAATTATTTGTTCTTAAAACTCCATAACTCAACTCCCGCAAGTTATGCCGTTTTAGTGATCTAAATTAGTTCAAGTAATTTTTTCACTCTTTCGGTGAATATATTACCCTAATAGCAGTAGCTAGATTGTCAATCGATCAAGAGTAGTAAACATAAATTTATATGATGAACCATAAAATGAATTGTTTTCTTCCATTATCAAGGTCATTTATTACCACACACCTTGTCATAAATGCCAATTTAATTTGATGCATCCCTCCCCCTTCTCTTCATAACCTCACTTTGCCTCAAAACTTCAAAAGGTAGCTCTTCTTTCTCTCCCTTCTCTTCATAACTTCACTTTGCCTCAAAACTTCAAAAAGGTAGCTCTCTTCTTTTTTTCGTTTATGTTTACGTTTTGGTTAGGGTTTTCTTTGTTTTTTTATTCTTCTGCCACCGCCTCCTTGAGTTTTTGATCCATTTTCTAACAAATTCCTCGTCACCCTTAGATTTTTTGATCCAGCTTCAATCGAACCTAGATGACCTTAACAACTTTCTTATCTATTTTCAAACGAGCTTTTGGAATCCCTAACATTGTTAACCCATCATTATACAACTTCATTTCATCTTCATGCAACCTAGAAACTTCAAAGGTTTCCTCCGATGATGACTTCTGTACGCCTGGAACCAAAATTAGGATTTTTGGTGGTGCGTCGATCGACACAAAGTGTGTTGATCGACACACGTTGTTTGACTTATGAGAAGTCGGGGTTTGGGCGTTGTGTCAATCGATACAAGTGGGTGTGTCGATCGACACATGTTAAAATTGGACCGTGAGGTTTGATTTTTGATAGTTCGGTTTGGTGTCCGGTTTAAGAAACCCTAGGGTTTCGATATAAATGCGTGGGAGACGTATTTTGGCCGAGTTTTGATCAGAAATCTGAAGGTTGAGAGAGTTTGAGTGTTTGAGTGAGTTTGTGGTTTTGGAGACAAAACTATCTTCGGGTTTTGGAGAGGACGAACAGCCTGGGCGATCAGATCGGTTTTGAGTGAAACTTGGAGGGTAAGTTCTCCACTCTCTGATCTTGATGTAGGAGAAATCCGTTTGTCAATCAATTGAGTATTCGTTGAGTTATGATCGTTTTGATGTGAGATGTTTGTGCAGACTCGTTACTGCGATCAGTCCGCTTCGAGAGAGGATTCCCGTGTGTAGGATTGTTCTGTTTAGTTTTCATAAAAGGTTTCCGATCGTGTTTTGGAGGAGTTTTGGGGTCATAATTGATCCGAAAACCGAGGCGAGTGCGTGACTGTAGGTTTATCTGGGTAAATGAATTTATCCCAATGCATTGTTTGATGATTTGATGGTTGATTCTCGTGTTATGGATGTTAGGTGTTGTTTGGATGTGTTTGTAGACGGTTCCTGTGCAGGGGATCGACATGTGTGCAGGTCAGAATCAGACCAGAGAGAAAAAAGGTTCGATTCTGCGATTATGCAGCATGTGTCGATCGATGCCGTCAGTTTGACGTATTGACTGATGTGTGATGATCGGTTATTGTTTGGTGTTGTGGTTTGTCTCTTATGCATGTGTGTATAACCTGTAGACGGGATGACCGTCTCACTGAGTATTTGTGATAATACTCACGCAACTCTTTTTGCCATGTGTTGCAGGTAAAGGGAAATTGTGATCGTGGAATCATGGCCGGGAAAAGGAGATGATCTAGAGTCTCAGTTGTGTATTTTATATTGTCGTTAGAACTGTTAGGGTATTGGTAGTTATGGAATTGGATTAATTGGTGAATTGGATGTTGTTGGTTTCAATATAGTATGGGATGTATTGAATGGTTTGATTTAATTGGTTAATTGATATTGTTCTGCATTGCTTGTGTTGACCCGTCGAAAATTATTATTTGTGGTAATAATAATCCGAAAGGGACAAATTTTAAAATTTACGGGATGGGTTGTTTCAACTTCTGACGTGGTGAATGACTCCGTTGGCGTGGCATCCTCTCCTGCACGGCTTGGTCATCAAACTAACTTGTTGCACGAGAACGACGAGCCAATCAATAATCTCTTATTCGATCCTTTGAAAATTAGGGTTCCATATCATATTGACGAGCAGTTTGATTCTTGTGGAAGCATGAGCCCTAAGTCAGATTATGCTATAAGTCAGATTACGCCTCAGGGAATCCATCATTTGATTGGCATCATAGTTTGAAGTTATGAGTGTGATGTAGAGGTTGGATTAACTTCCTTACATGTTCAGATTCTTCAGTTTTGTCTCAAAAAAATAGCACAGAAATAAAGGGTGAAAAGGATGATGTTCTATGACAAACTGGAACAAAACGAGAACGAACCGAAGAAAGCCTATCAAAGAGCCACCAAGATCCCAGTTAGGGTCGAAGAACAAGTTGATGGAAACAACAACATTGTCGCAGAGGCGACGCATAAAACCCCAACTCCCTCAGTTCTTTCAGAGTCGGCAGCTTGTGAGGATGCGGAGAGGAAATTTATTTCGACGATCGACCAATCGCCCAGTTCGAAAAATGTGGGAATTTTTTTTTTGAGCTTATCTCCAATTCTTTAAGGGATTTATCCCAAAACCGATTGATCCCCAATAAAAAGACAGTAAAAGCCACAATAGAAGACACGTTTGAAGCCTTGAAGAAGTCCACAAATAAATTTCAACTCTCTTTTCACTCCAAAAACTTGTAGTTTCCTTTACTTTTGTTCGATAGGGGAGAAGATCTCATCTCTTTGTACTCTATAGAGAAGCTTTCTAAACCTTTTACTACTGGTTTTGTTGATTCTGAGTTAATCTATTGCTTTTCTGTGGTTTTCTTTATGACTGAGTAGTCTTTTAGTTGGGTTATAAGGGTAATTTAAGGGAATCTCATGGTCCGGTAGATAGGATTGATAACCAGGATGACACTTTTGTTAGATCATAGTAATCCTTTATGTTATTATTTCAAGTTTATTGTTTGATCACTTTGAAACGAATCTTAGACGATAATTGCTCACACATCACTTGATTTATTCTCTTGTACATGGTGTTTAATAAATCTAATATTTTAAACTTGCAAAAGTTGAGTTATTGCGTTAGATGAACAACTAAACTTGCTTATATTTGCATGCTATTTATGCAATTAACTATGAGAGTTTATTGATAGCGTTGATTTGTAATAACAGTTATTTCTACAAGAGTAATGTTCACGTTCTAGGATGAAATAAAATCAATTCAACCGTCGCTAAGAATTAATGTCTAAATAGTTCGAACTATGAATCCCTAAGAATCTCTGAAAGCCCAACGTTTTCCCCTTACTGTTATAAACCGAGTTGCTAATTTGCTTACCTCATTTTCTCACTAAAAACTTTTATAATAGAGCTTAAATTTTAATTCAAAATTCTACAACATACTCAAAGTCTCTATTGATTCGATCCCTAAGTATTAGAATTGATTTATGTGCATTTGCAGTTTAGGCTGTTCTATTTTGGCTAAACCTTAGACACACATCAACCATGGATCTCAGTATCCCTTTGTAGCTTATGTTTAACGTCGTTGTTGCTTTTTCTCGATGTTAAAATTGGCATTGCGGTCTTCCTTCCTCTTCTCTGGATAGGTTTACTTTTTGTAGAAACATGGTGCATGGATGGCTTTATCCACCAATTTTTTTTTTGAAATGGTATTGACTCTTTCTTGGCTCGTCTGTGTCTCCTATGTTGTTTCAACTGACCTGTGAAAGATCAGCGTATTAGAAACAAACGAGGGTTTTAGTTGTTTACTTTGGTTTAGGGCATGCGATGCAGTTTCGACTTACATACCCATTTTTATAGTAAACCAAAAATATCGTACGAGGTAGACTCGGCTTTCATTTATATAGCGTGCTTAAATATGTAAGTTTATCGAAGTCGTAGTAATTTGTTGTCGAGGCCAACAACAAACGACATATCGAATTTATTGAATAGTAACTTGAAACATTCAAAGGATCAAAAGTAAAAAATGGGAGTATAATTGTATAATATTCTTCTGCCACCGCCTCTTTGAGTTTTTGATCCATTTTCTAACAAATTCCTCGTCACCCTTAGATCTTTTTGATCCAACTTCAATCGAACCTAGATGACCCTAACAACTTTCTTATCTATCTTCAAACGAGCTTTTGGCATCCCTAACATTGTTAACCCATCATTATACAACTTGATTTCCATCTTCATGCAACCTAGAAACTTCAAAGGTTTCCTCCGATGATGACTTCTGTAACGCCCGTGAACCAAAAAGAGGATTTTTGGTGGTGCGTCGATCGACACAAGGTGTGTGTGTGTCGATCGACACACGTTGTTTGACTTATGAGAAGAACTATAGTTCCTTTGGTAGTTGTTCTGGAACGGCTTCTGAAAGTCATTATTCTGATACCCTCGCTGATTACTAAACCTTTGACCTTGAAAACCAGCTCCATTGATGTATTTGACATCCTTTTCCTCTGGCTCGAAAGTCTCTATCTCTGCAGCAAACTGAACTGACTTCTTCCCCACTAGCAGGTTATGCACAGAGTTCAGCTTAGCCTTAACCTCAGCGATTTGGCTGCCATCCACGTTTCCACCCAGCTTCTTCCTCTCGAAATCTGCATTCTTGGTACTGTTGCTAGAAGCCAAGTTATCAATGAGAATCAGTGCATCTTCCGGATACCTGGTGTTGACGTTCCCATTGCTAGCAGAATCAAGGGCCATCTGATACCTCCAATCAATACATTTGAAGAAGATACCCAACAACTGAACATCACTGAACTCATGGTGAGGATAGTCTCTTTTATACGCCTTGAATCTCACCCAAGAAGCCTTAAATGCTTCAGTCGGTCCTTGCTTGAAAGTGGAGATCTTAGTCCTCAGATCCTCGGACCTCGCCTCATCAAATAAGTTGTTAAGGAAAGTATTCTTAGTGTCCTCCCAAGTAGTCAGCGAGCCTGGCTCAAGCTGTTTCAACCAGTAGGCTGCTTCTCCACTAAGAGAGTAGGGGAAAAGCTTACAGTAGAGGTAGTCGCTAGACACTCCGTTAGCCTTAATGCTAGATTCTAAGTCCTCGAACCTCTCAATGTGATCCATGGGGTGCTCAGAGGAAACACCATGGAAAGGGTGCTGCACCACAAGTGAGAAGAAAGCAGGTTTCAACTCAAAATCGCTCCTATGGAACGCTGGAGGGCGAATCGCAGCCCTGTTAGCATAAAATTCATCTGGTCTATTGTACTCTCCCAGAGTACGCCCACGAGCAAGCACCTCCTGACCCAAACGTTTATCCTCAACGCGCGGTTCAGGAATCACGTTTCCTTCAGCATCCAGCCTCTGACCGCGCTCATTGCATCTGTTCCCTTCATTATCAACCAACAACCCAACTGCATTGCGAATCAGTACTAACGGAAGACGCTCCATTGCTGCTTCTCGTGTAGCTTTCCTGTTGGCTCTTTCTAAAGCTCCTAACTCAAAAATAAAATCCACTAACTCTTGATTATGATTTCTTTTGGTCTTGCGATTAACCATGCACCTAAAATAGACAAAAACAAAAGAAAACGGAAGTAAATAAACAGAAAATTAAAACTTAGACAAAACTCTAAAATCAAAAATTGAATGGTGATTTTGACTCTCCGGCAACGGCGCCAAAATTTGATATGCTCAAATTTACCCTGAGCTACTCTCTCAAATTAAGAGATCGATGTAGTACTTAGGGATCGAATCCACAGGGAATCAATTCACACAATCAATTATGAATTCAAATTAGGCTAAGCAACATTGTAATAATGTAAAATAGACAGCAAAGTAAACAGTGAATGATGATAAAGTTATTGAAATCAATTAGACAAAAGGTTAGGCATTGGGTAATTCGCAGGAATGACTTGAAATACGGTTGTGTCGATCGACATGGATGTGCGTGTCGATCGACACGAGGATAAAAACAGTTAGGATTTGTTAAGAACGGTTCTAGAACTCAAACACGAATATAAAACCAATCAACTTTCGTTGCAGAGATTATCTATGACGAAATCCCTAACTTCTAAATTTCTTTGCAAATTCAGTGAATAAAGACAAGCATTAAGTTCAGGTTCAATTGTTCACAAAATTACTAAGCCAAATTTATTTGCGAATAGATAATTTTGCTCATCTAAGATTATGTCCGGTTGTTAATAATACTTTCGCATCTATTAAAGCAACCTAGGATATCCAATTTCAGTTGATCAGTCCTAAAATCAGAGTTAAATCAATCTAGATGAAGAACATAAAGATAAATCCTAACAGGGGTTCAATCCTACCAATTTCTCATCAAACCCTAGAACTACCATAAACCTAACAAGCAAACTACTTAGACATTGATGATGAAATCATAATGAATGAAATAAATTGCATTAAAAAGTTAGAGTAAGAGATACAGAGTTTTGAAAGCGATGGAATCCGGAAGTCTGAAATCTCCTAAAAGCTCTGAATCTCTCAAGTTTTAATTAAAAACAAGATGTTTTCAAAAAACCTAAGGAAAAACTATATATAAAGTCTAAAAATTCAGATTGGGCTTCTTGTAAGCTTATGGGCTTCTTGGGCAAATCTGAAATTTCTTCAAAACTTGAAGTCTTCACGTGTCAGACAGGCATGTCGATCGACACATAAGGTCTGTGTCGATCGACACAGACTTGTAAACTCGACTTTGACTTGATCACTTCGTCTCTTCTTTCTTCAATGCTCCAAAATGCTCCAAAATCTTCCATTAAGCTCCAATCGTCCTTTAGCCTGCAAAGACTCAAAAAGACCCAAAAAATACCAAAAAGACTCTATGAAAAGGACTTATATCATGGTCAAAAACGGGTAAAAACATGATATATCATATACCGAGTTCACACATGCCATGATCCAGGAGATCCACCTCTCAGCAAATCCCATTTTCTGCATAAGAGCTGACAGGAATTGTCACTCCACCCTGTTATACGCCTTGCTCATGTCTATTTTTATCGCCATACTGTCTTTTTCCGGATATTATGTGTCTACAAGGCATGAAAGACTTCCTGTGCTAGAATGATATTGTCTGTAATCTGTCTCCTTGCCACAAATGCAGACTGGGTCTCTGAGATGAGCCTAGGTAAAAACTTTTTGATCCGTTGGCAGAGCACCTTTGAAATAATCTTATAACTGACATTACACAGACTAATCGGGCGAAATTCCTTCATCATTCGGGGTCTTTCAGATTTGGGGATTAAGCATATATTAACTTCATTGCAACGGGGATCTAATGTGCCTGTATAAAAAAAAACTCCTGTACCATAGCCACCACATGTGGCCCGATGATGTGCCAAAATTTCTGATAGAACAGGGCTGTCATCCCATCCGGGCCGGGGGCCTTTTCGGGGTGTATCGCAAAGGCTGCCGCCTTAACCTCCCCCATCTATACCGCACGGGTCAGCTAGGCATTCATCTCGGATGTGACCGATCAGCCTAAGTGGACCAAAGATGTCTCTAGGTCTGATATAGGTGAGGAGGAGAAGATGGTACGGAAATAGTCTACCGCCGTGGCCTCAATCTCCTCTTCTTTTTCCGTCCATACCCCAGTGTCTTTCTGGATGCCTGTAATCTTATTACGTGCTCTTCTTTGCTTAGTGGATGCTTGAAAATATTTGGTGTTTTGGTCGCCGGCCTGGTACCATAGTTGTCGACTCTTCTGTTGCCAAAAAATTTCTTCATCCAACAGTGCTGTCCGCAATTGGTCTTGCAAGCAGCCTATTTCTTCCAGAGAAGATGAATCCCTACTCTGTGCTTCCTCCAGTTTTGTTTTTAAGTCCTCAATCGCGTCGGTTGAGGGGCAGTGTTCCTGTTTCCTCCAGCGTGATATTGCCTTACGGCAGTTGGCTATACGCTCACCCACCCCAGGTGCGCTCCCATTCTGGTCCGTAGCCTAACATGCCCGGACTATCTGTTCACAATTTGGTTTGGAAACCCATCGTTTGTCAAAACGAAACTTTTGAGTTCCTCTCATACTCCGAGAAGTAATATGTGTGAGTACTTGACGGTGGTCAGATCTCCAAAACCTTAGGTATTCCATTTGGGAATGGGAAAAAATCGCATACCAGTCCTCATTCCCCATAGAGCGGTCGAGACGGCACCGGATGACATTATTGCCCCGGCATCCTACCCAGGAGAGGCAATTCCCCCGGTATGGAAAATCGAGCATACCACAACTCCTACGCATGAGGTTAAAATCCAAGAACGAATTCTTCGGCCTTTTGCGTCCTCCTATTTTCTCATGATGGCCCGTAATCTCGTTAAAGTCCCCTGTCATAAACCAGGGGCCCGTGCGTGTAGTGCTAATACGTGTCAATCGTTCCCATACATCCGCCCGATTAGAGATTACAGGTTTTCCATAAACAAAAGAGAGAAAAACTTTATTACCAAAAATGGTGGCCATTACATCGATAATATTTTTATTTGAAGAGAGAATTTGGATATTAAAAAATTCCGACTTAGCCAGAAGTGCTAAGCCGCCACTAAGACCACTCGGGTCAACAGTAAAAAGAAAATCGTAACCAAACTCCGCCTGCAGGTCCTGAATGAAATGTTGGTCATGCTTCGTCTCCATAAGAAAGAGGATCCCTGGGAAAATATTCTTATGGAACTCTCGTAACCGTCGAACTGTCAAAAAGCTACCAGCTTCTTGACAGTTCCAACTTAAGATCATCTAGGCGTCTGCCGGTGGTTTTCTTTTAACCACCGGATCATCAAAATTTCTCGAATTTCGCCCCTCATTGGGGCCCGTCTTCGTGGCGGACGGAACTGAAACACCGTTTAAACCGGATTCTCCCCTAGACGAATCATCCAGTGCTAAAGACGCATGTTTATGGATGCGGTAACCCCGAAACGGGCTGTGCTCGATCTTCTTTTTTGCAGCAAGGGCTTTACTAATGCGTTGCTCAATTTTCCTGGGCTTGTGTTCCAGGAATCTGGGCCCACCCCCCGGCCCATATTTTTTTGACTTGTGGGCCTCAATCACAAATTCCTTGAGTGGAGAAATGACCTCTGTAGTGTCCAGGTGGGATTTGAGACCCGTAGCGAAAGCTTCATAGGAATTTAGCTCAACGGGCCCAATAACCAAGGACTTATCCCCTTTGTTCTCCCCAGTTCCTTGGGCCTCCCCTCTCTCTTTTTAAATAGTGTGGGCCGATACCCCATGCTGGGCTTGTGGACCCTGGGCCTCAACCAGTGTTGGCCTACTTGGAGATTTAAAAAGGTTACTCTTTGGCCCACTTGGCTCGTGCACCCGCTGTGCCGGTCTCTCACCATCCTTACTCAAACCCGCCCCCAACCCAGGCTGGGCCCCTTTGGACCCGTGACTCATCTGGCCATATTCATCTGCCGGATTCTGCTTATCCTTGTCGTGTCTCCTCTTGGCTACATCGCGGCCCCGTCGAGCCTCCCCACTACAGGTTCCTCGTGTTCCCACATCCCCATTCTCAGGCTCCTGTTCTACCACTTCAAATCCACTGTTATTAGAATTATTTTAATTAGTGTATTTTAGGAAATTTGTTATGATTTTAAGATGTTTTGATGGAGTTTTTTAGGATCTGACTGGTTTAAACGTAGCGATTGCGGTTGTGGGTGAGGAAGTTTGCAAAACCGGACGGTTGGGGTTTCAACCGTTATTAAGCGATTCATGCGACTGGAAAAGCCGTAGGAAATTGGTGCGTTTGCATCAAAGAAAATATTATTAAAATAAATTATAAAAATCATTAATTTAATATGATTAGTAATAGAATCCCATGAATATATTTGTTAGGTTCATTTTTAAATTTTCTTTAGTTTAGAGGAAAGTTATGATTTAAATGGAGAAATTGCTTACTTTGAAAAGGTTAATATTAGATTTTGAACATTTTAGTTTGTTAAATTTATTAATTAGTGGTCAAAAAAATTTTATCAAAAGAATTATGATTTAAAAATTTTATAAATAGAAAATTATGATAGATTATTGAATATTAATTAGAAATTTTTAAATTGTTGATATATTTTGTAATTATAATATCTAAATCTTAATTTATAATATTATATTTATTTTGATTTTTAAATAAATTTTTAATTATTCAACAGCAACCGTTCGAGGGAAGCAGTTTTTGATTTTGAGAGATTTGAACCGACACAAAACGGTATAAAGTATTTTTCATTATTGTTGTCAAACACCAACAATCGTTACCATCCGCAAACGTAAAAAGATAAATTTCATAGTTTTAGATGGAATTTTAGAATATTTTAATTAAAATATTTTAAATCATCTAAAATCATCTAAAACTCAGTTAAAATCAAATCAATTCAAATATTTACAAATTAAATATTAGATCGAATACACCCTTCATGGTAAAAACTTTGACTCGATCGCTAAATAAAACTTAAAATCAAACACTCAATTTAATAGATGATAAAGCCTAGACTCAAATCTCCATCAACACATTCTAAATCTTCTTGCTAATCTCTCCACTAATCAATAATTGCCTAACATCAAAAAAAAAAATTGTCTTTCTTTACATCCTAGTGCATGGCGATTCATAGTTGATGTTCCATTATTTTTCCTAGCGCAAATATCACAACACAATATTTGCATTTTAATATATATTGACCATGAAGTTCCTTCCATTAAGATTGAAATGTTTCCACCCTGTCGAAGTAAAATGACGTGTCTTTGGAAAAACTCATATGATTCCCACATATTTAGGAAACACACACTTAAAAAATAGGGTTTTTTGTTCAAGCAAAAATATATCGGAAATACTCTTAAGTAATCAATTTTTTTTTTAATCGTCTATAAGTAATCATCTTTAGAAACTAAAATTTTTAATAAATCTTCTCACTAAATGAGATGTTTATTTTCGGGTTTTCTAGGCTGGCCCATCTAAGCTATGCCCAAAAAAAAACTCTTTATCACGAAAAGCCTGATTTGTTTTGGGCTTTTATATTTAGACTCGAGTACGATATTTTTTCAGAGTCGGTTTAAACCGGATTTTGGGCTTTGAACTTTCATCGCTCTCGAAACTCGGCAGCGAGCTACATCACATTGAGTCTATTACATCACATTGAGTCCCAAAGTTTATATGGTTTCAACACATTGAGTCTATTAGCTTAAAAGTTTTTGAGTCTATTAATGAAAAAAAAAACGTGGAAACTATTTATTACATAAAGCTTTAAAAAATAACAAAAAAGTAGTTGTACAATTGTCGAGACATATATATTCCTAATCATTTTATTAGCCTCGCTACTCCGATGTATTTAGTAAGACATCGCTACTAAAGTTAGAAAATACAATTCAAAATCTTTCATTTTTCTATGAACCGTACGAAGACACAAGTTGTTTATATTTCCGTGCATAGTATTTAAAAAATGTAGCCTCCCCTGAAAAAGCCATTATAACTATAATCCCATGATTCACAGAACGGAGCCTCAATTCCACCGCCGTTAAACTTCTCAGCAATATCAGCAGCCGTTCTCTGACTCGAGCCACCACCGAAACCGTGTGGATCATCATCATCTAGATTCCACAAGCTGCCCCACAAGTGACCTTTATCAATCATGGAGTGGTCGGATGAAGTTGCTGCGACACTTTGAGGCATAAGAAATTGGTCATCGAAAATGCTACTCGGGTAAGAAAAAGAAGAATCTATATTTTGTTCGTTGCCGAGATTCATGTGGTTTTGAGACACTAGTTTAGACCGTTGATTCTGTGGTTGTGGTTGTGATTGCGGCTTCAGATCTAGTTGTTTTCGGGGTTGGCATCTTTTAACTTTGTCTTGCTTCGAAGAAGAGTTTTCTTTTTTCTTGTAGTGGGTTCTCCAATAGTTCTTGATTTCATTATCTGTTCGTCCTGGTAAATATCTTGCGATTGTTGACCACCTATATATATTTCAAGAAAATTATATACACATGCCTATGCGCATGAAGCGTTTGAATACGTACATAAAATGAACGTAGGGATAGAAATACAAGTGTAATATTGTAAAAGCAACCAGAACTAGCAATGGCGATGTCATATTGTGAGCAATACTAGAGACGACGATATTCTAATTAAAAATCTGGATATATTTATTTGTTTCTTATATAAAACATATTTATTATATAATATCAATCATGTTGTTCGATAACTAGTATGTTAGTTTCCGTTTAGAATTTAATTAGTGTTTCAAAAACAAAAGGGAGCTTAATTACTTGTTACCCCAAAGGGAATGAAGTTCAAGGATGATTCCTTCTTCTTGAGGAGTGATTTGTCCTCTCTTAAGCCCTGGCCTCAAGTAGTTTACCCACCTTAGTCTGCAGCTCTTGCCACTTCTATTCAACCCTAATTTCAATTCAATGGAAACAAAATGAAGAGGGCAATAAATTAAAATGGGTTTGACAGAAAATGAATTTGTTCAAATTTAATCCCACTTGATAAGCTTCATAATCTATATAATATGAGTATGAATCTTCCTATCGAACAGTATCTCGACCAAAATGTTCGAATAAAAAGGTAATGTGAATAAAAATGTTCCCAAACTGATCAAAGTCAACTCCACAAAACAAGGAATCATAAGATTATATTTTGATATTCGAAAAAAAATAACCATAAAAGCCTATTCCACTATGAAACTGTTCTCTTTCTAACGATGAAAAGGGTGTGAGACTGCTTTGAAAGAAAAAAGAATGAAATATCATCAAGAGCATAAGTAAGTCAACTATACACCGTGATCATAAGTCAACTATACACCGTATATATGATCTCCCACTTGTCTTTACTAATATAATCGTTATAAAAAAGCATTTTGTAGTAATTAACTTTATTAGTCATAAGTGACATCTATCCTGAAATAACTTTCAAAAAAGCAAATCTCAAATATGAATGAACATTCAAAATGGATGCATATGTAAAAGCATATATGAAGCAATGATCAAATAAAAGTAGTTTACCTGCACACTTAGCAACAGTGCTCCATCTTCCTTCTCCATGCGAAGTAACATACTCGGCGAGAAGCTTGTCTTCTTCAGGTGTCCATGGTCCCTTTCTACACCCTTGTTGTTGATGTTGTTGTTGATAATGATCAAGACCATGATCATGATCATGGCGTTGGACTCCCCAATCAAGCATACCTGATCAATTCACAGAAACTCTTTCTTTGACACGCACTTCAATACTACAACGTGTACTGTGTGTGTATTTATGTGTTTGTTGAGTGTCTGTATTTAATTTGCTCTTCTATATGTATGTGTTTGTATGTTTACGTCTCTGGTTGAACATGTGCGTGTGTGTGTATATATATATACTGTGTTCAACAGTCATTTCTTACTTTTAGTGGGTGTTTATATTTTATTTCATTTACTTTAGTTAAAGACGTTATAGTTAATCATGTAGAATATGTGAAAATATGGATTATCATTAGCTTCATCTATTACATAAATGTTACTTGAGTTCCTCAATCACGTAAACAATCTTGATAAGCCACTATTCTTCGAACAAGTGTCGATATATAATGAGAACCAGCTCATTATTTTCTTACCCAATTAGGATTTTACAAGTACCCTATTGCCAAATCCATACATAGATCCGTACAATATATTTATTCGTCATCACTAAAAAAATATTCTTGAACAACAATGTTTTGTCTTTGGACACTTATAAAGTTTTAAGACATCATCACAAAGGCATAACTTTATTCTGGATTCAGTTCTTGGGGAAAATATATTTTTTAAATATACTAAGTGGGTTTTCTTTAATTTCTCGAAAAGAACTTATGAGCCAGTAGAATCTCAACACCTGTGAAATAAAATAATGAAAAAAGGGGAAGCAGTATTTGATTAGTTTAAGTGATAAATTAAAAAAATATATATAATTATGCTCGAAATAATGGGTCTAATGAAGTGTATACTAGATCGAGCAATAGGAAAATGAGAAAATGCCATCAATACAATAAAGTATCGATGACTCACCATGTATACATGTGGCCTTTCGGGTATAGGTATCAACATTTTTGGCAATTTTAGGGTTTTCTTTAATTTGTTAACCCGATCCAACAAAAGATAATCTGAACCTTAATGCTATTTTTGTTCAAGATTTAAACTTAAAAACTAGATTTTTTATTTTACCTTGGAGATTGAAAGTTGACAGTTCATTTACCTGCGCAAATTAAAATCTATGGGTCATCATTACCAGTGAATTTATCAGAATTATAAATTTCATTATTTACCTTTTTAATCTTTCTTCTATTCTTGGTCCTTAGATAATCCTTTTGTTCACAAAAAAAAAAGATAACCCTTTTAAAAAAATATAACAAGAAAGGTTTTCTTACATCTTTTCACTTTATATTTCGAAGTAAATTTTGGGTGGATGCTATTAGATAAGCATCAAACAGAAAATCTTAAATGACATAAGAAACTAGGATCATTTTTGCTGTAAAAGAAATCAAATATTTATAAAGCGAATTTGACAAAGACGTAAACTTATGAACAAACAAATTTTCCAACAAGTATGCACAACAATATTTCTAGAAAATACTATAAATTTTTACGAAATTGATGGTGACCTAGTAGCACCAGGCCTGGTCCAAAGTTTGAGAGGACTCAAAGCAAAAAAAAATTTCGGGCCCTAATTACTTATACAAACAAAATAATAATAATAAATCATGTCTTTTTTTAAAAAAATTCACCTAATTTTTTTTTTATAAAGAGGCCATGTGCAAGTGCACTCTTTACGCACCCCTAGGGCCGACCATGCCTAGCGCAAGTCTAACCCGATCTCATAAAGGATCTAATGCTAAAAAAACTTGGTCATAATATAACATATATTACCAAAAACCCCTAAATTTGACATGATTTAAAAATTTTAAAAAAAATCCGCGATCCTAGTTTTGCAATTATGGAAGAAAAAAAGGAAAAAGGTAAATAGGTCTTGTGCAAATGCACACCCATCACATACACAGGTCGGATATGGGCCTAGTGGTAAGTTCGTCACACAAAGAAGTTAGTTTTTTCATCCCTGGTTTAATCCTACTTTATAACGGAGGGTTAATTCTTTGAACTACAATATTTAAAGTCTAATTCCTGTTATTGAAAAAAATTATGAGTCGGATGCCCTGATTTCCCATTGGCTATTGAAAAATAAACTTAATTATATTGACTACAGCTATTGAAAAAAAAAGTTTATAATTAAGATCAAAGTAACTACAATTTGTTTTTAAGATTTAAAAAGCTTCTAGAAAGATTATCATGGTACACGGTATGGTCTCATTTATCAGTTCTCTACAACTTAGATACGATTCTGTCTACCCGCTAGAGATTATGTCTTTCATTCTTTTTTTCTTCTTCTTTTTGGTATTTAAAATTTTCAAATTCTTCCATAATTGATTTAGAAAAATTCTTTAAAAAAAATCAAATGTATATCTTCTCTCATCTTAAAGGATGATATATCATGATTTTTACCCGTTTTCGACCATGATATAAGTCTTTTTCATAGAGTATTTTTGGTATTTTTTGAGTCTTTTTCATAGAGTATTTTTGGTATTTTTTGAGTCTTTTTGAGTCTTTGTAGTTTAAAGGACGATTGGAGCTTAATGGGAGTTTTCGGAACATTTTGGAGTATCGAGGAAAGAAGAGCCAAAGTGATCAAGTCGGAGTCGAGTTTTCAAGGTTGTGTCGATCGACACGGTCCTGTGTGTCGATCGACATGAACATATCTGACGAGAAGAGAAGAATTTCCTCTTGGGGCCATGAAACCCAGAAGTTTACAGAAAAGCCCAGTCCGAATTTTAGACACTATATATAGTTTTTATTTAGGTATTCGTGGATATATCTAGTTTTTAATTAAGACTTGAGAGAAGAGAGCTTTGAGCAGATTTCAGACTTCCAGACTTCATCGTTTTCGAATCTCTGTATCACTTACTCTATCACTTTTATTGCAAATTATTTGTTCATTGATAATGCTTACATCATCCATGTCTGAGTAGTTTGCTTGTTAGGTTTAGGGTGATTTAAGAGTTTGATGAGAAATCGATAGGATTGAAATTGTGTTAGGATTTATCTTTATGTTCTTCATCTAGATTGATTTAATTCTGATTTTAGAACTGATCAACTGAAATTGGATAACCTAGGTTGCTTTAATAGATGCTAAAGCATTATTAACAACCGGACATAATCTTAGATGAGCAAAATTATCTATTCGCAAAGAAATTTGGCTTAGTAATTTTGTGAACAATTGAACCTGAACTTAATGCTTGTCTTTATTCACTGAGTTTGTAAAGAAATTTGGAATTTAGGAATTTAGTCATAGATAATCTCTGCAACGAAAGTTGATTGGTTTTATATTCGTGTTTGAGTTCTAGAACTGCACTTAACAAATCCTAACGTTTTTCATCTTTGGGTTGTGTCGATCGACACATACCTGTGTGTCGATCGACACGATCGTATTTTGATTCATTCCTGCGAATTACCCATAGCCTAACTCTTTTATCCAATTGATTTCTAGATCTTTGACATCATTTACTGTTCACTTTAGCTTTATATTTTACATTAATACATTCTTAATTGCCGTGGTTACAAAAAATGACCCTAAAAATGATTTAAAATACAAATTTAACCCATATATCCTATGTTTGAGAAAAATAACCCAAAGGGGTAGTGAAATTACAACTACGTCCTTTATGACCAAACAATAAAACGGAGGCATAATGACTGTTTTAACCTAGGGAAGTCTACTAAGTAATGTAGAAGTCTACTAGTAGACTTCTGTTACGAAATCAACTCGTAGACTCCATGAGAAGTCTACTGGACGGGGTTTAGTAGACTTCTCATGGAGTCTACTATATAATTATATATTAAAATTAAATTTATAAATTAACAAAAAATATTTTGATAAACAATTTTGATTGATGACCTTACTATAAATAATTGTGAAATATGAAAAATAAAATTTCACAAAATTAAACATATTTAAACCTACTTAGACAAATTAGGTTATGAAGACTACTTTTGTGGTTTAGTAGACTACTACAGCAGTCTACTATATAATTATATTTTAAATTTAAATTTATAAATTAACAAAAAATATTTTGATAAAAAATTTTGATTGATGACCCGACTATAAACAATTGTGATGTTTGAAAAATAAAATTTCACAAAATTAAACATACTTAGACAAATTATGTTATGAATGAAATACATACTATACTAAACAAAGGGTTACCAAATAAGGTACATCATAGGTTGCAAACATGTTTTTACACATAGGGTTCAAGTTAGGGTTTATCATTTTTATATTTAAAATGTCAAATTTGCATAAAAGTGTTAACTTTTGAGTGAATATATTATACGTTTTGAAAGTTTTGGTATAGGGTTTCGAATAATCATTGAAAATAATCGATTTATGTGAAGTAGACTTAATTTAGAGAATGTGTATTTGTTTGCATCATCGAAACCCAGTAGGTTTGTGAGAGGATGTGTTTTTGTTTGCATCTCTCAGTATGTTTAGTAATCAAAGGTTTCCAAATCGAAGGTCTTCACTATGTTTCTGTGCTTTTATTTTCTTATACGATGTTTAGTTTTGGATACAGTAGACTTCTCTAGTAGACTTCTCTAGTAGACTTCTGTAGTAGACTCTCCAGTAGACTTCTTCAGTAGACTTTCCCGTAGACTCCTCCAGTGGATTTTTCCAGTAGACTTCTCCAGTAGACTTCTCCAGTATATTTAAATCGCATTTAGAATTCTACTAAACATGAGTAGGCAAATTTGAATTTTTTTAAAAACATTTTAAAATTTTGAATTTCTTAAACATTCATCAAATCGTGTAGTTAAGCTGAACCAAATTGAACCAATTTTTTTACCCATCCAAATTAACCGAACTTAACCAATGTATTTACCCTACCTATAAAACCACAAAAATGCGGTTAATTTATAACCTAAAGTTACAACCTTTCGTCTCCAAACAAGAGATCTACCACCTTCCGTCTCCATCATCACCGTCGGACACTTCATGCCTTCTTTTCATTCTCTCAACTCTTTTTGATTTTACTATCTCTTACTCGCTATTTTTCTATCTGATTCGAGCTTTGACTTTCTTTTTTCAGTCTTCTTTGCCGATCTGCCGCCGCCGGAAAGTACGAATTCGGTTTAACTTCATCGGAATACAATGGATATGGATGCGATGATGGATATGGGTGCAAGAAGTTTTCCGTCAAGGCTTTATTCCAAAGGAGATGAGCCTGAAGCGGGTAAAAGCATACACTACTATGCTGGAAATACAAAATTGTTTGAATCTCTACGCAACGTCTTAAGGAAAGATGAGTGGGAAGAGCTTTTATCCTCTCCATTAGGTGTGGTGCTACGGTTCCATGCTCTCGAGTTTGGCTGGGCATCGAGGATGGTTCATTATATACTAACTGCTCAGCTAGAGTGCAAGAAACCCCATGAGATATGGAGTCTGATTGGTAACAAGCCGTTGAGGTTTTTATTGCTTGATTTTGAGGAGATTACCGGTCTGAATTGCCGCGACGTTCCGAACTTGGATAACCCAGATGTAGAGGTCACTGAAGAAACGCGGCAATATTGGACCCTTATGGGAGTTGATCTGGACAGGGGTCCAACTGTGAACGAGTTAATAGAAGCTTGTGGTTTATGTGCAGAGTGGACACGGTTGGACCGCATCAGGTTGGGATATCTATGCATATACGCCGGTTACATTCAAGCTAAAAAGGAGACAACATCCATCAATGTTAACCTTGCTAGGCTTGTGATGGATATCACTGCCTTCCAGAACTACCCATGGGGTAGGGTTGCATTGAAGTTACTCATCAAGTCAGTGAAGGAGAAAGACTTGGCAAAGTTATCGTATACACTGGAAGGCTTCGTACATGTTCTCCAAATATGGGTGTACTATTCTCTACCGGATTATGCAGCCCAATATGGTGGTCCCTTTCCACATAAACCTACTCCACCTCTAATGGCTTTCAAGGGATCCAGAGGAAAGAGATACATGAAAGAGAACATCTACAAACAGGTTTTTGTAGACTTCTCATTCTCTTCGTAGACTTTTCCTTCTGCAGTAGACTTCTCTACTATACTTCTCTTCTCCAGTAGACTTCTATTGTAGACTTCTACTGGAGAAGTCTCCAGTAGACTTCTATTGTAGACTTCTCCAGTAGACTTCTCTACTATACTTCTCTTCTCCAGTAGACTTCTATTATAGACTTCTACTGGAGAAGTCTCCAGTAGACTTCTCCAGTAGACTTCTCTACTAGACTTCTCTTATCCAGTAGACTTCTCTGGTTAATCAGTCTACGTCTTATATGTCTATTTTGTAGGTGAAGATATGTTCCCAAGGTGGGATGATGATGTTTACGATCAGAAGATAGTTAACATAATCTCAGCTATTTCTGAACCAGGCTGGAGATGGACCCATGATCACTGGCAAGTGACGGGTGTGATTGATTCCACATGATACAAGAAAGCAGGGTGTGAAGTCAAGGGTGAAGCCTGGTATGAAAAATGAAAGCAGCATGAGCCTTAGCCTTGTTAGCTTACCGGAGAAGAGGAGTCGAGAAGAATTTGAGTCTGGTTACACGGCGGAACTACCTTCATTGGTATAGAGCATACAAGCACACTTTGACATGCATTTTAAGGACTTGTCAGAGAAAGTTGATGCTGGTTTTAAACGCTGTGAAAACAATATCAAACTCCTTGGTGATAAGGTCAACAATATTGAGGAACGCTTGGAACGCATTGAGGCTGTGAAAGAGGGAAAAGAAAAGGCTGTGAAGACTGGAAAGGAAGAGCAAACCAAATCCAACCAAATTGCCCCAGCTCTTCATGTGGGAGTCTCCAATGAATCGGCTGCTGATGAGAACAAGACTGTTCCTGATATTGGGGTCAGTGCGTAATCTTGTTTAGATTCTGTAATCTCTTTTGACATTTTAACATTTCTTCCCTTTCTTGTTTGGATGATATATTCTATTTGGTATATAATTCGACTTTGATCCTCTACTTGCAGAGTAAAATGTTTAACAAGGAAATCTTTCTAGATGGCCAGAGTGCGAGTGTCACTGGTGCGGATCCGAGAGTTATGATACCACCTCCTCAAAAACCATAACCGAATTTACCGCTTCAGAAAGCTAAACAAGAGGAGAAGAAGGCAGCCAAGGAAACACTTAAGGATGATAGTCAGAGTGCGAGTGTCACTTGTGAGGATAAGAGCCTTATCATTCTGTCTCCTCAGAATCTACCTGCGAATTATGCTGAGATTACGAAATCTAAACAAGAGGAGAAAAAGCAGGCGGTTTTGAGATGAGCAAGGAGTGATAGGCTGAAGGAGCCGGCCATGGCAAATAAGTCACCTTACGAAAATAAACTTGTTAATTCAAAGGTAGGAAAAGGATATGATCCTTTTGCCACCATTGATGAACAAATGACGAGGAAACTTGATGTGTGGCTGAAGCAACAGCCGTAAGTATAAAAAAGACCTTAACTCATTGTTTAAGTTTATCAATTGCTGAAATTTCCTTGCTAAACAGGGATTATGGCGAAGAGATCATTCCGTTCACTAATGTAGAGTGGTTTTGGACTCTTCGAACGCTGCAACAATGGCTAAGAGACACGGTAAGCCTTCTCTTCTCTTCTCTCCAGTAGCCTTCTCTTGTAGACAGACTTCTCTAGTAGACTTCTCTTGTAGACAGACTTCTCCAGTTGACTTCTCTAGGAAGTCTTCTTCAGAGACTTCTCTAGTAGACTTCTCTAGTAGACTTCTCCAGTAGACTTCTCTTATAGACTTCTCCAGTAGACTTCTCTTTGAAGTTTTTGATGTTTAACCTTGATTCTTTTGATTGTTTTGTCGCAGCACCTGGATGCTGCGTTGAATATAGTGAGGAAACGGTACAAGGAACATCCAGAGTGGTTTATGAGTGACAAAATTTGCATCCTCGACTCTACTCTAGGCAACATATGGCCTACTCGGTACAAAGACTTTAAAAACTCAAAACCCAATCCTGACGGGAGTGGAAAAATCCTACTAGGTGGGGCGTGGGATTACTATGCAGGTCAACTCCCCCAGTATGCAAAAGTACAGAAGACGTGGGGGACTGAAGTGGAGGATATTTATTTACCTTTAAATGTCAAAGAAGACCATTGGGTGGCTTTGTGGATATCACTCCCACAGAAACACATTGTGGTGTGGGACTCTATAGTAACCCATACAACGCTCGCGCAACTCAAAGACTTGGTCGAGCCCATTGCCGTTATGGTACCTTATCTAATGCATACAGCATGTTCAGTAGAAGATAGACCCAAGTGGCCAATCACCAAATTCACGCATGAAAGGTGGCCAGCATCTAAAGTACCACAAAACAAGAAAGTTGGGGATTGTGGAGTGTATTGTATGAAGTACATTGAATGCCATGCTCTCGGCATTCCATTTAGTTCGACTGTATTGTCTGATGCGAAGATAAAGCGTATTAGGGAGAAGCTTGCGGCTGAGATATTCGCCGAGACTGAATTTCGTGGGTCAGACGAAAATACATATACTGGATTGGATGTTTATGACTAATATAGGATCTCATAATTTCAATATTGTAGATATCTTGCCTATATATTGTAGTTGTGAGAAAAACTCATCCTTATTTTTTGGCTACTATGGCGGGATGTGATATGTACAAACTAATGTACATTAACGTAATTTGATATGTTATTAACTTCTCTCTAACAACTTCTCTTGTATACTTAAATAGTAGACATTTGTTTCTGTACATGAATCTTCTCTTGTAGACTTCTCCGGTAGACTTCTCTCTGAAGACAGACTTCTCTAGTAGACTTCTCTTGTAGATATCTGCTTCTGTACATAAATCTTTTCGTGTACGCTTCTCTTGTAGACTTCTCTCGTAGACTTCTCCGGTAGAATTCTCTTGTAGACAGACTTCTCTCGTAGACTTCTCTTGTAGACAGACTTCTCTCGGACACTTCTCTTGTAGACAGACTTCTCTCGTAGACTTCTCCGGTAGACTTCTCTTGTAGACAGACTTCTCTGGTAGACTTCTCCAGTAGACTTCTCTTGTAGACATCTGCTTCTGTACATAAATCTTCTCGTGTACGCTTCTCTTGTAGACTTCTCTCGTAGGCTTCTCCAGTAGACTTCTCTTGTAGACATCTCTCGTAGAGTTCTCTTGTAGACAGACTTCTCTCGTAGACTTCTCTTGTAGACTTCTCTCGGACATTTCTCTTGTAGACAGACTTCTTTCGTAGACTTCTCCGGTAGACTTCTCTTGTAGATAGACTTCTCCGGTAGACTTCTCCAGTAGACTTCTCTTGTAGACATCTGCTTCTGTACATAAATCTTCTCGTGTACGCTTCTCTTGTAGACTTCTCCCGTAAACTTCTCTTGTAGACAGACTTCTCTCGTAGACTTCTCCGGTAGACTTCTCTTGTAGACATCTGCTTCTCTAAACATTAATGTTCTCCTGTAGACTTCTCTTGTAGACAGACTTCTCCGGTAGACTTCTATAGTAGATAAAACGAAATATCACAGTTCCTCTCTCCTTTATCTGAACCAAAAAAACCGTCTACAATTCTTTTATCTGAAAACCCTAGGTTCCTCACTTTCTCCTCGTTTACGAAACAAAAACTTAAAATCTCAATCAATCACCTATCATGGCCTCTCCGTATCGATCTCCAAATTTGCAACCGGATTCTTCCTCTGCTACCTCTGAAACGCGGTTCCCTAGACGCGAGAGGGTTGGATATACCATTAACTGTGAGGTAGATCCATGTAAGTCTTTTCGACTTCCCATGTTCAAGATCTT
Source organism: Arabis hirsuta (assembly GCA_964056655.1). Lineage (NCBI taxonomy): Eukaryota > Viridiplantae > Streptophyta > Magnoliopsida > Brassicales > Brassicaceae > Arabis > Arabis hirsuta. The sequence goes on from OZ053308.1 coordinate 22,716,243, forward strand.
CATGGTTCTGACTTACTTCTCAGTGTCTGACCCCTTTTCTTTTTCCTTTTCTTTACGAACCAACAACAACCACTAAAACCCCTCAGGAGATCGCTGACTACACGATAATGGGAGGAAATATCATGTAAGTTCCATGAACCAACACTGTTTCTCGCCATTAAAAACCTACATACTTCTATCTGCGTACATGTCGATTCAAACACCAATCTCGACAGGGACATCGACAACTACGCCCGAAAGATGACAGTAAACGGATCTCGCTTTGTGATGTATGAGGCAATTCTCGAAAGAGTTTTCAGGTAAACTCTTAGTCAACATGTGTATTGTATTGAATATCAAATTCTGTCATTATGTGTATCTAGCATCTATGAAATGTCGAATTCTTTACAAGGCAAATTTTCGTTGTTTTCAACCGGGTGAAATTAATACTGTGAGTGACATTTTCCTTGTATTTTGAACATTTCTCGTTGTGCAGGTACTACCAGAACTTTCTCGCTCAAAGGAACAGAGCTCGGTTCAAAGAGGAGACGCCAAAAACTAGAGATGAAGGCGAATCATCTCGCCGGAGTCCAAATCAACCACCAAATCCGAAGAAACACAGAGCCGATACCTCGCCGTAGCAAACTAATGTACATTAACGTAATTTGATATGTTATTAACTTCTCTCTAAAAGCTTCTCTTGTAGACTTAAATAGTAGACATTTGTTTCTGTATTGATCAGAATCTTATAGATTTCTCTTGTAGACTTCACCGGTAGACTTCTCGTGTATGCTTCTCTAGTAGACTTCTCAAGTAGACTTCTCCGGTAGACTTCTCTAGTAGACATCTGCTGCTGTACGCTTCCCTTGTAGACTTCTCTTGTAGACTTCTCCGGTAAACTTCTCTACTATATTTAATCAAATATCACGGTTTCTCTATTTACATTTATCTAAACAAAAAAGAACCGTCAGCAATTCCATTATCTGAAAACCCTAGGTTCTGAACCAACGAAGCTCCTCACTTTCTCCTCTTTTGCGAAACAAAAACTTAAAATCTCAATCAATCACCTATCATGGCCTCTCCGTATCGATCTCCAAATCTGCAACCAGATTCTTCCTCTGCTACATCTAAAAATTCGGTTCCCTCGCGAGAGGGTTGGATATAGCATTGACTTCTCCTCAGATCCATGTAAGTATCTTCGACTTCCGCTGTCCAAGATTTTCCCTTTCTGACTTCTAACTCACTATCTGACTCCTTTTCTCTTTCCCTTTCTGTATGAACCAACTACAACCACTGAAGCCCCTCAGGAGATCGCTGCCTATACGATAATGGGAGGAAATCTCTTGTAAGTTCCATGAACCAACCCTGTTTCTCTTGAGGAGTGTATAGATCATTGTTACAAACCCACATACTTCTAACTGCATACATGTCGATTCAAACACCAATCTAAAATTTTGCAGCACTAATCTGAAATCTGTTTCTCTGTTGCGAGATGACCAATCGACAGGGCCATCGACAACTATGCTGTAAAAAATTCACAAAACGGAGAGAACTTTTTGTTGTATGAGGCAGTTGTCGAGAGAATTTTCAGGTAAACTCTTAGTCAACATCTCTGCTGTATTGTCGTATGTCGAATTATAAGTAACTCTTAGTCAACATGTTTGTTTCTTATTGTGCAGGTACTACCAGAACTTTCTCACTCAAAGGAATAGAGCTCGGTTCGAAGAGGAGACGCCAAAAACTGGAGATGAAGACGAATCATCTCGCCGGAGTCCAAATCAACCACCAAATCCGAGAATACCCAGAGCCGATGTCTCGCCGTAGCAAACAGGAACACCAATTCAACTTCTTACTCAAGCTTTCTCTCTCTACTTTTTATCCCTCTCTGTAAAAGATTGAAGTTTTTAAGTTTTGTATGAGAAGTCTGCTACAATATCTCCTGTTTGAAGATTAAAGTTTTTATTTCCCACAGAAGTCTGCTAGTATATTTGATAGAGAAGTCTCATGTATTACCTAGTAGACTTCTCTTGTAACAAACTTATTTGACAGAGAAGTCTGCTAAAATAAACAGGAGAAGTCTACTACAGAGAAGTCTACTAGCAGACTTCTCTGTAGTAGACTTCTCCTGTATTACCTAGTAGACTTCTCTTGTAACAAACTTATTTGACAGAGAAGTCTGCTAGAATAAACAGGAGAAGTCTACTACAGAGAAGTCCACTAGTAGACTTCTCTGTAGTAAACTTCTCCTGTTTATTCTAGCAGACTTCTCTTGTAACAAACTTATTTGACAGAGAAGTCTGCTAGAATAAACAGGAGAAGTCTACTACAGAGAAGTCTACTAGCGGACTTCTCTGTAGTAGACTTCTCCTGTATTACCTAGTAGACTTCTCTTGTAACAAACTTATTTCATTAGCTAATTAATGAAGGTGAGGATCACCTAATTCTTTACATAGGCCGTTGATTAGAAACAATCTAATGGTCATAAACAATATACGGATAAAATCTTCAGTTTTTACCTCTTCGTATCCCTTCGCGTCTGCTGTATATATCTCTTTCGTCTCCTCGCTATCTCTCTCGTGTTTCTAAAAATCTCTTACTCTTTAGTCTGCTAGAATAAACAGGTTTGAAACTTAATTTGTAGATTTGTTATTTGTTGTTTCTTATTTGTTATTTGACTTGCACTTTATCAATGGCAGCAAGGCAATGGCAGCAAGGAAAATCGTACTCGCCCTCCCCGCATTGAGAGCCAACCCAACAGTCCAACAGCCGCCACAACAGCCACAACAACCATCAGGGAGACAAGAAAAAGCAAATGACAATCAAGGAAGTGCTACGGATGTTGATGTGGAGGAGATCACTGAACTAGAGTACAGACAATCTCTCGCTCACCTTGGCTACTTAATACGCATCGAAGAAGATGAAGAAGACATTGATCCAGTGATCAGGAATGCTATTCGTCTCATGCAAAACAATTCACGCAACTCCACACCAAAGTCTACTAAATAGGATTTCATTGTATTTATCTATTAAAATTATCATTATGGAGTTTGTTTTCACTTGTATTGACGTTATTTGGTACTTCTCATAATGGAATATTGTTATAAATAAGTTTGAAATGCTACCATAAGAAAATTAAATCAGTAGACTTCTCTATGAAGTCTACTGGTAGACTTGTTTAGAGAAGTCTACCAGTCGACTTCATGGAGAAATCTACTAACAACATGTAAGTACTACTGAAAACAGGAAATTTGATTTATACAATAAATATTGAACCTAAATATGTCAAAATCATACAGGAGGCAAACAATTATATAACACACATTTGGGAGAAAGGAAAACTAAAAAATTCATTATAAATAAGTTTGAAATGCTACCATAAGAAAATTAAATCAGTAGACTTCTCTATGAAGTCTACTGGTAGACTTGTTAGAGAAGTCTACCAGTCGACTTCATGGAGAAGTCTACTAACAACATGTAAGTACTACTGAAAACAGCTAAGTACCACAATTCGGCTTCGTATGCCCCGGTTGGTTGCACTTTGAACAATTGCATTGAGCATGAATCTTCCGTTGTTTAGTACCTTTCATCCTTGCGATTTCTAACCAAGTTTGCCACCTTGATTTCTTCTTCCGACCCGGACACGTCTTCACGTCAGGAGGCAGACATGGGGTTGATGCTATACATTCACTGACTGGGTTTATCGGGAAAATGCTTTCCGCATAGGCCTAGTATAAAGAATCCCTTCCATAAGTCGGGCAAACAGCGGTACCGACATCTTGTTTACTCTCTACCAAAGCGGCAATAGCATGCGAGCAAGGTATCTTTTCGATGTTGAAGACACCACATGTACATTTGTTTTGGCCCAAATCAACAATACAGTCACGTGCTCCTCTCTTCACATGAAACTGAAGATTATTAATGCGTCCCAATTTCATCCGAGACGCGTAATCATCACGAACGGCCAACAAGTATTCAACTGCCCGAGTATGGCGTGTTGTTAGACGTAGAGCATCTTCTCACCTTATACGAAACCACATTCCTAGTTTCTCACGGATAAATACCAAAAGAAATGTTATGGGAAATCCTCGAGCTACCTTAAGTGCGGCATTGATAGATTCAGCAATGTTGTTTGTCTTTATGTTATATCTATCTCCCTCGAAGTGAACTCGTGACCATAGCTTTGGATCCGCTTCCTCTAAGTATGTTGCAATTTCTGGCTTCACACTTCGTATCAAATCCATGTATCGGTCATACTCATCAAGCGTATACGCATACGCAGCGCCTTTGACCAAGTACATGAGTTGTTTTCCCCTAAATTTTGTGACAATGTTACACTGAAGATGGTAGTAACATATACCTCGGGTTGCCCAAGGGAAAACCGTCTCACATGCCTTCTTAATGGACGCGTGCCTGTCTGAAACTATGCTCAACGAGTATTGATCAGAAATACAACCTCTCAATTTGGTAAAAAACCATTGCCATGAAGCATCATTCTCAGCATCTACAATTCCAAACGCCAAAGGGAAAATCTAAAAATTACCATCTTGGGCGGCCGCCACTAGCAAAACACCTTCATAATTTTCACTTAAATGAGTCCCATCAACCACGATTACTCGTCTAAGATACTGAAAACCAGCTATGAGCGCGTCGGAATAATTGATGGTAGTAACATATAACTCGGGTTGCCCAAGGGAAAACCGTCTCGCATGCCTTCTTAATGGAAATGCTCTACTCCAAAGTATATTGGTAGGTTATTTATCGAGCGCGTCGGAATAATTGATGGAGTTACGCCAAAGCATATACAAGATTCAATGAAGGTGATGTTTGGTATGAATCTGGATTATTTCACTTCATACAGATCATTGTTATACGCCCAAGAAATGGTGAGGGGAACTGCTGAACATGGATATGAAAATCTCCCATCTTATTTACATATGATCAAGAAAGCAAATCCAGGAACATTGACAGCTCTTGAGGTTGATGCTCACAATAGATTTAAATATCTATTTATATCGTTCGGAGCCTCCATAGCTGGTTTTCAGTATCTTAGATTTAAAGATACCTTGCTCGCATGCTATTACCGCTTTGGTAGAGAGTAAACAAGATGTCGGTACCGGTGTTTGCCCGACTTATGGAAGGGATTCTTTGTACTGGGTTTATGCGGAAAGCATTTTCCCGATAAATCCAGTCGGTGAATGTATAGCATCAACCCCATGTCTGCCTCCTGACGTGAAGACGCGTCTGGGTCGGAAGAAGAAATCAAGGTGGCAAACTTGGTTAGAAATCGCAAGGATGAAAGGTACTAAACAACGGAAGATTCATGCTCAAAACAATTGTTCAAAGTGCAACCAACCGGGGCATACGAAGCCGAATTGTGGTACTTAGCTGATTTCAGTAGTACTTACATGTTGTTAGTAGACTTCTCCATGAAGTCGACTGGTAGACTTCTCTAAACAAGTCTACCAGTAGACTTCATAGAGAAGTCTACTGATTTAATTTTCTTATGGTAGCATTTCAAACTTATTTATAATGAATTTTTTAGTTTTCCTTTCTCCCAAATGTGTGTTATATAATTGTTTGCCTCCTGTATGATTTTGACATATTTAGGTTCAATATTTATTGTATAAATCAAATTTCCTGTTTTCAGTAGTACTTACATGTTGTTAGTAGACTTATCCATGAAGTCGACTGGTAGACTTCTCTAAACAAGTCTACCAGTAGACTTCATAGAGAAGTCTACTGATTTAATTTTCTTATAGTAGCATTTCAAACTTATTTATCAAAATATTCCATTATGAGCAGTACCAAATAACGTCAATACAAGTGAAAACAAACTCCATAATGATATTTTTTAACAGATAAATACAATGAAATCCTATTTAGTAGACTTTGGTGTGGAGTTGCGTGAATTGTTTTGCATGAGACGAATAGCATTCCTGATCACTGGATTAGTGCTGCAAAATTTTAGATTGGTGTTTGAATCGACATGTATGCAGTTCGAAGTATGTGGGTTTGTAACAATGATCTATACGCTCCTCAAGAGAAACAGGGTTGGTTCATGGAACTTACAAGAGATTTCCTCCCATTATCGTGTAGTCAGTGATCTCCTGAGGGGTTTCAGTGGTTGTAGTTGGTTCATACAGAAAGAGAAAGAGAAAAGGAGTCAGACAATGAGTTAGAAGTCAGAAAAGGAACATCTTGGACAGAGGAAGTCGAAGATACTTACATGGATCTGAGAAGAAGTCAATGCTATATCCAACCCTCTCGCGTCTAGGGAACAGAATTTCAGATGTAGCAGAGGAAGAATCCGGTTGCAGATTTGGAGATCGATACGGAGAGGCCATGATAGGTGATTGATTGAGATTTTAAGTTTTTGTTTCGCAAAAGAGGAGAAAGTGAGGAGCTTCGTTGGTTCGGAACCTAGGGTTTTCAAATAAAGGAATGGTTCTTTTTTGTTCAGATAAAGGTAAATAGAGAAACCGTGATATTTGATTAAATCTAGTAGAGAAGTCTACCGGAGAAGTCTACAAGTGAAGTCTACAAGGGAAGCGTACACGAGAAGATTCATGTCCAGAAGCAGATGTCTACCGGAGAAGTCTACTAGAGAAGTCTACCGGAGAAGTCTACAAGAGATGCGTACACGAGAACATTCACTTACTGCAGCAGATGTTTACTAGAGAAGTCTACCGGAGAAGTCTACTAAAGAAGCGTACACGAGAACATTAATGTACAGAAGCAGATGTCTACCGGTGAAGTCTACAAGAGAAGTCTACAAGATTCTGATCAATACAGAAACAAATGTCTACTATTTAAGTCTACAAGAGAAGTTTTTTTCATAAGTTAATAACATATCAAATTACGTTAATGTACATTAGTTTGCTACGGCGAGGTATCGGCTCTGTGTTTCTTCGGATTTGGTGGTTGATTTGGATTCCGGCGAGATGATTCGCCTTCATCTCCAGTTTTCGGCGTCTCCTCTTCGAACCGAGCTCTGTTCCTTTGAGCGAAAAAGTTCTGGTAGTACCTGCACAACGAGAAATGTTCAAAATACAAGGAAAATGTCACTCACAGTATTAATTTCACCAGGTTGAAAACAACGAAAATTTGACTTGTAAAGAATTCGATATTTCATAGATGCTAGATACACATAATGACAGAATTCGACATTCAATACAATACACATGTTGACTAAGAGTTTACCTGAAAACTCTTTCGAGAATTGCCTCATACAACACAAAGCTCGATCCGTTTCCTGTCATCTTTCGGGCATAGTTGTCGATGGCCCTGTTGAGATTGGTGTTTGAATCGACATATACGCAGATAAAAGTATGTAAGTTTGTAATGGCGAGAAAAAGGGTTGGTTCATGGAGCTTACAAGATAATTCCTCCCATTATCGTATAGTCAGCGATCTCCTGAGGGGCTTTAGTGGTTGTTGTTGGTTCGTACAGAAAGGGAAAGAGAAAAAGGGTCAAACACTGAGAAGTAAGTCAGAACCATGAAGATCTTGAACATGGGAAGTCGAAGAGACTTACATGGATCTACCTCGCAGTTAATGGTATATCCAACCCTCTCGCGTCTAGGGAACCGCGTTTCAGAGGTAGCAGAGGAAGAATCCGGTTGCATATTTGGGGATCGATACGGAGAGGCCATGATAGGTGATTGATTGAGATTTTAAGTTTTTGTTTCGCAAAAGAGGAGAAAGTGAGGAACCTAGAGTTTTCAGATAAAGGAATTGTAGACAGTTTTTTTGGTTCAGATAAAGGAGCGAGGAACCGTGATATTTGGTTTTATCTACTATAGAAGTCTACCGGAGAAGTCTGTCTACAAGAAAAGTCTACAAGAGAACATTAATGTTTAGAGAAGCAGATGTCTACAAGAGAAGTCTACCGGAGAAGTCTGTCTACAAGAGAAGTCTACCGGAGAAGTCTACGAGAGAAGTCTGCAAGAGAAGCGTACACGAGAAGATTTATGTACAGAAGCAGAAGTCTACTGGAGAAGTCTACCGGAGAAGTCTACCGGAGAAGTCTGTCTGCAAGAGAAGTCTACTGGAGAACATTAATGTTTAGAGAAGCAGATGTGTACAAGAGAAGTCTACCGGAGAAGTCTGTCTACAAGAGAAGTCTGTCTACAAGAGAATTCTACCGGAGAAGTCTACGAGAGAAGCGTATACGAGAAGATTTATGTACAGAAGCAGATGTCTACAAGAGAAGTCTACCAGAGAAGTCTGTCTACAAGAGAAGTCTACCGGAGAAGTCTACCGGAGAAGTCTACGAGAGAAGTCTGCAAGAGAAGAATATACGAGAAGATTTATATACAGAAGCATAAGTCTATTGGAGAAGTCTACCGGAGAAGTCTACCGGAGAAGTCTGTCTGCAAGAGAAGTCTTTTGGAGAACATTAATGTTTAGAGAAGCAGATGTCTACAAGAGAAGTCTACCGGAGAAGTCTGTCTACAAGAGAAGTCTACCGGAGAAGTCTACCGGAGAAGTCTACGAGAGAAGTCTGCAAGAGAAGCGTATCCGAGAAGATTTATGTACAGAAGTAGAAGTCTACCGGAGAAGTCTACCAGAGAAGTCTACCGGAGAAGTCTGTCTGCAAGAGAAGTCTTTTGGAGAACATTAATGTTTAGAGAAGCAGATGTCTACAAGAGAAGTCTACCGGAGAAGTCTGTCTACAAGAGAAGTCTACCGGAGAAGTCTGTGTACAAGAGAAGTCTACCGGAGAAGTCTACAAGAGAAGTCTGTCTACAAGAGAAGTCTACCGGAGAAGTCTACAAGAGAAGCGTACATGAGAAGATTTATGTACAGAAGTAGATGTCTACAAGAGAAGTCTACTAGAGAAGTCTGTCTTCAGAGAGAAGTCTACCGGAGAAGTCTACGAGAGAAGATTCATGTACAGAAACAAATGTCTAATATTTAAGTATACAAGAGAAGTTGTTAGAGAGAAGTTAATAACATATCAAATTACGTTAATGTACATTAGTTTGTACATATCACATCCCGCCATAGTAGCCAAAAAATAAGGATGAGTTTTTCTCACAACTACAATATATAGGCAAGATATCTACAATATTGAAATTGTGAGGTCCTATATTAGTCATAAACATCCAATCCAGTATATGTATTTTCGTCTGACCCACGAAATTCAATCTCGACGAATATCTCAGCCGCAAGCTTCTCCCTAATACGCTTTATCTTTGCATCAGACAATACAGTCGAACTAAATGGAATGCCGAGAGCATGGCATTCAATGTACTTCAGACAATACACTCCACAATCCCCAACTTTCTTGTTTTGTGGTACTTTGGATGCTGGCCACCTTTCATGCGTGAATTTGGTGATTGGCCACTTGGGTCTATCTTCTACTGAACATGCTGTATGCATTAGATAAGGTACCATAACGGCAATGGGCTCGACCAAGTCTTTGAGTTGCGCGAGCGTTGTATGGGTTACTATAGAGTCCCACACCACAATGTGTCTCTGTGGGAGTGATATCCACAAAGCCACCCAATGGTCTTCTTTGACATTTAAAGGTAAATAAATGTCGTCCACTTCAGTCCCCCACGTCTTCTGTACTTTTGCATACTGGGGGAGTTGACCTGCATAGTAATCCCACGCCCCACCTGGTAGCGTTTTTCCACTCCCGTCAGGATTGGGTTCTGAGTTTTTAAAGTCATTGTACCGAGTAGGCCATATGTTGCCTAGAGTAGAGTCGAAGATGCAAATTTTGTCACTCCTAAACCACTCTGGATGTTCCTTGTACCGTTTCCTCAGCATATTCAACGCAACATCCAGGTGCTGCGACAAAACAACCAAAAGAATCAAGGTTAAACATCAAAAACTTTATAGAGAAGTCTGCTGGAGAAGTTTACAAGAGAAGTCTACTGGAGAAGTCTACTAGAGAAGTCTACTAGAGAAGTCTACTGAAGAAGACTTCATAGACAAGTCAACTGGAGAAGTCTGTCTACAAGAGAAGTCTACTTGAGAAGAGAAGTCTACTGGAGAAGTTTGTCTACAAGAGAAGTCTACTGGAGAGAAGAGAAGGCTTACCGTGTCTCTTAGCCATTGTTGCGGAATGATCTCTTCGCCATAATCCCTGTTTAGCAAGGAAATTTCAGCAATTGATAAACTTAAACAATGAGTTAAGGTCTTTTTTATACTTACGGCTGTTGCTTCAGCCACACATCAAGTCTCCTCGTCATTTGTTCATCAATAGTAGCAAAAGGATCATATCATTTTCCTACCTTTGAATTAACAAGTTTGTTTTCGTAAGGTGACTTATTTTCCATGGCCGGCTTCTTCAGCCTATCACTCCTTGCTCATCTCAAAACCGCCTGCTTTTTCTCCTCTTGTTTAGATTTCGTAATCTCAGAATAATTCGCAGGTAGATTCTGAGGAGACAGAATGATAAGGCTCTTATACGCACAAGTGACACTCGTACTCTGACCATCATTGTGGAGGTCGAAATCCGCACAATCAAAACTTGTAGAGACTTTTGTAGGGAACTGAATTTCTATGTTTTAACCAACGCAAACAACTGTAAAGGAAATCGAGAACTCATTCTATTGCTGTTCAGAAAGCTTTAGAGTACAAGTCTATGAATTGATTTTCGGATCCCTTTCTCAAGGGATGTACATGAGTATATATAGTCATCTAAGTCGGCCAATCTCTTTCTAGATGATAATGGAAATCCTCCTCTTTCTTTTGCAATTTCCATTCTTCTTGGGATAGTTTAAGTTGGTTGCATCCTTCGCGGGCCTTGCCATATTCCACTTCGGCCCAGCACTGTATCGGCGTACTATCGGACTGATGTTGTTGCGTGCCGAATCTGATGCATCGGCATCGGTACATGACTGGAATGACATCGGCACCAACACTGGTTGACATCGGCACCACATCGTGACATCGGAGCCACATCACGACATCGACGCCATCGCTTCCCGACATCGGCACCACATCGCGACATCGGCGCCATCGCTACCCGACATCGGCACCACATCGGCACCACATCGCGACATCGGCACCACATCGTGACATCGGCACCACATCGCGACATCGGCACCATCGCTACCCGACATCGGCACCACATCGGCACCACATCGCGACATCGGCACCACATCGCGACATCGGCACCACATCGCGACATCGGCACCACATCGCGACATCGGCACACACGCGACATTCGACATCGGCGTCACCACTACTCGATGACATCGGCACAATATCGCGACATCGGCGCCATCGCTACTCGACATCGGTACTATATGTGCCTGACTTCGCTACATCGGCACCAAAGACGCGACATCGGTGCTACAGGTATGTGAGTGTTCTCGTGCCGCGGTGTACATGACATTGGAGCGGTTTTCACACTTAACCATTTTATGACTGTCGTTCTTCAGGGAGAGATCCGACCCCAACAGTTTGCCCCCCAGCTCGGTACTATGAGAATAGTGGCGAAGCGGTTTGTGTTAAGTAGGAGATTATTAGTCATAAAATAGATTTCTGAATTACATTGATCTTCAGATGAATGATGGCCTGGTCCCGCGAACTGTCCTTTTGTTTTTGTCCGTTGAATAACTCCAGTGTCCCTTGTGCTTTATGTTACTGAATTTTCTGATAATTGTACTGCTACTCTACACGTTTCCCAAGAAATAGTGTAACCTTCCTTTTCTTATAGTTCGTTGAGAAATTACTTAGTGAAAGTATTTCTTCAAATGTCGGGCGTTCCACGAACGCGGAACCGGATCGCCAGCCATGTTGGCTAATTTTTAGACTCCGGGTTTGACTACTTCGGTGACTCGGTAAGGACCTTCCCAGTTAGCACCAAGTTTGCCCGCGTTCAGCTCCGCTGTATTCTGAAAGACCTCCCGCAACACCAACTCTCCTTCCTTTAATCTACGAACTTTAACCTTCGAATTGTAGTACCGTGTTGCAGCGTTTTGATAGTTCTGAATCCGAATAAGTCCTTGGTCACGCTTCTCGTTGACAAGATCCAATGTATCAAGCATCAGAAGATGATTTAATCATTCCTGCTCAGGCAGAAGTCTTCGTCGCACACCCGGAAATTATACTTCTAGTGGGATAATGCACTCGGTTCCGTATACTAAGGCAAATGGGGTTTCGCCTGTTGCTCGTCCTGGTGTGGTGCGGTGTGACCATAGCACTCCTTCCAACTCGTCAGCCCATCTGCCTCTGACGCTTCTGACCTTCTTTGTCAGCTGGGCCGGGTCCATCCTCGTTAACATCCATGGCAAAATCATCAACGCTAACATTTCCCCCAACCTCTCCTGCTGCCAGCTTTGCAGCGAGTTTTAAACCAAGAATCCGGCACTTCCCGGTTGAGTGCCCAAAGACGCGATGGTGGTCACAATACGCTGCTTTGTCGTAAGTACTCTCTTTCCTTACCCACGGAATTCCATGGGTCTTGGCCCCGGCCACGGCCACGACCATGGCCACGGCCTCTTCCCCGTGCTTGATTTTGATCCTGTCCTTGGCCTCGTCCAGCGGACTCCACTTGGAAATTGTGTGCTCCCTTTAATCCTCCTTCGTGCTGGATGAAACCGGGAGTGTGATTGCCCTTCTTGGAATTCGGATGCTGTTGAGCTTGCGGTTGCTGATTCGTTTGCTTTGCTTTTTCGTGCCTCTCGGCGCAAATCGTGGTCTTTTCCTCTTGATTAATGAATCCGGAAGCCCGGTGCAAAGCGTCTTCGATTGTAGATGGGGTGTTCACGGTCATCTCTTTTTTAAAGTCCGAAGTGTACCAGAGTGCTTTTCTCAGGGCGAGCAGAGCGGCTTTGTCGCTAACGTGCTCTACTTTAGACATAACTGTTTTAAAACGACTGATAAAACTCCGAGCGTCTCATTCTGCCCCTGTGACATCGTCCATAAGTCCGCATCTGAGACTCCAGGATTGATGAATATGGAGTAGTGTTTCAGGAATGCTGCGGTGAGCTGACTGAAATTGTCAATTGAATTCCGATCTAGTCTGGAAAACCATTGAAGAGCAGGTCCCTTGAGATGCTCGACGAACAAAAGACATTTTCCTGCGTCTCTCTCGCCTTCCCGGAAGTTAGCGCGACCCATAGCAATTGCGAATGATGTTATGTGGTCTTTGGGATCACTATTCCCCTCATAAACCGGGACTTTAATCTTTCCTGGATCCGTAATTTTTACTCCTGTGATCCGCGAGGTGAACAGTGTAGTCTGAGCTTCTTCCAAGACGCGATCAATTTCCGGTGCCTTACTAATGGCCCTATGCATATGTGACTGAACCACTTTCAAGTTGGCAGCTGTTCGATCCATCTCCGCTCGAAGTGCAGCCATCTCTTCTCTTTGAGATCGGATTGCAGCTCTTCGCTCACTCTCGAACCGGGTTTGTTGTGCCAGAAGACGACCCTCTTCTTCCTCGATCTCATCCTCAAATTGTCGTAGCTCGTCGCGGGTCGGGGCTGTGTTCTCGGCATAATGATCTGGCGCTGGATTTTCCGCATCCACATCTATCACTGGTTCTGATTCGGTTTCGTTCTGGGTACCAGCTCTTTGAACCTCAGGGTTTTGCTCACCGGTCATGGTTGCAGGACGTGTCGGAGGTATCCCCGTTTGTGTTCTCTGCGGTGTTGTAAACTCGAGGGAAATTGGTCGTACCGGTCTCCTCGGTCGATCTTGTCCCGACCCCCCGGCTTGGTTCCGGTTGGCAGTCGCTAGGGTTTCTAGTCGAGCGTTGGCGGTTGCGTGTTGCTTATCGTGATCCTTGATCCTCTTCACCAATGTTTCAAGCATCGCCTTGATCTGGATCATGGCCTCGGGCATCGTGTCTATGGTTACGGGTGGTGGTTGCTGGTTCTCTCCTCCCCCGGTAGCACCCGCAGAGTTTGCTTCTTCACCAGACATCTTTCTTTGTGTCGGACTTACGGTGGTTTTCTCTGTGTCAGAAATTTCTATGTCCCCTTAGACGGCGCCAAATTGTGGGGGTCGAAATCCGCACAATCAAAACTTGTAGAGACTTTTGTAGGGAACTGAATTTCTATGTTTTAACCAACGCAAACAACTGTAAAGGAAATGGAGAACTCGTTCTATTGCTGTTCAGAAAGCTTTAGAGTACAAGTCTATGAATTGATTTTCGGATCCCTTTCTCAAGGGATGTACATGAGTATATATAGTCATCTAAGTCGGCCAATCTCTTTCTAGATGATAATGGAAATCCTCCTCTTTCTTTTGCAATTTCAATTCTTCTTGGAATAGTTTAAGTCGGTTGGATCTTTCGCGGGCCTTGCCACATTCCACTTCGGCCCAGCACTGTATCGGCGTACTATCGGACCGATGTTGTTGCGTGCCGAATCTGATGCATCGGCATCGGTACATGACTGGAATGACATCGGCACCAACACTGGTTGACATCGGCACCACATCGTGACATCGGAGCCACATCACGACATCGGCGCCATCGCTACCCGACATCGGCACCACATCGCGACATCTTTACCCGACATCGGCACCACATCGGCACCACATCGCGACATCGGCGCCATCGTTACCCGACATCGGCACCACATCGGCACCACATCGCGACATCGGCACCACATCGTGACATCGGCACCACATCGCGACATCGGCGCCATCGCTACCCGACATCGGCACCACATCGGCACCACATCGCGACATCGGCACCACATCGCGACATCGGCACCACATCGCGACATCGGCACACACGCGACATTCGACATCGGCGTCACCACTACTCGATACCGGTTCCACCCGACATCGGCACAATATCGCGACATCGGCGCCATCGCTACTCGACATCGGCACTATATGTGCCTGACTTCGGTACATCGGCACCAAAGACGCGACATCGGTGCTACAGGTATGTGAGTGTTCTCGTGCCGCGGTGTACATGACATTGGAGCGGTTTTCACACTTAACCATTTTATGACTGTCGTTCTTCAGGGAGAGATCCGACCCCAACAATCATCCTTAAATGTTTCCTTGGCTGCCTTCTTCTCCTCTTGTTTAGCTTTCTGAAGCGGTAAATTCGGTTATGGTTTTTGAGGAGGTGGTATCATAACTCTCGGATCCGCACCAGTGACACTCGCACTCTGGCCATCTTGAAGGATTTCCTTGTTAAATATTTTACTCTGCAAGTAGAGGATCAAAGTCGAATCATATACCAAATAGAATATATCATCCAAACAAGAAAGGGAAGAAATGTTAAAATGTCAAAAGAGATTACAGAATCTAAACAAGATTACGCACTGACCCCAATATCAGGAACAGTCTTGTTCTCATTAGCAGCCGGTTCATTGGAGACTCCCACATGAAGAGCTGGGGCAATTTGGTTGGATTTGGTTTGCTCTTCCTTTCCAGTCTTCACAGCCTCTTCTTTTCCCTCTTTCACAGCCTCAATGCGTTCCAAGCGTTCCTCAATATTGTTGACCTTATCACCAAGGAGTTTGATATTGTTTTCACAGAGTTTAAAACCAGCATCAACCTTCTCTGACAAGTCCTTAAAATGCATGTCAAAGTGTGCTTGTATACTCTGTACCAATGAAGGTAGTTCCGCCGTGTAACCAGACTCAAATTCTTCTCGACTCCTCTTCTCCGGTAAGCTAACAAGGCTAAGGCTCATGCTGCTTTCATTTTTCACACCAGGCTTCACCCTTGACTTCACACCCTGCTTTCTTGTATCATTAGCGGAATCAATCACACCCGTCACTTACCAGTGATAATGGGTCCATCTCCAGCCTGGTTCAGAAATAGCTGAGATTATGTTAACTATCTTTTAGTCGTAAACATCATCATCCCACCTTGGCAACATATCTTTGTACTCATCCTTCATCACACAGCTTAGGACATTCACCTACAAAATAGACATATAAGACGTAGACCGATTAACCAGAGAAGTCTACTGGATAAGAGAAGTCTAGTAGAGAAGTCTACTGGAGAAGAGAAGTATAGTAGAGAAGTCTACTGGAGAAGGAGAAGTCTACGAAGAGAATGAGAAGTCTACAAAGACTTGTTTGTACATGTTCTCTTTCATGTATCTCTTGCCTCTGGATCCCTTGAAAGCCAGTAGAGGTGGAGTAGGTTTATGTGGAAAGGGACCACCATATTGGGCTGCATAATCCGGTAGAGAATAGTACACCCATATTTGGAGAACATGTACGAAGCCTTCCAGTGTATACGATAACTTTGCCAAGTCTTTCTCCTTCACTGACTTGATGAGTAACTTCAATGCAACCCTACCCCATGGGTAGTTCTGGAAGGCAGTGATATCCATCACAAGCCTAGCAAGGTTAACATTGATGGGTGTTGTCTCCTTTTTAGCTTCAATGTAACCGGCGTATATGCATAGATATCCCAATCTGATGCGGTCCAACCGTGTCCACTCTGCACATAAACCACAAGCTTCTATTAACTCGTTCACAGTTGGACCCATGTCCAGATCAACTCCCATAAGGGTCCAAAATTGCCGCGTTTCTTCAGTGACCTCTACATCTGGGTTATCCAAGTTCGGAACGTCGCGGCAATTCAGACCGCTAATCTCCTCAAACTCAAGCAATGAAAACCTCAACGGCTTGTTACCAATCAGACTCCATATCTCATGGGGTTTCTTGCACTCTAGCTGAGTAGTTAGTATATAATGAACCATCCTCGATGCCCAGCCAAACTCGAGAGCATGGAACCGTAGCACCACACCTAATGGAGAGAATAAAAGCTCTTCCCACTCATCTTTCCTTAAGACGTTGCGTAGAGATTCAAACAATTTTGTATTTCCAGCATAGTAGTGTATGCTTTTACCCGCTTCAAGCTCATCTCCTTTGGAATAAAGCCTTGACGAAAAACTTCTTGCATCCATATCCATCATCGCATCCATATCCACTGTATTTCGATGAAGTTAAACCGAATTCGTACTTTTCGGCGGCGGCAGATCGGCAAAGAAGACTGAAAAAAGAAAGTCAAAGCTCGAATCAGATAGAGAATAGCGAGTAAGAGATAGTAAAATCAAAAAGAGTTGAGAGAATGAAAAGAAGACATGAAGTGTCCGACGGTGATGATGGAGACGGAAGGTGGTAGATCTCTTGTTTGGAGACGAAAGGTTGTAACTTTAGGTTGTAAATTTAGGTTGTAAATTAACCGCATTTTTGTGGTTTTATAGGTAGAGTAAATACATTGGTTAAGTTCGGTTAATTTGGATGGGTAAAAAAATTGGTTCAATTTGGTTCAGCTTAACTACACGATTTGATGAATGTTTAAGAAATTCAAAATTTTAAAATGTTTTTTAAAAAATTCAAATTTGCCTCCTCATGTTTAGTAGACTTCTAAATGCGATTTAAATCTACTGGAGAAGTCTACTGGAAAATTCTACTGGAGAAATCTACTGCAAAAGTCTACTGGAGAAATCCACTGGAGGAGTCTACGGGAAAGTCTACTGAAGAAGTCTACTGGAGACTCTACTGCAGAAGTCTACTAGAGAAGTCTACTGTATCCAAAACCAAACATCGTATAAGAAAATAAAAGCACAGAAACATAGTGAAGACCTTCGATTTGGAAACCTTTGATTACTAAACATACTGAGAGATGCAAACAAAAACACATCCTCTCACAAACCTACTGGGCTTCGATGATGCAAACAAATACACATCCTCTAAATTAAGTCTACTTCACATAAATCAATTATTTTCAATGATTATTCGAAACCCTATACCAAAACTTTCAAAACGTATAATATATTCACTCAAAAGTTAACACTTTTATGCAAATTTGACATTTTAAATATAAAAATGATAAACCCTAACTTTAACCCTAAGTGTAAAAACATGTTTGCAACCTATGATGTACCTTATTTGGTAACCCTTTGTTTAGTATAATATATATTTCATTCATAACATAATTTGTCTAAGTATGTTTAATTTTGTGAAATTTTATTTTTCACACATCACAATTGTTTATAGTAGGGTCATCAATCAAAATTTTTTACCAAAATATTTTTTGTTAATTTATAAATTTAAATTTAAAATATAATTATATAGTATACTGTTGTAGTAGTCTACTAAACCACAAAAGTAGTCTTCATAACCTAATTTGTCTAAGTAGGTTTAAATATGTTTAATTTTGTGAAATTTTATTTTTCATACTTCACAATTATTTATAGTAAGGTCATCAATCAAAATTTTTTATCAAAATATTTTTTGTTAATTTATAAATTTAATTTTAATATATAATTATATAGTAGACTCCATGAGAAGTCTACTAAACCCCCTCCAGTAGACTTCTCATGGAGTCTACGAGTTGATTTCCTAACAGAAGTCTACAGACTTCTACATTACTTAGTAGACTTCCCTAGGTTAAAACAGTCATTATGCCTCCGTTTTATTGTTTGGTCATAAAGGACGTAGTTGTAATTTCACTACCCATTTGGATTATTTTTCTCAAACATAGGATATATGGGTTACATTTGTATTTTAAATTAATTTTAGTGTCATTTTTTGTAACCACGGCTACTTTTTTAGTGTTTTTGAAACTAAAAATGTAAAATAAAGTTCTTAAATCAAGTGATAAACGATTGTATTTTTTTCTATTTACGATTTAACGTCATTGGCTTCTAGAGATTTTATTTGTTTCAGTAATTATAGGATTGATTTATATTTGCTTCATTAAAACGGTTTTAATGTACGCCATATTATTTTAGATTTTTATAAGTAAAAATGTGATACAATCTTGAAAATACATTTCACATTCATGCGCTATCAACAAATAACGCAACTCAAATCATGTCTAGACTTCCAAGAAATTTCTAGGAGGTCATTAAACCATTGTTATATCAAAGTGTCTAGATACAAAGAATCAATCTACATTAATATTGATTGCTAAAAATATGTCAAAAAACATCTCTTGATTTTTTTTGTAATTAATTTGAAATTTTTTGCATTTATGTTGATTTATTTGATCATTTGTAACTTGAGCGTATATAAGCTTATCACCACCACTGTAAAAGGACACCATTTATCGATTAAAGTTAATAGAAAAAAAAAATTCTTCACAAAGTTGTCGAGTTCTTTGTGTGTTTATTTTTTAGTTCTTCGTGAGTGATTCACCAAGGTTATTGAAGCTTCATAATAAGTTATTTGAGTGGTTCAAATTAACTTGTTTTGTCTATTGAGCGAATCAATCACCTATCTTCACAATTCCACCTCTATATCGTCCTTCTTCCGCCAAACCTTGTCAACTCATGACAACTTTGTGATCTATAAGACTTGGTGTGATTTCGATGTTATATCAAACCTTAACATGTTTTGCTTTTTATGTTGTGATTCAGACGCATGACTTGATTATTATTTTTTTGTTAATGGCCTCCTGAGTTACACATGCTATGTTAATTATCTTGTCTCTCTCAACCATTTTGTATTTTTTAAGATTAATTATTTCACAAATCTATCAATAAATTTAATAGGTATGGTACATAAACAAAGATGAAACATACATAATCATAAGTACTTAATTAATATTTATATAAATTAATCTATTGCAAGTTCGTGATGACATGGATATCGCTATGAGATACAAACTCTTGTGAGTGATTACTCGGTTATGTGCTCAATCACAAGTTCGTGAGAAACATTTCAAACTTTGCTTTCCACTCGCGGTTAAAAGTCAAGTGCATAGTTAGTAGCGAAATTGGTTTGATAAATCTAGTTCGTACATATCTAATTTTATACGCATCGGGTGTATTCCTAACTATTCTAGATTTACAAATCAATATATGAACCGAGCAATTTATAACCAGATAATCGGACGGTTGAGGTAACCTAACGATTAATCAATTATTTGAAGATTAAAAAAAAAAACAGATTAGTTTTAGAGCTTATTTTACTTTATATATTATTATATGTTATTAAAGCAAAAGATACAAACATAATTCTTTGGTGCAGTGAAAAATCTAGTCTCATAGTCACACAAAACATGTATTTTTGGTCAATTTTTTTATGATTTCTTTTTTAATAAAGGAAACTATCGTCATTTTTCCGTCATCTTTGACATGAGTCTCTTCTTCTGCAACCTTTAGAGCATGTTTAACGCTGAAACTTTAAGAATTTCGTAAAATTAAAACAAAAAGGGAAAAAAAAAAAAGAAAAAAAAAATTGGTGAGATTTTGCCTTGAATATGAGTATGATGGTCGCCATTGATAGTTTTCACATTTGTTTTTGTTTTTTTGCTTTTTTCTTGTTTTTTACACATAAAACTTATATTAAATTGATCTAAACTCGAAAAACTGAAAATTTTAAGTTTTTTTCAATTGTTTCGTGTTTTTTTATCAATTACACTCTTGGTGGCTCCCGAACCTCGACCGCGTAATAATCACTTGAATGGCCCAGAAACTGCCTTTTTGAAAAGGGGATAAAACAAATTTGGATTTCGATCCTCTACATAATTTTTATTCAAACTTTAATATTTTAAATATGGGGTCTATAGATCGAATTTATGATCGCTTAATGTAGTTTTTGTTTGAGATTTGTAATCTAGTTATTATTGGGCTTAAATTGGTGGTATAATCAAGAAAAAACATACATCATTATATAATCAGTGTTACTCCTCAAATAATTGGTTGTGACATCATAAGATTTGAGAGCTGTTCGACACCTCATTCATTTAAATAAGATGTTTCGATCATTTTCCACACATGAAGGACCACTACATATTTAAATACAGTAGTTGTGCAAAAGTACGGAAATGAAAAAAACATTTACTAAAATAAATCAAAAAGAGTTGAGGGTGAAAGAGAGCAAAGAGCCATTGAAAAGGTTTGAAAATTCGTTGCTAACGTGTATGAATCATCTACCTTGCTATTCAACAAAAATTATTTATTAATCATTCAGTCTGTTGTCCCAATTATTAAAGTATATGAACAATTAAAAATTATATGATCATCTATGATATGTGCGAATACATTTAGTTATAAAGAATTTGATCAAATAAAATCATGTAATGTTTTACGGTAAACTAATTAGTGAAAACGAACTGAAATTGATTAGAGACGTAATATAGACGAAATTTCGTTTTGTATTTATAACGAAAACAGTTTTATATTTAATAATGAAAACATGAAAATTATTGATAACACTATAATTTGCATGTTTCTACGCTTTCAATTGGTGTTTCGTATTTGCTTTTTCCAATTAGAAATCTGATAACCATCAGCCATATAATCTTCTTGTTTGCGCTTCTTCTTTGAAATAACCTTTAGAGCATGACGGTAATGCAGTTCAGACATTTGCCACTTGCGACAAGTGCAAATACGCTGAATCACCTTCACAATATATGCATACTTTTTCTCCTTTACCTCAATACTTTCATTACCATAAGGATTTCGCCTTACAATGTCGGATCTCCATTGCTTTGATACTGAACTATCCACTATGATTCATTGACTTAACCCTTCTTGCCTCTATGCGCAGCATTGCTCTCATGCATATTGTCTCCAATATTTCCACCAATGGCATAGCTCTTGCATGGTCAATGGGATGGTAAAATGATTCAGAGTTGTTGTTTCTTACCTTATCACAAGTAGTTGATGGTGTGAAGTAGGCAAAGCTGCAGTTTTTGAGATTCTTCATCATCACAGAGTTATAGACATCCATGTCATATGCTTTTACTGCATTCAGCCTCTTGATATACTCTAGCGTGTTATATATCGTTTTATTTTATCATAGATTAGTTTTCTTCTGAAAATTCACAATGTAACATTTGAGTCTTTAGTGGATTCGAACCTAAAATTCCACAGTTGTCTATTAATCACTTACAGTTAGAACATTTTATTATATTTTTTGGTAAATCTGCAACGTTATTTATGAAAAAAAAAATTTTTTTGTCACCTACGTTATTTATTTATGAATTATTAATTGAATACTTTTATGTTTAATTTACTTTCCTCTTTTCTCGTTTCTTCTAAAATGTGTTTTTTTGTTTTTTTTTGAAAAAAAAAAAAATTAGCTAACATGTTCCTATATCGGGACACCTGCTTTAGAATCGAAACCTCTCAAAAATGTTCTCACATCCTAACTCTCCGTACATAGTAAATGTTTGTCTTCCCCACCTTGCTTAAAATGCCTTGGCTAATAATGCTCTAAGGGTAACATAACTTTGAGCTGCTCACTTGACTCATTCAACTCTCTTTGCACTGATTTAAGGATTTTAGAAATTTTGAAAAATGTCATTTTTTAATTGTTACTTTACAAAAATGCCAAATTTTCAAAATCTTTGTAAAAATATCATTTTTTTAAAATTATTTTTTTGTTATATCATTTATATTTGTGTTTAATATGTTGTATTAGGGTTTAGTTTTGAGGGTTTAGGGGTTAAAACATTTTTTAGACTTTAAAAATTCATAATTAGTGGTATTTTTGCAAATAAACAACCCAAAATGGGCATTTTTGAAACTGTCCTTTTTTATAGTAAGAGAGTCTTCAATGGTTTCTTTCATTTTTTTTCCTTCAGAATGAATAAACAATAAAATAAGAGAGAATTTTATTGGGAAAACCGTCAAAAAAACCCTAAACTATGTCGATTAAACCGAAAAAACCCTGAACTACCTACTAAACCTTTTTAATCTCCATTTTTTGTTGACCCGTTGTTTTAATCCCCAAGTTTCGTTGACAAAGCAAAATTAGCCTCGTCATTAAGTTGCCTAACATTCGGGTTAACGGCTGTTTCATATGTCCGTTAAAGACAAAACGACGTCGTGTCCGATGTCTTCCTTCTCCAAAACAAAAATGGGAAAACGGTCAAAAAAAACCTCAACTATATCTATTAAACCGAAAAACCCCTGAACTACTTACTAAACCTTTTTAATCTCCATCTTTTGTTGACACGTTGTTTTAATCCCCAAGTTTCGTTGACAAAGCCAAAATTAGTCTCGTCGTTAAGTTGTCTAACATACTAAATTAGACGGGACTAACGGCTCTTTCATCTGTCCATTAAAGACAAAACGACACAAATTCTCCTTATCTTGTGTATGTTTAGTCTGTTTTGTCTGTTTTTGGAACGAAGATGAAAAGTTCTATTCGCCTTTGGAATATCTCTCTTTCTCCTTTCCACTTGACCTTTGTCTCCTCATCATCATATGATCTGCCTGGAAGATCGTTCACGATAAAGATGTGGAACCTAAGCTTTTAGACTTAGATGACATTAGTTGGAAACTAAGCTCTCCAAGATAACCTCAATGACATTCACCTCTGGAAACTGGATTACATTTGAGACTCCTCGTCGTCTTTCGGAGTTGACACAAGATAAGGAGAAGTTATGATTGGTTTTGGTGTATTACCTTGATTCATAGCAACAACTTTCCAATACCTTCGACCAAATGTTTCTTCCCATTGAGCAGTAGTTCCAGAGAAACCAGTATCAAGCTTCTTACCTTTGGGGATTTTTGTTTTGGAGAAGGAAGACAACAGACAGATGAAACAGCCGTTAATCCCATCTAATTTAGTATGTCAGACAACTTAACGACGGGACTAATTTTGGCTTTGTCAACAAAAAATGAGAATTAAAAAGGTTTAGTAGGTAGTTCAGGGTTTTTTCGGTTTAATCGACATAATTTAGGATTTTTTGACAGTTTTCTCGAATTTTATTCCAATGGTTATCCTTTTTTCTTAGTGAATATTTAAAATATATTCTACTTTTTTTTAAAATATTTTTATTTCTAAATACACTTTAAATCTTCTAAATTTTACCTTACATGCATGTATAAAATTAAACGTACATGTATATTTACAAAATAATACTGCATAAAATTTGAAAAATATAGTATTTATTTCTGCTAATAACTATGTTTCTTTTTAATATGTGCCATATTTGATAGTCAATAAGTAGTAGAGTGGACTATAATGGGCTCAATCAAGTCCATACAATAAATAATCAGCCTGATTTATATAATCATAAATGATATGCCCAATAACATTTTGCCCAAATCATTTATATATATAAATATAAAATTTCTCCTTTTCTTTCAAGCAAATATCTGAACAAACATGGACAAAAGTACTAAGGTTTCATTTCAAGAATTTGATTAATTAAATATGTATCTCACGACCGTATCCCGAAGATTTTAAAACTTTGGCGCCGAAATATTTTTAAACCAAGAATGCAAAATGGATCAAAGAAAATCTCAATTGATTTAAATTCTAAACTATTTTTGTAAAGGCTCATTAAAAATTGTTTAAGAGGCATAGCCCAATTGTTCTCTCGAGAGAGCCCATTAGAACATTAGAACATTATTAATTATTAATGGTGAACTTTTAATGGTGTGTTAACATCTTTATAATTAAATATAATAAATTTTTATGAACCCCCATAAAAAAAATTCTATGTAGTGAACTTTAAAACAAGGAATCTTAGAGCATGTTTATTAGTGATATTTTAAGGGTATCAATAAATAAAAATGATTAAAAAAATAAAAACTGATGAGATTTTCGGGTGAATTGTATCAGCGTAGTGAGACTTTTGAAACGGTTCATTGGAGCACGTGTCGGTATGGTATTGGACCCTTTTTTCCAAAAAAACAGACCTCTCTCCATTCTTCTTCTCCTCCATGGATTCACAGCGAAGATCTCTCTCTCCATTCTTCTTCTCCTCCATGGCGATTCACAGCGACGTCCAACGTCTCCGTCTCCGCCGCAAATCTCGGATCTCAGCCGCGAATCTCGGATGTCCGCCGCAAATCTCAGATCGCCGCAATCGATATGTATATAATCATGGATCTTGTGAAATCCATCCTTGACAACTTCGAATCCAAGTAAAAATCCCAATAGCGATCACAACCAGAAGCAAACACCTGCACAACATGCAAACCCTTCCACTGCACATCTTTCTTTTTCCTTCAAATCGAATTCAAAAGAGAAAAAGTCTTCGATTCAAAGAGAAAAAGTTTGTTTGGTTTTGTTGGCGAGAAACGTGGAGTGAGATAGAGAAAGAGATAATAAATTTTGTAAAAAAATAAATTACTAATAAAATTAATACTAATAAAAATAATACTAAATTAATGTTAGTGATACTCTTTTGAGTATGACTGATAAACATGCTCTTAGTGAAATTAATATAAAAAATGAGTTAAACACACTTTCATGGGATTAGGGATAATAATGCTTTTATCTTTCTAATTATCCTAATTATCTAGTCAAGACTTAGACTACTCTAACCTAGCCCCCACGTGAGAGCAAATAACGAAAAGAGAAGCAGAGAGTTTCCGTAGGAGGAGAAGGAGGAGAAATAGACTCGAAATGGTCTGTTGTAGAGCCTTTTCTAGTCAGCTTTCTTTATACCATTGGAAAGTTTTTCTTCGCAGCTTTACAGCGCCGCCAACATTTCTCAATTTGAAGTTATGTTTTCAGTTTCGAGGAAGGACTTTGTGAGACATATTACGATCACATCTGAAGGTGATAGGAAACAATCTACATACCAACAGAAAGCCCCGAGTCTCAAATTTTACCAGTTTCTATGGGGAATGGAAACTGAGGGTCAAAATTGTTTTGAACGATCTGAAACTTTTGTGAATATGTAATTAGTCAGAGTATATTTTGTGTCGCGGCTTTGGTAGAGATCGTATGAAGCTGAATTTTGCGCTCATACCAGACGAGTCTTTAGGGATGATGTGTTTGGATAAGCAAATAAATTCGGATCGAGCTGAATCTTTGCAGACATGTTAGGGACACATAGACCTAACTCTCGGTGGAAGGAAAACCTATTTGAGCTTAGAAAGCATAAGGAAGTGTGATGTCAAAGTTGTGACAGTGAATCTATCCAAGAGCAGTGCAAAGAGTAGCGAGTTTTTCTTCTTCATCAAAGTGCCTAAGGTGAGGGTGGGATCTATGTTACTTTGGTACTAGTTGGCAATATATGTTCTTGCACACTAAGTCTAGAAATGGAATGTTTTATGTTTTGGTCTTACATATTAAGTCTAGGAATGAAATGCTTGATGTTTGTTGGTTGCTCTTTGGTAGTTACTAATATTGTTTGATGTGTGGAATTTGTTTGATAAAGTTGTATGGTGTTAAATAAAGAAAGATGTTTAAGATTAAAAATGAATTGTTTGAGTTTGTTCCAAAGAAAAACACAGCTTTTGGGGAAGAAGATGTTATATCGCATAACACCAGATTAAGACTGTGACAACCGCATGGTGTAAAGAATGCCCTTGGATTGATTTCTAGCAACCTCTTTTGAACCCCTTTATTCTTTCCTTTCATATTAGATCCGTTGTCATAGCCATGTTCTCTCACATCACCAATGTTTAACTCTAGCTCAACTAACGCATCTTGGAGCGAAGCAAAAAGTCCTTCTCCTGATTTATCTTTGACAATCAAAAATGTCAAAAATAATTCCTCAACCTTGGTTGACATTGTAGAAACATCCACACATCGGATAACCAAAGTCATTTGCTCTTTGTGACTGATATCTGGAGTACAATCAAGAATTATAGAGAAATACTTCGAATCACGGATCTTATGTATGATCATAACTTTGATCTCCTTAGCAAGCATCTCAATCATTTCATTCTGAATCCTGTGACTGAGATAATACGTATAAATTTCCTTTTTCTCAATTCGTCTAACATGCTTTCTCATCACTACATCAAACTCTGCAATCATCTCAATAACACCCAAAAAATTTCCACTATTCGCTTCACCAAGTTTTTCATTATCTCCACGAAACGCCAAGTTTCTTTGAGTTAGAGTTTTCACCACTGCAAATAATCTCAACAATACTTCTATCCAATGTATTTTCTCTCTGTTTAATTCTTCTTGAGTATGTTTATCAATTGTCTGATTTTCTTTAAATCTCAACTCCAACTCTCTCCAACGTGCCATAGATATAACATGATCATGAGAAACTTCATGTTCTTTTAGCCTTGCTGAAAAGTTTCTCCGATCATTATATCCTGTAGTTGCCAAGTTACCACCACCTTTGTCGTGCCTGAACAATTTGCAGCAAAAACAAAAAGTTTTATCTAAAGCTTTTGAGTATACCAACCATCGCCTATCTTTTTTTTTCTCCATTTACCATATCTCTTGTATAGAATACATGAGAAAAATGTATGCTAATACTGCTTTAGGAAACCAATGATGACTTGATAATCTTGTCGTAGGACCCTTCTTAACCAACAAGTCTCTCAATCCCATATCAATGTTTTCCCAATTTCCTGGATCAGAGACATCTTTATTTGGTTCTTTTATCTTTTCATCTTGCTTTTCAGTTTCATCTTGATGAGTCTCTTTAGATTCCTCTGAATTTTCAAGCTCACTATTCTGACCAATATCATCGACATCTTCATCTTCATCTTTGTCTTCTTCTCTTTGAGCGGATGAATTCCCAATTTTAGTATTATTAGCTCTCGTCACAAACTTGGACATAGAACCTTGTAGTGACTTTATGAGTGCTTCTTGTTTCTTCTTCTTATTTTTGTTTTGAGTTCCGGATGGTTGATTTTTTTTTATTCCACATGGTTTGCTTGTCCCAGACGGTGCCATCTTGTTATCAAATAAAAATTAAAAGTAAGCATAAAAATAAGGGATTCGTAACAAAGTCAAGAACTCAAAGCATCAAGCTTCTATCACAATTAAAAACGACAAATTAAGAAACGTACCTTCTTACTACGTAAACGATGAATTGAAATAACTGAAGCAATAGAACTAAATTATGTAATCAAAAGCAAGAGGACAAAAGAAAATAAAAGTGTTGTAAGCCTGCAAGACGACGGAACAAATTGGAACAAAAGAAAAAACAGTTTTGTTTCTAATTTTTAATTAGGGTTTTGACTATCATGAAAAATAGAAATTTACTAATATATTTAATTTTAACAAATTTATAAATATTACTGAAAAGTTCAACAAATCTTATTCTAACTAAAAATGCCTAATAAATAATATTTTAACAAAAGAACCTACAATTTTATTTATTTATCAATACTAATAAAAAAAAAATTAAAATATGCCCCATTAATTTGGATGCCCCAATCCTTGGCTTGGGTGGCTTCTCCTCTAGGCCGGCCCTGAGGAGATACTTGCTACAAGATTCATGGCTATCCGATTGGTTTCAAGCACAATAACAAGCAACATGAGAGAACTAAGCATATCGAGCTTGATTGTCATCAAGTGCGTCAAAGAATTGAGATTGGTATCATCAAAACTCTCCATGTTCGTACAGACAATCAACTTGCTGATGTGTTTACTAAACCTTTGTTTGCTACTCAGTTTCATTCCTTGATTGGCAATATGGCATTACGTTCTCTCCACTTGCCATCTTGAGGGGGAATATTAGACTTGTAGTTGGTTAAATCCGGTTAACCAAATCATAGATTGATTTTGGTATTGTTGAATAACCGGAAAAGTACTTAGCATAAATATCAAATGCTGCAAACAAAGATCAATAACAGCAAATATTCCTTTTTCTTCTTCTTCTTCAATTCGTTCTACAACACTAACAATCCTCGAAGAAGATAATGCTCAGGATCCCATCAATGTAAAAGATCAAGTTTTTAGGTGTTTTGGCGAAATAGTTGAACTTGACATCAAAAGGTTGAAGGAGCAATTGCTTAATGGTGATGCTGTTGCTACACTCGTTGAGGCTCAATTTGAGATTGTAGTCGTAAATATCGAGTTTATTGAGTTTCTTCTGAAGCTCTGCCATGGATGATTTCAACCTATAAGTTTTTATGATTGCATCTTCTTTCTTCTTCGTGGCTTGATACTCTATAATGGCCAAGGACATGTTTTGGTAGAAAATTAAAAGTTTAGAACTAAATTTAAATTATAGTTTACTTGGAATATGTTTTTGTATGATGGTATACTTAAGCCATAAATGGAAGATATATATCCATTCTATACTTGGGTATGAACGAACCGATTTTCCGTAAAAATTATGGGTTGCAAATTTACAAGATAAGAGACTGAGCTCAACATTTAAAATATATTATTTTGTCTTGACTATTCATCACCTCTAAGATCTTGAGAGACTCGATCGATAAAATAGGTTAATTAACCCTAACAAAAAGATCATTAATTGGTTTTATATAC
Source organism: Arabis hirsuta (assembly GCA_964056655.1). NCBI lineage: Eukaryota > Viridiplantae > Streptophyta > Magnoliopsida > Brassicales > Brassicaceae > Arabis > Arabis hirsuta. Next base: position 22,745,281 of record OZ053308.1, read on the forward strand.
ATATACCAATATTAGGACAAAACAAGTCAGTAAGGTGAAACTCTAAGATGGTATCCATTTGGTGCAGAAACTCTTGGAAACACCATTAATTTTTTCCCTCCTTTCTCCTCCCATCTACACAAAACCAAAAAATTAAAATTTCATCAAATCATCAAATCCAAAAAAAAACAAAAAAAAATCAGATCATTTCACAAACCCCATTAAAGAAAGACGGATCAAGAACATACCTGTATCTTGTAACAAAGTAGTGAAGAAAGCTCGAGACTTCAGAGATTCCTAGTTCCTTGCCAGGGCAAAGCCTTGCTCCACCTCCAAAGAGTAAGAAATAGCTCTTTGATTCCAAGCTCTTCTCCTGCATATTCAGATAAAGTTTCTTTATGAGCCAGAAGGTTTCGCACAAACACAAGAGCACAAACAAAAACACAAGAATGCAAATACTAACCATCCATCTCCACGGGTTAAAGATCATTGGATCTTCATACAGAGATGTATCATAGTTAATTTCTCTTGTGTATACGTAAATTCTCCAACCTTTTGGTATTAAATACCCTGTAATTTAAATCAAAATCACAACCAATATTAATAGAGATAAACAAAAAATAAGTTCTTTAAGATTGTAAAATAAAAATCGAAAAGGGTTGATCTTCTCCTCTCTCAAAATAATTGAAATAAAACCATGGAGGGTCACGGGGGAGATAATTGATTCGCTGGATTGGTTGGTATATATTTGTAAATAATTGATGTAATGTAAGGTCCACATGCCCAATTTATTTATTTTTCTCTTTTATTGTATACACACACACCCAAAAAAATATTTATCCAACCCATAATTAAACTACTTCAAATTGGAATTAAAAATTATACTACTAGTTTCTCACCGTTGAGTTCCAAGTCGTGAGTAGTTTTCCTCAAAACACCATTAACAATCGTTGCCAACCTTGATGTCTCGAAGATCACCTATTAATAAACAAAATAATCCAAAAGCATCTTAAATAACAATGTCAAAATCAAGCACAACAAATATTAACTTGTGTACGAAAAGACACTCACGGCTCGAGTGAATTTCATCGATTTAATATCGTCGAGATTGAGTGGTTCGTCTGGTCGTTTTCTCTCTTTTATAGCCAAATGTTCTCTCTGCAACCAAAACCCAAAAGTCAATAACCGAACCGGACAAACATAAACCGGTTTAGAGTGTTTCTTAGTAAAGAACATACTCTGAGTTCTTCAAGAGCTTCAGGGTTATCATGGAGATACTTAAGAGCCATCATAGAGGTTGTAGAGACAGTCTCGTAACCCGAATACAATATCGTTACCACTTGATCTCTTATCTCCTTATCGGTTAATAAGTATCGGTTATCTTCCTTCTTCATCAAGTAACCCATCATGTCTGTGAAAGTTTTGCCCGACTCTCTTCGTTCTTGCATCAGCTCTGTCAACAACCTATCGATGTTGTTTCTTGCCTGAAAAGTAACCAAAAAACATGTCAGAATCTTTTCATTTTCTTCATTTTTTTTTTTGTTTTCATGATGCTAGATTCGAGTAAGGCTTACTTGGATTCCGCAGCGGTAGTTTGTTCCCGGGAGATCGATCGGGACCGAAAGTGTTCCAACAACAAGCTTGAAGAACTCTGTTCTATATTCTTCGACCTCTGGTTTTGTCAAAGTCTCTGCAATTTGTAACAACGATGATAAAAATGCCATCTGCACAACAACCAAAAAAAAAAACCATGAGTAAATATAATATTATACATAAGAAATAAAATGAGTAGTAATCTGTTTTTTTTTTAACACAGACTAATCTGTTTAATTCTCCCACCCTTCAGAGAACCAAGTATCTAATTTACAATTAATAAAAACTAGTTTTTAGTTAATAATACACTAAATAAGGCATATGAATACATATTTATTTGTTTGTCCAAAAAAAAAAAAAAAAAGAATACATATTTATTTATTTTTTTGTCAACAAAAAAAAAATTGCTTAATCTTTATGGAATGTTAGACCAACACTATTTATTAAAGGAAGGGGTAACTAACTTCTTTTATCAAAGAGAATGAAAATAAATAATTTTCTTATCAAAAACAATAAATTTCTCTGACAAATGAAAAACATTAAATCCCCAATAAAGGAATAGACCCGAGATTCAGATTCAATGTCTTAAAAAAAACAAAGAAAGAAAGAAAGAGAGAGAAAAGCAAGAACGAACGTACATGTTTGGTCTTTTCCTGGATATCAACGGACTCGAGGTCATCCCAACCACAAAGATAGCTTCTCATGAAATGATCAATAGTAGGCAAGAGATGGTCTTTCATCATGGCCGGGCTTATTAAAGAAAGCAATGAGCCTCTCATGAGTCGGTGGCTCGGTCCATGAACCGCAGCTATGTTGCATGTACCGAGAATATCAAGCATCGATTGTGGGTAACCAGCGACAAGTCCTTTCGATTCGTTCATTAGAATGTATCTGTTCAGCTCTGCGTCCATTGAGACTATTGTTGGGCAACCAAGAATGTGAGATTTGAAGAAACTCCCGTATCTGATTTCATCCCCACACAAAAAAAAAAAAACCTTTGATTTTAGAAAATGGAAAAATAAAAATAAAAAAACTAATCGAGGAATACAAAAGAAAAAAAAAAAAATTGAAACTTGTTGTACCTGAGTCTCTGGTTTTTCATGAAATCTGGTCCTTGTTTGAGAAACTCGGTGGTTTCACCAAAAATTGGCCAGCCCATGGTTCCAGGAGGGAGACCTTTCTTAGAGTAACGCATCTGGTTCCATCGGAGAAGAGCAGAACAGATGCAGACAATGATCAGAACAAGACCAAACATCATCATCATTATACCCATTTTCTCTTCTTCTTTTTTCTTCCCTCTGTTTTTTTTCTTCCTTGCTCTGTTTTCGAACAGAACCAGTACTAGAGAGAGAGAGAGAGATATGGTTAAGGGACTCTGGTTTTGGACTCAATGGGTGTGTGGCGTTGTTTATATAGGCACCATACTATGAGAGTGAGAGAGAGAGAGAGAGGGATGAAATATTTACTACCATAGAATGAGTCAAAGAGGGAAGTTGGGTTTTAATTTTTTACCATCTCTGTGTAGATTTCTTAGTATAAAAAGTTGTTAAAATTGTTTCAACCGTTATTCTTTTGGACATAAAATTAGTAAAATTTTGCCAACAATCACCGCAAAACCTAAACTATCAGATATAACAGTTGGTTTATAATTTATGACGAAAATATGTCTATTGGTCCATTTTATTATAATTATTATAACTATAATATGAAACTATATAAAATCAACAATATTAACAATAACATATATTTATGAAGTATTATCTCTAAGCAACAATATATTTAAATAATTAATTTTTTTTAATTAGAATATACTACGTATCATAAATATTATGAACAATTGCAAAAATATCATTTTGCAAACATGCCACCATAAGTTATCTATTTTCAAAATGCCATAAATTAAAAAACAAAATAAACATTAAACTTTAAAATTCTAAACTTTTAAAAAAAGTTTTGACCTTAACCAAGTATAAAGTCTCAAAACTAAACTCTAATATATCATAATTAACCCAAATATAAATTATATTTTGAGTAAATGGTACAATATTAGTGGCATTTTTAAAAAATTTCAAATTTTATATTTTGAGTAAATGATATAATATCAGTAACATTTTTAAAAAGTACTTCCTCCATTTCAAAATAGTTGTCATTTTAGCCTTAATTTTTTGTTTCATATTACTTGTCATTCTGTAATTTCAATGCACATTTATGACTAATTTTTCTATTTTTATCCCTACATTTCAGCTTATTAATTATTCATATCAAATAAAATATTATATTAATTAGGGGCAAAACAGATTTTTAATATGTTTTCTTAATTTGTGTGAAAAACTCTAGAATGACAATTATTTTGAAACGGAGAGAGTAGTATTTTTCAAAAATTCTCAAAATATTATAGTTTTTTATTAACAAAATTTTTATTATTAGATTAGTTTTACTAGTGGAAGTAATTTTGGTCAACTGGTTGCCTCTAGATTTTTTCCATAGAATGTCAATTAATGTCAATTATACATATTAATGAAGATGAATTATCGAAACTCTCCAGTGTGGTACAGGAAAATTATTCGACGTGTCCATATCGAGAATTTTTGTGGAGAGGGTAAATTGTTTGTTCTAGAATCGACTGTATAACTGGTTCTTGTGTTTTCAATTGCTATAGAGGAAGCTCAAAACGTAGTTTTCACATAGAAAACTCATGACACAATTTCCGCTAATTTAATGCATATGTGTGCCGCTAATTTAAAGCTAAGTGTTCTTTTGGTTTTATCAGTGAAAAATTAGGAGATAATTTTTATAAAATACGAAAAAACTATTAGGGACCCGATTGATCGACTATGAGCAATCGATCGATCACCTATCCGCAATTTTCACTTCATGTGTATGCTTTTGCTTCGAGACTACATGACATGTTTTCAGTAAATTGAACATATCTTGAGATCCCACTATTAGATTTTTATTATTTAATATGTAAATGGAAGCTAACATTCTCATCTATCGTGTGGTTAAATTAGAGCTTGATCTAAAGGTGGATCCTCATTTGATGCAAAACATTCGATGCTTTGAATCGGTCCATCATTTATTACGTCAATTCACTATAAACACTCTAAAACTCTGAAGGTATATTGTAAATGTTTACAAAAAAACATAATTTATTAATTAAAAACCTATGAAAAAAATAATAGATATGGTAAAATTTAAATTATATCAACTCTTTCACATTTAAATATTTGTTTGTTCTTAAAAACCAATAGCTCAAGTTCATAAAAGAATCTGAAATTTGCGGAAACTCACATGATGAGGATATTAAATCCATGATGAATCAGCCACGCCCCAAGGCATCTTGGCAAGTTTTTACCAGCCTCTCAAATGAAACGACCCGACCCAAAAATTTAAAAATTTACCCTTCAGATTATAATCATCACCGATCATAATCCTCAACTGGGCCGACACAAACAATGTGGAAACAACAAAAATCAACAATAACAACTAAATCAATAAATCTCATACTTTATTAATTTTCTAAACCGTTCAATTCAATAAGAACAATATTCAATTCAATCAATTCCAGAATAATCCAATGACAATAATTTTAGAATCTACTAGCAACCTAACAATTCTAACGCTACGACCACTCAGACGAGACACTAGATCATCTCCTCTTCCCGGCCATGATTCCACGATAACATTTTCTCTTTACCTGTAACACATGACAAAAAGAGTTGCGTGAGTATTATCACAAATACTCAGGGACGCAGTCATCCCGTCTACAGGCTATATATACACAAGCATAAACAATAGATACAATACCAGGATGAGCATACACAAGCATTCATGAAACAATCAAACACGAACCAATCCAAGAACTTTGTGTCGATCGACACAACCTCTAGGAGTCGATCGATACACAGCCCGTGTCGATCGATACAACCACTAGATGTCGATCGACATACAGCCCCGTGTCGATCGACACACCACCCTGGTGTCGATGGACAGGACATCGCAGAACCCAGAAACTAGCCTATCCTCTCGTGGCTCGAATCCGTCGCGATTCATCGAGTCTCCTGCACAATTTTATTCACAAAACACACAAAATCCAACAAGCAATCGCATTCTATCCATTCCTTACACATATGTAAGCCTACGGTCACATACTCACCTCGATTTCGGGAAGAAAAAAATGCGGTTTCACGAAGAACGTGATGAACACAGCCTCCAATCCAGAAATCCCCAACAGTCGAGCAGAACCCGAACCCCACACACCAAAAATCAAGCCTCCAATGCCCAAGAACAAACATGAATCTCCCCAACACTCAAGAACACCAAATCTCTGTTTTTCTCTCTAGTTTCTGTCTAAACCCGACCAGAAACACGGCTGAAGGCTTTTATACTCCAACCCTAGGGTTTCCCTAACCAGTCCGCCGAACCGGACAATTGGAACCAAACCGGTCGGTCCAATTTCAACTCGTGTCGATCGACACACCACCAAGAATCCGACTCCTCACAAGTCCAAACACCCGTGTCGATCGACATACACACCTGTGTCGATCGACACCCACCAAAAATCCACTTTTTAGTTCACAGATGTTACAATTCTCCCCCACTAACACGGATTTGACCTCGAATCACGCGACTCCGTCTCGCTAAGATTATCACTTTCGCCTAAAACCCGACCATATTATCCCAGAATATCAACAATGCAACGCCCCTGGTCCGGATTAGGGCTGCCCGATTGATTTCCCAACAATCAAACAAGAATATGCACGACCAACCGTTGACCCCAAATTGGACCAAATGGTCGCACAACAATCAAACAAGAACATGTACGACCAACGGTGCCATATATGTTACCAGGGTTGTCCGAATCGAGGTTCCAGACACAATTAAAAACCCTAGACTCGACATCCACATCCACTCTCCTGACCCTCGGTCAGCACCATTCGAGATCACACCTGATCTCCGAGCTCTACTAGGCTCATACTAGCCACATTGCACCGTCTCACCACGGCTACAATCCTGACCCCAACCCGGTCAGCACCACCTAAGATCCACTCCCGATCCCCGAAGTTCATCTAGTCTCATACTCACGACCACGCTACTGCTCATAACTCATACTCATAACTTATACTCATAACTCATATACATATACACCACACCCACTCGCAGGATTGTCACCCCTTGAGCTACGTGTACAGGGAACCCACCCGTCCCCTGGAGAGAACCACCATCCCTCAAAGTACATGTAGGGAACCCACCCGTCCCCTAGAAAGAACCACCAACTCTCGAGTATATGCAGGGAACCCACCCGTCCCCGGGAGAGAACCACCATCCCTCAAGTATGCAAGAATCCCACTCGTCCCCTGGAGCAATACTCTGAACGCGCATCATAAGCACATGTCGACCGGAATCACCTCCGTGGCTCCATCATGACATCCTCTACCCAGAATATTATCACATCCATGACTCCCACTAGGTCATCCGAAACAACCCCCACAAGGTGTTTTCACTAGAGTCCCTGGAATAGACAAGTTCTAACCACCATAAAACCTCTATCCAGACTCTCCCTAGGAATAGACAAGTTCTAACTCACATAGAGCTTCCATTTCTAGCCACTCCTAGAATATGAACAAGCTCATTTCTAGCCACACCTAGAACAAGAACAAGCTCTAAGCCGCATAGAACTTCCATTCCTAGCCATCACATGACCCCACCAGTCATAAAATATAAGAACTCATATCTTATAAAACACATTTAATAAGGCAACTCATCTTATTAAATCTCCAAATGTATACTCGTTACAACACAAACGAAATATACATAACAACAACATTGCAACATGCTAATACAGACTCTGAAAACCAGAAAGACACTCAAGCCACCGGTTGCTTCTCAAACCACTTCGAGAACTTTTTCTTCATCGACGCTTCTGGTTCCCAAGTCTCCTCCTCAATACCGTCACAGTCCCACACGACTATCACCAACGGTATACTTTTCCTACGCAGAACCTTGACTCTCCTCTCGAGAATCCTCACAGGTCTTGCCGCCAACGTCATGTTGGGTTGAAGATCCTCTGGAATCCTAGCCAACACCTCCTCAGACTCATGTAGACACTTCCGTAGCATCGATACATGGAAGACCTTGTGAAAAGCCTTCATACTCTGAGGTAACTCCAACCGATAAGCTACCGGCTCGACCCACTCCACAACCTTGAACGGACCATAAACTTCGAACTTAGCTTATTCTCGGAAATAGATCTGTTAGGACCCCTCAACATCGCTGCCTTGAGATACACCAGATCTCTCAGCTCGCTCTAGCACTTTCCGTCTCCTATCGGCGTAACTTTTCTGCCGATCTTGAGTCTCCCTCATGTTCAGCCTCAAGACACGGATCTTCTCTGTCGTCTCCTGAACAAAGTCTGCACCAAACATGCTCCTCTCCCCCACTTGAGTCTAGCATAATGGTGTCCTACACGGCCTCCCATACAGAGTCTCATATGGAGTCATCCCAATACTCGCCTGGTAACTGTTGTGGTACGCAAACTCAACCAGGTTCAGATGATCCGCCCAATGACCACCATAATCCAGCACACACATCCTCAACAGATCCTCTAATGTCTGAATCGTCCGCTCGGACTGCCCATCTGTCTAAGGATGATACGCTGTGCTCATATGCACCTTAGTGCCCATCTCAGCCTGAAACGCCCTCCAAAACTCTGAAGTAAATCTCGGATCCCTGTCTGACATAATACTCGCTGGCACTCCGTGCAGCCTCAATATCTCCCGCACATACTTCTTAGCCAAAGCTGCCGCTTCGTCGGTCTTCTTAATGGCCAGAAAGTGTGCTGACTTGGTCAGACGATCCACGGTAACCCAAATCGTATCATAAGTCTGTGACACCGGCAACCCCGTCACGCATGGTAATCATATCCCACTTTCACTCCTAAATAGGCAAACTCTGCAATATACCACTCGGAACCTGATGCTCAGCCTTCACCAGCTGACACACATTGCACGCTGCAACCCAGTTAGCTACCTCTCTTCATCCCGACCAAGTGATAATACCGCTTCAGGTCATGATACATTTTGGTCGCTCCCGGATGAATAGATAACATGCTCTAATGAGCCTCCCTCAGGATCTCCTGCCTCAGATCCTCGTCCTTGGGTACACAAACTCGCCCGTTCACCAGTATCATCCCACTCACTGAAACCACATACTCTGAACCGGCCGTCTTAGAAGCATCAATCAATCCCTGATCCTTCTCCTGAGCAACTCGAATCCTGCTCAACAAATCTGCCAGGTTAGCTGCCTCTAGCCCCAACGGCTCCTGTTAGATCACACACAACCTTAAGGTACTGATCTCGCTCACCAGAGCCTCCATATCCCGCTCCTGATCTGAAGCAACCCTCTTCCGACTCAACGCATCTGCCACCAGATTAGCCTTACCCGGATGGTACCCAATCTCTAGGTCATAGTCTGCAACTAACTCCATTCAGCGCCTCTGTCTCTGGTTCAACTCTGCCTGAGTGAAGAAATACTTTAGACTCATGTGGTCTGTGAATACATGCACCTTCCCGCCATACAGATAAGACCTCCAAATCTTAAGGCAAAAATCACCGCAGCCAACTCCAAATCGTGGGTAGGGTAGTTGCACTCGTTCTTCCTCAACTGCCTCGAAGCATATGCAATAACCTTTCCCTGCTGCATCAGTACACATCCCAGACCAACTCTTGAAGTATTTGTATACACCACATACGGCTCACCCGGCTCGGGTAACACCAAAATCAGTGTAATAGTCAGCATCTCCTTCAGCTTCCCGAAACTCTCCTCACAAGCTGAAGACCATACAAAAGGAACATCCTTCCTGTCAACTTTATCATCGACTGCGCCATACTCGCAAACCCCTTGACGAATATACAGTAATAACCCACCAACCCAAGAAAACTCCTGATCTCGGTGGCACTCCTCGGTCTAGGCCAACCTCTGATAGCCTCAATCTTAGCCGGATCTAAAGAAACTCCCTCTGCAGACACAACATGGCCAAGAAAGCTAATCTCTCGCTGCCAGAAACTGCACTTACTCAATTTCGCATACAGCTTCTGCTCCCATAGCTTCTCCAGAACTAACCGCAAATGGACCTCGCGCTCCTCAGGACCCTTCGAATACACCAGGATATCATCTATGAAGATGATCATGAACACATCCAGATACTCCTGGAAAACTCCATTCATCAACCGCATGAACGCTACTAGCGCATTCGTCAACCTGAACGGCATCACTACAAACTCATAATGCACGTACCTCGTCCGGAATGCCGTCTTCCAAATATCTGCCTCATCAATCGGAATCTGATGGTAACCCGAAGCCAAATCAATCTTGGAGAACCAAGTAGCCCCCCGCAACTGATCCAACAACTCATCAATGCGCGGCAGAGGATACCTGTTCTTCACAGTGACTCGGTTAAGTCCCCGGTAATCGATGCACAACCGGAAACTCCCATCCTTCTTTTTCACAAACAACACTGGTGCTCTCCACGGTGAAACACTAGGCAGGATGAACCCCTTCCCCAATAGATCATCCAGCTGCTTTTTCAGCTCTGCCATCTCTGCTGGAGCAATACGGTAAGGCGCCTTAGATATCGGAGCTGTCCTTGGTTCTAACTCAATCGTAAAAGGATCCGATCGCGACGGTGGCAAACCCAGCAACGACTGGAAAACCTCCTGGAAATCCCAAACAACCGAATATCCCCAACTGCAACCTCTCCAACAGTCTCCGGCATCACTATCGTCGCCAGATATGCCTCACAGCCCTTCTTAATCAACTACTTGGCCTATATCGCTGAAATTATAAGACTCCCGAAAGTCGGTCTCACACCTTGGAACACCAACCTCCCTGCCTCTCGCTCAAACACCATACGTCCTCGATGATAATCCAGGTGAACCCTGTACCTATCCAACCAATCCATTCCCAGGATGACATCGTTCAGCTCCACCGGACTAATAACCAGATCTGCTGGCATCAACTCCCCCGCCACCAGAACATCCACACGTTGAGCCCGCCCGAAAGTAGCCAACGTCCTGCCACCAGCAACCTTAACTACTCCCGGCTGCTCTCCGGAATCGCTCTGGATCCCGCTGCTCTCCCCACACTCCGGAGTAATGAAGATATTCGTAGCTCCCGAATCAAACAACACGTGGAACTCAGAACCGCCCACAACTAAGGTCCATGCACAAATCCCATGTGCTTTAAGACCCGACACTCTAGCGCAGACACACACAATTTCTAAACAGACTAAATTCAATCACCAAAAGAATTTACAAAGAACAAGTCTGAATTATACCTATGATCGGTCTAGCGCTAGAACCGCCCGCCTCTGCCGACATGAAAACCCACGGTGTCACCGCAATCTGAGCGAAAGGCTGGACCACCAACGGCTGCACTGCCGCCACCACCATCTGCTGTAGCTTAGGACACCTGGGCTTGATATGCCCCGGCTCCCTGCAGTGATAGCACATCTGAGCCGCCTGATCCTCTCTCCTCTTCGGACAGTTCGCCACCTTGTGGCCCATACCACCACACTCGTAGCATCCTAAACCACCCTGACCGCTCTGACTGGCTCCTGAAGTGCTCTCCCACTTCCTCTTCTGACCTTGAGCAGGCTTGCCGCCCCTGCTCGAACCCGTCTGCTGCTGAGATATCCTCTGCTGCTGCTGCTGCACCGGTGGACTTACCACCATAGCCTGCTCACTGAGGTCTTTCTCAATCGCCGCAGCAGTCTCAACCAGCTCCGCCCTCGTGGCGAACTTACTAGCCCTGCAGCGAGTCCTCGACTCAGCTCGAAGTCCCCCAAGGAACCTCCTCACCTAGGCCTGCTCGCCCTCCATGCTTCTACCAGCATGCACCAGAATTCGACTGAACTCCAAATCGAACTCCCTCACAGTCCAATCTCCCTGAGCCAGGTGCAGAAACCTCGACTCCATCCGGTCCACCGCCTCCTGCGGGAAATACTTGGCATTAAACTCAGCCAAGAAATCCTCCCAGACCATCTCGGCCTGTACTCTCCTGGCCTCAATACTCCTCCACTAGAGATGTGCATCACCATCCAGATAGTGAACCGCTAGGTCCACTCGGTATCTCTCTGGACACCTGATAGAGCGAAAGGTCCGCTCCAACCTCTATTTCAACTCATCGGCCTCCTCAGGCTTGGCACCACCCAAGAAAAACCCGGTGCCAATCCTCTGCATCTACTCCATCATCCTCAGGTAGAATAGAAGCTCCTCCACAACCGCCACACCCGGCTACACACCAGCCACTCCCGGCTGAACCCCAGCCACTACTGGCTGTACACCAGCCCCACCTGGCTGAACTCCCAGAGCCTGACCTGGAGCCGGCACCCCACTTGGTAACTGCTCTAGAATCAACTGTAGCAAACCCGCCAAGCGATCATCTCGGTCTTGGACCACACCTACGGGAGCACCCCCACCTGAGCCCCCCGCACCACCAGCTACCTCGGGACCCACACTAGTCCCACCAGCCCTCACACTGGCACTCGTAGCAGTCACACCCACAGATCCCTCCTGAAATGTATGCGAGTCCGCCACCTGCTCCTGCGTGGTCTCCTAGGCCACACTCGCGGTATCTGACTCACTCACAAGTCCTCGCCCGCGCCTACCACGACCACCTCGGCCTCCATGGCCCCTACGACCTCTGCCTCTAGCACCTCTAGCCATCACTCTGCACTCACCAGCAGATTACTAAGTACTAGAAAAACAGAAAGTCAAATAACACATACCGTGGAATCTCATTGAAGACTCGGAAGAGATGATCTAGGACTCCATACCCACACAGTAATCAATCAATTCTCATACCAAATCAATCAATTCTCATACCAAATCAATCAATTACACCCGCCCAAGAACCATAAGGGCTCTGATACCAAAATGAAACGACCCGACTCAAAAATTTAAAAAATTTCCCTTCAGATTATGATCATCACCGATCATAATCCTCAACTGGGCTAACACAAGCAATGCGGAAACAATTAAAATCAACAATAAAAACCAAATCAATAAATTCCATACTTTATTAATTCCCTAAACCGTTCAATTCAATAAGAACAATATTCAATTCAATCAATTCCAGAATAATCCAATGACAACAATTTTAGAATCTACTAGCAACCTAACAATTCTAACACTATGACCACTCAGACGAGACACTAGATCATCTCCTCTTCCCGGCCATGATTCCACGATCACATTTTCTCTTTACCGGCAACACATGGCAAAAAGAGTTGCGTGAGTATTATCACAAATACTCAGCGACGCAGTCATCCCGTCTACAGGCTATTTATACACAAGCATAAATAATATATACAATACCAGGATGAGCATACACAAGCATTCACGAAACAATCAAACACGAACCAATTCAGGAACTCTATGTCGATCGACACAACCTCTAGGTGTCGATCTATACACAGCCCGTGTCGATCGACACAACCACTAGGAGTCGATCGACATACAGCCCCGTGTCGATCGACATACCACCCTGGTGTCGATCGACACAACATCGCAGAACCCAGAAACGAGCCTATCCTCTCGTGACTCGAATCCGTCGTGATTCATCGAGTCTCCTGCATAATTTCATTCACAAAACACACGAAATCCAACAAGCAATCGCATTCTACCCATTCCTTAGACATATGTAAGCCTACGGTCACGCACTCACCTCGATTTTGGGAAGAAAAATAATGCGGTTTCACGAAGAACGCGACGAACGTGATGAACACAACCTCCAATCCGAAAATCCCCAACAATCGAGCAGAACACGAACCCCACACACCAAAAATCAAGCCTCCAGTGCCCAAGAACAAACAGAAATCTCCCCAACACTCAAGAACACCAAATCTCTGTTTTTCTCTCTAGTTTCTGCCAAAACCCAACCAGAAACACGGCTGAAGGCTTTTATACTCCAACCCTAGGGTTTCTCTAACCAGTCCGCCAAACCGGACAATTGGAACCAAACCGGTCAATCCAATTTCAACTCGTGTCGATCGACACACCACCCAGAATCCGACTCCTCACAAGTCCAAACACCCGTGTCGATCGACATACACACCTGTGTCGATCGACACGCACCAAAAATCTACTTTTTGGTTCACGGGCGTTACATCAAGAGTCCATACCAGTGATGATCCAAAGAAGACGAGCCAAGAAAAGCCCAAGATCATGCAATCATTCCAATGGCTCGATAAGGATATATTGGCCTCTCTTGAAGGATTATGGCCTAACCATGATGATTTAATCTCAACGACTTGCTCCATATTCTTGACCCATCAAGGATCCACGTTGAACAAGGAATCAATCCATAACGGTTCAGATCTAATCATAACCAAGATTACAAACCGAGTTATCCAAAACTGTCCAATTCCGGACTTTTCCTTATTTGGATCATTGCAGACTTACCTTTGGCGTCCCGGAGACTTTTCATATGATCTAAAGGTCTCTAGTAGTGTCTTAAGATGCACCGTCAAGCATAGGATCAAGTCGATCTCTTCACACCTTAACTTTCCTTATTTGGAATCATTTACGTCAAATCTGGTCCAACGGGTATATCTCTTTTATTTATTTGGGTTTGACAGATTTGAGACGTTACACACCATTAAGAGACACCTAAAACGTCACTACTTCATGCCCAAGTTGTCTAGATACAAAGAACCTTCACATTTCCTTCATTTGGCCAAAAATCGAGTAATAAAGGTCATATCAATCCAACCGTTGATTGATTGATATTTATTTTGATTTATTACTTTCTTGTTTAAGAATTATGTAGCATTATTACTAGTTGATCACGAGCCTATATAAAGCTCTTATCATTCATCTTTGTAAATCACCTTTGAGTTGAATAAAAACCGAGTTTATACTCTTTAAGCTTCTAGTTTGTTTCTCTTTGTTTTGCTAAGTATTTTTAGTGGATTCCATTACTTAGAATGTTTTGAATCTCTGTCATTGTGTGGATTCACTAAGACTTTGATTTGTGTTCTGATCACAAAAGCATTCCACACTTTTGCGTGGCGAACTTCGATCCATCAAAATTTATCAACTCTTGACATGTTGTGATCAATAAGATTTGGTGTGATGTTAATGTTATATCATCACATTTCTTTGAAATCATACCATTGATTCCCCAAGATGTAAGCCACATGCAAACAAAGTTCATTGAAGACATTCTCATCTAGTTACATTGACAAATATTGACTTAAATCTCGGAAAACTCGTAGACCGATAAATTTATTTTTGTTTCAAAAAAATCTTGCTGACCGATTTTGATGACAATGAGACGATATCGGAGAAATGGTTAAAGGGGAGGAACTTCACCAGACATGCAAGAGTCCAGTTTAGTTGACTCCTAGTAATTAAATTATCTACTTTATATTCACAGGTAAATCTAGCACATGACAATAAAATTAACTGTCCAAAAAAATCCAAAAATCTAATCGAAAAAGATGTCACAAATATCTATATTCCATATGATCTCAAATCTAGTTTTTAATTAGCTTTGTATTTTTACTTTGGATTAGTTCTGTTATCAAATTCGACTTTAGATTTAAAGAGGTCATTTACGTATCCGTATGAAGGTTTTACATTTTAATTGAATAGTCACAAAATTTATTAAACAACCAACTCATTAGGGAAAAGGGATGCAGACAGAGTAGAACTTATTAAACCACCAACTCATTCTTCAAGATCTCGGACATGAATGCTTGTTTGGTAGTGGGTGCGGGAAGATTCTTCTTTTCAGGTAAATTAAATTTTATTACTTTATGGTTGCATCTTTATGGGTTTATTTATTATATATATAAAAACATTAATGATTTCGATATAATTGGGATGAAAAGAAAGTAGGCATCATGTACCTTCGGTTTACATACCACGGTAACTTTAAATGATAATAACAAAATAACATGATATATATATATATATACGCATACTATTAAAACTAGTGATATTCGTATCTATTTGTATGGTACGGATGGCAACTTTCTTCTTTCTTTTTTTTGTTCAAAACGGGTAGCAACTTAATAATACATATTATTGAATACAAAATACTTTGTTTAAAACAAACTTATATGTCAATTTATTTACGAATATTTAATATTAATTTAATCAAGAACCATAGTAGAAAGTTTATTAAATTGTAAAAAACATATTATGCAGTAAACTGTCTCCTATTTGTAATATTTTGGATGGTAACTAAATTGTAAGAAAGAAATACATGAAAAGAAAAAGAATTTAAACAAAATGGTGGACGTCGAAAACAAAAACAAAACAAAAACCAAAATGGTGGAGCGAGAAGATAAAGGAAATAATACAAAATTATTTTGCAAAAAATTCAAGGTATAAAAATTAATTGACGTGAAGTTCGTATATAAATGTGAAATAAAAAGATCAATTAAAGTAAAATACATCTCTATCAATATTGTATAGATATAACAGATTTGAAAAAGAAAAGAAAATTAATTGTTATATAAAAAATATTAATTAAGTTAATAAAATTATATATTTCTCATCTACATCAGCCATGAGAAAACTATATCGAGTGACTGTATTACACTGGTGGAAAAAAAGAATTGAGTGAAAAAATTATTATTCTGAGTTCTTCTTTATTCTTTCAGTCAAAAATAAAATAAATTTTTGAGAATAAATATTTTTCTTTCACTTTCTTCTACTTTTGGAACATATTTTCCCTCTTAAAAAAGTGAGTGAAATTTTTTTTCTTCTCATTTAGTTTACTCTTCAGTTTTCTTTTCTTCTGAATTTAATTATTCTCAATTCATTTATTTTACTCTTCTCAGTTACATCCATCAATTTTAATAGATGATAATGATTACATGACGAATCATCATCTATGATTTTGGGTCCGACTGATATTTCAAGCAGAAGAAATGAAAAGAAACAATTAGAAACGAAGAACTGTCATTTTTAAAATAATTTTGTTTTTACATTGTATTTGAAGTGGGAAAAATTCCACTATTTCAATCACTTTTGATTTTTTCAGTATAAATTTTTTCTTTCAATTTTTTTTTTATTGGTAAAAGTACAGAAGATTTTTTTTATCTCTTTTTTTCTTCTATAAATGTCTATCATTCATACCTTCTATTTCTTCTAACAAATTATTGGAGCATATACGTTGCGCAGATTTCGTGATTTATATTTGCGACTTCAGTATTTTGTATTTATCAGAAAATATTTTGAATCAAACCTTTATTTTTTCTTAACACTATAATTTTAAGGATTTTTGTATCACATTCTCGATTTAATTTAAAGGTATAGTATAGTAGGGCTAAGTAAAAAGATGGTATCCTACTCGAGCAATAAAACTTATTAATAACGATTATCCATTGATAAATAAATAATATATGAGAAGAAAAAGAAAGGAAAAATTGAAAGAATGGGGTACTTGGGAGAGATGAGGATGGGCACATGGGCGCCACCCAAAACAAAAGTACATTTAAACCAAAAGCATTATAAGAAACAAGAAAAACAAACCTAAAATTATCTTTCAAACCATTCTTTTTTTTTATAAATCTTTGAAAACCTTTTATTCAAATTATTTCTTAAAAGAACGTACAAGAAGTTCACGTGGATGTTTTTACAAATATATATATATATATTAATCGAAAAGATATAGTGTAAAAATTTATAGGTATCTAAAGAAAGTTTTAAGAGATACAAAATTTAATTTAATCATGCTTTAACTAAAATTATATGCTACGGTAGAAACTTTTACATATTATCATTAATTTAATAATAAAAATTTATTAATACATATTTTATAAATTTAAATTCAATCAAATGTAATATTTTTTACTTTATCATATCATCTATTAAAAAAATCTAATAATAAATTTTTTATAAATTTTACTTTAATGTTCTAATATCACATTTGACGCATATCAAAATCTAGTATGTTTGTTTTTTATAAATCTAATAATACGTTTTTTATAAATTATTTTGAACCTGAAATTATTTTAAAAGATTTTTTAAATTAAATGAAAATTATAACTAAATAATTATATTGGATTTATCTTTCGCATAAATTGATTTTAAAATTGTTGAAAATTGATAAATTTTATGAATTTGTCTTTTATAAAATATATTTTAGGTGAAAAATAAAACGGTATTTTCATCTCTTGATATTTTTTTTTTTTAAGACCAACTAATTAAATTAGAAAAAAAATTCAAAAAACTTGTAACTTCTGTTAGGATTTAAGTTTCCAATACTTATGTTAGTTCACTTCTAGTTGCATAAACTTTAAAAGACACAAACAATTTGTTCACCTAGAGTTCGATGATCTACTCTCTGGGGGTGATCAAAACCACCAATCTTCCACTATCGAATTAATGATAATACAAGAAACAGAGAGTTATTGATCTCTCTATAGCCAATTGATTTCAACCTGTGTTAACCTTTCAATTGATTGTTTCTTGTAGGAAGCTTTTGTAGCGGAAACAGCAGGTTCCTTCGCCGAAGCTGAACTTCCGACTTAACCGGAGAATCACCAAGACACAGATCTTCACAACCGGAATTCCGACTTGCAACAACAAACCTTTGTAGCTTATGCTCGTAATCCCTGATCTATCTCTCTCTCTCGTATCTCTGTCCCTTTTTTCTTCTCCTTTTATACGATCAAGAAACAGATTAAGTTGGGCTGAGAACACAAATCAAACTGAGGCCCAATTGTAGTCAAAGCCCAAAATAGACAACCCACTAACAATCTCCACCTTTGGCATTTTGGTCAGATCGCATTACACACTCTTTCTTCCTTTCACTCTGCGACATAACCTAGCCGACCATCGATCATTTCCAATTCACGACTCTACCGTCGCAACCGCCGCAGATCCTGATCGGAAACTCTTCTACGGCGTCACTGGTCACTGATACATGAACCCTCTTCACCGAAGGCTCAACCTCAGCACCCAAATCAAAAGACACCAACCCCTAAGTCTCTTCATTTCTGATTCAGACTTTTCAAGCTTTCTCTTTTCCGATCTAAACAGTTTTAGGGCTGATTCCTCCTTTGTTTTCCATTTCCTTCTTTCCGATTCGATTCTGATTCATACCCGATTTGAACAGATGTGTCTGTTCGACTTCGCCTGTTCGAATCTTGTCCCCTTCTCGGTTCTTCGCAAAACCAGAAAGAAGATTGAAGCTTCTCCTTGCTTCATCTCGACCAAACCCTCAACATTACTTGGACTAGTACACGACCTGACTGTTTCTCAGGAAACAAGCATAAAACCTTCAACCCGAAAAAAACCTGGTAAGCTTTCTGAATTTCATGAATCAGACATAGTAGGTCTTTAACCAGAACCAACTAACATCCACACACTGCTAACTTGTCAATTTGTGTACCGATTTCATGTTAGAGCAGATACTAACTTGAAATTATGTTTCTTTGTGCGAGATGATTCAATTGACAAAAGCATCACCACCTCTGCCCGAGGGCACTCGCTTTGGAGATGACATGGAGAGCTGCGAGACACCTCTCAAACGAATTTCCAGGTAAGCTTTTTGTTAACATATCTGCTGGATTTAGGGTGGTGTGAATCTTTAGAATATGGACTAGGCCGAAATCATGAATATCTCGGATGAAATGAATCTTGTTAGAAATATGCTTAGTTCTGTCATGAAATGTAGCATTCTTTGCTAGGCAAATTGCACTTTGTGAATCGCAATGTAGCTTAAAAGACTCCACCTTGAAACCTAGTTCCTCACAAAATTCCTTCAACCACAACCCTTCTTTAGTAGCCTCAGATAATGCCATATACTCAGCCTCTGTAGTAGACAACGCTACAACATCCTGCAGTGTATACCTCCAACTAACTGTGTTTCTACCAATCTTGTACACGTAGCCTGATATAGATCGTCGCTTGTCTAAATCAGTAGCATAGTCTGAGTCATAATAACCCTAAACCTGAAACGTGTCTGACTTTGTAAATGTTAAGCTTAAATCGGAAGCCCCTTGAATATATCTTAGAATCCACTTCACTGCTGCCCAATGATCTCTTCCTGGATTAGCCATAAACCTGCTGACCAAACCAACAGCATATGCTAGATCAGGCCTTGAGCCGATCATAGCATACATCAGGCTCCCTACTGCACTAGCATAGGGGACAGATTCCATAAATCCAGACTCGGTGACCAGCTCCTCGTTAGTAAGGCTTCTTAGTTTGAACTGAGAGTTAGTTGGAGTAATTACCGGTTTGCAATCACTCATACCGAAAGTCCTTAGAACCTGCTTGAGATATCGTTCTTGAGATAACTTGAGAGTACCCTTTTTCTGTCCCTTAAGATATCCATTCCAAGTATCCTTTTAGCTATTCCAAGATCTTTCATTTCAAACTCAGAATTCAAACTCTTCTTAAGTACCTCAATCTTCTTCATGTCTCTTGCTGCAACAAGCATATCATCAACATACAGCAGCAAGAAGATTGTATCTTCAACTGTTTTCCCTTTGAAATACACACACGGATCTTTAACACACCGGTTAAACCCTTGACCTTTTATAAACTGGTTGAAACGTTGATTCCATTGTCTAGGGGACTGTTTTAACCCATAGAGAGATCTCTTAAGTACACAAACTTTATTCTCCTCTCCCCTTTTGATAAAACCTTCTGGCTGATCCATGTAGATAACCTCATCAAGACTTCCATGGAGAAAAGCAGTTTTCACATCTAGCTGTTCTAACTCAAAGTCTAAGTTAACCACAACTGATAGGAGAATCCGAATAGAAACATGCTTCACAACCGGAGAGAATATTTCGTTATAATCTACTCCTTCAAGTTGTGTAAACCCCTTAGCAACAAGTCTGGCCTTGTACCTCTTAGCTTCAACTTCTGGAATTCCTTCCTTTAGCTTAAAAATCCATTTACAGCCCACTGTTTTCTGGCCAAGTGGTCTATCAACCAAAATCCATGTCCCATTCTTTAGTAGCGACTACATCTCTTCTCCCATTCCTCCATTCCATTTAACCCAATCCTTACTACGCTTAGCCTCTGCCACAGTCTTTGGCTCATCCAGCTCAATTTCTGCAGCACAACTCAATGCATATGCAACCACAAACTCGTCACTACTGTACTTGGCAGGAGTTTTCTTAGTTCTCTTAGGCTTATCTTTAGCAATAACATGCTCTCCAATACGTGGCTCCTCTTCTTCATAATCGGTTTCAGGGAGATAGTCCGGATCAGATTTACTCCCTGTACTTTGTTGAGAATCACTGTTCGAACCATCTGGCTTTTCAGAAAATGCTCCACCTTCAGTCGTAGCTTCTGAACTTCCTGAATCTTCGTCATCCTCACCAGATGTTCTCGTGTTCTCTACGTAAGGGCCCTGAATCAGATTGTGACTGAATGAGACTCGCTTTCCTTTCTTAGTCCTAGACTCCTCAGAAATCTTCTTCACTAAATACAGAGTGTCTTCATCAAATACAACATTCCTGCTTATAGTTGACTTTCCTTCTTCAGGCAACCAAACTTTGTACCCTTTAGTACCCTGCGGATATCCCATGAAGATTCTTTTCACAGCTCTAGGATTGATCTTGTCTTGTATTGTATGCACATAGGCAACACAACCAAATATCCTCAAGTGACTAAACTCCACCTTAGCCCCTGACCAAACCTCTTCTGGAATCTGGAAATTCAAAGAAGCATTCGGAGTCCTATTAATCAAGTAAACCGCAGTGGAGGCTGCCTCTGCCCAGAATTTCTTTTCCAATCCTGTTTCAGATAACATACATTGAATCTTATCAGCAATTGTCATGTTCATTCTCTCGGACACACCATTTTGCTGAGGTGTGTATGTACAAGTTCTGTGTCTTCTGATTCCGTAATCCTTACACAGCTTGTCCATCTGTGTGTGTTACAAAACTCCAAGCCATTATCTGTCCTTAGACATTTAAGTTTTTTACCAGTCTGATTCTCAACCATTTGTTTCCACTCAGAAAAGTTTTCAAACACTTCATCCTTAGTCTTTAAGAACCTGATCCAGACCTTCTTTGAAAAATCATCAATGAGTGTTAGAAAATATTTGCAGCCTGATAAAGTTTCTGAGTTAGACACCGAACCCCACAGATCACTATGAATATAGTCCAAAATACCTTCGGTTGTATGTTTGGCAGTAGGAAAACTTTGCTTATGAGCCTTACCTAACACACAATTTTCGCAGAAATCCAAAGTGTGCACTTCTTTAGAATTTAAGTAGCCTCCTTTAACCAGAAGGTTCATGTTCTTCAAACTCATGTGCCCCAAACGTGAATGCCATATGTTTGTTAGATTTACCTCAGCTCTAGCAACCTGTGCCTCTCCACTTACTACTTTGGCTTGAAGATAGTACAAACCATCTCTCCACTTGCCCGTAAACACCTTAGGACCCATACTTTTATCAGGCATCTTCTTATGCCAAGTAAGAACAAAATCTTCACCTTCGTACTTTAACCCATTGTGCTCTAGCTGACCATAAGAGATTAAGTTCCTCCCCATTGTAGGCATATATCTCACTTCAGTTAAGATGACCACATAATTATCAGGATTAACAATCTTGATCTTTCCCAAACCCTCTACTTTTTCAAACGTGTTGTTTCCCATCAACACGGTCGTGCCATCCACTTCTTCAAAATCAAACAAAGCACTCTTGTCTGGTGTAATATGAAAAGTACATCCAGAATCAAAGACCCACTCATCCTTTGAACGTTGAGTACTGGCCGCGAGTATCATTGGGTATTCTTTCTCCTCTGCTACATTAACCGAACTGTTTGATTTTGAGCCTTTCAAATCTGGGCAATCTCTCTTGTAATGTCCTTCATTGCCACAATTCCAGCACTCTCTTGCTTTAGGTTGGCCCTTGGGTCTAGATTTTGATCTTTTGTCTTTGCTTTTAGATCTACCTCTAACAGAATTCTGGTTCTTCTTTTTCGGTTTTCCTCTGCCAACAAACAATCCTTCTGCTGGAGACTTGGACTTGCTCAAGAGTCCTGCTTCTCTAAGATCAGTCTCCTTGGAGTATGCAGACTCAGTGACTTCAGCAAGAGTAAGTGTCTCCTTACCGTTTCCATACTGTAGAGTATGTACTAGTGAGTCATATTGCTTTAATAGGCTGGACAGAACCTGTATCGCTTAATCCTCATCACTGACCATAATATTTAGACTTGCTAAATCATCTACTAGCTTGAGAAATCCATCAAGATTCTCTTCAATGGATTTAGCTTCATCCATCTTAAAGCTGGCAAATCTTTGCTTTAGATAGATCCTGTTAGGTAGTGACTTTGTCTGATAATCCTTTTCAAGTGCGTTCCACACACCTTGAGCAGTCTTCTCGCTCATTACCTTTCGCAGAACCATGTTACCTAGGCACGAGCATATAAGATTTTTTGCTCTAAGATCTCTGTCTTTCCTATGTTCATCAGTGTATCCAACAGCTGCAATAGACTTCTTAGGCGTTTGACTTGGAGACTCATCTGACTTGGGATCAGTTACAGCAGCAGCTTGACTCCTCATTACTGACGGAACAAACGGGGCAGTGCTCGACGAGCTCACTGACTCTTCTCCGGTAATAATCTTGTGCAATCCTTGTAGCTCAAGCTGCATTAACATTTTAAACTTCCACATCCCAAAATCTCCTTTACCATCAAACTTCTCCATATCAAACCTTGCAATTACTGGTTCCATACTTTCTGAAATCTGACAAACCTTAACCCAATCAACACACTGAAATCGCCCTGACCAGACCTGTGAACCACCACTGAACCTTCCCAGAACCAAATCCTGCACCGAGACTGCTTAACCACAATCAACACCTTGCTGTAAACCTACAGCTCTGATACCACTTGTTAGGATTTAAGTTTCCAATTCTTATGTTGGTTCACTTCTAGTTGCATAAACTTTAAAAGACACAAGCAATTTGTTCACCCAGAGTTCGATGATCTACTCTCTGGGGGTGGATCAAAACCACCAAGCTTCCACTATCGAATTAATGATAATACAAGAAACAGAGAGTTATTGATCTCTCTATAGCCAATTGATTTCAACCTGTGTTAACCTTTCAATTGATTGTTTCTTGTAGGAAGCTTTTGTAGCGGAAACAGCAGGTTCCTTCGCCGAAGCTGAACTTCCGACTTAACCGGAGAATCACCGAGAATCACCAAGACATAGATCTTCACAACCGGAATTCCGACTTGCAACAACAAACCTTTGTAGCTTATGCTCGTAATCCCTGATCTATCTCTCTCTCGTATCTTTGTCCCCTTTTTTCTTCTCTTTTTATACGATCAGGAAACCTATTAAGTTGGGCTGAGAACACAAATCAAACTGAGGACCAATTGTAGTCAAAGCCCAAAATAGACAACCCACTAACAACTTCACTATTTTTTTTTCATCCATAATTTTTTTTTACTAGTTACAATAGTATTTAATGCTATAATCATTTTAACTACTTTAATCCAAATGTTTGAAAATAATATTTTGGCTAAAAAAAAGTTTCAACATTTTTTATTTACCAAAAAAAATTCCTCAACTTTTATTTATTAAACCGTTTTAGTCATAGTAACAGTGCTCTATCGATTATTTAGAGAATATTGATGGGTCATTTATTCTTTATCCTATGCCATCGTCCGTAGTTGGAATGTTGGTTTGCACGTTCTTCTTTGGTTCAGTGAATTTGTGGGGTCTATGAACCGAAGTATATACATTTTTATTTCTTTACTTGTCGCATTTTTTCTATTATGATCTTATATAATATTTTTTTATGGTGTAACACTATCTGCATCTGTTTTATCAGAAATTCTCTTCTAAAAAAACATGTTTTCTTTTAAAAAATTATAGCATAGAAGTTAAAATCACGCAAGTAAAAAATATTACAAATAGGCAGAGCATTTGTTTGACAGCATCCTTGAATCATGAAATGAGTATACATACTATTTGCCTAAACTATTGTGTATATATGGATACGTCATCAACCATCCATGACGTTTAACAAATATATTAATCTTCATAGTTCAAAATAAAGAATCTAGTGTTAATACAACTAGGGTTCAAATTAGCGACATAAAAATTGATTGCTACAAGTAAAACATTTGTGCAGAGCAATATGGTACAACTGAGTGAGGTATATTTGTATATGTAAAAGAAGTGAGACAAACAATATTTAATTAGTAAAAAAAATAATATAAGACAATGATTTGATTGGTAAAAAATCAAAACGGTTTGAAACATATATTTTTAATAATATTTTTTTAATAAAAATGAATAATTTAGTTACTATTTTCATAAATTGAAGATTTAATAACTAATTGAAATTGTTAATAGTATATATTATCTACAAAACAAAACTTTTACTAGTAAATATTCTGAATGTTTATAATACAAGTATTTTGTTTAGTTAAGTAACAATCTTCATACATTAAAAAGTTTTAAAAATACAATACAACCTAAAAAAATAAATTAATATCGTCTACTATCGTTTTGCCATAACATATTTGCAATATTGTTTTTATTATTTGCTCCACATGTTCTCTATCTATTACATCTTCTTCTTTTTTTCACCAAAATTTGGTTCGCAATATTTGTTGTTCTGCCTCGTATCTGTGAAATTTGAGAATCTTCAGCAAAATTTGAATATGAGAAATTTGATATTCTGATAAAATTATGCAAGTCAATTGTAGCCACTACCACTCTCTTTTGAACGTTATTTCCATATTTTGGAAAATCACAAAGAATCCTCCATTTCTTCTTCCGAACTCCAAAATTCCTTTCGATAATCGAACGTAAAGATGCATGTCATCGATTGAACAATTTCTATTTATTCCTCGCACGAAATTTTACATTATCTTATTTAATTTTGTTCCGGGCTCTAGGATGTTTCCCCCCTTCGCGATTATTTCTTCATTTTCCCGTCTTTCGTCTTTCCTTTGGGCTCTCGTATGACATTTTGCCCGGCAAATGGAAAGCTAGACCTCCAGGATTGAAGGGTTCGTCACCGGTACGTCGTGTCTAGGTGATGTTCAATTTGAGTTTATTCTGTCCATATATCTTCTCTCCCGTACATCGGCAACGTTCTCATCGTCAACTGCCAAGACATGCATTCTGCCGCTCGTCTCGCCATAGCTTAGATCCCATTAACTTTGGATGTGACTTATAGCTTTCTTCAAAGTCCTTTGTCATCCGTTTACCTTTTCTTTGAGTATCGGTACACTTCGTCGATGAGGTATTCAGAAGGATATCATGGGGTTCAGACATCCTTCAAACCTAGGCGATCTTTCAACCTTATGAAGGCACGTTGACCTCATGCGCCTTTTACCATCGCCATCTTCGGGTTTAGTGCTTAGTTTCAGCCATACTTTGTTGTGTTTCTGGCGTAGCTATCATTGTAACGCCCGTGAACCAAATTCTGGGAATTTTGGTCGTGCGTTGATCGACGCAAGGTTAAATCAGACCGGATCGGTTCGATTTAAGCGTCGGTTTGGGGGCCGGTTTAGGGTGGAACCCAGGGCTTCCCTATAAAAAGGGTTGGCTGCGTTTTCTGATGGATTTTAGTTCCAGAAAGTTTTCAAAAAGTTCTAGAGATAAGAGGAAGAGATCCCTGAGTGTTCTTATTCCTTAAGACGTGATTGAGGCTTTGGAGGCAGTTATGTCCGGTTTTAGAAGAAGTGGAAGAAAACGTTTTGTCAATCAGATGTGTATTTTAGGAGTTATCATTGCTTTACTAAGAGATTTGTGCAGTTTTGGGTCTGCGATCAGTCCACTTCGAGGGAGGATTTCCGTCGAACCAGAAGGACTCAGAAGACGATCTGCATACCGTTGGAAATCTCTCTCTGTCTAGTTTCTAGATCAGGTTTCCGATCCTGATTATGAGGTAATCGCCGTACTCTGTGTGCTTTCAAAGTCAGCGTATCGTTCCTGTTTTCTAAAACCCTAATTCGGATTAGGTTTTTTGGAGGAAGGATCAAGGTTTTGTTAGTTCGTGAGCAGAGGCTGTAGGTATTAGAGAGGTCTCTTTTCGTGGTTGTCTTTGTCTGGAATATATCCAGAATCAAGGTGAGTGCGTGACAATTGCTTATCTGGATAAAGGGAATGCCATAATGCGTTTGATTGATGTTTGATTGATGTTTTGATTGATGTGTGATTCTCGTGTTGAATTATTGTGTTATGCATTGTTGTTTGATCGCTTGGTATTGTGATATTTTCTTATGTCTGTGTGTATAGCCTAGTAGATGGGATGACCGTCTCACTGAGTATTTGTGATAATACTCACGCATCTCTTTTAACCATGTGATACAGGTAAAGACAAGGTGTGATCGTGGAATCATGGCCGGGAAGAGGAGATAATCTAAAATCTCGGTTGTGTGATTTATATGCATTGTTTATAACCGCTAGGCTGCTGGTTTTTATGGAATAGTTTAATTGCTGAATTGAATTGGTTTCCGTTAGTTATTGGTTATTGGTTGATGAATTGATTATTGGAATGGTTTAATTGAGTTTTGCTTCCGCTGGTTGTGATGATTGAATTACTAAGTATCGAGGATTATTATTTATGGGAATAATAATTCGAGTTTTAAAAAAAAAAAAAAAACGGGTCTGGTTGTTTCAATCATCCTCTCCTCCTTCTAGAGCTTGGAGGATTTTGTTCCTTTAAAAAAACCACTAGGGGATCTGCTCCCGAACACTAAACAAACACGTGAAGGCCTAAAAACACGATGAGGGAATATTTTTTGACGCGTTCCAACGCCCAGTCAGAACATAGGATAAGAGAGAGAGAGAGAGAAAGCCACTGAGTCGAAGGAGGTCAAGGGAAAATAGTCGAAAAATGAGAGAAAAAAAAGTGGCGACTCCGGGCCGAACGAAAGTGATTCGTGGAGTATTTGGGCGTTTGGTGGAGAAATGTGATGGTGAGAGAGAGAGAGAGAGTCTATGGGAGAAGCTCTAGTCCAAGGATGGTTGGAAGGGAGAAGATTTGAGAGAATGGTCCTAAACAGCCGGAAAGAGCATCAAGGTTCGAAGGAATAGGCCTTGAGCTCAAGATAAAAAGGTTATTTGTATGTGTGTTTCAACCCAAAAGATATGATCCTCATTATGGAGTAGATAGGAAAGTATTTATAGAGGTTTACCTGCTCTGGTTTGGATACTGGGTTCCACGTCCAGGAGTTAGTTCTGGTCTGAGTCCTCGGGTATGGATCAGTATGATGCACTCTTGTACTCTTATATTATTTTATCTATCTTCTTATGCCACTTGCCTGACTGTACAATTTTGTTATGCTGCATCGGACTCCTCGTACAACTACTGGCGGCATCTAACGCGCCGGTTCAAACGTCGGGGTGCTCTCTCGGAATCAACTTTGTTGAAGCTTTAATCGTTGTTCAAAGTATGGACCATCTGCTTTTACCCTAACACGAATAAGGTGAAAGTGATTTTACCCTTTGAATGAGAATTCAAATATTGAGGTAGAGGAAAATATTATTTTGGGGCGATAAAAAGATATTTCTTATCTTGTTCGAGCTCTTGATAAGATAACTCGGGCTACATGTTCTATTCATATGTATTAGTACCCTGTTATGGACCTTTTGCTTACCTGCCCCCAGGTGCTTTTCCTCCTTATAGCGAGATCCGCTACCAAAGGTCATTGGGCCATGATTTCTTCTTTTGTGGGGTCGACTATTGTAGGGTCATATCCAAAGCCTGTTTTGAGATCATTATTGAGAAGCTCTATTCGAGATGTTAAAAACTTCATCATGCCACGTGGTTAAGGATGATTCGCCTAATTTAAGGAAGATTAATTTATTCTAAATTTTTTTAATAAATTATTAATATTATAAATCAAATTTTGAAAGTTCTTTATTAGTTTTTACAATAATTATTTTTAAATTTTTGTTGTAAAATAAAAAATGGAAATCTTAAAACATTTTGTTACATTTGAGAGATAATTTAACAAATAAATTATTATTTAATGTGAAATTTTATAATTACAAAAAAATAATTGAACAAGTAGTACTAAAAAATCATGACATAATAGATTATGACGAGTTAACTATATCTGATAACACTTGATTAGTATATTTAATGAATTGTTAATCTTGATAAAGTAAAAGGAATATTTTTGAAAATACCTTAAAAATTTCTTACAAAAAGTACCATAAACCATAAAACCTTTCAAAAAGTACCACAATTCACTATTTTGTCAACAAGAAAAGACCATTATACCCTCATAAGAGCGAGGGTGATTCGACACAATTCTCAATTTTGTGTCGGAAGTATATTTTCGTCCACAATGTTTTGTTTTTTGTCCACAATGTTTTCGTCCCCATATTTTCGTCTACAATGTTTCGTCGTTGACCACCATCTTCACCGTCTTTTCCTACAACCACCGTCACCAAGCACCCTCGTATTTTTCGTCCAAAATATTTTCGTCTTTGACCACCACCGTTTCCCACTTGTCCATCACCGTCTTCGTCGCCGTTGTAACACCCGTGAACCAGAAAATGGAATTTTTGGAGGGTGTCGATCGACACTAGTGATTGCGGTTCGATTTGAAATCGTTCGGTTTGCAATTTTGGGTTTTGGGAAATCCTAGGGCTCGGGTATATAAACGAGCAGCCTCCGTTTTTGCTGAGAAATCAGAAAAGGGTGATCTTTTGTGTTGAGAGAGGAAGGAGGAGATTTCTGGTGGAGTTGGTCTTTGAAGATTGTTAAGGCTCAATTAGGGTCGTAAGAGCGAGAAAGGATCGAGGGTTGGCGATTTCGAGTGAAGGAGGAAGAAATCAGAGGGATCGTAGGTAATGAAGGGTCTGATTTCGTGGTCTTTGTCGTTTCCAATCCGAAATTGAGGTGAGTGCGTGACCATGGCTTATCTGGATGGATAGAATGTCATGATACGTGGTTGTTTGTGTGGATTGGATGATTGATGGTTCTGGAGGATGTTTCCTCTGTGATTTCGTGTTGTTTTTGTGTGTTTGTTGATGTTTGTTTTGCAGGAAATCGACATGATGTAGACTGGGATCGAACCAGAGAGGGGAAGGTTCGATTCCGGATTCCGGAGACTCTACCGACGAGTGTCGATCGACACTGGCATTGGTGGTGTCGATTGACACTGGCATTGGTGGTGTCGATCGACACTGGCATTGGTGATGTAGATCGACACTGACATTGGTGGGTGTCGATCGACACCAGGCGTTGTTCGTTGTTGTGTGTTGTTTGATGAGATGATTGCTTGTGTGTTTTTGGTATTCCATCGTGCATATGTGTATAGTCGGTAGATGGAATGACCATCTCGCTGAGTATTTGTGATAATACTCACGCGTCTCGTTTTGCCATATGATGCAGGTAAAAGCAAAGTGTGATCATAGAATCATGGCAATGAAGAGAAGGATGATCTAGGGTCTTGTGTGTTGTGATTTGATGTTGTTTAGAATTGTTGTTAGGTTGCTAGTTATTCTTGGAATTATTGAATTGGAATTGGTTGTTGTTGGTTTGATGAATTGGTTATTTGAATGGTTTAATTGAGTTTTATTTTCGCTGGTTGTTTGATGTGTTTGAATTGATATAGAGAATTATTATTGATGGGAATAATAATCCAAATTAAAATAAAAAATGGGTCGGGTTGTTTCAGCCGTTTTTGTCCACCGTCTTTTGTTTTTGTCTACGACCACCGATCAATAACCACTGTATTTATCCGCTGTCATCTCGTCCACCATTCATAACCATTTTGCCAACCACTATTCTTCTCGTCAACCACGATTGTGTGTGTAGAATGATGGCGAGAGATAATGAGGGAAGGAGGAGAAAGAGAGAGGATAGATAGAATGGTTTTTTTTAGAGTAAGAGAGAAAAAAAGATAAGATAAAATGTGGTAGTTTTTGAAAGGAATTATGAGATGTGATACTTTTAAAAGATTTTTTTTTAAATATGGTATTTCTAATAATTTTCTCATAAAATAATCGGTATTTGTTAAAAAACATTATATATATATAATAATATATAATATAAAATTATAGTAAATAAATTAGTTTTTAAAATCTACTAATTAGTTTATTATATTTATTTTTATTTGTTTTAATTATTTACTGAGATTAAACTTTAGTTATTCTGTTTAATTTCATCATATTCAACTATATTCCATAACTACTATTTAAATCATTAGTTATTCTATCAAATTTCGTAATAGATCATGAATAAATGTTGTCTGATTCTACAAATAGCAAAATTATACAGTTACCATTTATATAATTTGTATACGTTCAAAAAGTATATTTTCTTAATTGTCAAGTAGGTATCATGAGGGGTCCGTACATATTTCGGGTGAACGTCAGCGAATGTTATGATAAATGAGACGTCTAATCAGCGTAATTGGACTCATACATGTCCTTATTTTTTAGTTAAAAAAAAAAAGATTTGTTGCTAAGGTTTATCGAAAATAAAACCAATGACGATCAGAGAGCGACGGAGTTTGATGGGGCTTGTCTTGGTGTGCAATAAAGTTGCATTAGAATGTGACTCGAAGCTAAGCGTGTATCCAAGTCCAGATCCTTAGAAAACGACATGACACACTTATAGGTACCAATTTGCATGAACGTCTAATTTTTACCATGTAATACCATGGTATATTCATTGTTGTTAAGCATATAATTATTACCATTGTATATTCATAGTTGTTATGCATATAATCATAAGCTTTTTTTATCCTCTATGCGTTGATTGCTCAAATAGTTAGTAGGTCTAGTTTTACAATCCCTTGAAATTTACGAGAAATTGTCCAAAGAAGCAGGACGTAGCTAATATTCTCTAATAGACATATACCTTTTGATTGTACATGAGAGTCTTTATTCCATCGTTCCACTAGATGAAATTGCTAATTAAGGGCATCTTATCTCAGAGAATCTAGTTTTCCGTTATCGTTATGAAAAAACTATTAGAGCTAATGATGTTAGCAAAAAAGAAAAGAATATACTGGAGATTTTACTATAATCCCAAATTACAAGTAATTTTCTTAATTAAGGTTATTTTGATATTTTATATAAGTATTTGTTTGCCATATGAAATATATTATTGGTATTTTATATATATATATATATATATATATATTTTTTTTTTTGCCACATGATATTTTTCTCTTATATATCGTTGAAATCATTATTCTAGTTAAAAATATATTTTGAACGTCAGGAAATCATTATTCTAGTTAAAAATATATTTAAAGCTATGATTATAATAGAAAATTTTCAAGACAAAAAATGGTACTAATATACCGACTAAATTATATCTGCTAGAAACATATACCTTCGATTGTCTGAAAATTACATATGTCTATTTGAAAATGAAGTGAGAAAATTTGAAAATTTTTGGATTACATAGACGCTAACTCGCTAAACAAAAACGAGAAATATTATCAAGTTTAAAACACATGTAATTAATAAAAATATACCAACAAAATAATAACTGTTATTTTTTTCAGCTTTCTAAATAATACAAGAATTTTTAAATTATTTCTTATTAAGACTCATAATACTAACAAACCATGAGAGTTGACACCGACAATTAATTAATATTAATCCGATACATTAAAACGCAAAAAATATTTTTGTGCTTTTTTCCCCCAAAACTATCCTGTCCCATAAATTATTCCATTTCAATACTTATACTAACTGTTATATAGTAGTAAAGAGCATAGAGGAAGAATTAAACTTTTTCAATCTAAATTTATTTTTTCTAAAAATATTTTTATTTTCGTTTAATAATTCAAAATAATACCAAATTTTAGATCCACAATTTACTGGGGAAAAAAAAAAAACACTTTCGTGTCCTTCCCCTATATTTGCTTGTTCTTTCTGCTGTGGATTGACCGCTCGTAGTGTAATTATTGTATAAATTGGAATATATCATAATATTTTATACAGAGAAAATGTGTCGGTTGATTTGGTAGTTTTCAAATACTATTATAGTTTACGCGAGAAAATTAAATTATTGCACAACAGCCAACAAATGGGAGAGAGTTCGAAAGACGTACGTACCATTTTAAGAGAGATGTGGCAACTTGAGCACCTTTCCGTCTTTTTTCTTTCTTTGTTGTCCATTGGACTACTTATTAGGGGAATTGTGTGCAGTAAATTTAGATCTAATTGTCAAAATTTTGCCACATATATCAATTTTAATTATTAAACTTTTTTCAGTTATTAAGCAAATTAACCAATACTATAACGATATTTATTTTAATTTGTTTATTTTCATCGTTTTTCTATGAAGAAATATATAAAACACCACAAAAACTTCCGAAAAAAGATTTGAATCTTTTTAGAAACTAAGTTGAATCAAAATTAAAATAAACATACCCGATTATTATTATTTTCTTTTTGTTTTTTTTGAAATAGATGTTGTGTTTACTAAGATGTAGTTGGGCTAGTTCTTCAAAAAAAGGAATAAATTATAGTTCAGTTAGAAGAGAAAATCTCTTTTATTTCCAGTTTAGAGATCTACGTGTTTTGATGTAGAACATCTAGATTAAAATAATATAATAATATATATATTCTGAAGATAATTTCAAAGAGTGACATGACCCATACACTATAAATGCAAAATGAATGTCGAGTTGATAAAACCGATGATGTATATCGTGTGAACAATGGAGCAAATATATATAGTTAGATGTACGTGTGCATGATAGATAATCTCGCTCTGTAAGGATTGAAGGACGTGAGATCCACGCGCGTCTCTCCAAGAGCGACAAAGCGAAGTTACAGGCGACCATCTTCACTGAGGTCTTCTCCGGCCACCGGCGATTATCGCCGTGGTTGCGAGGGGACCTCCTTTGCTTCTTTCTTCTGTTTACGCTTTCCGGTGATTTTGGTCCGTGGGGTTACGGTTCTTCTTGGCGGCGCAAAGATTTGGGGCTCGGTGTGGCGTGCGGGTTGCTCGGCTTTCCCTCCTTGTTGGTGGTTCCGGTCATCTCTATGCCCTCCTTGTTGCCGATTTGATGATGCCTGCGTGTTCTTGGACTGGTTCATGGGCTAGTTCCTCTGCGTGGATCTATGTTCGAG
This sequence comes from Arabis hirsuta, assembly GCA_964056655.1. Classification (NCBI taxonomy): domain Eukaryota; kingdom Viridiplantae; phylum Streptophyta; class Magnoliopsida; order Brassicales; family Brassicaceae; genus Arabis; species Arabis hirsuta. The sequence continues at coordinate 22,778,922 of OZ053308.1, forward strand.
ACTGGGTATTTTCTTTGCGTTTTTGTCGGATTATTTTAACCCTCTGTTAGTTTGGTTGCACTTGATTGTCTAGTTTTTAGTCTACCTTAGCTTTGGAAGTTGGTTTGCTCTCGTTTCTCTTCGGTTGGTGTCGGAGTTGTCGTTTACTTGGCTAGGTCATTCTTCGGTTAGCCCCCTCTTAATCGGTTAATCTTTTCCAGTTTCCTTCCACCGCCCTTTAGCTTAGTTGAATAATAGTCTTCGCTTTGGTCTTGTATGGTCGGTTCTAGTAAGACTAACCTCGGTGGTAGGGATGCATAGTTCTCGATTCAGGCTGTTTCGGTTGAAGATTAGGTGGTTAGGAGTTTAGATTCCCGATCGTGATTCCTAGTTAGTGGCTGTTCGTCGTTTTTAGGCTTATTCGACGTGGTTTCCCCTGGCCTCGGATGCGATTTGTGAGTGTGGCTGTTCCGCGTCTGCTGGTCTTTCCGTGCTCCCCGTTGATGACGAGTGTTTATCTCTCTTTTGAGTTTATGGTTGTTCTAACTTCTAGATAATTGTTTCTTTCTAGTTTGTGCCCCGGTAATCTTTCGGGCAATGCTCCCCAGTAAACGTTCGGACTTATGTTTTTCGTTAATCTCTCGGGCTTGTGATTGTGATATAATAACCTCTGTACGTTTTGCTTATGTTATAATATTATCTCTTTAACTGAAAAAAAAAAAAAGATGTACGTGTGCATAGATGGAGACCTGAGTAGGAATGTCCACCCACACGCGCACATTAAATAAGACTAGGGTATATGCTTTTATCTGCACATCACTGAAAATTGAAGAGAATTAATGGAATATTATTTTCAAAAACTCTCAAATTATTAATTGGAGGCATTTTTTTCTTTCTTTCTTTCTTTTGGAGGCATTTAATTAAAAGCTGCAATCTGTATAGTACATTGAAAATCTTCCGTTGCACGAGGGCCTCTTTTTTGCCCCTTTTTGCTCTATCCTTTTCTTTCTCTCTCTCTCTCATATTATTATTGCATCCCTTTAATAAAAAAATATATTTCTCGAATGAACAGTTGAGTATTATTTATACTACAGTACATATTAATAAGATTTCATATAAAATAAATAAATTTTGTTTTTGTTTTTTTGGAAAACAAAAATGGAAGAAAGTTATCATCGAATAATGGTTATTTGTAAATTCCCATGCGTATAATGCATCCAAAATCTGCTGTTGATTGGTTGTCCTTTTTGGTTGTGTTTGTGTTCATGTTCATGCATGTGTGCGCAAAAAAGTACTAGTTTATTAGTTTTTTTTTTGTTTTGAAAAACAAGTACTGGTTTATTTGTTGCTGTTCTAAAGTTATAAATCAATATTTTTGCATTTACAAAGCCATGCAAAAATCTTTATCGACTAGGTAAATTATATTTTATTCTGGTACAGAACATCATGTGAAGTAATCAAAAATCAAAGTTTACAGTTTATGGTTTAATATGTGTATTTCTCTTTCAATAAAAATGATATTTTGATCGTTTATATGTTTTTTTATAATTTTTTAGAAAACGTTTGAGTTTTAGACATTACACTAATAATTATTTTAGTATCCAGCGTAAGTTTTAAAATATTCCAGTATTATAGAATTTTCTTTTGTTTCAAAGAAGTATTGAATTTGAAACACAAATAAATCAACCATTTTGCATTATCATTAACCATTACCCATTTGCTAAGTCTTTGAATATCCTCTATATATTAAAGAAGAAACATTCTAAGCTATTTTTTTAGATGTTAATAAATTTTCTAAACTTCTTTAATAAGTAAATCTTATAATAATTATCTCTTACTATTCAAACACTCTTTTTACCATTTTATTTATTTATTTAATTATTTTATACTCATTAGCGACACACATTTATTTTAAAATATTACCTACTATTTCTCTAAATCCAATTGCCAAAAAAATTGAATATTCATAAACTTGTCAAAAACAATTATTTCAAAATTTAATATTAAATCTATATACAAATTCTCTATATAAATACTCTATATATTAAAAGAGAACATATTAAGCTATTTTTACTTATGTGTCAATCCCACATATTTTATAAACCTTTTTTAGTAATTAATCTTATAATAATTATCTCCTACTATCCTACTATCCAAACACTCTTCTTACCATTTTATCTATTTATTTAATTATTTTATACTCATTACCAACACACATTTATTTCAAAATATTACCTACCATTACTCTAAATCCAATTGCCAAACAAATTTGAATATTCATAAACTTGTCAAAACTAATTATTTCAAAATTTAATATTAAATCTCACAATTAAATCTACATACAAATTTCCTATATATAATTTGAAAAAGTAAAATAAATTAGTTTTCATATCTATTTTAGAAATCTATGAACATGTATAAGAATTTTTCAAAATATATTTTAACAATAATTGATATATAACTAAATACATTTAGATTGAAAACAACATTATTCGATTTTGTTTAGAAAAATATGTATTAACCATTAAAAATTTGGTAAATACATAAAACATATCAAAACTAAAACTATATCAAGAATTAGTGCATCAAATATAATAAGATAAAATACCACTAATTAACTGACAAATATAAAATATAGAACAAAATAATATTTTTGAGTAATTTCCAATTATTTTGGTTTGGGTATATATAATTAGAGTTTGTTTCAAATAATTTAATATATATAAATTTTTATATTCATTCGAATTATTGTAATTTTTTTTTTGTTAAAAAAGATTATCATATATTATCTATGTAACAGCTGATTACAAGCCGGTCTTCTTATCCACTCAAATCTGGAAACATATAAGGGGTGCATCATAGAATTAAGTGGATTAATTCAATTAAGGAATTCCGAGATGTGATTTATATTTCTAGCTAGTCTTCGGCTTGTTGTTTCTATGGTTGCCTTTCACAATTGGTATCAAATTGTTAGAACTCTAATTTAGAGATATTTTTAAAATTGCCATTTTTAAGTGTCTTTTTTCAAAAATACTATCTTTTTAAAAATTTTGCAAAAATGTTACTTTTTCAAAAAAAAAAAATTATTATATTATTGATATTTGGGTTAACTATATTGTATTAGAGTTTAGTTTTGAGGGTTTAAAAGATTTTAGGAATTAAAACATTTTTTAGAGTTTATAATTTTAAAATTTAGGTTTTAAAAATTTATAGTTAGTTGCAAATGAACATCTCTAAGTGGTATTTTTACAAATATACACACCAAAAGTAATATTTTTGCAATTATCCTTTTAAGGTCATGAATTTGAAACACAAAGACGAAAAAATAAAACTGAAATTAGTAAAAAAAAAAGAAAAAAAAAAATTAGACTAAACTATAAGTTTGGGAAACAAATGGCATTGTTAATTTGCACGTCAAGGATGCCAAAAATTTGATCTGATCAGGTTTTACCTAATAGCATAATGACCTAGATGTAAATGTACAAAAGATAATTACAGTACTTTCGAATAAAATCTAGTAAACTAAGAATTTTTTTTTACTGTGTGATATAAAAATATAAACAATTACAAAAATACTATTTTTAGTATGCCAATTTTTAAAAATACCACAATTGGTTATTCATTTGCAAAAATGCCACTAATTATAAATTCTTATTAAAGCCTAAAACTTAAAATTTTAAACCCTAAAAAATTGTTTTAACCCTTAACAAACTCTAAAGCCTAAAAAATAAACCCTAATATAATAAGCAACATAGTTAACCCAAACATAAATAATATAATAAATAAATAATTTTGTAAAATAATATTTTTACAAATTTTTTGAAAAAATAGCATTTTTGAAAAATAACTTCAAAAATTATATTTTTCGAAATTTCTCACAAAAATATGTACGAGATAATTGATTGTCATAAAAATAATAAAAAACAATAAAATAAAGTGGTATAAATCTGATAAAAGCGGTGGACATTCATGTTATTCTCAAGGGTTCATAGACCGATTTGTACACGCAAAATTCATAGAGACAATCAAATCGTTTTAGTACTCAAACAATATTTTTATAGGTTGTGAATTTAAGCTTACTAGAATATATAGGTTGTGAATTTAAGCTTACTAGAATATAGACCGATGTGCGAATTTTTCTTTTATAAATTTGTTAAATTTAATGATGAAAATAATTTTAATTAATTTAATATTTTTATATATACAATTAACAAATCACACAATATTTCATAGATATAAAATAATATTTCATTTGAAATGAAATGAAATTAATTGTTTCTCTTGTTTCTCATTCATTTCAGTATCGATACTTTCTATTTATAATTAAATATGTTTGTTTGAAACTTTGTTATCTATATATATATATATATATATATATATATATATATATTGTAGTTGGTAATTAAGCATTCACTATTTTATTAATCAAAATTTTCTTCTATATTTCCTTGGAATTGTTCAATATCTTTGAATGAAATAAGATATCTTCAATCGGGTTACTTTAATAATTAACATTAATTAAAAAAATTTTATTCTCTCTTGTCTAAGCATCTTCACTCATTTGTTCGTATATTTATATTTATTTTGCATATTTTTCAACTTTTGAAATTAAAATATATAATCACTTATGTGGAGGTCGAAACCAACTCAATTGAATTTGTCGAAGGTCGAAAAGAGAAACTGAGTCTTCTGAGTATGAATCACAAAGCAAAAGTTGAAGATATGTTTTATTGCTGTTTCTGTTAAGCTCTGATTACAAAATGATTTGATCCCCTTTTTGGGAGATGATAATGAACTATATATAGTACTTCTAAGTAAAATGGGCCAGCTAATAAATGGACCTGACCCATTAAGCAATATATTAAAATTAGGCCCAAAATGACATTAAGCCCATTTTTGTTAATGGGTTTAATGTCATTTTGGGCCTAGATTCAGACTAGGCCTTTGTAGACTTGCTCCGATTTCGTTAGGATGCTGTCCAGTTGATCTTGTCGTTATATCGATCTCATAGGGGTGAAATCCGACCCCTACAGTTAGCCCCCCAGCTTGGCAGTATCGAGTTAAGATGGTGCCGAGGTAAAAATTGTCGAAGTCTGAGATCGATATGTTGGAATGCGAAGTCACATGCGTGAACGTCTTATCGTCGAACTCGGGGAGTTTCTGTTATTCCTCATTGAGTTGACGTCAGCGTGTTTTCATGTGCTTGTTTTCTTGCTCTATTACTTAGAAGACTGAGAGAGTCACCAGGCGTGGACGTCTTGTCATCGAACTCGGCAAGTTTCTGTTATTCCGCGTTGAGCCGATGTTAACATGTTTTCCTGGGCTCCTTGTTTCATACTTGATCCGATTTTGTCAGGACGCTGCAAAGTTGATCTCGTCGTTATATTGATCTCATAGGGGAGAGATCCGACCCCCACGGTTAGTTAGCCCTGCAGCTTGGCAGTATCGAGTCGCGGTGATGCCAAGCTAAGAATTATCGTAGTCGGAGATCGATATGCTCGACTCTGAAGTTGCCAGGCGTGAATGTCTTGTCATCGAACTCGGGAAGCCTCTGTTTTTCCTCATTGAGCCGATGCTTAAAAGACTGAGGAGGTTGATGGTCTTGTTTTGTTAATGGGCTTTGAGGTCTGCTGGAGCATTCTTTTTTTTTTTGGAATTTTTCCTGGAACAAAGTGATTTTAGGAAATCCTTCAAGTATAAATAAGCCTGATTATTCCACAAAATCATTGTGCTTTTTCCGGAAGGAAAAGATAAAAAATCTTTATTCCCTCCTGCCTTCTAATTTTATTATTATTTTCTTTTGTAGGTTTTTTTTTGTTCACGCTCGTGAGCCGTCGCCGTCTTCAATCAAAGTTGCTGCCGTCCTTCCCCAATTCTATCTGATTTCCGGCGATGGTCCTTGACTAGAGATCATGTTGAAGCAATTCGTGTTAGAGCAATTCTGAGGCTACGACAGTTCGTGTCGATGACGGCTTGAGTTTTTGGCGTTGTGAAGTGAAGGAGATTCCGGCGAGCTTCTTACGGTGGAGTGGCTGCAGAGTTATTCGCGTCTCGCTCCGTCGAAGTCGGCGACTGATTCCGGCAGCATCGCGAGGTGAGAGAGAGAAGCATGGCGGCGAGGAGAGGGAGACACGGCGGCAAGAGGAGAGAGAAAGAGAGCACGCCCGTGGTGCTGTTGGGCTTCTTGGAAACTCGACACCGAGGAGAAATCGAAGCGAGGCGAGCAGGATCAAGTGGAAAAGATGGTGATTTGAGATCTCGCGAGTTGACTCACTGAGTTGACTCGTGCGAGCTGACTCAGTGAGTTGACTCGCTCCGAGTTGACTCGGCGACTGAGTCAACTCGAATTTTTTTTTTTGGCGACTCAGTGACTCAGTGACTCGACTGCTTGATGACTCAATGACTCGACGGCTTGGCATTATGGCTGACTTTGTGGAGCGACACTGACTTCGATCGTTGCATTAAGGCTGACTTCGTGGAGCGACACTAACTTTGATAGTTGACTTCGACACCGACTCTATGTATTTACATCTTGACCGTTCGCATGACGAAGGTAGCAACGAGACTACTTCAGACTTAGATGATTCTTGAAAGATGGTCGATGGAGCTTGAGTCGCGCAATGAAGGTAGCGACGGTGCTGCGAGGTGGACTGGCTCGATCGACGAGGTGACATCGACGATAAGGTGATGCGTCAGTGATGAGTTAAAGTAGAGCTGGATCGGAAGGTGACATCGGTGACGCGGTGATGTGACGGCGATGAGGTAACATGGCATCAACGAGCTGATGTGACGACGCAACGATGAAACGAAATATGCGACGATAAAGCAAAGTATGATCGATGCGATGATTAGGCGAAGTTTGATCAATGCGATGATGATGCGAAGCTCGATTGATGCGACGTCAAGACGAAGCTTGACCGATACGATGCAAGGCGAAGCTCGATCGATGTGACGGCGAAGTAAAGATTAATCGATGCGACGACGAGGCAATGTCAGTGAAGGTGACGCGACGGCGAGGTGAAGCTTGATTGACGCGACGTCGAGGCGAAACTTGATCGATGCGAGAGCAAGACGAGCTTGTTTGGTGCGACTGCAAGAAGAAGCTTGTTTGATGAGACGACGAGGCGATGTCTGATCAATGTGATGATGTCGCGATGGTGACGACGAGGTCATTTTGAGATAAAAGATAAGTCAACGAGGTTGTCTTGGCGAGGAAGGACAATCAAGGCGGACTTGTTTTTTTTTTATGTTGAGGTAGACTCATGGTGACGATGAGGTGGTGATGTCTACTTGAAGCCAAAGCGGACTTGTATTCTCTTGACACTGAGGTCAAATCGTGTTGATGTTGACAAGGTGACCTCATTTTGACGACAAGTTCGAAGATGACAAATTCAACTTTTCGTCCAGTGAGCTTGAGTGAAGTGGATTTGATCGTTTTGGTTTATGAGCAGTTTATCGCTGATAATTATGCATCAAAGACGAATATGTTATATTGTGTAATAACCAACGATTAAGTAGTTGGGTTTTCTGATGATCATTTTGGTTTACGACCATGTGTTACATCGACACAGCCGCTCCTATAATGAACACGTTCTTCTGTAATGACCAACGACGTTGTTGGATTTTTGAGATGAACATTCTGGTTTACGGATATGTTCTCGTGAACAAGTCCGCTCCAGCAATGAACATAAAATTTAGACCAGCGATTTGTTGTGTGCTGGGTTTCTGAGTTGAACATTCTGGTTTACGGATATGTTCCCGTGAACAAGTCCGCTCCAGCAATGAATACTAAAATTAGACCAGCGATTTGTTGTGTGCTGGGTTTCTGAGTTGAACATTCTGGTTTACGGATATGTTCCCGTGAACAAGTCCGCTCCAGCAATGAACACCGAATTTATATAGCGCGCTTTATCCACTGGGGATGTAGATAGTTCGTCACTGTGGCCAACAGCAGCGAGTTAAAAAGGAGAAGAAGTCTGTTTCAGAGAAGACTTTGGATGGATATGCAAGTGAAAACTTGGCTTCTGATAATTGATTTTTGCTAAGTTTGCAAGTGAATACCCGACTTTTGATAAGTTTGCAAGTGAACACTCGGTTTTTGATAAGTTTGCAAGTAAAAACTTGGCTTTTGATAAGTTTGCAAGTAAAAACTTGGCTTTTGATAAGTTTGCAAGTAAACACTTGGCTTTTGATAATTTGCAAGTAAACACTTGGCTTTTGATTTTTTTTTTTTTGATTTTTTTTTTAACGGCAGACCGTGTATAAAGATGGGAGTATACGAGTATGCGTACCCATTCCCTCCTTTTTTAAGGAGGGGGCAGCTGTACTCATCGGAAAATGGGTTGCCTACGTACCCTTTGCAGGGATCAAGCCGCTTCGTAGTTCAAGTGAAGTAACTTAGTGTATTCGCCGTCTGGGTTCGTGCGGTGGTGGTTCATCATCGTTTCTTTGTTCTCGCTTCGGGTTATTGTTGTTTGTTTGATCAGGTTCGTCAGTGTGGTCATCCGTCTCGAGATCTTTGATATTAATGTCGCCCTTGAAAGTGCCGGCGGCGAGTTTGAGTCCCAAAGTACGACACTTTGCAGTAGAGTGCCCAGCGGCTTGATGGAACTCACAGAAAGTTGTTTCGTCATAAGCGCTTTGATCTCTTGTCCATGTGTTGCTCCGGGGGCCTCCGGCATGACCTTGACCCCGGCCGCGACCATATCCTAGTGACTCGATCTGATAGTTATGAGCTCCCCCAAATCCTCCTTCGTGCTGGACGAATCCAGGTGTTTGGTTGTTCTTCTTGTTGCCTTGATGGTTTTGATTTTAAGAAGAAATGTTGGGCGACTTCGTCTTCCCGTGCTTTTCCGCCAACAACTTCATTTCTTCTTCGTTTCTTGCGAACTTAGTTGCTCGGTGGAGGGCGTCCTGGATTGTTGTTGGCTCATTCACCATTATTTCCTTGCGAAAATCTGACTCGTACCAGAGCGCTTTTCTCAGAGCCTCGAGGGCCGACGAGTCGTCAATGCCTTTTACCCTTGATAGGATGGTTTTGAACCGCTCGATGAAGTTGCGAAGAGACTCCGCAGGCCCCTGTATCATTGTCCATAGGTCGGCTCCCAGAGTTCTTCGCTCTATGAATATAGCGTATTGTTTGAGGAAGGCTGCGGATAACTGGCTAAAACTATCAATGGAGTTACTCTCAAGCCCAACAAACCACTGGAGAGCTGGCCCTTTGAGGTGTTCTATATGAATAGATGACATTGACCAATATCTCTTTCTTCTTCTCTGAAGTTGGCTCGTCCTGTCGCTATAGTGAAAGCGGTGATGTGATCCGTTGGATCAGAACTCCCTTCATAGGTTGGTACTTTAATCTTTCCAGGATCGGACAACCTTGCTTTTGAGATGCGGGCCGTGAAAGGCGTACGTTGTGCTTCTTCAAGCACTCGGTCAATTTCGGGTGCTGCGCTGATCGCTCGGTGCATCTGCGAACACATCGCCTTCAGGTCCATATCGGTTCGGCGCATGGAGGCACGCAGCTCCTCCAATTCGTCTTGTCGCGCCCGTGGTGCGCCTCTTCGGATTTCAGTGGCGTGCTGCCTTCCCATTTGGAGATGTTCCTCTTCTTCAGCAATTCGCTGTCTCTCCCAACGGAGGCGTTCTTCCTCTTCGGCGAGCTCGAAAGCATATCGCTCGTCTTCCGGGTAGTAGGTTTGCCTTGCAATCCTTTGTCTCGGTTCATTGGGATCGTCAGAATCGTCCCCTTCGCCTCCGTCTTCAAGGTCGACCACTGGTGCCGACTTGCTAGCCGAAGCCGAAGCGCCTTGTGGTGCTGCTTTGCCAGCCAAAGACGATCTGCCAGGTTTTGTTGGTCCTCCTGCCGAGGTCGAGCCGTCCGCTATGGACTGTCCCTTGTTGATGTTTCGTCCACTACTTCCGGGAGTCGGCTCGACGTTGAGGTCAATCGGACGACGCCGACGAAGCTGCTGGGTCTCCGAAGGTGTGGAGAAGTTGAGCGCTATCGGGGCGATAAGGTCCACGGCGTGGGGTGTAAACCTTGCTGCTTTCCCGTGGCTTGCCGCGGTTAAGGAATCTATCCGGTTCTTCATTGTGTTGTTGAAGTTGTCCTGCTCCCTTGTTTTCTTAAGTATTTCTGCAAACATCCCCTTTATCTGCGTGATTTCTGCCGCGAGCTGCGACGGGTTTTCTGCAGTCTTGTCCCCTGCAGTGTTGTTTCCGCCCGGCGCGTTCTCTCTGGTTTGAGGATTGGCGACGTCCTTGGGCGCGTTCGCGTTTAGCTCCGGATCCTTAGCCGCGGATCCACCTGTTGCGATGTGTTGCTGGTTGTTGTCGATGTTGTCTCCTCCGAGAGTCATCTCTTCTGCTTGGGTGCGAAGTGATTCCTTAGTGTGAGAAGATCTCAAGTTCCCCTCCTTCTAGCGCCAAATTGTGGAGGTCGAAACCAACTCAATTGAATTTGTCGAAGGTCGAAAAGAGAAACTGAGTCTTCTGAGTATGAATCACAAAGCAAAAGTTGAAGATATGTTTTATTGCTGTTTCTGTTAAGCTCTGATTACAAAATGATTCGATCCCCTTTTTGGGAGATGATAATGAACTATATATAGTACTTCTAAGTAAAATGGGCCAGCTAATAAATGGACCTGGCCCATTAAGCAATATATTAAAATTAGGCCCAAAATGACATTAAGCCCATTTTTGTTAATGAGTTTAATGTCATTTTGGGCCTAGATTCAGACTAGGCCTTTGTAAACTTGCTCCGATTTCGTTAGGATGCTGCCCAGTTGATCTTGTCGTTATATCGATCTCATAGGGGTGAAATCTGACCCCAACAACTTATCTTTATCATAAAGTCATAATGTTTTATTACTTTTAAGTGAAGTAAAATATAAATACAATAGATATTTTATTGTAATTTTTTATTTAAAATAGTAAGTACTCAAAATATTCTTGTATTTAAATATTTATTTATTTATTTTCGTTTTTATTTAATTCACAATTTTAGTAGTTATAAATAACAACAAATATACATAAACATGAATTAATTAAAAATTTAAAATAAAATTTATTGTTGAAAAGACTTTTTGCTTAACAATATTTTTATAGGTTGTGAATTTAAGCTTACTAGATTATATTCCACGCGATGTGCGAGTTTTTCTTTTATAATTTTGTTAAATTTAATGACAAAAATAATTTTAATTAATCTAGTATTTTTATATATACAATTAACAAAACAAACAATATTTCATAGATATAAAATAATATTTTATTTGAATTGAAATTAAATTAATTGTTTCTCTTGTTTCTCATTTATTTCAATATCGATACTTTCTATTTGAAAATAATTATGTTTGTTTGAGACTTTGTTATTTATATATATATATATATATATAGATATATATATATATATATATATGTGTGTGTGTGTATATATATATATTTATTGTAGTTTTGTAGTTAAACATTCACCATTTTATTAATCAAAATTTTTTTCTATACTTCTTTGAGATTGTTCAATATATTTGAATGAAATAAGATATCCTCAATCGGGTTACTTTAATAATTAACATCAATTAATTTTTTTTTTATTCTCTCTTGTTTCTACATTTTCACTCATTTGCTCGTATATTTATTTTGCATATTTCTTAACTTTTGAAATTAAAATATGTAACTATTTATCTTTATCATAAAGTCATAATATTTTATTATTTTTAAGTGAAGTAAAATATAAATAAAATAGATTTCTTATTTTAATTTTTTATTTACAACAATAAAGTACTCAAAATATTCTTATATTTAATTATTTTTTTAATTATTTTTTTATTTAATTCACATTTTTAGTAGTTACAAATAACAACAAATATACATAAACATAAATTAATTAAATTTAAAATAAAATTTATTGTTAAAAAGACTTTTTGTTTAGATGAACCATAGAAGGAGAAATAACTCTAATTATATAATAGATTTGAGTCCACTTAAAGCAATCAATAAATTTAATAGTGTTTTAAGCAAAGACTGTCTATAATAAATTTCAAAGTGATCAAAGAGCAAAATGCATTAACGAACAAAATCAGTCAATACATATAGTATTTAGTTTCATCAAAAGTGTCAATCTAATTCATAAACTTATTTACCGAATCAACGAGATCTTCTTTAAAAATCCTTAGTCGCAACATAAAAACCACCCAGAAATGACTATGAAGCCAAAACAAAAACGATTGAAGAGATAATATTCATTAAAAACAACATATATAAAAAGGTTTTAGAAAAACTTTTCTTCATCGTTTTGAGCATCTTTAAACTAATTTTTACCATTTTTCTAATTATAAAATCATCATCGAATGTAGGATTGTAATATCTCTAATCTGGAAGTTGTGATGAGATCAGGCCTATATTAGATTAGTAATCTTTTAGGTACAGTTAAACTACTCGTTTGTTAATAATCAAACGGTTGTAAAGCGAAGTTGCAAATGGACAATTGATAAAAAAGTCGTTTGAACTAGACATGAGCGTTTGGGTAATCATTCGGATTTCGGTTCGGATATCAGGTTGTCGGTTTTAGGAATATAATACCTATTATAGTATTTAGAAATTTCGGTTCGATTTCGGTTATCCGAAATATTCATACTCGTACTACTTAAAGATTATGCAAAATATTCATAATTACGGTTGTTTTTGTGCATTTAGTTCAATTTAATTATTTTGAACTCAAATTATCCAATTTTTTTAAATTTTTTTATAGCTAATTAAATTGGTTATTTGTATCCAATATATCCACAATATTCAAATTGACCGAAAAAATGCCTAATATATGAATATATCAGATTTTAAATCTAAGTATTTTTAGGTTAATTTATATTTCAGGTATCCGTTCTATTTTTCGTGCAGTTCGCTTTCAAAATGAATAATTGTAATATATATTGACTTATAGTTTATATTATTAAATTTAAATTATTTTTAATGCATAATATTTTAAAATCATTTAAAAAAAATTATTACATAATTTTATCTAACTATACTATTCAACCGCTACAATGCTACCAATCAACATTATATTTGAATTATTCTATATTATCCAACCGTCTTTTCTAACCACTGGATCTAAGTGCCTTGTTTCAAACTATAACGCCCGTGAACCAAATTGGAATTTTTGGTATGATTTGTGGAGGGTGTCGATCGACACCAAGAGGGGTGTCGATCGACACTTGCGATTTTTGGTTTGATCAGTTCATTTTTAAATCGCTCGGTTAACGGTCGTTTGGATTGGGGAACCCTAGGGCTCAGATATATAAGCGAGCAGCCTCCGTTTTTGCTCAGAAAATCAAAGAACGTGTGATCTTTTGTGTTGAGAGAGAAAAGAGGAGATTTCTGGTGGAGTTTGGTCGTTGAGACTTGATTAAGGTTGTAGGAGCGAGAAGGGATCATGTGTTGGCGATTTCGAGAGAAAGAGGAGAGGAATTAGAGGTTCTCAGAGTATGAAGGGAGTCTGATTTCGTGTTCTTCGTTGTTTTTATCTTAATCTTTTTCGAAATCAAGTCGAGTGCGTGACCATGGCTTATTTGGGTGGGTGGATTGTTAAGATTCATTGTGTTTCTGTGGATTGGATGAATGATTGGTTTATGATTGTGTTCGTATGTGTATACGGTTTGTTTTGGTGTGGTTATTGATGTTTTCATTGAAAGGAATCGACTCGGTGCAGGCTTTAATCAAACCAGAGAGGAGAAGGTTCGATTCTGGCGACACTAGCGATTGTGGTGTCGATCGACACTAGGAAGGTGTCGATCGATACCGTCATTTTGACGTATTATGTGTTGTTGTGATGATTGTATTATGGTGTGTAAAAACAAAGAGTGATCGTGGAATCATGGCTATGAAGAGGAGGATGGTCTAGGGTCTGGTTGAGTTGTGTTTTGAAGTTGTTAGAATTGCTGGATAGGTTGTTGGATGTTCTTGGAATTGATTATCGAATTGGTTTGATGAATTGGTTAATTGAATGGTTTAATTGAGTGTTATTTTCCGCTGGTTATTGAATGTGTTGGTTGCTTGGTATTGAGGATTATTATTTATGAGAATAATAATCTGAATTAAAAAAAACGAGTCGGGTTGTTTCAGTTTGGTATCAGAACCCTTTTGGTTTTAGGGCGGGTGAATTAAATTGATTATTTGGATTGAGTTTGGAATCCTAGATCATCTTCTTCGAGCCTTCAATGAGATTCCACAGTAAGTGTTATGTGATTTTTGTAAAATTTTTAGTATTCTTAGTTTCTGCTGTAGGGGGTGCAGAGAGAGATTGCTAAAGTTACTAGAGGGCGTGACCGTGGGTTTCGTGGAGGCCGTGGGGATCGTGGAGGCCGTGGTGGTCGTGGAGGCCGTGGGTGGAGGCGGGGACATGTGAGTGAGTCCGCCGCGAGTATGGCCCAGGGTTCCACGCAAGAGCGGATGGCGGATTCGCATACATTTTAGAAGGGGTCTGTGGGTATGGCCAGTGCGAGTGCCAGTGTAAGGACTGGTGGGACTGGTGTTGGTTTCGGTGTGGTCGGCGGTGCGGCAGGCCCAAGAGCGGGTGCTACCGGAGGTGTTGTCCAAGACCAAGATGATAGTCTGGCGGATCTACTATAGTTATTGTTGGAGCGGTTATCGGGAGCGATATCGGCTGAGGCTCCGGTAGTGCCACCAGTGGCATAGGTGCAATCGAGGGTTGCGATTGTAGAGGAGCTCCCATCTTACCTTAAGATGATGGAGCAGATGCAGAGAATTGGCACAAGATTTTTCTCGAGAGGTGCCAAGCCTAAGGAGGGTGACAAGTGGAGGATGAGATTAAAGCGTAATTTTCGCTCTATCAGGTGTCCATAGGGATACCGAGTGGATCTAGCAGTATATTACCTAGATGGTGATGTACATCTCTGGTGGAGGTGTGTTGTGGCCAAGAGAGTTCAGGCAGAGATGGCCTGGGAAAACTTTTTTTGCTGAGTTTAATGCCAAGTTTTTCCCGCAGGAGGCAGTGGATAGTTAGAATCGAGGTTTCTGGAGTTGGTTCAGGGTGACCGGTCAGTCCGAAAGTATGATGTGGAGTTTAACCGACTCCTGATTTATGCTGGTCGAGGTATAGAGGACGAGGAGGCCCAAGTAAAGAGGTTCTTGAGAGGACTTCGACCCGATTTGTGGACTCATTGTCGAGTGAGTAGGTTCACCTCGAGGGCGAAGTTGGTGGAGACGACTTCTGCGATAGAGGAGGATATGAGGGATCAGGCTATGGTGGGTAGCCCAACCGTTCAGACGAGGAAGCCGCAGCAGCAGATGGATCCGAGCAAGGACGGTGAGCCTGCGCAAGGACATAAGAGGAAGTGGGAGGACACTTCGGGGTCGAGTCAGAGTGGTCAGGGATGCTTCGGGTGTGGGAGCATGAATCACAAATTGGCGAGCTATCCTAGGAAGGACGAGGCTCGAGACAGTCAGGTCTGTTATCACTGTAATGAGCCAGGACACATCAAGCCAAAATACCCTAAGCTGCAGCTGATGACGGGGTAGAGGAGGAGACTTGAGAACCAGAGGTTAAGATGAAGGTAAGGTTCAAGGAGTGGTTTGAGAAGCAGCTCGAGAGTTGAGCTTGTTTTCATGGTTCTTAGTTTCAGAGTTTAGCAGTGTTGATATGTATTTTCGTTTGAAGATATAACGATTATTGCATTTTGTGATTTATAAGATGAGTAATTCTTATGGTTGACTTGTGTTGTCATGAGTTATGTGTGTTTGAGTGTTTAAAAATAGAAGTTTTATGATGATTTAAAACTTATCTATTTCGGGGGCCTGGGAATAGAAATTTTAAAAAGATTTAGAACCTGTCTATTCTAAGAGACCATAGTGACGAAGCCTGGGTGATAGGGTTGGTTAGAGTTGACCTGAAGATTGGTCATGGATGAGATGATATTCTAGGATAGTATAATGTCATGTTAGAGTTGACCTGAGGATTGGTCATGGATGAGATGATATTATGGGATACTGGAATGTCATGTTAGACTTGACCCGAGGATTGGTCATGGATGAGATGACATTTCGGGATAGTGGAATGTCATATGGGGACCACGGGAGGTAGTTCTGGTCAGTGATGCTTTTTAATGTTTAAGAATTGATTGCTCTAGGGGATGAGGATTTTCCCGAATGACTCATTGGGAGATGAGGATTTCTCCTGAGGGGATGAGGATTTCCCATGTATGTTATTAAGAGATGAGGATTTCTCTAGAAGGGATGAGGATTTCCCTTGCATACCGATAGCTCGATGAACTGTGTGTCCTGAGGGTGTGAGTGGTATGGTGCACTGATAGCTCAAAGGATGTGTTCCTGAGAGTGTGTGGGTGTGGTTATGAGTTGGGAGCAATTAATATCTAAAACGTAGCTATAAGCATATGACTCGAAGTGAACCTTAGAGGTCGGAAGTGTTGATCTCAGGTGGTGTTGGCCGGGTGGATCAGGTGGTTGAGACCGTAGTGGACGGTATTGCGGGATTCGAGGACGAATCCTAGTTAGTGGAGGAGAATTGTAACATCCGTGAACCAAATTAGAAATTTTGGTATGATCTGTGGAGAGTGTCGATCGACACTTGCAATTTTTGGTTTGATCGGTTCGATTTTAAATCGCTCGGTTAACGGTAGTTTGGGTTTGGGAACCCTAGGACTCGGGTATATAAGCGAGCAACCTCCGTCTTTGCTCAGAAAATCAGAGAAAAGGGTTATCTTTTGTGTTGAGAGAGAAATGAGGAGTTTTTTGGTGGAGTTTGGTCGATAAGGTTTGATTAAGGCCGTAGGAGCGAAAAGGGATCGTGTGTTGGCGATTTCGAGAGAAAGAGGAGAGGAAAGAGGTTCTCAGACTGTGAAAGGAGTCTGGTTTCGTGTTCTTCGTTTTTCTTATCTCAATCCTTTCCGAAATCGAGGCGAGTGCGTGACCATGGCTTATATGGATGGGTGGATTGTTAAGATTCGTTGTGTTTTTGTGGATTGGATGAATGATTGGTTTGTGATTGTATTCGTGTGTGTATACGGTTTGTTTTGGTGTGTTTGTTGATGTTTTCGTTGCAGGAATCGACTCAGTGCAGGCTTGAATCGAACCAGAGAGGAGAAGGTTAGATTCCGGCGACACTGCAGCCAATGTCGATTGACACCATGAGGGTGTCGATCGACACTAGGAGGGTGTCGATCGACACTAGAAGTTTGTCGATCGATACCGTCGTTTTGACGTATTATTTGTTATTGTGATGATTGTATTATAGTGTATCTTAATAATTCATCATGCCTGTGTGTATAGTCGGTAGATGGGATTACCGTCTCATTAAGTATTTGTGATAATACTCACGCATCTCTTATAACATGTGATGCAGGTAAAAACAAAGAGTGACTGTGGAATCATGGCTCTGAAGAGGAAGATGATCTAGGGTCTGGTTGAGTTGTATTTTGAGGTTGTTAGAAATTGATTATCGAATTGGTTTGATGAATTGATTAATTGAATGGTTTAATTGAGTATTATTTTTTGGTGGTTATTAAATGTGTTGATTGCTTGAGGATTATTATTTATGAAAATAATAATCTAAATTAAAAAAAAACGGATCAGGTTATTTCACAAACGACCCTCTGTTCTACCGGTCAAAAACTTTCAACTAGTCGTTTCAAACGAGGTCACCAATCAGATCCATTAATAAATTAAAAAAAATTTTAAAAAATATTATTTTTAAAATGCAATTTTTTAAAAAATGTTATTTTTCAAAAATATCATATTTTTTGATTTTTTTTTTCAAAATGTCATAGATATTATATTATTTATTCAAAATATTATTTATATTTTAATTAATTATGTTATGTTAGAGAATATTTTTAGGGATTTAGGATTTGTTAAGATTATATTATTTTTTAAAATTTAAAATTTTAAAGTTTAATGGTATTTTGAAAATAAATAACTTATGAAAATATTTTTACAAAATGATATTTCAAAAATAACATTTTTATAATTGTTTGATAAATTAAAGGAATTTGGTATTTTTTAATTTAAGAGTCTTTTAGTATATATTTTTGTATATATACATGAAATTTGATTATTTTATATAAAAATAAAAGTGAAATTAAATAAAGTTCAGTGGCCCATATCTCTTATCACTACAAGAAAATATTTCAGTTTTTGACTATCAATTTCATCTAAAATTGCTCAAACATAGTTATTTCTAACTAATACTTGACCAAAATTGATTTGTCAAAAATCGATGATAGCAAATGGATTTTGGTTAGAAAATAGTCAAAACGTTTTAACCAATAAAAATGGTCAAAAATTTGGTTATGACCAACAAAGTGCTCGAAAGTTTTTGACAAATCAAAATAGTCAAAATGTTAATTATGACCAATGAAATGGTCGGAAGTTTTTGCCCAATCAAAATGGTCAAAAATTTGATTCTGACCAATAAAATCGTCGAAATATTTTGATCAATCAAAATCTTCGAAATTTTAGACCATATATTCCAACCAATTTTGAACAACTTAGATATTAATTTTTTTTTAAAATTGTATTCAGAAATATTGAAATTCAAATTTAAAATATTCAATTCATAATAATTAAAATTAAATTAAATATTTAAAAATATTAAACTTCAAATTTAAAATATTTGATTCTTAATAATTTTAAAATATTCACTTAATCAGCAATTAAAATATTTCTAAATTTAACTATTTGGGCAATGGTAAGCCTATTTATATTTTTCACAATGGAGTAAATGTTATTTTATAGAAAAAGTTAAAGTTGCATCTCTCCCATATTGCCGATGTAGGACAAATATAATAGAGGTATTCTCCTCAATATTTGGTCGATAATGTTGTGACCAATTTCTGTTAAGTATTTATTTTTCAAAAATTACTCACGAAATTTCGACCAATTTTTGTTTTAGTAAAATATTTTGACTATTTACTAACCACTTGTATTAGTCAAAAAAAGTTTGATCATATTTTGACGAGTTTAATTTTTCATAATTTTTTTGTCCAAAATTTGTCAACAAACATTTTGACCATTTTATTGGTAAAAAAATGGATAAAAAATTAACATGTTTTCTTGAACAATTTTCAACTAATCTTCATTGTCACAAGTTTTTGACTATTTTTTGACAAAATTACAAATCCGTTAAAAATTGGTCGATATATTTTCACCAGTGTTCGATTCTTATATTTTATCATATTTTTTTGACCAATTTATAACGAAAATAAACATTCGTCTAAAATTGGTCAAAATGATCAAAATAATTTCTGACCAAAAAAAAAATTGGTAAAAAATTGATATGTTTTTTTGTAGTGTATCTCTTAGAAATGAATGTAGATTAAACTTAAAACTATACATAAAATATATAAATCAATCGTTTTATTGTATATCTAGTTTTAATTTTATAACATTTGATTTTTTATGTTTTCAAAACAGAAAAAAAAACATTTGATTTTTTTGTTTACATGAATTCATATCTCTTTCTCCTCTTTTAGGAAAAAGAATTACAAAAATATATTTTTATATGTAACTTAAAACGAATAAGAAATCCATATGTTAAAAAGTTATTCCCATATAAATCTCTAAATTAATGGTAAATGCTCTGATGCTCATGGTTGGAGATAAAAGTTGAATAGAGTAAGAGAGTGGGGACATACAGGGAAGAGATTAAAGAATGTCAGTCGGTTGTCCGGAAGTATTCGTCGCCTACCGATGAGAGGAGGAATTTAGTTTCTTTATATATATGCATGTATAAGTGTGATGATTGAGTGCACGTGTGGCTACTGGGGTCCACGTACCCATGTCTTTATTCACTGAAGTTGACCTCTTTGTCTTCTCTCTCTTATCCTTCACGGACTTCTCTCTTACTATTCAGTCAGTCTACTGGTTTTGGTCATCTCGTTACTCTGGTTAGTCAAAAAAGGTGAAACCGGACTACGTTTTAAATTTGACTGCTTAAAGAAATTTGAGTTTATCCAATGACAGCTACGTCTTGTTTCTGTTCGCTTTATTCATTGAGTTTCGATTGTCTACAATAGTTTCGTTTCAATTAGTTATTACGAATTTTGTTGTAAATTCGGATGAACTAATTGAGTGAACTTAATCGAAAACCAAAAAAATATACGATTGAGATAAATATTTTAGAGAATTTTTTGAATATACCATATTTGGTTCTTAATATTTCGATATATACTATAATTGAAAAAACCTTTCAATTGCATATCATAAGTGACGTAAAAACCCATTTGCCTTTAGCTATGATTCATGGTGTGTCAATATATTTGTCCATTACTATTCTATGTTCTATCTACCACCATCCATCACCATATTCGTCTCTATCCACAACATTGGTCGATTGCCTTGAAAATTTGGTTTTGTATCCAAAACATGCGGCATCGGGTAGGTGGTGATCGGCGATCAAGACTATGTCTTTCTCAAATCTTCTTTGATAGATTGAGTATAACTTGAGATCCAACCGTTAGATTTCTACGATCTGAAATGTTATTTGAAACTGAGATCCTCATATATCTTGTGGTAAAATATGAGCTTAATCCAACCGTGGTAATATCTCCATTTGATGAAAAACATATGACAATCAAAAATTAATATCTCTTGAAAATGCTTGTTTTTCATCATTTTGAACCAAAATTATCTGGTTTGATGTAAAGACTCTAAAAACAACTAATTCACTAAAAATAGTAACTAAATGCTAAACCAAGTAGATTTTTTAAATCAAAAACCTAATAAAAATCATAGCAAAAAATAGTAAATTATGACATATATGATGCATTTGGTGCAAGAGTGTGATTGGACGGATGGTGGACAATGTCAAATGTGCGATAAAGTATTACGGAAGTAAGGAAGGATTGTGTGAAGTGTTGAATGTTGCTTATTATTATTGTTCTTATTGCATGTGAGGTTAGCATGTTGCATGTTTTGTGTTGCTTTTTATTTTGGGTTTGGGGGTAATGACTAGGTATGTTAGAGATAATAAATTGTTTGGTTCGTAGACGCTTTGGCATGTCAACGGTTCGTTTCATCGATGGTTTGGCTTCGTCGATGGTTCGGCTTTGTCTACGGTTCGGTTTGTGGATTGTTCTGCTCCTCGACGGTTTGATTTGTCGATGGTTCATCAGTTCGTCAGTTAGTAGGTTTGTCTGTTCATCCTAAAATATTCGGCTAGACTCAAAATATTCGGCTAGACACAAATATTTGGTTATGCACAAATTTTCTTGCTAGACACAAACTGTTCGGCTAGGCACATAACCATTTTCACTTGTTGATGTCATTGGGATGAAACCTGATCTAAACACAGTAATGATGTTGACGAGATACATATAGTTTTTACTAAATTACGCATATTTTTTGAAAATTCTCATAAAGCAAAATAAATCAATAATAAGAAACCATTAGGCAATTGGTGATTCGAATAAACATAAAACATTAAATTACAGATTTATAAACCATTCTAGAACTTGAGCATGTACATTGGGGAGTTTAAGAGGGAGTTCTCAAAATATAAAAATATTAAAACACACACTTTCTCTTCTTTTTACTCAACTTTATACCTTCTCTTTCATTTTTTTACTCAATTTTTATTAATTTTATATTTACACTCTCTCTCACTTTTAAAAACACTCTCCAAAAAGTTCTCAAAATTCTCATTTGAGAACTTTTCCAAAAATTCTACATTAAATACACTCACTATCTCTTCTCTTTATTCAAATTTTATTAATTTTATATTTCAATACACCCCACAAAAACATTTTCTTTCTTCCTTTTACTCAAATTTTAATAGTTTTATATTTTGAAAACCTCTATTAAACCTCCCAATGTACCTGCTAAGACCATGCTGGGATCTAGTTTCTACCGTACGTATGAATAATTTGTTTTTACTGTAGCGTTCAAATCAATCTTTCTGAACTCACCGAAAAAAACACACAAAATAAATACTTTGAATAAAAGACTGTCACGAATCAAGATAACATGCGTATGAATAATTTTTTCAACTGCCAGCGTTGAAATCATATTTTCTAAACTTACTGAAATAAACGAAGTATGTAATTACAATGTCAGATTGGCTACCTCGTTTGTAATTATGGTGTGATTGAATCGTTTGATCGTTACCAATCGGACAATCATTTGTAATGGACAGTTGAAAAAAGTGATTGGAAACGAAGTTTATAAGGTAAAATGAAACGTTTGTAAAAAAATTAGAAACTCTCGTTTCAAAAAATGTTTGCATGCAAGTTTTAAAAAGTAAACATTTTGAAAAGGTGTTTCCATGTAATTGTTGCATGTCTAAAAATTAATTGTTATTTTAAAAAAAAATATATTGGTAAATTTGTGTAAAGATTTGAACATGTTTATTTATGGACTTACTGTATATGATTATTTAAAATTTTATCACAGTTTAAAAGATAGTTGCTTAGTCTTATACAATTGTTATTTGTAAGTTTTGAAAAATATTATTTTTGAAATACTACTATTAAATACTGCCACATTTTTTGTTATTTTCTTCAAGAATGCCATTAAAACTATATCATTTACTCAAAATATCATGAGAAATTTTGATAAATGCCACTTTTGAATTGACACTTTTCAAAAATACCATTTTTAAAAATCCTTGTAAAAATACTACTTTTTCAAAATTATTTATTCATTATATCATTTATGTTTGAGTTAACTATGTTATATTAGGGTTTAGTTTTGAGGGGTTTAGGGGTTGTTAGGGATCAAAACATTGTTTAGAGTTTATAATTTTAAGATTTATGCTTTAAAAATATATAATTAGTAGCATTTTTGCAAATGAACCAGCTATAGTGATATTTTTGCAAATGAACCACTTATAGTGGCATTTTTGCAGTTGTCCCAAATATCATTTAGGTTTGTGTTAACTATTTTGTATTACAGTTTAGTTGTTACAAGGAGAGTATCAGTTGAATAAACAAATATTAAAAACACACTCTCTCTTCTTTTTACTCAACTTTATACCTTCTCTTTCATCCTTTTACTCAACTTTTATTAATTTTATACTTTCTTTAAATATAAAATTATTAAAAACATTTGATACACTTTCTTTTTCTCTCTTCAAAAATATCAACTATATATCAACTATTTGATATCCTCTCTCCAAAAATATCAACTATCTCTTCTTTTTACTCAAATTTTATTAATTTTATATTTTAATACACCTCACTATTTCAACCAAAAACACTCTTTTCTTACTTTAACTCAAATTTTAATAATTTTATATTTAATGATACCCACATTGTATCACCACTACTCATGCTCTTAGGTTTTAAGGTTTGTTAAAAGTCAACACTTTTTTTAGGTTCAGAATTTTGGAGTTTAAAAAACTCTTAATTAATGACAATGAAAAATTAATAGTAATATTTTTGAAAATAAATACACCAAAAATAATATTTTTATAATTATTTCTTATAATTTTGTCTATAAATAATTGTAATATATGTTTACTAATAATTCATATTATTGATTTCAAAATATTTTCTAATGCATTATATTTTTTGAAAATTATCTAAACAAAATTTTACAAAATTTATCTATTATATTATTCAATTGTTATAATGCTATCAATCACATTTATATTTGAATTATTTCCTAACTGATTTTTCTAACCACTATTTTTAACAGGTTTATGTCAAATAGTATTTTATATAACCGTTTAAATTATTTTGACTTTTGTTTTTAAACGTAGTTATAA
The DNA here is from genome assembly GCA_964056655.1 of Arabis hirsuta. Classification (NCBI taxonomy): domain Eukaryota; kingdom Viridiplantae; phylum Streptophyta; class Magnoliopsida; order Brassicales; family Brassicaceae; genus Arabis; species Arabis hirsuta. The sequence continues at coordinate 22,802,635 of OZ053308.1, forward strand.
ATTAATCTATTTTAAAAAAAGAGATCAATAATGTAGTCTGAGAACAGAAAACCCTAGTTCTCTCTCAAGTTCAGATCTGCCACCGCTACAGTAACTTATCTTCGATTTGGCTTGGGTCCGGCGGCCGGTGGCTTCTATTGCGCCGACGCCGGACCTCCATTTCTCTCTATATGTTTAAGTTTGCTTTTTTCTTTGATTTCAGTTTGTATTTAGGTTCCAATTGGTTTTCTTCAATGTTGGGATGGCTTTGGCTCATGTGGCTTGAGGCTTGAAGAGGTTAGGGCTTCGGCTCCGGTTGTGTCTTGGAGGGTGAAAGTGACGGTGTCGGCTCTAGTTGCCATGGTTATGGTTCCACGAGTCTGGTTTCGCGTCATTTCTTTGTCTCTCTTCTTGGGATCTTTCCGGAGTCTGTCCTTGCACGACTCCTCTGGTGTTTGGCTTTGATTGAGTGTGCTTAGGTTGGGTCTTGGATATGGTCTTGTTTAGATCCTTCTATGTTCGTGGTCTGTCTATGGGCTCTCTCCTCCTCGTTGGATCCGGTATTTTCAATCGACAGAGGAAGCTCCCAGTTTTGCTGTGGTTGGGTTGTTGAGATGTGATCTTGATGTCCCTTATGGCTCTGGGCTAGTGTCACTTGTGTATTGGTTGTGGTCGTTGCTGTTTTGACTTGTTGAACATGGATTATGAGTAGTATTTTTTTGTGTTAGTGTTGTTTCTATGTTAGTTTGTATGGGCTTCACTCTTGTTGAGTTGGCTTTCTAGGGGTTCAATTTTTGGATTTCTAGCTCGGCTGTGCGATGTTGTCCTCTTCTAGTGGTTGGATTTTGTCTTGGGATTAAGTTTCTGTCATGGAGGTTCATCAACCGGATGGTTTGCTATTACATAGGCATCTACTTGTTATCTCTGTGAATCCTACAGGGTTTGTGTTTGACCTCAAGACTGTGTTGTAGTTTCGTTCATGGATTCTTCTCTTGCGAGGAGGTGATTGTCCCTTTGTTTGTAGGGGACAGAGGGTGGTTTGCTGTGTCCGCGTGTAAGAATTTGTGTTCCTAGTTGGTGTATCCACATGCAGACTTCAAGGTTCTCCTTGAGCTTATTTCGATTCGGGTTCTGAGTATCTTTGGATTGGCAATGTTGGTGCAGTTCTTCTTCTTCGCACTACCGTGGCCTTGCTTTCTTTCTCGCCTTTGCTGGTGCTGTTGATGTTCTCTGGTTCATCTTGTGTCTCGTCCTTTAGTGCTCTTCGGCATCTCCTTGTTACATGGGTTTGGTTGTTGGGTGATATATCCTGGTTTTTATGGTTTTTATATGGTGTTTATTATTCTATCTAATGATTTTTATGCGGTTTTATGTCTTAAGTGGTAGTTTTAGTGTGTTTGTAGTGTTTAGAGTCTTTTACAGGTTAATTGAGCAAAAAGGTTGAGAAAAGAGATATTGGACAGTTCTGAAGCGTCATATGTCAAGCAATCGTTGGAAGCCTTAAAATCATTGGATTGATCTGAATTTTGGACACGAGATAGATAATTAAGTCAGCTTGCATCCAAAAGAAGATTGAAGTCATTTGGATCAACGGTCAGAAAGTTACACCAATTCTCGTGAAGACCTGTCATTCTGGCTAAACCGACGAAAATAAAGGATATTTTCAGTGTTTCCTAATTTGACTTGGTTTTACCAGAGATTTTGACCTGCACGATTTTAGACCTATAAATACATGTTTTTAGCCACTTTAGAGAAAAACCCTTGTAATTTATTCATCTGTTTTGATTCTAAACTTTTGGGAGAAGATCTCTAATCCCTATTGACAATTTGGAGAAGATTTCTGAACCCTCTTGTTTATTTATTGATTTCTTCTTTTCTTCCATGGATTCTTCTTATGATTTGATTTCTATCATGTCTGAGTAGTTTTCTAATTGGGTTTTAGGGTTTCAAAGGGATTTCAGAGTTTGATTGATTAAGATGTTGATTTAGGGATTGATAACTTGGTTTCTTCATCTAGGTTGTTCGTATTGCTGGAACTTGATTAGCTACCTTGTTTCTGATATTAGGTTGTTTAACGCATCAAAAGTGTTTGTTTAAAAGCCTGAAAGAATCTATTTGAGCAAAGCATCCCTAGCCAACGAAAGCTGATGTTAGGGTGTTTTGTGAACATATCAAACTTGACCATTAATGCATGTTTAACCTCTTGAATTCAAACGACAGTTTAGGATCTTAGGTTGTTAGACATAGTAATTGATACTACGACAGTAGATCAATTTTATTTCGTGATTTGAGTTCTAGAACGATTACTAATGCTTTTCCTGACAATTTATCTATTTCCGAATCTCTGAATCCCTGCGAATTCCCTGATGCCCAATACTTTTTATTCATAAGTTTACATTTTTTAGTTTATATTCTTGTTTCGATTTGCATTCACAATCATATTTCCGTCTTAGCTTAGTTTTATTCTCATATATTCGTAGTGTGATACTTGGTCCTTGTGGATTCGATCCCTGCATTACTACAATCATTTGCTGTGCACTTGCAGTAGTTATATAGGGTTAAAACTCTGTGTTACCCAGTTTTTGGCGCCGTTGCCGGGGACCAATTACATTGCCTTCGAATTTGGGATTGAAATTTAGTCTAAGACACTAATTTTTTTTGTTTTGTTTTTCTTTTGTATAGGTTTTTATCGTGATGGCCATAGATTACAATGAGTGGCCACAAGAGGAGGAAGACACATTCGAAGATGATCCTTATGTGGAGCCTCCATTTGATGAGAGTGTTCTTACACTAGAACAAAAAATGGAGTTGGATGAGCTTTACAAGGAAAATCCAACCTTAACAAGAAGAGACTTAGCGGCTATGATCCGGGTGAATCTCATCTCACACCGGGCTTCACTTGAAGGAAGGGAGCTCACATTTTCTGAGATTACCGTAGCTCATGCACTTGAAGAGGTAATATATTGGGTTCCACCATGCCAACTAGAAGGTACATACGACTTATCCTTTGAATTTCATGATAATGAGGATAGGCACTTGCCTTGCATTGAAGATGTAGGTTCTAGTTTGCATACTCCCGTGCTCATTGATGAATGTTATGAATTAATATGTGAGACTGAACAACTAGATACTATAAGAGTAGAAAAACTTGCCAGGGATTATCATGAAGTATGCTTTGATATCAATCATCTGTGTGCTTTAAGTGTTCATGATCTCGAGTTTAAGGTTTCAATTCTAGAGGAATCTAGTTCTCTTCTTGAAAAATCTTGTCTAGGAGAAGTGCTTAATGTAGATGAGCTCTTGAATGGGGTAGATGATCATAAGGTTGAGATACATTCTGGGAATGAGAATATTGTGTTCTACATGATTGATGGGGATGAAGTTAACTATTATTTGATGAATTCGTTTAACCCTGAAGTTGACTTTATTTTTCCATCAAATGCATTTGATTCTCATGAGTATCTAACCAATGACGATTCAAAGATATATGCTACACTGGTAGTAAAGTCGCTTGATGAGAGTTTTATCTTTTTGTCATGGATGTGTTTTCTTGCATATTATGTTTATTTTTCTAATAGGAGAAGGACAAAATGTGCATTGGCCCAACCTTTTGATTCTCATGATTAACCTATGTGTTCATAAGTCAAGCTAAAGACTTAAAACAAGCGCTTGGTGGGAGGCAACCCATCTTCTAACTTTTAGTTTTGGTTTTCGGTGTTTCAGGAAAAAAAAAAAAAAAAAAAAAAAAAAAAAAAAAAAAAAACCGTGCAAATAAGGGGCAGATCGATCGATCTACACTTAGGATCGATCGATCGTATTCCAGGATCGACCGACGTAAGTTCTGTGATCGACTTCGGTAAAAAAAAAAAAAAAAAAAAAAAAAGAAAAAAAAAAAAGTCCGTGCAAATAAGGGGCAGATCGACCGATCTTTGCACGGATCGATCGATCCGAATATTTGAGCCAAAGCATCAGATCACCTCAGGATCGACTTGGCATAATCGAACATAAGCAGATCGATCGATCCACCGATCCGTGCAAGGTACGTGCAAAAAAAAAAAAAAAAAAAAAAAAAAAAAAAAAACTTTTTCTTCTTTTGAGTCTGTTTATGCCCTTTTCCTGATTTATTTTCACACCGAGACGGTGTGAAGTAAGTTTGGGAGAAGGTATTCATCGTTTACTAACGCCTTTTCTCTTTGTTTTTTTTTTCTTGAGTCATTTTGATGTTTTTCTTGAGTCAGTCCAAAATGGTTTATTGAGTCAAGAGTTTTATGATTAGGAAACCATGATGAAATCTTTCTCTTTGTTTACTGACTATTTCATTTGAGTGACCATTGCTGCAGAATGATTTCAGATCCGACTAATGGAAAATCCAATGACTAACTAGTTAACTAGAGACGTCTCTTGTTTCCGGTAAAATCCACTAAGCCAGAGCTAATTGCACTCTCATTAGAATGATTGGTGTTTAATGGGCTTGATTCCTTGTTCGTACCTGACAAATGCACCGTGTGTGATAAGTAATAGTACTCCTCTCTCTCAATCCCCTAAAATAAATGTATACATATGATTAGGATTGGGGTGAAATGATAGCTCCTGAGTACAAGATGAGGAAGTAAAATTCCGGTGAGTCAGTACTCAAGAGGTGATCACCCAGCTCAAAAGCAGCAGTCTGAGTCCCGTGATACGGACAAAGAAGACGAGCACTCTCACGACCTTGTCTCCTCACAAGGAACAACACTAGTAAGTCACGACCCTGTCTCCTGGAAGGGAACAGCAATAGTGTTATGCACTGCTTTGAGTCTAAACAATCTTAGAGATAAGGTAGAGAATCGAATAAGTCTGGGGGAGAGGAAAAGGTACCAAAAGGTGGTGTTGGTGATCTGTCGTGGTATTGAACGGGAAGAAGGTTCTTAGCACTGAGATTATTAGTGAGGATAGCGATGATGGCTTGTGGAAAGTACTGCGAAATCTTGAGATGAATTTGGGAGCCTGGAAAAGTCTGCGGAGAAATACATGGTGGTTCGATTTGATTCATACTTGCAGTATGTGGATTATGAATTTAGTGGTCACTAAACGTCTAAAAGAGAATTTGAGTTTCCACGTTTTCAAACCTCTTTCACAGGTTTAGTCTTTTGTTTTGCTTGAGGACAAGCAAAATACTAAGTCTGGGGGAGTTGATATATCCTGGTTTTTATGGTTTTTATATGGTGTTTATTATTCTATCTAATGATTTTTATGCGGTTTTATGTCTTAAGTGGTAGTTTTAGTGTGTTTGTAGTGTTTAGAGTCTTTTACAGGTTAATTGAGCAAAAAGGTTGAGAAAAGAGATATTGGACAGTTCTGAAGCGTCATATGTCAAGCAATCGTTGGAAGCCTTAAAATCATTGGATTGATCTGAATTTTGGACACGAGATAGATAATTAAGTCAGCTTGCATCCAAAAGAAGATTGAAGTCATTTGGATCAACGGTCAGAAAGTTACACCAATTCTCGTGAAGACCTGTCATTCTGGCTAAACCGACGAAAATAAAGGATATTTTCAGTGTTTCCTAATTTGACTTGGTTTTGCCAGAGATTTTGACCTGCACGATTTTAGACCTATAAATACATGTTTTTAGCCACTTTAGAGAAAAACCCTTGTAATTTATTCATCTGTTTTGATTCTAAACTTTTGGGAGAAGATCTCTAATCCCTATTGACAATTTGGAGAAGATTTCTGAACCCTCTTGTTTATTTATTGATTTCTTCTTTTCTTCCATGGATTCTTCTTATGATTTGATTTCTATCATGTCTGAGTAGTTTTCTAATTGGGTTTTAGGGTTTCAAAGGGATTTCAGAGTTTGATTGATTAAGATGTTGATTTAGGGATTGATAACTTGGTTTCTTCATCTAGGTTGTTCGTATTGCTGGAACTTGATTAGCTACCTTGTTTCTGATATTAGGTTGTTTAACGCATCAAAAGTGTTTGTTTAAAAGCCTGAAAGAATCTATTTGAGCAAAGCATCCCTAGCCAACGAAAGCTGATGTTAGGGTGTTTTGTGAACATATCAAACTTGACCATTAATGCATGTTTAACCTCTTGAATTCAAACGACAGTTTAGGATCTTAGGTTGTTAGACATAGTAATTGATACTACGACAGTAGATCAATTTTATTTCGTGATTTGAGTTCTAGAACGATTACTAATGCTTTTCCTGACAATTTATCTATTTCCGAATCTCTGAATCCCTGCGAATTCCCTGATGCCCAATACTTTTTATTCATAAGTTTACATTTTTTAGTTTATATTCTTGTTTCGATTTGCATTCACAATCATATTTCCGTCTTAGCTTAGTTTTATTCTCATATATTCGTAGTGTGATACTTGGTCCTTGTGGATTCGATCCCTGCATTACTACAATCATTTGCTGTGCACTTGCAGTAGTTATATAGGGTTAAAACTCTGTGTTATCAGGGCTATTTTAGTGTTTAGTCGATAATATTGAGTTTAGAAATCTATCTTTTGTGCCTCTTATCTTATGTCTTCTTTGCTTAGTTTCTTTTTAGAATATCGTGTTTCATTCGCTCATTTTACTCTAAGGCTTAGTTTCTGGAGGATCCGGCTTAATGTTTCAAAAACGTAATTCAAAAACACATCCAATCCTTTATTTTTTTAGTGGTTTTTTTAATATAATATTCAGATGACATAAAAAAAATGTGAGTCCGAGAAAAAAGTTAAAATAATAATAATGTAAGTTAATATGGAACCGAAATGCGAGGTTCAATAAATACAATGTTTAGCCATTTTTGAACTGAAGTCTTAAAAGGTCAAAAAGTGAAAGGTTTTATTTCATATTTCCTGCTCGATTCTGTTTCACCTTCTTTTTCATTAATCTTCTGTATATAGGACCAACACTAGTAGTGAGTAGCCCATAGCCTATTTGTTTTTCCACCAATTTCTTTTTCAAAGTACTAGCCTAGATTCCACGTTATCCCATGTGAAATCTCAACTGAATATATTTTTTTGTCAACGTGAAATATATCAATCGAAATGATGTGTAAATTTTTGTTACTAAAAAAAACTGAGTCAACATAGAAGCGAATAACAAATAATTATAAAAAGAAACAAATAATACAAACTATGAAAAGCCGCAAAGATATCCCAATAAAATGTTGAATGCGATATTACACAAATGTTTTAGGGTTCTTAAAGAATACATAATAATACAAGTTTAAAATTCATCTCAACAATTCTATCTAATCGTGTGAAGAGAAGAATCTTGCTGAAGTTTATTGAACCAAATTAGACTGCTTTCGTAAAGACATGCTTTTTTTTTTAAATGTTTTACTAGCTTCAAAGGTCATTAGAGGATATCACGATTAATTTTTGTCACCCAAAATTACTCTAAAAATAAATATCGCCAAGACGTTTGATTCAATGAGATGGAACTTCATTTTATCATGTCTATTAGCTTATGTTCTATATCCTGACTTCATCAATTGAGTTCGCTCGTGCATTTGTACTTCATCTTTTTCGGTGACTATCAATGAAAATACATCAGGGTATTTTAAGGGTCGTTTTGGTCTTCGCTAAAGAGATCCCATATCGCCTATTCTTTTTGTAATGGCAATGAACGTCTTCTATTTGATGTTGAACAAGGACGCAATTGATGGGATCTTTAAGTATCATTCAGGCTGTAAAGACTTGGCTTTAACTCATTTCTCCTTTGCAGTTGATCTTTTAATCTCTATTGACGGCTCTTTTCAATCAGTTGCATGTGTTTTCACCATCCTCTTGCAGTTTTAGAAGCCCTCTAGTTTGACGGTTAATATATCCAAACCTTCAATGTTTGCCTCTCGAGTTTCGTCTGACGTACTGGACCGGTTGCAAAACAGGTTTTCTCTTAGGACATCTCCAACCTCACTCCAAATCCCCTCATTTTTTATTCCATATTTCCAACCCCACTCTACATCTCTCCAAAATAGAGTAACTCATTTTTACTCTATATTTGGAGTAAACTCATTTCTTCTTCTATTTTGGAATTGAATTTTTTATATTTATAAAAAGGATCCATTAACTTTTAAATGATTATACTTAAAATATTATTAAAAATATGTTAGTTATCATTTCTTTAATCTTCAACAAAACATTACGAATGGTTTGTCAACGCGATTAATGTGTCCAATTTTCACTAAATTTAATTAACTTATCAACTTTTATACTTTGGAGAAAAAAATATAACCATGACATAATTAAATAACAATGATGATTATGTATTTCGGATACGATGACATCTATTTAATAAAAAGTTGATAATTTTTATTTTTATTTTGGGTCAACTCGAGGTAAACAACTTAAAAATACATTAAACACTGAAATTGAGAGATAGAAGAAAAGAAAAGTCTTTTCACTAGAAAGAAAAATTCTATTTGGAGCGATGATGTCTGAGGGCTCCAGAGAGGCGAGGGTTTTGTGCGATCAGGATGCGATGATGATGGACATAGCTGAGAAGGGGCGTCTGCCAGGTGAACCACCAGATAAGCTTGTGGTTTCGTGAGCGGCAAAAGTGGCCGAAACGAGAGTTGGAGGACAACCGGTACCAGAGACGGTGATGGATGAGGAGTTCGTGTCATCCAGGTTGAGTGTTGAATTCCCTAATGGAGAGGATGGGGAGCCGGTGGTGACCATTGGGACCGAGGTGTTGGAAGTGATGAATGGGCTGTGGAAATACTGTATAATCGTGAAGGTCCTTGGGCAGAATATCCCGATCGAAGTTGTGAGCAGGAGGCTTCGTGAGCTGTGGAAACCAAATGGGACAATGTATGTTATGGATCTCCCTCGTCACTTTTTTCTGGTTCGGTTTGGTGATGAGGAAGAGTACTTGAAGGTGTTAACAGGGGGTCCATGGAGGGCTTTCGGGAGTTACCTTATGGTGAGGGAATGGTCACCGGACTTTGATCCAACGAAGGATGAGATTAATACTACTCCAGTTTGGGTTCGTTTATCGAATATACCTGTTAATTTTTACCACAAATCCATATTGATGGGGATTGCGAAGGGATTAGGGAAACCGCTGAAAGTGGATGATACGACATTGAATTTGGAGAAAGCGCGTTTTGCGAGAGTGTGTATTGAGGTGAATTTGAAGAAACCGCTTAAAGGATCGATGATGATTAATCAACAACGGTATTATGTATCATATGAAGGGCTTACAAACATTTGTTCGAGTTGTGGGTTATATGGACATATGGTGCATAACTGTCCGAAGGAGGTACCGATGCAAGCTAGAGAGGCACCGGGTGCGAATAAGGAGGTACGTATTTCGGAGAACAATGGGGAGGTGGATGGCTTTACAGTTGTGAGAAGAGCAGCTCGGAGGACTAGACAGCTTGTGGAATCGGTTATGTTTGGTGCTGGTGGGTCGAGGAATGGAGCTGGACGGAGCTTGTGGGAAATCCCAAAAAATCAGGAGATTTCCTTAACTAATGTCTTTGGGAGATTGGATGAGGATATGGTTATTCCGGATTCTAGGGATATGGCTAGATCTTCAGAATCAAATAAGGAGAATGAGAATTTGGTGAATCACCGTAATATTGGAGAGAATATTGCTAGTGTGAAAGAGAGTGTTTCGGCGAGAGAATTTCAAAAAGGGAAAGGCAATACTAGGGTATTGAGAGATAAACGAATTGTGACTTTTAAACGGAATGAAGCAAACGGGCCGAGAAACACAGGAAGACATACTAAGCCTACGAGTGGTCTTGTCTTTGGTTCACAAAAGACAGACACTGAACTTTCGAGCTCAGGGAAGCGATTGAGGATTGAGAGGGAAGGAGTTGGTCGACCTAGTGGTGTGTTTGAGTTGAGAATAGAAGCGCCCTCTGAAATGGTGATGACTAGGTCAGAGTCGGAGGAGGCCTCCCAAATGCCACAGTCGGAGTTGGAGGCTTCGCATAGGCGGGATGATGAGGCTGTAGTACAAACTTCATTGGTGAATGAGACGAATTTGGTGGTGGCATAACATTATGCCCCGGTGGTCCAGTTGAATCAAGTTAGGTATATAAGAATGAATCTCTTATTATGGAACTGCCGGCGGGCAAATAAACCCATATTTCGAAGGTCAATTCGGTATATACTCAAGAGGAATCATACGGACATCCTTGCTATTTTTGAAACACATGCGGGAGGGGATCGAGCGAGGCATATTTGTCGTGGTCTGGGGTTTGAGAACTCATTTAGAGTTGACGCAATGGGGCAAAGTGGGGGGGAGGCTTTGGCTTTTGTGGAGGAATGGGATCGGCGTGGTCACCATTGTCGAATCGTCGGATCAATTTATACATGCTACAGTTGAGGAGGGGTTAGAGAGTATTCATGTGGTGGTTGTATATGCTGCTCCGACATCAAGCAGAAGGAGTGGTTTGTGGGACAAGTTGAAAGGAATCATAAAGGATATCGTGGAGCCGGTTATTGTTGGGGGAGATTTTAATACTATCATCAGGCTTGATGAAAGGACCGGTGGCAATGGCCAATTATCAGTAGATTCTTTGGCTTTTGGAGATTGGGTGAATGAGTTATTCCTCATTGACATGGGGTTTAAAGGGAATAAGTTTACATGGAAGAGAGGTCGGGAGCCTAGCACATTTATTGTAAAGAGGCTGGATCGTGTCTTTTGAAATGCGAGAGTGCGCTTGAAATGGCAAGAGGCTTCGGTTAAGCATTTACCATTCATGTCCTCAGATCATGCTCCATCATTCGTGCAAACGTGCTCTCCGATCGCAGGTAATCCTAAGCGGAGGCCATTTCTGTTTGAGGCGGCTTGGTTAACATATGAGAGCTTCAAAGACATGTTACAAAATTCGTGGAATAGAGATATATCAACTCCAGTAGCTTTGAAGAGGTTGAGTAAGACGCTTAGGATATGGAATCGGGAGGTGTTTGGGAATGTTTTTAAACGCAAAGAAGAGTTGATGCCAGAGATAAAAGTTGTTCAAGATGGATTGGATGTGGTACAAACCTCTGTGGCTTTGGAAAAAGAGAGAAATTTAATTCAAGAGCTTGATGTGGTCTTAGAACAAGAAAAGCTTCTCTGGTTTCAGAAGTCGCGGGAGAAAAACATCGTTCTTGGAGACCGAAATACGAGGTTTTTTCACACTACGACAATAATTTGATGAAGGCGAAATCGTATTGAGATGTTGAAAGACAGTGATGGGCGGTGGATTTCGAACCCGATGGAGTTGGAGAAGTTGGCGGTTGCCTATTACAAAAGATTGTATTCTATATATGAAGGATGTCGAATCGGAGGTGGAATATTTACCACCAGTTGGTTTTCCAGTGCTAGAGCGATATGAGCTGAACGGTTTAAACACACCATTCTCAGAGTCGGATGTGGAAGATGCTATCAAAAGCATGGGGAAATTTAAGGCCCCTGGCTCGGACGGTTATCAACCGGTGTTTTATCAGGAATGTTGGGATATAGCTGGGGGATCGGTTAAAAAATTTGTGATGGAATTCTTCACTACAGGGAGCATACCAAAAGGTTTGAACGACGCTTTGGTAGTGTTGATTCCGAAGCTAGGCAAACCGGAGACCATTACCCAATTCCGTCCAATTAGTTTGTGCAATGTAATCTTTAAAACCATCACTAAAGTGTTAGTTATGAGAATAAAGAGGGTGCTAGCACAACTGATTGGACCGGTACAGTCAAGCTTTATTCCCGGGCGGTTGAGTTCGGATAATATTGTTATAGTTCAAGAAACGGTTCATTCGATGCGACGTAAGAAGGGTCGTAAAGGATGGATGTTGTTGAAACTTGATCTTGAGAAAGCATATGATCGAGTACGATGGGATTTCTTAGAAAATACGTTACACGCAGCGAGATTTGTAGAGAAATGGGTTGCTTGGATCATGAAGTGCATTACGGCGATTGCCCTGTCGTTTCAGCCGCAGCGGGGGTTACGACAGGGCAATCGCCGTACCTCTTTGTCTTATGTCTTGAGCGATTGTGTCACTTAATTGATCAAGCAACAAATTTAGGGGATTGGAAGCCGATTGCATTGTCCCGCGGAGGACCAAAAATCTCCCATATATGTTTTGCAGATGATTTGATATGGTTTGCGGAAGCTTCGGGGCACAAATACGTATTATAAGGAGAGTTTTGGAAAAAATTTGTGCTGCGTCGGGCCAAAAAATCAGTTTTGAAAAGTCTAAGATTTTCTTCTCAAGAAATGTAAGCCGTGATTTGGGGTCATTGATAAGCGCTGAGAGTGGTATTAAATCAATGCGGGAGTTGGGGAAGTATCTTGGCATGCCGATTTTGCAAAAAAGGATAAATAAGGCGACATTTGGGGATATACTTGAGCGGGTCTCGTCTCGGTTAGCAGGCTGGAAAGGAAAATGTCTGAGCTTTGCAGGGAGGTTGACATTGACTAAATCGGTTCTCTCTTCAATACCGATTCACACCATGAGCACTATCTTATTACCAAATATAATGCTTATGAGTTTGGAGAGAGTCATGCGTTAATTCATTTGGGGAAGTGAAAACGGTGAAAGAAATCAACATTTAGTGAACTGGAAGAAAGTGTGTAGCCCGAAGTGTGATGGTGGTTTGGGGATACGTACGACCCCGAAAATGAAGAAGGCTCTTCTCGCTAAGTTAGCATGGCGATTGCTACATGACCAGCAAAGTCTTTGGGCAAGAGTGTTACGATGCAAGTATAAGGTGAAAGAGGTGTTTGATCAATTTTGGATGGTTCCGAAAAGGACTTGGTCATCGACTTGGAGGAGCATTGGTGTGAGTTTAGAGAGGTTGTGATTCCAAGATTGAGTTGGGTTGTTGGTAATGGGCGGACAGTTCGGTTTAGAGAAGATAGATGGTTATTGGATCGGTCATTGAGGGAGGTGAGCATAATGTCCTTACCGGCTGGTTGCGAAGCAATTCGGGCCTGTAAAGTATGGAGAAATGGGATCGGCTGGCTGATAGCACACATTGCGGCCCATGTTCCGGAAGATATTATGCTACGGCTTGGGTCGGTGGTCATTGATAATGTAACCGGGGCTGTTGATAGGATCTCTTGGGGAGGGAGCCGGGATGGATAGTTTACTGTCAAGTCGGCCTACGCAACGTTGAATAAGGAGGCGGTACCAGGGCAGAACATGACCGCTCTGTTTCATCGTATTTGGAGGCTAGTTGTACCGGAAAGGGTTCATATATTCATCTGGTTGGGTGTGCATCAGGTTTTGATGACAAATGTTGAGCGACAACAGAGGCACATGAGTGATTTGGGGCTTTGTCAGGTATGTAAGAGTGGAGACGAGATGATTATTCACATCCTCCGTGATTGTCCAGCGATGGTAGGGATTTGGAGGCGGTTAATACCTCCTAGAATGAGGAGAGAGTTTTTCAATATGTCGCTTATTGAATGGGTATACGGCAACTTAGGAGATAATGCAGCAGTGGGAGGTAGTACGTGGTCTACATTGTTTGCGATGAGTATTTGGTGGGGATGGAAATGGCGTTGTGATAATGTCTTTGGGAACCATGGGAAATGTCGAGATAGGGTACGATTTCTAAAGGATTTGGCAGAGGAGGTAACACTAGCTCATTTGAAAGAAAACAAGCAAAGACAAACTCACTTGCCATGGGTAGAGAGGTGGATAGCTTGGACTAAGCCAAGAGAGGGTTGGCTTGGTTGAAGATGAATACGGATGGAGCTTCACGAGGGAATTCGGGTTTGGCTACAGCAGGTGTAACGCCCGTGATCCAAAAAAATGGAATTTTGGAGGAGTGTCGATCGACAGTAGGGATGAGTGTCGATCGACACGGGGTTGTCTCGTGAAGGGTTTTGAGCAGGGAGTTCCCTGTCGATCGACATGGTTGAAGCCTGTCGATCGACACGGGTGTTTGTTCGCGTGTTGGATTCGACCAGAGAGGTCTTTGTCGATCGACACAGTTTTTGTGTCGATCGACACGGTTTCAAAGTGAGAATTGGGAGTTGGTTTTGGGTCGGTTTGGTCGCGGTTTGGTTTTAGGGGTTTTAGGGCTTCGTATATAAGAGAATGAACACGGTTTCCTTAGGCTTTTTAGCCACTTTTCCGTCAGAGAGAGTTGAGAGAGAGCTTGGGTTTCCTTGAGAGCTTTTGAGGGTGTTTCTGCCGAGTTCTGGAGAGGGCAAACGGCGGTGAAGATCAAGTCAGTTTTGATCGAGACTTTGGGGGTAAGTTCTCTGATCTTTGCTCTTGAGTTGAGAAGAAACCGCTTGTCTTTTGGTCGAGTAGTCGCTGTGTTATAGCCTTTGGAACTTGGGTAGATCGTGCAGTTTTTCTGCAGTTTTCTTCGGAGTAGCAGTTTTCGGGGACGATTTTCCGATGTTTGGCTTAGAGTTAGGAGTCTCACGATACACCTCTGGAAAGATCGCGGAGTCTAGTTTCCAGATCAGGTCTCGGATTTTGTGTTGGTGAAGCGACTCGTGAGATATTCGCCTCTGTTCATGACGGGTTTTCCTTGTTCTTCCTTGTTCAATCCGTTGCAAGGTGAGTGCGTGACCATAGGCTCTCGGATATAGGATTGTGTATGATGCGATTGTTGCTGTGTGAATTTGGTGCTTTGAGTGGTTGATTGTGCAGGTGATCGATTGGGTTCATGGAGATTCGGCCATGAGAGGATAGGCGATTTCCATCGAACATATCGTGTCCTGTCGATCGACAGGATTGCTTCCTGTCGATCGACACGGGGTCATCTGTGTCGTGCGACACTGAGGTGGTGTGTCGAGCGACACGCGGGCTATCGATCGACAGCTAGTGGTATGTCGATCGACAGAGATGCTGCTGTCCTGTTTTGTGCTGTTGATTGTTCTATGCGTGTTGAGTGATAACCCTGGTATTGTATGCATTTTATATTTGAGTAATTGGCCTGTAGATGGGAGGACCGTCTCACTGGGTATTTATGATAATACTCACGCATCTCGTATAACCATGTGATGCAGGTAAAAGCAGGTGTGATCGTGGAATTGTGGCGAGGACGGGATGGTTGATCTAGAGGCTCGATTGTGTGGTTATGTGGAGTGTTAGGTTGTTAGTGGAATCTGATAGTAAATGTTTAGGTTGCTGGTTACTTGATGATTGAATTGGATTCTTGGTTTAATGGAATTGAATTGTGAACCGGTTGTATTGATTAGTTGGTTAAGTTGATGTATGGTTAATTGTATTGATTTCGCTGGTTGCTTGTGATGAGAATTATAGCATGTAGAGAGTTGACATTTATGGGAATGTTAACTTGATGCTATTTAAAAAAAAAAAACGGGTCGGGTTGTTTCAATTTGGTATCAGAGCCCTTACGGTTCTAGGGCGGGAGAATGTAGTTAAGTGATTGTGTGTTATCATTGCTTGGTTTGTGAACTGTGGGTGGTGGTTGACTGATTATGAATAGTAAGTCATTTGAATGTTGATTGGGTTTGGAGTCCTAGATCATCATCTCCGAGCCTTTAAAGAGATTCCACGGTATGTGTTGTTTGGCCTTTCTGCTTTAGTACTTAGTCTACTGTTGTGGTGCAGTGTGAGATGGCTAGAAGTGCTAGAGGTAGAGGTCGTGGTGCCCGTGGGGGCAGAGGGCGTGGCCGTGGGAGCGGTCGGGGACAGGTGTTAGTGTCTGCCGACGCGAGTGAGTCTCATGAGGTCACGCAGGGGCAAGCTGCAGAGCCACATGCATCTCAAGGGTCAGCGAGTGTGGACACAGTGGGTGTCGAGGGGGCTAGTGGAGCCGGTGGTGCGCAGGGCCCAGGAAGGGGTGCTGGCGCAGGTGGTGCTCGGGACCGAGATGATCACTTGGTGGAGCTGCTGCAGTTGGTCTTGGCGCGGTTGCCAGTGGGGGCGCCAGGGCAGGGTCAGGCTCCGGTGGTGCAGCCTGCTGTGCAGCCCGTGGGGGCTAGGGTTTAGCCGGTGGTGGCTGGTGGACAGCCGGGTGTGGCGGCTGTGGGAGAGCTTCCATCCTATCTGAGGATGATGGAGCAGATGCAGAGGATTGGCACAGTGTTCTTTGCGGGTGGTGCCAACCCTAGTGAGGCGGATCAGTGGAGGAGTAGGTTGGAACGTAACTTCCAATCTTTGAGGTGTCCAGAGGAGTTTAGAGTGGACCTTGCGGTTCATTACTTGGAGGGTGATGCACATCTGTGGTGGAGAGGTGTGATGAGCAGGAGGCCTCAGGCGGGGATGACCTGGGCGGATTTCTTGGCGGAGTTCGATGCCAAGTATTTTCCGCAGGAGGCGGCGGACCGGATGCAGGCACAGTTTTTGGTGCTGACCCAGGGTGAGAGTTCGGTCCGGAAGTATGACGAGCAGTTCGGACGGCTGTTGGGGTATGCTGGTCGGGAGTTTGGGAGTGAGGAGTCCCAAATCAGGAGGTTCATGCTTTCATTGTGGAGAGCCGGGGCACATCAAGGCAAGGTGTCCTAAGTTGCAGTTGGCATTGGCGGTGGTTCAGCCAGTGCAGGAGGCTCCGATAGAGGCGCAACCGTTGCGTCAGATTGTGGCGCCGCGAGTGTACACTCCGGCGGAGAAGAGGGATTGAGGAGGGAAGCAAGGGTCAGGAGAGGATCTAGAAGCGGGTCGAAGCTGGACTTGTTCCTTTTGTTTTAAGTTTATCTGTTTCGGTTTCAGAGTAGCATGTTCGCTACATGTTTGAATTTATAACTTTTTGTTGAGGAATAACGAGTTTTTCATTTGAGGTTTTATGAGAAAGAGTTTCTATTTTATTTCATTTGGAATTTTATAGGATTGAAGAGTTCTCTTTTGTTGGAAATTATGGATGAGTACTCTTATGGCTTGAAATTGTAAGATAAGGAATTCCTATGATTAGTCATGTGAAATCTTGTACGATTGAGGAACAGTACGATGGTGTATGTAGCATCTTTGGTCTGGTTCTGGTCTTATGGCTGGTTGCACATGTTCTTGTTTGATTGTTGTGCGATTAATTGAGTCAGTTGACCTACTCCAGATCAGAGGTGAAACGTCCATGAAGTTCAGTTGGTGCCACATAGTGGATTATCAGGCGGCAGTGCCGTTTGATGCCATTTTTTGGGCTGGCATTTGGGAAGTAGTGGAAGCAAAAGCAGTAGGTTAAGTCAGGTAAGGGCGGTTTTGGGGAAACAGTTTTTGCATGCCTGATCTTTTGAGCGAGCTTAGCAAATGGAAGAGTTGTGTTAACTCGCAGGAGCCATTGGGATTGGAAGCAGTGGACCAGACAGAATTATTGAGCAGGATTCAGGTAGCTCCGGAGAATGATCAAGGAGTAATCGATGTTTCTCGGGTTACCGGTTTGGAGTATCAGGTGTCGGTGAATGTGGCGATACTAGTGAACGGACGATTGTGTTCTAACCAGGAACGAGAAGTATGTGGGAGGCTGCACGGGATGTAGCCAGATGTGGCTGTCAGGAATTCAAAGGTTATCTCAGCGTTCTGGGAGAAGTTCGTAAGGAGATAGACATTACGGTGCATAGGAGTGCAGCGTATCATTCTCGGAAGGATGAGCAGACTGGGAGTAGGATTCAGAATCTGGAAGGTGTTGTTGAGGATGTGTATACTCGAGTAAGGTGGTCAGTAGGCTGATCATCTGAATCTGGTAGGGTTGCTTAGAACAACCGCTATCAGGCGAGTATTGAAATGGCTCCGTATGAGTCTATTATGGAGGGTCATGTAGGGAATCAATATGCTGGACTCAAGTGGGGGAGAGGAGCATGTTTGGTGGAGAATAAGCTAGGTCCAGGGTTGTGGAACGGGATTGGACCGGTAGCTTATTGGTTGGAGTTACCTAAGGGTATGAGGGTCTGTCGTCAAGTTCCAGGTTTGAGGCTGCAGAGTGGTTGCAGGAGTTTGAGAAGGGTTGGCTAGGATTCCGGAGAATCTTCGGCCAGGAGTTGTTGGTGGCGAGACCTGTGTGGTTTCTCAGAAGGAGAGTTAGGGTTCTTCGCCGGAGGAGGATAGTATTGGTAGTAGTCGAGTGGGACTGTGCCAGTGTTGAGGTGGGGACTTGAGAGTCGGAGTCGGAGGCGGAGGACTAGTTGCGTGAAATGGTTCGGTTTGTGGTAGCGGGTGGCTACATTGGTTGTGCTCTCGATGTTGTGGTAGCGTTTGGCGTTCTGGAGTTTTTAAGGTGAAGGTTTCCTTTAAGTGTGTTGAGTTATGGGTTCTTTTAGTGGATGACTGGTGAGGTCATGGGGTCATGTGATGGCTAGGAATAGAGGTTCTATGAGAGTTAGAATCTGGTTGGGGTGTAGGGAGAGTCTGGAAATGAGGTTTCTGTGGATAGAACCGTCTTTCCAGGGACTCGGTGGGAAACCCCCAGGGTGAGTGGGTGGTTTCGGGTGGCCTAGTGGAGGGGCGTGGGGCATGATATTTCAGGTTAGGGAATGTCATGTTGGCGACGGGTACTTTGAGGCACGTTGCAGGTTAGGGCTCCAGGGAACGGTGGGTTTCTGGATACTTGAAGGATAGAGATCCTTCCAGGAAGTGGATTCCTGCATGCTTGAGAGATTGTGGCGTCTCTCCGGGAGATAGTGGGTTCTCCTTGGTACTTGAGAGGATAGTGGGTTCTCTCCAGGAACGGTGGTTGCCCTGCATTTATGAGGGAAAGTGGTTTTCTCTCTAGGAGGATGTGGATCTCCTAATGTGCTTTGAGAGATTGATGGGATCGACCATGAGTGGATTGGTGATTTCCATCGAACAGCAGAGGCTCTGTCGATCAACAGGATTGCTTTCTGTCGATCGACGCGGGCTGCAATGGTGTCGATCGACACCAGGGTGGTGTGTCGATCGACGGTGGTGACTGTCGATCGACGGGTATGCTTCCTGTCGATCGACGCTGAGCCTGCTGTTCATGATTGTGTTGGTTGCTTGTTCTGTGCATCATTGTTTGATAATCCTGGTATTTCATGTGTTTCTTAATCTAAGAAATTGGCCTGTTGATGGGATGATCGTCTCACTGAGTATTTATGATAATACTCACGCATCTCTTTTTGCCATGTGATGCAGGTAAAGAAAGGTTGTGATCGTGGAGTCATGGCGAAGACGAGATGGATGGTCTAGGATCTCGGTTGTATGGCTTGTCTGGAATTGCTAGGTTGTTAGTGATTCGGAATAGAACGGTTTAGGATGTTGGTTTATTGTTATTGGATTGATGATTGAATTATTGTTGAATAATTGGTTTAATTGATTTATGGATTGACTAGTTTATTGCGTATTGATTTTCGCTGATTGTTGTGTTGAGAATTGTAGCATGTTGAGGGTTAGCATTTATGGGAATGCTAATTCGATGCTACTTATTATTATTTAAAAAAAAAAAACGGGTCGGGTTGTTTCAGTGACGCTGAGATGTGCCCGAATAGGTAAGATATCATTTGAAATACCCCTTCCTTATCTCATACTACTCTTTCAATATATAATCTAATTTTTTTGAATCAAAAAATTTCATATCGAATTCGAAGTGCCATGCTATTATTACTTAACTAATTCATATTTCCGATGGCGAAGGCATAGTATTTTTTTCTCGAAAATAAAAAAAACTCGTTGGCGCCAAGCGTGAGGGAATGCTATACGTTTGGTAATTGCTCCTCCGACTAGGATAAAGGATGCTATTGAAGCGGCCAATCCCATGCCTATTGTCTGTACATCGGGTCGCACAAATTGCATAGTATCATATATAGCCATTCTAGATATTACCCATCCACCAGGAGAGTTTATAAACAAATAAAGATCCTTGGTATCCTTTTCTATACTGAGATATATCATAAGACTAATAAGTTGATTCGAGATTTCGGTATCAACCTCTTGGCCTAAAAAAAATAATCTTTCTCGATAAAGTCGGTTGATTAGGATAAAATTTTATTCCTTAGGAGCCGTACAAGCACCTTTTGATGCATACGGTTCAACAAAAATTGTGAAAAAATCAATGTGTTCACCCCCCACCCTTTTTTTCATAGAATGCTTTTATTTCTAACTTATAAGGGAAGGGCTTGCTCCCTTTTTATTTTTAAAAGTAAAAAAAAAGTTTTGGCCCCTTTTATTAGATATTAGAATTCTATAATAAAAAAACTGATTAGGCCTTTCAGACTAATTGGATTCATTGATATTTTTTTTTTCATCGAGATTCAGTTGAAATAGCGATGGTTTTTTCTTGTTCCTGAACGGGTTTCTTCCTTTTTTTATTCTATTTTTTAGGTTTATGCTCTACTCCGAATAAAAGGAAAAATTTGCCCGATTTTGATTTGCACATATAGGACAAATGAACCAACTACCGCGTCTTTTTTTTACTACTCCTTCTTTTTTTTCAATTAATTTCTTTCACATGTCTTCTGTCAAATAGTGAACAAATTTTTAATTATATTATTTGATTTTATCAACAGTTTTAGATAACCCTGTTTCAATTTTTTGTATTTTTTAATAGAATTTGTTATCATAATTTTGCATATCATATTTGCATATCATATAAGTAGTAATTATAAAAATATTATATATTAATTATCAATTGGGTTTTTGCTAAACGGAGCCTGGATACTGAATTTTATTAGTCCGATCACGTAAACCATAAAAAAAATTTGATAACCTAATATCAATCTAAATACTCTCTGCATTTAATTCCACTTGATTTTTTGCGCTTCGCGTTACAAATTTTTGATAATTCAATCAATCTTTTTGGGCGAAACAGAGGATATCTCGATCGAGGGAGAAAATGGGGAAATCCCATATAGCCCAACATATCTGACAAGTCGCACTATATGTCAACCCAAGATGTATCGCCTTCTCCAGGACTTCGAAAAGGTACTTTTGGAACGCCAATAGGCATGAAATGAAAAAAAAGAGAATGAAGTTCTCTATTTCACTTTGATGTGGAAACGTAAGGCTGGGGTTTTATTTTTTTAATAATATTATCCTTTTTTCTTACTTTATTAATCATATTTAATACATAAGTTGAATAAGCTAAAATCAAATCTAAAATAAAAGTAAAGTAAGAGAGAATGAATCAAAATAAAGGAAATTTTTTACGAGCGGACTTCTGAATGATGAACAACAATAGCTATCTGAGTTCATATAAAATAGGATTCACCCCCATTGCGTATTGGTACTTATCGGATATAGAATAGATCTGCTTCCCTTTTTTCCTATGAATCGAATTGTTCCATTATTACTAACAGAATAGAACAAATATTAATCCTTTCTCCGAAATAATTACCTAAAAAAGGGGGGGTCTGTAACATAGTTTTTTCCAATGCAATAAAGTTACATATTGTCCATTTTTCATTGATAAAGGGGTATTTCCATGGGTTTGCCTTGGTATCGTGTTCATACTGTTGTATTGAATGATCCCGGCCGTTTGCTTTCTGTTCATATAATGCATACGGCTCTAGTTGCTGGTTGGGCCGGTTCGATGGCTCTATATGAATTAGCAGTTTTTGATCCCTCCGATCCTGTTCTTGATCCAATGTGGAGACAAGGTATGTTCGTTATACCTTTCATGACTCGTTTATGAATAACCAATTCATGGGGTGGTTGGAATATTACAGGAGGGACTATAACGAATCCGGGTCTTTGGAGTTACGAAGGGGTAGCCGGAGCACATATCGTGTTTTCGGGTTTGTGCTTCTTGGCAGCTATTTGG
Source organism: Arabis hirsuta (assembly GCA_964056655.1). Lineage (NCBI taxonomy): Eukaryota > Viridiplantae > Streptophyta > Magnoliopsida > Brassicales > Brassicaceae > Arabis > Arabis hirsuta. The sequence continues at coordinate 22,824,230 of OZ053308.1, forward strand.
CATTGGGTATATTGGGATCTAGAAATTTTTTGTGATGAACGTACAGAAAAACCATCTTTGGATTTGCCCAAGATTTTTGGAATTCATTTATTTCTTTCCGGAGTGGCTTGCTTTGGTTTTGGCGCATTTCATGTAACAGGATTATATGGTCCTGGAATATGGGTATCCGACCCTTATGGACTAACTGGAAAGGTCCAACCCGTAAATCCGGCGTGGGGCGTGGAGGGTTTTGACCCTTTTGTTCCGGGAGGAATAGCCTCTCATCATATTGCAGCAGGGACGTTGGGTATATTAGCGGGCTTATTCCATCTTAGTGTTCGTCCGCCTCAACGTCTATACAAAGGATTACATATGGGAAATATTGAAACCGTCCTTTCTAGTAGTATTGCTGCTGTCTTTTTTGCAGCTTTTGTTGTTGCTGGAACTATGTTGTATGGTTCTGCAACTACTCCCATTGAATTATTTGGTCCTACTCGTTATCAATGGGATCAGGGATACTTTCAACAAGAAATATATCGAAGAGTTAGTGCTGGACTAGCTGAAAATCAAAGTGTATCAGAAGCTTGGTCTAAAATTCCTGAAAAATTAGCTTCTTATGATTATATTGGCAATAATCCAGCAAAAGGGGGGTTATTCCGAGCGGGTTCAATGGACAATGGGGATGGAATAGCTGTTGGATGGTTAGGGCACCCCGTTTTTAGAAATAAAGAAGGGCGCGAACTGTTTGTACGCCGTATGTCTACTTTTTTTGAAACATTTCCGGTTGTTTTGGTAGACGGAGACGGAATTGTTAGAGCCGACGTCCCATTTAGAAGGGCAGAATCTAAATATAGTGTCGAACAAGTAGGTGTAACTGTTGAGTTTTATGGTGGTGAACTTAATGGAGTGAGTTATAGTGATCCCGCAACTGTGAAAAAATATGCTAGACGGGCTCAATTGGGTGAGATTTTTGAATTAGATCGTGCTACTTTGAAATCCGATGGTGTTTTTCATAGCAGTCCAAGAGGTTGGTTTACTTTTGGGCATGCTTCGTTTGCTCTACTTTTCTTCTTTGGACACATTTGGCATGGTGCTAGAACCCTCTTCAGAGATGTTTTTGCTGGTATTGATCCAGATTTGGATGCTCAAGTGGAATTTGGGGCATTCCAAAAACTTGGAGATCCAACTACAAAAAGACAAGCAGTCTGATGCAACATTGCTTTTTTCGTCTAGTTTCTGTTTGCGAGTTTATTTAATAGGTAAGGTACGGTAGGTAGGAATCTTGATTTAAATCGCTGCCGTTTCTTTTACTCTGTTTCTTTCTATATCCGGAGGGATTCGCCTAAGTAAACATAAACAAAACAGGTATGAAAGCTATAATTGTAAACCACGATCAAATTTATGGAAGCATTGGTTTATACATTTCTCTTAGTATCCACTTTAGGGATAATTTTTTTCGCTATTTTTTTTCGGGAACCACCTAAAATTTCAACCAAAAAATGAAATAATTTTTCATTATTTTCATTGACGCAATCAGCCTCCAAAATATTTGGAGGTTGATTACGTCAACTAATCCCCGTGTTCCTCGAATGGATCTCTTAGTTGTTGAGAGGGTTGCCCAAAGGCAGTATATAGAGCATACCCAGTAAAACTTACAAGTAACCCAGATATAAAGATGGCGACTAGGGTTGTTGCTTCCATTATTATAGAATTGAAAGACCACAACGGATCTATGCTAAGATCTCTTATTTACAATGGAATAGTATACAAAGTCAACAGATCGTAATGAATAAAAAATAAGATTTATGGCTACACAAACTGTTGAGGATAGTTCTAGATCTGGTCCAAGAAGTACTACTGTAGGGAAGTTATTGAAACCATTGAATTCCGAATATGGTAAAGTAGCTCCTGGATGGGGAACGACTCCTTTAATGGGTATTGCAATGGCTCTATTTGCGGTATTCCTATCTATTATTTTGGAGATTTATAATTCTTCTGTTCTACTGGATGGAATTTCAGTGAATTAGACTGAGAAGAATCTTGTCTTAACTTTTGGTTCGATACAAAAAAGTAAAGTATGTAGGTCTAAAAATTTTAGCCTATTCTCCTTTGGTAGTTCGACCGCGAAATTTTTTCTGCATTGTATATTTCCGGAATATGAGTGTGTGACTTGTTAGAATTGACCCTATGGATAGTACAGAGAATGGGGTCTGTCATCTTTATCAAGATGTTTTTACTTCGTCGGATATTGATTCAAGTATCTGGAGCACGAAATAGATCAAATAGATCACAAAGTATTCGAACTATGATTCATACTTAATACTCAGACCTCGTAGCCGGACTTCTTTCGGTTCTATCTTTTAATAAATCAAAATATTTTTCTGCTTTTAAACTCTTATTTGGATGAAAGGGCAGACGCTTCTTTGTATTTTATGTTTTTAATCATTCTAGCTATTTTTTTGATTGAATAAGTAATGATCCAATGGTTCTCACTCAGTGAACTTTGGACTTTGAAGGTTTCATTGAATTATCGCGGTTCTCGTATGAATCTGAGGTTTCAATTGATTAGTTAAGTAGGGTCTTAACAAGAGAATTCCTATCAATAATAAAGAAAACAAGAAGAAATCTGCATTCCCATTACATACAAATACCAAATAAAAAAGACAATAAAGATAGGTAATCTAGAAGATTCAAGAGGCCTGTAACGATCAACACAACATAAAGATGTATGAGCTGACTTGAGTTTTTGGCATTTAACCACAAAGAAGAGCTTCCGCGTTTTGACTCTTTCATATCCTTAAATAATATTGAATGAGAGAAGTTTAAGACTTTATATTCCATATCCGTTTCAATCAGTATTTGGATTTTTTTTGTTTGAGCTGTACGAGATGAAATTCTCATATACAGTTCTTGGAGGGGGAGTAACCTTGGTTTACCTATCTCAATAAAGTTTATGATTGGTTCGAAGAACGTCTTGAGATTCAGGCGATTGCAGATGATATAACTAGTAAATATGTTCCTCCGCATGTCAACATATTTTATTGTCTAGGAGGAATTACCCTTACTTGTTTTTTAGTACAAGTAGCTACGGGATTTGCTATGACTTTTTATTACCGTCCAACTGTTACTGAGGCTTTTGCTTCTGTTCAATATATAATGACTGAAGCTAACTTTGGTTGGTTAATCCGATCAGTTCATCGATGGTCGGCAAGTATGATGGTCCTAATGATGATCATGCACGTATTTCGTGTATACCTCACCGGCGGTTTTAAAAAATCTCGCGAATTAACTTGGGTTACTGGTGTGGTTCTGGGTGTATTGACCGCATCTTTTGGTGTAACAGGTTATTCTTTACCTTGGGATCAAATTGGTTATTGGGCAGTCAAAATTGTAACAGGTGTACCTGACGCTATTCCGGTAATAGGATCCCCTCTTGTAGAATTATTACGCGGAAGTGCTAGTGTTGGACAATCCACTTTGACTCGTTTTTATAGTTTACACACTTTTGTATTACCTCTTCTTACGGCTGTATTTATGTTAATGCATTTCCTAATGATACGTAAGCAAGGGATTTCTGGTCCCTTATAAATAATATAGATTCTAGATATTTGTAATTACTCAGTTATCTTATTACTTGGTGAAGGAACGATAGTATTTTATTGCTATAAATATGGATTATTAAAAAAATAAGACATGTATTTGGATATTTCCCTTCAACTCTACAATATTGTATTCTTTTTTTTTGACATAAGAAGTTGAAGGGAATTCTATGAAGAGAAAATGGATTATGGGAGTGTGTGACTTGAACTATTGATCGGGTCGTGCAGAAATATGACTTTATCTGCCACATTAGAATTCACAACCAAATGTGTCTTTGTTCCAACCACTGTGTAAACCCCATACAGGGGATAGGCTGGTTCACTTTAAGAGAATCTTTTCTATGATCATACCCGACGATGTCGTGGATGAGTGGGCTCCGTAAAATCCAGTAGATTAAGGGATGGAACATAATCTTTATTATGCTTTTAGCTATTTTTTCCTTAAAAAAAAAGAAAAATTTATAAATTTATATAGTATGTAAATGCATTCATTTCCTCTGCATCGACTCGATTTCTGATACTATCGGAGTTAATACAGGATCTAATGAAGAGTAAAGGGGTCGACTCCATTAGTAACAAGTAAATCCTTTGTATTTGAAAAATCTCGATATAATTTTTGAGATTAAGGACGAATTTATAAGGTATGAGACGATCCAGAAAGCACTTAATCATGATCAACTTTGAAGCTTACGTGGGTGTTGAGCATTTACCTGTAAGAATGGAATTTATGGAAATCTTTAGTTGCAATAACTTTTGAATCGGATAATTATTTTTTTACAGATTAAATACTTGTGGATAACATATATATTTTTGTATGTATTCATTTAGTTTGGTTAATTCTTGCTCGAGCCGGATGATGAAAAATTATCATGTCCGGTTCCCTCGGGAGATGGATCCATAAGAATTCACCTATCCCAATAACAAAAAAACCAGATTTGAATGATCCTGTATTACGAGCTAAATTAGCTAAAGGTATGGGTCATAATTATTACGGAGAACCCGCATGGCCCAATGATCTTTTATATATTGTTCCACTAGTTATTCTTGGTACCATTGCCTGTAACGTAGGCTTGGCGGTTTTAGAACCATCAATGATTGGTGAACCTGCGGATCCTTTTGCAACTCCTTTGGAAATATTACCAGAATGGTATTTCTTTCCTGTATTTCAAATACTTCGTACAGTGCCTAACAAATTATTGGGTGTTCTTTTAATGGATTCAGTACCAGCGGGGTTATTAACCGTACCCTTTTTGGAAAATGTTAATAAGTTCCAAAATCCGTTCCGTCGTCCAGTAGCGACAACCGTCTTTTTGATTGGCACCATGGTGGCCCTGTGGTTAGGTATTGGAGCAACATTACCAATTGATAAATCTCTAACTTTAGGTCTTTTTTAATTAAATTTAGTCAATTGTAAAATAAAAGACGTGGGTATCTAGGGAGTAGTCATTTCAAAATGAATTCTCCCTAGATACATATCCAATCCATTTTAATTTCAAATTGATTTTTTAGTCATTTTTTTTTTGAAATGCTTTTTCTATTTTTTTTTCTAGAATGTCTAATATCTTTTTTACATCTTCTATGTGAAAATGTTCAATTTTGATAAGGTCTTCTTGACTGTTATTCAAAAGGTCCAATAATGTATGTATGTTGGATTTTTTTGACAATTATAGATTCTGGGAGGCAATTCTAATTGGTCAATAAAAATATATTGAAATGCTAGTTCTTTTTTTTTTTTCTTAGGTTAACTAATCTATTATGAAAAGGAAAAAGGGGTAAAGTAACGTGATATTGATTGTTCTCTAAATAGAAGGTTTCTTCTTCTACATGTAGAAAAGAAATAAATAAATTAATCAAATTCCGGGAGGCTTCATGAAGTGCTTCTTTAGGAGTTAAACTTCCATTTGTCCATATTTCTAGAAAAAGAATCTCTTGTTTTCCATTCCCATTCCCATAAGAATGAATACTATGATTCGCGTTTTGAACATGCATGAATACAGCATCTATAGGATAACTTCGGTCTTCAAAGGTATTTAATATTTTTAGACTATATCCGCGATTCCTCTCGATTTTTAATCCAATACACAAATCTATTGATTCCGTTAAGGTAGCTATATGCTGTGTATTATCAATAATTTCCACAGAGGGCGGTAAAATTATGTCTCGAGCAGTTATATATCCGGGCCTTGGACACAAATAATTGCGTTGCGCGCTCCATATAAATTACTTCTTAATACAATCTCGTTCAAATTCATTAAAATTTCATGTACTGATTCTTGAATACCTACTATGTTAGAATAGTCATGTGGTATGTTTTCAGATTTTGCACGTGTAATACATGTTCCTTCTATTTCGCCAAGTAAAACTCTTCGCATTGCAATGCCTATTGTGTCGGCTTGACCTTTCATAAGTGGAGACCAAATAAAGAGTCCATAATAAAGACACTTACTGTCTCTTCTTGATTCAACACACCTCCACTGTAGTGTCCGAGTAGATACTTTGACTTTCTCTCGAACCATAGTAATTTTATTTGATCAGATCATTGAATCGTTTATTTCTCTTGAAACCCTATCAGCCTTTATTTAGTTCTATACACGTCTTTTTTTAGGGGGTCTACAACCATTATGTGGCATAGGGGTTACGTCTCGTACAAAACTTAAAAGTATACCACTTCTACGAATAGCTCGTAATGCCGCATCTCTTCCCAGTCCAGGGCCTTTTATCCTTACTTCAGCTCGTTGCATGCCTTGATCCACTACTGCTCGAATAGCATTTCCTGCTGCGGTTTGAGCAGCAAAAGGTGTACCTCTTCTTGTACCCCTGAATCCACAAGTACCCGCGGAGGACCAAGAGATCACCCGACCCCGTACATCTGTAACGGTCACAATGGTATTGTTGAAACTTGCTTGAACATGAATAATTCCCTTTGGTATTCTACGTACATTTTTACGTGAACCACTACGTGTATTTTTACGTGAACCAATTCTTAATATAGGTTTTGCCATATTTTTTCATTTCACAAGAAATATATGGATATATCCATTTCATGTCAAAACGGACTTTTTTTTTCAGCTCTTTGGAAGTGCCTTTACCTTTCCTTTATTTCCTTTAGTAAGATTATCCTTGTCTTTTTTATGTCTCGGGTTGGAACAAATTACTATAATTCGCTCCCTCCTACGTATTAGTCGACACTTTTCACAAATTTTACGAACGGAAGCCCTTATTTTCATAGTTGTTATTCCTTAATTCTCTGAATATACTTATTGTTGTTGGAGGAAAAAAAAGTTTCTTGATATTTTTGAATCTTTAATTGTATCTTCGTGAAAGGAATGTTGAAATTGAAAAAACCACTTACTCTTTTGAATCCTTGTTATGGAGTCTAGAAAATGGATGTACCCTGATTAACTTAGATCTAAGAACTTACTAAAATTTTTACCTTTTTCTCCTATCCTATAGGTATACCTATATAAAAACAAAAATATCTCGAATCCTTTCCGAAGCATGACCTCAAATAAAGCAAATCTTTAGTATCTAAATAAACTAGAACCATGCCGTTCGGAAGTGATTCAGAAAGAAAACTTTCAGTAATTCATTTTTTTTCTTTACTTTAATTCGAGGTAAAACATTCTAAACTTTTTTAGCAGGGGTGCTATTCCACAACCCCCCTTTTTCACAAATGGTAAGTTCCGGATAGCCAATTTTTATATTACAAGGATTACCATATATAACACAAAATTTCCCCGCCAATTCTTTTTAGTCGAGCTTCTCGATCTGTCATTATACCTTGAGAAGTCGAGAGGATTACAATTCCTATTCCGCCTAAAATTCGTGGAATTCGTTGAGAGTTAGAATAGATTCGTAGACTCGGTCGACTTATTCTCTTTAAATTTAAAATAGTTTTATAGGATTCTTTTTTATTTCGTCTATGTCTTAGGGTTAAAATAAAAAAATATTGGTTGTTTTCGCGATGTTTCCTTACGTTTTCGATGAAACCCTCTCGTAAAATTATTTTAACAATGCTTTCGGTGATGTTAGTCGATTCTATCCGAACCGTTCCTTTTCTATTCATGTCAGCATTTCGTATCGAGGTTATTATATCAGCAATAGTGTCTTTCCCCATGATAAGTTCAAATTCCTTATTGTTCTATAATTTTGATATAATCAACATGTTCTTTTTCTTTTATTTATATATAGATATAGACGAATTATATATTAATATATGAATTCACTTATTAATATTTTATTATTAAGGCTATATGAGTGATACACAATCTATTAATTAATTTTATTTCAATACGATTTTTTGAATCCTATACTAACTCTGGATATTTAGGTTTTATAATACCTCAGGAGCTAATGAAACTATTTTAGTAAAGTTTAATTGTCTCAACTCCCGTGGGATCGCCCAAAAAACTCGAGTTCCTTTTGGATTTCCTTCTTGATCAATGACAAATGCGGCATTGTCATCATATCGTATTATTGTCCCATTGTTACGTTTGAGTTCTTTACAAGTACGTGCAATTACAGCTCTGATCACTTCTGATCTTTCTAGCGGACTATTTGGTATTGCTTCCTTAATTACAGCAACAATAACGTCACCAATATGAGCATATCGGCGATTACTAGCTCCTATTATTCGAATACACATCAATTCTCGAGCCCCGCTGTTGTCTGCTACATTCAAATAGGTTTGTGGTTGAATCATATCATTTTTTTGTATCTCTTCTTTTAATGCAAAGGACGAAGTAAAAAAATATTGTTGGTCAAAAAACGAAAACTTCTAATTTTTTTATCCTTAAATGTTATTTTGCTTTTTGATTCTATATTCCTATTCAGAAATAATGAATTGGGTTTTTATAGGCGTTTTTGATGCCGCTATTGAAATAGCTTTTCTGGCTATATTTTCGGGTACACCACCCATTTCATAAAGGATTTTACCAGGTTTAACCACAGCTACCCAATACTCTGGGGATCCTTTCCCAGACCCCATACGCGTTTCCGCGGGTCTTACTATAACCGGTTTGTCTGGAAATATACGTACCCAAATTTTTCCACCACGTCGTACATTTCGTGTCATTGCTCGTCGCCCTGCTTCTATTTGTCTCGATGTGATCCAAGCGGGTTCAAGTGTTTGAAGAGCATATCTCCCAAAACAAATACGATTCCCACGGGAAGATATTCCTTTTAGTCTTCCTCGGTGTTGTTTACGAAATCTGGTTCTTTTTGGGTTATAGTTGATGGGTTTTTTCTACCATCTCTACTACAGAACTGAACGTGAGAGTTTCTTCTCATCCAGCTCCTCGCGAATAAAAGGACAAAAAAAGTTTGTATTCAGATATAGATGTAGTTAATGATTAATCCTATTAATCATGGTATTTTTTGAAATTTAAGCTTATCTCTTCTAAATTTGTGTATGTCTTTTTCTAAATGGAATCCCCAAATGAATTCTATTTCTATTTATTTAAAAATAACATAAACGTAATATCATCATCTCGAATGTAGTTTTTGTTAGAATTAGAATATTCTAACAAATCCTTATTTTCTTTTATCTTTTTCATTTTGTTTTTTCTTATTTTATTACTTTTTTATTGAAAAAAAAACAATTTTTTCGCCGGCGAATATTTACTCTTTCCATATCTATTTAAGTTTGATATTTATCCCACGAGGTCTCAGAATCAAAATAAGAATAGATAATAAAGTTTCTGGTTAATTCCGCCATCCTGTCCAATGAATTACTAAGTTTTTTTTGCACTAGAATCCTCTATATTCATGGGTTCCGTCGTTCCCATCGCTTCTTGATTAATCATTAGACCCGAATTCTACAATGGAGCTCTTACATGAAATTTTTAATTTCATTTTTTAATTTGTTTTTGAGTCAATTTTCTCAGTTTTTCTTGGCTCAAGGCTCTTAATTTTTTTGTTTTTGGAACAGATTTATCTAATTATTATGAATGAATCTGTATTAATGCTTTATTACATTGCTTTTCTTATAGTGACCTCATAGACTTTCCAAATTGGAATAATATATCATTAATATTCAATTTTTTCTCTCTTTCTTTCATCCTTCCATTTATCCGCATACTTTTCGATTGCCTTTCATAACTTATTAATAATATTTCTTTATTCTTTTTTTTTTTTACAAAAAAATCAGTCGCTACAATCATATGATCTGAAACAACCCGACCCGTTTTTTTTTTTATATAATAATAAGTAGCATCGAATTAGCATTCCCATAAATGCTAACCTTCAACATGCTACAATTCTCAACACAATAATTAGCAGAAATCAATTAAACCAATTAAAACCATATCATTCAATCAACAATCCAACAATAATAAACCAACATCCTAAACCGTTCTATTCCGAATCACTAACAACCTAGCAATTCCACACAAGCCATACAACCGAGATCCTAGACCATCCATCTCGTCCTCGCCATGACTCCACGATCACATCCTATCTTTACCTGCATCACATGGCAAAAAGAGATGCGTGAGTATTATCACAAATACTCAGTGAGACGGTCCTCCCATCTACAGGCCAATTACCCGAATAAAGAATGCATACAATACCAGGGTTATCACTAAGCAAGCATAGAACAAACAAACATCACAAACCAGAACAGCAGCCTCTCTGTCGATCGACACAACCTCTAGGTGTCGGTCGACAGGCTTCATGTCGATCGACACACCACCCTGGTGTCGATCGACACAGATGCACCCCGTGTCGATCGACAAGAAGCAATCTTGTCGATCGACAGGCCATCTGCTGATCATGGGATCGAGCCTAATCCTCTCATGGCCGAAACACCATGATCCCAATCGATCACCTACACAATCAGACAACCAACAACACCAAAACCACACAGCAACCAAACGTATCCTATACAACTCGATCCGGGAACCTATGGTCGCGCACTCACCTTGACAACGGATTGAACAAGGAAAACCCGACCGAAAGAGAGAGGAATATCTCGTGACTCCCTCCACCAAATCCAAGTCTGAGACCTGATATGGAAACTAGGAACCGAGAGATTTCCAACGGTGTATAGAACTCTTCCTAAAACTCAACAGATCGACGGCAAAACACCCCGTAATTTCGCCAATCGAAACTGGAAAAACAGAGATTTCAGAACCAACACCCTGAAATCAAACGAACACAGAGAACGGAGCTTACCTCCGAATCCGGATCCGAAACCTGTTCCAAAAACAAGACACACACAGCTACGCGTCGGTATGCAGATTGTCTCCAGACTCCCTCTGGTTCGATCGCAAAGCTCCTCCGAAACCGACTGATCGCAGATAACAATCTGCACAGACCCAACGAATCAAACAGCCATAACTCGGTGAATACTCAACCAAAACACACGCGGTTTTCGCCTACGGCAAGAGGAAAGAAAGGAGAACTTACCCTCAAAGTTTCCCACCGATCTGTCCTGATCTCCCCAGCCGTCTGCCTCCTCCAAAACCGACGAAATCACCTCTCCAATCAAGAGAAACCCCTAACTTTTCTCAACTCTTTCTCTCACACGTTTCTCTGTCAAAAATGGCCAAAAAGGAGCTGAGACACGCTCCTCAGTCCTTAAATACGGAACCCTAGGTTCCCGTAAACCAGCCCAACTCGAAACGAACCAAAATCAAACCCTAGGTCTGATTTTTAACTTGTGTCGATCGACAAGGCTCACTCCTGTCGATCGACAGGGCCCTCGCTGCCCAACACCCCGAGGAGACAACAACTCGTGTCGATCGTCCTCGAATCACAAGTTACAAACCACCGATCCTTGCTAGACTACTACTTACGCCCGAAAGCTCGACCAACTTCCTCCGAAGACCCCCTCAATGTACCATTGTAGTCCCGACCAAGTCTGCCCGATCGACCGAACAACAATCAAACAAGAACATGCCCGACCCACCGTAGACCCGGTAAAGAACCAGTTGATAGTGCAACAATCAAACAAGAACATGCACGACCAAGACGCTACATCAATCTCCGAATTCTTTCGAATCAAGATCCCAAACGCAAATCCTAACCCAGACTAGACCCTACCAACCCAACGCATACCGGACCCCACTTGTCCGCCCTCCTGAGATCCCCCTCGATCCCCAGAAGTTCATTCCAGCCACCTGAGATCCCCCCTTGATCCCCCGGAAGCTCATCCATAACCACCTGAGATCCCACTCGATCCCCGGAAGTCATCCATAACCACCTGAGATCCCACTCGATCCCCCGGAAGTCATCCAACCACATGCTCCCAATCGTGCGAGATCCCTCTCGATCCCCCCGCTCGTTCGTCCACATGTACACCACACCTGCTCGCAGGATCGTCACCCCTTGAGCTACAGTATGCAGGGAACCCACTCTTCCCTGGAGAGCCCACTTCTCTCAAACTACATATAGGAGACCCCACTCGTCTCCCCTCGAGCAATGACCCACTCGTCATCCTTGGAGCAATGACCCACTCGTCATCCTTAGCGCAATGACCCACTCGTCATCCCTAGCGCAATGACCCACTCGTCATCCTTACACTCCCCCACTTGGAATGTCCATACTTCTGTAATCCTCTCTTAATTACAACCCATCAGTAACCCCCACTCGGTTACCGTCTAACTGTAACCCCCATTCGGTTACAACCCATCTGTAACCCCACTTGTTACACTACACCAAATTCCAATACGAGATCTAAAAATAATTAGAAAACTCCTCTTATTAATCTCAAAAAGTAAATCGTTACAACGCAAACGAAATACAAGATCAACATAGCCACATGCTATCTCACATCATAGCCACATGATATCTCAACAACAAAACAAACAAAAACAACTCAAGTCTCTGCTTGCTTCTCAAACCACCTCGGGAACTTAGACCTCAACTTCGCCTCAGGCTCCCAAGTCTCCTCCTCGATACCCTCGCAGTCCCACACGACTCTCACAAACGGTATCTTCTTCCAACGCAGAACCTTGACTCTCCTCTCGAGAATCCTCACAGGTCTTGCCGCCAACGTCATGTTGGGCTGAAGATCCCGATACATCTTGGTCGCTCCCGGATGAATCGACAATACACTCAAATGAGCTTCTCTCAGAATCTCATACCTGAGACTCTCATCGCTAGGTACACATACCCGTCCTCTCAATAAAATTGTCCCGTTCCCCGAGACCAGATACTCAGAATCTGCAACCTGAGAAGCATCCACCAAACTCTGATCCTACTTCTGAGCTGCCCGAATCCTGCTCAACAAATCTGCCTGGTTAGCTGTCTCTAACCCCAACGGCTCCTGTGAGATGACACACAACCTCAAAGTGCTCAACTCACTCACCAACTCCTCCAAATCCCGCTCCTGATCTGAAGCGACCCTCCTCCGACTCAGCGCAACCTGCAACCAGATTAGCCATACCTGGATGGTACTCAATCTCTAAGTCATAATCCGCTACCAACTCCATCCAGCGCCTCTGTCTCAGGTTCAGCTCTGGCTGAGTGAAGAAGTACTTCAGACTCTTATGGTCTGTGAACACCTGGACCTTCCCGCCATAAAGATAAGAACGCCAAATCTTCAAGGCGAAGATCACCGCAGCCAACTCCAAGTCATGAGTAGGGTAATTGCACTCGTGCTTCCTCAACTGCCTCGAAGCATACGCAATAACCTTCCCCTGCTGCATCAGGACACAACCCAGACCTACACCAGATGCATCCGTATACACCACATATGGCTCACCCGGATCAGGCAACGATAAATCAGGTGTACTCGTCAGCATCTCCTTCAGCCTCCCGAAACTCTCCTCACAATCGGCAGACCACACAAAAGGAACATCCTTCCCAGTCAACTTAGTCATCACTTGCGCCATACTCGCAAAGCCCTTGACGAATCTCCGGTAATACCCAGCTAACCCAACGAAACTCCTGATCTCCGTCGCATTCCTCGGTCTCGGCCAATCCCTGATAGCCTCGATCTTAGCTGGATCCACTGCAACTCCCTCTGCAGACACTACGTGCCCTAGAAATCCCATCTCCCGCTGCCAGAAACTACACTTGCTCAGCTTAGCATACAACCTCTGTTCCCGCAGCTTCTCCAGAACCAACCTCAAGTGAACCTCGTGTTCCTCAAGAGTCCTCGAACACACCAAAATATCGTCAATAAAGATGATAACAAACTGATCCAAGTACTCCTGAAACACCCCGTTCATCAACCTCATGAATGCCGCTGGCGCATTCGTTAACCCGAACGGCATCACCACAAACTCATAATGCCCGTACCTCGTCCTAAACGACGTCTTCCTCACATCGGACTTGTCGATAGGAATCTGATGGTATCCCGAAGCCAAATCGATCTTGGAGAACCAAGTAGCCCCTCGCAACTGATCCAGCAACTCATCAATGCGCGGCAGAGGGTACCTGTTCTTCACAGTGACCCGGTTAAGGCCTCGGTAATCGATACATAACCGAAAACTACCATCCTTCTTCTTCACAAACAACACCGGCGCTCCCCACGGTGAACTACTCGGTCGGATGAAACCCTTACCCAACAAATCATCCAACTGCTTCTTCAGCTCTGCCATCTCTGCTGGAGCCATCCGGTAAGGTGCCTTAGATATCGGCGTCGTCCCAGGCTCCAACTCAATCGTGAAAGGGTCTGACCTCGACGGCGGCAACCCCTGCAATGACTGGAAAACATCCTGGAAATCCCAAACAACCCAGATATCTGCTACTGCAACCTCTCCAACATACTCTGGCATCACTATCGTTAGCAGATACGCCTCGCAGCCCTTCTCAATCATCTGCTCGGCCTGAATCGCTGAAATCACCAAACTCCCGGAAGTCGGTCTGATCCCTTGATACACCAACCTCCCCGCCTCACGCTCAAACACCACACGCCCTCGATGGCAATCCAAGTGAACCCTGTACCAATCCAACCAATCCATCCCCAAGATGACATCGTACAGTTCCACCGGACTAATAACTAAATCTGCTGGCATCGACTCTCCTGCCACCAGAACATCCACCCCACAAGCCCGCCCGAAAGTAGCTAACGTCTTTCCCCCAGCCACTCTAACCACTCCTGGCTGCTCCTCGGAATCACTCTGGATCCCGCTGCCCTCCGCGCACTCTGGTGTGATGAAGCTATTCGAAACTCCAGAATCAAACAAGACATGAGACTCGTACCCGCCTACAACTAAGGTCCCTGCACAATCAGGTGCCACAGAACCCTAAAGTATTATCACAGATACACAAGACACCCAACCAAACAATCTACCACACTAGGAAATCACAAAGTCAGGATTAGAAAAGTACCTGTGATCGACCTGGCGCTAGATCCCCCCGTCTCAACCGAAGTGAAGACTCGCGGCGCCGTAAGCTGCCTCAACGGTTGCACATCACCCGCTCTCTCCTGTACTGGCTGCACTACTGCCAAAGCCATCTGCGACTTGGGACACTTGGCCCTAATGCGCCCCGCCTCTCCACACTGGAAACACGCACCTGCAGCTCGAAGCTCCATCCTCTTTGGACAATCAGCCACCCGATGCCCTGTGCTCCCACAACCAAAACACTAGGCACCACTCTGACCTCTCTGTCCCCTCTGACCGGACCCTGAAGAGCCATCACCCTTCCTCTTCTGTCCCTGAACCGGCTTACCGCCGCGGTTCGATCCCGCCTGCTGCGGCTGTGGCCTCCTCTGCTGCTGCACCGGTAGACTAACCACCGCAGCCTGTTCAGCTCTCAAATCATCCTCTATCACTGCAGCAGTCTCAGCCAACTCCGCCCTCGTGGCGAACTTACTCGGCCTGCACCGAGTCCTCAACACTGGTCGAAGTCCATGCATGAACCTCCTGATCTGAGCCTCCTCGCTCCCGAACTCTCGTCCAGCATGAACCAGCAACCTCCCAAACACCTCATCGTACTCCCGCACCGATCGCTCCCCTTGAGTCAACTGTAAAAACTGAGCCTCCATGCGATCCACCGCCTCCTGCGGAAAGTACTTGGCACTGAACACTGCCAACAAGTCTGCCCAGCCCATACCAGCCTGGGACCGTCTACTCGCCACACCTCTCCACCAGAGATGCGCATCCCCATCCAAGTAGTGAACCGCAAGGTCCACCCTGTACCCCTCTGGGCACCTCAGCGACTGGAATTTACGCTCCAGCCTACACCTCCACATATCTGCCTCCTCAGGCTTGGCACCACCCGAGAAGAACCCGGTGCCAATCCTCTGCATCTACTCCATCATCCTCAGGTAGAATGGGAGCTCCTCCGTACCCGCCACAACTGGCCGCGCCTCAGTCCCTCTCGGCTGACCACACGCCACTACTAGCTGTACATCCGCCCCTCTCGGCTGACCACCCGCCACTACCGGCTGTACATCAGCCCCCCTCGGCTGACCACCCGCCACTACCGGCTGCACCATCGGAGCATGACCCGGAACTGGCAATCTCTCCAGAATCAGCTTCAGCAAGTCCGCGACCTCTCGGCCCTGAGCTCCTCCTACGCCAGCATCCCCACTCGGAGCCTGCACGCCACTGCCCACATTGGCACCCAAGCTCCCCGGCCCCTGAGGCGCCTGCGACTCAACTGACTGCCCCTGCGTAGTTTCCTGAGTCCCACTCGACTCCACCGGATCCACCACTGGACCACGACCACACCCACGACCACGGCCTCTGCCACCACAGGCACCACGACCTCTGCTCCCTCTAGCCATCTCACACTGTACACCAACAGTAGGCTAAACATTAGAACAGAAAATCAACCAACACTTACCGTGGAGTCTCATTGAAGGCTCGGAGAAGATGGTCTAGAACTCCAAACCCAAACAACAATCAATTAAGCATTACACACCAACACATGCAATACTCTACGTCCTCCTGCCCTAGAACCGTAAGGGCTCTGATACCAAATTGAAACAACCCGACCCGTTTTTTTTTTTATAATAATAAGTAGCATCGAATTAGCATTCCCATAAATGCTAACCCTCAACATGCTACAATTCTCAACACAATAATCAGCGGAAATCAATTAAACCAATTAAAACCATATCATTCAATCAACAATCCAACAATAATAAACCAACATCCTAAACCGTTCTATTCCGAATCACTAACAACCTAGCAATTCCAGACAAGCCATACAACCGAGATCCTAGACCATCCATCTCGTCCTCGCCATGACTCCACGATCACATCCTATCTTTACCTGCATCACATGGCAAAAAGAGATGCGTGAGTATTATCACAAATACTCAGTGAGACGGTCCTCCCATCTACAGGCCAATTACCCGAATAAAGAATGCATACAATACCAGGGTTATCACTAAGCAAGCATAGAACAAACAAACATCACAAACCAGAACAGCAGCCTCTCTGTCGATCGACACAACCTCTAGGTGTCGGTCGACATGCTTCATGTCGATCGACACACCACCCTGGTGTCGATCGACACAGATGCACCCCGTGTCGATCGACAAGAAGCAATCTTGTCGATCGACAGGCCATCTGCTGATCATGGGATCGAGCCTAATCCTCTCATGGCCGAAACACCATGATCCCAATCGATCACCTACACAATCAGACAACCAACAACACCAAAACAACACAGCAACCAAACGTATCCTATACAACTTGATCTAGGAACCTATGGTCGCGCACTCACCTTGACAACGGATTGAACAAGAAAAACCAGACCGTAAAAGAGAGGAATATCTCGCGACTCCCTCCACCAAATCCAAGTCTGAGACCTGATATGGAAACTAGACACCGAGAGCTTTCCAACGGTGTATAGAACTCTTCCTAAAACTCAACAGATCGACGGAAAAATACCCTGCAATTTCGCCAATCG